>CM065462.1:42622587-43927587 GCA_032872475.1 Leptopilina myrica (nomen nudum) | reverse complement strand
GCCATTGATTAATCCTTTTAAAAAAAAAATGAAAAAAAGGAAAAGAAGCATAAAAAACATTGCCACGAGATTTTTATTGCAAATCTGTAATATCTATATATATATATATATATTGAATAGTAGAATATTTACTATACAAAATGAAAAAAATGTAGTTTGTCGTTGTTTTTTTATTTTGTACAGTAGAATTTTTTTTTCTCTCAAGATTATTGATAATTTTCAATCGACGTTAATTAGATTTATAATTTTCATTTTTAAGATTAGAGAAGCGCGCTTTTAATAAATTATGCGCTGCGCTTAATGAGATATTTCTTTCACAAGATTGACATTATGTTTGTTGTATGAAGATATTTACTATAATAATAATAATAATAGTATTTTTGTAATATATAATCCTCTAAATTTGAATTAGTAAAAATAACACTAATTCGAATTAGTGACTGACATTTTGCTTTTGAATTAGTAAATTTTTGCTAATAAATTGGTAGTAATGAATATTTTTTAGTAAAATTTGAATTAGTAACGATGTTTACTAATTTGAATTAGTGACTGACTTTTTGCTTTTAAATTAGTAAATTTTTGCTAATAAATTAGTATAGTAATGACTATTTATTAGTAAAATTTACAAATTCAAATTTAGAGAGTATAATAGTAATACTATAATTATAATTATAATTATACTAATACTAATATTGAACTTTTATTATACTAATATTATTATTATTATTATTATTAAATATTATAAAAAAAATTTTACTAATCTGTTATATTTAAAAAAAAAACTTTTCTATTATTTATTTATTTATTTATATATATGTACTTGCATATAATTATATATTTTAATTATCAATAAACATAATATTATGTATATATGTATGTATTGGATGTGCGGTGCGCCATCATTGTTTTATATATATATATTGTATACCCGCGGAGACATCAACGTCCCGACGCCCGCGCAAGCAATGTTTTCTGTTGGTGGCGTTCAGTTTTAAAACGAGAAAATAACTCTCGAGACCAGTGAATTACTAATTGGTCGAAAGCACGGTCCCAAAGTATAACCGTCTCCCGTCGTGCTTTCAATGTCCTGATTAAAGTCAATTTTCAGTCTTACATCGATTCATCAAGGTTGACATTGCAACAAAACAACGCCAACTACGTATATATATATATTTATTATACACACATACGTAAAAAAATATATACTTACCGAATTCATATATACAATTACTTATATATATGTATATTGGTAATTTAAAGAAAAGGAAACAAAAAATGAAAACAAAAAATTCAAGTGTACAATTTTAAGAAATTCATATAAATGTATATATATATATATATATATATATATATATATGTGTGTGTATGTATGTATGTATGTATATGATCAGAGAATGAGAGAGAGAAATTGTATTTGTCTCAAGGACTCTATGCAATATTAATAATAACTCTCTAAATTTTAATTAGTAAAAATGTTTACCAATTTGAATTAGTGACTGACTTTTTTTTGCTTTTGAATTAGTAAATTTGAGAAAAAATGACTATTTATTAGTAAATTTTACTAATTCAAAAGCAAAAAGTCAGTCACGAATTCAAATTAGTAAACATTTTTATTAATTCAAATTTAGAGATAATAATAATCACTATAATGTTTAGTAATAATAATAATTGTTATATTCATTTTTATTAATTTTTTAATTTTTACTAGTATTTGCTACTATATATATAGTGATACGTTACTAACGCTAGAAAAACACTATCATCCCATTTCCTCTAATAGTGACGCTAATAACTCTGTAGAAACTTATGGCATTAGATTTGTACAAATAGTGACGTTAGTGATAATAATGTTGACAATGTAGCGTAACGTAGTAACGCTAGTGATGATACTAACGCTGATAATAAAAATAGTGATTCTTCTTCTTCTTAATTGACTTGATGGCCTTGCCGAGTGTCAGAACTATTAAAAATAGTGATTCTAGTGAGTCTAATAGTGACTAACGTTGACGCTAGAAATACAAATAGTGTTCTAGTGAGGTTAATAGTGACGCTAGGGGTACTAGTAGTGACGCTAGTAGTTCTTATAGTAACGCTAGTAGTTCTAATAGTGACGCCACAAACATTCGCGCCACACTAATAAAATTAACCCTATCGCCAGACCTACAACGACGCCAGAGATCCTAATAGTCACTGACACTAATACCAACATTACTGTCGCTAATATAGTGACACTGACAATAATTCCAGCATTTATACTAACAATATCAAGCAAACTTACCCACCTACTCTTTCGTTTCCAATAATTTACCTTCAATAATAAAAAAAAAATACTGTAACAAAAAAATTAATTAAAAATCGACAGTCGATTTCAAGGTCACTTTATACAGAAGCGCCTTTACTATATAGCCATTCACAGCAGAAGGGTTAAGTTAGGTTCTCTCGTTGAAGCGAGAGAAACGCGCGAATGTTTTTCTTATGTTACGCCCACGCGTTACGTATACCGCGACGACGACAACGATATATACGAAACGAAATTGTGAATCTCGCGCCATTACCAAGAGAGATAAAGAGGGAGAAGGTGGAAGAGTTTGGGACCGTCCGGTATGGTGGGGAACCACAAGTTAACCACGAAAGAAACAGAGAGAGAGAGAGAGAACATATTCGATTAGCCATCGGCTGGAAGCAATTGAAAATTTTCCATGGTGCTTGTGGTGTTTGCAGCAAAAGCTACGGTTTACTGATACGAACACATATATTGTGTGTGTGTGTTTGTGTGTAGTCAAGGCCCATATGTATGCTTCCCTGAACAGGGTCGCATTAAGAAGCGTAACCCGAGGGCTATCTCTCTCTCTCTCTCTCTCTTCTTCTCTCTTTGGTGCCCATTTTTCACAACTCTTTTTTTTTCTTCCTCTTTTAATTCCATCTTCTTCTTCTTCTTTTTTTCTTCTTTTTAATCTTCCTCTGCGCGCCACTACAGCTTCACGCACTTGGGTCCGTCCCTCCGCCAATCTCTCTCTCTCCCCCCCTCTACCTCCTACACTGGACCCAAGTCTCTCCCTACTCTTTGCGCGTGCGTCTGACTCCTTACATTATCTTTTAGTCTCTTTCAAAAAATAAAAAAAAAGTCAAATTTTCGTCAAAAATGATCAGAAATTTGAAATTCTTTTCTCTAGGATTTTTCTATTGTTTCAATTTTTTTTCCGTCATAATAATCTCTAACCGTTTTGTTGGCTACCTGCGTGCTCTTCTGATGGAGAAAATGGGAGAGAAAGAGAGAGAAAATGCCTCGAGGGACTTTTGGAGTGGGAGTCTCGGGACGGATCCAATGTGGTTGCGTGGGGGAGAAAGAGAGAGAGAGAGACGAAGAGAGAGCGAAGGAACTACTCGTAAAGGTAAAAGAGAGACATTGAAACTCAGGTAAAGGAGAGAGAGTTTCGATGGTGAATGGCAGAATTCAACATGTTGGAGTGAGATAAAAGTTTTAAAAGACGAAGTCAGAAAAAGAGAGGCGAAGTGGGGGGAGAAGGTTCGGATGCTGGAAGGCGGCGGCGGCGGCGGCCATGTTGCCTATCTCAAGAGAAGAGAGAACTCCGAGGACCGAGCGCCAAGGTTCGCTCGTTGCTTGCAGCGGCTAACTTTTGGTTTTCAACTATCATCATCATCATTCCCAAGTGTCGTTGTTATTCTCCGAAAAAATATCCTCAAAATTCACAATTAAATTCGTATTCTCTCTCTCTCTCTCTTGAAAAAAAAATGTGCTTCGTTTTTTTATACTTTTTCCACTGAAACTTGCAAACGAAGAAGAAAATTCCACCATTCCCCCACCCTCGCCGCCCCATTTTCCCACCTCTTTCTTGAAAGAGAGACACCGGTACACGCTGTGAAACCGGAAGAATCACCACGAGAGGAGAAGAGAGATGATACTAAAGTGAAAACTCGATATCAAAGTGAGAGTGCTCTTTTTTTTGCGGGAGGAGAGAAAAAAAGTGTTAGTTTGTGGATAAATATATTTTGTGTCAGGATATATAAATTTAAAAAAAAAGGTGTATTAAGTGTACCGTCGGATACTTTAAAGACTGTTTTGAAAAATAAAACCAAAATTGAGGCAAAGCCTCGGATGTGGGGTAAAATGTTACTATCCGCGGAGATGTGATCCGGAACTCAAGAGGGACGCTTAGTAGTTTGTAGTTTTGTCCCCCTCCCACCACCCTAAATTTTTTTTTTTTTTTTTTTTTTTTTTGGGGGTCTCCCCAACCAAAAAGGAAAAAATCCCCCTATAGTGTCACAACTGGAACCCAAATCTTTTGACAAGTGAGTACATATGTATGTGAAAATTTTTTTCATATTCTTAGCCTAGATTTCTAACCTCGAATTGTAGAATGTGTGTTTTTTGAAAGGGACCTGTGCGCGTTATGTATGTGTACCTGTGTTGCCCCGACAGGTGGTGGCAAGGTCTCTTCTGGAAACGTCAGGTTATCGTTCTCGAGGGGATCCACTTTATTCCCTTTAGAAGACTCCCCGATGTGTTTCTCTCTCACGTTCACGTTCGCTAGGTTTTTGGGGGTAATTACTGAAAAAGAGAAATTTTTCTTGAGATGAGAAATAAAGATATGAGACAAAACAAGGGTGGAGAGAAAGTTATTTTGGGTTTTAGGAACTTTTTTTGGAGAAACATTGAATTTTAGAAAAGTTTTCGATGTGGAGAGTTATTTTTTTTTTTGGAAGAGGGTTTTGACAGTTAAGGTGAAGTGGGATGATTGGTTTCGACATTGACCATACTGGATTATTTTTTGCTAGAAATGCTTCTTGATTGTTTTTCTAAATTGTTGTATCATTGTTGTTACTGTTCTTCTTAGTATTCTTCTTGAGATTTTTTTGCTGTTCTTGTTACTAATGTTTATACTTTTCTCGTTACTCTTCTTGGTACTGTTTTTAGTACTCTTCTTATCACTGTTCTTAATACTATTCTTGGTACTGTTCTTGGTACTATCCTTGGTACTGCTTTTGCTACTATTTTTGATACTCTTTTTGCTCCCATTCTTAATGATGTTCTTGATACAATTCTTGGTACTGTTCTTGTTACTGTTTTTGATACTCTTTTTGCTTCTATTCTTAATGATGTTCTTGATACAATTCTTGGTACTGTTCTTGCTACTATTTTCTATGAATAGAAACAAAAAGAGTATAAAAAATAGTAGCAAGAACAATACCAAGAATTGTATCAACAACATCATTAAGAATAGAAGAATAAAGATTATTAAGAATTAGAATTGTTAAGAATTCTTAATAATGTTCTTGATACTATTTTTGGTATTGTTTTCGCTATTATTCTTGATATTCTTTTTACTTCTATTCTTAATACTATTCTTGATAACATTCTTCGTACTATTTTGTACTGTTTTTGCTATTATTCTTGATACTATTGTTGATTCTGTTCTTAATGATCTTTTTGATAATAATCTTGTTACTCTACTTGTTAATGTTCTTGCTTCTATTTTAGGTTTTAGGGACTTAATTTAAACAATTCTAAATGCTGTCGTTGGTACTATTTTTGATATACTACTCTTCATACTGTTCTTCTTCATACACTTCCTGATTTTTTGTTACTCTTTTTGGTACTCTGGAACTGTTCTTAATCTTGTTCTTGACACTATTTTTGTTACTGCATTTGCTACTGTTTTTAATACTATTCTTAATGTTGTTCTTGACAAAATTCTTGTTATTCTTCTTTCTATTACTTTTAATGTTGTTTTTAATGATGTTCCATCTTTGCTGCTACTCTTGCCACTTTTATCAATATCGTTATTTTTTTAAATATTCTTGACATTGTTTTCACTTCTTTTCTTGATGCAGTTCTTAATACTTTCCTTGATACTGCTTTTGCTACTATACTTGTTGCTTTTTCCACTATTCTTGTTGATTCTTTTGCTTCTATTTTTATTGATACTTTTGCTACCATTCTTCTTGATGCTTTTACTACTTTTCTTGTTGATACTTTTGCTACACAATCTTGACCCTATTCTTAATGCTGTTTCTGATTTTCTTTTTCCTCCTGTTTTTATTAATATTCTTGTTAGTCGTTTCGTTACTCTTCCTGCTGCTCCTTTTTGGCCTTTCAAAAGGAAAATTATACACTTTCGAATTCAGGCAAAGCAAAATACAATCGTATATTTGGTTATGACTTACGGAACATAAAATCAGTATTTTCGCAAACAATTAGGATTGTATTCATACCGGCACAAATGGTTTGAGCTAGAAACCTAATGGATTTATAATGAATATATATATATATATATATATATATTATCTTCAGGGGACAATGTGCACAAGTGTTTCAAAATTTTTACCCACTGTTTTTGGATACTTTCAACTATATATAGTTTGGGGCATATAAATCATGTTGCTACTAGAGATGATTATCAAAATTAGATCAGATTGATTAACAAAAATTCCATCGTTCTTCACTTGTAATTTTAAAGATGTTTCCTTTTTCTCTGAATTTTCCTGAATTTTCTCTGTTTTTGAATTTTTGAATTAGTTGAGTAAAGAGACGTATATAATTAATAACACCCGGAGGATGATATTGAAAACTGATAAAAATCTGCAAAATAGGGATGATGACTTTTTCCGCACTATCGGTTTTCGAAAATAATAATCCAGCGATTATTAATTATAGATAATGTCACTTTTAATAATTTCCTCAATCGATAGGAATCGAAAGGAATGTATTCAAAAATAATTGAATTGTGTGCGGTAATGAATATATCCATTTTTGATAAATTCTGAAGGATTTATTTGATGTATAGTGTGTGTATATATAGATAGATAGGTATATAGAGAGGTGTACATATATGAGTCTGAAGGTCGATTTCGAAATTTCTCATAGTCTCTGTGTTTGTTTACATAAGTAACATTAGGAAATGCCTTTTTTCAAATGAAGACCAAAACGGTTATTCTTAAACTATTATGTATGTATACTTTGAATGATTCTACTTTTTAATTTTCTAAAGATTCTCTCTTTAACACTGAAGAATCCTAACTTTCTATACTCCACTTTTGGTGGAAATTTTATTATTTTATTTTATTTTAATTTATACTTTTGCCACTTTTTAGTTTAAAACCTTAACCGGTTTTAATTTTCCGTGAACAATGATTCGGTTTTTTAATTTTTAACAGAGCTTCGCGTTTTGAATTTATTTCTTATTCGGATTTTCACAAAGGTATATTTTAAGAATGCTGTTAACCAACTGTTCGAAAATTTAAGGAGGAAAATTGTTAACACTTTTTTTTATTCTGCTGTACCAGATGGTAGATTTTATTTTAAATGTTTTTACAGAAAAAAATAATCTTTAGGTAAAGTAAATGTTTTGTTTTTTTTGAGGAACACTTCACTTTTTTCACTTTCACTATAGACACTGGCCTATCATCATCATCAACATCATCCACGTCTTTGTCATAATCACTGGTTTCCTTTGTTGATAATCCGATTGGAAATGATGAAATCACAACCGACTTGGTAGGATTCTAAAAGAATGCTAGGTTTCTAATTATAGTGTTGTTTACGAGTCATGATGAGAGTTACTACTAAACTACTATCACTACTACCAAAACTACAACTACTGTGAATTTTAAAATTTCTTATACTACTACTATTAGGAATTTTACTGAAAAAATTTTTTCGAAATGATTAAAATTGGAGGAAGATATTTGTGCAGTGATGGAGCTCCGGGAGAATTCTGCCATTCGTGGCGAGGGCGTCGAGGTTACTTGAAATGAGACGGACCCCACGGTGATGGGTCCAATCTGATCAGGAGAGCCAGGCCAGGGTTTAAGAATCAGGTTAGACCGGCCGAACCAGCTTCTCTGGACTTCTCTCTTGTCCCGGTATATGTGTAAAGCAAACCTACAACTCCTTCTCCTTAATCTCCTTCCGCGTAGTATAAATTGGTAGGTAGCCTGAGTAGGTGAGGTTAAAATCTCCCGTTTTATTCCTGGCGGCTGTATTTCCATACTTTGCCTACACATGTGTATATTTACATCTATATTTATATTGTAAATATGTTCCATTATGTACACTATGTATGAACTATCTATAAACTATACTCATACATTTCTAAAATATTGTACCATATTATGAATCTAATGATTTTTTTTAATTTTCAAAATTTACGGATTTACGGATTTTGGGTTGTATTAAACCCCACGGGTCCAATTTTGACTAAAAGTTTTTCTATTCTAGAAACACTTTTTAACTGAACTTGACCTTGAAGTTAAGAATTTGAAATTTTTAAAAGAAAATGGACTTAATGTAGGTAGGGTACTTTTAAGACGTTTTGGTACTAAGATGTGAATGGTTTTAAATTTTCTTTTTTCTGTAGGTTATAAGTTATGTTTGTTATATAAATGTACGTTTTAAGAGAAAATTTCTAGTGTTGGTCAACTTAAAGTTGACTTACTTTGGATCTAGGTAGGGTACTTTTAAAAAACTTTGTTTTTAAGATGTAAATGGTTATACAGATTTCTTTTATCCTGTAATATTTGGGTTTTTTTCCTCTAATCGGTTGTAGGTTATGTCTTGTTATACATATAGGTATGTAAATACCAAAAATCCATATCTTGTCCTAAGTTGTTGTCTCCTTCTTAAAAACT
Source organism: Leptopilina myrica (nomen nudum) (assembly GCA_032872475.1). Classification (NCBI taxonomy): domain Eukaryota; kingdom Metazoa; phylum Arthropoda; class Insecta; order Hymenoptera; family Figitidae; genus Leptopilina; species Leptopilina myrica (nomen nudum). The sequence goes on along the minus strand of CM065462.1, from coordinate 43,918,938 downwards.
ATATATTCTATGTACTCTATTCACCAGAGGGAAAGGAGAAAGAGAATCTTTTGAACACATTCACTCTCGATTGATTCCTCTCTTCCTCGTTACGTCTATTATTACACCTGTCTATCAGTCAGTCAGTGGCAAGCCACCATCTGGCGGAAATCCAGTTTTACGAGAGCAGACTATGCAACCCGGTCCATACTATGGAATTCCAATGGACGACGTAATACCTCGTATAGTCTCTCGTCTGCAGGTTTTTGAAACCAGATTTAGGATAAGTGGGCGCGCGCACACACACAAACACAAACACTGGATACAGTAATAACATAACCAGAAAGATAAAAACAAAGTTACAAGAAAAACGTTTACATGTTAAAATTAGTGTTGAACAGTAATCCTATTGTCATACATATATAGTAAGCTATTATTACAATTAGATTAAGACTGTGTCAATTTTGGAATTTCAAAACATTCTTAAAGTTAAAATTGGGTTTACAATATAGTAACTGCGGTTTAAAAAGGAATAAAAATTCGCCATATTGGATCCGCCATTTTGAATTTTTAGTTTTTCTTCTATTCATCAATCTTTTTAAAACATAATGTGCTTCTTACGTGGATTTCTAAAATTAGAAATAAATTGAATTTATCATTTGAAATGTATATATATGTATATCTAATTTCTTGTGGAGAAAAAGAAAACATCATCATTCTTTTTTTGTGTTACAAATCTCCCTGATCTGATTGGAGAACGACATCCGTTTGCTAATTGATCTTTTATATATACGCACTTCTTTATTTTTTCTCTCTTTTTACGAATGAGTCAAAGTGAAACGTTTTCTTTATTCTCTCCATCATGATGACAGTTTCCTTATCAGAGAGGAATATATATATCGTGTCACTCTCTTTTCCATTTGGACGAGCTTGTATATTTTCTGCTCTCTTTTCTCTTCTTTCGATATATATATATATTTAGATTTAGATTGAAAACTAACTTTCTATCCTTACACTCAATTCTTTATTCACGTCACACTTTTTTAAATGCAGTTTTCCAGTGGCTTTCACAACTGGGTTATTTTCACGTTACAAATTTAGCTTCTATTAATCGTTATAAAAGCTTTAAGAGACTAATTATATCGGACTTCTTAATCGATTAATTACCAATTCTATCGGAAGCAAAAATGGTTAATTTCACCAGAATGGAAAGTATAAGAAATTGTCGTTGAGATTATTTTCAAAATAATGTCATATATAATGTGGAATTTCTCGGCTGTTGGAATTTAGACAAATTAGTTTATTGATTTCCATATATCTCTCTTAGTATTTTACCCTTTCTCTCTTATTCTTTCTCTTTTTTTAGCAAAAATTTTTTTTTGACAATTTTTGGAATACTTTTCTGAATTTTGTTTCGATTAGGTTTTTTTTTGTTAGTTGATATACTTTTTTGATATGAACATGGTTGCCACACAACCTGGAAAACCTGGAAAACCTGGAATTAGCATGGAATTTGAAAAAACTTCTGGAATTTTTTTCGTTCATTAAAAATATTATTAAATTTATTTAATTGTTTTTAATTTCTTCCTAAAAAAATAGTACTGTTCAAGAGAGCATAAATTTATAACTATTTAATAATAAATACTGTTAACACTGTTTTGTAAAATACTTGCTTTTTCATCACAAATAATTCCTAAACTGTCAAACTAATTTTCCATTTTAACCTGAAATTTTTGATATTTTTGACCTGGAAAACCTGGAAAAAGCCTGGAATTTTGAAATCTAGATTTTGTGGCAATTAACAATTGTTAATAATCACACAATAAAATTCGCAAAAAAAATTATTTTTCATCTGCTGCTGACTGAATATTATTTGGCAAGATTCGTGTGTAATAATTTTGACTCCAATTGATGTGGAATATCTTTTGGACAAAGCAAAGTCTATTGTGGCCAATCTATTCAAGAGTTGTCGCCTTTGCTTAGTGACCAACAAACAATTCTTGAAGTTCGCAGAAAAAAGTATTTTTCATTTTCTGCTGATTTTCGGCTGTGGTTATTTTTTAGAAAAAATGAATTAAATTAATTTTGACGACCCGGATATTAATTAAAATTGTTCTAGTAGTTGCTTAGTGACCAACAAACAATTCTTAAAGTTCGCAGAAAAAAGTATTTTTCATTTTCTGCTGATTTTCGGCTGTGGTTATTTTTTAGAAAAAATGAATTAAATTAATTTTGACGACCCGGATATTAATTAAAATTGTTCTAGTAGTTGCTTAGTGACCAACAAACAATTCTTAAAGTTCGCAGAAAAAAGTATTTTTCATTTTCTGCTGATTTTCGGCTGTGGTTATTTTTTAGAAAAAATGAATTAAATTAATTTTGACGACCCGGATATTAATTAAAATTGTTCTAGTAGTTGCTTAGTGACCAACAAACAATTCCTAAAGTTCGCAGAAAAAAGTATTTTTCATTTTCTGCTGATTTTCGGCTGTGGTTATTTTTTAGAAAAAATGAATTAAATTAATTTTGACGACCCGGACATTAATTAAAATTGTTCTAGTAGTTGCTTAGTGACCAACAATCAATTCTTGAAGTTCGCAGAAAAAAAAATTTTTCATTTTCATTTTTACAACTTGAAAAAAAACGTTAAGAAGTTGTTGTTATTACCAAAAAGCCAGTAAAATGTTTTAATAGTCATCCGTACGGTTACTTACAAACATTAATGGATTCAAACGATATTATTTATTTTTTTGAGTATCCTTAAGATGATTGTGCTACACTATTTCAACCAGGGTAGTTTTTTGTTGCGGCTACTACTTGCAAAAAACGTTAGAAAGTTGTTTTTAATACGAAAGACCCAGTAAAATGTTTTAAAAATCATGTATGGTTAGGATGCCCCATTAATGGATTCCAACGACATTATTAGTTTTTAAAAGTGTTCTTAAGTGGATTGTGGTTCTCTATCTTAACCAGGGTTGCTTTTTGGTGCGAGTATTACTTGCACAAAAAATTAAGAAGTTGTTTTTAATACCAAACACCCAGTAAAATGTTCCAAAAATCAACCGTACGGTACAACATTATTTCTAAAAGCAAATACAGTTTTTTCATTTTTTTGCCTCACCCAAAATCAATCTATTCTTTATTTTCCTCTTCGATACAACTTTTACGATCGTTTATTATTCGCGTCGAACAATTTGCACCAATTGCAGATCCTAATAACCCTGTAAAACATGTTTCAAAAATATTTGTTTTGTTGTTCTTTTTTCATGTAATTTCTTTTCTCTCTTGCTTGCAGGCGATTATTTTCAACTACTTCACGCAACTACTTCACGTGCCATACAGTATAGTCTGTGATAAAGAACCCCAGATCTCGAAACGTCAATGTGCCACTAATAGAAACAGAAAAGGAAAAGAAAAACTTAGAAGTAGTAAAAAAGGGAGGGAAATTTTATTCGACTACTGAAAGGACATTACGCAAAACGAATGACCTTAGAACCAGGGTCAAGGTCCATTGAAGAGCACGATCTCATCAAGGAACAGGTGAAGAATCTAGTCCGCAGAATGTCTACCTGTGCGGACGAAGCTGAGAATACATCCCTGCATATGCAGGAATCTCTGTCGCCGGTGAGTTGTACAATTATTTACAAAGTCAACTTTTACTTTCCAAGTTTAATTTTTCGAGGGATTTCGGAAGTTTCATACTTTTTGAAGATGTACTTCAAAAATTTATTTGGTGCCAAAAATTGTAGCTTCTAAGTTCGTTTTTTTAAGGGATCCTCAAAGATTTTGTTTGACTGAAAATACGGATTTCGGGACAAAAATCCTATTTTTAAAAGTTGTTCAAATATTCGTCACTTTAGAAAAATATTAATATTTGGCGCCAAATATCTTGGGTAATTTTTTGAGAACCTTTCGAAAATTTTGCTTCACTTTGAAAAAAAAAATATTTGGTGCTGCAAATATAAGTGGAAGGCGAGAATAAAAATTTTCAAAGTAATAAAAATTTGCCCCTATAACCTTGAGTAATAAATTTTAAGAATACCAAAAGGATTTGGGAATTGAAAAAAAGCAAATTTATGTTCTGACCGAAAAAAAATATTATTATTATTATGTAAATAAAAAATCACTTTTCTCTCAAACAGAATATTTTCCGGAAGAAAATGTTTTTTGAAGAAAGATTAAAAAGAAAGATTAAAAAAGAAGATTAAAAAGAAAATTTCTTAAGAGTATGGATTTTTTTTTGAAAATATCTATTTTCTGGACCCTTTTACGATTTTCTTCTTCTTTTTTTCGGGAGGGCGTTTGACCCAAATTGAATAACAAACTGAATTCCTTATTATGGTATTTCACCTTATTCACCACCTTATATATACACATATATAAACCCCTCGGTATATTTTCTCTGCTTCTGTGGCTCTCCAACTTTTACCTCCCGTTGCGCTGAATAACGAGACTGGTTGACCGCAGCAGTCGAGCTCTCTTTTCTTTATAGACAAAATCTTTTCCCTCTATATATATAAATAATAAAACAGAAGAAAAAATTTGTGAAGAAAAATTGTTACACACCATTAACAGTAGACAATTTTCTCTTTTCTTTTCGATTTAATAAAAAAAACACTTTTTTCCCCTTTTAATATAAACCTCATGAAGTGTTAGAATTTTCATAATATATCGAATTTTTCTTTAATCGCCGCTTGTTTTGCAATTCAATTGAGACGATTGAAGAAGGCAAAAAAAAATTTTTTTTGAATTTATTTTTTGTTTTTCTCTTCACAAAAGACACTTTGCATTTTAAGAGAGGCTTATCATAATATCATTAATAAATCAAAGTTGGTATATGACGCATGGTGGAAAAAATTTATAATTATATAGACGTTTATATTTTGAATTATTGCTGACATAATACAGCACTGTGTGCGCGATATATAGCGTCATGTGATTATAATCTTTTTTTTAGTTTTTTTTGTTTGAAATATTTTTTTTATGATGCGCTTTTTAACGAAAACATATGACTAATAGGAAAATTTTTTTTTACTAAAAATGTATCTTAAAATTTGAGGTTATTATTCGTCGGTTGATTTTGAAACTTATAATCCAAATTTTGAGATAAGTTTTTTAGATTTTATTATATATATGTCTCAATGTCAAAAACATTTTTAAAAATTAATATTTTAAACTGTACTCGTTACTTATAATTTGATTATTATTTATAATCCAAACAAAATAACATCGTAATATGTACTCGTTACTTTTTTATTAATTTTTGAGGTTATGTTCGTCTAGTTTCTTTAAAATTTTAACCTAAATTTTAAGAGATGTACGTATGAAGTGAGATCTTTCCAATTTTGACCTAAATATTAGGTTTATTTTTGCCTCCAGACCTGAAAAAATTTAGACCTAAATTTTAAGATCGATTATATTTGTCTCTTGACTTTGGAATTATGACCTAAATTTTTTATGTTCCCCTAGTTTATAATTTTGACCTTAATGTTTAACCGTACATTTATATTGACCTAAATTTTAAAATTTTCGCATTACTGAATGAAAAAAATCAGCCTTGGTTAGGTATTTCAAATTCTTAAAAATGTCGACGGCTGAATGAAGGTATGAAAATTTAAAAAATATATTTTCATCTCAACTTTTTTGGGTAAAATTTGACGTTGATTTAAAGGAGAAAATAAAAGATTTGAAAATAATTTTTACATTAATGAGGCATTTTTATTATTATTATTTTTTTATTTCCTTTGGGAATACATTAATTAAAGTTGATTGTTTGAGTTTAAAAAAAAAAAGAGGAGTCGTTTTTTTTCTCAATCTGCAGAGTTCTTAGAGACGCGCGAATGGTGGAGGCACCATTCGAGAATTCTTAACGACTTGCGGACCCGCACAGATTCCCTCCTCTGGAGGCCATTATCGTTAACATTGCCACCATGGAAATTTTAGGTCCCTCTCTCTCTCTCTCTCTTTCTCCAAATTGTCACTTATAATCCTCGACGCACACCGACTCGCAAATCGATTTAATATCTCGTTATTTATTATTACGTAACTTCGTTTTTTTACTTAAAATGGTTTTTTTTAAGAATTTTTATTATAATTATTTTAAAATTATTTTTTTAAAATTATTTTTTAAACTATTTTTTAAAATTATTAAAAAAATTTTTTTTACTAAACACTGAATTTAACGATCATTCCGAGTCAGGTGTTTTTAAAATTATTATTTATTATTATTATTTTTAAAATTAACTTTTTAATTATTTTTTAAATTAATTTTTAGATTATTGTTTTAATAAAACATTTCTTATTTTAATACTAGTACAATTTATATTCGTTTCTAAATTTTCCAATTTGTGATAAATAATATTTTTTTTGATTTCAAATCATAATTTTTCAATTTTTATTTTTTACATCATTCTTCGGTTTAAAAAGTAAGGTAATTAATGAAGAAGAAAAAAATGACAAAATTTATCGAGTTGGGAAACATTTAAAAAGACGTAAGTGGAATAATTGTTGTTCCTTTTTGCCACATTCAATAAATCGTCGCCAAGCGACAAATGTACATATATAAGAGTGCTACGAGAAAATGAAAACGAATTGCAATAATAATTTCAAATGTTGTGTGCTTTCCAAGTAAAGAGTTGACACTAAAATACGTTCCAAAATCAATTGCCTGTTAAAGTATATCGAGAGAGAGAGAGAGAGAGAAAGAGAGAAAAAATAAAATACGAAAAAATAACCGTAGAACGACATAGATTAGACGTTTAAACGCTTTTGCTCTATTACATCGATGCGCGAGCGCACTAATAATTGATGACTTTGTAACTGGCACCACTTTAGTTTCGAGCAGCTCAATTATTTCAATCTGATTCAAAAGAGCCCTGCGGCCTAATTAGTTTCGCTCTATCATACCTCTATATATATATATATATGTTTTATATGGCCACTTCACTCTTCAGGGAATTAAGGTAGATTGATACAGGAAGATATGGACACGATATAAATATATATATACGCGCGGAATCATTAAAATAGTGAGATAAAAAGTTTCTTAAAAAATTTGAATTTTCACATTTTTGGTATATATTTAAAAACAACAAACGGAATTTTAAATAAAAATAGCCAGATCGTTTAAAAATCACAAAAACGATATTTAAAATCAAAAATATTTTAAAAAATTTAATTTAAAAATATTAAAAAATTTTTTAATTAAAAAGGATTATAATATTTAAAATTGAAAATACTTTAAACAATTTAAATTAATTTATACAATTTAATACTAAAATTGTTTTAAATATGAAAAATTTATAAAGCCTGTTAGGTACTAAAATAAATTTGACTTTATTTTTAGGTTATGTTCGGATTTGGACTAATTTTTAACTCTTACCCCACATTCGTGCGTATATAAGATGCGCGCGCGCACATAACTTGAGCACTGATCCTATCTATAAGCACTGAAGATATTGTCGAAAGACCATTATTTTAGTCGATTAAATTCTTTTTCTTTTATTTTTTTTTTGCCCGAAAATTATTAGAATATTTTAAGGGGCATATAATTTATCCTGATGAGCAAAGTGGATAAAAGTGAAGGAGCTTCGAAATCCGGGGGCGCGTAGTCTGGACCTCAAGGCCCTTTTTCCTCTCTCTCTCTCTCTCTCTTCGCTCCACAAAGTACACAGCATACTTTTAATCTTAATGGAAGTTTCGTTTCTGAGTCATGGACGACGCATCTCTAGGCGCGCATATGTGTACATGAGTTTTAAAAAATCAGGATTACTCTTGTAATTTTGATAAGGCCCTTTGAAGATAACCTTAAAATCTAAATCTTAGAATCTGGCTGTAAACTTTATAAATTCTGAAAGTTTGGTTGATTTGCCTAAAGGCTGTTTAACAATATCTTAATTTCGGTAAAAAAAAACCTTAAGGCTGTTAAACATAACCTTAAAATTCAAATCTTAAAAGTAGCTGTAAAATTAAAACTTTTAAATTCTGAATTTTTTATAATTTATCTAAAGGCAGTTTTACAATATATCTTGATTTCAGTAAAAAATTATTGTAAAAGAATCTTAATTTTTAAGGGGCCATCTAAAGCTATTTCGAATTTTTCATAAAAATTCAAATTTTCACGCGAAAGATAAATATTTCACTCACGCGAGAATTAAAAGCATTTATGTAAGAGGGAGAAAAAAATCATTATAACCGTTGTTTACCACAATTTTGCAGACGCGCGTTTACACAAAACCGCATCAAAATTAAAATAAAAAGTCTATAACGGATATTGACTATGTCATTACTTATTTTCTTTTTCTTCCATTCATTACAAATTGTAAACGTGCAGATTATTATTATATTTATGTATGTATATATAATATATATATAGTCGCACCACAAGAATGAGTGAATGTTCAAAGTTAGTTGCAAATGAACGCCAATTGAAAACATTCATAAATAGTATATATGTCTGGTTTGGGTTTTGTGTATGTAGTTAAAACAATATATTTATAAATGATTTATGCGACGTTCATAGGCTTTCTTTTGCTAATTAACTCCCATTGTAGAAAGACTTTTATTTAATGTTTATACTTCTGGTGCGACTAGAATTTAGGAATGAATTTTTGAATCTTGAAAATGGGTTTAGTGACTAAACCCATTTTAAAGATTCTAAAATTCAAAAATTCAGTGCTAAACTTTAGTGCTAAAAATAAAAGTATAATTAGTGGTAAAAAAGCGTTGCTAAAGGGTATTGGAGACCTTAGAAACTAAGGTATATAGTAATTTCTACTATACTGTACATAATCGATAAGTTAGCAACTTAGTGACCTTTACTATACAGCAACCGTTGCTAAGGTATATAGATAATTTACTAGCATCTTATAGCCTTTCATTTTTGCCAATAAAAAATTCTCCCAAAATTAAATTTCAAGGCAAATTAACAACTTAAATTAAAAAAAAAAATTTTCCATTCCATAACGAGAAGAATGGCACAATAAAAAAAAACTTTTTCTCGTTACCCTCTTTTCGCATATAAATACGCAAAAATCGAAATTTTATTACATAATACCACCTACTGTATACGATATTTTCCTTTCCACTTGATTCGAATTTATAATAATAAGGAATAATAAAATCGTTTTGAGTACATATTTTTAGCACAAGTCCGCACAATATTCATAATGAGGTATTAAAATTTGTGACTCTGCGCGGGAAAAATTATGGCTCATCTTTAATAACACACTTGCAAATTTAAACGCATGTAAGTGCGTATGCGTGTGTCATTTTATGTACCAATCGTGCCAGTTTCTCGAAATCGTAGATTTCAAAGATTTTTTTTTTCTTTTATTATTCATCTTGTCAATAAAATATATCAAAGTCTCTCTCGAGATCAGTTTTACGCAATTTTATATGCTTATTAAATGAAAAAAAAATTTTTTATTTTTCATTCACGTGTAGAAAGTCTTTTGAAAAGGACTTTTGGATCGGTTGATCTTCAAAAGAGTATAATTTTTTTAAGTACTCTAGCAATGCTAATGAATTATCGCATATGAAAAAGATATGAATATATCTGCGGAATTATTAATTTTATATTATTGGTGAGATTCCAAGAGTATTGGAGGTTTAGTTTGATACTTTCATTTATTCAGGTCTTGTGTCTTGTTTTATTATCATGTTCATTATTATTGAGTATATGATCGGAAAAATTTACTCGAGTGCAAAAGCAGGGTGTAACTTTAATTAACTTGATTTTTTGGAACGCATTTTAAAAATATGATGCGGGTGTTTGTGTATAGAAATTTAGAATTGTAGGTAATTGAATTCATTCTTTTATTTTGTATGGATTAATATTTTCTGTAATCATTAATAAGATATAATCTATAATCATTAATAAGATATAATCTATAATCATTAATAAGATATAATCTGTCATCATTAATAAGTTTTTTATTTGATTTGTCCTCTGAAAAATAGGAGGTGCCAGTGTCGCCGGCGTCATCATTGAGCAATCAAAATCAAAATGACAGTGAGCACACGTTACTGGCGACGATGCAACCGGTTAATGTTCTCGATCTCCATGAACCACCGGGACATCCACTTCACTTGAAATATCATCATCATCATCACAATCATCATCGACATCACCATCATCATCAGCATCATCATCATTCGCATATTCAGCAAGACGACGATCATTCCCGTGGTCCAGACGATCAGGACGATCGTGTAACACCCGAATCGGCTGGTAACAATTCAAATTTGGCAGTTGGCGAACACAAAATGATTGACCTCATCTACAATGATGGACAAAAGACCATTATGTACACACATGACAAGGAGATTATTTACGAGAACGAGGCTGATAGGGTACAAGTTGTTGAATATCCACCACCGCCACCATCACCACCATCGCCATCACCACCGCCAAGAGGTGGTGGTCTAGTGCCCGTCAATTGTGTCACACCACGAACAACATCAACTCTTCATTTACACTATCCACAATTGCAATTACAACACGATGACGATTTACCGAGAGGCGTCTCGACAGTGTCCAATGTTTCAAATTGCACCGCTGGAACAACAACCACGACGGTTTTGGTACTATCCGAACTTGTTGCCGCCGATCCAACTGCAAGTGCTGCCGCCGCACAACAATTGACACTCACGGCTGCATCACTTCGTGCTGGGTAAGTTTTTAAAATTGGAAATTTTCTAAAAAAAGAGATGCAAATTTATTTTTTGCGATGGGAGGATTAGTTCCATTTTCTCCCATTGTAAACCATTGCAATTTGATGTTAAATCGTTTAACGCCAGAGGGAATTCTGGTCTCGGTCATACCTCTCGTAAAAGCCCGCCGGTTATTATCGTCGTTGTTGTCTTCGCTCTTGCTCGCTCACTTGCCACTCATACAACGCTTAAACAAGAAATCAACCTTCCCCCTCTCACCCCTTACCCCATTCATACGCGATTCTTGACATTTTTCTTCTCTCATTTTCCACTTTGTGACCTTTGCCGACGCGCACTTGACACTACTAATCGACCTCGATAACGTACTATGGGGAAGAAATTTAAAAACAAATTCCTAACCTAGAAAACAGGAACCCGAATATTCTATTTCTACCCCTTTCGATACTTTAATGTTTCTTTTAAACCTCCACTTGTCTCTATATTCTACATATGAATCCTATGAATCCCCGCATCGTATGTGGTTTTAAATTCCCATATTAACAGATTTTTCATTCTTATGGCTTTTTTGGTTTTCTACAAACCTTTTAATGGGGGTACATTTCAAGAGCAAATATAAATGATAGAAGAGTATTTTAGGGGTGGGGGAATTATGGAAAAATTCGAGATAAATTTTTGTGTTTGTGTGTTGAATATCTTCACGAAACGATTAACAATTATTACACTAACACAAATATGTGAGGCGTGTTCAGGGTGCGTGTAATATAGCGAAAGCGGCGCGCGGAGTAAGTCACGTTGCACGATAGAATTTATTATTGCGCTGCATTCATACTTATATAGTTGCATGCGTATATGTATACATATGGGTAACCAACTTGCGAGCGATATATATCTATATAAATATTGCAAACCAATAACCATTAACTACTCAGCGCGCCACCTTGCTCTTTGCAATAAATAAAAATCAACGGCAATTAATCCGCTGTAATATATGCACACCAGGACCTTGAAGCATCGAAAACAACTGCATATGTTATACATACACTGCATGCACACGAATGTAGGATATGCGCACACAAGATCACATGTAGAGAAATTTATACATGTGCACAAATTTTATATATATATTTGTAGAAATATATATATACATACTTATGGATAAATATATAATTATATATATATGTTTATACGCAATTGTATATTTATACAAACATAGACATAATACTATTGCTACTTTTTCTAGTACTGCTACTATTAGTACTACTACTAATGCTACTACTTCTACTACTACTAAAACTACTTCTACTACTAATACTACTTCTACTCCTACTACAACCACTATATACATACAAATATAAACAGATACATATACAAAAAAGCGTCATCCTTATACGAATAGAAGTCCGCATGCACAAACTTTGTGTTTGTATATGTACATCTACGAATTTATGTTTGTATGTATATTTATGTTAAACATATGTACTCCGTATGTCTCCATTACATGTTGCGAGATAAATGTGTATTCGTGTATCTTCACATGAATCACTATTATCATTCGCTTTACACGCAATGCAGGTACACTGGAGGTTTAATTATTTTTTTTCTTCATTTATATATATATATTGTCTTTTCTAGTTTTCTAAAACAACCTTTTTTATTCCAACTTTCAATGAAACTTAAAACTCTGTCGAGATAAATTCACCTATCTCAGCAGAGGTGATAGTCGTTCAAATATATTGTCTTTTCAAGTTTTCAACAAAACAACCTTTTTTTCAACGTAATTTAACCATCTACCCACGATGAGTTATGATGGTGTGACGATAAATTCACCGCGCACCGTAGTGCAGAGGTTAACGTTATGTTTCAATATTGTCTTTTCTGGTTTTCAAGAAAACAAACCTTATTCTTTCTTCTTCTTCAGCATTATCTGAAAAACAAAAAGTTGTTTTGAAAAATGGATCAAAACTACTTACTGGTGTCGGTTCTTCTTTTTCTTCTTTAGCATCATCTGAAAAACAAAAAGTTCTTTTAAAAAATGGATCAAAACTATATACTTACCAGTGTCGGTTCTTCTTCTTCTTCAGCATCATCTGAACAACAAAAAGTTCTTTCAAAAAATGGATCATAACTACACTAACCAGTTAGGGTTCTGACGGTGACGAATTCTTGATCGGCTCTCACTCTTCTTCAGCTTCTGCAACAAAAAATCAATTTAAAAAATACATTCAGAATTAAAAAGTTGGTATGAATTAGTTTCGATAGGGTTACTTCTCCATAAATAAGGTTCACTTGTTCCAGTGTTGTCCATTCCTTTTCTTCTTCATCCGATTTCCCTCCTCCTCAGCGTCTAAAAAACATAAAAACATTGTAGAAAATCTTTGAAGAATTAATAACTTGCGAGGCCCATTAATACACGAGTCCTAATAATAAAATAAGTACACCCATCACTCCGATACTTAGTTCACTATAGTTCTCGATTCGAAAATCGCTCTCCTCTTCTTCTTTTGTTTTTGCCCCAAAAAAAAACACACGAATCGAGCAATGTCGCCACTGCCGCCGCCGTGCCGACGTTCAAGAATATGTTGGGAGAAAGGAAGAAACGGTTAAGCAAGAAGTGCGATCTTCAAAAATTCGCCTTCCCTTTCACTTCGCCGACCACCGATACAGATGTATGTAATTCTACTGGGTGGCCAGAAAATATCACCTCACAAATTCCAGGGATATTTCAGTAGTAATTGACTGTCATCGAAGAAAACGGCATCTATCATTGACTATATATATATCCATCTGCAATTAGAGAGCGAGAGAGAGAATCGAGAAAATTAGTTACAATCAAGTATATATAATGTTAGAGACAAAAAATAAAAATATACAGTAAAATGATGATACACTATATACCATATAGAATGAAACGAAAGGAAGACATAAAATTTTAGTAAAAAATATTTTTTTATTTTGAAACACTGAGTATAGATGACCAATGACGATGAGGCGGTCCAGTGCTCAAGGTTCTCCCCCAACTGCGAGTATATAGATAATCCGGTCTGTATATTAATCTCTTAGAGTGAAAAAAATGTATATGGGATACATAATAATAATATGTATTTATTATATATTATTTGTATGTATGTGTTGGTATAAATATACATATTGGCTTATATATTCTGACAAAGACATTTAAGTTGGTCTTTATTTCTGTTTTAACAAGTAGCAATTAATCGAACATTTAAAATGAAATTTATAAATAGAATTTGAAAGAAACATCATATTTGGAAAATGATTGTAAATTGCCGAAAAAAAAGTAAAAACTGTGCCAATCCTGTAATTATGACCTTGGTATTAAAAAGTTCGTACAATTTAATAACATACGACTCACTCTGCATCTCTCTCTCTCTCTCTCTGTCCTTTTTTTCTCCGTTTTTCTCTCGCACTCTTGGCTCTTCATTTAGGGGGCATTCGTGATTGTAATGCACAAGTCTGCACCCTTTTCGTGATTCCTCTTATTCTTGAGTGGTGTATAATTTCGGCGCAAGAACTTCAAGTGCGCAGCTCTGATACCTTTATATTAATACGCACAAATACATGTGCACACGCATGTAATATAATATATATATATATAATATGTATAATAAAAATAGGGACATACATTTATAATTATAATAAATATATACGTATATTTTGTATTATTTATTGTTTGTAAGATCATATTTATCATTATTATTATTATAATTATTATTATATATATTATAATACTTTTATTTTACATATTTTATATATTATTATATACATATATATTATATACAAAATATTTATAAAACAAAGTAGATTAAAATAAGAATATGTGGCGCGCAACGAAGAAAGAGACCCAAGCAGCAAACAATTGTAGGTTATGTTTATAATGTTCAAAGTAAAAATTTATAAAAAGGATCAACTCTCTATGTAAAATAATGTTTAAGACTTTATAACTTTTGAAATATTCAACAAAAAGAAGAAGAAGAAGATTCAATAACAATTACTTTTCTTTTTAAAAAATTGCAAAAGAACCCGCACTATTCATGGTGGAACTTTTATAAACATAACTTACAAATTTTCGCAGTAGTAATATTAGTAATATTAATAGCAATAGTGATAATAACAACAATAATAATTCACGTGAAAAACAATACTGAAAAATTCACTGGAGGTGAGTCATCATTAAAGAGAGCACTGTCCCAAAGAAGTGGGCGAGCAGAGTGACTCTCTTGGAGATTCGCAAGTCGGACGCAAGATGACCGCACCGACGATGGTCCGCAGTTGACACAAGGGGGAAGAGGGCAAACTCAGACACAAAACTTCAGGGGCTTCACATTCCACATTTCCAGCCAAACGTACACGAGAGACACTTTTTATTCTTTCAAATTTTTATATTCCAATGACCCTATTTTTTATGAAAAATATCCCACATTTATATATATATATATATATATATATATATAAGCATATACATAAGGGAATATATAAATATTAAAAAAATTTATTATATTGAAAAGTGTCAGATTAGGGATGAGTCAACGCAGGTAGAGGGTTAATAAAAACTTAAAAATATAGAAAGGGTTAAGTAATTAATAAAAATTATTACACGTCTAATTAATTTTATTTGAATTCTAACATATATTTTTAAATGTGATATAGAAATGGATTTTTTTCCATTTTATTTTATTATTTTTTTTATTTTTTAATAATTGAATGGATATTGAAAGTGAGATAGTAAGATGATATGTGAGTGTGGTGGCATAACGTGTATATGGCAGTCAGGCAAGACAAAATGGCCGCTGTGGTCCAGTCATCTATACACACGCATGGAGAGAAAACGTTGGACCTTAAGTCCGTCTCCTTTTAATTCTCACCGCGAGAGCCTTCTCGGATCTCTCGTGACTTCGATGCCGTCCTCTCCCCCCACCTCTTTACTTTGATATCAAATCTCCTCTGTCGTCTTTGTCCCCCCCTTAACAACCCACACCACAATTTTTTTTTGGTCTCTCCCCCCTCTCTCTCTCTCTCTCTCACACACAACATTCGTATTTTTCGTCTTTCTTCAATAGAATATTTTTTTTTGCTTTCCGATTCTATTCCATTCCTTTTTATGGTTTACCATCACTGGCGAACAATATATACGTTTACGTATTATTTTCATCTGTTGTTTTTTTTGCTCGGTCAAAGGATAGGGGGAAGAGGTTGTGGGAGGGGGGGGGACTTTTTTGGTAGAATTTACAAGGTCGTAAAGGTTTATATGTTTGCTGCACTCGGGTAAAAATTACATTTTGATTCGAAATATATTTATATACATATAGGTTTAAATTAAAATATTTCTCTGTCGAAATCTAATTTTTAGGTTATAGGTACTTTTTGGTTATTACTTTTATTATTATTTTTAGGTTATTAGTACTGTTTGGTTATTACTATTTTTAGGTTCTTCTTTCTTCTTCGACTATTTTTAGGTTATTATTATTTTTAGTCCGTTGGTCGTTTGGGATTTGAGACATTTTTTTATTTTCTTCGTCAACTACCCAACCCTGGTGAAAGATTTAAAAAATTTTGTTTGCCTAACTCACCAACCTTGATGAATTTTTTGAATGTCAATAAGCAAGATTGGGTAGTTAGCAAAAAGGGGTGCATTTGGTAACTATAGTTACAATGTTCTAACATAGTTGGGTCGCTAAATTATTATCCTAGAAATGTGTAATTAAGCCCAGTACACAAGATTCGTGATTCCTAGGAGCCTATATTGTTTTCGAAAAAGTTCTTTTCGATCAAACTAATTTATCTAGTTAACTAACTTAATTTATTTGAGTTTTAAAAAAAGACATTCAGAAAGAATTAAATATTATTCCTCATACTTTTCAATTTTCCCTCCACATAGAATAGTAATTATTTGACTTTTTCAAAAAAAAATTCTTTTTAATACTAAATAGTAATTAAGAAGATTAATTTAAAAAATAAAACTTACTATTTCTTTATTGCTATGGCTGCATCAATGTGCGTGAACTTATTAAAATCTTAATAGCAGTAGTGTAATTAAAGTCAGAGAAATTCCTTCGAGCAATATACAATATGCACATTCATTGGAAACGTATTCATTATATATATTGAGAGAAAAAGAGTCTTTGAATGAATGCATAGAAATATACATACATCGATTATGATATATAAGAGTGTGAGTGTATACAAGAGAGAGAGAGACAATATCTCTTTTCGTTCAACTTGGAAAGAAAATTATAAGTCTCTCGCTGCGCGGTATTTTGAGAGAGAGAGAGAGAGAGAGAGAGAAAGAGAAGGCCCAAGCACACCATACACAGCAGACATGAAAAAAAGAAGGAAAAAAAAATATAGCAAAGAGTTGCCGCACGACAACGAAAAATATACATTATACAGTGCGCGAATATGCTACCCGATCATCTCGAGCGCCCGTTAAGTTTACATACGATTAACAATAATTGTATAACCCGCAGGTAAATAAAAACATTTCCGACTACCATGGGGTTTTATAAAAATTACATTTTCTACAAGAATTACAAACGTTTAAATATACGTGAAGCATTATTGTTTTCGTTTTAAATGCACACATATATATATATATATAGACGCTAAAATAAAAGCAACGGGGAAACAAAAAAAAAGCTGAAGCTGAAAAAGCATTTCAACAACTCTCGAAAATCGCGCCTCTAACAATTCAAAATGCTTTGTAACGATGTAGTGTTTAAATTTTACGATATTCTTCAATCTCTAATGGGATTCGTTTTTTTTTTAAATCGCACAAAAAGTATTGGTTTGAATTTACATATTCATTTTCTTCTTAATAACATTCTTATAGGTTATGTTTTTTTTAAAGTAATTTCTTTTAAAGAATACAATGACTCCGCATTTTTTGTTTATTTAGAAATTATAATCTGGAAGACAGTTGAAAATCGGTTTTCATTCTCCTTGAGAACTAAATTTTAAGGTTATGTACGAACTTAAGCTTAAATATATGGAGGTTTGGTTTTTTGAGGTTATGTCCACCTCTTGACCTACGATTTACGGTTTTTTCCCTATAGTTGTGAATTAACTCTTTACTTTTTTATTATATTATGTTATATTATAATATATTATATTATATTTTAATATATTTTAATATATTTTAATATATTTTTTGATATTTTATTATATTATATTACATTACATAATATTATATTAATTTTTAAAATTCTTTTATTGTATTTTACATTATCGGATAATTAATAAGCATAAAAATGTACAAATTACATATAAATGTGAAAGAGCGTTAATAGCCGTTAATTATACAATTTCCTGGTCGTTGAATGATACAGATAGGTCATTTCCTTTTTGTAATAGTCGTCGGGTGTATATTAGTAAACGTTTTCCTGGCTGTGAATCCAAAGAGGATCGAAGATCGATTATCCCTTGACGATCAACAGCAACCGCGCATTAATATACGCATGCAACATTTTTGATCTTAATCACACATACACACACGAGTTTTGTTAATAATTATAGTCGACTTATTGCGCGCACTTGTGAATATATTTTATCGATGAACGCAATCGAGGACGCCCTTATTCGACAAAGATTTTTATTTTCATATTCAAAATCGATTATAAATTTACACGAAAAAAAAAACATTTTAATTCATTTAAAAGGGACAATTTTGATTTAAAGCCGATTATTTCATTTTAAAACAGAGTTTGATTAAGGTTGAATTTTACAAAGAAAAAGAAAAAAAATATTTAAAAGTGAAATAAAATATTTAGTCACCTATAGTTATAATAGAATGGTCTTATTTAAAATTGTAAATCATTCGAGAGAGTAATAATATTTGTATATGTGTCATAGCTTAGTGGATAGTGCGGTAGGCTGTAGACCCGTGGGTCCTTGTTTCGATTCCCCCTTCTTAGAATTCTTTTTAAATTTTATATTTGAGTCAATTTCGCTTATCTTGTATTATTTATTTAGTTGTTAATTTTATTTTCTTACACGTTTGAAAAGACAGTTTGGAAAAAAATGAAAAATTCTTGAAAAAATTATATTTGAGTGAAAAAATAAAAATTATAAGAAAATCGCGATTTCTACAAGATGGAAGAATTTAAAAGTTATTGGCGGGATGAAAAAAGAAGGTAAATGAAAAAGATCTTTGGAATCCAAGAACGATTCCGAGAGTGCTTGGCAATAAATGTTATAGTCAACGCGATTCGAAAGCATGAGGCGACATAAAATCTTGCATGATTCACTGGGGCCCTAAAATAGAAATGATGTCCGTCGTAATTGTTTAAGATTTCGGCTTTAAATCTCGCGTGAATTGCTGCATCATCAGATAAATATATATATATGTACATATATACATATATGTATAAAATACATGCACGCCTGAATCTCATTTCATCTCGATGATATCCTCTCTGAAACCTTTACGATTTTCCTCTTTCTCTCTCGCCAATCGCTAACAAAAAGTCTCCCAAGAAATCTTTTATTCCTCACTTCACACGTATAAACATTTTTTTCCAAAAATATTCATCTCAATTTTTCCTGTAAGCTAATTTTTACCCTATATCTATACAACTTTAAGGAGCTAAAAAAGCATATCACAGAAAGAGAACCCAAGATTTGAGATAATTTAGAAATCTTAAAATTTCCATAATGGTATAAATGTTCTATAATTATAAAAGTCAAGGGGTAAAGAGCATTTCCAAAGAGATAAATATATAAAAGAGAAAAAAAAGAAAAATATAACTTTTAATGACAAATTAAGTAAGAAACTTGTTTCAAGACCTTTCGATACCGGAAGTAGGGTGCAAATTCCGTGAACGAAAGAAAAAAAAATTAGAAAGAAAGAAAAAAAATGCAAAAAGGATTTGGTAGAGCACACACGAAATGGATTACTTGCTCGCCATTGAATAGATACGGATAATTATCATAACGGGAAATGTCGTGTAAATTGTTGATAACGGCTGTTGTGTAATCGTGTCTTATCTCAGGGGATAATTATCGCTGCCACCTCGCTTATAGTTCGCGGCGCGCAACTATCTAGTCTAATTTATTTCCCTCCCCATTAACGGTGTGTTATATATATATATCGCAAAAGCTGAGATTGGTCTTCGTGGCGAGAATTAGTAGATTCAATTTAATATATAAAACGCCAAACGACCGAGCAATGTAATTAAATCGGTTTCTAAATCAAATGTTAATAAAATGGTTAAGAGATCTAGGAACATTGAAAGAAGGGGGGAGAGAGAGAGAGAGAGAAAAAAAAAGTACATAATATAGATTAAGAGGTAGGGGATAGAATTAATGAAATATCAGCAGTAGTATATTATCGCGACCAATATCCGGATTTTATAATAAAACTGAGAAATAATAGACCACAAATAATACACTATAAGAAAACTGTTTAAGAGATTATAATCGAGTTGTAAGTAAATATTAAGAACTTTTAAATTCGAGTGGAAAAAAATTCGATATAATTATTTGTTGACGATATTTTACGGTAATTTTTGCTCAATACGTGTAGATACGTGTTTTGTAACTTTATTGATATAGAAGTGAGATTGGAAAATTATTTTGAGTAATTGAAAACAATTGTACGATGTACTTGTGGAGAAGTTGGACTTTATTGTCACAATTTTACGATTTATCTTTATTAAAATTAGCCCTTTGCCTTTAGCGTACTTACCAACCTCAAAATCGACTACTCTACTTTTTTTTGCATCATTCCTATTCTGTAAATAGACAAATAGGACTTTCCCACTAGATCCATTTTGAGGTTTCTTGTCATAATTTTACGATTTATCTTTATTAAAATTAGCCCTTTGCCTTTTGCGTATACTTACCAACCAAAATCCTCTATTCAGATGTTTTCCAAGTATAGCCTCGATCTCTGCTTTGAATATCGTTCTGGAAATTCTTGATCCATTCTGAAAGAAAATTTTCAATATTAACTAAAATTTGTTTGGTGAAAATCAAAAGTGGAGTAAATTCTAAGATAAATTAGCAAACTATATAGTTACCTATTGGATTTCGTAGTCCAGAGTTCTTCCGAAAAGTGTACAATTAGAACGAATCCTTCGACCAATCTGGAAAGAAACAAAAAAAGTAATGTCCATTGAATAAATGGTTTGCTCGTGAATTAGAATTTCGTTTGAATGATTATTTTCCAATGTTGACCACGCAGCTACAACTGATACAACTATAAAGAACCTGAAATTCATGTTTCAAGGTCACCTGACAAAAATCAGCTGATCCACGCTTCTTTTCCCCCTCAAGGTCAGTAAACTTGCCTCACTTTTCGGCATTCCTTAAACTGGACCAGGAGGAACGACTTAGAGAAAGAGAGACCCGCACACATATAACACCAGTTTTAGAGGTTTACCAAGAAGTAAAACTGGTAGCCAAATCCCTGATCGGATAAGGAGTTTGTCTGAGGTCTTTCCGGTCCAGGAGGATTTCTTGACGAGGAAGCTGGTTCCGATGAGAGACTGGTCTCTAACGGTAACGCCTCCGAAGATAACCTCGACCAACGGGGTTGTCACAACAACAACAACAAGTGGCGCCTTGCAACCACTTCTACACCGGTGGTTGCTACCAACTATAAGAGTGCAAGAGAGAGAGAGAGAGAAGCAGAAACAGGCGAATCCGGCTAGGTCAGCTTGAGAGGGAACAAGATATATTGAGAGAGAGAGAGAGATAAAACGAGAAAATGAAAGACAGAGAAGGGAAACCTGAGGAACAAGTGCAGACCTGGTCTCGAAGCAGGCGGTGCAGACAGGTTGTCCAGATTCCACGGAAGGTCGTTTGCTTTGCTTTACCGCGGGTCGCGACGCTTGCTGCCGCCACCGCCGCCGCTGCAAACTTGAAAGTCGCCACTTGGTCCATACTTAGACTTGCTTCGTTCCAAGTCACACGTACACAGACCCTAGACCATCAAATCGCGTGCACCAACTCTATAAAAGAGAGGAATCACTACCAATCTCTTTTGTGTGTGTGTGTGTTTATATATACCCACACAAACACTGCGGATATATTCAACATAACTTGCTTATTGTGTGGGTATTAAATATACAAATCGAGTAGGCGTATTGGGCGTATAAAAGTGTGAATATAAACGTCGTCGTTGTCAAACGAGACGATTCAAAGACATTGGAAGAGAGGGGGGAGACACCGAATACCAGATTATATATACTGGCTGGAGAAAGCTACTATAATACACTCGATTCATGTTGCTTCAATGCAGTATCATATTGGATGCATTCCAGACTATACGTATATATATATTGCTCCAGGGAATGCATTGTTCCGGAAATTAACTGCGCTTTCTGCTTTTTTTTCTATACGCGTCTCTGGAGATGAAGGGTGGTTTAAAAGAAAAGAGAAAATTCTCCTATATAAAGTGTTTCTTTATCGTGAAATTTTCTCTTTTCTTTTAACAAAATAAATGATGATCGTTAAATTTTTTTATATTCTATATCATTTTCGTATAAAATTATAAAGAGAATGATATATAAGTTAACGATACTGGTTTTTTGGGGTTTGAACACTATTTTTGAAGGTATCAAATAGATATAGAATTTGGTTTAAATTATTTGAAAATTTAGTATTTAGAAAAATAAAAAGAAGACTTGAAGTTACCGTTCAACTCAATTGTAAATTAAAATAAGTAAAAAAAAATTAATGAAAGGAGATAAAATTACTTTGGTTGCAAATAAAAATTTCGTCTATAAATATTCAGTATATCATTTTGATACTTTTCATTATCATAAATTTACGATTTATCTTCATTAAAATAATCCCTTTGCCTTTAGCGCACTTGCGAATTTCAAATTCGGAGCTTTTTTGCAACATAGATTCTGCAAATGGAGAAATGTGAATTTCTCACTAGGTCCATTTTGAGTTTTCTTCTTGTCTCAATTTTACGATTTATCTTTATTAAAATTACCCTTTGCATCTAGTGTATACTTACCAAACTTGAATTCGGATTTTTTGCAATATTCGTATTTCAGAAATGGATAAATGTAAATTTCTTACTAGGTCCATTTCGTTCTTTCCTCTTGTCACAATTTTTCGATTTATCATTTTTACAAGCACTTTCGTTTATAGTCATATCCTCACCAATCAAAATGCTATTTTCGGAAGTCCTCTAAGTAGCGTCGAATGTGATCTGCTAAGGATGTCGTTTTAGAAACTGTCGTTCCAATCTGAAAAAAATTTTTATTAGAATTTAAAATATCATTAGAGGAAATTTTTAAAAGTTGAATTTATCTTCCAGCAAGTAGAGTGAATTTTAAGCTGAACTCTTTAGTAGTACATACTCACCTTTTGGATTTTGTAGTCCAAAGTCCTTTCAAAATGTCCAGTAGGAATTAAGACCAATCTTCGTGCTCACCTGAAATAATAATTTTTATCGTGTTATAATATTTCGTTGACTACTGTTTTCGTACTATTATTGTTATTATTATATTTTTATTAATATTATTATTATTAATATTATTATTAATATTATTATTATTATTATTATTATTATTATTATTATTATTATTATTATTATTACTATTGTTATCATTATTATTTTTATTATTGTTATCATAACTATTATTATTGTTCTTTTTTTTAATGACATGTCGTATTATTTTTTTTCCATTATTATAATTATTTTGAGTTTTTATTGTATATTTTATGAATATATTCCTGTCAGGACGCGCTGATAATTATTGTGCAAGGATGTACATTGAAATTATTGTTGTATATAACATATTAGAAATCTCCGTGCGCGCACGGTAATTGATTGATACACTTGGCAAATCCTGTGTTCATTGATGGAGGAAATCTTGATGTTAGAAACTTTTGAAAGACGATAAGGAAATGTCTTATTCGCTATAAGACGGAATATAAATGAACGGTTTCGAGATAAACGGAAAGGTCGAACAATTATATAAATCTCTAAATGCTTCTTATCCTTTTGATCAGCCACATTATTCGCTTTAGCTCCCTCCCCCCTTTTTTTCTCTCAAAAATAAAAATTCCTTTTGTAAAAAAAGGTAAAAAAAAAACATTACATATAAAAAAGTTTTTTAAAATTTTTTTTCTCATTGTAATTAATTAACACTTAATTAACACTTCATTAAAAATGTACTTTTTTTGAAAAAGGTTAGCAAATGAAGTGATTAGAAAGGGAGGTGTTTTTGGGGAAATTTTTAGAATAGAAAATAGTTAGAAAGTGGGGTTAAAAATTTTCATAGTTTTAAGTCAAAGACCTGCGCTCTGATAGAAATATGAGGGGAAAAAACTGTCACTAAAAAATGAATACTTTATGGATGAAAAAGGATATTATATTCACAGCTGCTAACAAATCTGTGTGGTTCCGCTACTTCTTCTTCTTCGTCTTTTTCTTCGGTTTTTTTTTATTATTCTCTAAGGACACACACTCGATGCGAAGTACAATCGCTTGAAAATTAGCGAGCCTTGTTGCCTACATTCCTCGCCACATGTACTTGGAGCTATATATTTCCCTCATCTAACACACTGACAGAGAATGAATTAAAATTAAACGAAGATGCCCGATTCAGGGCACAGCTGTTTTTGTACAAGAAGAATGCTTTTGATTTACAACAAACTCTACCTTTTTTTCTCTCTCACTCTTTCTTGATTACTTTCTTTATCGCAGTCGACTCTTCAGATTACTCCTTTTTTACAACACTCGTTGGCAGACAAATAAATACTCTCTCTCGAAAGGAAAAAATATTCAAAATTTTTTCCTTCCTTAAGAATTAGGTTAGGTTAGTTAAGACAAATACTCAATCGATAAAGGCGCGAAATTCAAATTATTTATTAAATGTAAAATAAATTTTTGTAGTTCTTGTAAATGGTAATTTTATTTTTTTAAAATGGTTTTTAAAAAATTTGAAATTGTAAAAGAAATTGAAAAAGAAATTGAAAAAATCGAAATGTTCTTTGAGAAATGATTATTAACCGTCGGTAAAGGCTTTATATGTACGCGATTTGAGTGCGTTACGCTCTCGTGTGTGACAAATGGAATTGCTGCCGATACCAAGTTGGACATGTACAACTCTATCGTTTCAAGATCGAAAGGCGGATTATATGGCGGTCTCTTAAAAATAATTAAACCGACAGTGAAATAGAGATAAAGGAAGGTGAAACGTAATAGGGTTGGAGATAAGAGCGCGGGGGTTAGGTTTAGTTCGAAAGCCAGAATTGACTTGTCACTTTATGAGAACGTGGAATCCGATCTTTCTATCGATTTAAGGTTCATGCCAAAAGAATATGTATATATACACCATATAGTTTCAAGATCCGCTTATCTGATCGTTATTTTGTCAAATGAACGCAAGTTATTGGGTTTTTCAATTTTATCGCTTATTTTAAATCGAAGGCGCTTCGATATACTTGTAAACGAAAATAACAACCTATAATATAATCATAAGATAAGATTGTAAAATTTTACAAAAAACTGCGCGAGAAAGATTTACAACGCCATCTCGTGGCTGATGTGAAAATTAATTATTCGGGTTTTTTTTTTATACAGTCTCGAGATTGAAATTCAGCCTCTGATATAAAATTGAACTGTAGAGAGAAAAAAAGAGAAAGAAAACTGTCCTGTAAAATTGAAAACTGTTACTGTAAATCAGAATTTTATTAAAAAAAGAAAGAGTCGACGAGGATCAAAAAGATTATGGTTTATGTAAGTTATGAAGACACGCATGCGCAATCTAGGAGAAAAAAAAGGAAGCAATGCAAACCTAACCTAGCGTACTGAACACAGCGTGAGGTGGTATAGTAGACCACTCATGAGAGATAAAGAAAGAAAAAGAGACAGGAGATGGAGACGTGTAAGGGGAAGAGAAGAAGAAGAAGAGAGAGAGAGAGAGAGAGAATATAGCGGAGACAGGGCGTGGTCCAGGCCTTGCTCTTACTTATAATTATATTTATTCGTGCACGCATGTACACCTATGGTCGATGATATACGAGCGCACCAAAGTCTCCGCATTCTCTCATAAAGACTAAAAAATCCACATCATAAAATTACATTATTTTCGCACAAAATTTTAATATTAATTTACAAAGAAATTTTTTTCCCTAAAATAAAAAAATTTTCGCTAGTTTCTTCACATCTCCGGATATATTAAATTTAACTACACCCTCGGTAAAAATTCATCTTATAATATTAATATTTCATTCTTCAAAAAAAGTTTACAGCTTAATTTTAACTTAGAAAGAAAATATTTAAAATCAATGTCTTAATTTAACATCAACTAATAGTGAATTTTCTCTATTTTCTACCTTTAGGTTAATGATAGAAAGATAAACAAGTACCTAAAAGTACGCAGGAAAATATAAAATTAACTTCGAAAATAAAAAAAAAAGAAAAACACTTGAGAGTAAAAATAAATTTTAAGCACGGATTTTCGAAAGATTGTGCAACTTTCTCCAAATTGATTTTTAAGATGCAAAGAGACAGAGAGAGAGAGAGAGAGAGAGAAGGATATTAATTTAAATTGAGTCAATTAGGAAAAAAGATACATATATATATATAAGTTGTAGGCGATTTCAAAACGACTTATTGCGATAATTTTTTTTTCTTTTCCCAATATAGATATATATGTGTTAACTAAGAGAAGTGTAATTATAAAAATTTAATGTGTCGTGGGCTGATTTATAAGGAAGAAAGCGAGGTTATATTAGTGTGAAATGACACCCGGTCGGCTTATAAACTAGACGACAGATTATTGAGAAAAATATTATTCCTTGATAAGCCGTATGCAAGCACAACTTATGTGTAAAACTACCACTGATATCTATCAGTTCCCGACAAATTTTCACATGTACATATAGTATATAATGCATTTTTTTTCGTCTATAGGCTATTTTTGTTTTAAAAAAGTGAAAAATCTTTTTTTTGTTGGTTTTCGAAATACCTGATTGAAATTTAACATATACTAGTTAGAAATTATATTTAATTAAATTTAAATTCAGATTGTAATTCTGTATTTTTGATTCTTGAATGTGTTAATTTAATTACTTTACTTATCTCATGAAGTCGGGTTTGAATTTAATGATTTTTTTTTTAAATATGCGGTAGTTACGTATTTGGAAATGTGAAAATTTGTCAGTTGGTTCAAATTTAGAGTTTCTTGTCACAATTTTACGATTTATCATTATTAAAATTAGCTCTTTGCCTTTAGCGTACTTAGTAACCTCAAATTCGTCAATTCGATTTTTTTTTGGCATCATTCTTATTTTGTAAATGGAGGAATGTGAATTTCTTACTAGGTCCATTTTAAGTATTCTTCTTGTCTCAATTTTACGATTTATCTTCATTAAAATTACCCTTTGCATTTAGCGCACTTACCAACCTCAAATTCGGAATTGTTTCGACTCTCCTCGTACTATTTATGACGTGACGCCATAGAATAACGAACGTCTAGTTAGGTCACTGACATACAACCAGGGTTGGGTCGCTATACTTTAAGACTTCCGCTTGTTCCTCATTTCCAATTGGTTAAAGTTCTGCTTTTCGAAATGACCCAAGTTTCTCTAGACACTGTAAATAAAATTAGAAAAATTAGTCAAATTAAGTAAAGAATTAAATAAATAATTAAATACATTACAAAAATAAAGTAATTAAGAAGAAAATAAGTGATGAATTTAAATATCTATTAAATAAATTAACTTTTCTAAGAAAGTTAGATAGAAAAGAAGCAAATGAGGAAAAATAATACAAAGTGAAATGTGCGTACATAGTCAAAGATTAATAAATGCGTATTTAAAAAGAACTGTATTAACTTTCGATAAATTAATGAGTGAAAAAAACACAAATAAATTGATTTCGATTTGGCAATAGTGGAAAGTTTTTGCCTGTTTGGATATAAATGTAACACTTCCTACTTTAGCCTTTATAGTGTACATGTGTGATTCTTTTTTTTTTTTTATTTATTTTGAGTCGCTTCTTATCGTTTCAAGTTTTACTCGATATGTAGCTTGTGCTGGAATATTATATGTTTTAAATTTTCAACTCTCCGCCATATATAAAAAAAGAAAGAAAGAAAGAAGTAAGAGAATGAGACAGAAAAACAAAAAGAGAGAAACACGCAAAAATATCTCGCTTGAGTGGTTCGCAAACGTCCATTGGCGCGATTACGGAGTGACGGGTGAATTACATAAAGCGCGCAACTAACGCGCGCGAAACACGCGTATGTATATATATAGAAATCTATACTTCTTGGAATTTTAAATTTTCGTTTGATTTTTCATTAAACGGTTTTTCCCGGGACATGAAAAAGAAGAAAGACAGAGGCTATCGATCAATGTAATGACAAGTCTTTGCCGCCAGAAATTTTTAAACCGATGATTAATCATCCGTACGTTTTAAGAGATGATAAAAAAGAGAGAAAGAAAGAAGTATTAGGGAAAAAGACAGAAAATGTATATATATATATATATATATATACATTACGAAGTCTAAAGGAGTATATTTTACACAAACTTGATGGATTTTAAGTCATTATCGTTTGAGAGTTGACTATTTGATGTGTAATTTACATTTGAGAAGATTTTAATACTCTTGCAAAATTTATGAAAATCTTCGGATTAAGATTTATCTTATTTCCATTATTAATGCCATATTATTTTCTTAAGTGATTTTTCTCTTTTTTGTTTTGTATATGCGTGAATTATTATTATATTAGGAAAATAAAAGAAAAGAATTTTTTTTCAAATAGGGGAAAAGAAACATAACCTTAAAGTGCATTCTTTTCTTTTTCTTCGTTTCTCTATATAGAAGTGAGTTTATCTTCGAAATAAAAGAAATTTTAGAGGCAATAAACCAGTGGTCGTTAAAAGAAGAAATTTTAAAAAAATTTTTATGTTTCTTAATATCTTGTAATATTTTTAACACTTTTAACAGTTATTTATTAAGTCAAGTTCACAAGTACAGGTGCATTAGTGTCACCAGCTCGGGTGTATTTTTCTAAAGGTCGATTCAAAATGTCAGGTTCATACGTAACGATCATTTCAAAGCTGGTAAAGAGGGTTAAAGCCAAGTTCATAGTACAGGTCATTATTAATGGTCAAAGCCAAGTTCTTAAATACTGTAAATCGTTAGCATTTGTAAAGAGTATTTTATGGAATATTCATAGAGTGTTTAATATATAGGCAAGTTCACAGGGCGAATTTTCGTGTTTCGTAAAGTCAAGTTCATACAATTTTTTTCACATCTGTGAATAAATAGTAGGTAAATACGACCCGAATTGGAGAAAATGGAATAATTAACAAAGCTAAGATTCCTTTAAGAACCAAAGATATCTTATTGAAACCCCAAAGTACGATGAATATACTTTTTGAAGAAAGGATCCATTACCTAATGGGTATGATGGCAAAATCATGGTTTCATTGTATACAAGAGACTTTAAGGTGCACCTTTCAAAACCGTCAATTAAAAAGAGAAAAAAAGCAGAATTACGTATCACGTTTCAAGTTGGATCAAAATATCAGCAGGAGACCACTGCGGAATATTGGACGCTTGCCGATAGTATAAACTTTATGTCTTGGCAATTTATAAATATATATATATTTACACATACAAGGGTTGAAGAAGGAGGGAAAAAGAGAGAGAGGGGAAAAAAGTTGAACACAGTGTCCAAGACGATCGATCAGCCATTACCATAATTTGTATATGAGTACCACCTGGAACGGTATGGCATATATAGTATCCCGTGGTCAATATTCCAACCCCTTTTTTCTTTAGAGGTAAAATAACTAAATATATGCAAAAGCTGTGTGCTACCCTTCTCTCTTCCATTGACCCTTTCTTCTGTATTTTTCTTTAATTTCCTTCTTTGTTGGTGTCTCTTCTTTCCTCACCCCTTTCTTTTCTTGCCCTTAAAATTTCTCCTATCTTTTTCTCTCTCTCTCTTTCTTTCTTTATTTTTCTCTCTTGCTCTCTTCTCTCTCTCTCTCTCTCTCTCTCTCTCTCTCTCTCTCTCTCTCTCTTGCTCTTTATGTTATCGACGAAGAAAGAAAAATGACCCTCCCCCCCTAATTTTTTTCTCATCTTGATATTATCGGATGTGACGTTGCATAATACCCCCTCCCCTCCCTTTCCGTTTTCTTTTCTAGTTAAGAAGAGGGGCGAGAATCTAAAGTTAGTATCTTGAGGTGATGACCCCTATAAGGGATTATTGTGCTATACTCATTGTATGTACAATGTATAGAGAAGAAAAGTGGGGTACGTAACACTGCGGTGCATAAATAAAAACAAAAAGAGAGGGCAAAAAAAATTTACTCTATCGCGGTAACTAATTAAAATTGTATAATTATGTTATCACGAGATTTATATCCAATTAAATACAGTGAAAGGAAGTTACATTTGTGCGTGTGTGTGTGTGTGTTTTGACTTCTGTCGACACCCAAGATCTTTATCAAAATCGAAATTCTTGTTTTTGGGAATGCTATTAATTGCATGTGACTAATTAAACGGTGAGTGAGATGCGATACATGGTAAATCTTTATTTTTTTCTATTGAGTATTTTCTGTTTGTGTCTCTCTCTCTCTCTCTCTGTCTTGATTTTTTGCCCTTTTTTGCTTGATCACGTTACTCCATCATGACAAATTATACATATTCAGTGTAGATTTCTTTTATTTTTGTGTAAACTTTTAAAATATTTCAGTTCGTTAGCAATTTTGTATTTTTAGATTGTGGGAAAAAGTTTTTTTTTAGATTGATACGGGATGATTTGCCGAAATTGGACTGAATTTTGAGGTTAGGTTTAAATAGTGTCGTCTGGGTGTGAAAAAGAATACTCTAATTATTTTAAGTTTTTAGGGTATAATTTTACGATTTACCTTTATTAAAATAAGCCTTTTTTCTTTAGCGCACTTACCAACCTATTAAATTCGTCTCTTCGAATTGTTTTGCATCA
Organism: Leptopilina myrica (nomen nudum); assembly: GCA_032872475.1. Lineage (NCBI taxonomy): Eukaryota > Metazoa > Arthropoda > Insecta > Hymenoptera > Figitidae > Leptopilina > Leptopilina myrica (nomen nudum). The sequence goes on along the minus strand of CM065462.1, from coordinate 43,888,330 downwards.
TTCCTTTTTTGTAAATGGAGGAATGTGAATTTCTCACTAGATTCATTTAGTGTTTTCTTATTGGCAAAATTTTACGATTTATCTTTATTAAAATTAGCCCTTTGCCTTTAGCGTACTTACCAACCTCGTTATTTTCTATTATTCCAATCTGAAAAAAAATTTTCATTAGTGTTAATTATTTGAAAGTTGACGAACGATAATGGACGAAAATAGGAAAAAGAATTTTGAGGTTAAGATTCTTGTGAATTTATGACAAAATAAGTGTGAGCCGCGTGTCCCTTGTTCCTTTTTTAACATAATAATTCTAATATTAACTAATATCGATTCATATAATTTATAGTAAATTAAATCAATTAATATTAATTAAAGTTAATGATATTAATTAATGTAATTTAAAGTTAATGAAATTAATTAATATATTTTAAAGTTAATGAAATTAATTAATATAATTTAAATATTCAAAATAATATTAATTAATATAATTCACTGTAAAGTATGTTATTTTATATTAATTAATATAATTCACTATAAAGTATATTAATTTATATTAATTAAAATTATTTACAATTTTTTTTAATTAGTAACTATTCGATCCCATGTAGAGCTCTCACAGATATAAATATACTCACACTCGCATGCTGTATTCAATCGACGACAACCTATACAAGTTGGTCGCATGCACCTTTGATATTTTAATCCGTCGCAACAAGTGACGCGATTATAAAAGTGCGTTTTTGATGGGAGTCGTGTGTGACGTGCACTCTCATTATTGCCCGAACACATGCGAACCCAAGGGAAAATGTATTTGTGTCGATTATCTTCGCGAGAGCTTGATACAATATATATAAATTTCAATGCGTCTCTCTATAGGTATTTATGCACATATACATATGAAGAAATAAAAGACGTTCATTGGTTTTAAATATCACGAGATGAGTGAGAATTCTATTCATCTCTTGTTTGCTATTAATGGAAAAAAAATAACACGTCTTAATTAGTTTTTTAAAAAAATGTTTCTGGAAGTTGTACCATCTAATCGAAGCGAGTAATGGTGATTTATTTTTACTACCCAACCCTGCTGGTCCTAAATGTATAACTTTAATTTTATAGGTTAGTTTATATATGAGAGAAGGAAGGACAGGAGATATCTGTATCCTTTTCTCTCTCATATTGATAACAATAATAACAATAATAATAATAATAATAATAATTACAATAATAACTTTTAATTGTAAAAATAATATTAACATTGATAATAAAAGTAAGTGTTAAAGTGGACGACAGTCACACTATGGTAAAAGAGACACAATAGCAATTCGAAATATGTGAAAAATGAATTTTCTGTGAAAAGTAACTGTTAATAAGTATGTTAATTATGAATAAATAAGCTCATAAAGTCGACGAGAATTTTCCTTTCCTGAATTATAAAGATAAAAGGCAGAAAATTAATGGCGAGAATAAAACGTATTTAAGAATTGCCAACATTCCCTTGATTACTAAATCACTCAGTACTTAAGATTCGATCGTATTTTTAGACTCATATTACTATCGGCGTTATGGAATAGTTAATATTTTACAGTAAATTGCATCGATTAAAGCCAGGCACTTGCAGTTAGAGAGGAGCATTAAAATTGCGTTGGTGGATTCAATCGCGAGTGTATAAAAGTGAATGAGAGAGAGAAAGAAAATTTTACCTTCAAATGTGAAAAAGAGAGGTAAAGAAAGATGTTAAAGCTTACGATTTAAAGGGCAAGGACGCTCGAATCGAGTTCCATGCTCGTTTGACTTCTCTCGACTGTCCCGACACTCTGCACTTGCAATTAGCATCTAATGCGTGTGTATATATATTATTTGTATGCGTATGTGTTTACGTGAACGCAATACGTTCCTGCGATTATGCCGCAAAAACAACACGTATTTATACGCGTATTCTTTTTTAATATTCAACAATATCCCTCCATAAATAGTGCGTGAGAAAATATTTTAAAAATGCTTCTAATTGTATGTAATTTTCACGCACTCTGCATAATTATTTTATTAGGTTTACGTGTATAATTTTTTGTCACAATTTTACGATTTATCTTTATTAAAATAACCCTTTTTGTTTAGCGTACTTACCAACCTGAAATTCGTCTATTAGAATTTTTTCTATCCTTATTTTGTAAATGGAGAAATGTGAATTTATCACTAAATACATTTTGAGTTTTTTTCTTGTTAGAATTTTACGATTTATCTTTATTAAAATAAGCCTTCGCCTTTAGCGCACTTACCAAACTCAAATTCGTCTTCTTCGATTTTTTTCATCATTCCTATTTTGTAATTGGAGGAATGTGAATTTCCCACTAGATTCATTTTGAGTTTTCTTTTTGTTACAATTTTACGATTTATCTTTACTAAAATTAGCCTTCGTCTTTAGCACACTTACCAACAAAAGTCCTCTATTCGAAAGTTTTCTTTAATCTTGAGATCTTGTTCCATTTCATCTGCTTTGGATTTAGTTTGAAAAGCCATTGTTCCGATCTGAAAGAAAGTTTCATTAATATAGTGCAAATATAACCCCAAGTGGAGAAAATTTGTTTAGCCAAATATTTCCGATAAATATATACTTACTCTATTCAAAAATTTATTAATACTTACAGTGTCTTGCATTGTTTAGGTTCTGTTTTGTTTTTTTAGAAGTGAATTCACAGCAATTTTCCAATTCATGAAATTAAGACTTTCTGAAATTGTTTCGACTCTCCTCGTACTGTTGACGACGCGATGCCATAGAATAACAAACGTCTAGATAGGTCACTGACATACAATCAGGGTTGGGACGCTTTTCTTCGAAACTTGTGTCAGGCGGGACAATTTCGTACGCATAGCGACCCAACCTTACTCGATGGTATTTGTCACCACAGATTTAATTTTGACATACAGACAACAAGTTAGTAAACAAGTTAACAAGTTTTTAATAAAGTATTTGGAAAGTTTGTTTTTAAATAATAGAAGATAGTGGAAAAAAGTAGAAACAGTGGGACTTTAGTCTCAAAATGTATTTAAAGTCTGTTTTTGCTTTATTTCTTCATTCTTTTCTTACTGAGAGTATTTTTTTTAAAATTATAATACAAAATTAGAAATTGTAAAATATGATGATAATAATAATATATATAAAGTGTTTGGAAATTTTTTTTTAAATAATAGAAGATAGTGGAAAAAAGTAGAAACAGTGGGTTAATAATAATAATAATATAATTATAGCTATTCAATTATATTTTTGTAGTAAAAAATATCCCTTCGAAAAGAAAAAGTCGTATTTAAAATGCAGGATGGAATGAATATTGATATACTGCGAATAACATGAATCTACGCATAATATAAACTTTATGTAGAGGGTGTAAATTTTTTTAAAGTCGAGAACAAAAAAAACTAAACGATAAATTTTTCTTCCTCCTCCCCCCCCAAAAAAAGAAGCAGTTGTCTCGTACTCGCCAAGGGGGGGAAAACACGGAACAGGACCCACCACCCCCCATTGAGAGAGAGAGAATTCTCAAACGATATCAAACCGTCGATGCCCAAGATCGTTGTTGCGCTACCGGTATTGATACTTTGAACAGCACACGCGAACATGATTGCATTCATGCGAAATGAGAGGAAGACGAGTAGTTAATTATCATTTTGCAAATTTTTCGCTTTGCAATCTCCGCACGGACATGGACTTTTTGAATTGCAATCTTTTCTCCCTTCGTGTTCTTTTTCTTTATTTTTGTATTTTTTTGTCTTCTCTATTTATCCATCTATACTTTGCCTGCTGCCAATAGAGGTTGCAATATGTCAGTGATCTCGGAACCTGTAATTACATTCGAAGGCAATTACTTTGGCTGCTTATAGTGTGGAGATCTTTTGCGGACATACAACACAGTTGAACTCGTTTTTCTTCATTTGGATATTTTTTTTTTTAATTTTACATATAGTATTCATATATTAAAGTGCTAATTTATCGCCTAGAAACCGTTTAAAATGTGATTCTTATGGTTGAGGGGGAAAAAATGGTTCTTGAAACTTTGTTTAAATGGATATATTGCTATCGTATATATAGAAATTGATGTCGCGTGCGTGTCACTTCGAATGTGCGTGAGATTTTTTTGTCGTAGATAAAAAAAATTTGAAATAGTTTCGAGATTGGATAGGTTATATTTTATTGTCTTCGTTCGGAAGTTATACCCAACCCTGTTTCTTAGTTTGTAGGTTAGAAAATTCCAGGAACTTCTTTTTTTTTAAACTTATTCCCGTGGAAATTATTCAAGTCTCGATATTTTAAGGTTAAAATTTTGTAACGAAAATAAAAACATTACACGTTGATTGTTTAATGTTGAAGCGAAGTTTCGTCCTATATTTTGAGGTTAGGGTTCCAAACCTTGAAAAGAACAGCCAGGGTCGGGTCACTGTTTCTAAAATCCATTTTTAAATAAAGCAATTTTCTTTGGGAAAAATTTTAAAATCTCGATCTTGAAATTAAAACTCTCCCCATGATTTCGAAAACAATAAAAATTCCTCAACTGCCGATCCCATATTTTTTTTCGGAATCTACACGAGAAAACGGACGTTTTTTTTTCTTTTTTCCCCTCTAAATTTCCTCGCATTCGATCGCGTTTCTCGTGCTCGCGCGCATTGTGGAGAAATTCACGAGCTGCATTTTTACACGTCTAGAGATCGGAACCTTTAAAACAAAAAATATATATATATATATATATATATAAATAAAAGGCGGATCTCTCGAGATCGACGTTTTTCCATAGAAACCCGTTGGAGTTTCACCCACGGAGAGTATCTCGATCTTTATAACGATCCTGTCTTTGTCATTCGCCAGACCCGGAGGAAATGGAACGAAAATTAAAATTTCTTTTGGAAACATTTCTAACCTTAAATTTTTATTTAGACATTTGTTTTTAATAATAGTTTTTTGAATTTAAAAATTGTTTTCTATTCTCTTCTGTAAGGGATCACTTACGTATTACGTCACAGGCTTAGGGGGGGCTAGAAAAATATGTATTTTTCTTGGATTATTGCTAAATTTTTGAAAAAAGGGTCCTGTGGGTATATTTTTTAAGAAAAATAATCTTTTTGTGTTCTTTTGAAATAAAAACCGTCCCTGGATATCTAGAAGACGATCATCAGGTGTAAGTTTCACGACCGGATATCTAACTGTCGCGTGATTTTCCTTCTTTGTCGTGTCTCACACCCATAATAGTTGTATACACACCCGATAGACCAAGTATATAGAGGCCAACTAGAGCAATCTCGCTGCATTATAAACACGATTTATCGACATAACTTTTTCGAAACTGTCTTCTCGTTTCCCTCGTATGAAAACGACTTTTTCCCATTTCTCACTCGAATCTTTCTTCAAATGTTTCGAAAACAGAGAAATAACATAAAAGTAGAACGTCGATTTTTACATCAAGAAGCCATATTTAAAATCAACCCGATCATTACTCCGAAAAAAGTTATTTTTAAACTAAAAATTCGTTACGTATTTTGAATTTTCCCGCGTTAAGTTTGTTTCCCCTTTCCGCCACTAGGAGCGCTCAGTCCTAGTATCGATGTTTATTTCTCTAAAGAAATCTTCAATAGAAAAATTTGAATTTTCCCGCGTCGTGTTTGTTTACCTTTTTCGCCACTAGGAGTACTCGATTATAGTGTCACTTTATATTCAATTTTATTTTTAGGTTTTAAATTTAAAATAAAATTGAAAATACTGTCATACTGCGTGAAATATTTCATTTGGAAATGCTGCTAAAAAGAAATAAAAAATTAAATACACGACTCGAGAGAGATCAATATGAAAAATTTGATGAAAATCGATATTAAATATAATAATAAAAAAAATAAGTAAGCAACGATGATTCTATATATAATAATTCATATTCTGAGGGGAAAATAAAAGTTGAATACATATTCGAGTATATGAATCATTTTCTTCCATGGGGTTTTCTACATTACATGAAATCTTGAAGTCTCCCGGGGTTTGTGCGGGTCTCTCGTTTCTTTTTACCTACTTTTCTCTTCGCACAAAGTTAATCATTATCATTAATTAGATTCATAAATATGATTTACTTACCTCTCGTCTATAAAATAACCTAAAATGAAAAAACACTAGTGTTAATAACTTTTTTTGGTGCAAGTTATCGTAATTAATGTAATTTTATTTTTTAAAAAGAAGGGGGGGTTGTATTTTCAATTTTTTCGAAATTTTTAAATCTAAAAATACATTTTTGTAGAAAAAAATAAAATTAAATATAAAGTGACACGGATCGAGCGCTTCTGGCGGCGGAATAGGAAAACAAACACTACGCGGGAAAATTCAAAATGAGAAATTTTTAATTGCAAATTTCTATAGCAAAATAATAATTAACACTAGGACAAAATAAATAAAATATCTTAAAAAATTTATTTTAAAACATTTTAAAAATCTAACGTTTTAAAAAATTAGTTTACTTTTTTTCGTTTTTTTAATCGTCCTTATTGATATATAAATGCGGAATGATTCACCGGATTTTTATAGGGTAACAAAAAGTATTTATTGCAACTTTTTTTTAAAATAAAGACATTATATCCAGTTTACAATTATAAATGAAGGTACAGAATTAGTAGAGTGTTGACATTGAATTAACGTGTCAATATTTATTTATTACTTGAATGAAGTGAGTTTTACTACAACACGACAATAGAAACAAGTTAGTGACTGAATATGTGTAGATATATAAACGGCGTTAAATAACAATCATTCTAGTTCTTTACAATTATCATCGAACCTGTTTTTTTCAACAAAAAAAAAGTGAGGAAAAAGAAAAGAAATATTCGAGACTCTTTCTAATATTAGGTATACACACTTGCGGGCGTCTAGACATTAAAACAAATTGTTCAATTTTCAAACGTCTAAATTAGAAAGTCGTTGTATATGTGGAGTAATTTTCTTAGTTTATTGCGAGGTTAATTTGTTTTTTATTGTTTTGTTCTTTTTAAACAATCACTTTGCACCCGATTATATTGGAATTAAAAAAGAAACATGTTTTCCGATTTTTAACATTTAGAAAAAATGTTTTTGAATTTTTAACACTTTTTTGGATTTTTAACAGCTTAAAAAAAAGTTCAAATTGAAAATTTTTTTTTAACTTTTAAATTTTTTAAAAGAAAAAAAATAGTTTTGAAAATTCTTTCAACAACTTTCAACTTTAAAAAATTTTTAAATTTCAAAATTTTCACTTGAACATTTTTTTAAACTTTATAATAAATTCTTCAGCTGAATATTTTTTTGTATCTGATAAAAATTTCATATACGTTAAAAATTGTTTTGAAAATATTTTTCTATATTTTGAATTAGTTTTTTTTATGGCGCAACGATAGAAAAGTTTTAGCAAAATGGAACATATATATATATATAATATATAGTTTAAAAACGAGGAATTGTTCGCGATTCCGGGAAGTCCTGACAATGTCTTACATAACACCGAAGGCGGTGTAATTTTTTTGTTTTAAGGAAGACTACGTGTGGAAAGGAAACAAGATTTTAAATTATCAACACAACGATCGAAACGTGACATTCAAGAGTTCTAGATTTTCATTATTTCCAAGATATCTTGAAATCTTGTAAAATGAATTTTAACATTATTCCATACGGCGCGCACTTTGAAAGATAGAAATTGAAATAACACGCACTTTTTGCTATCGAGATCATTCGGAAAATAAAATGTTTATCAACTAGGAGGTAAACTGATAACATTATTATAGATATTGTTCTTTGGTTATATGTTCTCCATTTATTTTTTGTATTGATTTTTGAAAAAGTTTTGTTTTTAAATAATTTACTTTTCTTGGATTTTATTATTATCAACAACGCGTATAATATAATATCAAGATCAGAAAAAAAGAAACGAAAATTTTACCTTAACAATACTATTGATTTGTTTATTGTCTCAATTTGATTTAGAAAAAATATGAATATTTGTTTATAGAAAACAGTTTTTTTTTCTTTTGAAAATATATTTTTGTTTTCGAAAAAATTCTTGTTTTATTGGCCTTTTTTCCGTGAATTTTGAGGTTAGGAGTTTCGAACTAAAACTTAAGGGGAAAATTGTGATTAAAAGGGTAGTTTTTAGACAGCGGAAAAATAGAAAGAAATAGAAGAATTCATTAAGACTATAAGTGACGTTTATCTTCCGTATATTTGGAGGTTAGGATTTTCTATTTACTTTACTACGTCTATGAAATATTTACAAAAACCCCTCCGTATTTCAGGATGACAGATTTTATTTAAGTATTTAAATTTAATTTTCCAAACACTTTATTAAAATACACTTTTGGGCTCACTGTTAACCTGAAAGAATCAAATAGCACTCTGTACTCATGATCGTTTCTTTCAAGATTCTGACTTTGCTGAAGTATTTAATTTTCCAAACACTTTATTAAAATGAACTTTTTGGGGTCACTGTTAACTTACAAGTATCAAATAGCAACGAATTGGTAACAAAAATGTGGATCAAATGGCAACGAATTGATACCAAAAAATGTGGATCAAATAGAAAATTAATCCATATTTTTGGCATCAATTTGAACCACCGCACTTTAGTTTCAATTTGATATACTTTTAAGAAAACTGTGATTGGGAAAGGTTCAAAAGAAGGAATTTATGAACTAGTTGGCTTTTTTTCGAAACACTTTATTAATTTTTGGTTATACATTTTTTGGCGCTAATGAACAATGTTAAAATAAACAATATTAAAAATATTAAATATTAAATATTAAATGTATACAGTATATTTGGTCACATTTTTCTGCATCATCAGGAAACGTTGAAATTTTGGGTTTTTAAAAACTTGAATGAAAATACCACATCCTCTCGCTGTTGAACGGAAATTCCTTGAAATTCCAATGGGGTCCTCATTTTGTGATTGTGTGAATAGTCTTCTATATATGAGAAATATTCCATTCGGTGTTTGTGTGACATGTCTTCTTTGGTACATCCAGGCATCGAAGTCCCTAAAGCCCCGTGGCGGGAGTGCGCCGTCACCACCACCACCACTACCATCATCATCATCATCATCATCATCATCATCGTCGTAGTCGTCGTCGTCGTCGCTACACTTATAGTCGCGCGGCTAGATAATATTCTAACCAGTAGGCGACACACAACCTCATGCACACTGATGAAAATAAACACACTATGTACCGATAGTAACCGACACAAACAACAATTCTGAACATCCCATCACACGTATGGCGGCTCACTTAACAAGAGTGGGGCAAAAGGGGCGTATCTCACGTAGCTCATACGTGGTCGACGCATGCATTGGTGCATGGGGACAGGCCGCCACGCACACCACATTAAACCGTTTTGATCGTCGCGGCTGGCACACGCTGCTAAAGCTCACACTTACTTGACAAGATGTAAGTTCAGAAACTCTGGAGGAAGGTGGTGCCACTTCTGCACAGTCCAATACAAGACACCGAACCGGAAAGTTCGTCCAAAATTAGTCCTCGGAACGGCTACCAGTTTTCTTTTTCTTCTTCTTCTTCTTCTTCTTATAACCTTTCTTCAAAAGAAAAAAGAAGAGGGTTTCTTTTACACCCCCCTAAGTAGGAGAACCAATCAAGGATAATATGGTGATCCCAGTCTTTGATTGTCTCTTAAAAATTTGGACAGCGCGGGAAAAATTTTTGTGATTTGTGACTTTTTTGTGATATTTATATTTATATATGTGATTTGAGGGGGGAAAAGAAAATTGTGTTTTACGTGGAATTAAAGAAAAGAAGAAGAAAACGTTACGTCGTTGTGTAGTTGTATACTGGATCTGTATAGTTGTTTTCTTTTTTTTTCTTCTTCTTTTTAAGTGAAGATCAGTTTTTTTTATCATCTATACACATTTTGTTTTGATTCTTCGTATGGGAGCATGCGATTTTCTTGGGAATCCTTATGGGACGAGTTCTTCAAGCAACATCAAGTTCGCCGAAGACACGAGGCTTCATCGGCATCCAGAGAGGCAACTTGCAAGTTATACTGCCAATCATTTTGAACGTGCTACGGAAAAGTGCAAATGTGAGTGCCGTTTTCCAATGATTTTATATGGTTGTATATACCATGTTTCATTTGTCAAGTTGTCGTTTTAATTTCTTTTAAAGTCAAGGAAATTGTTCCCCCCGCGAGCGCGCGCGCACTTGTACCGGCCTTTTGTTTTTTTTTGTTCTACTATATGTGCCCTCCGCACTAGATACGATACAATTTCCAAGAAATGTTTTTATCTTGAGAAAAGGGATAATTTGGTTTTAACTTGGTAATTTTCTCTTTTTTTGCTTGTTGTGTGCTTTAAATGTGGTTAAATAATTCTTTAAAGTGGTTTAATTGTAATGCTCTATACGTGACAAAATTTTTGTTTCGTATATCGAGATGTGAGTTGTTAGAGATTTTTGTTTTCTTTGGATTTATGCTTCCTTCGGATTTATTTATGTTATTATCTGAATTTTGTGAATTATTGTTTAGACTATTATTTGGGTTTATTTGCATCATTATTTAGACTATTATTTAGAATATTAGGACTATGATTTAGATTAATATTTCGATCTGTATTTGGATTAGTATTCGAAGAATTATTTACATTTTTATTCAGATTGTTAGTTAGATTTTTATTCAGACTGTTAGTCAGATTTTTATTTAGATTATTATTTAGAACAGTATTTGCATCAGTACTTCCATTAAACTTTGGATTAGAATTGCGTTAGAGTTTTGAATTAGTTTTAGATTAGAATTTGGATTAGAATTTAGATTAGAATTTGGATTAGAATTTAGATTAGAATTTGGATTTTTTGATAATTTAAGAGCAGCGGTTGATAGTTCCATTCACTTGGAGTATTAGGTAAAAAAATTACGGATGTTACTATTGTATTTAATCGAAACTTAGTTGTATCATATTTTGCTTCTAATGATTCAAAAGTTAAATGATTATAAAAAGTAATAAAGATTTGTTAAATCTTCTTCTAATTATTCGGATCACTGTAGGTTCAAAATTTAATATTCTGTTTAATGATGCAAAACCTTGTTAATGTTGACACTTTGTAGAGCATCTTTGATATCCTTATAAATTTTAAATTTTTATGGGGGTTGATTTTTCTGTTAGACGTTTCAAATTTTCAGATTAATAACTTTTTTCAAATTTTACAAATATTGACACTTGTTGAATCATTCTGGTATCATTGTAAAATCAGTTTGATGACTTGAATATTACAGCCTCAAGAATGACAAATGTTGACAATGTCTGTTGATCTAAACTTAGTTGCATTGATATTTTATTTATATACTAGAATAAAAAAATTAGCCTTTTTTTGGAGCATATATAGAAAAGTTTTTGGAACGTTTTGAAATTTTTTGCATCATTATTTGCAACACTATAGGTTCAAAAATTACAGATATTGACTTCTCTGATTATTAATTTTAAATCATTCACACCATCAGGGTTGAAAAATTAGAAACGTTGTTATATTGATAGTTACAGGATGAGTTTAGTAACATCATGATAGGTTCAAAAATACAACTACTTAAAAATAGAATGAATTTAAGAATACTTTAAGGATTACAAAGTATATTTTTAAAAATACTGAAGTAATAGTTGTTTTAATAATAAAGAAATCATAGTATTTTGAAAAATACACAAATCATAGTAATTTAAAAATACTGCAATGATAGTATTTTTAAAAATATCAAAATTATAGGATTTTTAAAAAATGCTAAAAAAAATTTTTTGAACAATTATAACAGAATCACAATTCCTAAATCACTTTTGTCTCTTGTATGCAAAAAAGAATGAATGCATTATACCTTTCAGTGGTATAAATAAAATTTAAAATTCCACACTTTGATTTTGGTTGAATTGCTATTAATTCCTTCAACAGAATGAGAGGGATGAGCAAAAGTAAAAGAAACACGTAAACACATACACACACACACTCTCTCGATAGAGGTGATCGTCTGCAAAAAAATGCACTTTAATCCAGTCGAACTGGTCCATTAGCATAATTCTTACAAGATCTTTCCGAAAATGAATTTTGAAAACTGATAATATATATAAAATGTCCTTGAGTTAATTCTAAATCAATTTTATCGTAGTTTCTTGTATATAGAGTTTGTTAAATTTGTTCCATATATATATATGTAGGGAAATATTTTCTCTTTCTTCCAAATAATTATATAGAAAAATTTTCCAATTTCCCCTTAATACAGGAACATTTAAAACAATAAATAAATTGAATACTTATATTGAAATTGAATAGAAAGTTAAAATTATAAGAAGTATTATAAGAAGCATCCCTATCGTGTAATTGAAAAAAAGGTGAGAACTTTTGGAAAAAAATTCGTTCTAAAAATACTGAAAAGAAGAATATATATTTAAGAGTTAATAGTGCTATTTTCAAAGTGCAGTGCAATAACTGACCATTGTATAAAAATGATTGTCTCTCTAAACTCTTTCACCCCTTTTTTTTAGCGTGCTGATGCTTCTTCTTCTTCTTGAAAAGTAAAACACGAAATCTTTCAGGGGGCTAAAATTTCCCATGGTCAGGGCCTAATTATGACCATGGGACAGTCGTTCCATTATGGTTTGTCCATATATACACATATAGGCATTGAGCATTTGCTAGTTACCCTTTTATGCTAAGTGAGAGCCAAGAATTGACCCTTAGAAATTGCCGAATGGGTGACCGCTTGACGGTCTTAACAAAACCCCCGACGACCGGACACACACAATATTTTCCCGGGCGGCCAAAAAATCTCCTATACAGGGTGCTCTTTATATATATATATATATATTTCTATCTCTTGTCTTCACATGCTCGTAAAATGTTTCTATTTATAAACAGCCATATAAACATTTTAAATAAAATTTTTTTTTATTTTTAAAATTGGTTTTAATGAAAAAATTAAATATGATACAATATATGATATAATTTAAAATAATATAGTATGATATAATATAATATAATGTCTAAACCCACCCCCAAATTTATATTATATTATATTATATTATATTATATTATATTATATTATAAATATTATAATATATATAATGTAGTATATACATATATGTTAGCATATAAAAGTTTTTATTGAATATAAACTTCTTTCATGACACATAGAAAAAAGCGATGATTTATTTGTTTTCAATCATGAGTTAAAGAAAGCCGAGGTAAATTATCATCTCTGACATATATTGAGAATTCAATAAAAAAAATATTGTTTTTTAATGTGTTTCTTTGAGAATAAATTTAAATTTAATAATACAAGAAATTATTGAATTTAATAATTTTGAGGTTATGTTGTTTTTTTACACGATTAAAGTATAATTAATAGTACAGGAAATTATTGAATTAAAAGAAAACAAAATTTTTTTTCCTTAAGATTGTGTGTTTAATTGTAGTTTTTTATTTTTGAAATTTATTCCGAAAAAATTATTTGACCCCATACGTGGAGATTTAATTTCAGAGACACCCTATAAATTCGAAATAATAGTACAATAACTAACGGTCTCAGTTGATAATTGTAATAACCGTAAAATGTCATTTAAATAATGGCAAAATGTTATTATTGCAAAATTGCAAATTATACCGATAAACAATGTACTTTATTTATTTCCCACATTTTACAATTTGACGAAATTTTAAAGTACATTAGTGTCAAAAAAATGATTTATAAAGAGAACTTTGATTGACACCATAACCTTAAAAAACAAATGCAATTTTTAAATTTAATTTTAATTTTGGTCTTTTTGTTTTTTAAAATTCTTTTTTTACAGTTGTTTTTTAAAATTCTTTTTTACAATTCTTTAAAAAAAATTTTTTACAATTGTTTTTACTATTGTCTTTTTACAATTGTTTAAAAAAAAATTATTTTCTTCCTCCGGGAAAAATTTGCAATTCGTTTTTTTTGCTATTACAACAAATAAAGTTGGAAATATAAAATAATTTTCAGCTATACTTATATTTATTTATTTTTTTTTAATATTATTCCATTTTTTTCGCTTATCATGTTTTCCACATTGGTATTTATTTTTTATTATCTCTTCCTATTATTTAACGTTGTAAATAATTCAAGGACAACGAGTTTAATACCATTTGTTTTGTTACTAACTTTATTTTTTTTTATTTGCAAATTGTAACATTCGTATGTATATTAATTTAAATTCAATTACAATGCTTGAATAACAAATTTTGATAAGGCGAAAATCTTAAATTTTTCTTTCAATGCTCATTTGGAATTTTATTCTATACAAATTGGAAATTATCGAAAGTGTTTACTTTCGATAATTTCCAAGAGAATTCGGATTAAAATACAATGTTTCTAATACGGAAATATCAGGTGAAAAAGATAAATAATTTCATGTGTATTTCCATTTGGGAATTTTAATTTTTTGATCTAAATTGAATGATTTAATTAATGTTTTTGTTGCTGCAGAAAGTATTAATTATTTTTTGTGTAAGAATTTATATTCACGCACTGTTGGAATAATGGGAGTGAAAAAAGGGCACTTTTACACTGCCGCGCACATAACGTGGCGATTATAACAGAATGAGTATATGACTTTAAGTCATAATACTAACAATTACCCCCGTGAGAAATAATAACGTGGAATTAAAATTGTCGCGCCGTCGGCACAGAACAATTTTAAAAGCCCCACGCCAAGTGTAAATTAAGTATACAAAAAAGAAAATGAGTCGTAGGGAGGGGGGAAGGTAAATTATTTTACCACCATCATTTAAAGTATATATATCACAAATGGGTTGACCTGTTAATATACTTGACAGTTGCCAATTCGATTGTCAAAGTAATGGTACACGATCGTTAACTTGACGCAGAGAATGTCCAAGGTGGAGTTCTTTTGCTCGTGGCGGTCGCTCTTGTTATCCCGACAATGGCAATAATGGTAGGCTATTTTCACTTTGTGAATGGCAATGATGAAGGGGAGGGCAAAGTTGCAATAAAGGCAAAAAGGATAGTGTATATATATATAGAAGGCACTGACGAAAGTGCTCCCGTGGTTGTATTGTCGTCGAAGGTGTTGTAGCGTGTGTTTTGTTGAAGATGGGAATTTGTAATTTAATAGGTAATTATAACTTCAAATAGGAGGGTTACGCACGTATTAAACTTTATATTCACTTGCGACTTTATACATATACCACCGTATGTGGGGTTTTAAACAATTCATTGTTGAATTCTTTATCCACAGCGGGGGCATCCTTTTTGCCTTCTCATTATGTTCTCATAGCCTTCAACGCGTACTAATTTGCATTTTGAGGAAATAAACAAAAAGTCACTTAGTTAATAATTAAGCAGTGTGTATGGAGGATTTTTTTGATATGCTGTTTTCTTTACCAGAGATTTTAATTTTCTGGTTTATTTTTGTAACAATGCGCTAATCGGAATGTGTACTAATCGGTGCACTAGACAAAGGGATCGTCAGTATAGCAGAAAGATAAAAAATCATTGTATTAGGAATGATCAAAATTAAGATGCAACGACATAATCATTACTTTACGGAAGGATCATTAAAAATTAAGATGTAGGAACATTGGGAATAATAATTAAGATGCAACAACATGACCAGTAGAAAAGAAAAAAATCATTAATGATTAAGTTTGAAGAAGCATTAGAAAAAATCAAACAAAGTTATAGGTATAGCAAACATGATGTAACGAATTGTTGCCCATAGGTTTGGAAGAATTAATCAGATTCAAGGAGCATGTTTGGAGCAACAATATTTGTTTCTTAGGTGTAAAGAGTACCAAACAAGGTTGACGAACCATTAAGTAAAACGTACCAGACAAAAAAAGATATTAAAAATTGAAATGCTAAACCTAATGCTAAGAAATCATTCAAATTATAAGATAATAGGCAAAATTTTACGAATCCCAAAAACTGCATCAGTATAATAATTGTTACTGAATAATAGCTAATGTATCAATCATTTATTAAAATACAGTAGCATTTAACATTAACCATTAATTATATTAGTTATTAACCATTAACTATATTAGTATCATTAAGCTTTACTATGAGCATCCTTAACGTAAACCATTAGCATCATTAACGTCAACCATTAGTATCGCTTTAAACAAAAATCAAATCAAATTCGAGGCAAAAAGAAAATCTAGAATAAATAATAATTAATACTTCAAGTTCTAGCAAACATTATACAGAAGCATTTATATATTTACTGTAAAGATTAAAATACATCTCTACATCTTCATATATATATATAAATATAGAAAGAGACAGAGAAAATTATTCTCGGCCATTTTTTTTTAAATATACATCAAAGCCTAATTATTCTTTTAATTTAATTAATTCAACCAATTTAGATTCAGCATTCTGCAACATTTTAAACTTTCTGCAAATTCGAATCACTCGCGTAATCAGCATCATTACAGAATTCCTTTAAAATTAAATAAGAGAAAAAAAGGAGAAGAAATTATAAACTAAAGAATCTTTAGTTTATAATCGGATATTATCTCCTCTAAACAGATATTGTAAATCAGCCATTAACATGATATTTGGTAGAAAAATTCTTCGAAAAATAAAAATAAAGTCAAAAAAGAACCTGATTCAGTAATATAATAATTATTAAGGATTCACATATCACTAAAGAAAAAAGAAGAAGAAGAAGAAGATGCAGAAGGAGAAGTAATCAAAGTCTTGTTGAACATTTTGATTTATCATTCGAACCGATCATTATCGTAAGATACAAACGGAAATGAAGATACTTATCACTATATAGAGATTGGAAACTTTTAGTCGCATTTAAATAAACACTTATTCGAGAAATAAAAAAAGTTTCTTTATTAAATGATACAATTTCGTTAGTGAAAAAAGAGGAGAAAAACTTGCATATATACATGATTTAACGATTATAATATTAATTAATTTCTCAATCTTGATTAGTGACTGAATATAAATAACTGAATATCAATATAATAGCTGTATATATATATATATATAAATAAATGTCTACATGTATCTATATATACAAATGTTTATATAAATGAGATACTATTGACATTTTATATCAATACATCATAATGATTATGATCTTATTGACACAGAAAATAAAAAGGAGAGGAAAAAAAATAATATTCGCGTCCTTCGTAAGCAAAAATAAGCATGTCCTTGGACGTCTCTAACTATTGCCATTCAACCGTGAACTGACACGAAGAAGCGGTGTAAGTCGACATTTACACTCGACATGTGAATTTTAAATGTGCCGGGTGCGGCGGTAGCATTAAAATTGCAGGTAAATCCAGTGCGATGGGCTGTTACTTTCAAGACGGAAATGACAAATTGATCTTTTGCCAAGTTGCATAAAGTAAAAGTGAAATGCCGTAAAACAATTTTTCCATGTGGATGAATATTTGCGCGCGCGAGTTTCTGTATTATATGCGATATATATGCGTTAGGGGTGAAGAGAGATGTTGCGTATTTTAGAAAAATGGAACCAAGCATATATTTGGAATTCAAAATGTCGAGAATTAAAATGATGTAAAACATTTGGATTAAGGAGAATTAATAAGTATAGTATTAGACTTATCATCGACAATATATTATCATCATCATCTTCATCATCTGTAACAACAGTAACATTATTGTCATCATCAGTATAAGCATTAACAACATCATCACAATTATTTATCATCGACAGTATTATCATCATCATCATCATCATCTGTAACAACAGTAACAACAGTATCATCATTATCATCATCAGTATAAGCATTATTATCATCATCATCATCATTATTATTAGCATTAACAACATCATCACAATTATTATCATTGTCATCACTTTGATCATCATCATCATCATCATTATAACCAATACAAATAATCAATTTACTACACCCGAAAGAAATGGACAAAGAAAAGTGAAAAAAAGTCTCTATTGAAAAAATAGTAGCCTTTTAAATCAAAAGGAGAAAAAACAACGAACACGAATTGTGTATTAGCAGAAGACCAATTTATATATCGAGAGGACTCACCGAATTTCAAACTGGTTTCTCCAGTATGTTGTACCGGTAAAGCCGCAAGTTTCTTGCACGCCGGTAGCCGCGAGGGACTTGAAAACTATATATATATTGTAATAAAACTCCCGCCAAACAAGTATATAGACACACGTGACTTTTAGGGGAATAAAATTCTTTACTATACAACCGAAAAAAAAGAGAATCGTTTAGCCCACGTTGCTTATGGTTAACCTTTCAATTACCACGTCAGTTTGCAAAAAAAGAAAATTGTAAAAAAATTGCAAATGGTTTGTAAGGAGGGAAAAAAGTTTGGAAAAAGTTCCGTGAGGCGTAAAATTTAATGCTGGGGTGTTAATGAAATTGAGTTAGTGGTAAATTTTTATGAGTAAAAGATTTTTTTAACTGGAATTCTAGTTAAAAATTTCTAAATCAGTAGAAGTAGTTGATCAAGTGAACCAAGAATTGTCTTTTCAAGTTTTCAAGAAAGAATAACCCGAAGGAAATTTATTTTTAACTATATTGCATACTCACCCCGAGTATGTGGCTTCATTTTTAAAATTGTCTTTTCAAGTTTTCAAGAAACAACCCGAAGGAAATTTATTTTTAACTATATTGCATATTATATACCTACCCCAAGTATGTGGCTCCATAGTTTTAAAATTGTCTTTTCTACTTTTCAACAAAACTCCTTCGAATTCTGAAAAAAATTCACTCCAAACTTAAAAGTATCAAATAGCAACAAATTTATCCCAAAAATGTGGATCAAAGCAAAAATTTATTGAAATATCAATTTGATCCATTTTAGTGTCCATTCAATACTTATACGTGAAAACAATCGTAATTGTGTTTGATAATTGAGATAAGATATGCGGACAAATCTATACACTACAATTTTGTGAAAGAAATATATATATATATTCACAAAAATGAAATCTTAATCGCAGATCTGACTTTCTGTACATATATAGGTGCTAATTAATTCGCTTGCCATTTGTTGTATATATATGTTTATAAATACAAAAGCGGAACTAATTTATGAGCGGTCGCCACTGATTAAAATCACGTAATTCACCCCTTATTCATTCTCTTTGTGAATTACCCAATAGTCAACAACGTGAGATATAATCGCGAGTTTTAAAATCTATATATACTGTGCGTTGTACGCCTCGTCAATTCGTCTAATCGTGCATGAAATTGGGGTGAAACGCGTAAAAACGACGCGCGCATAACCTTTTAAAGAAAATACACTTTGATGGTAAAGGAAAATTGATATCCGTTTAAATACATTATTATTACTTTATTATAATTTCGGTATTTCAAAACATTGCTATTGTTTTTTTTTCTATTTTCCCAAGTATATAAAAATTTACAATCAGTAAATACACATTTAATATAGTGATCGGAATTCCGATCTAATTTCCGATAATGAAAAAAATTGAAAAAAAAGATTGAAAAATGTTTGTGATAATGTATTTATGAAAAATATTAACAAGAGAATTTTATATATTATTATAAATGATTGATTACTTATTAATTAATTTTTTTTATTATTTATTTATTAATTATTTATTAAATTATTGTATATTTTATATGTTATGTGAATAATGTCGAATATGTAAAAAATAGTAAGCTCTTCAAAATTCATATTTCGAATTTTTTATATATAAATATATGTATATGAATATTTTATGAAAATTAGTCATTTAAACTAAAAATTTGTGAGGGGAAAAAATGTCCGTATATTATTATATAAATAGAGAATTTTTTCTTTTTGTAATACTCGCGATAAATTCTTTCGGAATAAGAAAAAATTTATCTTTATAATATAAACATGTTGAATACAAATATTTAAGAAAAAAGGTACAACTAAATATGTTTTGCTTATCATGATATATAATGGAAATACAGAAATTCATGCGGAAAAAGAAAAATTTATCGTAATTTAATTCGTGATTATGATTTCATCATCGTTTTTTGGTGAATATATATATGACATCAGAAGTTCTATCTATTCTCCTTTTTATTTATACGATATTTCCGACTCATTTTCGATGGGAACATTTTTCCAAAATTTCGTCACTATTCCTTAGGAGAGAAAAAGAGAGAGAAATTGAGAAAAAGAGAGAAAAAAGGAGAAAAAAAGAGAAAGATAGAGAGGCTAATAAATTTATGTCTTTGAAAAGATTCTTTTGCACCTTGGTTATCGCTATGGTTTGGGGAATTATTTTCATTATTATTGTTATTATCATTATTGACTAAACGACTAAAGTGGATTCATCAATCATTGATTTGAAAAACATTTTTGGAAATTCTTGGTTGATAGCGCCACGCCGACTTAACGATTTAATTTGTCTTTTCAATTTTCTGAGAAATTTCAGATTTTACGGCATTTTAGGAACTCTCGAGAAGTGTATTTTCGATTTTTCAAGAAAAATTCCTTGAAGAAGATTACTTGAATTAGTGTTATTTTATTTTTAATTATTAATACGCTTTAATCGCGGTGGATTTGTTTAAAAAATGGTCTTTTCGAGTATTGAACCGAAAAACCCGTATAGGAATTTTTTACAAAAAAATAAGAGAATTATTTCATTTTCAGAAATTGTCTTTTCAATTTTTCAACAAACAACCCTTTGTACCTAGTTACTACTTACCCGAAATTGTTCCATCTCAATAAGTGTATTTTCAAGTTTTTAAAAAATACGCTAAAGATTTTTATGTTTTAGATACTTACCTGAACTTCCACTGTTTTAAAACATTTGTCTTTTCAAGTTTGCAAAAAATACCCTGAAGATAATAATAATGATACCCTAAGATACCCTTCTATGCTTAGTCGAAGTGGCTTAATTTTAACTTAATTGTCTTTTCAGTTTTTCAAGAAACAACCCTATTGTTTTCAATTACTACAAATACTTAACCGATGTGGCTTCCATTTGCAGTTTGTCTTTTCAATTTTTCAACAAAACCGCCAAAGAAATTTATTTTTAACTTCTACTTACCCGAAGTGTCTTCATTTTAAAATAATCGTCCTCTTAAGTCTTCATCGAAAAATCACTGAAACCTTTTTGTATCAAATTAACTGCTACTCGCCCAAAGTGTCTCCACAAGTCTTAAAGTGAACATCTTCTGAAGTTCTGAAAAAAATTTAGTAAACGTCCTTTAAAGTTTTTAACGAAGAACCTGAAAAAAATTTATTAAACGTCTTTTAATGTTTTCAACAAGGAACCTGAAAAAAATTTATTTTCAATTTTTGTTTTTCATCTACTTACCCGAAGTGTGGCTTCAAAAATTGTTTTAGCTTCACACTGAAGAGCGCCTGAAAAATGTATTATTAGGTATTAAAATATATATATATATATATTTTTTTAAAATTTTTAATAAACTTATTATATATACTTAGTCGAAGTGGTTCGGTTTCAAAGCTAGAATATTGTCTTGATGTTTTTCACATAAAAACCCTAGAGGAATATTTTTAATTACCGTATACACTTACCCAAAGTGGCTGCATGTGGAAACTTATATCGTCTTCGTTAGATGTATTCCAAATGTTCGTTCATAAGGAGGAGAGTATACGCGGTACCATGCCGAGTTCCCATAATGGATATGCAAGTGGTGAAGCAGGTTCCATTCATTCATGTACAGAGCACTAGTGGTCTACCATTTACAATTTTCCATTTACCATCTAGCATCCTCCTCGCGCACGTGCTGCCCGTCGTGCGCCATTCTTTCTTATTCTTACTACACGTATATATATACTCAAGACCTTGTATGCACCTCTAAGCGCGCATGCATAATACCAGAAGAAGCTCTATCCTCTCCTTTAAACCATAGGTGACAAATTTCAATCTCTCTCTTTCTCCTTCTTCTCCTTTTCATCACACTTTCACTATACATTCTTTCTCGTCCAAAAAACGCCTTCGACACTTCGTCATTGACCTTGGAAAAAAAATTTAAGAATAAAAAAAGTCAACTTCGGTTATTGACTGTATAGAAATATTTGCACAAATTTTAACGCACTGGGTCTAAAAAGAAAAGGAAAGATTTAGTATTCTTGAAAAACGGGGATAGGAAGAAGTTTAAAAAAAAGTGTATTTAATGTTATATTATTAGTTTAGCAAAAAACAAACAAAAATGGAATGCCTATCTGTAATTTGTTTTAATTTTTCTTATCTTTATTGTTTAAAAGTTATTGAAGACAAATATTTTCTTTTTTTTTCTAATGACTAATTACCTGACGACAGTAATTTTGATACTGTTTTTTTTTAAAAAGTCGCCAATGAAGTTAGTTACCTAACGATGTGGAGAGATAACGACTTATTGCATAAGACAGGAGGACGTAATAGATGGCAATCCATTTTAATCGCGCATGAATACAGCAACACCAAGAGCCCATTATTATCCATTATTGCTTGATTTATCAATAATGATTAGAATTCGTCGAAGTATTTTTTTGTCTTCTCTTCCTCACTTTTACTTTGTTGACAAAAGAATGGTTAAGGTTCTTTAAGATTTTTAATTTTAACGTCATCTTCGACAAACTAATTTAATAACCCTAGTATAGTATTTTATAAAGTATACTTTAGAAATAAATTTTTTTATAAAATTGTATTATAAAATATTAACGTTTTTCTCTTTTTTGTTGCAGGTACGTACTTCATTATCCTTATTTCTCCGACGGTTTGAGGTAAATATTCATTTTTTTCAATATTCGTGCATTGTTCCAAGTATGCACTTTTTGCACAAAAAGAAACAAAGAAACATTAGAAAATAATTGTATCCTAACAAGATTGTTGATTTTTCTCATCGCAAGGGAAAAATTAATTTCACGATCGGAGTGAATTTTTTTTGTTGAGCCGACAAACGATATTGAATAGAAGCGCTGATAGCGGTGTATAGGTTATATTCTGTTCATAAATGAGCAATGTCACGCATCGAATCACCTCCGGGCGTGCGTAACCGTGCTTGACTATTCTCTCGTCTTTATAAATTTTTTTTTATCATATAGTTTTTCTATAACGTCCCATCATTCCCTCAATCACCATCTTTAACCAGAGTGAAGAGAAGTGTCCCCCCACCCTTTCTCTCTCCCACGTATTTCCCGTAATGAGGCGGTTCATTGAATTATTTTATGCAGCTGGCGCACCATATAGCGACGGAAGGAAAAATCAAGGAAGGCAAGACGAGGATGAATCTCTATACTTCTCTCTCTCTCTTTCATTCTCTCTGTGTCTTTCTGTCTCTTGACTACCTAGACTAATCCAATCCGACCGTTGATCGCTCGTAAATTAAATCGAGACACGTAAACCGATTAAGGTCTCTTCGTATATGCGAAAAAAAATGTGTGCAAAAAATTATTTCTTTTGAAAAAGTCCTCTTTTTGCCGAGGTGTATTTTAATATTGATGTTTGATATTCTTTTTTTTTATAATTGACCTTTGTTCCATCATTTCAAAAAATGTCTTTTCAATTTTTCAAAGAACAACCCTTCATATACAGTATATTTATACTTACTAGTTATCTGAAATGGTTCCATTTCTAGAATTGACTTCGATTTCAGTTTAGTTGCAACTTAACCGAAGTGATTCCATTTCAAAAAATGTCTTTTCAAATTTTCAAAGAACAACCTTTCTTATATACAATATTTTTACTTACTATAGTTACCCGAAGTGGTTCCATCTCAAGAATTGTTCAAGATTTTAGTTTAATTACATCTTAACTGAAATGGTTTCCTTTCAAATATTGTCATTTCAAATTTACAAAAAACAACCCTTCATACAATATTTTTACTTACCCGAAGTGGTTCCATCTCAAGAATTGACTAACATTTTAGTTTAATTACAACTTACTCGAAGTGGTTCCATTTCAGAAAATGTCTTTTTAAATTTTCAAAGAACAACCTTTCATACAATATTTTTACTTACCCGAAGTGGTTCCATTTCAAACATTGTCTTTTCAAATTTTCAAAAAGCACCTAAAAGAATTTATTTTTATTGCAACTTTCCCGAAGTGGTTCCATTTCAAAAATAGTCTTTTCAAGTTTTCCCTTGTCAAAAATTGTCATCATAGTTGTTAATTAGGAAGCACCTTAAAAAAATGTATATTATAAGTGTTCAGAGACACTTGTTATGGCCTCTCACACTTTTAATATACAACAAGTGTTATAAATTCACTCCCAAATTAGAAATTTATGAATACATTTCATATATATTGTGACAGGATGGTTTAAAAAGAGACTAATTTCATTGGCGTTGGTGACAATAGAATGAGAGAGAGGTCTTTAGCAAACGAAGACAATGCTGAACCTGACGTGGAATAAAAATTGGCGCACGCTCCTTGCTCGCGTGTGATGCAGGGCTGTCTCGAGTTTCTCTCTCCTTTTTTCCTTCATTCTTCTTTTCTTTTCCATTCTTTCTTTCTTCTTCCTCTCGCGAATGAGTGCACTACCCTTTTGGCAAATGACTTTTCACGCATTCTACATGCGCGGCAATAATGCCTAAGAATATTCCACAGAGAAGAGACCCCCTGGGTTCTCCTGTGGAGATCAAAATGAAACGTCGACGCGCTGGACCGAGAAAGGGTTGATTATTATATATATACAAAAAAGGGATGCCTTTAGTATGTAGCACTCGCAATGAAAGGAGACGCCTTATTTTAATACAAATATACATATCTATATATATATATACATTCATAGAATATAACAATTACAATACACACGATAATATTAATAGAAGAAAAAATTGACACAATTGATTTTGAACCGTGTGACAAAATTTTTCAATCTATTTTCTGTAATAGTAATTCTGTAACTAATTCTTAAAGGAAATTAAATTTATAGACTTTAAGGTTCCTTTACGGTTTATACCTTAAAGGAAATTAGATTTATAGACTATTTTTTTAAATATATTATATTTTTTATAAATAACTTGAGCCAACGCTGCCAACGCTAGAAACTATTTTAATTTTGAGCTTATGTTAGGCAATTAAGTCCTGCATTAAAAAAGACGAAAAATAGCATTGTTTTTTAAAAATATTTTATAATTTCTATCTTGACTTTACTTAAAATAAGAGTCTACGATTTTCATTTGCAACTGTTTTTTTTTATGTTTTAGATATGAAAGTTTTGTGTAATTTAATCCGCGTAGAGCAGAAATAGAATGGGTATAAAGTAGGGGGTAAAAAAACGGTAGTGTCTCTCGGCACTGAATATGAAATATTCTCGCCACCTTGCCAGAGTAACTCTATATTATTATCCTTTTTCACACCTCCTTGCACTTCTATACCTGGCAAAAACCTTGCTACAATAAACAAAACACCATTGTTTCTCATTGTGATACACGCTCACTCTGCTATACACAGGATGTCTTAAATTTTTTTTTCTTTTTATATCCCAAATTTAATATTTCAAAAAAATGACAAATATCGACTTGTCCTATTTTTACCATTTTCGTAACTTTTATTTTAAGGTTTATTTTTTCTATGTAACATAATCTAAAACTATTATTATTAATTATTATTAATTATTATTAGTTATTAATAATTATTATTAGTTAATATTAATTTTATTAATTATTATTAGTTATTATTAATTATTATTAGTTATTATTAATTATTAATCATTATTAATAACTATTAATAATTGTTATTAATTATTATTATTAATTCTTTAAGTTCGCACAGCAATTATAAATAAATAAAGAACCTAGTTTTTAAAAAGCATTTAACTTGCAAACATAACCTAAAAATTGACTTTATAACCTCGTAAATTGTGTCAATTATGTGCTCACATTGCAGAAAAAAGTGCGTTGTGAAGGTAGCCTTAGTCGTATACAACAGTTGTGAGAGAATCAGGCGCCGAATAATTAGACATACCATCGTGCCTAATTAGCAAATTGGTTGGATGTTTGATTCCAAGCGTAGGTAGTGTCTTATACGCGACCATCCAAAGGGAGATCGAATATCAGTCTTGTACTTTGCGCAGTCTAATTATCTTCAAGGTACCTATACGTATATATATATATATATATATATATATATATATAAATTTATATACAAGGGTATATGTGTAAATATATACGAGCATCAAGAGAGAGAGAGAGATTCGCGTGAAACTGAGTAATAATTAACGAATGCCAAATTTGGAAAAATGTCAACTAGTAAATTTCATGACTGTGCCCGACGACAGCAATTAGTATACTGCATCGAGATATTCATTATTCATCTCACGAGGACGATGATCATCTTAAATAAAACATGACAGATTCATGACTCGGATTAGATATCCACCTATATAAGTCATATATACTAACACACACACACACTCCTCTTTATTAAATATGATATTTCACTAACCCTGACAAATAGTTTAAAATATAAATCAAATAATAATTATTATTTACTTTATCAACGTGAATCGCGAAGCTAGATTAACGAATGTAAATTCACTCTCCCAATGCAAATTTTAATCTCGGCCACGGATCCACGATATATTAAATTCTACAGTTTTTTTACACTTGTGGATTGACCCTTATATCTAAGAATTTCTTTTTCATAATCTTAAAATTTTGAGGTTATGTACCTCAAGTTTATAAGTTATTGTTTCTTAATCATTTGAGGTTAGGTACGTCAAATTTATAAGTTATTGTTTCTCAATAATTTTGAGGTTATGTATACTTCAAATTTATAAGTTAATGTTTCTTAACAATTCGAGGTTATGTGTACCTCAAATTTATAAGTTATTGTTTCTTAATAATTCGAGGTTA
The DNA here is from genome assembly GCA_032872475.1 of Leptopilina myrica (nomen nudum). Taxonomy (NCBI): domain Eukaryota; kingdom Metazoa; phylum Arthropoda; class Insecta; order Hymenoptera; family Figitidae; genus Leptopilina; species Leptopilina myrica (nomen nudum). The sequence goes on along the minus strand of CM065462.1, from coordinate 43,861,536 downwards.
TGTGTACCTCAAATTTATAAGTTATTGTTTCTTAATAATTCGAGGTTATGTGTACCTCAAATTTATAAGTTATTGTTTCCTAATAATTTGACGTTACGTATGTCAAATTACTCAAATCGAAATTTTTTCCAGCATACTATTTGCATTTTGGAAAAAAAATTCTATTTTCAATCTTCTTATGATTTTTACGATTTATCTTTATTAGAATAAGCTTTTTCTCAACTGCAGCAAACACTTATAACTATCGCAAATTCGCCTACTGAATATTTTCCACTTATACACTGTTGTTGACTTTATAATGACATGGATGTCGGCTTTAAGTTAACTAAATATCTAGCACTGATTTCAAAAGCTAGAAAATGATACTTTTTTCTTTTTAAGAGCTTCTCTCTCTCTTTCTCTTTCTTGATGCGCTTCAAAGGAATTCCAGGTTAAAAGCGTCCCCCTTGTTAGCAACCGCAAGTATATGTATATATGACTATCTGAATGTCATTGTGAACGACTCCCTATGTCCTCGATATCTAAAGATACAAAATGCGTCCGTCATGGCGCTGATAGGGTAACGATGCTACCCGACTTCCTACATGGCTTCAAAATTGCCGACAGAAAACAATTAACAACTAGTTTTAATAAAATATAAATAAATTTATAAATAAATTTATATTTTAAATATATAATTTTTTTAAAAATAGTTGTCAATCGTTTTTATTCATATGTACTTATATTCTTCGAATCTAAATTATGTTTTCTAAGGGTAATATGATAAAACACAATTTATCCACAAGTGACCTAATGGACTCTCAACCATAATGATGTCCATGCACTTATATCGCAATATGTTTGTTTCCTTTCTTTTTTTTTTTTTTTTGAAAAATATATAATCTATTTTTCACTTGTCGACTTCAACAAGTTCTCCAACTTACACTGAGATGAAATAAAGAATTATATATACAGGAAGTTATAAGCTCCCTCGCATTTATAACTCGCTCTCGGACATTTATGTTAATTAAGTTTGTTTTGCTGATAATTAGGACCCGCATTTACCGGAATTTCTCAGATATCGATCATTGATAAGAATTTTTCCAACTTCTTTATTTTTTCTTCCTGCAATCTGTTCGAATAAAAAGAATTTATCTAATTTCCAACTTTAATATATTTATAAAATGTCTTAAATTAAATGATAAAGTGATTAGAGAACTTGTTTTTAAGAAGATGACGTTTCCGAATATAGAATTTATTCTTTTTTTTCTTAAATAAACGTGGGAATAAGAATTGAATAATGTGCAAATATTTTTAAAAATTTAATTATTTTTCTATTTGTGTAAATTTTTTGGTCTGATTGCTTCAAAAAAAATATTTTTTAAGAAGAAGAATTTTAGGAACATAAACTCCAATTTAAAAAGAACAGTGTGGAGTCCCCTTTATGTATTTATTCGGCACACAACTAACCACTTGTGAGAGAGAAATAAGGCCCCGGATAATTAGACGCATTAATCCTCTACCTAATCTCAAAATTATTTCAATTTTATGCCTTCTCAAGGCTGAGAGAAAATAATTTCGAGTTTGAAATTAAAAGCAATTGAGAAATAAGCTAATAAAATGTGTCTGCTTCACCCTATAGTCTCGGATGCGACCGCGTAATACACATAGAAAATAACGACAATCATTGATAATAATCAGGTAGTAAATTATTCTTACTAATAGTCTCCATAACTTCTGATGCAACTTAAAATAATTGAGACAAAATAAAATTGACGAACAAAAAAAGAAACGAAGATAAAATATGGAAAAAAAAGAAAAAATATAAAAAATCGAAAAAAATAAAAGCCCTGGAAAAATAATTGACGTAAAGGCACAAAGTATTAACTCTTTCTTTAACTTTCTGCATGGGCATATATATACATACATAAAAAAATAAGTAATAACTCGATCAAAATATCCGCAATTTAGATGCAAATCAGCAATTTACATTCGATTAAGATGCAATGTGGGTACGATCGCTTAACGTGGGTGCCATCAATTTTCCTCTCTTATACGGAACACTTTTTTTTCACCTCTGCCTTTTATCCTTCAATCATGTATTGCCTTGAAAAAAATTTTTAAAAAAATCCGCGTCAAAACGATCATTTCGAAAACACTCGGATATAAATAAATTCCAAAAAAAAAGAAGAATTTTATTGTTCATCCCACGAAATGAATAATTTTTTTTTATTACCGAATCGAAATATACTGTAATTTACTAAATATAGAAAGTGTTCTCAACTAGAAATTGCGTTTTGATAATTATTTAAAAAAAAAAATTTGGAATTCGATAAATCAAAATATCAGATTTAGAAGATTTTAAAAATTCGGAAAACTATATTAAATGTTTTAAGAATAAGAAAAAGAAGAGTAAAAAGAAGAAGAAGAAGAAGAAGAAAAAAAATGAGGAGGTATTTTAAGAGATATTTAAAGAATTTATTAAAAAAGAATAATTTGAATATATAGAAAATAAGTAGCGTGGAAAGTTTTCTAAAAATAAATGACAAGAATTTATTGTTAATTTTCAAGAATATTTTCATATGGATACTATTCTCAATATATAGATAATCCACTGTCTGGCTTGATTAATAATAATAATTTCCAACTGCAAAATGTTGCACGCTTAATCGATAATTTAGTTTCAATTAGCTGCAACATAGAAAGGAAAGTTAGAAATAACAGGAGCTAAACAGGTTCCAGTTCTAAAATTGATTTTCGTCTCTCCCCAACGACCCTTGATTCCTTTAGCCAATTAGAATCGCGTCGCGTGTAATTTTAAATATATATATATATATATATATATATATATAAACCAGCATATAGCGTAAATATTCGTAATGGTAATAATAATCATAATAATAAAATTAAAATAATAATCCTCGCAGATATAGCCTTGCGTAAACGCGGTAGCATTTTGCAGGTGTGCAATTTTAATTCAACCGATCGTATTCACTGTCTCACTCTCTTCCCCTCATCTCGATATTTTCAAGACGTTATCATAGTCTCCGTTAATATACAGAGAGAGCGACCATAATTAATAGACCACTTGCTCCTCTCATCTTCTTTTGCTTCTTTTTTTTTTTTTTTTTTTCTTTTTCTCTCGTCAACGGAAACCGGCTATGCGCTACAACGTCGTGCTGCGCGCCAGTCAAATGATTGTAAACCATAGGTTAAGGGAAAAAAAGAGAAAAATAGAAAAGTTACACATATATTGAAAGGCGTAAAAAGGGAATAAAAGAAATCGGAAGGATCTTCCGTAAGTGGCCTTCACGGAAAAATGAAGGGGAAAATAAATGAAATAAAAGTGAGGAGGAAAGAGGAAGGAATAAAAAATAATACGCACTTCATGTCTAATATAGAGGTGTGTATATGTATGCAGGAGACGCGTGGAGAGATTTGTAGGGATCATTTATAAAATTGCATTTCAAGAAGCTAAATCCTATACGCGTTTAATGATGTTTTTAATTTATTAGGGAGTGAGAATTATTAACTAATTTAAAAGAGTTTGTCTCTTCAATTTTTCAAGAGAAGAACCCTGTAACTTAATGTCTAGTTAGCCACAAAGTGGTTTCAATTCAAAATTGTCTTTTCAGTTTTTCAACAAAAACACCCGTGTTATTATTTTTAGATGCTACTTATTCAAAGTAGTTTCAGTTCATAATTGTCTTTTCAAGTTTTCAACAAAAACACCCTGCTCGAACTGGTGCCATTTCAAAAAATGTCTTTTCAAATTTTCAAAGAACAACCTTTCTTATACAATATTTTTACTTACTATAGTTACCCGAAGTGGTTCCATCTCTAGAATTGTTCAAGATTTTAGTTTAATTACATCTTAACTGAAATGGTTTCCTTTCAAATTTACAAAAAACAACCCTTCATACAATATTTTTACTTACCCGAAGTGGTTCTATCTCAAGAATTGACTAACATTTTAGTTTAAAATTACAACTTACCCTTAATTGGTTCCATTTTAAATATTGTCTTTTCAAATTTTCAAAGAACAACCCTTCATTCAGTTTGTTTATACTTATTACCCGAAGTGGTTCCATCTGAAAAGTTATTAACTAAGATTTTCCTTTCAATTACTATTTCCACTTCAAAAATTGTCTTCTCATGCGTTGTCATCAAAAAATCCTCCGCAGAAATTGTTCTTTCATTCCACTGATCCCATTTCAAATATTGTCTTTTCAGTTTTTCAAGAAACAACCCTTAAAATCTTTGTAATTTAGTACTTACCAAAAAATAGTTTCATTTGGAAAATTATCTTTTCTCGTTGGATAAAAACCAAGAGAATTTTTATTTCTTTCGTCTTCGGTAGCCGCAACATATACTGATCCGTTTGATTTGTCTGAAATATTTCTAAAATTGAAGAAGAGAAATACTCACGCACAATATATATATGGAAGAAAAAACTGAAAACTAATTTAAACTCACCTCAATAAATGATTGATGTTGTCACTTTTTGTTCTCGCACGATATACAGTTTCAACCCCTTTTTGGGATGAGAGAGAGAGAGAGAGAAAAGACCCTTTTCTCCTGTGACAGTTTCCTGGCCCAGGCAAATCCAGATATCATCATACCAAGCGCGCAAGTAATATATTCCTCGAGGACATTGGACACGCTTGTAAAAATATAATCGACCTGAAGACGAGAACAGCCAAGAGAGAGAGAGAGAGAGAGAAAGAGAAATATAAAAAAAATCTAAGGAGAGAAAGAGAAATATAAAAAAAGACTAAGGAAAGAGAGAGATAGAAAAAAGAGTAAGAGAGAAAGAGATAAGTTCGAAAGACAAGGAGGATTAAAAAAAGAGGGTAAAACGGAGAAAGAAAAAAAGAGCGAGAGAGAGAGAGAGGGTCGCGTCTGAGTGACTTTGATGGATCGAGGAGTTCGCGTCAACCATCTCCCTCCACTATTTTTTTGCTTCCCCCCACTCGAATCGCTGTTGATATCCAGGGACTATCATCTTTCTCTCTCTCTCTCTCCGTCAGGGCCCCAGAAAAATTTTCTCCTCTTTTTTGTTCACGAACCACTCAGGCCCCGATATTTGTTTTATTTTTCCACAGATAATTCCTCATACGACAGGTTACTCTCTCACGGTCTTCCAACATAATTCTGTGTGTTGGTCCACATAGACATTTGAGAAAAGACACACAGTCATTATTGGTGTGAGTGAATGCATGATGCTTGCGTGGAGAAGCCGAAGTCACTATAATATCATTTCTTTATATTATATATAAAGCGTATACAGTAGGCTAAAATATAAATATTATTTATTATTATTTATGTATGAAATATAGAATTAAGTCACGTCGCCAAGAAATATATATAAATATGCATTAAGAAACAAAAGTCTTATAGGTTATGTTTCTTATACCTTTATGCCTTGAATAGTCGACTTTTTTTAATTTTGTGAATTAAAAACTAATTTTTATTAAATATTTTACATGTAATGGAGATGAACATGTAATAATAGACATAACCTATAATATATTGCTTCTTCCATTCCTTCTTGTTAAGTATAGCACTTATTATTATTTTTATAAGTTTTTATAAGTATTTATAAGTTTCTATATGTATTTATAAGTATTTATAAGTTTTTATATGTTTAAATGTATTTATAAGTATTTATATGTGTTTATAAGTATTTATATGTTTATATGCGTATTTATATATGCATTACATATGAAATACAAGTTACATATATGTGAATCTCACGTGTGGGGTGCGGAACGACAAATATGCAGTTGCAATGAGTGCAAGTGTAGACGCTCAATTCGCGCGTCTACAACCATAAGGGAATTATTATGCAGACTATGGTATCAAGTTCGAGAATCTAAGTATGCGACCTTGCAAATTTTTACCCTGGATACGTGCAACCGTTTGAGTTTATAATGGAATGTGTGTGTTAGTATATAATGCTACGAGAAGATATATATAGGTGAGATAATAATTGAGTAGTCGAGAGAGGTTAAACAAATGATATGCTCGAATTCAATTTCTTCATTTTATTTTCAATATCTGTACCTACCTGCATGTATATATATATATATTTACACATCTAAATTCCAAGTTTTATACTCCAACTAAAGTGAACTTTAATTATTTATTATTTACCATTTATAAATCTTGAAATGGTTTTTATATATATTTTATCCATCTGTAGATGTCTTATGCGGAAAATTAAAATATAACTAAAAAACAAAATAATATAATCATAAAATTATGTTATAATATAATGTAATTATATATATATATATATACATATATATTGTTATATTTTTTCATTTCATTTATTTATTTATAATATATATTCTTAGATTGTAAGAAGTGTAAGAAAGACATTTAACCCATTTTTAGAGGTTATGTCGATAACGTCGAAAGTATTGCAAACAAAAGGTTTTCTTGAAGAAAAGTGACGCGTCGAAAGTTCTTGATTGACTCCGCGCAATATTACTGGAAATATTACCAGCCAATTAGAAACTTTCTAAGCGTCACTGCGAGCCCAACCTTGCTTTATTTCTCTTAATAGTGAATTATGGCACTTCTACAATATTATTATTGTTCTTTTATCTAAACATCTGCTATTTCCAAACGTTCTCAAACAATAGAAAAGTATTCCCCACGCAATCTTTTCAAAATTTTATTCGTTTCTGTATAAATAATAAAAAAAATAGTTTTATAAAAAAAACTAGAAGAAATAGTATATAGCGCTCACTTATAAATGCGACACTCTGCGACAAAGCGGATTGAAATTTGACATAAAACAAAACTTTTATACTAACGAGCGATATATATTATCAACAAGTGAGTCCCGCGCGCCTTTAAAAGATTATTCGTGTTACGAATGTCCGAATGACGGAAAACATTCACTCAAATAAGAATATATATATAAATGTGGCTTCGTATATATATATAGTGAATCAAAGAAGAAGCGCGGCTTCATTGATATGCGTATGAGAAATCTTCAGGGTGGTTCCACAGGTCGCGTGGACAATACTTTTCTTGAATATTAATCGTCACATTTTTACATCATATTTTCTACTTTTTGCATATAAATTTATGTGTACAATGCTTATATTCTTCTAAATCATGAGATATAAGAAAGAAAAAAGAATGGAAAGTTAATTATTTAAAAATAACATTAAAATGATTTTTCTACTCGTAGGGACGCGCCACCTTGTTTTGGGGTGGGGGGAGGGGTTTAAAAAGACTGCAATCTTAAAATCAAGGGATCCTAGAAGGAAAAATTATTTCCATCGTAAATTATTAGAGTTATTTATAATTAAAAATAATTTAGAATTATAACAATAAAATAATAATAATAAATACTATTAGTAATATATTATTATTATTATTATTATTATTATTATTATTATTATTATTATTATTATTATTATTATTATTATTATTACTAATATTATTACTTTTGTTAGAATAGCATTCATAACAGAAAATTGTTATTATATATATAGAAATTTCTAACGGTTACGAGAATTATTTGAAAATAATATATTTTCATTCTAAATTCCACGAATTTCACTCATTCCGTTGGTAATTAACACAATTTAAATTCACCGAATATCTTTCACTTTATTACTACGATATATACATATAAAATTATATATATATATATAAATTTCTAAACTTCCGAAAGTTATAAAATTATTTATATACATATATTATTTTTGCTTTTCAACAAATTGGATAAAAATTCAAATTTTCTAGACGTGAGAAAAAGTGTCTCAGGAGACAAAATAATTTCGCTGTTTGTGTTGAATGTCTATGAAGATTAGAAATACAAAAGTATTCATAAATATATGTTTGCAGTAGTTCATAAATTTATAAAAAGGATGACTAGACAAAATGCATGGAGTATGTGAGTCTGCATAAAATTAGGGGATATGTGTATATATAATATATTCAACAATCGAATTTCGTTACAGTCACTTTTCATATATATATATATATATGATTTGCTATTTTTCCACGTTAAGAAAATTGGAAAATTAAACTATGACATGATTGATTAGCATGTTTTTAAACGATTATATAGTTATTAACAGTTCCAGCGTATAATTCTTCTGTCCAAATAAATCTTTATTTGGAGTCAATACATATAGATATTTATATATATTTTTTTCTTTTTAAAATAATTTTTTTTTATAAGAAAATATAAATACTCATGGTACTGAAGAATTAGAAAAATTTTTCCAAAGTGAAAAACTTGAGAGAAAAAGAGAGAGAGAGAGAAATTGTCTCGTGATACATGCGAGAGGATGAAATCAAAGAAGCATGCGAAAACCGGATGCGCAGGTGAAGTCCCCAAAGGCTCATGGGGTTACTTTATATTAGCATATGTAACAATAAGTTCTTTCAATATTTTTGCGACCAACCAGAAGCGACATGCAAAACACACATGTCTATATAATAATCCATTTTACTTATTGCTTCTCATTTATTATTTATTTATAAATTTTTTCTTCTTTTCACCGACATTTACGGAGGAAAAGAACCATTAAAAAATTTTTTTTTTAAATACTTGTGCCTAAGGTGGTTTCATGTTTTAATATTGTCTTTTCAAGTTTTCAGCTGAAAGTAACCGTTAAAACTTCTATGTTTTCTTAATATTCTCATGTTTAAGGTTTTAATTCAAAAAGTGTCTTTTCAATTTTTCAACAAACAACCCTATGAAAAAAATTTCTAATTTTACTCACCCGAAGGAGATCCATTTCAAATAGTGTCTTTTCAGTTTTTCAAGAAACAACCCAATGAAAATTATTGTAATTACTACTTACCCGAAGTGGATCCATTTAAAAAATTGTCTTTTCATGTTTTCAACAAACAACCCTAATGTCATTTATAAATTTTTCATACTTACCCAAGGTGGTTCGAATTTTGAAACAAATAAATAAATAATGTTTCTCCCAGTGATAATATTCGTCAAGGATCGTTAAAACCTGCAAATTAAAAATACAATATTACCCACTAATTTATTGTCAATTTCATCATTAGCATATATACCAATAGGACTTTAATTTTCAGTAATAAAAGTTAACAAACAAAATAATAAACATTTCACTTCCGTTTTTAATAATATTTAAAATTAAAGAAGTACATAAATATAGGCATATATTTCGTAACAAAAAAATGGAAAATATTATTAGCCTCCATAAACCTGATTTTTAAAAAGAAGCACGATCAAAATCTTGGTCCAATTCCAACAGAAAGTGTATAAATTATTTTCATATATATACATTATCGTTTGCACTACCGTTCATATTATATATACATGTATGATGACCGAATCAACTTTCAGTAGAAAGTCCATCGTTGCTACTATATACACTATATGGTGGACAGAGAGAATAAGGAAATGAAAATATCAGTCTACTCGTTCTCTCTCCGTGGAATCGCCCCATTACTTGATTTCAAATTCTCGTGAAATCGCTATAAAAGCACATAGCGCGCATTTCGCATCAACTCGAAAACAATTTTATACTACATAACCTATAAAATACACCGGTCACGTATAAAGCAAGCCACGTGCGCGCCCCAAGTATACGCTGTACATCAGAAGGAGAAAGAGATAAAGAATGAAAGAAAGAGAGAGAGGGATGGATTGTAGAAAAAAAGAGAAAGATCCTTAACGTGCTCGCATTATTTCAAAATTCATACGACGAACGTCGCGTTCAACCAACAGGCAATCGATTCAGTTAGAGCCGACATTTTTTACCAAAACCTCCAACCCCGCGCGGCTCACCAACCAACAACGAATCCTTTACGCTCTCTTGCCTCTTTGTCTCTTCACTCTCGACGCATTGCTTACTTGTTTGATACGCTTTTTATCGGTCCTTGAAGATGAAGAAGAAGAATCAGAAGCGAGGAGACGATTCCGGAATTGAAAAGCGAATATACCGAATAAAAGTATTCCTTGTTCCTTCAGATATTTTTTTTTCTCTCTTCATCTACTGTTTTTTAAACTTTAGAATCAAAATTTGCCCTTGGCAAATGCGGAAAATGGTCAATGAACAGTAATGAACAAAAAATTACGTGTTATGGATTTTGTGAATGAAAATTAATACAAAGATAATGTGAAGGGATGTTTTCATATTAAATGATACGTTCGTTAAGGAAGCGCACTGCACATGTATATATGGTAGAATGATGGTAGGCAATAATAAATGGTAAAAATGACGAGAAAGGTTGCCAACTGAGATGATGAGTTAAGAGAGTCAGTTAAGATGAAGGAATAGATAATGATGCCTCATAATGTATGCGTGAATGTGTACTCCTCTGTAAAAGATCAAGATGTAGAATCGTGTCTGTATATATACAAGCAGTGGCGTCGAGTCATGTACTAAAAACTTTCGTGACACGCACAAATTCGTTTGCATCTTGTTTTTGCAAACACTTTCAAGATCTCCCACTGTTCTCCTTCTTGATTTTTTAAGTGTTTTGAAAGCTTTTTGTAATTTGACATTGTGCACCGAATGTGCTATTTTTGAACCACAAACATGATGAATTCAGAGCTGATGCTTATTAACTTTGTTTCTAGTAATAAAGATGGTTGTTTTTATGATGTAGTGATTGTTAATGCTGAATTGGATCTTAATGCTGAATTAGATATTGATGCTAAATTGGATCTTAATGCTGCACTACATCTTAATACTGAATTAGATCTTAATCCTGTACTACATCTTAATGATGAATTAGATCTTGATGCTGAATTGGGTCTTAATAATATATTACATCTTAATACTGAATTGGATCTTAATCCTGTACTGCATCTTACTGATGAATTAGATCTGGATCTTGATCCTGTACTGCATCTGACTGATGAATTAGATCTGGATCTTGATCCTGGACCACATCTTAATGATGAATTAGATCTGCATCTTAATTCTGGACTACACTTTAATGATTAATTAGATCTGCATCTTAATTCTGGACCACATTCTAATCCACAATGATAAGACGAATCCAAAAATAATTCGCAACATTTACAACAAACATCAAGAAGCATAAAAATGTTAAAACAGTGCCTCTTAACAAAATCCAAACGTTAAATACTCCAAAAGCAGTTTGAAGATCTTATCATCTTTAATCAAGACTTTCATCCCTATTGTGAACCCCATCATGATGAAACTCACTGAAACCGCAGTGAAGCGTGTAGTTTTGCACGAAACCTATGCAAACACTATAAAAGAGAAAAATATTTGCACAGGATAATTCAGGTCCTCATTATCAGGACAAGGAGAGCTGAATTTGGGGGCCTAAAACTCTCTCTCTAGGTTGTCCAGGTGTTGCAGGTAGTAGACACACGAAAAAGAAGTTTCACGCTCAGTATATATATATATAAGAGAGAAAGAACGAATGAAGAGAAATAATAATATAAGAAGAGTAGAGTGCAAATGTGAAGGAGCAAAAATTGCATTAAAGTGGGGGGTACGAGATTGATTCGACATGCATAAATTAGAGAGGATAAGCCTTTATTCCGCGTTATGCGTCGGTATTCCAATTGGAATTGGGATGCGCGCACATATATGAGAGATGCGAGTATAAATTGATGACTGTTGGCAAAAGCCAAGGGGTCTATAATAATTAATCTTCCCATATGTCTGGGTATATCTTCACTATATGGCATCTGCCTCGCGACTTTTGTCGGGGGCGATAAAAAAATCACTTTTTTTTGCCTCTACACCCCGAAAAAAATTTCTAATAAAGAGTCTTAATAAAGATACGAAAATGGAACTACTAAGAAAACCCGGTTCATATTAAAAAAAAGAAATTAAAATTGATGTTATGGTGAAATAGATAAATTTACCATCCTAGTAAAAATTATAACTGTACTATGATAACATTTCTTTTATGTTTTTCATGAAGAAAAGTATTCAATTTACAAACGTTTGAGGTACAAACTAACCTGGTTAATTGGAAAAGTGAATAAGACGGATATGTTTGAAGAAGGTCATTATCATTAATAACAGTTGTCTAGAATGTTAAATACTTACAAGTGCAAGTACTTACAATTCTAATTTGACAAATGCGAACGTCCTGATTTGGAATTTTGATAACTTTGTCCTAAAGAAGAAAAAAGAGAGAGAGAGAGAGAGAGAAGGGGTACTTTTCCCTAAAAAGAAAAGTTTTCTTTTTTTTCTCCAATGAGCACTATATCGAGGACGTAGAAAGCAATCACGACAGTGGATCTTGGTATTTCTGTTTTTATGAATCAAAGAGCGAGTCACTGAGGCGAACCAACATCGATCACTATACACCATAACCAGTCAAGGATGTCAATATAACGAAGACAGGGTGGTTCGTTAGCCACGAATCAATTACTTTTAAAAAATATCATATCCATAAATTACTGAATTTCTTTTTTATATTTGCGAAAAAGGAAAATTATTTTCCCCTCTATTAGGAAAAAAAAGGAAAGGAGTTTTATCAATTTCGAAAAAACAAAACTTTCAGTAATTTATTAAATATTCTTCTTCATTACCGAAAATTGAGAACTAGATAAATATCTTTTGAAATTGGAGACGTAGTGATTTTTTTTCCCCCGACTCTTTTAAAAGTTTCAATCCTTTTGGTTCTCTCACTTAAAAGTCAACGACTTACGCCTACGGCCGATCACGAAGCCGGGATGTATCGTATGTTAGAGGATTATCGATAGCATGTCGGTGGGAAGGAATCAAGAAATATGAAACGAGAAAATCTTGAACCTTGAAAGAAATTGAAAAATAAAAGACAAAAATTGCAAGTATCTTTTTTATCGTATAAAGGATTTTTCTATTATTGCAATGTGTGCATTATATAGACGAGCATCAGAGAGAACGCGCATATCCGGGAATTAGAGAATTGAAAATGTAGAAAAAAAAGAGAAAATTCATAGATTGATCATTTTTTGTCGCGTCGATGTATATGATTATTTGTAAATGAACATAGACACGTGAATGCGGTGTAATTGATTGTGATTTATAAATTACTTGGTTATTATTGATGCATATGGTTATTTAAATCTAATGAAGCAAAAATTAGATGCTTTTGAGGAATATTTTTCTTCATTGCGATTTGGTATCATTGCAGAAAAAGTCTTTTCAATTTTTCAGCAAACAACCCTATAAAAATTATTTATAATTACTGTTGACCCAATGTGTATAACCATTTCGAAAATGTCTTTTCAATTTTTCAAGAAACAACCCTATCAAAATTATTCTTAATAACTACGTACCTGAAGTGGATCCATTTCAAAAATGTCTTTTCAATTTTTCAAGAAACAACCCTATGAAAATTATTCTTAATAACTACGTACCTGAAGTGGATTCATTTCAAAAATGTCTTTTCAATTTTTCAAAAAACAACCCTTTGAAAATTATTGTTATTTACTACTTACCTGAAGTGGTAACATCTCATAAATTGTCTTTTCAATTTTTCAAGAAACAACCCTACAAAAATTATTGTTAATTACTACTTACCTGAAGTGGATCCATTTTAGAAATTGTCTTTTCAATTTTTCAAAAAACAACCCTATGAAAATTCTTCTTAACTACTACTCACCTGAAGTGGATCTGTTTTAAAAAGTGTCTTTTCAATTTTTTAACGAACAGCCCTACAAAAATAATTTTAAATAACGACTTACCTTAAGTGTATCCATTTTAGAAAATGTCTTTTCAATTTTTCAAGAAACAACCCTACAAAAATTATTATTAATTACTACTTACCCGAAGTGCTTCCATTTAAATTGACTTCATCGGTACTTGTAATTTTTCACCTGCAACAAAATAAAGTATTAATTTCTAATAAGAGGAAAATTAAATAAATACCGATTCTAAGAAGTAATTAAATTCCTAATTTGAAAGGTTAACTAAATTATAAAATTAAGTAACAATTATTTAAATTCCTGAAAATAATAATAGTTTCAATTATCACGAATCATTACAACTTAAAAAGTAATTATCAACTAATTAATTAACTTAACTAATTAAAATTATGAATTAAGATAAGAATACAAACTGTTAATGAAAAGAACAAGTGATTTGATGTACATTATTGTTTTCCGTTTTTCAGAAGACGAAGTCGTGGTGAGGAGGACTCGGGCGGTGTGACAGAGGAGGATCAGGCTGGCTACGGAACAGTGGCGGGATCACGTGAGCCTGAGGACGAAGAAAATTTAGGTTCAGAGGAGGCACAGTCCCTGCAGAACGCGACCGGGGTCCAGGGTGCGGCCGAACCCGGCGACCCGGAAGTCCACAAAAGGGTCGCGGCCGTGCAGGTGCAAGTGCAGGGTATGGAGGGCGATTGGCGCGCCTACTGCGAGCATCCGCTATCGGTCGCTACCGCAGCCATGCTCAATCTTCAGCAGCAACATCAGGTGACGGCCGTTTCGAGTCATAATGACGATCCGGCCGCATCCTACGTCTACGAGTACTACAAAATTCCCGAGAAAGCCACCGAAGTCAAACTACCACCAACGCACGAGCTCTGGTCCACGTGAGTTTTTATATTTCACTTAAAATACATTTTTTCCTCTCCTCTCATTTTTTTCCTACACTTTTATGAACTTCTGAACTTTCTTTTTGAAATTCGGTTCTTTTTCAATTGATTTTAGTTTTTTTCGTTGAGTTATTTTTTCAAATGTTTAATCTTTAATTAAAGGTAATTTTTATTAACTTCTTGAATATTCTTTAACGTTTACAATTCGAGTAGGTGTCAATATCGTTTCGCGTATTACACCCCAGACAGTATGGAATTTATAGAGTCGCTTAGACTAGAAGTTATTTTTAAACTTGAACTTTTTTTCAATAGATAGGAAACTCGGGAGTAAAATGCGTCCCTAGTGAATATTGTTTCGCATAGAGGGCAGCAGGGACATTTTGTCGAATCTAATAATTCTAGATAATGGATTCTTTGTTTTTTTTTAAAGTGTAGAAAAAGAAAATAACTTACAGATGAGAAATGAACTTTTTTTCGAAATACATATATATAGTCTTTCTCAGGTTGGTGAAAGCGTGATTCTAAAGCGATAAGAAGCGCGCACCAATTTGGAATGATAAATCGGTGTTGAGGGCTTGGGGGATTTTTTTTGCACCGCGGCGCGGATACAATTTTCGCAACTTCTCGAGACTGATTTTTTTTTAAATATATTTTCTTTGCATCCAACCTCCTTTTATTGTCTCACTGCACATGCATTTTGCCTCGCACATATATACATATATGTATAATCAAGTTGAGCGCCTACGTATCTTTAAGTACTTACGTATCTCGTTTTTAATATATAGCTCACGGTGCAAATCGCGTTATATCCTACGCGTAATTTGCGCACTGAAATTTAGTATATCTCGGACATGTGTAGATATCTCTTTTTCTCTCTCGTTCTCTCTCTCTCTCTCTCTCTCTCTCTCTCTTTCACTCTTTCTCTCTCTTTTTCACTCACTCTTTCTTTTTTATATAAATCTCTCTTAAGAAAGAAGGAGAGAGGAAGAGAAAGAGAGAAAAAGAGAGAAAGAGAGAAAAAAAGAGAGAGAGAATAAAAAAGAGAGAGAAAGAGGTATAACGTACCTCAAGCAGAGGTCGACCGAGTTTATAAATCGTCCTTTAAAAAGCAAGATATACTTCAAGTCAGGTGATTTTATATAAATATAAACATAAAAAGTACTTTCGATGTGTATACGATCGCAGTGAATGACTGAAGAAAAATTCTCTTGTGAAATTTACCAAATAAACATTACCATTCTGTCTCCTCATAAGTTGTAAAATTACGCACGGATGAAAATGATTTCCTCGCGCGGCACTTACATATACGTCTGGAGTGAATGTTTATAGCAAACTAATAAACCTTTATACCGCATTCGTAGACAAAATTTATAAAGTTTGCATATTTATGAAATTTGCTCTAGAGATAAATTCAATTGAAAACAAATTTCAATCTCTTGAAAATTGTGGACTTGGTCTTTTACGATTTCTTGTACTACAGTAAATTGCCCCTCTCCTCCCCCCTCTCTCTCTCTCTCTCTCTGTTAAGAATGTCTCGCGTACTATCGGGGAGGAAGATTTCGAGAAATTTAAAATTTTATGTCTTTTTATTTAGAGAATAAAATTGCATATTTGGGAAAGTATTTTTAAATTTCGCGCCTTTAGTTTTGTCGTAAGGGGCGCTGTGAGTCATTTCGAAGGTAGAGGGTAGCTTTCGACTTTTAACCACGCGGTAGTGCTTTAATTGAATGAATTATGTTTATCAAGATACTTTTGTCAGTAATAGAAAACTGGTTTTCTCATATATAGGAATTAGAAGAAATTTAAGAATAGAGGCAAAAAAAAGTTCTTCAAATTGTTAATAAATTATAAAATTAAGACCTGATTAAGAATTAAATTTTTAACGTGACTGGTTGGTGAATTTTGATTGGATACAACTGTGAATATTGACGGGTGATGAGTTTTAAATATTAAAAATTTTAATTTAAAATATAGGGTTAATTTTTGAAAAATAAATTAAGGAGAGTGGGGGAATTTTTTTTTAAATCAGACAAAGCTGAAGAGCGTGGATTTTACACCGTCGAAACATTATACTTTATATTCTGCAATGACGCATAATTCAGTTGAATATACACTGTGTGTGCTTATATACCCTCCGCAAACCGAGTGTAGGTGTCAGCGCATCGGGTTTTTGTACTTATCAACACAAACTCGCAAATGAGTTTACAGTTTTACACGCGAATATTCGCCTCTCTTGCCATGAGGACGCGCTAAATAAGGCGAAAAGCAAAGCTCACCGTATAAAGCGGAATTCCTGCTTGTCGGTAAATTAGCAATTAACAACCTTTTCGTATAGCAAGCATACACGATTAAGAACTCTGACAAACGCAACAGTCTTGACATTTGTTTGTTTCTTCTTTTATTTCTTCCTTTTTTGCTTCAAAGATTCCTTCTCATTCGTATTTATTCAAAAATTATTCCCCCCCCTCTCTCTCTCTCTCTCTCTCTCTCTTCTTTTATGCAAAAATTAGTATACCGATGTTATTAAGAATTAAATTCAACTCCTTTTTATAATATCCTCCAAATTGATTTCTTTTTCATAAATTTACATTTAATTAACTTTCGTTATTATCTTATTTATTAAATAATTTTTTTTCGGTATTTTTAAATGATATATTATTATTAATAAGCTTCTTGTGAATCGGTAATTACATCCTTTATAATATCATTTATAAAAAGAATGAGCAAAAAAAAAAATGCGAGAAAAACGTTTTGTAAATAATTTTAATCATTAAATGACAAATGTTCAATTACCCAGATTTTAAATTCCCGTATTCACTTTATTCCATATTCATTAAGATAATAAAAAAATAGAGAGGACACAAATAAGTGATAAAAAGAAAATAAAAAAGAATTGCGCTTGATTAGCCCGACAAGCAGGAAATCGAATTCTAATAATAATTCATATATATATATATATATGTATACATATATAATAAAACGAAAGAATTGAACCGGAATAGTGATAAGCGGAATGTCAATCGATTATTTCTCATTAATTGTTGACAAATAATTTATCTCCAACTTCCTGGATTTGATTAGAAATTATTATTTTTTCTAATAGAAACGAAAAGGAGGGGAATTTTCAAATTTTAGATTAATAAATAAAATGTGAAATAGAAATATATATATAGTTGTGAAACGGCGGGGTTAATAAATATTATACGATGATGCGTAGTTTTATTTTTTTCAAATCGTTCACTAATGAGCTAATTTCTATGTCTTGAAGAAGAAGAAGAAGAAGAAGAAGCTGTATTATATGATATCACACTTATGAGATTTTATTTTATTTCTTCTGCTTCTTTTTTTTAATACTTTCAAGTCCTAAGAGAGGCCATCGATTTCTCTACGTCCCATGGCTGTCATATCGAAGGGCGAATTTACACCGTTAATTAATTTCTACGCAGTGCGACGCGCACACATTGAGAGTCCATATATAATGCAATCGAGATTCTTTCCTGAGAATAAAATGAGAGGAAAAAAAATTATTACCCGTCGCAATAAAGCCACCGTGTGGTATGAATTGACTCCTCGCGTTATCATTTTAGCTCAAGTGAGTATGAATGTGAGAGAGTAAGAGAGAGAGAGAGGAGGGAAATATTAATGACCAGCCCTGACACATTGTCGATGGCAAATTGTTATATACTCGTTCAATGTCTTAAAGAAAACTATTTTTATTACTTTTTAAATACCACATGTTCACTATATAATGCGATTGGATTACTTACGAAAATTTTCATTCATTCAATTGAAATGAAATGTGTCTTTTCAATTTTATAAGAGAGAACCGCATGAAATTATTTTTAAATAGTACTCACACAGAGTGGGTCTATTTTAAAAATTGTCTTTTCAAGTTTTCAACAAACAACCCCTTTATACTTTTCTTAATTACTACTTACCCCAAGTAGTTCCGTTTCAGAAATTGTCTTTTCAGTTTTTCAACAAACAACCCTTCAAAAAATATTTTTAATTTCTACTTACCCGAAGTGGATCCATTTTAAACATTTTTTTGTAATTCTTTAACAAAATAACTTTTAAAACTTTGTATTATTTCTTCTTAGCTGAAATTGTTTTTTTTCTAAAAGTGAAATTTCAGTTTTTTTACTACAATCTTTAAAAAAAATATTTCTCATTGCTACTTACCCAAAGGGGGTCCAATTCAAGAATTGTCTTTTCAATTTTTCAAGAAACAACCCTATGAAAATTATTGGTATTTACTACTTACCTGAAGTGGATCCATTTTAAAAAGTGTCTTTTCAATTTTTCAAGAAACAACCCTATGAAAATTATTGGTATTTACTACTTACCTGAAGTAGATCCATTTTAAAAAGTGTCTTTTCAATTTTTCAAAAAACAACTCTATGAAAATTATTAGTATTTACTACTTACTTGAAGTGGATCCATTTTAAAAAGTGTCTTTTCAATTTTTCAACAAACAACCCTATATGAAAATTATTGTTATAATTGGATTGGATCCATTTGTTTAAAAATTTCCATTAATTTTCCTGAATTTTCGAAACTTTGACACTAAAAACAACACTGCGCATTCTATAGGAGTTCCTCATTAATGCAATTGTATTCTTAATTTTCAATTCTTATATCATTGGCATTGATCTATTTTTATTTGGAGTGTGGTGTCTTCCGGTCCATTTGCTTCGTTTGCAAACTACCGTGGGTTCCATTCCGCGATGAAGAATATAAGAAGACCCCAAAAAGAAGTTGCCTCTAAACTCGCGAAGGCTTCTAACAAACTTTACATGGGGTGTCTAGAAAACCCCTCTCATACCATTATGACTGTAGACGTACCCCTCGTTGGTCCCACTTTTTGATTTATATCGGTCGCTTAGCATATCTCGTAATTTACTGTTGAGAATCCTCAACGTACATATTTGAAAGAGGAGAGGTAGTAGAAGAAGAAGAAAAAAAAATCACCTTGCTATTTGCAGTTGTTGCAAAAGAGAAAGAGAGAAAGAGGATGATGCTTCTGTTACCGATACGAAGCGGAGGCCGTGGGGACTTGCTACTGTAATCTTTTGCGTCAATCTCCATCTCTTTCTCTTACCCTCTCTCTCTCTCTCTCTCTCTCTCTTTGTCGCACTTGCTATAGATGGTTGTATGTACAGATAGCATCTCGACAATTTGTACGATGGTTGATCGTTAAAACTCCCATCGTTTCGCGCGTAAACCACTGGGGCGGGAAAGGTGTGATTTTAATCCAATTTCATTTTATTTGCAACAATCGCATATATCCAATGTTCGTAAGTGTTGAAAATTGGTTCATCCTCGAATGAATGTTACCCATGCAATCTTGAAATCTACAGAAGAGAAAAAAAACATGTTTTTCAATAAATCGGAATTAGAAATGTTCGTATCAATGCGGATCAATGTTTCAGTGTAAGTGCGTTGCAAATTGGCTCATCCTCTATATGTTGTACTTCCCTAACACTCAACTTTGGATCAATATATATTCATTTTATTAAAGATTAAGTAGTATCAAAAATCGGTTCTTGGATAGAGAAACCAAGAATAATCTTGAAAAAGACATAAAAGGATCACTGTATTCACATAAATTTAAAAATTACTTTTAACAGTGGGATCATCATAAAATGGATGTCCTATGACATGACAAAGAAAAAGAATAAAAGTAGAAAATAAATTTTGTTAATGTCAATTTGCTATATAGGCTTGTAGGTGTAAAATAAAGATGGTTGGATTAAAAATAATATTCTTAACATCATTCAATGTCGGCTTGTACATTGTTTAACAGCAACAATGTCAAGGGAGTGAAAGATCTCGGCGCGCGATAAACTGGGAAACGAAACGCGCGTAATAAGAATGTAGAATCATCAGACTAATGTTGTCCTACACGAAGGACATCATTGCGCGTGTCTCTCGTTGTCTTTATATAAAAATAAACCTTTCTACCTTCCCCCCACTTTTTCCCCTCAACTCGAAAGGTCATCGAACAAAATTTTCTCCGATCTGTAAAAAGAAGGCATCTTATTTTAAGATACTTTGGTAGTCGCACTTTTAAATTGTTTCCAAAAAGTTATCCAAAGCATCTTAAAATGCATTAGTTTCTAAGATATAGAAGATGGAAAAATAAGATGTTTTAATCGTTTCAAAAGTGATTATAATGTATTTTAAGATGCTTGTTTTTACAGTGCTAACCCAAAAAATACAGGATTAAAGATCATCTTGATAAAATTTTGATCTCTAATTGTGGTTTAATTAATTTAAAATTAATAACCAAATTGTAAATTCTTTAAAAAAGGTGATTTAGAAAAAAAGGAAATTTTTGCGAAAGATAAATAAAATATTTTCATTAAATATAAATTCGCGTTGGAAAATGCTTGGTAGTTTTGTGGTGTTTATTTGCAAGAGTGATTTCGCACTCTCAAGCGTTTATGAAAGTCTTGGAGAGTTAAGCGTAGACTATAATGTCGTATCATAAAGATAATTTTCTTCAAAGCACTGCGTGGTTTGCAGGTTTTCTTTATTCCTTGAAGAAGGTCGAGGGTCGTACTGGCAGGGGGTATCGCGTCGGTACACGACATTCTTGACGATGCACATCGATATAGTCACATCACTTCGCCGTCATAAAACACAATAATTCCCGACTCTCATTCCCTCTAATCTTCGCGAGTCTCCTTTCTCGGCATATAAAATTCTTTATTTTTTAATTTTTTAAATTTTCATTTTCTTAAAAGTATCTGGTTAAAAATGTTTTAAAATAAAAAAAATAAATTTAATAAAAAATAAGTTTTTAGGGTTTTTTCTTGAAAAATGTTTCGCAAAATTATCCGCTTGACAAATATAAAATAATAGATAAAGAAAAAAAATGTTTTCTTGGATTTTACTGTTAAAAAATTGAAAAAATGGATGATAAGTAATTTGTGAGATCGTTATTCAGTTTTTCTTACCATAAAAAATATCTTCTACAGGGTTGCTTATTATATAAATATTTCTTTTTCCAAAAAAAAAGGGTACGTCAACTATTATGGAATTAACTGATTGTGAGAGGTTTATTTACATTTCCGTCGACAAATACGGGTTTTCACGCTCCGTAGATTTATCTACATATAACATTATATCCTTAATCCTTTTATTTTATTTTTCTTAACGCCACAATAACGGTATGTTACCGCTTAGAAAAATATGTACGCGATGCTTTCCCACTGATGTCGAGAATTAGCCGTTAAATTGAATTTTTTTAGAATAATTTCGCCGCGAAAATATTTGTTCTGTAAATTTTATTTCCTTGATGGATTTGCGGAAACATAAATTCCAGAATTCTCTTTTTAATTTTTCATTAAAGGAATTTTCAACTTTATTTATTTACTAGTTATCAGAAGGGGATCTCTATTTTACAAAGTGTCTTTTCAATTTTTCAACAAACAACCAATTACAACTTCCCTGAAGTGGATCCATTTCAAAAATGTCTTTTCAATTTTTCAGGAAACAAACCTTATGAAAAATATTTCTAATTTTACTCACCTGAAGTGGATCCATTTTAAAAATTGTCTTTTCGTGTTTTCAACAAACAAACCCTGAAATAATTTTTAAATTACTACTTACTCAAAGTTTTGTTTTTTTAAGAAATTGTCTTTGCAATTTCTCAACAAAAAACCCTGTAAAAATTATTTCTATTTCTACTTACCCAAAGTGGATCCATTTTAAAAAGTGTCTTTTCAATTTTTCAAGAAACAACCTTACAAAAATTATTCTTAATTACTACTTGCCTGAAGTGGATCTATTTTAGGAAGTGTCTTTTCAATTTTTCAACAAACAACCCTGTGGAAATTATTGTTAGTTATACTACTTACCCGAAGTGGATCCATTTCTGAAATTGTCCCCTCAATTTTTCAACAGAAGAACCTGAAAAAATTATTTATATTTACTATGAACTTACCCAAAGTCGATCGGTTTTTTAATATTTTCAAAAATACTTACGTTATTCATAAATTTTATTTCCCTATTTATAAAAATTTATGTAGAACCTCCAAATTTTAAAAAATTGAATAAAGTTTTAAAAAATGTAATAATTTTTTAAAAATTGCAAACAACTATTTCTTAACATCCTTTTTGTTGTCTATTCAAACACATATTGTGGATAGAATGTGTAAAAATTGTAGATTATGCGGCTACGATTATATATATACACAATATGAAATTCAGTATGTGTCGAGAGTGCGTAACGAGGACCGTTGATCTCTGAAAATGACCCTCGCGTGGGGCATTAGGGTTACTTCCACCGGTGAAACCAGAAGTCTCAGTGTATAGCCTGAACCGTTGTCACTGTCGACTCACAGTCTTATAACAATATTATAATCGTAAATTTAAATAAACGAGAACGTGCGCTCACGGGCAATATACGTGTCGAGCATAAGGAGGCGGCTTTTTATATTATATACACTATTCTTCTAAGCAGATTTCTGGTTTTTCAAGTCCCATTTCGTTTTACGACGTGACACCGGTTACTCGAGGGTTAAAGATCACCGGAGTAGCCGCAGCGCCACCGTGTTGACCACGCGGTGAGCCATTTTCACGCAATTTCACCAGCAACCGTTTTTTTTTCTTATAATCGCCAATTCTTTTTGTTTTTAAACAACTGACATTTCGACGACAAAAAACAATTCGAATTTATCTTATTTAGGATAGTGAATAAAATATGTTGGAATAGAATTTCAGTTGTAAATAGATTTTTTAATTAGTAGAGGAAAAAATTTTTACGAAATCAAAGAAAAGAATGGATGTTGTTGAATGAAGCGTGACATTTATGAAGTTTTCCAAAGACTCATTAACTTGCTGATTACTCTTGTAATGGGTAAATTAAATGATTACTATGACATCATGATTCGAGTGGACGATTGTTTTTTTTCATATTTATGCAAACAAAAATCGCGAGTAAATTATGGTCTTACACAATAAGAGTCGTTAGAATGAAACATAGGGAACATCATAGAGTCAATGCGCTTTTTAAAAGAAGACGTTTATTTGACTTTCAGCTGTTTAGCCCAGTTTAGATACAGATTTCTGCACCGACATTTACCGACTTTTTTCTGTCTCGACTCATCCCGTAAAGGGAGAATGGAACGGTTTGAGTCCTAGCTAAAAATTGTCGGTAAATGTCGGTGCAGGAATCTATATTAGAACATTTTCAGTGCTATGGCATGAAGCGAGTAGTTTTCAGAAAATGGGAATTTAAGACTAGTTTCTTTGAGCGGAAGTGACGTCTTATAAAATAAGCTCCCTTCCATTTGGTGTTTCATTTTGGCTTTCATTTTTTCAATATTGTTTTCAATATTCATGAACTGAAGATTGAACATTAGAATGATTCTTCGACAGTTATGTGATTGCATTATACATCATCTATATACAGAGGCGTTCGATTCGCATATTAAAATTCCCTCGATTTATGAATATCGAACCTTTTACACACTCCACTGCGCACCTTCCGTTTATTTTACATATGTATCGAATAAAAACTTTACAAAAAATAATTTCGTTTGGAAAACTCTTCACTGCAGAAAGGTACTAATTTAGTATCAATCTTGGTACTGAATCGGAATTAGGTTCTATTATTAATACTCGAAATCAGCTCTTATTTATAGAACCTTTTTTTTATATAGTTACCATTTATCCCAATATTTGGATCAAATTTGAAAATGTTTTCACACAAATACGAACATTTTAAAAATTTTTGGTTTAGTTTTAAAACTTCGAGTGCACAGTTTTTGATATTTTTGCAAAATAGTTTTTTTTAAACTGAGCAGTATGTACAATATAATTGTGATGAACCATTCCAAACGATAATTGTAGAATAGAAGAGAGCTATATTTGGAGGGGATGTTTAAAAATTAGAGGCAAAAAAGTAGAAAAAAAGCAAAGTTATTTATATGTTCGTGAAAGGAATTTAATCGCGGTGGCATATCAGGTGTAATTTGCGCGGTGAGTCGCACGCGTCATCTTATTTGGATAACACGTCTCTCGGGGTCAGTTATTCTGGTTCGATTTCCGGTTTTTTTAAAGTCGCCCGATTCCGGTTCCCGGTGGCAGGTCGCGTCATGCCCGTGCAAGTTTCTTTAAAGTACAGGTTGCCCGTATGCGGTCTGACCTCGCGTCTTGACCCTACCTCCACAACTCTTGACTGGTATACCAGGTGTACACTTGTCGTGTCGTCGTCGATATATACGACACGTTGAGTATATATATATACATATATATAGATGTGTACACGTGAGCCTATATTCATGGTCTTTAACTTGACTAGCGACTATAAGAATTAGTTAACTGCAACTATATATATATATATATATATATACACAAGTACCACCGGTTATGTGGGCTATATGACTCTACGTGCGATAACCTCTTCTCGCACGTCGTTAACATTTTTCTTTTTCTTTCCGCAATTTTTTATGCCTTTTACGACCCTACAAAACCGCACACAGTCTTACATTGTTCCAGGACAAAAGAATGTTGTGTAAACGGAAATTTTCAGAAGACACGAATGTGATAATTTTTTGAAATCATATATACATGCGCGAGCTCATCCATTTGTCTTTAAAGTTGAAGAATCTCTCCTGTTATTTAATTTTCATTATTAATAATATGATGAGGCATTAGAGTAGGTGGTGTCAGAAAAACGAATAATTTTTTTTAAAAAATAGCTATTTGGGGTCGGTTTTTAAAAATCCAAGATGGCGGACCAATTTTGAAGAAGCGGACAAATCAACTTGAAACTTAAAATTAAGTAAAAATTCCTGGAGTAATCTCCAGAGCTTTATTGAACTCGTTGATCATGAATTTAAAGTCAGATTTTCAAAATTAAAAATGCTTGACAAATTTTCTATTTTTTTTATGTCAGTTCGCTAGTTACTAGGGGGATTTACCGATAGAGTGTGTTAGTAAAAATAAATAACAGATAATATTTCCTACAATGCATAATAATAATAATAATAGTAAAAAAAAATTCCTAGGCATACTTTCCTTGAGCGGAAAATATTAATATTAATGCGCCCATCTTGAGATGAATCTGACGTAAAAAGAGCATGAATGCCGAACAAGCTGTTTAGCAGTATAAATATTGTAGGCTCTAGAATAATACTAGACCTTGTACCTTTGCATAGATGGAAATTCGCACGCAAAATAATTTTAAAGAATCGCTCGCGGATTAGCATGGCATTATATATATACACACACATGTACATATATATATATATATATATAAACAGTTATAGTGTGTACACTTTACTCACTCTCATTGACACTGTGCACACACGAACGCGTATGGATCAATTTCATTTAAGCCAAATTCATGGGGTTCTGTACTGCATGTTAGGGATCTTATAGCTTCAGGTTATGACGGTCCTCCAAGAAGCGCGTCCGCTTTTTTCTCCCTACTCTTTTTTTTATGTATGTATATATATAAGAAGCAGAGAGAATATGTGCGCGCACGCGGTATGCTTGCGTATAGACAGGGACAAGACGAAAGAGATCAGGTATCAAGTGAAAAAAAAATCCATTGTATGAAAGCATCTGACCGTAGGTATGCTTGAAGCTAGTGCCGAGACCTGGGATTCTCTTTTGAGAGTTGATATGCGAAGGAGTGAGAAGGAGACAATAAAGAAGAAAAAGAAAGAGAAAAGGAAAAAGAAAGAGAAAAAACAGAGAGAGAGAGAGAGAAAAGGAAAAGGGTGCAAGAGAGAAAAAGAGGATAAGAAAGAAGAGAGGATCAACTGGAAAAAGGAAAAGAGCACATATATACATACTGAAAGCGTTGGCAGTTTATAAGGGTCCCGGCATTGTAGATATGTATTATCATGCTAAATATAACATGTTAACTACTTCACATAATGCGCGCATCGTTCCTTCTGTCTTCTCACTTCATCTCATTTTTAAGTATTCAATTTTTTCTTCCCCCCCATCCTCCCTAAAATTTCTATTCGTATACCGGATCCATCAAAAAATTGAACTCAGTGTTGCCAGATTGGCAAGATTTTTCTGCAAATTTGAAGAAATTTTGAATGTGTTACAGATATTTCAAGAAATTGAAAAAATTTCTTAATAATTTGAAGATTTTCTAGAAAGAAATTTTTAAAAATGTTTTTCTATACGTTTTCATTACGAACGATTCAATCGCAGTGGAATCTTGCACTCTAAAAGATTGACAAAATAATAATTGTTATATAATTACATAATTTCAAATGAGATGATTAAAAAGCACAATTCAAATATGTACTGAAAATAATTTATTTTCAATTGTGAAGTATTTTTAAAAAAAAGATTTCTCAGTTTAGTATTATTATACCAAAAATTGGTTAATTTTTAAGTATTAATTTTATTTCTTAAAGAAGTTACTTTACTTAATGCAATTTTTATGATTTATGCGATAATTCACAGTATCTGTAATTAATAATTGTGTATTTGTGATATTAAAATTTAAGAATACGATAAATTTGATTGTTAAAAGAACATTAATGATTCTACATATTAAAGTCTCATAATATTTAAGACTACGAAAACAAAAATTATTAGAAACATTATGTATTTCTTAAAAGAATTTATTTTTAAAAAGGGAAATGTTGAATAAATTCAGAACTCTAATATGATTTTTCTTTTTTTTCTAACTGAATAATTTTTATTATTTCAAAAATGTTTTAATAACTATTACACTCTAAAAAAAGTAATCATATTTCTTAATTTCTTTTTTTTTAATTTACATTAAAGATAAACGTAAGTCTAAAGATTTTTATTTTCTGCCATCTGGCAACACTGCCCTGAATGGAAAAAATTAATTTCCTAGCTTCGTTTATTTGAAAATCTCAACTAATATTTTGCCCTAGGAGAAGAATTTTTAAATTTCATAAACCACAGTGGAATTTTTTAAATTCTATCCGTGGGATGTAATGTGCGTTCGAAATGTCGATGTTCATGTATTCCGCAGTTCACAATATGACTCACTGTTAACTTGAAAGTATCAAATGGCAACGAATTGATTTCAAAAAGTGGATCAAATCATAATTTGATACAAATTTTTGTATAATTTCGATACAATTTGGTATCAATTTGATACTTTCAAGAAAACTATGCTTGCAATTAAGGGTTCTTCATCGTTTATTTAAACCAACGAGCCAATTGATCCACCATTCAGGATGATTATTATAACTTTAAAAACTTATAATTCCATACCAAAAGTGGACATAATTAAATACATGATCATACGGGACGGTGAGAATTTGAATAAAAATCCAATCTGTTTAAATTGTAAATTAAAAATTAAGGCAGTATGAACTGAAATAAAATTGAAATTTACCGATATAAGAAAGTCAAAATGATAGAAAGAAGATGATTAAATCTTTATTATGAACTATTTTGCACCGTACATATTTTGCAGAGCGCTTCTATAACTACTGTAAGAAAAAGAAACTAATGAATGCAAGAAATGTCAGCACAGTACATCACGATAAGCATAAATATTTTTTTTTCCTAAATAATTAAAAATACAATGTTCTCGTACAATCTCGTGTTAATTTTTGCATATAATCGCATGGAAATTGCGAATAAAATTTGATAAGAGAGTTGTAAAAAAGCGCTACAGAACAAGATGTAACTGGAATATATATGAGGAACTAAACCATATAAACTGGAAACTGTTTCTGGTTTTGTGATTTTATCATGGTCGAAAGAGATAAATCTAGTATGAGACATTGCGACAAGGCATTTATGATGCTACTTAAGTAATAACAGGTTTCGTTATATTACAGTATAATTGTTATCCAAGTGATAGAACACGTTGTAGGGGTATTTTCTTTATGTTGATTTTCAAATCAAATATTAAAGGACCAAGCATAAGATACATATAAATTGGATCCCAGTCAATTTTCCTTTAGCTGTTTTCGGTTCTTTTTTTTGATTTACTGCAGAATTTTAAATTTGGCGCCAAAACGGTTCCTGAGTCGCGCATGAGGTCTGACAATAGGTACAACTAGAAGACATTTAAGACTTTTGGATATTTTGATGATGATGAGGAATATTGGTTAGGAATTATCTTTGATTATCTTTGATTGTCTTTGATTATCTTTGATTATCTTTGCTGATCTTTGATTATGTTTGATCTTTTAATGTTTAATTAACTGTTTTGCTTCCTTTTATGTTTAAAGGGGTGTGATGGGACCAAAACTATTGGTGCAAGAGGCGCCTGGTTCCGGCTCAACGAATCGAATGGAAACTTCCGAAGGCACAGGTGGTGGGGAGCTTCATCACTTATTTCATCAGTACAATCAGCAATCGCACAGTCCAGGACAGAGTTTGCAGGGTGGACTTTCCCTTCCCCTTAGTCCGCAATCGTTACGTCACGATGGTTCGTCAAGTGCCGGTATTCAGGGGGTTAAACGTGAACCCGAGGATCTCAGTTCATCGCGAGGTGGTCAACAGTCCAGTAAACGTCACAAACAATCGCAACCTGACAGTCCAACGCCGCCGGGAATGTACCATCATCATCAGCACCAGCTACAGGTAAGTCTCTCTCTCTCTCTTTTCACATATATACAAATACCCACCACAATACCGGTTTTACATTACCTAGCATTATATCCTGAAAAAGAATATTATTATAAAAAGGAAATTAAGGAGACAAGAATTAAGTTCCATCTCAAGAAGTTGGGGAGGGGTTAAAAGGTCCCCATATAGCGGTTTTTTTTCTCTCGAAACATTATTATAAACCGTTGGAGAAACTAATTAGGGAAATTAATTTCTGGTAAGCTTCTGCATGACGCAGCGGGCTAATTGGACAGAGATTACTTTCCTTTATTTACTTGACGACGACGCTAATTATGGATTTTAATATATAAGAAATTGCAATTGTATGAAGTGTATGTCTTTTCATAATTCTTTTAATTTTTTTCAAATCAAATGATTATTAATTTTTGCCTACTAAGTAGTTTACGTTTATTCGAATTATCGTTAGTTTTAATTCTATTAACTTCCTTATGGATTGTAATTGTATTGGTAAATTATTTAGTTCGGCTACTAGAGAGAGAAGGTGAAATGTCGCAATTCCTGTTCTATGGCAAATTGATATTTTAGTTGTGTAATCGCTTTTCAATTAATCAAAGAGTTTGAAATGTTTGTTAACATATCGCGATATTTGCATTAATGTTAAATTGACACCGGCGTATTTAATCGAATGTAAAATTGAAAAAATTTAAAAACATTTTTAAAAAATTTAGAAATCAGGTGAAAATGAAATGAGTGGTAAAAAAATGTTGTAGGATATATAGTTAGTATGGATGATTTTTTAAATAATGGAATCCAAAGCTAAGAAGAAGGCAATTTCGTAAATGTTTTAATGGTTATTTTTTTCATTTTCAGGTACAGCAATACGGAAGTCCCTACGATCCCTATTCGTCGTGTAGTCCGCGACTACAATCGGCGGGTTATACGTCGGCCTCGGCGAATGCAGCGGCAAATGCTGCAAATTCCGGGGGACTCCATCAGGAGGCAACTGTTTACGTGACCAGTGAACAATTGCCACCATTGGCCTCGTCGAGTTCCTCGTCACTACCTACGACGACTGCATCCTACACGAGGTACGAAGTTGTGCCCAGTTCATATGCGACGACACATGCAATTCGCACCACATCGAGTAGCAGTAAAGTCCTCACTGTCGATCTACCCAGCCCTGATTCGGGGATTGGCGCCGACGCTGTTACGCCGAGGCAGGATCATCATCCGCCAACGGCACTTCATCAGGTATTTTTCCCTTCCTATCAATTTTTTCAGTTTAGTTACAATTATTCTTGTATTTATTGCCTCTTTTTCTGGCAACTTCACATAAGCTTGAAGTGCGAAATCCAAAGTATCTGTAGACAGATTTCCCAAAAATTTTCAAAACAAAAAGACGATAATACATATTAAGTAACGGTTACCATTGAAATATTTTTTGGGCTAGTCCCAGAGACATCTGACGGTGGCGTCATTAACTATAACTAAGGTTTCGATCAACCCTCTTGATTATTCAAAGAAATTAAATTGTCTTTGCCAATATAAGAGTTTTAATTCTTTCTAAAGTAGAAAAATATAGGATTTTAAATACTTTTCATTATTTGTAGCGATTATTTAAAATTAAATTTACAACAGAAACATAAATAAAATTAATGTATTTTCATGTTTTCAAAGCAACTGTTTTCGTCGAAACTAAGAAACTCTTTTTTTCATTTTATATTTTAATAATTATTTTTATTTATATACTAAATAAATTAAATTTGTTTTCTCGAACATAAGATTAATTTGTCTTTTCATATTTTCAAAGAAACTATTTTTGTAAGAATTAAGAAAATACATTTTTTCATTTTAAAAATTATTTTTGAATTAAATAAATTGAATTTGTCTTTTCATGTTTTCCAAGAAACTATTTTTGTCGAAACTAAAAAATGCATTTTTCTGTTTTATATTTTAATAATAACTTTTATTTTTTAATTAAATGAATCGAAGTCAATTGAATCAATTCCTTCGAGATATAAAAACCATAACAAACAAAAAATGAAATCCAAAGAAAAAAATTCTTCCAATAATAAAAATAAATATTCAACCGATTGCATATATATAGATACGATGAACAAATGTGAGATTTACAATTCCTCATTTGAAGCGGAAGGCAATTTGTTCAAAACTCAGGTTCCCCGTGGAATGATATTGTAGATGATAATCTGTTGGATATTAGTCTTTGTATATCCACACGTATAGCGCTTTACCTTTTTCTCTTTCGATTGCTCATTGAGTAACGTGTCTCGCCTTATCTCTCATGGTATCTCAACAACGATATCGAGATCGATAGTCTTACGGGGAAATACATTCAACTACCATATACACACACATATACAATATGCCCCAACATTATTATATATTTATCCCACCGTCCTTCCTACCCATAGTAATTCCCGATAACACCAATCGAGTAATAATAATTTTGACGTATTTATTTGTCTCCCGTTGGCTGCGAATTTAATGAAATAAAAAAAAAACAGCAGAACCAAAAAAAAATTAACAATTTTCGAATGAGTAATAATTTCGCCTTTCAGAATTATATTCACTTTCACAAATGCGTAAAATAAAGCAATAGAAGGTTTTATTTATTAATGGAATTAAAGATTTTTTTTTTAAAGGGGAAAATTATTATGCATAGTGAAATTTGAAATATGAATAGAAAACGTTAATTTCTTAGAAAAAATTGTACTTTTATCATTTTAAATTGTACTTTTTTTTATTTTTAAATTTTAATATTGCAATCAACTTCCTTCATAGATGAACTTTTACGTTTGGGGGATTTACAATTTTTGCCGCACTAGAGACGAAAAAAGTACTCTAATATCGATATCTCGATTTTCTGCTTTTTGATTGGTGGAAATTTTCCGCGCGCTTATTTAAATTGTGCTTAAGACTGGCAATGTAGATTAAAGAGAATTATTTTTATATTTTTGTTATTAGCTGATAATTTTTTTTCATAAACTATAAAGAAAATATATATTAAAAAAACAATAATAAACAAACATTTCTGAAAAAAGGGGTAAAATAAAAAATTAATTAAATCTAAATTAAATTAACGACATAGAGTGAGAAAAAAATGTTTTGCTAAATATTGATATTTATACCGCATATTCACTTAAATCTACAATTATGTAAATTATCGGAATAATTTAAATATAAACGCGCATTTTTTTTCTCTCTACTCGCGCCTTTATAATTCATTGATTTAAAACATTGTAAGTAATTGATTTGAATGCCTGTTTTTTTTTCTCCTTTATGTGTGCCAGTGAATAAGAGTTTACACTTTACGACCCTACGGTGTTTAAAGTTTCTCGAGTATATATGTATATGTGTATATATATAATAGAAGAGAATCGTCGATGGTTAAAGAGTCAGAAAGCAAAATGGTTGAGTGGGTGGCACGAAGAGTTAGGGGGTAAGAAAGTGAAGGGTGCGGGGAAGGGGAACAAAAAAAATAAAAGAGAAAGAAGAGGAAGAATAATGGAAGTTTTGCGGTCTCGTAAAATCAACCACATCTACAAACCGTACTCGAATATATATGTATGTATATACCTTCAAAGTCGTTAATAACAACAATAATAATTGGTTTGTCTGCGAAAAAAGACCGCAACTTACGTCTTCATATTCGACAATGTAGGGACATTTATACAGACGATAAATATTAATATTCACAAGGTGAATTAATTATTATTTCAATCATTTAAATTCTTAATTTAGTAACTATTAATTACAAAAACTGTGTATTAAAAATACTATGTATGACTTTTTCAAATGAATTATTCTTTATGTAATAAATATTATTGTTTATATAATAATACTGTACAATATAATTATATTGTTTAGTGTTACATTGAAATATAATTATATTGTTGTATAATAGATTAAAATATAATATCCTTATATAATTTTATAAAATATACTCTATGTACTGTAGGGTATATACATTGTACGTACTATCTTAGCGTCCATACCTAGTATTCTATGCGGTATTATATGTTAGATACATTGGGCGATATTTTAAGTTCGATACATTATAATTATGTTACATAATAATAATACAATGTCGATAATAATTTTAATAATAGGTTATTGCTCGAAAAATTATCCAAACACTTTATTAGGCACACATCTGTTTAGCGATAAATTTCTCATAGATTTCTTATACGTTTCTTATAAATTTTGCTTCTTTATTTTTCAGTCGTCGTTTGACTACACGGAACTATGTCCTGGAGGCAGTGCAACCGCAACGACTGTGGTACTCGAGAGTGGAGCCGTCATTCACCATCCACCACTGCAACTACAATTGCAGCAAGGACACACCCAAACACAAGTTCCAAGAAGTGCCCTCGTCTCCAGTGGTACAACAACTCCAAATCCGAATCCAAATCCACCGAGGTCAAGACCGTGGCACGACTTTGGCCGACAGAATGACGCCGATAAAATACAAATAGCCAAACTGTAAGTCTATGTTTAAAATGTTTCCCTCCAACGTGTGCATGTGATTATGATCAGTTGGGGATTTTATAGTTTTTCCAAACACGTTATTAAGAACACATTTTTAGTTTAGGTTCGGGTCCCTAAAGAGACATCTTCCCATCATAGTGGATTTTATGAAAAACCTTTCCCAAACACTTCTTCAAGGACCCATTTTTAGTTTAGGTTCGGGTCCCTAAAGAGATTCCTTACCATCACAGTGGATTTTGTAACAAATTTCCCAAACACTTCATCAAGGACCCAATTTTTAGTCTAGGTTTATCTCACTAAAGAAATTAAGAATGAATTTATAAGAAATAAATGTCTCCTAATGACCGCATGCGGCGAATGAAATATTCTCCTAAGCGGATCGAAATTGTGAAAATTGAAATGTCGCGCTAGATAGGAACTTGGTATTACGGGTGATAGGTGTAAGTTATAATAAGGCACACAAGGTAGGCGGCAAACTCTATAGAGCAGGACGTTCACCCGCAGTAGTTGCACTCGGTTATCTCTTGCAAAGTTTTGTCCCGCTGAAAAAAAAAAATTCAAATACGAAAGCATTACTTTACTCGCCAGTGTGTGCCACCTGAGACTTTTAATACATATACGTATATATGTATATCGTTTGGGTTGGGAAAGAAAAAAAAAAGGAAGCCAAGTGACTATGTTTGACCGATACGCTAACTAGACAGGAAAGTTAAAAGTAGATACCAACTTCCTCTTTGGATAGTAAAAAAAAATATCCCCCGTAACTGTATTTTGGCAGACAATCTAACTTCCTCGTGTTATCGCCATTTTACCTGAAGACAAATATTTTTGCCATTTGTAGAAATGAAATTTCCATCTCGAAATCAATGTAGAAATTAAATATATGAAAGAAGCTAGCAATATAGAAATTAAATATAAAAGAAGCTCTAACAATATAAAAATTGTTTTCAAAATTTTATCGGAGACAAAAATGCAATATGCGAAGTTCAAGTAGTTTGGAAAAATAGGATTGAAATATATATATATAGGTGACGAAATAATATTGGGTAACACAATGCCCAGCCCGTATGGCATTCCTTTCGGATCATTCCCACGCGACAATCATTAATCATTTTTTGCAGTTATGCACCCTACGGTTTCAAGTATCACCTGGAGTCGCCAATCAGTACATCGCAACGACGCGAGGACGATAGAATAACTTACATCAATAAGGGACAGTTTTACGGCATCACGCTGGATTATGTACCGGATCCTGATAAACCTCAACTTAAACCTGGTCAGACTGTCAAGGTAAGGATACTTTAGTATTCTTTTAATCACTAAAGAAATTTTAACGATCCCACATAATGGGATCAAAGTACAAAATAATAAAAGAGGACGTTAAGTATTTATTAATACACTCATATATAGCTTATGGCTTTTATAAGTGAATAAAACTTACTTCCATTTGCCCCCCAAGAACCCCAAAAGTATTTTTAAAAATTTGTCAAAAATTCTGTATTTTATAACAGGGATGCGATGATTTAAATCAACTTGATTTAAATTCTTCATGTTTTGTAATAATATTCTTATAAGCTGTTCAATTTAAAAAGGTTTGAATTTGAATGTTTTGAAGAATTTTAATTCCTACAGAAAAATAATAATGATTAAATATTTATTTAAGAAAGAAGTTATTGATGTTTTTGAATAATTTTACAATTAATGAAATTTGTATATAAATGTTATAAAACATTTTTTCTCGATTATCTAATAATTTTTAGAGTGAATCAGAATATTCTTTAAGGTCAGGGAAAAAGTGAAAATTTTTAAATCAAATAAATCGAATTGTTTTGATCTTTATTGAAAAATCTTGATTTTTATCAGCCCTGTTTTATAATTTAATCTATGGATATTTTTTTAAGTACTAGATTACCTTTATTAAAAGAAGATTAGTTTTATATTTAATGGATTATAGAATTCTCCTTTTTTCTAATGAAACGAGGTCGTTTGTTCTAGCCAGTCTAATTGGCTGAATATCTTCATACCGTTAACAATTGGCGACCCTATAAATAGCGTTGTTATTTTTTGCATCTCCTTCTCTCTCTCTCTTGCTTTCAATGATACTCGAGAGTTACGACTTCCTCGTTTAATTACTAATCGAACTTCTTCTCTCCACCCTCGGCCACATGCCGATTATTTACGAGCTTGCAGACAACTCGAACGAACAAGTCGACTATCTCTTGTGTATATATATGCTGTTAGGAATATCTGTTGTCAATTTTTGTTAACAAGAGTAGGAAGCCAAGACTTGAGTCCGGTGAAAGATAAAGTTCTCCACGTTCAATTAAAAGGGGACACTCTACTATAGGGTCACGACAAAAAAATTGCACTTTTGCAGGAAAATGTTTCTTTTTTCTAATCCCACCAGATACATTGTAGCAATACCATATTATATATATCTGAAAGACCGCATTGAAATTAAAGAAAATTTTTCTTCTCTACAATGCAACTTTTAGGTAATCATAATAATCTTTTCGAGCGTGAATATAAAATTAATTTGTCATTTCTTGTTTTCAAAGAAACAACTTTTTTTGGGGAACTAAGAAAATGCATTTTGTTCTTTTAACAATATTTTTTTTTAATTAAATAATAGAATTTGTCTTTTCGTGTTTTCGAAGAAACTGTTTTTGGCAAAACTAAGAAAATGCATTTTTTTCTTTTATGTTTTAAAATAAATATTTTTACCTTTGAATTAAATAATTGATTTTGTCTTTTCATGTCTTCAAAGAAACTGTTTTTTGTCGAAATAAAAAATACGCAATTTTCCATTTTATATTTTCATTAATAATTTCTTTATTCATTATTCCAAATAAATTATGACATTAAGAAAAAATACAATTTTTCCCCTACGCATATGTACAATAATTAATTATTTATAAAGAAATCGTTGTCTTTGCACAATGTCAATAAGTAAATAATTTTAAAGATAAATATATATAGCCGCAGTCGCCTTTTCCTCTATATATAAATATAAACTATTCGTCCATTCACCCGAATCACGAAAAATCGCCTCCTATCTCACGCACACGAGAGTCATTCGCGCATTGAGATGCTGATATCGTGTTGCGGGATATGTGATATTGTATCTAAGACACGTTGCGCGCACCGGGACCTGAGAAAGTTCTCCAAGTGTCGAGACCATTAATATCAGGCGTGCCTCCCCTTGAGGGCGAATTTGATCGTTTTATGAATCCACTTCACAAGCCATGTCTATGACGCTCATTAACATAACTTTTCTCTTACATAAGTATAAATACATGTCCGCCGGCTTTATGCTTTTGTGACCAATCTCGGTAGTTCACCAGGTCTTCCCAACTAATACAATATATAGTATAGAAAAAATTTCATGTTGCCTCTACTTTATACAGTCTAACTGTAACACCAGTTCCTGTTCCTATATCAGAAGAAGTTTTTGCCATTTGTTAACCTATCAGCTGACAAATGAGATAAGGGGAAAAAAAACTACTTGAGAATTATTTCCTCATAGATTTGTTTTGCACGAATTTCCGTTCATAAAGATTAGAAATATAGATTTTTTATTTTGATTATTTCGAGTATGTACAAGATGGAAAGCATGTTCCTATATTATAAAAGTAGATAACTCCTTAAGGGAAGAGATTATTTTTTTTTTTGGTAAAATTGTTTTGCTCCTTTTTGTGTGATCTGGTACAGCACCTAGAAACTCGCGGTTATACAACTCTCTCGAACTAGTTCTAAATCATTAACATACGTTGACAACATGTGTTGTATATTGTTCCTTATCAGGG
Organism: Leptopilina myrica (nomen nudum); assembly: GCA_032872475.1. Classification (NCBI taxonomy): domain Eukaryota; kingdom Metazoa; phylum Arthropoda; class Insecta; order Hymenoptera; family Figitidae; genus Leptopilina; species Leptopilina myrica (nomen nudum). Next base: position 43,824,163 of record CM065462.1, on the reverse strand, counting down.
GCTGAATTAATGGCGTATGATACGTCTCAATACTTCCTGCTGGTCAAAATAAACAACAAAAACAAATAGTAATTTATACAGGTTGATTAAATTATATCGTTACAAGAACTTCTCTTGCGTAATAGATCTGGGTATTAATAAAAAAAAGGAAAAAAATGAAATTGATAACAGTCTGGTGGTTTATTTACAGAGTGTTGTCATGCTAATGTTCCGGGAGGAGAAGAGTCCTGAGGATGAAATTAAGTCTTGGCAATTTTGGCACGCGAGACAGCATTCAGCGAAACAACGGATTCTCGACGCTGGTGAGTTTGATTTTTTTTAAATAGAAAGTACATGTAATGATGATGGGAATAATGATCAGATAAAATGATCGTTTGGCCAAAAAATTACTTAACGTTAAACCTTTTTGCGCAAGCTGCGATTTGAAAGAATGTTGGTTCATTCGGATGGTAGGTGAGAAAATAGTAAAGTAAGCAAAGTTTGGTAGTTAAGGAAATATTTGTTTGTAGATACAAAGAATAGTGTGGGACTTGTCGGATGCATCGAGGAAGTTGCACATAACGCGATTGCAGTTTATTGGAATCCCTTGGAATCGTCAGCTAAGGTATGTTTCAACTTACTTTTTGTATTTCTTTTTCAAAACGTAATTGACAATTTTGTTTTTTTTTCTTGTAGATCAACGTCGCTGTTCAGTGTCTAAGCACGGACTTTTCGAGTCAAAAGGGCGTCAAGGGACTTCCATTACATATTCAAATAGATACTTACGAAGAACCTCCACCACATGCTCATTCGTACACACCACCGTCTCACAGGGGCTACTGTCAAATTAAAGTCTTCTGCGATAAGGTACAGAAGGATAATTCTCCTAATGGCAATCATTACCAGTGTAGAAGTAGCAGATTCTGTTTAGGTTCAGTTTTGTCTTTTCAAGTTTCCAAAGAAACTTCTAGGCTTCTAGGGGCCTTGTCTTTTCTTGTTTTCAAAAGACTGTTTCCCAGGCAGTAAATCGGTTTATTAGGGGTCCTGTTTTTCTTGTCTTCAAAAAACCGTTTCCCAGCGAATAAAAATGTGTTTTTTTAGGGAGCGGAGAGGAAAACACGGGATGAGGAAAGGCGAGCGGCAAAGAGGAAAATGACGGCGACGGGGAGGAAGAAATTGGACGAACTATATCATTCGGTGACTGAGAGGAGCGAGTTCTACTGCATGGCGGATCTTCATAAACCACCAGTGTTGTTCACACCACCGGCGGAGCATGCCATCGATAAGGTAACTTTAAATCCCAATTTAAAGTAAAAACCCTACTGTATCCGGACGTTACACAAAAGAATAATAACTTCCCCTTGAAAAACACAAACTTCATCACAAAAGGACAAAAATTACGATACACAAATTCTTTTCCATTATAGTTTTCGACAATGGAATTGTCGGGTTTCTACGGTGGTGGCAGCGGTGGGAACGGAGGTGACACGGACACCTCGTCACTGAGTAACGGCGAGGGAGGCGGATTAAAGGCAGGAGGCAGTAGTCCTTATCCAGCATGCGGAGGTAGACCGAGCCTGCCAGCCCTCAAATTTCACAATCACTTTCCACCGGACAATCTGAGTTCCCTTCACGACAAGAAGGACTCATTGCTGATGCAGGTCCAGGAGCTTCAGGGTTCCGTTCTTCAGAGTGTACAACCACAGGGAATACCGAGCGGCGCCGTTGTCACTGGAGCCGTTGGCAATCGATTACACCTCTCTCAACAACATTTGCGAGCGAGCGACGCCGAGGAACGTGTCATGCTCTACGTGCGCCAGGAGGCCGACGACGTCTACACGCCACTTCACGTCACACCGCCAACAGTTCAAGGACTTCTAAATGCTGTAAGAAAATTGTTTTTTTTCATCTACTAAATTAACAAGGGAGAGACAAGTTTTATATACTTTTATAATCAAAAGTGGAGTTTGATCAAAGTCTAATTGACAATTTTTCTATAAATATACATTTCAAAAAAAAAAAAATTTCAAATTACAATTAATTAATTTTATTTCTTAACTACAAATGTTCTTTTATTGAAGAAACAGCCATATACTTTTTCTTTCAAATCAAAATTCAGTGTGGTTTTATTTTTAAAATTATTTAACTCGACTATTTTTAATTATTACATCTTCACTTTTTTTTACAATCAGGAAAATCTGTATGGCTTTATTTATTCTGTTCTTTTTTTTGAAAATGAAAAATTCTAATCTCTGTATCATGAACTGCTGATGTTAGTTGTAGATATGCTGGAGCTGAAAATTCGCCACCTTACTATTTCACAGTAAGTACTTGACAAAATAAAATAAAGCCTTCTTCAGCAGCTCATGTTACGAAGAACCAATCTAACACTCTCTAACGTCCGAAATATTATTAATTTTTCAAAAATTAAACAGGAACTTTAACCCACTAATCAGAAAGTGTGACTTTTGAAGTTGTCACGTTGTTAAATGGAATATTTAATCAAAATTATTTTAAATTCAATTTAGAGTAAAATATTTTAAAGTTGGAAAAACTTTTTTTATTTTTTTAAAATATATTTCGGATGTAGAGGATGCTTTTCTTGTATCTAAAACTGTTAATTAAAAAAAAGTCGTAAGGCTTTAATATTAATTTTTTTTTTAAAGGCTTAATCAAACTCCACTTCCTCTGATTTCCATATATAAAAAACAAAGGTAGTAAATAATTTTACACAAACATATCGAACGGTATTTATATATTAAACGCGAGGATGGAAAAAAATCTTCCCATCATGGTGTTGTTTTTTTTGTCTTTTATAAAATGTTTTCATTTTGGAATATTGTTTTGAATATTGTCAGGATCAGGAAAAGAATATTTTTTTGAAATCTAACCATGAATTATATTAAAACATGCATGTTTATTTGCAAAATGCCATTTATTAATATTCCACCGCCGTTTTCCATTTGCTAATTAATAATAATAATAATAATTAAAATGCGCATGCGCCCAAATCATTCCTTTTAAACCCCTTATTAATAATTTAATCAAATTATATACAATTCCTTAATTAAAATAAAAAAAATTAACCCCAAAAAAATTACGAAAATATTTTAAAAGTACAGAAACAAAGTGCTTTTTTTGGTTTTCAATCACAATAACTCGTTAGGAGAAAAAAGTGGAAACAAAAATATTTGGCCTCTTATTTTTCATTGTTTTCTCAATTCTTACATTTCTTAATTATTAATTTCTTTGAGTTGATTAATTTTCGGATGTCTTTAAAAATTCCTACACGGCACTAGGTCTTCATTGACACTTACGAACAGACGACTTGTGGACGTAACTTAATGTCGAATCGAGTTGCGCATACGTCATTGTTCTCACGTCATTGGTTCTAGTTGCGCTTGCGCTCTTATAACCAATCACTTGAAAACAATGACGCTTGCGCACTTCTAATCGCGATGACCGTGTGCCGTTGTAAATTTGGGCTTTAAAAATTAAAAAAAAAAGAAGCGCTTTTTACAATTTTGTTTTTTTGTTGAGAAATTGAGAAGAGAAAAAAAATGTTTATTATCTAGTAGAAAAAAAACGGCAAAATTATTGTCTCAAAATTCTAATATTCTACTTTTTTCTATTTTACAGATTGAGTCAAAGTACAAAATTGCATCCTCGAGTATTAATAACCTCTATCGCAAAAACACAAAGGGGTAAGTTTAAGTAGAGTGTCATCTTTACTTGCATGCACGCCTACTATAGTGCATGACATAAAAACGGTGACATTGCGCTTGACTCAAATTGCTGACGATACCGTTATTTTAAAACAATCTGTACTCGTCCTTGAGAAAGCAACGCATGTGCCAAGAAATTTTTTTTTTATTTTTCCCTGCATGTTAATTACTAAACAAAAAAACCATAAAATCCTTTCTTTAACATTTTAGTCATGAAAGCTTGAAACTTAACTTAGGGTTATTCTACAATGAAATTGTTTTATTACGGGGTTAAGATTTAGGATAGGTTGTGATGTGCGCGCGCAGCTTTTGCGCATGCGAGATGAGCATTGCGTTATTTTCACTCTATTTGTTAATATATTTTTTATAAATATTTTAAAATTTTGTTTTTAGGTCCTTAAAGACTTAAATTACAAAAAGTAAATACTTAAGTAACATAATTCAGTGGTAATTTAATTTTCTTTAATTTTATGTTCTTACTGAGTTGCGCAATACTTATCAATCGTATTATAAATTTTGTTTTTTGTAGAATAATTTTTTTTTTAACTTTCACAGTAAAATTTTGTCTGAATTTCCGATTTCATTGTGGATTCACCTTAATGCTTGCGTTGTTTTGCATGCTTATCATTTTAAGGTTATGTTTTTACAAAACACAAATTTTTTATTAAAAACAAACATCTAAACACATTTTGTCTCTCCCTCTCCTTTTTCATTTTTCTATTTTCCTGATGGTCGGTTTAATAGAAATATTCAATATATTGTCAATATATTAATGTCAATGAGGAGCTTTGCTTTTTTCAAAAAAATTCAGTAACAGATTTTTAAAAAAATTTCCTGCACGTACTTTTGACTCGAATCTACAACAAGAAAAAGAAAAAATTCAATTTTCTCTCTTCTTTTTCTGAGAAAATTAAATGATTTTTTTCATTCATAATTATGAAATCAGAGCACAAAGTGGTGTTGAATTTTTAGGATGAAAGAAAAATATTTTCTTACGATATATTGTACAACAACAAAAAATAGTGGAGCATTTATAATTTTTGCGTCATTTCCACTTATGAATAGATATTTTAAATAAAAAATAAATAAAAAAATTTCATTTCAAAAAATATTTTGTCTCTTTCAGTTGCAGTCTTCTTGTTTTGTGGATTTTCACACTTTGATGCGGCTTCATTGACATTCAGAAAAAAAATTTATTTCTTTGAATTTAAAAAAATATTATAAAATGATTTAAATATTTCTTTTAATTGCATGTCATTGAAAACTTTAAAAAATTCAGTTTTTTAAAAATTTTGGATAAAAATTTTATAAAGGACTTTTGAAATATAATTCAATTATTCAACCATTTTGTAAAAATGTTTTTGATTTCAATTTTTCACTTTCACTTTTCTTTTCTAAAAGATATTCAAAATGAAAATCTATCTTGTAAGAAACTTTTTTTTGAATTACTTCATCATTATTATTTTCTATACATTAAACATTTTCTTAATAAAGCGTTTTAATCGATATATCGAGTACTAATTTTAATTAATTTTTCGATATATCGTTAGTACATCGAAAAATCGATTTTTCCTATATTTCTCTGAATCTTTCGTCATGTCGACTATAATTTCGACTATTATGATTTCGATATATCAATTACTATTTCGATATATCGATTACTATTTCGATATAACGATTATAATTTCAATACTTCTCTTACAGTTTAAAAAACGATTGTAATTTCGATATAACGCAAAGTACGTAAAATAATTGATCTTAATTTCGATTGTTACTTAAATATATCGATTCAATTTTCGATACTTTGATTAGTACTTGAACAAATCGATAAACATTTTGTTACATCGATTACAACTTCGATATATTGGTAATTTCGATAAATCGATTCGTAATTTTGAAATATCGATAAATCGATTAGTTTATTTATCGATGTGCTTTTCGATGTATATCATTAGATTTTTTTAATATAGAGCGATATTAATATAGTTATATGTTATTTATTATGTAAAACAATTATTCTAAAAATAAGTTTGCTGTGTGTATTTTAAAAATTCTGAAAATACAAATTGTTCACGCAAATCATTTCAATTGATATTTGAAAAAACTTAAATTATTTGTTTCAGAATTACAGCGAAAATTGATGACGACATGATTCGCTACTATGTGGACGAGGACCTCTTCCTATTTCAGGTTAGTCATTCGCGTGTTAAATCGGATTCGATAACGGACAGAAATCACAATCCAAGTTCACCTGACGATCAAGACACGGGTGATCCACCAAATCATGGTTACGACGTGACACTCATTGAACTTCATACATCACCAATTCCACTTCCACAATCGCCAATAACGCCATCTTTACACGCGCATGCGCACATGCACGACGCAGGTAATACGTGAGAAAATTTTTAATTTTTTTTTTTTTTTTTTTTAATAATTGCAATTTTGTAAATAGAAAAAAATAATAATAATAGATCTCCACTCTTTCGGGGCCATTGTGTATACATGCAAACACGCACACATACATATACAAACAGAGGGATCGTTATTTTGTAAAGTAAAAAACAGAAAGAACTATATTAGGGAAAAATGGTGCCAAATTTTTTTTTAAGTTAACAGGAGAAAAAAATTGGCGCCAAAAATTGTTTGAAAATCGTTTTTTTCAAATATTAACCGTCAATATAGTGATGCGAAGAATCTTTTTATTTTTGGTTGGGAAATTTGTTTATCAAATACAAAAGTTTTAGAAAAAAATATAATATTTTTAAAATTAAGCCTCACTTGATCCACTTACTGATAAGTGTTCAAAAAAATTATTAACTTTGAAAAACAAAATCTTATGTTACTTTTTCTTTTGAAGTATAAAACCGTCTGCATTTGTAAACATTTTTGACTGACTTTCAGCCACGAGAGTATGATTTTAAGTCCTAAGAATCTAGACAGTCTTGAATCTTAAAAAAATCTAGCTTTAAGCTTAAAAATAGGCTACTTTTCAATCAAAATGTAAACGGTTTTTTGATTTTGTTTCTGACTTATAATGTTAACTTGAAAATAGGATCAAATTGAGGTTTAAAATTGAAATTTTTAATATTTAAAAAATGAATTTTTTAATATTTGAAAAACGAATTTCTTAATATTTGAATTTGATATCCAAGAAAAAGAAGTGCCAATCTGAAAAAAATACGGTGGTGATGTCTGGGTGAAATTGAAATGTGAATTCTTTTCTCATGAATATGACAGAAAGAAAAAAATATTGAAAAAAGAAGACAATCAAGTGGACCCTTATTTTTAAAAAAAGAAAGGAAAATTTAATGTAAATCAAGCCAAGCAATCATTGCTCTCGATAAGATAGTTTTTATTATTAGACTAGATAGATAGCTCAGAACGTATAGTTAAATCAATCAAAATTGATTTTAGGTCGACGTTATATATTATATATATTTTTTTGATGGTACGTATGACGTATGTGTATCAAATTTTCAATTTTAGTTTTTAAATCATTTCTATTTTAAGACTTTTGTAAGTGTGAGAGAGTCAGCGAGAGAACGAGAGTGAGAGAATGAGAAAGAGAAAATTTAATTAAAGTTAAGAAGTGCTTTGAATTTTATGTACTGAAGAAGGGAAGTAAAAAAAAAATGTAACTATCGTAGGTGAATGGTCAGGCGAGATAGAGATAGATATCTAATTCTTTCCCAAAGTTTCGTCAAGTGCTCATTGAACGTTATTAGTCTAGAAATTTTACGAAAAGAAAATATTTCCAATTTTTAACAGTAATATTCAATTTCTTGATAAAATAAAATTAAAAATTAATTTATAATTAAAATGAAAATACAATTGTGACGCCCTGCAATGGAAGGTACCTAAGAAGCAAAAATTTGAGGTTATGTTTCTAATTTTTTGACTAAAAATACAAAAATGGGATCTACTCTAAAATACTAATGATTTTTAAGTCTTCTTTGTATCCTAAAATAATTAATAAAAACTGATTTTAAATATGGGACAAACAAATTTAAATAAATCTCAGAATATTTTCAGTGAGAGAATATAACCTTAAAATAATTTGCTTCTTGTGAACCCTTCGTAGGAATTTGTCACAAGTAAAATAAAAAAGTCATACTTAAAACAAAAAAAAACTAAAGACGAAAATAAAATATAAATTAAAAAAAACACCTGACTCGGAATGATCGTTAAATTCAATGTTTAATATATAAATTTTTTAAATTGGCTTCAAAATTTAATTGCCAGCACAAAGAAAAATTTTATCGATGAAACGAAAACAATTAATTTTTATTAATTTGCATATTTAACATTAAATTCTCCCTCGGAGATTGAAGATTTATAATTTGACAAACTTGACGTTTTATATTTCTAAAAAATGACTGTAATTATAAATTTTTTTAAATTTAAGTTTTTTAAAAAGAAATTTAATTTTTCAATTTAAAAAAAAGCTTACAGAATTAATAAACTTGTTATTTTATCTAAAAAAAGTATCTATTTTTAGATTCGTGATTTTATTCTAAAAAAAATACTTTACAATTGTTGTATATAAAATAGTTTTTAAAAAAATTCACTGAAAATCAACGTTTCTTTTTGAAAACTAAAATTTTTATTCAAAATTATATAAAGTCGGTTATCCCCCCCGAGAATCGATGACTTTTCCCAGTGTTGCCAATACAATTTTTCTCATCCATTGTCAATGTCCATCTAGGGGATAATTCTTTCGAATTTGGCGCCAAATTCAAATGCAGAATTCTTGTAAAAATAGAAAAATATTTTTCTTCTCTCATAAAACTGAAATTATTCAATTATCAAAAGAAAAATAAATGAAAATAAATAAAAACACAAAAAAGTATTGAAAAAAAATTATTAAAAAAAAAATAAAAAGCTAAAAATAAAAATGTACAGTTATTGACGATAGTGTAAAATTGACGCCAAATTCAAAAGTGAAAAATTCCTAACAAGTGGTAAAATTTCAAAAAATAATTTCTTCGTAAAATTTAACAAAAGTAAATCAAAATGACTGCAAACTAACAATATTTTTTTTTTCTTGAAAAGAAAAAAGAAAAAAAAATGCACTAGTGGAAAACAAGATAGCTCCGTTAGGTTAGAATAGAATTTTATATTACATTGAATCAAACACATTTTTATAATAATAATAATAATAATAATAATAATAGCATATTATATATTTATATATAATGTTTATATATTTCTTACACGTCGTACCGATATCAAAGCAACGATCAAAATACGCTTGTAAAATGCATATTATTATTATTGAGTATACTATATTTTGTTACATCTATTGTCAGACAACAATATAGATATTATTTTATTATTATTGATTCTATTGTCTTAGAGAGCTACATAAGTATAATTGTTATTTTTTATAAATAAATAAATAAACCGAGGGAGAGAGATATGAGCTAAAAAAAAGAGCACTTGTTTATGTCTGTGTGAGTGTCATTTTTTTTTATTTAGAGAATGAAAAAAAGGAGAGAAATTTGGCAAAGATTTACTTATTAGTGTTGGTCCATGACATTTTATTAAATAAGCCATTTTTTCTAACTTCTCGCTCTAGGAGCAATGAAGTCAAAGAATTTATTATGATTATTATAATTATAATTATTTTTAATAATATTATTTTTATTATTATTATTTTTATTATTTTTATTTTTATTATTTTTATTATTTTTATTATTTTTATTATTTTTATTATTTTTATTATTATTAATATTATTGTGTTTGGTCGATGCTAGAGATTGAATTTTTAATTTTTTTAATTTCTGTTTGTTGAATAGTGATATTAATTTTCAAGTTTTGTAAAGTATGGCTTTTTTCTAATGAAGATATTACAAACGTTATTTTATTTATATCGAAGTTGAAGTCTAAATTTTTTTTTGTATTTTTTATTCATTGAATGTTAGAAATGAATTTAGATTCGTATATATATATATATGAAAAAAAGTGATTTTGTAATTAGTTCTTGACGAAATTTATTTTTTAATGAAACAAGAGATTTATGATTAAAATTGAAAATTTATGAAAATTTTAACGAATAAAATATTGACTAAATCTGATGAAAAAAAAGTTATTGACTAAAATTTTATTTGAACGATTTAGTCAAATTAATAGAAAAAAATTTATATTTATTTTTTTTTAAAGTCTTTCATTGAAAAAAAGTAAATAACTAGGAATCCCAGGGTATGGACATAAAAAAATTATTGTTTTAGAAAAAACGACGAAATTAGTAATAAGAAAAGTTAAAAAAAAATTGTAATTTAATTATTATTCAAAAAATAGTAATTATGAGAAAGAACAAAGAAATGAAATGTTTGTAAACACTGGGATTCCCAGTATATTGGGAATTTTATATAAACAAAATTTAATTTGAGGAAAATTTTTCTCTCGCATTGATCATTATCCGCGGGCAGAATATCTTGGAGCTGTTTTTTTAATATACCGGGTGTTCAAAAATTATAGAAACAAGTTTTAATTTTTGAAAAAAATAGATTTTCGATACTTTTTCAACACCCGGTATGTAAATGTAATTATTATTATTATTATTAATTATTAATTAATTTTAAAAATAAATATATATATATATATCGTCATAAATACAGATAGAGCATGTGTAAAAAAAGCTCAATATTCGGAAGATCGAAAAAATAATAAAAAATGTTTTTATTTCTCCAAGAGTCTGCGATTTTTAGTTTATAGAAAGAATAAAAAAAAGAAAAATGTATTTTCTCGTTAATTTTTTTTATTGCAAATGCGTTAATATGTAAATGTGGATCATTTTTTTTGATCGCTTTTGTGTGTTGGGAGACAACGATCGATTTAATTTGTTAGATCGTTCTCCATCTTCCTTCCTTTGTAAGCTTAAAAATAACTTTTTTTTAGATTATATATATAAATATATATATTTACTGTAGTTTTGATCGATTAGTGTCGCATAGTTTTGCTGATCGATTTTATGGATCATAAATTTAATAAGAGAGAGAAAGAGAAAAAAAATAGAGAAACATAGAGTGTGTGAGATAGATAGATAGAGAGAGAAAGAAAGAGAGCGAATAATAAGATAAGGAAAGAAAAATGAATAATAAATGAAAACTTTTATTGTCGCGACGTCTTGCCAACGTGAGATTGTGCCAGAGGTGATATTATATTATTACGATGTTTATTAATGAAAAAAAAACAATAAATATTATATTAGTACGTTTTATAAATTACTATTATTATTTTTCATTTTCGACCCTGACTTTTTGAAAAAAGACATTTTTTTGTATAAATATTAAAATTTATAATATTTTTTAGTTATAATTTTAATAATTATGACTATCTTAAATTTTTTATAATTATAATAATTTTTCATAATTTAGTCAATATTTAATAACTATTAATAGTTTATCATCATTTAAAAAAAATTAATATTTAATAGTTTATTACAATTTAGTTGTAATAGTTAATAATAATTAATACTTTATTAAAATAGTACGGAAAAACTTATTTAATATTTTTGAAAATAATTTAAAAGTTTTGAAATTAATATTCAGTTCATATTGGAAATTATTTCAGGTAATAGACAAGGACGAGTTTTGTTTACATTTACAGGAAAGTTATCAAATTCAAAAATATACAAATTCAAATTTTAAAAATATAAATTACAAAACGAAATATTATTTTATAATAATTGTAAAAATTATTTTTATTTAAATTTTATTTTAATACTGTTTAAATTTATAATTTTCATTATTATGAAAATAATTACTTATTATTATAATTTAATATATCTTTTATTTTTTTTTACTTGGAAAAGATTAATATTTTGTTTAATTAATAATGAAAGTTATTTAACTATAAATGTATATAAGAAAGTAGAAAAAGTTGAAATAAATTAATTATTTAACAATTAAAAATGGCGTAAATAATTCATCATGATAGAAAAAGAAAGTAAGCGTTGGAGTGGGGACAATGGGAGGGAGAAGGAAAGTCGATGGCTCTTCTCTCTCTTTCGTATTGTCCCCACCACAGCGCTTAGCCTTTCGCGTCCTATAAGTAACGCCTTCCAGGTAATCCTCGTTCTTTTCTACTGAAGACTTGATGGAGTGCGGACCCAACAAGTGAGACAATTGAATAACTATTATTATTTTTTTTTATTACTCATTTATTATTTTATTACTTATTATTTACTTATTTTATTAATTATATTTCTTATATTATTTTTTAGTTTCAAAATTTTTTTTTTCAATTCAACTAATTCTTTTTTTCAAGTTTATTCCTTAATATAGAAATAGTATTATTTTGAAAAAAAGTTCAAATACAAAAGAAAATAGATTATTTCTATTTTTAAATATTTTAAATAAACGTTTTTAATTTGTTTTTTGAAATATAGAAATAATATTTAAAATAAAATTTTCAATACTATTTTCTAAAAATTTATAATTTTTTAATGAAAATATTAAGTAATATTTTAATATGAAAAGTGTAATTGAAAATTTTTGAAAATTAACCTTGACAATTATAATATTTAAAGGCAACTTGTTGAGAATTCAAAATTAGAGGGAAAATTTAATCCTTAATTTGTAAACAAAAGTGGTCATCGATTCTTGGCATTGTTTGAAAACTTGTATTTTCGATTTTTTTTATTTCTCCTTGAATAACATTAAAAGTATACAAAATAATACTAGTCTAAAATATAATGAAGATTGGAAAATTGATTATTTATTGAGTAAATATTTAACAAAGTTTTTTTTATTAAATATTTATTTTGAGAAAATAATAAAAGTAAGATTATTAACTTTGGTCAAACGATAAATTTAATTTAAAAAATAAAAAAACTAACTTTTCTCAAAATTATTTCTACCATCAAAGAAAATACTTTATAAATTTATTTCCACTAATTTTTATAAATATTTCTTATAAATATTCAAAAATTGTTTAAATTTTCTAAATATTGTTTAATGTTGCAATTTATTCAAGTACAATAAAGACATAATTTTTTATCTTCATTATAATTTAGACATGTTTTTAAAAATAAAAATACAACTCCCATCCTATAATTTAGAAAAACTTGATGTATGTAATTAAAATGATTGTTATAATTTCTCTAAATTTGAAATAATTGAAAGAAGTTGCCTTTAATATAAAATACCAATCGTTAGTTTAAGTTTCAAAAAAATCAATTTTAAAAGAAAAAAACATCTGGGTGTAGATTTTAATTTAAATAAAGTAGTAGTAGTAGCTATGCACCAAATACTGCGGTTCTGTAAATAGTAATTTCTGTTATATAACAGACGTAATCGATAATATTATAAATAATTTCTAATAACTTTTATTAAAAATTTTATTATAAATTAAATTGTGAGGTCATAATGGTTTAAATGCTCTTTAATTAAATAGTAAACGTAAAAATGCTACAAATTTCACTCAAATTCGTAAAGTTTCTATTAAATCTGACTTGATAGAAAGTTTTCCATTTAAAAGTATTGTTCATAGAAATAGTAATTTTTAAATTATTTTCTTTGTTAGAAAATCACAGTAGTTGGTGCATATACCCTATGGGGTGAGTAAAAGACCTGCTTTCTCTACTCTCTAAATCTGAATCAGCGATAAGTATGCCACTATTTCAATTAGCGTATATGCACTGTGAATTAGTGAAATTTCACTGATTAATTAGCGCATATACGCTGATTGAAATTAGTGGCATACTTATCGCTGAGAATCAGTGAAATTTCGCTGATTCCGATTTAGAGAGTAAGATTACTTTAGTGCAAGATCGAAACTAAATAATCAGGGTTGACACAAATACTTCATTTTGTAAAATTATTATTTATTATACTTTTAAGAAATTTTGATTATTTGCAAATTTATCAATTAAATATATATTAGAAATAACATTAAATATTTTTTTTAAATCAATTTAATTTTTCCAAAATAAATGAATTCTACAGGATTTTTAGTTAAAAGTCCAAGAAAATAAGATTTTCAAATATTTTAATTTGAAATAAAAATAATTAAATTATTGCAAAGAAGTTTATAAAAAAAATGTTTTAAAATTCACTCAAAATAAAAATTTCCAATTAAAACCTTTTCATCTATTTTTGAAAATTGTAAACGCAACTCTTTTAAATATTTTAGTAAAATTATTCACTGAATAATATATATAATTTATAAGTAATAATTTCATGACTTCCCTGACCTGTGTCAATCCTGATAGTTATTTAATCTATTTTCTTTTCGCGTAATGATATGCTTTTCCAAATTAAATTTCGAAGATAAGGGTTAAAAAAGACATTAAAAGACCAATTGCTGTTTTTTAAATATATTTTAATAATTAATATATATTTATTGTATACTGTATTACATATTTTGTTTATTTTACTTAGAATTTAATTACTCGCGTGAACAATACAAAACACAATATTCACAAATCCTTGCACAAAGGTAACTTGGAGAAAAACATATTCCAGTTAGTCGATCAATTCTTCGTCACTTGTGAAAGTGTGAGTGGGCGTGGCTTGAGTCTGCCTCAAAGGTAGTGACTTCTGAGAAGTGGAACGTAAGCGGCGAAGTGGGGACAATGGGAGCGAGAGAGAAGTTTATACACTTACTCTCTCGCTCCAATGGCCCCCACTTCGCCGCTTACCTTCTACTTCTCAGAAGCGGCCAACTCACAGGCATTCTTGAGTCGATAGTGTAGCGAAGCGGAACGTGCAGTTCGACTTCGGCATCTTCTTTCAAGGAGCAATTGTAAGTCAAAATAATTACCACTCTTCTTCTTTTCTTTCCAACTTTCCTACACTTAGAAATGTTTTATTTAAATTAAAAAATTTTTTCTCGAATTTAAAATTTAGTTTCTCTTTAAAAAATTAATAAACTTTCTATTGATTGAAAATATTTTGTCGAAATCTAAAAACTATTTTTTTTGTTGAAAATAATAAAAATGTAATTAATTGAAAATATTTAATTCTTAAAGTATAGTTTTTTGTTGAAAATGATCAAATTTAAATTGATTGAAAATATTAACTCTTTAAACTCTAGTTTTTTATTGCAAAAAAAATAAAATTGAAATTTATTAAAAATATTCATTCTTCAAATACAGTTTTTTGTTATGAATAATAAAATTAAAATTTTTTGTTAGTAATTGAAAAATAATCAAACTATGTTATTTAAAACTAAAAATATTTTATTAAAATGTAATAAGAATTTATTATGAATGTTGAAGAATTATTAATCTTTTAAAAATTAAATAAAATTATTTAATTACGTTTCGACAAGTCAGTTGTCCTCATTAGAAACAAAAGTTAGTTATTGAAAAAAAATTTAGTAATTTAATTTATTAAGCAACTAAACATTTTTCAATAACTCTAATTTTTGTTTCTGATGAAGACCACTGACTTGTCGAAACGTGATTAAGTGTTTTTATTTTACTTTGACCTTCAGAAAATTGATAATTTGTCAGCATTAATTTTATTTATTAAAATGGTAGGGAGAAATAAGTTTAAATTAATTTTTCAAAGTCAATTTTATTAAAACAAATTTATTAAAGAGTAAATAATGGTTTTTCATTTATTTGAAAGTTGTACAATATTATATTTTTTATTTTTACTTAAAGTAGTTTGAATATAAATAATTTGAACATTTAAAAAATTTACAAGTACTTAAGAATCGAATAAATTTAATTTCTGGGTGTAGGAAACCTTTCAACTTTCTTCTGTCCATCTTCTTTCTTCATCTCTTTTTCTATCTTTCTTCTTTCTTCACTCAAGTCTCCCCTGGGGAAAAACGCACTTTACTTATTCTCTGGGGAGTGGGGGAATTTCTCTTTAGTAGAAATTACTTTACTCTTTGGCGAATAAGATTGAAGTTGATCGTCTTCTTTCCCTGGGGGACCGACTTCTTTTCTATCAGTAGGAGAGCTGATGTCTCCTCTCCTTTGGAGGGATTCAGTCTCTGAAAGGGAAAACGCCCTTCCCTTATTCTCTAGGGAGTAGGGCAAACTTCTCCAGAATAAAAAGGAGAAGTTGGTCTTTGAGAATAAGATGAAGTGGTCGTATCTTTCCCTAGGGGACCGAATTGCCTCAGTTGATCAATGGAGAGCAAACATCAGTTCTCATCTCTTCCTTGGAGAAGTCTTGCCTCCAAAGGAAGACTCGGTTGTTCAGAGACTCCCCTGGGGGACCGACTTCTCTCTATCAGTAGGAGAGCTGATGTCTCCTCTCCTTTGGAGGGATTCAGTCTCTGAAAGGGAAAACGCCCTTCCCTTATTCTCTAGGGAGTAGGGCAAACTTCTCCAAAATAAAAAGGAGAAGTTGCTCTTTGAGAATAAGATGAAGTGGTCGTATCTTTCCCTAGGGGACCGAATTGCCTCAGTTGATCAATGGAGAGCAAACATCAGTTCTCATCTCTTCCTTGGAGAAGTCTTGCCTCCAAAGGAAGACTCAGTTGTTCAGAGACTCCCTAGTGAACAACTTGAGAATACTTTTCCTTAAATCCTCTTCCTTTAAATCCTTAAACTTCTTGGGAAGAGTGTGACGACTTTCTCCTCCCAGGAAAATGGAAGTCGTCCTCGAGGAGGAGGTTGCCGACTTCGGCCTCCTTGAGTAGAGAAGAAGGAGAACAGCCAGGTTTCTCCTCTTCTCAGTAGAAGTCGAAGTCCAGGAGAGGAGAGCAGAAGATCTCTCCTGGAGAAAAGAAGAAGGAGGGATCCGTACGTCAATTTTTTCCAGCTCTAGAGATCGGTATTCACAGTGACCTTCTTACCCGTTCGACTTCTTTGGAAAGAGAGAAAATGTCATCCTTTTTTCAAAGGACGACTTCTTTTTCTCTCCTCCTACTCAAGGAGAGTGAAGTCGACAACTTCTCTCCTCGAGGACGACTTCGATTTTCCTGGGAGGAGAAAGTCGTCACACTCTTCCCAGGAAGGGATTTAAGGGAAAGGATTCTCAAGTTGTTCACTAGGGAGTCTCTGAACAACCGAGTCTTCCTTTGGAGGCAAGACTTCTCCAAGGAAGAGATGAGAACTGATGTTTGCTCTCCATTGATCAACTGAGGCAATTCGGTCCCCTAGGGAAAGATACGACCACTTCATCTTATTCTCAAAGAGCAACTTCTCCTTTTTATTTTGGAGAAGTTTGCCCTACTCCCTAGAGAATAAGGGAAGGGCGTTTTCCCTTTCAGAGACTGAATCCCTCCAAAGGAGAGGAGACATCAGCTCTCCTACTGATAGAGAGAAGTCGGTCCCCCAGGGGAGTCTCTGAACAACCGAGTCTTCCTTTGGAGGCAAGACTTCTCCAAGGAAGAGATGAGAACTGATGTTTGCTCTCCATTGATCAACTGAGGCAATTCGGTCCCCTAGGGAAAGATACGACCACTTCATCTTATTCTCAAAGACCAACTTCTCCTTTTTATTCTGGAGAAGTTTGCCCTACTCCCTAGAGAATAAGGGAAGGGCGTTTTCCCTTTCAGAGACTGAATCCCTCCAAAGGAGAGGAGACATCAGCTCTCCTACTGATAGAAAAGAAGTCGGTCCCCCAGGGAAAGAAGACGATCAACTTCAATCTTATTCGCCGAAGAGTAAAGTAATTTCTGCTAAAGAGAAATTCCCTTACTCCCCAGAGAATAAGTAAAGTGCGTTTTTCCCCAGGGGAGACTAAAGTGAAGAAAGAAGAAAGATAGAAAAAGAGGTGAAGAAAGAAGATAGATAGAAAAAGAGGTGAAGAAAGAAGATGGACAGAAGAAAGTTGGAAGGTTTCCTACACCCAGAAATTAAGTTTATTCGATTCTTAAGTATTTGTTAATTTTTTAAATTTTCAAATTATTTATATTCAAACTACTTTTTGTAAAAATAAAAATTTATATAATATTGTACAACTTTCAAATAAATGAAAAACCATTATTTACTCTTTAATAAATTTGTTTTAATAAAATTGACTTTGAGAAATTAATTTAAGCTTATTTCTCCCTACCATTTTAATAAAAAAATTAATGCTGAAAAATTATCAATGTACTGAAGGTCAAAGTAAAATAAAAACACTTAATTACGTTTCGACAAGTCAGTTGTCCTCATCAGAAACAAAAATTAGAGTTATTGAAAAAAGTTTAGTTGCTTGTGATCAACTCGATAAAAATAAATCAACTTTGGAAAAACCAATCGTTTGATTTTTCCAACTATTTTGAATTGATCAGAAGCAAATCAATTTTTCTCAATAACTCGAACGTTCGTTTCTGCTAAGGACAACTGTCTTGTCGAAACATAATTAAGTGATTTTATTTAAGTTTTCGACGATTGATAATTCTTCAACATTCATACTTATTTTTACAAAATAATAAATAATAAATATTTTTAGTTTTAAATAATATCGTTTGATTATATCATTAAATTATTCAAAAAAAATTAAGTTTTAAGAATTTTAATTTTATTATTTTCAACAAAAAAACTATAGTTTAAGAATTAATATTTTCAATCAATTTCAATTTTATTTATTTTCAACAAAAAAAACTATAGTTTAAGAATTAATATTTTCAATCAATTACAATTTTATTGTTTTCAACAAAAAAAACTAGTTCTTAGATTTCGAAAAAATATTTTCAATCAATAGAAAGTTTATCAATTTTTTAAAGAAAAACTAAATTTTAAATTCGAGGAAAAGATTTTTAATTTAAATAAAACATTTCTAAGTGTAGGAAAGTTGAAAAGAAAAGAAAAGAAGAAGAGTGGTAATTATTTTGACTTACAATTGCTCCTTGAAAGAAGATGCCGATGAAGTCGAACTGCACGCTCCGCTTCGCTACACTATCGACTCAAGAATGCCTGAGAGTTGGCCGCTTCTGAGAAGTAGAAGGTAAGCGGCGAAGTGGGGGCAATGGGAGCGAGAGAGAAAGTGTATAAACTTCTCTCTCGCTCCCATTGCCCCCACTCCGTCGCTTGCGTTCCACTTCTCAGAAGTCACCACCTTTGAGGCAGACTCAAGCCACGCCCACTCACACTTTCACAATTTAAATTCAATTTAATTAATAAATTTCGAAGTAAAAACACTAAAAATTCTCTGCACGTTCTCTTCTTCCTCTTGTGTCTTGTACTTTCTTCTGAGCCTTTGAAAAGTTAGAGGCGGAAACTCCCCACCACTTCCAGGTAGACTCGGCGTCACTGCTGAGAATTTGAAAATTATTAGAGAAGGAAGGAGAAAATTTTCAATTAATGACCAATAGAATATTATTGCGGTTTATGAATACCTGGAAAAACCCTTGTCCAGAAAATCGATAACTTGTGCCATTGTATTGCAAGGTCGAATACAATAGTACAAGTCGAAACTTGTCTGAACGGGATTTTCCTTCAAAACAAACTTTTATTGCCCGCTATTATTCCCAAATATCATGAAATAATAATATACCGGGTGTCATTTTAAATTTAGAAATGAAATTCGATAATTTTTCAGTATTTAAGAAAATAATAATTTTAATAAATTGAAAACAAAATTACATTTTTCAATTTTGAAAAAAATTGATTCCACTACCTAACAAGAGTTTTATTCACTCTGTTGGTCATTAAAAATCTGCAAATACCATTTAATAATTTCCAGACCTGACAAAATTTTCCAAAATAAAAATGAGGTATAAAGGGTGGTCTTGAAAATCTGTCTATACAATGAAATTTTTTTTTAAGGTTTTAACAAAAACTTAAAAATAAAATTTTTACATACCATGTGGTTCATTAAAATATACAAATAAAATTTTATAATAATTCTTCAGTTTTATTCAAACAAATGATATAAAAATTAGTTGTACACTGAATGGAAATGTATATATTAAATTTTGTAAAAGTATTTTACAATTTGGGCAAAAAGTGAATTTAAAAAACTATAATAAATTTTAGAATTATCTGTATTAAAACTTATAATATAAAATATTTATTTTTGTGTAAATAGTTTATTTAGATTCTAAAATATCTTTCCTATATCAATTTTTTGTTCTAATTTTTATAATTAAAAAAATCTATAAATAAATTCCGGCATTCATTTTATTCAATTTTTTTGCCTCAGCTCTTTGTATTAAAAACCCTTTATGCTAAGAACCTGTTTCTCGTTATAAAAAAAATCCAATTTGCAAAAAAAATCTTTTAAAAAAGTAAATCAGTGCAAGAACAAAATTCTACTATACTTGTTATTTATATTCAATATATTATACACAATCTTGAATTTTATTATTGTCAACAACTTGTCGCAGAGTTCAGTTAAGAATCCTTTTAAATTGCGATAAACTCCTAATTAATTTTCTCGGGACTTTAATTAATGCGAAACAAGAGGTAATAAAACCGATAACGACACAAGTTACAAAAAATTGATAAACATGGAAATATAAATTAAAAATCCTTGTTATTAAACAAATACTTTGTAATAATAATAATAATCATAATGATAATAACATTTTAGAAAATATCCTCTTTTTTTAGGGATAGAAAAAGTTTTTATTAATTAAAACAAAATAATTTAATATTATTATGTTTATTATTATTGTTATAATTATTATCGATTAACGGAATGATGCCGGTAATGAATTCAGAATCTAAGTGCCTAATGTGTCATCCATTTATACAAATCGTAAAGCAGGTTTTGCCGATTCTATGAGTAACCGTTAACGAGTGCCCTATGAATCAGTGGTTTTTTCGACATATGCTAAATAATAACAATGATAACATTATATGCGAAAAAATTAAATTAATTCCAGATAATCAAGGACAAAATGCCCTTCAAGAAAAAGGTACCAAAGAAGCAAAAAATTGTAGGTTATGTTTATAATTTTTCAATTGAAAATACACAAACTGGATCAATTTCCAATTTAAACCAAACTCTAAAAGTACTCATTGCAAACCCTTCTCTTCTTAATTTTTAAATTATTAAACGAAAAAATATGCAAATTAGTCAAAAGATACTTTTCGAATAAAGCAACAAAAAGAGTATACCATTATATTTGAACAAAAAATATTTTTACTTTATTTTCAAGTATAAAGGAAGAAAAGAAAGCGCTTCCTAAACAAAGCATCTTGTGTCATTTTCATAAATGTTAATTTATAAAAAAATGTTATTAATTAACAATATCAAAAGAAGTAATGGTACTAAAAACCCTTTTGGTATACATGTTTAAATTAAATTAACACCGTAGGCGCCACTTAACTCGCCAATAATTCACATCTCAACGTTAAATGAGTTAAAATAAAATAAAAATTTCTCAACTATACAATAAAAGTGAAACAACAATAATTTCATATCTTTGATATACGAAAACCGGCTTTTTCTTAAAAAATAATGAAAATTAATTTTTATATGCATTTATTTAATAAAAATCAAAGTATCTTCAAAAACAAAAGAAAGGGGCCCAAGTAGGTAAAGTCTTATCGATTATATCTGTTATCTATGTTAAAAGAAGGATTTTTTAAATTTTCAAATAAAATCTTAATATTTATAAAGGGTTTCGACTTTTCGATTGAAGCTCCATGTATAAATTTCATCGACTTTGACACCCCCTTAAAAATCTAAATATTTTAAAAATACCTAAAATATTTTTAAACATCTCAATATTTTTAAAATACGTTAAATGCTTTTTAAAACATCTCAATATTTTAAAAATCCTTAAATACTTTTTAAAAATCTCAATATTTTTCAAGCACCTTAAATATTTTTTCAAAATATCAATAACATTTTTAAAATATCTTAAATAGTTTTTGAAACTCGCAATATTTTTAAAAACTTTAAATACTTTTTAAAAATCTCAATATTTTTGAAATACCTCATAATATTTTTTAAACATCTTAATCACAATGACAGTTATTATTCTTTACGCCGCACCATAAAAGTATTCTCATATTATAAATTAGCTCGAGATTGAAGATATAAAATGACATTTCTCTGAAGGATAGAATCGTAAAATTTCCATTCTATATTTTTATATAAATATTGATCGTCTCCTTTTTCGATCGCGTTTATTAGAAAATTAGCAAAGCAAAAAAAAAAAGAGAAGGGTGGAGGAGGTGGATGATTTCTTCTAGGTATTAATTCCTAAGTGCTTTATAATAGTGTGTCATCATCCTTCAAGTTTTCGTTGCTTCTGGCAAATCCAAGATAATTGATAATGAGAGCAGCAACCCGTCAAACCGGACTTACACATGTGTTGTATATGTACTTCAAAATATTCGAACTACTTGTTTCAGATCTTTAAAACTCAGGGTCACGGACCTCGAGTTCGTATTATTTTTTTTTGTACATACAATTATTTCTTTATTTTGATTCTTTCAAATATACACGGAAAAAAATTTCTTGTGAAACACACAAAGTCTTTTGTAGAATATACGAATAGGTTAAGTTGTGCTTTATACAGGCGAGTTTAGTGTTTCCAACAAGCTGGTTTGGGTATAGCACAAACCAATCTGTAATAGCACCAAAAAATCCTGCAGTTCGTCTGCTACAGTTTGTGTATTTCCCAAACTCAGCCGTTTGTGGATATTACAACCGCGGATCATAGATGGCGCAGGAAATCTTGTAAATTTTACAGGAAATTTTTTTCCGTGTATATAAAACTTAGCGTGAGGAAAACTATAAACCGGAAGAAAAAGTTTTAAGCAAATGTCTTTCATTACGTAGATTGTAGAGGGACCATAACTTCAAAATTAGAGGCAATTCTTTGGTTTTTAAATTTTAGACTCTCTCCCTTATCTTTCTGCTTTCTAACTTTATTACTACATAAATAATGGGGATCCGCGAATTTCTTTAACTATTAAATTAGTAGTTTTCTACTAAAAATTATACTAATATTTAGTATTTTTCATAAAATGATAATAAACATTTTTACAGCTTCGAATTTTTATTGTTGTTGTTGATATAATAAAAATTTTAATTTAATATTTAATTTTAACTCGATTTTTATAAATAATAATAGAAAATTTATTTAATATTCAATAGCCTAACATAATGTTCTAATTTGTGTATTTTATTTTTATTATTTTTATACCAATTATTTCCATAATTAATTTTTAAAGAAAATTTATTCAAAAGTATATTCTGATTATATTAAATATAATTTAAATATAAATATTGACTAGTGTACTTTACAATATTACGTTTTTGCAAATAAAAATTCTTTGCAAACATGTGAATGAAATTTTTTTTCTAAATTCATTAATAATAATAATAAAAAATAAAAACAAAAAATTTAGTTCAATTAAAAGTATTTTGAGATTTTTAATTACTATAATTTATAGTATTTTTATTTGTTATTTAAAAATTAGCGCCAATAAAGTAAAAGCAACTATAACTCAATCTATAATCGAATTAAACTAAATATTAATATAACATTTATATTACGTATTCTATTCTAATATATATACTATATATATATATTTTTATATTATTTATATTTAAAAATATATTTTTTATGTTATATTTTTCAAATAAAGAAAAAATTGAAATGCAACGAATTTATGGAAACTTATCTTCTTAATATTAATTCGTGCCTTAGTTGAACAGCTCCATCTATTTCGTTTTCATTTCACGCGTGAGATGTGCTCTTCTATGTTCTTTTTTCAATTTAATACTACAAACAGTGTTGCCAGATGGCAGAAAATAAAAATCTTTAGACTTCCGAAATTTATCATTAAAAATCTTCAAATTTTTAAACCAAAATTTCTGCAAATAAAAATTTTTTTTGTAAACTTGAAATTAGAATTTTTCATCGAATTTTCGAGAGTAATCCGATTTTAGCTACAATTCACAAGAATAATTTGTAACATATATATGGTTAACGAAAGTTATGTTAGCGCGGGATATTTAAAATTACTTTAATATAAAAAGGTGAAAACATAATTTATTTATATAAATTAAATATGATAAGTATTGTAAATGTAAATTTAAAAAATAGAAATTAAGAAATATTCATGATTACTTTTTTTTTAGAGTGTAATAGTTATTAAAACATTTTTGAAATAATAAAAATTATTCAGTTAGAAAAAAAAGAAAAATCATAATAGAGTTCTGAATTTATTCAACATTTCGCTTTTTAAAAATAAATTCTCTTAAGAATATTGATAATGTTTCTAATAATTTTTGTTTTCGTAGTCTTAAATATTATGAGACTTTAATATGTAGAATCATTAATGTTCTTTTAACAATCAAATTTATCGTATTCTTAAATTTTAATACCACAAATACACAATTATTAATTACAGATACTGTGAATTATCGCATAAATCATAAAAATTGCATTAAGTAAAGTAACTTATTTAAGAAATAAAAATAATACTTAAAAAATAACTAATTTTTGATATAATTCAAAATTTCTTTAAATTTGTAGAAAAATCTTTCAATCTGGCAACACTGGCTACAAATACTTATTTCGATACTTTTCGAGTTCGACTTTTTTCAATTCGAGCTTTTTCTGCTTAGCATTTTTTTTTTTTAGAAAAAAAAGGAATGACAACAAGCAAAAACTTACGTTTCTTCACCTCCCCTGTCATGGCTTTGATTAGTCATTACACTTTCATTTTCTTCTCAAATGTGAAGGATGTGCGTTTTCGACTTCTTTTTCTAAAAAGAAATTATTGAATTATTTAATAATACTAATAATAATAATAGGAGAATAGTAAAAGACAAATAATGGGAGAATTTAACAAGACGATAAATTCGTCAATTACAAGTGACGCGCACTTGAAAAGAATATTCGCCATGAACTATAACAGAATGTAATAGTTCATGCGTTTGATTATATGAGCAGGGTTGGGTCGCCACGAGTCACAATTCATGCAATGTTTCTGATTGGCCGGTAAAATATCAGGAAAATTTACCGTCCAATCAAAAGAACACTTGTGTTGACGCAGCTATTAGATCGCACGTGTCTCATTTCCTCTGAGTTACTTTATTATATTTAATAATAATTTGCTTTTACAATTTAATTATTTATGATTATAACTTCTTATGTTATTAATTAATTATTTTTAGTTGTTACAATTTATTATTGACTTATTATTTATTCTTATTACATTTCGGTTATTATTGTTACAATTTATTATTATTACAATTCCATTATTATTTATTATTATTATTATTCTGTTAGTCAATTCTTATTTATTATTAATAATTATTAGTTGTCAATTTATTACTATTAATACTTATTTTAGATATTATTCATTAGTTTTCATTGTTATTGTTATCATTCTCATTACTATTATTTTTAATAATTACACGTATTATTATTGTTTATGGAAAATGCAATTTGTTTATTAATAATTGTTTATTTTTGTAATTGTAAATAATGATATATTGTTAGAATTAATAATCGGTTAATAACAATTATTTGTTGTTAATTTTATTATTATTATTATTATTATTATCATTATGCAAGTTATTATTGTTATTATAACTTTTTTTTTATTATATTATATAATATAATTTATAATATATAATATAATATACAATGAAGTATTCAGAATACAATGTACAACCTAATTACATAACACACAATAATGAAACCAATGAAAACACTGCATAACAAATGATTATAAAATAAGAATTACTAAACTCTCGAAATACTCACTATAAGCATGTCTAATAGCCCATAATATGAAAAACCAATTCTTGGCACCTGTGGAATTGCATTCTTGCAAGACAACTTGAGGGAGAGGGCAGAAAAGCAAGTTCATGGCCATTCTGAATCAAGCTGAGGTCCCTCAAGGCTATATATATATATATATATATTTCTCCCAACAGATATATATCTAGACAAAGTACGTATTTTGTAAGAAATTTCCAAATATTATTCTCATTATAAAATCAATTGGGTCTCCACTGAATTAGCATTTTTTGCGAGCATTTTAAACCATTCCACCAATATATATATATATATATATATATATATATACAAGAGTTCATCCACACATATCTCTTCGCTATATAGATAATCATCGAGCTGATTGATTAATCCATTGATATGACAGGGGAGAAACGAATAATTTTTAACTCACTGAATATTCAAGCTCACTTCAAGAAGAGGAGTAATTAATAATGGAATTTAACGGGACAAAAATTTAAAATGATAAAAAAAAAACTGACGCACTTCGAAGGAAGATTTAAGAAGGAAAAAATTTTAGGTTATGTTTACAATTTTTTGAATGAAAATAAGATTGGTTACTGTAGTAGAAAAACAATAATTTCTACTAGTTAGTGATCCTCTTTTTAAGTCTTTATCACATTAGATTCAAAATTTCGATAACTTAGAAAGGAACAAAATCGCAAGATAAATATAACGCAAACATAACCTATTTCCTTAATTCTTTGGTAGCGCGTTCTAATTCACATTTCGAATTTGATTTTTTTTCTCCTCTTATCTATTTATCTACAAACCATTCGGTCCAATACACTAAAAAATATTATATTTATTATTTACTAAAACATTTTAAAAAAAATTAAAATATAATTCTTTCTTCGGAATATAATTTTTATAGTAAAGAATTAACTAATGTTTAAAGGGTAGAAAATTTGTACATAAAAATTATGTTTATAAAAAGAAGTAAGTAAAAATTATCATGGATTACAAAAAATAGTTTCTTTTCTAAAAAGTGACCTTAAAAAATCCTCTTGAAAACATAATTTTAAAAAATTCTCATTGCCGACCAATTTTAAAAAAAAGTGAAAATTTTCGCCTAAGAAAAAGAAGAAAAATCGGGCAAAGATAAAGGAAAGTTAGTAAATAATGCAAAAAAGTGTAAAAGAAGAGTCTCGATAAAAGTGCTCGGGGGCAAATAGGTGGTCAGGGGAGGGCAAGCCCGTTATAAGCCCAAGTCTTCGCTATTCAGTGGATTAGCAACTTAGTGCTGGCCTTCGAGACAACATCACGTTGCCCTCGACTTTAGTATACACAATAAACATTTTTTACATTTTTAAAAAACATTTTTAAGAACGTTTTTAAGAACATTTTTAAGAACGTTTTTAAAAAGCAATTTTAAAAACGTTTTTAAAAACATTTTTAAGAACATTTCTTAAAAATTTTTAAAAAACACTTTTATGAACATTTTTAAAAACATTTTTAAGAACATTTTTAAGAATATTTTTAAAAACATGTTTAAAAACATTTTTAACAACATTTTTAAAAACATTTTTAAGAACATATTTTAAAACATTTTTAAAAATATTTTTCAAACTTTTTTCAAAATAACAATTTATTCAATAAAAAGAATATTTCATTTTGAAAAAAAACTCCAATTTTTCCCACATTCACATTTCTTCAGTTTCAAATGTAAATAAATGACAGTGACTACTCTCCTAAAGTGTCGAAGAAAAAAAAAGTAACGGTGTAAAGAAAAAAAAACGTTTTTAAAATTTATTTTTTTAACAAAATTTTTTTTTCATAACGAAGTCAAGGTCATGTTTCACCGGTCAATTCCGGTGACAATCGCGGCTCTTTTGCTGGTGACATTTTGCATTGATACTGAAGCAAGTGGAGTCGACGAGTCGGAAGATTCGATTATTATCGATGGTGAGTTTTTTACCTCCCCCCCCCTCTCTCTCTCTCTCTCTCTTTTTTCTCCATTTTTGGTCTTGAAAGTGAAATTTTTCGTTAAAAAAATTTATCGATTCAGAATTTAATTTAAGAACAAAAAAAAACTTTTGAGTGATTGACTCAAAAGTCGGTCAGCGAACTCATGAGAGAGAAAAAGAAAGAAAGAGAGAGAGAGAAAGAGAAACAGAAGCCAAGTGTGGAATTCTATTATGTCGACTGCGTACGAGACGCATATTTACACGCTTACACGATTTGCGGTAAAGATATTGAGGAGACAATGAAAAATTTTTTCCGATTACGCGTATGACGTAATTTTTGTAACGGTCAATTTTGAATTTTACTCTTAATTAAATAAATTTTTAATAATTTTTGGTGGAAATTATTTTTCTAAATTGATATTCAATAGATAGTTTGATTTTTTCCCCATTCGCTTCATTATGGTATTAAACTCAAAAAAATTTTTTTTTAATTGTTAAATTTTTTCGGAAAAAAAGTGAGAAAAAAATTTGTTTTAAAAAAAGGTTTTTTTTTAATTTCCATTTAATAATTTCCAATTTTTTTATTGGACAGAAAAGAATTTATTTTTAAAGAAAGAATATATTTTCACTCCACACATTTTTTTTTACAAAATAAAAAGATCAGTTTTGAGAGTTTAAATGATAGAAATATTTTTCATTCAAAATATTTTCCAGAAATTTTTGTTATCAATAAAAAATAAAAACGAAAATTTTACATTCAGAAGCTTTATAATTAAGAATTTTTGTTAAGTGCCAAAAAAGGTTAATTTTACAAAATAAATAATTGTATCTGTAAAATTATATACAATTTATAAAATTTAGATAATTTAGATTTATTTTCAATTAATATTTAATTTCAACTTTAATTAATTTTTATTAATTTAATTTTAATAGTTAATTAACTTTTGTTAATTTAATTTTAATTGTAATACATTTTTATTAATTCAATTTTAATTCAGTTTTAGTAATTTAATCGTAATTTATTAAAATCTAAATTTACAAAATTGTAATAAAATTTACAGTTGACGAAGAAATAAATAAATTTCGTTCAAAAGTTTAGAAAGAACAATGAAAAACTATATTTTTTCTCCAAAAAAAGTTGCTGAGGGGAAAACATTGAACAATGCTTCGTTTTATAGACATAATTGATATGAAAGAAATGTTTCATTTTATGTTTAGTGAAAGTGAAGGGTAAAATTATATTTGAACGATTGAAAATATAATTGTAAAATAAAACAATATATTAATATTAAAAAAATAATAATATTAAAAAAAGTATTTTAATAATAAAAAAAATATTAATATTAAAAAATATATATTAACATTAAATAAAATATATTAACATTAAACAAAAAAATATATTATTATTAAAAAAAAAGAAATAAAACGATGAAAATAAAAAAAACGACTCACATTTAATTTTCAGCGGCAGATTTGAATAAACGTGGACGAGAGGAGCGACAATTTTTTACCCTCGAAAAAAAAAGTCTGCCCGGTCAGTGTTTAACATCAAAAGGTGAAGTGGGAAAGTGCACAACATTCAAAGAATGTTATCCGTACTTTAAGATACCAGATTTAGGAATTCTGGACGGATGGGTTTTGGGTGTTTACGATAGTTGCAGTTATCTTCAATCAGATGGAAAAGCAGCATTCGGTATTTGTTGCGCTGATTATCAGCCAACAACTCCCGCGTCAAATTTGGAAAGTGGAATACCAGTCGAAAATCCAGACGAGGTAAAAAAAAGATCTCTATAAAATAAAACGGTTTTTTAAAAACCCGACTTTTAAAATATAGCAAAAAAAAAAATTATAATACATAATTATTAGTTATCAGGAAATAATTAATAATTCATTAAACAGATAATAGAATTATATTAATAATAATAATATAATAAATTAATTAAATTAAATTACTTAAATCAAATTACTTAAATTAAAATTAAAAATAATTAAATGAATTTCAATATAAAATCAGTTCTATTTTTATTCCAACAGAGTTTTCATCAATTTTTTCATTCTTTCTTTTTTTCTTTCATTTTTTGTATGATGAATTTAACCATTCATTTCTGAGGAAATAAAAATTTATTATTTTTTAAAAATTATTTTTAGAATTCTCATTTTTTTTGTTCCTTTCTTTTCTCATTTTATTGTACAAATTCAATATATGTATTTTACGATCCTAATATGAGAAATGGAAATGAGCAATAATTTAGTCAAGGCATGAATTGACACGAATCGACTCTATATAAAAAAAACTGAGTCATCAAAACGGTCTGAATTAAAATATATAAGCATAAATTATTTTTCTTATTTTTAAATGATTCCTATGGAAATCGAATGTTGAATTCGACAAAAAAAAGACTGATAAAAATACTGCCTGATAGTATATTTATAAAATTACAATATTTTTGAGAGAAAAAAAAACCGTTCTTCAAATATTTCATTTAATTAAAAATTAATGCAAATTATAATTAGGTGGGGAAAAAAATTACAAAAGTTATATATAAAAAAAAGTAATTTAAATATCGAATGAAAAATCAAGTCAATAATCAAGTCAATCAGTTATATATTTACAGTTATTTATCATTAACGAAACAAATAGTGTAGTAATTAGCAAAATAAATAAAATTAAATGCTTAATAAAAGTAATAAATTACTTAATTTCAATCTTTATATGTTTTTTTTACAAATTAGTTACTAAACACTTTTTTTATGTTCAATTAAATAATTTGCTTATTAAAAAAGTTCAGAATTTCAATAGATTTTAATATAGAAAATTTTTATCAAATTTTTCGGAAAATGCAATTACTTAAGAAAATTTATTAAAATGTTCCAGAAGAATTTAATTATTATTTAGATATTTGTTGATTTTTCATGAAAATTGAATTTTAAAAATAGTTCAATTGAGGGGCTGGATGCTATAATGTGTTACGCGCCATTTACTTAACATGGCGCGTAACACATTATAGCATCCAGCCCCTCAATTATTTAATAAACTGTATATTTATAGAGTGAAATAAATGAATTCTCGTAGAGTTTTCCAATAAATAACTGTTTTTGAATATGATATCGAAAATGGAAAATTTTTACTGAAATTTATTTTTAAATTAATGTTTCTAAGAAAATGCTACAAGAAATCAATTATTTAACTATAAAAATTATTTATTAAATAATTGAATGTTTTTTAACCTTGAATTTTTATAACAAATTTTATCAGAATTTAATTATTATGTTTAGGTATTATTATTATTTATTGTCAAGAGACAAACTAAAAAAAAATTTAACAATAATTTCATTTTTCGAGAAATTCCATGATAATTTTGTATATTAATAAATATTATTAATATTTGACAAAAATAATTAAATTTCGGAGAAAAATGTTATTATTTATAAAGAAAATTTAAAGTTTGACAAGAATTTTTGTAAATTTTCAAACACAATTGGATTTTTGCGAAGAATTTTATTACACGTTTGAAAATAATTGAATTCTTCAGACTAATTTTATTAAAATTTCGGTTTAAATAATTGAATTGTTTCGTTGAATTTTATTATTCAAATAACAAACATTGAAAATAATTGAATTTAAAAAAATTTTTGAAATCAAATTTCTACGAAGTTTTATTAAAATTATTTTGAAAAAAATTAAATTGTCACAAATGAATTTCATTGAAATTTTTGAAAATACTTTAATTCTTTGAAGAATAAATAATACAAGTTGAAAAAAAATAATTGAATTTCTGAGAAGAATTTTACTTTTTTCTAAAAATAATTAAATTTCTCCAATAATATATGTATTTGCTCCAAAATTTAATTTTGTTTTAGTGTTTTAACTAAAATATCTTCTATAAATCCGTTATTTTAAAATAATCAATAAAATATATTTTTTAAAATTTTAATAACTTTTAGAAAAATTTTAGTTATCTTGCTTTTTTTTAAATCTAGGTTTTTAAATTTTTTTAATGAAATTAATTTAAAATTGAAGTTTTACAAAATTTTAAACGAAAAAATTTTCAAGTTCATCAACTTATGAAAATTGTAATTGCAACTCTTTTAAAATTGCATTAATTTTGAAATATATATTTAAGTAATATTAGATTTTAAAAATAAATTTTCCAGGTTTTTTCAATTTTAATATAATATAATATAATATAATATAATATAATATAATATAATATAATATAATATAATATAATATAATATAACATAACATAACATAACATAACATAATATAATATAATATAATATAATATAATATAATATAATATAATATAATATAATATAATATAATATAATATAATATAATATAATATAATATAATATAAATGTTATTAATTATATATATTTCATATATATTTTTATTTTACAAAATTGCAAAATAAAAATTTACCTTCGCCATTTATATTCCTCTACAGGAAGTAACCGCCGTTGACGAGCAGAGCAAAGTGGAAGTGGTAAAACCGCGTCCAAAGCCAACAGCAACGTGGCCACCGCCACTTCCAACGCATCCTCCACATCACACGATTCCTCCAATTCCAACGCATCCGCCGAGTTTTGCCGGCGCCAGTGCCGTCAGTTCCACTTCAAAACCGTCATTCACACCATCGTCGCCATCATCGCAAAAACCAACCAGCGCCACATGGCCCACAAAGAAACCAGCCTATTGGCCCGCTGGTATTCCCACATTATTACCAGGTCTACCATCGGAAGCGCCACTAGCGCCAAGTAAACCGCCGCCCACATCGCTGCCAACCATTGCATCGCCAATCGACTCTGGCTATTGTGGCTCGAAAAATGGTCCGCAAAAAATCTCCGATTCCGACCGTATTGTCGGCGGTCATAGTACTAAAATTGGCGAATGGCCCTGGATTGTTGCACTCTTCAATGCTGGCCGACAATTTTGCGGTGGTTCGCTCATTGATAATATTCACATTCTCACAGCCGCTCACTGCGTTGTCAAGTATGAGAAACATTTTTTTTTTTATAAATAACTAAAAAAAAAACTATCTTTTACACCTGACACTTTTTCCGATTAAACATAACATATAAATCCTTACCGCGTTCTTAAGGTCATGTTATTCAGTGGGAAGTTTTTCCATAGTAAAGTAAATGGGGCACGTGACCACTGAATAACATAACCTTAAGGTACTCTCACAGCTGCCTGCGCATGCAGACGGTCTCAATTAAGGCGGGAAATTTAAATTCCATAAAGTACTAATTACTTTTTTAAAGAAAATTATTATAAAAATTGAATAACAATAATAACAATTATTATTATTTATTAAAATAATAACTAAAATAATAATTTTCTTTAAAAGAGAAAAATATTACTTCATGAAATTTAAATTTCCCGCCTGCGCAGGCAGACGCGGGTGTAATAAAAAGTTATAGGTTATGTTTATCAATGCTTATAAGGATTAATTTTCAATGTGAAATCAAAGACCAATGTCTATTAATTACTTACTATATATAAAATAGTTAATATTGTTTTCGACTGCATAAATACCTTGTTTTCAATCTATTTATCTATTGTTGAACACAGCATGAATTCCTGGGATGTAGCAAGATTGACGGTACGACTTGGCGATCATAATATAAAAACAAGTACGGAAGTTCGTCACATTGAGAGACGAGTGAAACGTGTCGTTCGCCATAAAAACTTCAATTCACGAACTCTCTACAATGACGTGGCACTTTTGACTCTCAATGAACCTGTTGAATTCTCCGAGCAAATACGACCAATTTGCCTGCCGTCAGGTCGCGATCTCTACAATCATCAGGAAGCCACTGTCATTGGCTGGGGTTCACTTCGAGAAAGTTCGTTTATTCTATATGTTTAAAAAAAAAAAGAATTCAGACCTCCGCATGCAGGTTGCCATAGTAGCATTCAAGAGTGAGAGAGATAGAATAATTTCCTATCTCTCTCACTCTTTAACGCTACCATGGCAACCTGCGTGCGGACGTCTGGCCTGACTCTAAGTTTAAATAAAAAAATAACTTTTTTCCCTCTTACCTTTCACAAAGGTGGGCCACAACCAGCAGTCTTGCAACAAGTGACAATTAAAATCTGGTCCAACGCCGAGTGTAAGGTGAAATACGGAGCGGCGGCACCAGGTGGCATTGTAGACAGTTTCCTATGCGCTGGCCAGGCACAAAAAGATTCCTGTTCTGTAAGTGTTTATTAATTTTAATAATTATGCGTATTGCGTTAAGAAGTAAGGACAAAAGAGGGATCGTTAGAATAAAATACACAATTATTACTTCCTTTTTCCAAACGATTATCTTATCTTTTTCCTTCTTCTCCCCAGGGCGACAGCGGAGGTCCCCTAATGGTGAACGACGGACGTTGGACCCAAGTTGGAATAGTGAGCTGGGGAATAGGATGTGGCAAGGGACAATATCCAGGTGTTTACACAAGAGTCACGCACTTCCTGCCATGGATAAGTAAAAATTTAAAATAAAAAACCTAATGCCGCTACGTCTCATCTAATCACACCGATGAAATTGCCAATTTCCTCAAGTCATTCATCCTCCAATCGTTATCGCACACTATAAAAACGGTCACAAAACAAATACATCAATGTATACAACATAGAGAGTGACTATTAGAAAAAAAAAATTAAATGAACGACATAAAGAACGTTTTACTGCCAAGACCATTTCGTTGTTGTTATTATTAGAGAAAATAAAATTCTTCGTTATCTTCAATTGCCATATTTGTCATTATCACATATAGAATGTGAAAATAAAGAAATGAATTTAGTAATATTTTTACAAACAAAGAGAAAGTGTATTTGTAAATCTTATTAAATTTTTGTAATGTAGAAAAAACTCATCTAGAATTTCGTATATTTTATAGAATATTATTATTATGTACGATTTAGTTAAAATAAAGAAAAATTTTTAAAAACTATACTCTATTGGTTTTTTTATTATCAAGATGCCTATGCGCATACTCCAACTAAGTTTACTTTAGGTTACTTTACATAACCTGAAATAACATATCAATTTGCAATTTGTTTCTAAAAAGTTTAAACTTTTTAAAATTATTGCTTCTTATAAATAATTATTTTTATAAATAAATAATAAAATACTAAATTAATAATAAAATATTAAATTAATAAGAAACTACTAAATTAATAATAAACTACTAAATAAATAATAAAATACCAAATTAATAATAACAAACCTTATATTACAAGTCTAATTTAAATTTTTCCGCCAACTTATTTGAAATATTTCAATTTTTCATAAAATAATTTATAATAATTTAATAATAATTTTGCATGAAATATTTCACGAAACAAAAATTTCATGAAATTTCACATCCCTTGCAGTCACTGAACTTGTGAATGTACGTTAACTCCCTGAGACAGTTACAGGCGGTATTTCCCCGTTTCTTTAAATAACCTCAGAGAAAACGCCTAAAGCAAATCAGTTAAATATTTTTATCCTTCCACAAATATTTAATAAATTCTTATTTCTATTTCAGAAAAAAATGCTTAAAAGATTAAAGAAAAATCCATTTGACAATGGATATTATTTTATTTTTTAATAAACTAGGACAATTTAAATATTTCGTAATGAGGATTTTTCATTTGAAAAGGAACAATGATGGTTAGCCAACACTCGCGTATTCTTTGGAATCATAGATAACAACTAAGGATTTTAAGTTATTTATAAGATAAAATTTGAAAGATATGTGTGTCTTCTATAAGAACAATTCGTGGCGGTATTAAAACGTTAGACAATAAACAAAAAAAATTTCAAGTACACCTGCTGACTCATATCTTTACGCTTCCTCCATGATACAATTTTTACAGGCTCTCATCTTCTATTTCTATATATACTTATGAATATTTTTAATCAAATACAACTTATTTCTACTATTTATGCTGCTTTTTATTGATCATTCAATTTTTAAATTAAGTTTTCAATACAATTATTTTATATAGTAGAATCATTCTGCTTTTTAAGCTAAATGTAACATCAATTTTCTCATAATATTAAAATGCTTTTTTTTATTTACTATTTTCATCAGCACTATATTTTTCCATTTATGAACCTGATTAGAAACAAAAAGTAACAGTTTAAACAATTTTCTTAACATTGTTTTTAAATACCTATATCTACGCTATATTTTATACATATTAAAAAAGTCTTTTTAGAGCACAAAATTTTTTGCAAAATTCAAAATGGTATGCTATTAATATTTAAATTAGACACGTAATGAATGCGAACAAAAATCGAATTTTTTCCTTAAAATGCAAAAGCTAATGTTTAGGTTTACTTTACTTTTAAATGAGAAATAACATTTGGCGATAAATTCATATACCTATTACCTTGATGTTGTGCATGTTCCAGAGATAAAATTATCAGAATTCCCTTGACTATTGTGTCTGTATAGTTTTATATAATATGTAGATTCCGGGCGAAGTGAGGAAAGTTTCCGTTCTTCCTTAGTTGTTGCAAAAACAAAATTATATACTTCTACTGTTCCATTGTAAACAATTACTTTATATTCCAAAAGTGTTTCTTCTTCTAAGAGTAGTATCCATTTTATAGTACATGTCTCATTTGTAGCACCTATCTGTGATATTTCACCGTTTAGTGACGCCGGCTCTTCTACAAAAGTTTATATGTAATGTAATTTAAAGAATTATATACTTTCTTCCTCCAAAAACCGAAATTCTTCGATTTTACAAAATCATTCTTTTATAAATTAAAAGAATGAATTGTGATAATTAAATATAAATTATTGTTGATTATTATAAACTATCAGATGTTAGTTTATAATAAAATAATTATTTTCACTTATTTCAACAGTGGTTCTCACCTTTTTCATGTTGAATTACAAATTCTTTGATTTTTACATAAGCAGAACATCCTATTGAGTTACAAGCCATAATTTGTATGTAGTATTTAGATCCAGGCAAGTCATTAATATAGTATTCCATGTGCCAAAGTTCATTCATTGCAAAGTTAGCAAAATATATAATTTCCTCATTATTGGCATTCACAAGATCCACTAAGTAATAACGTATATTTGGATCTAAAGTAGCGAAATCAATTAAGTCTATTACAAGATAATTTTCATAGACAAAAATTTTCCAATTATTAAGAGATGGTTCATCGGGTTCAGTTTCTCTATGAAATTCAGCTACCTAGGAAAATTAGATTGAAACTTTTTGTATATGTATTTTTATAACTCTTTAAAGGGTTACGTCACCCTAAACGCATATAAATTTTAACGCTTTTTTAAGAATTTTTTTAAATAAAAATTTTTAAGGTAAGACATTTTTAGTTATATTGTTTCTTAATACTTAATGTAAGCTGTGTAAATACGAAATAGATTTTTTTTAAATTAAAAATGACGGAGATACACTCATTCCAGTGCAGCAGTACATTCCTTGATGGTATACAGGGATTAGCATTTCAATTTTGATCAGAAACAAGAAAAAAAAACATTTTTTCCGAAAAGTGATCAATTTTGAACAGAGTGACGTAGCCGCTTTAAAAGTAACCAAAATATAAGTAAACTTTTATAATCTGGTTGAAGTTGTCAGAAACCGATATTTCAAATACTTTTTGAGTCTCAATTAGCCTTTTGAATTCTTCTTCTTACGATAAAATTAGCTATATATTTCACTCTTGGTAATAAGAAAGAAAATCGGATTACATTTATAACTAACAATATTTTAAGAAACATAAATATTCTAACCTTATATTTTAAAATTGATAATATTTCCCTGCACAAACTACAAAAACAGTTATTAATATAATATGAAAAGATGCAATTCAGCAAAATAATATTTCATATATGTGACGCGATCTGAAGAAAGGGACCTTAGAAGCAAATTACTTGAAGGTTATGTTAGCGTTACGTTTTTGTTTGAAAATTTATTTTTTACTGAATGAAAATTAAAATCAGTGTTTATTAAGTATTTCAGTTTAAATGAAGACTTAAAAATTAATTATTCACACTGTGAAAACATTATACTTAAATGAAACACAAAAATAATTTTAGACGACTTTGTTTAATTGAAATTAATTTGTAAGTTTATTCTCAATATATAGAAAATATCCACTGCATTGATTCAAAAGTATTATTTGTTTGAATAATTATATTTAATTCAAACATATTTTCTGTTACGGTTTAAACAAAAATTATGTTTAAAAATTTTATGTTTGAATCAACTTTAAAAGTTAACTACACATAATTTAAAATCAACCACAATTTATGTTTAATTTCAATATATAATCTCTTAAACTGAACCAGAAAATATGTTTGAATTAAACTTAAATATGTTTGACTGTATAGCAAAGATATTTTAAGTTTGATTTAAACAAAATTTGTTTGAATCAAATAATTTTTTTTCTCAGTGCACATTGTCAGTTGATCCTTTGTTGGTATCTTCATTTAAAAAATTGCAAACATAACCTACAATTTTTTTCTCCTATCGTAGTAGTTGTTGTTGTTAAAATAGTATCATTTTTTTATTCGGGCAACAAAAACAGTTATTATAACTCAACAATATAAAATTTTATATTAAAAAAAATTAACAATCTACCTTGAATGTTTCCCATAAGAAAAAACCAGATGGAAAGCCTAATAATAAGAGCACGGGTGCCACTCTGTGAAAACATTTCAACTATTATTTAGCGAATTTAATTTAAAAATAGTCAGCAACTTTTTGCCTTAAAACAGTTAATACTTACAGAAAAGAGCTGATTTTCATTTTTCAATTTCTTTAACAAAAGAAAATAATATATAAAAATCCTGTAATTTTTCAGCCACCTACAATGTCACGTATTGAGAAACGAATGCTTGAAATATTTCCCTACCTGGCAAAGTTTTAAATTCATCACGAATATATATTATTTTTCAGTAAATTACGAATATTTATGTTCTACTGTTAACCATTAAAAAAACAGTAAGTGCCTCGAGTGGTTTTGAAAGCCGATTTTATCTCAACATTAAAATGGCATAAAAAATGTTCTACGCTCATTTTATCTTTATTCCGCTTTATATATATCACAGAAAAAAATATGTGTTAAATTTGTTGCGTGTAGTTTTCATCTGGTGTTGTTTGAACACAGTTTTGGTGTTATTTTAACTCCATTAAAAATGTATAACAATTTAACACCCTCTAGTCTTAAAACTACGTCTTTTTGAAATATTTTATATCATTACAATTTTTTTTCATACACTGAAAAAAAAATTATTTGATTCAAGTAAATATTTATTTGATAATAACCAAATATTCGGTTATTTGAATCAAATAAATTTTTTTTTCAGTGTACCCCAGTAGCACGTAATATTACAGCAATATTGAGAGAACTTCCCTAACATTACCAATATTGCCTTAATATTACCAATGGTTCTAGAATCATGTTGTAATGTTAGTAATATTACGTGCTACTGGGGAGATTAATTTATATTCCGTTAATCACTAAGAAAGCAATATACGAGCATCGTTTGGATTTGAAAATCAATTTTATCTTTACATTAAAATATCGTAAAATAGAACATAAAAAAAGTTTTGCAAGCTCTGCATATCTTTCGCGTGATATTACAATGAATTTTATCTTAACATTTAAATGCTATAAAATAAATGAAAAAAAATTTAAGTACACTGTGTAAATTTAAGTTATTTTTTTTAAAGATAAAAGTAGAAAAAAGTAGAAATATACAGGATGAAACAATTTGTCATAAAACGTACAAAATATTTCAAATAATATCAAAAGTAGAAAATTTATTTTAAAATAACTAACAAAAACTTACCGTGGTTGCTGCACATTCGTGTCTGATTCAATGCGTCTGTACACGCGCGGAAATTTATAAGAAATATGAACACTCTTAAGGGCCAGTCCCATGTGAGCGTGAAAACGGGAAACGGAAAACGTTTAGCCAATAACAACTTCCGAATCAATGGAAATCATTCTAAAAGAAAATTCTTATTGGTTGAACGTTTCCCTTTTCTCGTTTCACGCTGACATGGGACGGCACCTTTAGAAATACACAAAAAAATGATTTACTTTATTAAATATTAATCAGTCAAATTAATGCGAATGCAACGAAAATTTTTGTATTTTCGGGAGTCCC
Source organism: Leptopilina myrica (nomen nudum) (assembly GCA_032872475.1). Lineage (NCBI taxonomy): Eukaryota > Metazoa > Arthropoda > Insecta > Hymenoptera > Figitidae > Leptopilina > Leptopilina myrica (nomen nudum). Next base: position 43,784,795 of record CM065462.1, on the reverse strand, counting down.
GAAACTAATAATTGCGAGGTTAGAATTTTAACAGTAGCGATGGCTGCGAAATTGTCAAAAGACACGTGGCTCTTTCGAAAATACGTTTTTAAATGAATTTATATTCTGATTAATAATTAACGATTAAAGAAAATTGAAACAAAATCAAAAAACATATTTTCCACTTTATACGAATTTATATTATTTTAACAATTATATTACCTGCAGTGAAATTTTATTTTCGATCCAGAAAATGTCAAGTGCGTAAAGCTGCGGCTACACCTCTGCAGGCTGCCTGCCTGCGCAGGCAGGAGCAACGAGAGTAAGGGAGAAGTTTGAAGTCACTGACTCTCTTACTCTTGTACGTTACCATGACAACCTGCTGGCAGGCAGGCTGCCTGCAGAGGTGTAGCCGCAGCCTAACACTGGGTGTTTCCGACATTCGCTCTCTGAGCGCTCTGAAACTACGAAACATGATTGGTTGGATTAGGGGAATTGTGAATTATGTTAGGGGAATTGTGGATTTTTATTGGCTACAACTGTAACTCGACAGTTTCGTGCTCTGATTTTTCACTCCATGGAGATATACGGAGCGTGAGAGCAGAGCACGAAACTGTCGAGTTAGAGTGCAGTCCCATGTGGGTAGAATAGTAGAGTAGTGTAATAGATTTAACCAATCAAAATAAGTGTTACAAAATCCAGTCATCTGATTGGTCAAAACTGTTCCACTAATCTACCACCATGGGACTGCACTCTTAGAGTTGTAGCCAATCAAAACCCACAATTCCCCTAAGCTAACCAATCATGTTTCGTAGTTTTAGAGAATGTCGGAAACACCCACTGTCGTGCGTGCTTACAGGGTTGGGAACGTAACACAATCAACATTAGTCTAACTTAGGCTGCGGTTACACCTTTGCAGGCAACCTGCCTGCCTGCAGGTTGTCATGGCAACGTACAAGAGTAAGAGAGTCAGTGACTTTAAACTTCTCCCTTACTCTCGTTGCTCCTGCCTGCGCAGGCAAGCAGCCTGCAGAGATGTAGCCGCACCTTTATATTTCACTTCCTTGTTCGAAGATATAACTTGTAGTACCGCAACTTGTTGCCAGGTGACGCCACATGTTTAGAGATAGATCAGAAAGAAAGGTACTAACTCCTCTCTGTCTACCTCTTAGCTCCGAGTTACCGCGTTCTTCATTCGTTTCTTGGCGCTGTTTGACTCTACACGTTACAACGATGAGCTCTCGACGAGAACAAAGGCACCTTTTTAAAAACGAATTATCGTCACTGGAGGATAGAATGAACATTGTGTTTACCCAGATGGAAGAATTGGACCAAGGTGAAGACGTCCCGAACACTTAGTCACAAGGGGAAGGTAATTATTAAACTGTTTCTTTGTTTCCTTTGTATTTCCTTTGTTTCAGATTTTCACACACGAGGCCTCCCCCCCTCCTCACATTCGAGCTGCAATACTGGCTGAGTTTTAATCCTTGTGTTAAAACCGAATGCTTATTATTACACCGATTCTTGATCTTTGAGTCATGAACAAGGGTGAATAGACACTTTCACAAAATTTTAAAAACAATTGTAACAGATTTTTGGAAGATAAAAAACAATGCTGGTAATAATTATAGTGTTAAAAAAATTAATTATAACATAAATTATTAGTTTATAAGATTTATCACATTTAAACGCGACTAAAGCGCGCCATGTATGTTGTGACGTCACTGTTCATTACCAAGTGGATACATACAGTGGCTACAATACAATTTACTATATTACTATAAAAACCTATTTTAGGTTAGGTTTTAAAAAACTTGAATATTTCGTTATTTGAAACATTCCCAAGCTGTCACTTATTACTGTATACAAATTGTTGTAGAACATAAGAAGGTTTTATTAGTATCACCAGTACACATATAATTTATTTCCTTTTTTATATATTTATTTATACATATTTGTGAGATATTTGTACACTAGCCCGCAACTTTAATACCTGACGTTTCCGTCGCGTTAAAATATTCTGACACCATTTCCACATTCACTATTGGTAAATTGTCGGATTGAGTTTTAAAAAACCCTGCACTAATTACGTTTGTCATCTTTAATAAAATTGATACAGAACAAGATATTTTAACATTATTTCACGTGCATTTCACAATGTAAACATGAACAGTGACGTCATATACAGTTAAACCAATCACATATCGTTTTTGCCGTGCTTGTTAAAATCAAGACTTTTTATTAAAAATTAAATAGTTAAAATATATTTAATAACATTTATATATATATATATTTAAACATTTAATACTATCAACTATAAAACGCAAAACATATATACATATCTAGCGTATTTGAGCATATGAAACTGCCAAACACGTGATTTTGTTTTGTTTTTTATACAATTTTCAAAAAATTGTGCAATTTTTTAACTCTGAATTCAGAGAAACTGATAAATTTAATTGATAATCTGTCTCTATTCTTAAAAACATTATTTTACTTCTATCATCAGGGTTTCATCGATATTTCTTAAGATACTATTTTCAAAAAGACATGCATTCAAAGTTTATTTTCATAAACGATACCAGTCAAATCTTTCGAAAATAAGACAGTTTTTCAATTATATAATTATGTTATATAATTTTTATAGTGCTTCCCTGTAATAACTAATAACGCTAATAACTGAAATATTCCAAATTTACTTTAATTTCGAAACTCTAACCTAAAATTTCTAACCTAAAAATACCTGTCAAATATTCCGCAAGCAACACTTGTGTTATTGTGCGCAGAACCCAAAATAATTTCTGGCGCAACTTACTCCACGCCATCCTTGTTCCCGCTTACAGCCCCACTCCTCTCCATACATTTAGAACGAAGTTCGCTCTCCTGTATATAGTCTTCTTGGTTAAAATCACGAAGTAGTATAAGGAGCTTCCACTCTTCGTGAAAAGTGTTTCCAACATTTCTTTTCTGTTTGACGTCATGGGTTAGTTAGCGACAAGAATCCATCTAACGTAAATTCACATATCTCTCACCTGAGTTGTAGCCGTTTTCCCACAAGAGCGCTTGTTTCGCTAACTAACCACGAGCCGAACAGAAAAGAAAAATCGTCATCAAAATATTTCAAACTATTAATTGAGTGGAAGCTTCTTATACTACTTCGTGGTTAAAATAAAAAAAAATTTTTTAAAACTATACTCTATTGCAGGATTGCCACGCTTTTGCTCATTTAAAATTCCCTGACTTTTCCAGGTTTTCCAGGTTAAAAAACGGAATTTTTCCAGGTTTTTAAAAATACATTTTTTAAATCAAAATATTTAAAAATATATTTCTATTTGAACTTAGGATGTGTCCACCAAAAAACAAAAAAAAAATTTATTTTTATAAAAGTTGTTGCAAAATGAAATTTTTTGCAACTTTTAAAACAAAATTTTATTTCTCCTAAATGAATTAATCGATTTAAATAAATTAAGCGGGAATAAAAAGAGGATAAAATACACTTTTGTTTAGAATAAAAAAAATTGTTTAAAGTTTATTTTTTAATAATTTAATAAATTTTTTATAAACAATTAATTTTTTTTAATGTTCTGCGCCTTTTAAAAGTGTCAAAAAAATCTCAACATAGAATTAAAACTATAAGGAATCAAAATCCGTTGAGAAAATTTAGGAGCGACAATTATTTTAAAAGTTATAATGAAAATTAAATTGCCGCGAGATAGTATACCAATGCTACATTTACTTTTCATCATTTTTATGGTTATATAATCGAATCCAAAGGTTAATTCGACAGTGTTTTGTTTATTTCGTAGTTGAAAATAACAGTATAATTCTGAAAAAGATCAAAATCGCACCTCTGAGCTGTATAATTTTCAGAATAACATTTTAAATAATTGTCGCTCCTAAATTTTCTCAATGGATTTTGATTCCTTGTAGTTTTAATTCTACATTGAGATTTTTTTTAATTTTTATAAGGCGCAGAACATTAAAAAAATTTAATTGTTTATAAAAAATTTATTAAATAATTATTAAAAATAGACTTTAAAAAATTTTTTTATTATAAACAATAGTGTATTTTATCCCCTTGTTATTCCCGCTTGATTAATTTAAATAATTTAAATCAGTTCATTCACTTAGGAAAAATAAAATTTTGTATAAAAAATTGCAAAAAATTTTAATTTGCAATAACTTTTATGAAAATAAATTTTTTTTTCTGTTCTTTGGTGGACATATTCCTAAGTCTATATAGAACTGTTTTTTTAACATTTCGATTTAAAAAAAATACTTTTTATTCTTCGTAAAAATTTCACGAATTCTAACCCAAATGCATCATGTGCTTTTCTCAATTACACCGCATTAAATATACAGTATTATTTTCGCTTTCAAAACTTAGATTTCAAGAATAAACACAATAAAATTTGGAAAATATTAATTTTCCAGGTTTCCAAGCAAAATTTCCAGACTTTTCCAGGTTTTTTCAAGGTTTCCTGAAATTCCCTGACATTTCCAGGTTTTCCAGGTTTCCAGGTTGCGTGGCAACCCTGTATTGATTTTTTTTATTATCAAGATGCCTATGCGCATACTCCAACTAAGTTCACTTTAGGTTACTTTACATAACCTGAAATAACATATTAATTTGCAATTTGTTTCTAAAAAGTTTAAACTTTTTAAAATTATTGCTTCTTATAAATAATTATTTTTATAAATAAATAATAAAATACTAAATAAATAATAATAAAACAATAATAACAAACCTTATATTATAAGTCTAATTTAAATTTTCCCGCCAACTTATTTGTAAAATTTCAATTTTTCATAAGTTTCAAATTTTGCATGAAATATTTCACGAAACAAAAATTTCATGAAATTTCACATCCCTTGCAGTCACTGAACTTGTGAATGTACGTTAACTCCCTGAGACAGTTACTGGCGGTATTTCCCCGTTTCTTTAAATAACCTCAGAGAAAACGCCTAAAGCAAATCAGTTAAATATTTTTATCCTTCCACAAATATTTAATAAATTCTTATTTCTATTTCAGAAAAAAATGCTTAAAAGATTAAAGAAAAATCCATTTGACAATGGATATTATTTTACCATTAAAATGTTATACAATAAGTGAAAAAAAAATTAAGTACAACTGCTGACAATTATGCAATTTTCATGCCATGATACAATTTTTACCGACTCTCATCTTCTATTTCTATATACTTATGAATATTTTTAATCAAATACAACTTATTTCTACTATTTATGCTGCTTTTTATTGATCATTCAATTTTTAAATTAAGTTTTCAATACAATTATTTTATATAGTAGAATCATTCTGCTTTTTAAGCTAAATATGTCATCAATTTTCTCATAATATTAAAATGCATGTTTTCATTTACTATTTTCATCAGCACTATATTTTTCCATTTATAAACCTGATTAGAAACAAAAACAAACAGTTTAAACAATTTTCTTAAAATTGTTTTTAAATACCTATATCTACGCTATATTTTATACATATTAAAAAAGTCTTTTTAGAGCACAAAATTTTTTGCAAAATTCAAAATGGTATGCTATTAATATTTAAATTAGACACGTAATGAATGCGAACAAAAATCGAATTTTTTCCTTGAAATGCAAAAGCTAATGTTTGGGTTTACTTTACTTTTAAATGAGAAATAACATTTGGCGATAAATTCATATACCTATTATCTTGTTGTTGTGCATGTTCCAGAGATAAAATTATAAGAATCCCCTTGACTATTGTGTCTGTATAGTTTTATATAATATGTAGATTCCGGGCGAAGTGAGGAAAGTGTCCGTTCTTCCTTAGTTGTTGCAAAAACAAAATTATATACTTCTACTTCTCCCTTGTAAACAATTACTTTATATTCCAAAAGTGTTTCTTCATTTAAGAGTAGTATCCATTTTATAGTACATGTACTGTACGAAGCATCCATCTGTGATATTGTACCGTTTAGTGACGCCGGCCGTTCTACAAAAGTTTATATGTAATGTAATTTAAAGAATTATATACTTTCTTCCACCAAAAAACGAAATTCTTCGATTTTACAAAATCATTCTTTTATAAATTAAAAGGATGAATTGTGATAATTAAATATAAATTATTGTTGATTATTATAAACTATCAGATGTTAGTTTATAATAAATTAATTATTTTCACTTATTTCAATAGTGGTTCTCACCGTTTTCCAGTTCAATTACAAATTCTTGGGTTTTTACATAAGCAGAACATCCTATTAAGTTACAAGCCTTAATTTGTATGTAGTATTTAAATCCAGGCATGTCATGAATATAACAATCCATGTGCCAAAAATCAATCTTTACAATTTTACCTTCACATATATAGTCGTTATTAGTGGAATTCATAATCTTTACAAAGTAATAAATTGTATTTGCATTTAAAAAAGCGGAAACATATAAGTGTATTACAACCCAATTTTCATAGACAAAAATTTTCCAATCATTAAGAGATGGTTCATCGGGTTCAGTTTCTCTATGAAATTCAGCTCCCTAGAAAAATTAGATTGAAACTTTTTGTATATGTATTTTTATAACTCTTTAAAGGGTTACGTCACCCTAAACGCATATAAATTTTAACGCTTTTTTAAGAATTTTTTTAAATAAAAATTTTTAAGGTAAGACATTTTTAGTTATATTGTTTCTTAATACTTAATGTAAGCTGTGTAAATACGAAATAGATTTTTTTTAAATTAAAAATGACGGAGATACACTCATTCCAGTGCAGCAGTACATTCCTTGATGGTATACAGGGATTAGCATTTCAATTTTGATCAGAAACAAGAAAAAAAAACATTTTTTCCGAAAAGTGATCAATTTTGAACAGAGTGACGTAGCCGCTTTAAAAGTAACCAAAATATAAGTAAACTTTTATAATCTGGTTGAAGTTGTCAGAAACCGATATTTCAAATACTTTTTGAGTCTCAATTAGCCTTTTGAATTCTTCTTCTTACAATAAAATTAGCTATATATTTCACTCTTGGTAATAAGAAAGAAAATCGGATTACATTTATAACTAACAATATTTTAAGAAACATAAATATTCTAACCTTATATTTTAAAATTGATAATATTTCCCTGCACAAACTACAAAAACAGTTATTAATATAATATGAAAAGATGCAATTCAGCAAAATAATATTTCATATATGTGACGCGATCTGAAGAAAGGGACCTTAGAAGCAAATTACTTGAAGGTTATGTTAGCGTTACGTTTTTGTTTGAAAATTTATTTTTTACTGAATGAAAATTAAAATCAGTGTTTATTAAGTATTTCAGTTTAAATGAAGACTTAAAAATTAATTATTCACACTGTGAAAACATTATACTTAAATGAAACACAAAAATAATGTTAGACGACTTTGTTTAATTGAAATTAATTTGTAAGTTTAATCTCAATATATAGAAAATATCCACTGCATTGATTCAAAAGTATTATTTGTTTGAATAATTATATTTAATTCAAACATATTTTCTGTTACGGTTTAAACAAAAATTATGTTTAAAAATTTTATGTTTGAATCAACTTTAAAAGTTAACTACACATAATTTAAAATCAACCACAATTTATGTTTAATTTCAATATATAATCTCTTAAACTGAACCAGAAAATATGTTTGAATTAAACTTAAATATGTTTGACTGTATAGCAAAGATATTTTAAGTTTGATTTAAACAAAATTTGTTTGAATCAAATAATTTTTTTTCTCAGTGCACATTGTCAGTTGATCCTTTGTTGGTATCTTCATTTAAAAAATTGCAAACATAACCTACAATTTTTTTCTCCTATCGTAGTAGTTGTTGTTGTTAAAATAGTATCATTTTTTTATTCGGGCAACAAAAACAGTTATTATAACTCAACAATATAAAATTTTATATTAAAAAAAATTAACAATCTACCTTGAATGTTTCCCATAAGAAAAAACCAGATGGAAAGCCTAATAATAAGAGCACGGGTGCCACTCTGTGAAAACATTTCAACTATTATTTAGCGAATTTAATTTAAAAATAGTCAGCAACTTTTTGCCTTAAAACAGTTAATACTTACAGAAAAGAGCTGATTTTCATTTTTCAATTTCTTTAACAAAAGAAAATAATATATAAAAATCCTGTAATTTTTCAGCCACCTACAATGTCACGTATTGAGAAACGAATGCTTGAAATATTTCCCTACCTGGCAAAGTTTTAAATTCATCACGAATATATATTATTTTTCAGTAAATTACGAATATTTATGTTCTACTGTTAACCATTAAAAAACAGTAAGTGCCTCGAGTGGTTATGAAAGCCGATTTTATCTCAACATTAAAATGGCATAAAAAATGTTCTACGCTCCTTTTATCTTTATTCCGCTTTATATATATCACAGAAAAAAATATGTGTTAAATTTGTTGCGTGTAGTTTTCATCTGGTGTTGTTTGAACACAGTTTTGGTTTTATTTTAACTCCATTAAAAATTATAACAATTTAACACCATCTTGTCTTAAAACTACGTCTTTTTGAAATATTTTATATCATTGCAATTTTTTTTCATAGTTTAATTTATATTCCGTTAATCACTAAGAAAGCAATATACAAGCATCGCTTGGATTTGAAAATCAATTTTATCTTTACATTAAAATGTCGTAAAATAGAACATAAAAAAAGTTTTGCAAGCTCTGCATATCTTTCGCGTGATATGACAAAGAATTTTATCTTAACATTTAAATGTTATAAAATAAATGAAAAAAATTTAAGTACACTGTGTAAATTTAAGTTATTTGAAAGATAAAAGTAGAAAAAAGTAGAAATATACAGGATGAAACAATTTATCATAAAACGTACAAAATATTTCAAATAATATCAAAAGTAGAAAATTTATTTTAAAATAACTAACAAAAACTTACCGTGGATGCTGCATATTCGTGTCTGATTCAATGCGTCTGTACACGCGCGGAAATTTATAAGAAATATGAACACTCTTAAGGGCCAGTCCCATGTGAGCGTGAAAACGGGAAACGGAAAACGTTTAGCCAATAACAACTTCCGAATCAATGGAAATCATTCTAAAAGAAAATTCTTATTGGTTGAACGTTTCCCTTTTCTCGTTTCACGCTGACATGGGACGGCACCTTTAGAAATACACAAAAAAATGATTTACTTTATTAAATATTAATCAGTCAAATTAATGCGAATGCAACGAAAATTTTTGTATTTTCGGGAGTCCCGAAACTAATAATTGCGAGGTTAGAATTTTAACACTAGCGATGGCTGCGAAATTGTTTAAGGCACGTGGCCCTATCGAAAATACGTTTTTAAATGAAATTATATTCTGATTAATAATTAACGATTAAAGAAAATTGAAACAAAATCAAAAAACATATTTTCCACATTATACGAATTTATATTTTTTCAACAATTATATTACCTGCAGTGAAATTTTATTTTCGATCCAGAAAATGTCAAGTGCGTAAAGCGTCTCACTCACAGTTAGGTTGGTAACACTGTATGCACAACGTGCGTGCTCACAGGGTTGGGAACGTAACACAATGAACATTAGTCTAACTTCTACACACTAAGAAGTTACGTGTTTGTCCACTGAAATACACACACAAACAATAAACATACTTTTCTACTATAAAAAAAGGCGATTCTAACCTTAATACATATTTGAAAATGAGGAATATAGGAAATAAAAGTAAGATCAATCAATTTATTAAAAAATTGTAAATCTAATAAAAAAATCGATTTTATATTATAATTCATCTTTCAAAAAGCACATTCCTTCATAGATTATTTTATATGACTATACATACGATCAAGTATATAAAATAAAATAAAATTTACGTCCTAATTCCCGATTTTTTTTCTATTATTATATTTATAATTAATTAATTACTTTTTTTCTATACGAACGTTACGTCTCACAGTTGCTTACGTTCAAATGTTGCATGATATTCCGTGCTGAAAAAAGAAAAATTTTAAAAATTATTTTTTACAAAAAACAGTAAAAAAACTATTTATTTACCTTTATTTTATAGTAACAAAAAAATGAAGTTAAATTTGTATTAACAAATATTTTTTTTATTTACTCAAATGCATGTATATGTTGTCATTACGATTTGACGACGTTTTCAAGCGTCGTGACACACATCTATTAAAATTTTGTTAGTTCATGGCGTATAAAAACTCAAGGAAAAGAAACTTAATGAATGAGTTAGACAAGGACAGAGAGATATTTATGTCCTTTTCTATCTCATGTTAGTGAACGATTTTCATGAAAGTATTGTGTATTGACCTTAAGTTCGTTCATACGTCACGAACCAAAAACGGGAAGGAAAGCATTTAAAGGGGGATAGAAAAAGAAAAAAAAGTATTTCTATCCTTTTCCCTCTCATGTTAAATGTCAAAATTTGTCTAATTCAATATAATTATTGATTAGGAATGTTAATTTGTAATTGGTGATGTAAATTTATGATTTATAAGAATAAATTTAATATATAAAAATAAAAAATTATGGTTGGTAGTGTAAGGGTCAGGTCAGACCTCCACATGCAGGTTGCCATGGTAGCGTTCAAGAGTGAGAGAGATAGGAAATTATTCTATCTCTCTCACTCTTGAACGCTACCATGGCAACCTGCATACGGAGGTCTGAACGCTTCCTAAACCTGTGGTTAGAAATGTTATGTTGTTTTCTTGACCAAATTGCGTTTACGTTTATATTCTCCTTGTCCACAAGTATAAAATACGATTCGTTCCAAAGAAAAGTATTTAAGAACCAAATCATTTTAAGGTTGTTTTTGTTATTTTCACCTTAATAAAAATGTTCCTTCACATTTCAGAAGCTACAAACATAACCTAAAATTTTTTGCTGTTTAGGTACCTTTCTAGGGTGTGGAAGGTTTCAATAAAAAAAATACGAAAATTCACCTTGAAAGTAACACGTGTCGAAATTATCATCAGGCTGAGGTATAAATGGCGGTATTGCCTTCTGTGGTTCGTCCCATGGGAAATCATTGAAAAGTGGCATTTTTCTAACCTCGGCGGCAGTGGGTCGGGCTTTTTGATCGAGCGTGAGAAATGCATCAATGGCACTCACCACCGATTCCGAGAGTGTTTCGTCATCTTCCGGCCACGTAACATTCCTGTCGAGAATATTGGCGAACACCGCCTGCGGCGTCTCGTCATTGAACGGAGGTACACCCGTGCAAAATTCATATAAACAAACGCCCAGTGCCCACCAATCAACAGCCGGACCGTGTCCTTTTCTCAAAAGTAGTTCCGGTGCCAAATAATCTGGAGTCCCTAAAATTCTCTCGTCTGAACGATTTAAAAATGCCTGTCCACCTCTTCGCACCGACTTTGGTGTTCTGAAATATTAATATTTGATTGTATTTTCTTAAAGTTGGGAGGGAAATAAAAAAAGCTTGGAAGTATATACGAACCTAAAGGGCGTGTAAGCGTCTCCACCACTTCTAGCCGGCGTCTTTATCGGTGATATTCCCTGCGGAGATCTGTGTTCAGCATTCAAACCCTCGACACTCATATCGGGAGCCGAATTCGACGGGGGTAGATCGAACCTAGTCGCTTTGACAATTCCCTTCTCCTCTTGCATCAACTGCTTCTTCCTATCGAGCCAGGGTCGTTCCTTATTCCCCGACACTGGTGTACTAAAAGCCACTCTACCTCCGGTTGCGCCTTCCGAATTACTCTTCCCCCTCGCCTCATCCCTCAACTTCGATGTCACACTAACCGGTGTCTTATTACCATTAAACATATGACCTCGATTCTTCCTCTTTGGCGTGAGATCACCGCCTTCCAATTCCATGAGATTAATTTCCCTCGTGAGTCCCGTACTCGCCGTATGTTGATTCAATCTCTTTCGCTTTGTTCCCCGGACAAATGAATTCACACAACTACTCAATGGACTTATTTGCGACAAATGACCCCTTTCAGACTCCAAAGTTGATTCCTCATTCTCAGAATGCCTACCACTACTCCTCGTCGTTCCCAATGGGGAAATTCGCCTATCCGAAAATGCCTCACAAGTATGATAACTATCCGAACTCATTTCCGTGTATTTTTGTAAATCTTCCGCCGAATGAAAGGGATTAATCCCCGAGACATTGGAACGATCGCCGGGCGGTGTTGAAAACACCGAACTCATTGACATGCACATTGAACGCCTCTGTAGTGCCGGCAGTAAATTACATGCCAGATCACTAGCTCCGCTAAATTCAAAATTCATTGAATCATTCGCCGTTTTTTGTCCCGATCCAAATGAAAGATGTGATGTTAACGAGAGCAATTGTCCCGGTGTTCTTGTACAAAGACTAGGTGTACAATTGACGAGATCCGATATTTCAAGATCACGATGCATTGTTGATATTTTGCTGAGACCAAAATCGGTTAATTTTACATGACCCTCCTTTGAGAGGAGCATATTGTCGGGTTTAAGATCACGATGTACAATTCCGTGGGAATGAAGATATTCAAGAGCGAGCGTTACTTCGGCTGTGTAAAATGAAGCCATGGATTCTTCCATGTAACCACAATAGCTTAAGAGACTCTTGAGATCGCCACCAACCATGTATTCCATAACGAGATAAACATTGGTGAGAGTTTGCAGTGAATAGAAAAGTTGAACACAATATGGACTTCGTGTTAGCGCCAGGGCATTACGTTCGGTAACGACTTGCGAGGCCATATTCTTGTGTATCATCTCGATTTTCTTCATTACCTTGATCGCGTAAATTAATTCTGGATTCGTCTTTTTGTAGCCAAGGAAAACCTTTCCAAATGCACCTCGACTTATTGGCTTCACTATCTTGAAATCCGTTATTTCCGGCACCTGAAAGATTTTATTTTTTATTAGTATAGTTGTAAATTGAAATTTGTGAACTTAACCTAAAAATCTATTAAGGTCCTTAAAGGTCTAAGCACAATCGAATCTTTTAATCGCAACCGCAATCGTAAGCGTAACCGTAAGAATGAGTTAAAGAAGGATAAACAATATACCTATCCTTCTTCAACTCATTCTTACGATTACGCTTACTATTGCGGTTCCGGTTAAAGATTCTATTCTGCGTTGGCCTTAATACCCCCCTTAAGTGGGTTTGGTCAGGGTTGGGCGCTTAATATACACTCAGGTGCATTAATGCTGTCCTTCGGGTTTAAAGGAATTTTGAAAAGTCGTGTCATTTCTATCAAATATTCTTTGTTCGTGACATACGAATGTTCTCATATGTCATGAACTAAAAACATTTTGATAGAAATCATACGACTTTGCAAAATACCGTCAAACCGGAAGGACAACATTAATGCATCTAAGTGTACCTCAGGCAAATTACATACGTTTCCTACGTACGTTACATACACTCTAAACAATTACGTTGTTAATTTACAACGTCGGACTATACGTACTGGCTATTTGTCTAACAAGAGGCCATTTAAACAAAACAAACAAACAACGTCGGACGTTGGAAATTATTTACTTCACGTTCAACGTAGTAATAATATAGGTATACATTATTGTCAAAAAGAATTAAAATTTGCATACCTAGCTGTTTTTTAAACAAAAATCACCAATGCCTAACCTTACAATGTATGCTGCGCGTCCATGCTGCGCGTTGACACAAGCAATTAAGCAATTTGAAAAAGTGAGGTTATGTTACAAAAACACAAAATTTTCCACTGAGAACAATTTTTATTACAAAAGATACAAAAAAATTTCCATTTCTTTTACAAAAACAATTTTTTTTTTGAATATTTTTCAAAAATTCCACGAACAAAAAATAAAAGTTTGAAACTTTTCAAAATATAATAAAGTCTCTAGCTAAAATAACTCACTTCTTATTTAAAGCTCTGCCAAATATGCGAAATTCCTTCGAACCAAGATGTTTGAAAATCAACTTAACCAAATCGGACGATAGTTTTCGATTCTTGGAGAAATAATCAAAGGTTTGATTGACAAATTTTTTTAAATTCTTCGCCCGCTGGAAGCGACACTCCAACATAGTGTTAAAACACGGAAATTCAGTTTTATAACCGCCGGCATTCAAAATTTTCACAACCCGTGCATTCTTGATACTCTGAACCGTATTATAAAAATCAAAAGTCAGAAACTCGTAGTAAGTAATACCGGTTGTTTTTAAAATTCTCGTCGATCGTAACTTTTCCATTTCGATTTTAGCATTTTCGAAGTACATAAAAGCCTTCTTTACTTTCCGATTGTCGTGCTTCACGTACGACTGTAAATAATCGCATAAATCATTTCCCTTCAGGACAATGTGAGAAATCAAAAATTGATGATTATCGTGAAAGTTCAATATACCGTAACTTTTGAAATAACTCTCGCTAACGTCAAATAGATACTCAATCTTTGCTCCCAATTCTAATAAACATTCAATCACAGGAGGCTCAACATCGCTGAGGGCAATTTTCAACACACTTCCATTAAATTCTTCCTTTGCGTTAACATTCGCTCCGTGATCGACAAGATACTCAATGGTCTGCAAACACGGTATTAAATTCTCCTTATGGGTGATTGCACTCATCAGAGGTGTTTTGCCACCATTTCTCGCGACATCAACGTTCAAACCCTTCTTCACGAGGAATTCGCACATCTTCATTGAATGACCTTCGGCAGCATGATGTAGAGCCGTATTACCGTCCATGTCCACACCCTCCAAATAGGCATTATACTTGAGTAGCAGTTTCACTTCCCTAAAGCGTCCCATTTGACAAGCCTCATGAAATGCCGATGCACCATTCTCACCGCGATTATCCGGATGAGCGCCATTCTTAAGCATCAGAGTCATTATTTGCGAATTAAATGTCGGCTGAACGTCGACGTCCTTACCGAGACGTTTCGTGTACTCGTCAAAGAATTCGTCGTAATAGTAACTATCAGTTGATTTTAAGAGTACTCTTGTCGTACTCGGCCCACAGACGTGATAAAGCGGATTACCCTGACAGCAATAGTTACTATTGACAATAGCATTATAGGCGAGGAGTAAATGACAGAGATTTATATTCTCCAAGCAAGCCGCGTAATGCAAAGGTGTTAATTTCTCGCAAGTCTTTGCATTCACATCCGCGCCATGTTCAAGCAGAAAATTAACAGCCGTCGTATATTCCGCCCTCACTGCATAATGTAAAGCTGTTCTATCGAAGTAGCCCTGAAAATTGATATCTTCTGGTGATTTCGGAACGTAACGAACATTACAACCGCCTTCCGTGTAGTAATCAGAATTCGCCTTTCTTTTCTTCGTACGCTCCAATTTCCGTTCGGCCGGCGTCAGCGACTTGAGAAACATTCGACAATCACGTAAAATCACATTCAAAATACTAGCGCACTGAATTCTCGAGGCAAAAAATATCAACAATGGATAATCGTTTTTATTCAGTCGAAAGAATTCCTTCTTCTTCAAAATTGTCTTAATTACTCCGATCGTTGTTTCTAAATTCTCGACTGTTTCATCGTCATCATCATCATCATCCGAACTCTCTTCCAGAGATTCGCTCTCCTCGTCCGAAACATCTTCATCCGACGATATCATCATTGACTCATCGTCCGAATCAGATTCCTCCTCATCTTCCTCTTTTTCCCCACTTTCCAATTTCTTCCCAACTTCTTCTTCTTCTTCTTCTTCATCTTCTTTTTTCGTCGATTTTTCCCCATTTTCAGCCGGGGAGAGAAGAATTTTTCTCACAATTAAACGAAGAGTTGCCTCGGGACCGTGAAGTAATGCGAGATGAAGTGGCGTGACATTTTGGCACGAGACGATATTTAAATTAGCACCATGTTCAATGAGCGTTTTAACGAGGCCAATATCGTGATTTTTAATCGCATGAAAAATCGCTGTCTCGCCAATTTTATTTCTTAGATTAACTTTAGCGCCTGATTCGCATAATAATTTGACATCGTCCACAGTTCCACGTTGAGCGACGACATGTAGAAATGTCGTACAATCGGAATGAAATTGTATTTGAAGAATTCCCTCTTCTTGTTTTATTAACGAAGAAATGAGATTTTTATCTTTATCGTCGACTGCTTTGGAAAATTTCACGAAACGCTCATCAAGAACTTCAACTTCTTCTTCTTCTTCGTCAAAATAATCGCTTTCCGTTTCTGACATTTTTTGAATTTCTCTTCTCTCTCTGCAAGAAAAAAATCATAATTACCAAAAAATATTATTTTTCTATTCTTAACGTTTTTTTTTATATTACATTTTACTTAACTTACTGAATTCGATTTAACTTCTATTGAATTTTACTTAACATTTTATTGCATTTGATTTAACTGTTTATTGAATTTTACTTAACATTATATTGAATTTAATTTAACTGTTTATTGAATTATGATTAACATTTTATTTGGAAAAATACTCAATTTCATTTAACATTAGACTATAAGGAAATAAATACGTTTTACATATTTGTAAAAGCAAATTTGAAATCAGCGAAATTAAAAACGAATTTTTCTGTAGAAAAAACGAAATTAAAAATGAATTTTTCTGTAGAAAAATCCAAATGTAAAAACGAATTTTCCTGTAGAAAAATCGAAATTAAAAACGAAATTTTTGTAGAAAAATCGAAATGTAAAAATTAGCAAACTATTAAATTATCACAAATTTTAATGTAGAAGAAATTAAATCTTTTCTAAATTTTTTTTTCAAAATTACGATTTACAAATTTAAAAAAAATTTTATAAATTTCTTCTCAACAACTCAAGTTTTTCATAAATAATAGAATTTTTTTACGCAGGAATTCAATTATTTTCATAAAAATTATAAAACTCATTACAGAAATTTAATTATTTTTAATTAAATATTTTAATCTACTTTCTCGAAAAGAAGGAATTTCTCGAAAGAATTTAATTATTTAAAAATTTGTTGCTAACATTTTCCATAAGAACTCAATTTTAAAAAATATTCAAGTATTCAATAAATTATTTACTTTTCTATTTAAATATTTGAATTCTACTAGAATTTTCTTATAAAAATTGATTAAAAAATGAATTTTAGTAAAAGTTTAAAATATTTTAATATTGAAAGTATTTAAACGTGAATTCGTTCGAAATAATTAAATTCCTAAAAGATTTTGAATTAAAGTTTTCGAAAGTTGTCATTTTTTTATACTTTTACCATAAAAATTTTGTAGAATGAATTTTTTTTTTAAAGTTGAATAGAATTTTTTTCCAATTAGGTATTCGAAATTTTTATTTTCTAATTTTGTACAGAAATCGGGAAAAATAAAATAAATTTTTTCTGGCAATCCTGGCTTTAATATTGTTTTGAG
Organism: Leptopilina myrica (nomen nudum); assembly: GCA_032872475.1. Classification (NCBI taxonomy): domain Eukaryota; kingdom Metazoa; phylum Arthropoda; class Insecta; order Hymenoptera; family Figitidae; genus Leptopilina; species Leptopilina myrica (nomen nudum). The sequence goes on along the minus strand of CM065462.1, from coordinate 43,767,511 downwards.
AAAATAAAATCGTTTTATTAATTACTTTGTAACTAAAACATTAAATTAAAAAACAAAAATTAATTTGTAATTTTCCGATTAAATTACCAATAATATTACAAAGAAAATAAATAGGACATTAATTTTGAGGTTAGAATATCAAAAACCGAATGTAAATGATTTAAATTCAATGAATTATGAAAGCAATTACAAAATGTTTTCTCCACAGGAAAATATGAAAAATAAAATAATAATGACGAACAATTTTGAGGTTAGTATCACTCGTTAAAAGAAAAAATCATTTAAATAATTTTAATAACGTTTGAAAAATTGAAAATTGTTCTATAAACAGAATTTTTTATTTATCGCCATAATTTGGAAAATAAACGATGGAAAAACTCGCACTGTAAAAAAATATTATGAGAAAGATATTCAATTTTTTTCCAAATACATAAATACAAATTTAAAAAAAAATTTTAACAATAAAATATATACTTACGGAATGAAAAGATGTGTATCGATGGTAATTTATATTCCAGAGTAGCACAATTCAATTAAAACTGCAAAAGGATGCAATCAGATGGAAAAATAACAAAGAGGGAACAAAAAATTTGCCAATTTTGTTATAACGCTTTTTCCCGTATGCACATTTTTATCGTTTTTATTCAACAAGTAAGGACAAGAAACCGGAAATCCCGAAAATCGCAAACTTCCCGCCTTTCCTTTAAATACCGACCGAACACATGTAAATTCGCCTTTACGAAAATTCCCCTGCAGTATTTTGTGGCGCGCTTTTTTAAAAAATACATCTTCAACAATAAATAATTTTACACAACAAAACATTGTTAATTAATATTAAATGAATATATTAAACAAATAAATAGATGATAAATAATTAAATAAATATGAATAAATAACATATATTTAAACAAATAAATAACATTAAATAATAAATAGATAATAAAAAAATAAATAAGTAAATAAAAATAAATATTGAATAAATATAAAAATAAATTCAAATAAATTCTTGTAAATAATCGATTTAAAACGAAATAAATTAAAATTATGTATTGAAAATAATTGAATTTCTTTATAAAAAAAAATTCGTCAAGTTTTTGGAAAATGATTTATTTCATGCAAAATAAATTTTTTTAAATTGTATTAAACATATTTGAAATAAAGTAAAACTTTTTTTTTCAATTTTTAGAAAAAAAATTGAATTTTTTTCCACTTTATATTACAATTAAATTGAAAATTATTCAAATTTTCTGTCACTAATTTTTATATTTACAAACATAATTCAATTTCTGTCAAGAATTTTATTATTTACAAAAATAATGGAATTTCTGAAAAGAATTTTACTAAAATTATATTAAAATACACAAAATTGAATTTTTGTAAAAAATGTTATTAAATATTTTAAAATCATTTAATTTTTGCGAAAAGTTGTATTAAACTTTTTTAAATAAGTGAATTTTTTCCAAAATTTTTATTAAAATTAGTAAAAAATAATTGATTTCTTTTCAACATGTTTATTAAAATTAAATAGAAAATAATTGAATTCTTTTCAAAATTTTTATTAAAATTAAATAGAAAATAATTGAATTATTTTCAATTATTAAAAATAATTTAATTTCGGTCATAAATTTTATTAGAAAAATTTTGAATAAAAATATTTTTTTTATTATTAAATATAATATTAAATTATTATAACAATAATTTAATAAATTTTTTTTTAATGTATTTTTTATATTGAAAAAAAGAAATATTAAATAATAATAATTGTTTAACATTTATTTTATTAAATAGAAATTTTTCTCTATGTAAAATAATAATTTTCGCATACAAAATTTTAAGATATTAAAATAGTGTTAAACTTATAGAAAAAAATAATGAACAATAAAGAATAAATCTCGTATTTAACAATTTTATTTCATAAAACATATTTTATTTACTAATTCTTTCATAATCTATGGATAGAAAAATTCATGTTTTAAAAATATACATATTTCTATGAGAAAAATAAAAAAAATTATCGAATTTTGACATAAATTCAATTTTTTAAATTCTCCGTCAAAGTCGTTTTCTCGCCAAAATCCGTCCAAAAGCACGAAAATCAATGAATCTAAACTGTCTCATTATTATATCGACAGCAGTAATTGGCAATTGAATTTTATCACCATTATCCTTGAAAAAACCAACAACTCTATCAATAGAATCTTCCAATTTCTCAACTCGTTGAAATCGTCCCTCCAATAACTTCTCATAACACGGAAATACATTTTTATAATCACCCTTCGTTAAAGTTTCTCGAATTTTCGAATTCTTCACAAACTTATAGCAACTATAATAATCTTTCGTCAAAAAATCATAATAACTAACTCTCATCTCATTAATTATCGCCGTCTCTTTCAATTTATCAATTTCAATTTTCGATTTTACGAAAAAATCCTTAGCATCCTGCAGTATTTTCTCTTCACTTCCCAAATAACTTTTCAAGAAACAATTAATCGTCTCATTAGAATTTTTTAAGGCTGCCAGAGAAATAATCAATTTTCGACTAGTCTGAACGCCGGGAAAATAGAAACTCGTCAAAATCTCCCCCATTGCCGGTGAATTGAAATCTTTAGTTTGAAAATTAATTTGCCACTCAGCGCCCAAATCGATGAGACACTCAACAATTGTCGTCGAATCAAAATAAGCAGCGATATGCAAACAAGTAGCTCCACGTTTATTTTGTGCATTAATATTCGCTCCACGTTCGACGAAATATTCAATAATTTCCAAACAAGTGCGTCGCTCATTCTGCACAGCGCACATCAGTGGTGTGTAGTCATTTTCATTTTTCACATCGATAGGAATGTTTTTCTCATCAATGAGAAGATCAATTATTTCCCAGCAACAACCAATTGCAGCGTGATGAAGGGCGGAATTCTTTTCAAAATCTCTAGCATAACAATTTGCATTGTGCTCGAGTAGAATTTTCGCCTCCTCATAGCGTCCAGCGCGACAAGCCTCTAAAAATGGTGTCACACCATCTCTCGAGTGACACTCGGTATTTGCTCCTGACTTTAATAGCAGTTCCATAATTTCCCTATTGAATATCACTTCCGGCTCGTAATAGGAATTCATACGATTTATAAAAGTGTTGTGCCTCTCGTCGTAGTAATAGCTATTGGATGACTTTAAAAGATTCTTCAATTCACTTCTTCCTGTGATCACGTACAGGGGACTTCCTTCTTGTGTTGATTCGACATTAGCGTCAGCACCTTTCGCCAGGAGGAGGCGACAAATTTCCAAATTCTCCAAAGCCACCGCATAATGTAAAGGAGTGAAATCCATTTTTGTTTTGCTATTTGGATTCGCGCCTTTTTCCAAAAGAAAGTTGACAATTCTTTTGTTCCCCTCACGTACAGCGTAATGCAGCGCAGTGCGATCGTGATCGCCTCTTGTATCGAGTAAATTTGAACTCGAATTCTTTATCCATTTCTTCACATCTTTCAGTACCAAGTCCAAGACATCAGGAAGTTCCAATTGCGCCGCGAAGTAAATCAAGAGCGGATAATCATTTTCAGTCAAACCCAATTCTTTTCTATGTCCCAACAAAATTTTCACAACTCTCTCGAATTTTAATTTCTCTCCACTTTCTTTCGATTCTTCTTCCTTTTCTTCTAATTTCCCCTCACTTTCCTCAAATTTTGCTTCGCTTTCTTCACTTTTCTCCTCTAAATTTTTGCAATTTTCCCCAAAAATCACGCCGTCGATTAATTTTTCCAGCAATAAACAAACAGTCGTCAAGTTTCCATGAAGCAATGCGTGATAGAGTGGAGTGAGACCATTTTTACAAACAACATTAACAGACGCATTGTAATTGAGAAGAAGCCTTGTCATTTCGGGGGAATTTTTTATTGCGTTAAAAATCGGCGTCTCTTGCGATCTATTTTTCGTATTAATATCAATGCCTTCATGTTGACACAGTTGTTTAACTAAATTAATAGTGCCACGTTTTGTGGCCACATGTAGTAATGATAAATTATCAAAAGTGAATTTTTTCCCAATAATATCACGTGTTTGTAGAATTATCCTTATTTTCTCCTCATTATTGTCGTCAATTGCCTTTTGAAAATCATCAAATAGAGCATAAAGAGCTTCGTCGTCAAGATGGGAATCATCAATTTCCATTATTCTGCAAAGAAAAATGTAAAAAGAAATTTTAATTATTTGCAAATTCTTTTTTTTTTGTTTTTTTTATTTGTTAATTTTAAAATGAATATAAATATAGCTAAATAAATAAATAAGTAATTAAATAAATAACGGAATAACTAAATAAGAAATTAAATAGTAAAGTAAATAAATAAATAATTAAATAACAAAATTCTGTCCGTGAGTGACTGTGGTTAAGTAAAGAAAAAATAATTAGAAAAGTAGCTTTCCAATTACTATAAAAGCAAATTAATTTTTTTAAGACGCATTTTAGAAGATAAGTAAATTTCAAAATTCTACGTGTTCTTAATATCATGACACATCGACAAAAATTTCTTTTTTTCTCGTTGAAATGCCCTAATTAAAAATATTATTCTCGAAATATTTGTCTCATTAAAAAAAATACCCATTTTATTTTCTAATCAAAAAAATAATATTAAATTTAATAATAATAATAATAATAATAATAATAATAATAACAAAATAATAATAATAAAATAAAAAGAATTCATCGCTTATTAAAAGTATTTATGAAATTTGTAAATTACAATTAAAAAATTTTTACTTTTATAAATTTAGTGAACTTTTTATTAAATTTTACAAGATAAAACATTTGTTCCAAAAAAGGTAGAGAATTTATCTAATTTTTATATTTTTTGAATCAGAAATAATATAAAATTCTTTGCATGGAATTAATGTATAATAATAATTTTATAAAATCTTAGGAAATAAATGTTATCTAAATTTTTTTGGTGGAAAATTTGTATTCTTTTGAAAAATTTCATTAGAATAGAAATTGAAAATAATTGAATTTTGGAGGAAAATTATATTATTTATGTAAAAATAATTTTATAATTGTGAAGAATTTTATTATTTATGAAAATGATTAAATTTTTATGAAGAATTTTATAAAACTATTAAAAATAATTAAATTCTTTTGACAAAATTTAATAAAATTGAAATTCTGCAACGAATTTTATTATTTATAAAAAAATAATTGAATTCTTTTGAAAAATTTTATTAAAATTCAATTTCTGCGATGAATTTGATTACTTTTAAAAATAACTGATTTCATATTCGAATTATTTGATAAAAATGTTTTATAATTGAATTCTTTCGTAGGATTTTTATTGTATCGAAAATATTTTATTTCTTATTAAAAATATTTTTTTAAAAATAATATTTGAATCTTGCGAATTAATTTTTTTTTATTTGTAACCAAAATTTTTTAAAAATTTGAAATTTTGCAATTTGAATTGTATTAAATATTCTTAAAATAATAGAATTATTTCAAAGAATTTTGTAAAATTTTTTTGAAATTAGAATAATTTGTTAGTTAATAAAGCAACTTATTTATAACTTTTCCTTATTAAATGGAAATTAAATTAAATTGAATTAAGTTCCCTTTTAAATATTGAGAAACATTAAAAAAATGATCATCAAAAGAATTTTTCATTTAATTCAAACAAATATTTTTCTTGAATAATATCTAATCCGAGAAAACTTTTTAAGCGAAATAAAAGTATTTGTTTATTTATTTATTAAATTATTGAAGTAAAAAATAATCTATATATTTTTATTTACAAACAATAGGATAAAAATTTTTACTTACCTAAATAAAAATGCGAAATGTAAACAAACGTTCCTCCTCGTAAAAAAGAAAATTAAATTTTCAATAAAAAAATGTCACTGAAATGTTTGGAAAAAACTTTTTCCTTATTATTAAAACAATATATTTGTTGGTTCACTCGACGGAATACGATAAAACACTACGTGATTTTTATTCCGTTCGCCTGTGTAAACCTATTTTGTAAATTGTATTTATCATTTATCATGTTGATCATATTTTATATTTCTATGAAAGCCGAACTGAAAGAAACATCTGTTCGCAGGTATGTAACCATTTGCCAAACTTCAAAGGGGCACACGCGGGGCACTTAAAAATATTCTCTACATTACTAATTCTAAACTATCTGAATTATCAAATATTTCACCTACAATGAACAAAAGATTGGAAAATTTTCTACTCCGATTGTTAAGATTTAAAAAAAAATAGCAAACAATTTAAATAATAGACGATCGAGACTAAAACAAGTAAAAACAATTACTAACATAACCTAAAAACTTAAGCACAACGAAATATCGAATAAATAATATATGCGCGGTAATTGTCATAAAAAGTCATAAATCACGAAAAATTGATAAATCGAATAAGATATAAAATAAAAATGTTAATTCCGACAATAGACAATAGCCAATCAATAAAAATTGTAAACAATATAAATGATGAAATTTACCTTAGCCGGTGGATTGACGATTTTTGAAATAGTATTAAAAATCGAATGATCAATTTGTTTAACATTTTGTTCCGGTGTTTTTTCACAACTTCGTACTTGCTCCTCGTCGTGATTTTCCATTTGGTCCTCGACATTTTCTTCCCTTGGAATTATCACTTCTTTTTCCGAACTTGGACTTGTTGATTCATTCATTTCAACACCGGAATCTGATGTATTTTCTAATTTTTCCATAATAAACGCACACACATTATATATACATATCAGGATAATTCCTGATATATATTTATTTTCAATTTTAAACAGAAAATTAGCACGATTAGCACTTAAATAAATGCAATTTTTTAAAAGTCTAACCTCAAAAACAAAAAGTTCTTCTTTTCACTCACACTGCTTGTATTTACGCATTTTTCTCGCACAATTTCACGATGAGATTAAAACACAAAAATTTGTCTATTTTAATTTTTCATATTAGATAGAAAAACTTATATTATATTTCATTAGAGAGAGTGTGTGTGTGTGTATCAAAAATATTTTCGGAGCATTCGCTATACAAACAACAAAGTTTTAGCGGTAAAAAAAACAGGACCTCAGCATTGTACAACTGTCAAATAGCCGAAAGTGTTGCTCTTTTGACTCCGTTTGTCACTCGACGTTTGGCGCGAATATTTGAATTCGTTAAAACTTTTAATGGTTTTAACGAAAGAAAATACGTTGTTTTATTATCGATTTAAATTTAAATATAAATAAAAATAATTAATAATAAATAAATGTAAATAATAAAATAATTATTAATAAATAAATGTAAATAATAAAATAATTAATAATAAATAAATGTAAATAATAAAATAATTAATGATAAATAAATGTAAATAATAAAATAATTAATAATAAATAAATGTAAATAATGAAATAATAAATAATACGTAGTAAACATTAAAAAACGAATAAATCTAGAAAATTTCAATTTTTTATTCAAAATTTTAACAAAACGATGATAAAATGTTAATTTCTTCTCATGATCGCTTTATGAATATTATTTTCATTTATACACTGGATAATTCAATAAACTAACTAATCGCTATTTCTACATAAAAAATTATTTCTTTGTACACTATTAAACAAAAAAGAGAGAATAAAAATATTTTTTCTTTTCTCTCTTTATATATTTTTTTAAAATGAAAAATAACAAATTTTAGTTATAAAATTTTTCATTATTTACAACTAACGTTAATTACTATTTGTCATTCTATTTGGAAATTATTTACAATATACATAGTGAGGTGGAAAATATTAAGTTCAGTTTAAAAAAGATTTTTTAAAATCAAAAAAAGTAAAAAAAAAATGAAAAAAGAAAAAAAAGACAGAATAAGAAGACAGGTGAAAAAAATAAAAAAAAACAAAAAGAAAATATAAAAATACAAAAAGGACAAGAGGACAAAAATAAAGAAAAAAAAATAAAAACAAAATGAAAAAGTTATTTAATATTAAAGAGCAAAATTTAAAAGTTAACATACTTGAACTTTCTTTTTAATTTATGGAATTGAATTTTCAAATTAAATTATCAAATAATTGAAAATAAATTCAAATTCATTTGCATTTAAAATTTAAATTCAAAGTCTCAACTTTTTTTTAGAAAAATATTTTCGAATTCTTCTATTTTTTTAAAATCAATTCCATAAAATAAACAATTTGCTAAAAAAAGGACTTTACAAGAAACAATTTTAATATAAAGTAAAAAAATTCACTTTTTAGTAAAATATTAGGAAATACTTTACCTTTAAAGTAAAAAATTTGATTTTAAATAATTAATTTACCTTTCAAGTAAAAATTTTCTCTTAAGTAAAATATTAAGAAAAAATTTATCTTCAACGTAAAAAATTTGGTTTTAAATAATTAATTGAACTTTTAAGCAAAAAATTTGCTTTTAAGTAAAATATTTAATTTTTGAAGTGAAAAATTAACTTTCAAGTAAAATATTTAGAAAAAATTTACCTTCAAAGTGAAAAATTCACTTTTAGGTAAAATATTTAGAAAAAATTGACTTTCAAGTAAAAAATTAACTTTTAAGTAAAATGTTTAGAAAAAATTTACCTTTAAAATGAAAAATTCACTTTTAGGTAAAATATTTAGAAAAAATGTACCTTCAAGTAAAAAAATTGCCTTTTAAGTAAAATATTTAGAATTAATTTCCTATTAACTGAAGGATTTACTTCTAAATAATTAATTCACCTTTTAAGTGCAAAAATTTACTTTTAACTAAAAGTGAAATTTTCAAAAAGCAAAAATTCTCTTAAAGATAAATTTTCCCTCAAAGTCAAATAACATCTCATTCTCCACTTTTCAATCGTTCAAAAGAAATTTAATTTCTTTTCAATTCTGAAAAGAATTCCTTTGTCAAGTAAAAAGAAATTCTTCCCAAGTCTGAAAAAATCGATTTCAAATCATTTTTTCTCACCAATTTTTTTGGGGAAAGATAATTCTTTCCTTGAATTTTTTTTTTTAACAAATTTCCGCATAATTTTCCAACAAAAAAATGTCATTTTTCTTAACGAAAAAAAACGGAAACTAGTTAAATATTTGAATATTAGGAAATTGTTCGAACCACAGACGAAGCGGGAAGCAGAACTTTTCGCGAGAGCCTCATTTCACCTGATACCGGATCCCTGCCAAAATATTTCACTTGAATTTCCTGTCCAATCTCATAACCAAGTGCGCTCGGATGACGAATGAAGCGCACGTCCAATTGTGAATTGTGCAACAATGTTGGCGACATACTGTCAAATAATTTCAACATAACGCCCGATTCACGAATTTCAACAATTTTCGCCGTATAAATACCGCCAAATTCCAATGTTGGCTCACGTTCATGTTCTAAAATACCGCGAATTATAGCGTCCGCCTCGTTCATTGCCGTTTGATTTGGCGCAAAGAGCGTGTAATGCGTCTCGTCCTGCGGATTCACCTGGAAAAGAAAATTACAAATACTTTCAATTTCTAAATTTTCAATTCCAATTTTTTTATTTTAATTCTAATTCAAGTTTTAATTCTATAATTCTAATTCACTATTTAATTCTAATTTTCAAAAAAATTGAAATTTCTTTTTAAAATTGTCTTTTGTTTTCTACCTGTACACCAGTGTCGAAGTAAATTTTCTTTAAATTACCGCCGGCAATGCCAAGTAATTTACCGCGTTGATGAACGGGAACTTCAAGAATTTGAGTCACTGGCATATTGTCTTTGGGAACACGTCTCGGCTCGCCAATTGCCTCTTGCATTTTTACGCGAATTTTCGTTTTTGCCTTCGCCGCTTGGGTCAATGCCTCCATAACAATTTTCAATGGCAGTCCTGGAATTTTTATATCGGCCTGCAATGCCGTGAATCCACTTTTTGTACCGGCTATCTTAAAGTCCATGTCGCCCATATAATCCTCAATGCCCTGTGAACAGGAATATTCTTTCAGTTTACAATTTTGAAAATGAAATGAAAATTACAAAAAACGTTGTCCGTTTACAAATAAATGAATTAAAATAATAAAGTAAATAAGAAATATTTCTAAAAATTGCAATTAATGGAGTTAATGAATATTTCGAGACTCACTAAAATATCGGTAAGTATTCGATAATCTTCGATTTCAGTTTTACTTTCATTGTATTTCGTGACTAAACCAATTGCAACGCCTGCGACGGACGATTGAATTGGAACTCCAGCGTCCATTAAAGCCATTGAACCTCCACAAACTGAAGCCATTGATGACGATCCTGTTGGAAATTCCAAAGAAGAAAATTAATTTAAATACAAAAAGTAAATTCACAATAAAATTATTCAATTGTAATTTCTAATATTAAACTATATTTAAACTCTAAACTATATTTCTATAAATAAACTATCAATTTCTGTATTTTAAAAAAAGGAAAAAGAACAGGACCGCCAGAAAAATTAATACGCTTCTTCTTTTTCTAATTTAAAAACAAAATTGAAAGAATCAACTAGTTTACCTTTTTTTCCTATTAAAAAAAAAAAAATACAAACCGTTCGATTCAAACACTTCGCTCGTGAGCCGAATTGTAAATGGATAATCGTGTGGAATAACTGGACGCAAAGCTCTCTCGGCCAAAGCACCATGACCCATTTCTCGTCGTCCAATTCCCGTTTTTCCCGTTTCTTTCGTGGCAAACGGGGGAAATTCATAATGAAGGAAGAAATTCTTCTGCTTCACTCCACTGAAAACCGTATTTTTTCATTTTAATCCAAATTGTTTAAAAACAAAAAAAAACAATATTTTCAAAAACTTGTATTAACAACAAAAAGAAACGAATTTACAAAAAAAAAACAATATAAAAACTGAAAAGGCTAATTTTCTCATCTCAAATATTATTTCAACAGCAAAACCTTAATTTCCCTTTTTTAAAATAAGAAATTAATTTTTCAACTATAAAATTTTTAAAAATTATATAAAAGCAAAATATGGCTTTAAGAAAAGTTAATTAAATCAAATTAACAATTAAGAAATAAAAACAAAAGTTTAAAAAATTCAAAGTAATGAATTTAAAAACAAATTAATTTTTCTCTCTCATTATCGGATTTAAATTGCAAAACCAAAAATTAATTAGAAATTCTTCAAAAAAAAAAATTCAATCAAATTAAAAAATTAAATTTCAAATTAAACAAATCAGTTCCAAATTAAAGATTAAAGAATTAAAAATTAATTTTAAAACTATAAACGAATAAATTTCAACTTTCAAATTACATTTGTATTTAGACAATTAAATAAAAAATTAAACAATTCAATATTCAATTAAACAGTTAATTTTGAAATTAAACAATTTAATATCAATTTAAAAAATTAAGTGTTAAATTAAAGACTTAAAAATTTAAAAATTAAATTTTAAATAAAAGAATAAAATTCAAAATTAAAACATTAAATTCAGTATAAACAATTCGATTAAAAACAATTTTTTTTTATTTATTTTGAAATTATACAATTGAATTTTAATTCAAAAAATTAAGTATTAAATTAAAGACATAAAAATTCGAAAATTAAACAATTAAATTTCATATTAAAAAATAAAATTTTAAATTAAAGAATAAAATTCCAAATTAAAAAATAAATTTCGAATTAAAACATTTAATTTAAAACTAAACAATTAATTTTAAAATTTAAGAATTCAATTTAAAATTAAGAAATGAAACTTTAACTTAAAGAATAAAATTCCAAATTAAAAAATTAATTTCGAATTTAAACAATTAAATTTTAAATTAAAGTATTGAGTTAAAAACTAAACAATTAATTTTTTAATTTAAGAATTCAATTTCAAATTAAGGAATGAAATTTTAAATTAAAGAATAAAATTCCAAATTAAAAATAAAATTCAAAAGTAAACAATTAATTTCAAAATGAAACAATTAAATTTCAAATTAAAGAATGAAATTTAAAATTACAAAATAAAATTTCAAATTAAAAAATTAAATTTAAAAGTAAACAATTAATATTAGAAGCAAAACACTAATTTTCCTGTTTTTAAAATGAGAAATTAATTTCTCTACTTTACAATTTTGCAAAATTATATAAAAGCAAAATATGACTTTAGTAAAAGTTAATTAAATCAAATTAACAATTAAGAATTGAAAACAAAACTTGAAAAAATTCAAAATAACGAATTTAAAATCAAATTCTTTTTCTCTCTAATTATCGGATTTAAATTGCAAAACAGAAAAAATTAATTAGAAATTCTTCTTCTTCTCCAAAAAAAAGGTTCAATTTTACCTCGTCATAGTTGAAATTGTGTCCATTTTCATTGCACTTTCCAACGAATCAAGAGTTACCGTACAAAAAACTTGAGTCTGTCCTCGTTGAAAAATTGCTGAACCATGAAGAACTTTATAAAGATCAACTTCACAGTTAATATTCCTAATATCTTCCAATTCTCTACCGTCACACCTAAAAATTATTTTAAATTTTTAAATAAAAATTAATAAATTACTAAAAATGATTAAACATTAATAAATATTGTCATTACATTCTAATTATTAACAATTTTTTCAATTTTTTAATTTTTTAACCCTCATAATGTAGAATTTTATTAATTTTCAAATTCGAAACAAATTGAAAAAGATAATACAAATATTTAATATTTCGTTTTTTGAAATTTTTTTACCTGACATTATTCTCAAAAATTAAATCGCGAAAAGTGTCTCTCGTGATTTTGGCAAAAATCTCCACGACCAACGTGAGATCTAAATTCTCAAAGCTCTTCTTCATACTCTCGAGTGTCTGTTGTCGTACAATATTCACAGCATTGTCCCTCGACATTTTATCATGTCGCGTGTCAGTGAAAACTTCACGTAACTTCAATTCAGCCAACGATTTCACTGAATCGTAAACCTCGTCGTAATTCTCTTCGATTTTCTCGTCAACACGCTTCTCCTTGCCGTGCGTTCGCCTCAAGTCCTCAATTGCCGAAATAATACCCTGACACTTGCTCACGCCGTTCTTAATTGCCTTTCTTAAATCCTGATCGTAAATATTGTCAGCAAAACCCTCGAGCATAACAACATTACTGTTCTTCGTTGCAGTGACAATTAAATTTAAAATACTCCCCTGCAATTCGCGACGCGTTGGATTGTAAACAATTTCATTGTCAATGAATCCAACGCGTACGGCGCCCACGGGACCATTCCATGGAATATCGGAGAGTGCAAGTGCAGCCGATGCGCCATTTATTGCCAAAATATCGGGATCATTGATGCCATCGATTGACAGCATATTGCAAATGATTTGCGTCTCGTAATTGTAGCCCAATGGAAATAGTGGTCTCACTGAGCGATCAATTAAACGACTTGTGAGTATTTCATGCTCGCTTGGTCCCAATTCACGGCGTAAGAAATTCGTCGGTATATGTCCAGCGGCAGCTGCTTTTTGACGATAATCAACAATTAATGGTGTAAACGATTGCTGTGAATTCGAGGCATAAGTTTTACTCACAGCCGTGACAAGAACGTCTGTATTCCCTGAATTCACAACCGCGCATCCATCGGCGAAACGAGCGTATTTTCCAGTCGATATCGACATTTTTTTGCTGCAAAAAAAGAAAAGAGGAAGAAAATTATTTTTCCATTTTTTTAAAGCTAAAAAAAGAGAAAGGAAATTGTTTACAATATTAACAACTAAAATCAATTTTCCAAATCAATTAAATTTCAAAATTCAACAATTAAATTACAAATTGAAAAAAAAATTAAATTAAAGAATAAAAAATCAAATCAAAGAATAAAATTTAGAATCAACAATTTAAATTTCAAATTAAGCAATTCAGTTCCAAATCAAAAATGTATTTTTAGAATTAAAAAACTAAAGTCAAAAGTAAACAATAAATTTCAAAATTAAACAAATAAATGTCAAATTTAATAATTAAAATCGTATCTAGACAATTAAATGAAAAACTAAACAATTGAATATTCAAAAGAACAGCTAATTTTGATATTAAACAATTCAATATCAATTTGAAAAAATAAGGGTTAAATTAAAGACTTAAAAATTCAAAAATATAATGGAATTTCAAAGTAAAGAATGAAAATACAAATGAAGAAATTAAATTCAAAAATAAACACTTAATTTCAAAATTAAACAATTAAATTACAAATTAGAAAATGAAATTTCAAATTACAGAATAAAATTTCAAATTAAATTTGTATGTAGATTATTAAATAAAAAATTAAACAATTAATTTCATATTAAAAAATAAAGTTTTAAATTAAAGAATTAAATTTCAAATTAAAGAATTAATTTCATATTAAAAATTAAAGTTTTAAATTAAAGAATAAAATTCCAAATAAAAAAATTTAATTCAAAAGTATAAACAATTTTAAAATTAAACAACTAAATTTGCATTTAGTCAAAAATAAAAAATTAAACAATATTAATTTCATATTAAAAAATAAAATGTTAAATTAAAGAATAAAATAATATGAATTATCATTCATTAAAAGAGTAAACGTCATATTAAACTATATATCAACAAAACATCCTATTTTCCTAAAAAAATATTTTTAACCCTTGCTTTATTTATTTCATTCATTTAATTATTTAAATAATGATTTTATTTCAATTTTGTACAGAAATTAATTTCATTTTAATTAAAAATTTAACAAACTGAATAAAAAAATAGTAAATAAAAGAACATTCACAATTTTCATTATTTTCCAAACGAAAACACGTGGTATTTTTATTTGAACAAAAAATTCCAAGTATTTTCTTTTGCATGCACCTCGCAATAGTTTTTGAGGTTAGGTTCAAAAAAAGACACTTAAAAAACTGCCGCAATTATTTACAGAGATTTAAAGATGAAAATAAAAGTTAAATTTATGTTTAAACGAAGAATGTAGAAAATCAATAAAATTTCTATTTTTTTTCATTAAGTGGAGGTTTTATGTGTATAAAAATAAAATGAAAATGAGAGAGAAAAAATAAAGTTGAGGACAATTTATATTCAAATACTTACTTGTCAGGTAATGAAATTTCAATTCTTTTACTGTCATCCGTTGTATTTGTCGTTGAATAGCAAAATCGATGCACAACATTTTTCAATCGAATATCTTTAATACTGGAAAATAGAAAATTTGTATTATTCAATAACCTACAACTTATGAGCGCCGCCATTTTTCTTTTTCAACTGCCGGTACCACCAGGGTTGAGTTGCTACGAAATGGAAACTACTCCCCTCCCTTTTTTTCTTCCCGTTTGGTGAAATAGGTAAAAATGGATAAATTATTTGGTTCAATCTATAAAATATCAAAAAATACCCAGCAATGCCTAAAAGTATCTAAAAATACTAAAAAATAATACCAAAAAATCTATATGAATACTTTTCTGAAAATTGTACTTTACGTAAAATACGCATTAATACATTTGTTACTATCAATTACGTTTCTCTACCAAAAAATACGTAAAAAGCTGGTTATCGACCCTAAAGTAACCCAAGCCTTACCGGTACACCAGTTTCACCAACCATAAAAACCAAAAAACTATTTCTGACAATAATAATAATTCCATTTTTGCATGTGTGTGTATACAAAACAATAAATTTTTTTATTTATAAATTTACTCTGCTGGATATTTCGGTATTGAAAGAATTTTTAATTACCTACAGTGACGAGTGTTTCTATTTTATACAAAGAAAGAAAAGAGAAAAACAAAGTAAGCATGAGTTTTGAACAATTTAAACAAGAAATCGAAATGGGAAGTAGGGAATGTAGAAAAAAAGGAACAATAATAAAAAGTAAAGAACGTGAAGTGATTAAAACAATTATTGAACTTTGTGATCAAGAGGCAAAACAAAAGTGTTTATATTTTCCCCTGAGACAAGCGACAAAACGTGCTGCACAATATGCAAAAGTATCGGAAAGAACAATAAAACGAATTCGCGAACAAGTTAAATGGGGAGTTGAATTTAATGACGACGATTGTCCATCGGGCTTGTCGAAAATTGTAAGTCTATTATTATTGCAAAAAGTATATTTTCATTACAATTATTATCATTATTCACCGACGAATAAATCTTGTTTTTGATCCTAACCTCAAAATTCTACTTTCGCGACTAAAGACTATATTTCGATGATTTTTATCATTTTTATTCATAAAAAATAAGTAGAAAAATATTTTTTGCTCACGTCATTTAATAGAGTGTAAAAGAAACTTTAGAAAAAGGAGGAAAAGTGGCAAACTTATCAGTTTAAATGATTAATCTATAAATGTTTGTTCATATAGTGATAAAATTACTTTTTTAATAGAAAACTGAGGAGAGAAAAATATCACCGCAGAGATAATTTATAATCTTTACGTAACATATAAGTTTCTGTTTTGCGTGTTTCACTTTGTTTTTTGACGTTCCACAGAAAAGAAGCAAAATGGGCTTAAAATTCGCATGTAATTTATCGTTCATGTTTCCCGAGTGTGCATCGCTTATTGGAAGATATCAGCTTGCAAAAAAAGTTGGTTTTAAATACGTGGAAAGTGGTTTTCCACTTGGATTTTCCGTTGAACAGGTGGTCGAGGCAAAGACAAAAGCTGACGTTCAACAAGTATTAATTAATGTTTTTACAGGTAAAAAATATAATTTTTCAAATAATTCGTATTCGACATTTTCGGAAATTAAGAAATAATTGTTTTTTTAAGAAGGTTTCAAATTAAAATTTTGGAAAATTTGAAAACTTAAAATTTTCCAGTAATCCTAAACAGGAAAAATATAAATATTATCTAATAAATAATTACCTAATAACAATTTTATTATAATTTTATATTTTTTGTTTGGGGAAAATTTAGGAGACGTTACAAAAGGTGATCTTGGATTTGCCGCCGTTCCTGGCGAGGAGCACAATTTTCAAAACAGTATTGAACTCACTATTGAATATGCAAAGGCTCTCGACTGTAGAAAGTAAGTTATTTTAGTTGAAAAAACAAAATTCAAAATTCCCGTCAAAAATCTTTATAAATAATAAAATTTTTCTTCGAAATTCAATTATTTTCAGAAAAAGTTTAATAAAATTCTTATCAGAATTTTAATAGTTTTTGATATACAAAATATTTATCAAAATTCTCGAAAAATGCAATTATGTACTTAAAAAAATTCTATTACAATGTTTTAGAAGGATTGAATTATTAATTAAAATTTGTTGATTCTTCATGAAAATTCAATTTTGAAAAAAAGTTCAATTATTAAATAAAATGTTTAGTTTTAGAGTGAAATAAATGAATTCTCATAGAATTTTCAAATAAATAAATATTTTTGAATATGATATTTAATTACAATCGAAAATTTTTACTGAAATTTATTTTTTAATCAATATTTATAAGAAAATTCTACAAGAAAGCAATTATTTTACTGTAAAATTAGATTTCAAAAATAAATTTACCAGGATTTCGATCAAAATTTCCTTACTTTTCTAGGTTTTTTCAATTTTTATAAAAATTCCCTGACATTTCCAGGTTTTCAGGTTGCGTGGCAAAAATTTCTTTTTTATAAATTATAAAAAAGAAATTTTTTATGTACATTTTTTTTACACTCCAATAAAATATTATTTTGAATAATAATAAATATAATTTTAATATGATGAGTAAGAAATCCATAAAAATAAAGAGGGAAATAATTTTATTTCTCTTTTTATTAAAGAAAACTTTTTTTAAATTTAAATTTAAAAGTAAAATTTTTTTCGATATATAATTAAATTTTCCCCTTTTTGAATTTACAGGATTCATGTAATGTCGGGTAAAGTGGATGTATTAACAAAAGGAAATGACGAGGCTTACGAAAATAATCTTAGGTACGCTGTTAAAAGATTCGAAGAGGAAAATATTATTGGTTTAATAGAACCCATCAATTCTCACACTGTACCAAATTATTACATGAACAGTTTCGATAAAGGTAGTGAAAATTTTCAACAATTTCTACATAGAAATTAATTAATTTTATATACAAAAATTATTTTTAAAATCTTTAATTTTTTGCAAAAGTCGTTAATTTATGATATAATTTTTTTAATCATAATTTCATACTTTTTAACAGAAAGAAAATAGAAAAATAACTATATTTATGTACATTTCTAGTTAGTCACTTGAAAATAAATATTAGAATTTAAATGTAGAAATGTAGAAAAAAATGTATTTAAGAGAAGAAATATAAAATTTATCTTTTTCAGGTTTGTCTTTCATTAAAAAAATAGACAGTCCAAATCTACGATTAATGTTGGACATTTTTCATTTGCAACAAATTTGCGGAAATCTCACCTATTCAATACGTGAATACCTTCCCTACGTTGGTGAGTATTAAAATTAACTTTCAAAAAAAAAATAGAGAGAAAAAATTACCCACCCTGAAATAAAATTTAATTTCCAATTTCTTTTTATTAAAAAAAAAATTAAATCAAAGCAATTTTTTCCCCCCTTTTTCCAGGACATGTGCAAATTGCCCAAGTGCCCGACAGAAATGAACCAGACACACCGGGCGAAATTGATTACAAATACATATTTTCCCTATTGGAACAAGAGGGATACGAGGATTACGTTGGCCTCGAATATAAACCAAAGTCAAGTACATTTGAGGGAATCAAATGGATCAGAAGATTTGGATTTTCTTTTTAAAAGAACAAGAAAAAAAAATTGTATATAATATATTTATATTATTTTCCTTTTACTTGTAAAGAAGTGATTTCTCGTGTGATATTTATAGAATGAAAAATAATGTTACATATAAATTTTTCTTATAGAAAAAAAGCAACAATAATCGTTTTTCAAAATGTTATGAAGAAAAAAATAGATTTTTTTGAATTTTTAATGCACTTTAATTGAAATACTTTCACGTAAAAAATTTTTTTATATAAACCGATTTCTATTTTGTGTGAAGATTTTTTCTTTCTTTTAATTAACTTTAGGATTTCTTTTTAATAATAAAAAAAAACATTATAAGAAAAAAAGAAAATAAAGAGATGATTTTATTACTAAAACGAATAATTGTTTTCTTTAATAATTCTCAGGAACTCTCAGAAACTCTCAGCAACGAATTCTGAATTATTCCATTTTCTTTCAATTTCAATAACTGAGTAATTAAAAAAAAACAATAAATAAAATTATGAATGTAGAAAATAATTATTATCGGATATTTACTAAATAAATAATCAAATGCAAATTAAAATAAAATTAAAATTACTATCAAATAATAATGAAATAATTAATAAAAATTGCTACAAATAAAATACATGAATATTCAATATTGTTAACTAATAATTCCATAATTTAAATTAAGTCGCTATCGAAAATAATAATCTACACAATATTTTATTATTGAATCAAAATAGTAAATTTGAATATGAATAATAATTTCTTTTTATTACCATCAGAACTAAAAAAAAATTGTCAAATTGCCCAAAAATTATCCTTCGTGTCAATTAACATAATTAAAATCGTTGTAATTACAATTAAATTGTAAATTAAATTTTTCTTTGACGTATTTGGAAAAAAAATTGCACATGAAAAAGAAAAGTTGTCAAATAATTAGACTTTATATTACAAATACTGATTAAAAGTCTATAATGAATTAACGTCATCGCAAGATGCGTGAAAATAACAGAAAATTGTTTGTCTCCTGTTTTTTTTTTTACAAATTTCTAAATTTTTTTAACACTTTTTCTGTTATTTTCATCAACTTACATTACCAACAATTTCTTCTTCTTTCACTAAAATACAATATTTAAAGTTTAAATCTAGACTTAAAATAGAAGTTTAATGTTTTTAATTCAGTTATCGAGTTAATTTCTCTATTTACAAATTTGATCGATTGCTATTTAATATAATAATTACGAAAAAAGAAAACAAAAAATAGAAAAAATATTATTTTTTTTCTGTACAATGTGTGTTATTATTACTAGTAATAATTGTGAATTGAAAATTGTATTGAAAAATATGTTTTGCAAATGCTTTTAAAAATTAATTTTAAATTATAGAAAAATCAGGCGTTAAAAAAAGTGCGAAAAGCAATTGAAATATAATTCGACTGGTTAATCTGATATTTTCCCCTTTTTCCCATATTTTAATTATTTTATCCAGAAAATAAAAAAATTCATTTATTATTCAAAAAAAAAATGTTAATTTTACTAATCTTAAAAATTGTTGCACGAAAAGTAAATTTTTGCAGGAAAAAAAATTGATGAAAATAGAAATTTTTCACAAAAAAAACAATTTTTTCAAGGATCAAAATTCAATAATTCGATTTTCACAATTATTTTTCCCTTGAATTACAATTAAATCTTCCAGTCAAATTGAATTCAATTTTTAAAACAATTTCTCCACCGTAATTCGTTGGTTGGTTTATTTTTTATTTTTTTTGCCAAATTTGTAAAGAATATTTTTTTCTTTTTTGTCAAATTCGTGAATTGCCCTATAAATTATAAAAGTCTTGAATCTCATGCAAATGGAGACTCGATTTTAATTAATAATAATACAAGAAAATTAAAAAAAAAAAAAAAAAGAAAACAGTGTTACGATCGAGCAAAAATCTTTTTTCTTCCCTCAGCTAAAATAGTAAAATTTAATTTCACTTTCACTTTATCCAGAAAATTATTTTTTTTCTTTTTTATAAAATATACTACTATACGCTTTTATTCTCCTATCTTCATATTGTCAAAGATCAAAATTAACTATTTGACCTTCTTCCAATTTTTTTCTAACTAGAAAATTCTAATTTTTTAAATGCGGGAGTCGTGCAAATTAATTTCCAAAATTTTTTATTGTCGTTAGCAAAAAGAAAGAAGACAAAACAAAAATATATTTAGAAAACAAGAAAAAATAATTTTTTCAAAATTCGAAAATTATTATTTTAAAGATAAACTAAATCTGAATACTTTTTTTCAAAATTGATAATAAATATTGAAATTAAAAAAAAATAGCAATCTAACTGCTTCGTATAACTTTGAAAATATGTTCAATTTTTTTTGTTTTTATTTTCCACATTTCAATATTAAATATTTTTCAATATTATTATTATTATTTAATATTTTTCAAAATAAGTTTTCTACAAAATTAATGAAGAATTAATTTTTACAAAATTAATAAAGAATTAATTTCTTAAATAATTAATTAACTTATTAGTTACTCAATTAATGAAATTCAATAATCGAACAGAATAAAAAATGACTCCCGCAATTATTAATCATTTAACAAAAATAATAAAAAACAAAAAAAAAGAATTAATCGAGTCGAGGAAGAGAACAATTTCTCTCTCAATCGAGAGAAAAAAAATCTTCCACAATAATATCATGAATTAGATATCCTAATTAAAAATCTATTATTTATAATTTCTATATTTCACTCGTTTCTTTTTTTTATTCTCTCTTCCTCTCAATTAATATTGTTTTTATCACTCTAAAAACAACGTTAATTGATAGAAAAATAAATCGTCACAACTCTGATAATAATGATAATTTGCCTCTTCTTCCTTTTTTTTTCTTTTCATTTCGACAAAAGGCATTGAAGTATTTTTTTTACGATTTGTGCAGAGAGGAGATTTTTTTTTAGAAAAATCTCTGATCGAGTTTTAAATATTATTGAAATCTCGACAGTTAGACGACATCGGCAGGATCCACGAGACGCTGACTTCCTTCTACTGAAGGTCCTAAGACAGCAGTGCTAAAAGAATTATTCAAAGTAAAATTAGTTTTTGTTCACTAAAACTATAAATATTTAAAAAAAAAATTTTCATTTTGGTTTTAATATTATTAGATTTTGTTTTTATAAAAAATAAGAAAAACAAATTAAATCCATAAACAAACTACTTTTTTATTGGAAAAATAAAAGAGGTGAAGGAATAATAATATTAATTATTCAGAAATTAATTACTTTGAGTAAAAATGAGTTTTCCTACGAAAAATTATAAAAACAAAAACAAAAATTTAATGGAAAAACAAAAATAAATTACAAAACAATCATGCATTCAACGATTTTTAATTCTACTTTCTTCTACACTATGAAAAAAATATTAGTCCAAACACCAAATGTCTCCCAAAATAATTTTTGTTGTTGTAATTAATAAAATCGTATAATAAATAAATTAATTAGAAAATGAATAAATAAAACAAAAAATATTTAATTTAAAAAAAAATTAATAAATAAAATAAAAAATATTTAATTTAAATAATTTAGTTAAAAAAAATAATTAATTAGACTCAAATATTTTAAATATCACAGTAAGTAAATAAATATGTGCAATATTTTCATTATATTTTTCTCCAGAATGAAAATTAAAAAATGCAAAAAAACTAAAGTTACAAAAAAACTATTTATTTGCAAAATGAAAAAAATTAGCTACAAGTATCAGAGATGGAAAAATAAAAAATAGATACAAAAATAAAAAATATGCGATACGCTAAAAACTATAAATAGTAAAAAATATTTATAACTCTGGAAAAAAATTTCTTTTGGTAGACATCTCAAAATTTGTATATTAGCAATTTTTTTTGTTAAAGCGTTAAAAATTTTTTTAAAGCGATATTAATTTTTTTTTTAAATTAAAACCATAAATATTTTGTAAAATTATTACCCAGCACCAAGAGCCAATATAGTAGCTTCCTGTACCATACTCATTTCCTCTAAAGCAGACCTAAGAATCACATGTATTTTTTTTTTTTTTTTTTGCTAATTCTATTTGCAATAATTTTATTGCCGATTAGTCGTTTAATAAAAAAATGCTGCATATTTTGCCACAAAGCGGTTACTGCACTTCAATTATTTAAAAAAAAAAAAAATTTTCTATCAAAATTTATTATCGAAACAAACAATTTTTTTAATAAAGTGTAAAAAAAGTTAAATTTTCTTCTCAAAATTTCAGCCGTTTTTTTAATTTAAAAAAAATGATTTATTAAAGTTTTCGTAATAAATAATTTTCCTATTAAATTATTTACAATAAAGAGAGAAAAAAATTTTCTCTCATACATTCGACTTTTTTCCAAATTAAAAAAAATTTTAATAATAAACAATTTTCGTCTCAAATAATATTTAATTATTAAAAAATTTTTTTATTTACACTTTCATTTTATTTTCCTACACTTACAATTTGAATTTTTACACTATTTTGTCCCTTAAATTAATTTTTCTTTCGACATTTTCATTCGAAAAAAATGTCTATTTTCTTTTTTTTTAATTGCAAATTTACGAAACGAGGAATTTTTTTTTTCGTTTAGAGTAAAAACGATTAATTTGCATTATTCGAAAATTTTTTTATTGATCACAATTTTTTTTTTGAGATGACTAACAATAATAATAATGATAATGAAAAGTTTAAAAATTACATTTTTGAAAATTTTCTATAGAAAAATTCTATTCTAGAAAAAAAAATTTCTAGATTGTCTAGAAAAAATATGTTTACAAAACCAAATAAGAGGAAAAAAAAATCTACTGGATTAAAAAAAGCAAAAATTCAGTGCAAAAAATAATTTTCAAAACGTGCTTTTTTTATTATAAACTATAGATATTTATTAAGGGCATTTGAACCTTTATGACGTCACAGCATTAAAATATATGCTTTGCATCAATTGTGACGTCATAATGGTTCAAATGCCCTTAAATAACAAATTATTTTTTTTACTATAGAATAATGAAAAAAAAATTAGTCCAACTTTCATTATAATGAAACTTCAGTCATATTTTCATTCTCTAAAAGTAAATGCAAAAAATTTAAGGTACTTAAAAAATTAATTAGATTAATTTATTGAAACAGAAATTATTCAAAAATTAGTAAAAAATTAATTTCAAAAATTACTTATAATAATTAATTAATTAAAAATTAAATACGAAAAAAAAATTCAGTCAAGAAACAAATTTTTGTACTATTATAAAAAAAAATTTTTTTTTTTTATCCTAATTTTCTTTTTATACAATTTTCCCAATTGCGGAATTTCTCTCTCTAATTATTTAGATAGTCAATAAAAAATATTCCTTATATTCAAATTTTCGACGTTTCGAATTTCGAGAAAGAAAATATTATCTATTTTCTCCTATTTTTATTTTCATATTTTTCTCCTGGAAAATTATTATTGCGAAAAATTATTCTCGAAATTCGTATATATATATATAATTAAATCTTATAATTTTCGTATTACAAAATAGTTTATAATTAAAAAGGGAAAGAACAAACAATTAATACCCGTTATCTCCGCATTTTTCACAACTCTGTTTCTCAATATTATAAGGCTCGTAGTGTATCAAAATAAAAAATATATTGTACAAAGTCGATAAAAACTAAATACGCGATAATTATTATGCACAACAAGAGAAGAAGGAGGAGGAGAGGATTAAAAATACAATACAAATTTTACCTATTAATTGACTAGAAATTGACAATTGTGGAA
This sequence comes from Leptopilina myrica (nomen nudum), assembly GCA_032872475.1. Lineage (NCBI taxonomy): Eukaryota > Metazoa > Arthropoda > Insecta > Hymenoptera > Figitidae > Leptopilina > Leptopilina myrica (nomen nudum). Next base: position 43,743,145 of record CM065462.1, on the reverse strand, counting down.
AAATAACAAAAAAAAAAAAAAAAACATAAAACAAAAAGTCTTGGAAAAAGTAAAAAACTATTTTTAAAAACGATTTTTTTAATTTGGAAAAAAAATATTTTACAGTTTGAAAACAATTGGAAAAAGTTTTTGTCAATTAAAAAATGTTTTCTCTAATTAACACAAATCTCTTTTTAATTCAAAAAATTCCTCAAATATTTTCGAATTTGAAAAAGAAAAATTGAAAACTATATTTTCAATTTGAAAAAATATTAAAAGGAGATTTTTTAAATTCAAAAATTATTTTTCTATTTAACAAAAATCTTTTTGTAATTAATTAAATTAATTTTTAAAAAATCTTTTTAATTTAAGAAATTAAGAAAGGTTTTTTGCAATTACAAAAATTTTTTTCAATTAAAAAATAAATTAAAATACATTTTTAATTTGAAAAAAAAAATAATGAAAAGGTGTTTTTCAATTAAAAAGTCTTTCTGTAATTGTGCTTTAAAAAATGAGAATTATTCTATAATTATGCTCTTAAAGTTGTTAATTTATGCTTTAATTATGCTTCGACCTTTTTAAATGAAAAAAAAACATTTTTCAAAAAAAAAATTAATAAATTCCCAATATTTTGCAAATAATTTTAGTGCTTACTAATTTTGTTTTCAAAAACAATGAACAATAATATTGTAAAATCGTAATTAATTGTAAATATTATATAGAAACTTAATTTGTAGAAAAAAAATAATTAAATATTAAAAATTTAATAATTAAAAAATTCTAATAAAAAAAAAAGTTTTTCGTTATTATTTACAAAGATTCGAGGAGGAGAGGAAAGTAATTTTGTCTTTTTTTTTTTTGGTTTCAAAAAAAAGGTTTACGAGGTTCTGACTACAAAATACCTTCACGAGACCTGGAGGAGAGAGGTGGAGAGTCGAGTTCGGTCTCCTCTCCCCACCGTTGAACCTCCACGCCGAGAAGCGTGTGGGTGTCTTCATCGGCGAGCCTCTCGGGGAAGGAAATCCCATCGCCAAAGCTGCAAAACCCCATTTTTTCACCCCAATACTATTCGATTGCAATTTTCTTTTTTTTCAACAAAAATAAATATATACAAAGAAAATAAAAATAAAAGAAATCAATTCAGTGACGTAACTATTCTTTTCACTTTTCGAATTTTTATCTTTTCTGTGCAAAAAGAAAATTTTATTTCTACTCTTTTCATTTACTAAAAGAAATTTTTTATTTTACTCTTTTTATTCACTAAAAGAAATTTTATTTTACTCATTTTTTTTTACTAAAAGAAATATTATTTTACTCAATTTTTATCAAAAAGGAATTTTATTTTTCTCAATTTTTTACTTAATAAAATTTTATTCTCCCTTCAGGTTAAAAAATTTATTTTTCTCCATTGTTATAGAAAAACAAAATTTTTAATTGTTAAAAAAATTTTATTTTCCATTTTTACTTTTTGGTTTTAGAAAAAGAAATTTTCTTTTCTTTTATTTTCACTAAGAGAAATATTCTTTTTTTGGACAACTTTCTCAAATTTTTAAACCAAAGTAAAATAATAAATTCCATACAAAATAAGGAAAGGAATATATTTACACGAGTTCGGAAATAGACTGAAAATGTAAAAAAAAAACTATAAATAAAAAACTCTCGCTGATAAAAAAAATCAATTATTTACTCTAAAAATAAAAACTCGACATTTAAATATTTCCAAGTGAAAGCAAAAAAGAGATGGTAATAATAATCTAGTATATAGATAATAATTATAATAATAATAACTATAATTTCTAAAAATATGAATAATTACAAAATTATGATTAGTAAAAATTATAATTGTTGTAAAAAAAATAATTAATAAAAAATATAGGTACAAAAATGTAATTAATTTAAATTGTAATTACAAAAATTTACAAAAATTAAATTGCAAAAATTAAAAAAATTAAATTACAAAATTTAAAAAAATATAATCAATAAAAATTATAATTACAAAAGTATGATTAATAAAAATCGTAATTACATAAATATTATTAATAAAAATAGTAATTAAAAAAATTTGATTAATAAAAAACGTAATTACAAAAATTTGATTAATAAAAATCGTAATTACAAAAATATGAATAATAAAAATTACAATTATAAAAATAGAATTAATAAAAAATTACATAATTGAAAAATAAAAAAAAATTAATAATATAAATAGAGAAAATAGTTACGTCACTGATTATAATTGTACTAAAATACAATTAATACATAAAAATAAAAAAAAATCGTAGGAACCAGATGCACAATACCTCCGGGATTGCAATAAATTACAATATATTCAAAAAGAATTTTTTTTACGCAAGAATGAGAGAGAGAGAGAGAGAGAGAGTAAGAGAGATGAGTCTTGGATTGAGAATAATATAGAGAAGAGATCATGCATCCACATGATTTTCAAATATATAGGAACGATGAGCGTCTACATGATTTTTTAAATTCTATAGAATATTATACAACTTATTATTAATATCTATCTATATATTAACAAAAAGAAGAAAAAAAAAGATCTCAACGTCAATTTCTACTTTCAAGCTCACTTCAAATTTCAATAACACTATTATCGCCTCTCGACAATATAATTTTCTTTTCTCTTTCCCCCCAAAAAATTCCTATCCTAATTTCCTCCTGTTTAATGACTATGGAAAAATATTTTTTATTTTCCACAATTTATATTTATCCATAAATTTTTTCCTTTTTTTTTTACTTTGTGGAAATTTAATAATTTATTCCCGAGAAAATAAAATCGAAAAAAAAGTCGTGATAATAAAACTAAAAATAATTCGATAATTAAAAAAAAACATTATCTAAATATTTAATTAACAATATAGTAAATATTTTTTTTCTCATATAAAATAATGCGAAATTATTTAAAAAATAATTTCAATTTTAAAAAATGCTTTTTTAACCAAAAAAAAGCAAGAAACTAAAGTTTTTAGTACAGTATTAAAAAAACCAGCTTTGCGCTCGATTCTATGATTAGAAAACTAGAAGCACATAAATGACTGTAAAAAAAATTTTAATGAGCTGTAAAATAAGAATTATGATAAACTTTGAATTATACACAATATAAAGTATAGAAAAGCATTTTCCAGACTGTTTTATTTTCTCTACCTCCTACAAAAATGCATCAGACAAATTATCGAAAAAAAATCTATTTTCTAAAAAAAAAATCTATTTTTACAAGAGGTACTTGAAAAAAAAACATCTGAATTTTTTTTTCCAAAAAAAAATAAGCCAAACACATCAGGATGAATGACATGCACATGCAAACAACAAATACGTTACAAATCACTTTTTAGAAATACAATCACAAAATTTCAAATTCTCTTAATTTTTTTTAATCTTCAGACAAATTTCTATGTAAATATAATTTTACTTTTTCACAATAAATAATATAAAAAATAAGAATATTAAAAAGGAATTTGAAAAAGATGATAAAAAATTTGAAAATAAAAAAAAATATACGAAATTGAAACTAAAAGTAAACAAAAATTGACTCGAAAATTTGAGACTACATATTTAAATTTTAACTTTGAAACTGAATTTGCAAAATTTATTTTTATTGTATTGTAGAAAATAGAAAATAATAAAAACAAAAATGATAATTATAGATTGTTGACACTAAACTTTTTTTTCACCCTTTTTATTTATTTTTTTTCAGTGGAAAAATAAATTTAAAAAAAATCCGAATTATGGTATTTCTCTAACTCTAAGGATTTCTGACCTGTTTTGAGTGTTGCCCATCGAGTTGTATGAATTTGGGGCACCATCGTCTTGTAGGCGAAGTGGATAGTTGACTCCATTGCCAAGACTAAAACACATTTGTTCCAAAACAAAAACCCTATTTTAAAAACGTGCTCACTACAATTTCATTACACTACAATTCTCGTCTTGAAACAAAAAAAAAAAATATATTCCGTTCCCATTTTTTTTTTCTTGTGAAAAAAACTATAAATTCCGTTCCAATTTTTTTATGCGAAAAAAAATAAGTTCCATTCTAATTTTTTTTGGTGCGAAAAAAACATAAATTCCATTAAAATTTTATTCTTTATGCAAAAAAACATAAATTCCGTTCCAATTGTTTCCAGAAAATAAAATTGATAAATAATTTATTTAAAAGAAATTACTAAATTTATTCAAAAAAAAATATATATATATATAGTTTTATTTTTAAATTATTTCAATGAAGTTGAAACACAAGAAACATTCAAAAAATAAATAAAACAAGAAATTCCCACACTAAGAAAAGTGTCACGTCTACAGAAAAATGCTAAAGATGCAAATATATTTATACACATTTTATAAATGCATATATTTAAAAAAAAATTCTATAAATATATAAAAAAAAATTGTCAAGCACTCAAAACAATTTTTCTCCTTTAAATATACATTTATGCACAATTATCTTGAAATCGACAATAATAATAACTGCGGAAGATCAATATTGAACACTTTTTTCACGAATAAAAACACCAAAAAAAATAGAAAAAAATTTTTTAAAACAGAAAAAAGTTGAAAGAAACTATTTTGACAATAAACAGAACAGAAAAAAAGAGAAAGAAAAGTTTGAGAAACGAAAGAAAGAATTATTTGTTTCAAAACTAAATTAAATATCACGATAGATAAATAAAATAACAAATTTTAACAAGTTTTAAAACTAAAAGTAAACAAGAAAAAATTGAAACTAAAAAATAAATTAAAAATAGAAGAAAATAAATAAAAAGAAAAAAAAAGAAACTATTTTGACAAAATAAATTAACTTTCAATATAAATAAAATAATAAATAATAACTTTCATAAATAATTAAAACTATAATTAATAATAAATAAATAAATAAACTAAATAACAAATTAAAGAATAAAAATATTCAGAAACCAAGAAATAATAAATTAAAAATATAAATAAAACAACAAATGAATAAAGAAGAAAATCGACAGAATCAAAGACAAAATACATAAATAAATAATTGAAAAATTCAATAAAGAAAAAAATGAAAATGAAAAATGCTGTGCAAATGACCAGCGATAAAATGCAAGTGCTGTAGAAGCGAAACATTTATGATCATAAACATTGAGATATTAATAATAATAATAATTTTCAAAGAAACAGAAAATGACCCTTTTTTTATCGGAAAATGTTGCTGGTTTTTTTTGTCTTTTTTACTCTTCTTTTATTGTTGGTCCTTTTGCACGAAAAAAATTTTTTTTTCACAATATAATCGAAACTTCCAGTCGACTATCGATTCCAAATTTGCTAAAAAAGAGATTCACTAAACTTTTAATACACAAGAATTAAAAATTTCATATTCTAAATATTTGCAAAGCAAAAATCGACTATTTAGGGAGAGAGAATATTAGAGAAAGAGAAAAAGAGAGAAATAGACAGAGAGGGAAAAAGTGGGTATAGAAAAAGGAGAGAGAGAGAGAGAGAGAGAGAGAAAATATCTCGTGACTATTTGCGAATTTTAAATTTTACTCCAACGAAACGTAATCAATTGCACTCAATTTTTATCATTATCGATTCAATTAAGTCATTACTGATTAATTATTAAACAATAAATTAATTCTTAAGGTATTAATTAGTAAATAAAAAATAAAAAATTAGTAAAAAAAAAGTAATCAATCTCAATCACAAATTTATTACGAAATAATTATTCTCTAAACAATTAACCGCCAAGTATATAATTAGTTTCTTACTAAATAATTAATCTTTAAACAATTAATTCCTAAATAATGAATAGGTAAACAATTAATTATTTACTTAATAATTATTCGGTAAGTAAGTAATTATTTAATTATTAATGAATTCCCTAAGAATAAATTTATTGCTTAAAGAATTATTCACTGTTTAGTAAATAATAATTATAATAATCAATTTCGAAAATTTTTAATGTTAATAAATATTTTCTAGTCAAATATGGTAAATTGATTATTAAGTAGATTAAATAAATAAGTACATTACATACTGATTTTTTTTAGCAAACAACCAATCGACGACTATTTAATTAATAAATAATTATTATATTAACCAAAAAAAATGAGTGGAAAATTTTTTAAAAAATCAAATAAAATTCTCAATAGTCGGTATTGTGCAATTGGCTCGTCACTGTGAAATTTTCCAATAAATTCTCCATATATAGTAACTGATTTTACTATTCTATAAATAATTAAATTTTCCAACAAAACTAAGTTGTATACTTATTTGAAAAGGAGGTCGCGCGCGCGCCATTGTTTTCAAAACGTTGAGAATTACAATATTTTCCAATATACGATTGATATTTATATTGTGTGTTTGAGAAGGGAAAAAAAACGAAACGATTCAAGGACTCGAATTAAAATTAGAAACACATTGATATTTATATATCCGCTTTATCCAAACGAGAAGCAATTTGTTTCTCTGAGACAAAAAAAACAAAAAACAAAAAGAACAAACTGTTTAAAAAATCGAGTGTCAATCGAAAAAAATTTTTATCAACTTTCAAATATTAAAAAATCTCTTTCCAAATTCATTCAATTTCCTAATTGTAATAATTCTTTACAAATTTAATTTAATATATAAATATAAACATATTTATTTATTAAAACAAATAAATATTTAAAAATCCTCTTAGAGAAATATTGGAATCTTTCAGGGATAAAAAAAATTCTTCTTGCGGAATATATAAATCGTAATAATAATAATAATAATAATTTTAGAAAAAAAGAAAGAAAATAAGTTGTAAAAAGAAAACAAACGAAAAAAAGTCTCACCTAGTGAAAATTGGTAGGAACCAGAGACGTGTATTGTCTCCAAATACTTCTTGAAAATTATTATACTTTCCAAGGCTATAAGCGTTTTTATCTTGTCCACTGCGGAACATTGGCGGTCTGTAAGCCTCTGAAAAATGAAAATTAATTAACAAAATGCCTAAAAAAAATAATAAACCAAAATCGTTCGGTTAGAAATTAAATAGAAAAAAAGATTCTAAAATATATAAAAAAAGGGGGGTGATATGTAAGAAAAATTTACAATTACCTAGTGTCGATCTGTTTCGTAAAATGAGGTAGCAATGGTAGAAGAAAAGTGAGTTGAGACTTACTGCAAACATTATTGCAATGAAAAACAGGAAAAGAACATGAAACTTGACCGTTTCGTGTAAATCATTCTGCAAATAAAAAAAAAAACCATCAGCACAATAAATAAATTGCTTGACAATTTTGTAATTTACTCTCCAAACAAGAAAAAAGAAAAATTATAATTTTTCAAAAAAACAAATCTAAGCACCAAAGTATTTAAATTGTTATGAAAAAAAATTAAATTAAATTAAGTAAAAATTAATGTAATATGAAAAATTTAATTTCGTAAAATGTGTAAATTTTAATTTCCTATAACAAAATAAAATGTAATTATTTTTCTCTATTTAAATTATTGGAAAAAATAAAATTAAAGATTAATGTAATTTGATAATTTTAATTTCGAATAACAATATAAAAAGTAATTATTTTTCTCTACTTAAATTAGTCGAAAAATAAAATTAAAAATTAATATACAACTTGAAAAATTTAATTTCGAAATTCCAGAAAAATTCCGCTTTTTAAAAAAATGTAATGAATTTTTTTTTTTTGAAAATGTTTCTTATCAGTAATAAAAAAAAACATAAATTGGGATAAATTACCTTCCAAAAGCGCACAAAATACTCCAATGTCGTGGCAGTAATAAATGTGCAATATAAAAATGCGTAAGCTAAGAACAACATGAAGAATTTATAATTATGGAAGCCAACGCAATTATTCACCCAGGGACAGTGATGATCCATTTTCAAAACGCACGTCCCGCAAACGCTGCAATGATGCGCTCTATCTGGCTTTATAACATAACACTGCTCGCAATAGCGCACAACTAAAAAATTACAGAAGAAAAAAATCCAATAAAAATTAAAATAAAATACATTTTTTCAACAAAAAAAAATTCTATTCATTTTCGTTTTTTCTCTTTTTTTACCCCCTTTAACGGTTCGATTCGTTATCGGAAGATCCTGTGCTAAACGATCCAAAATTTGCCTTATAATATCCTCCGTTTCGGCCGTTAAAACTTTCTCCATTTCGACAGCCGGAATTTTAAACTATAATTGAAAAAAAGAAAAATTAATTAATTTTTTTCTCGTACAAAAATTAATTTCACAACGTTAATCATTTTTCTTTCAAAATGTTTTCAATTTTTAAACTAATCTATTAAAAATAATTGAATTCTGGAAAAACAAATTTATCAAACAATTTTTTAAATAATTGAATTTTTTGAATAATTTAATTTTAACGAAGAATTTTACTATTTATAAAAATAATTGAATTTGTATTAAATTCAATTTATTAAAATTTTGAAAATAATTGAATTCTTTCAAAAAATTGTATTAAAAATTAAAAAACAATAATTGAAGTCCATATTGAGATTTTTATTCACTGTAAAATAAAATTAAAAATAATTGCAGAAAAATTAAAACAAAATTAAAAAATAATTACATACAAAATTTTTTTTTTTTTTTTAATTGAAACAAAAAAAATAATTCCCGAAAAATTAAAAAATTAAAACAAAATTGAAAAATTACGGAAAAATTGAAATAAAAAATCATTGAATTTGTATTAAATTTAATCTATTAAAGTTTTAGAAAATAATTGAATTCTTTAAAAAAATGGTATTACAAATTTTAAATAATTATTGAATTGCTTTTTGAGATTTTTTTTAAATTGAAAATAAAATTAAAAATAATAATTGAATTTCTAGTTGTTTTTTTTTTTAAATTGAAACATAAAATTAAAAATAATTCCCGAAAAATTAAAAAAGAAAACAAAATTGAATAATTAGAGAAAAAATTGAAATTAAAAATAATTGAATTTCTGCAAAGAATTTTACTGTTTAGAATAACAAAAATAATTGAAGTGTCTGCGAAAAATTTTCGAAAATAATAAACAATAGTAATTAATTATATAATTAGAAAAATTTATTATAAATAATTGAATAATTGCCGCAGTACCTTATCAGGAATTGGTGTTAATTCTGTGAAGACTGTTTGACAATACGACCAGGTAAACATCGCAAACAGCGCGTGGAAGAAAATCAGGTAAAAAACTGCATTTAAAAAAGTAAAACAGAAATTTAAATAACTTATTAAAAAATTACTTCTCCCCTTTCCTTAAAATTCAAGTTCTATAGAATTTTAGAAATAGAAAAAAAACTCAATTTTCATACCTCTTTGCACTGCACTCTCAAGAGTATCTAAAACAAAAAAAGAAGAAACCCAAAAATTGTTAATTTCCAAACAAAATAAATTATCTGAAAGAATGTTTTTTAAAAATTACTTTAAAAATGCCCTACAATTAATTAATAAAGTATTTATAAAATTAGTATTTTAATTTAATTAATTTTTCAAATTCATTGTTTACAAATAAATAATTTGTTTATTTATTTACTTCTTCATTTCTTTCATTTTTATTTTTTTCCATTTATTATCTTTCATTAAAATGATTTTAATATTTAATTACAAAGGAATTAGTTTAAAAAATAATTAAAATTAATTAGTTTAAAAATTAATTTCCTTAACAACCGGGATTAAAATTTTCCACTAAATTTATTAGCAAATTTACTATATTACCAAAACAAAAACCCCAAATTTTCTTTCACAAAACTCCTATACTTACTTAAAATTCTATCGATTTATTGGAAATTTCAATTCGAAAACAGGAAATAATTCTTTTTTTTAAAGTTTATAAGGAACTCTGTTTTCACTCAAAACAATTTCAAACGCGGCTCGATAATATAATAATAAAAGAGATGAAAAAAGAAAGTGAAAATAAACCCAAAGAAAACCGCAAAATCAAAAAGCCACTATCGCTTCAATAAACAAATAAATAAAATTCACCACGTAACATAAAATAACAAATTTTATTGTATTTTTATCTCTCGATAAATAAACCCAAATCTCCTGTTTTAAAATTAGCAAAAACTATCATAGAGACCCTGGAAAATAAAGGAAAAAAAAGTGATAATAACTTTTCACTCACGAAATAGATAAAAATCACCGCACACAACTGTTTTTTTAAAAATAGTTATTTCCAAACAAATTTCTATCTATTAAATTTGTTTAATTTTTCCCCTTTCTAAATTTTCTAAATTTTTTCAAATTTACAAAAAAGAAGTAAACAAACAAACAAAAAAGTGTTTTAAATATTCTTAAAAAAAAATTTATTCGTAAAAAGGAAATAAAAAAATGATTTATTTCAATAAAAAATTATTACTTATCATAAAATACTATTTACGAGAAGAAATCGAATAAACATGATAAATACCGGTCGATTAAAAGTTTGCATAATTTTAATAACAAAATTAAAAAAAATAAATTAATAAAAGATCGTAAAAGTGACATAACCTCAAAAATTTAAGGGTGAATTTCCCGAGGTGGGGAGACGACTTTTTTTTACAAGACATATTTGAAAAATATATATTTAGTTTTCACTAGAATAAAAATAGATTATAGAAGATACTTACAAAAGCAGAATTGAACTATATAAGCGTAGTAAGACCAGCCAACGGTTGTTAAAATAAAGATAACTGGAATCCATTTGACTGCCTTCAAACACCACCAACAGGATCCGTTTTGTTTACTCATTTTGTCAATTGCAATTTCATTTAAAAAAAAAATTACACTCACACTTTTTTTTCACTATTCACCTCACACATTACGATAGGCACTTTGCCTCTTTTTCTTCTATAATTTTTTATGTATATAATTTATTATACATATGAGAGAGAGAGAAAGAAAAGAGCACAGCAGCAGGGAGAGATGAGAAAAATTTTCGAAATATGTTTCGAAAAAAAAATAAAAATACGAGAAATAAAAAAAAATAATCTTACATCAGACAATCATGAATTTTTCCTCACGCGTATTATGACGTAAACTCTCCGTCAAATTTATTCGAGGCGTTGTCTTTATTTTCACGTTTGACATCGATATAATATATATTTAACAATCTCTACTCTTATATATGTATTAATATCGCACGTTATCATACAAATTCATCGAAGAAGCACAATCCACATTCTTTGACTTCGACAACACGACTGACAGAAATAATTTTCCTACTTGTCGCTAATGCGCATGCGCTTTTTTTGATAAAAAAAAAAATAAATAAGATTCAAAATTTTTCCTTCTAAATTGTTTTAATTTTACGATTTTAAAACAAAATTTCTTTCCTTTCGCAGAGTTCTAAACTTGTCTTCTGAAAGTTAATTATGTTTTTATACATATATATACATTTTGAGGTTATGATAGAGCGCGAATCGCATTCGAATAAATTCTCTTATTTGGATATTTGGTTTTTTGAAATTTCTTTAAAAAAGTATGTTATAGATCGTTTATCCCTTGAAGAAAACTTTATCTCGCAAAAAGATATATATTTTCAAAATTACGAGAGAGAAGCTCTAGGAATTTGAAAATTCGCGGGCATTTTGTCGTGAGCGGAAACAAGTAACGCCATCGCGAGTCAACTACTACTTCCTTTTCTTTCTTGTTTGGCACGTGTGTTGAATAAAATGGAGAAAGTACAGAAGGTAAATTAAAATAGTATTTTAAAGTGTTTCGCGAATTAGTTTTTAGTTAAAAAAGTGCAATAATTAAAAACTAATTGTGTCTTGTTTCAGAAACAAAAGGAACCCATCCACTCGGTGCAGGTCTTCGGACGCAAAGTGAGTAAATATCATTGTTTGAGGTTATGTTGTCGCGTGCTTGAATTTTTTCCCCCAATACGTAATGTGTCATTAATTTAGATTCAATTTTTCTCTATAAAAAACCGTTCGGAATTGTTATTTTTTCATTTTATTGCAAGTTTCTTTTTTTTGAAAACCTAACGATTAATTTTCCAAAATGATAATTAACGTGTTTTTTGACGAAAGAAACGAAAGTTTGTTCCAAATTTTTCGCTATACAAACTTCGCTCAAGGGAACATTGTGTGAAAAATATTTGGAAATTGGACGAATTTTGGAATTAATTAAATGTTTTTTTTTAGAAAAGCGCGACCGCAGTGGCATATTGTAAACGGGGACGCGGTCTCGTCCGGGTTAATGGTCGACCATTGGAATTGGTAGAACCCCGTGTTCTTCAATATAAACTCCAGGAGCCCATTTTACTTTTGGGCAAGGTAATTATTCTTTAATTAATTTTTCTAATCATCTTAATTAATTTTCCCTTTCTTATTCAACTCAATTAACCCTTTAAAAAGAAAATATACATTTTTTATTTCAATTTAGCCGAATTTTTACCTTTAATTTTTATTTTAGCCGAATTTCCGATTTAAACTATTTTCGACTTTTTTTTTAGATCGAATTTCAAAATTTAGTAAAAGTTTTGATTAAAGCAATTATTATTTTTTTAAAAATAAAAAGTACTTTTTTAAAAATAAAAACGATTTTTAAAAATAAAAAAGTACTTTTTTAAATAAAACGATTTTAAGAATAAAAAGTATTTTTACAATAAAAATTATTTAAAAAATAAAAAGTATTTCTTTAATAAAATGATTAAAAGTAAAAAAAAGTACTTTTAAATGGAAACGATTTTTGAAATAAAAACAATTTTTAAAACAGTACTTTTTTAATAAAACGGATTCTTTTAAAACAAAAAAAAATAACTTTTTCAATAAAAAAAAACAAGACATTCTCTTTTTTTACAACAATACAAAAAGATTTCTTTTAACAAAAAAAAACACTTTCTTCATTAAAAAAAAAATTTTTTTCTAAACAAAAAAAAAATCTATGAACTTGAATTTATTTTCGCTAATTAAAAATTCAATTTATTTACAACGACTCGTTTATTTAAAGAGTTAATTCACTTTTGACTTAATTTATTTAATTAAAAGAGAAAATTTTCTTTCGAGAATAAATATGATGAATTTTTTATTCCGAACATGATTCTCTGTGAATAGAAAACGGATTCTGAATAATTTGTAAAAAATTGAAGAAAATATGTTTAAAAAAAAATTGCAAGTATCAATAAAAAAAAAATTTCTTCATCTTCTTTTTACAGGAAAAATTCGCAGGTGTTGATATCAGAGTTCGTGTTAATGGCGGAGGACATGTCGCACAAATCTACGCCATTCGTCAAGCAATTTCAAAAGCTCTCGTCTCTTACTATCAAAAGTGTTAGTAAAATTTGCAATAAATTTCATTTCTAGTTTAGAATTTTTCTTCTCTAAGTTAAAAAAAAAGAAAAAAAAAGTAAATTGCATAATAAGAATAATTCTTCATATGCAAAAAAGTAAGGAAGAGGAACTAAAAGAAAATCAAAACAAAATTTAAAGATATAAATTTAAATTAATGAATTTAAAGAAATTGAAATAATTAAGGAATTTTTTTCTTAAATATTATTCAATCGAATGGTTTTAATTTGCACAAGAAAAACAATTTGGAAGTTAAAGAAAGTAAAACGAAGGTTTAAAAAATTATCTCTAACGAATAGTTATAATTATTAGCCTAATAATTATTTTATAAACATAATTATTGAATTTTATAATTATAACGATTCAATAATTTTAGAAAATAAATGTTTGCTCTTCTTTTCTTCCAGTTCGTTTGCAGTTCAAATTTACTTCGTTTTTAGTTTAAATTTAGTTTGTTTTCAGTTTAAATTTAGTTTGTTTTTAGTTCGTTTTCAATTTAAATTTAGTTTGTTTTTAGTTCATTGTCAGTTTAAATTTAGTTCGTTTTAAGTTTGATTTCAATTCATTTTAGTTTATATTTTTAGTAGTTCCCTTCTTGAAATTCATTTATTTTATTAAAAAAAAGCAAATATTTAGTAGAGATAAAAAGTAAATTTTTACTTAACTTTAAGAAATGTTTTCTAATTACTAACCTTTTTTTTCATTTACAGATGTCGATGAAGCAAGCAAAAAGGAAGTTAAGGATATTTTGATCCAATACGATCGAACACTGCTGGTCGCCGATCCGAGACGTTGCGAGCCGAAGAAATTCGGTGGTCCCGGTGCAAGAGCACGATACCAAAAATCGTATCGTTAATTTCAAAATTTACCTGCAAAATTTTCTTTACATTATTCAATAAAATATAAAAAAAAGAATACAAAATGCACTCTTCTTTATTTTTAATGCCCATCAAATTTATCAATATTTTTTTCTTTAGTACAATTTTTTTTTCAAACTAAAGACAAATTTTTACATTAACAATTAAAATCGTAAATTTTTTAATCAAATTAAAATCGTAAATTTTTCAATAAAAATTCTATTTTCTAATCAAATTTCTATTTTTGTATTAAAATCCTATTTTTTAAAAATAAAAATTCAATGTTTGCATCAAAATTCTAAATTTTATAAACCGAACTCTATTTTTTTAATCAAAACTTTATTTTCATACTGAAACAATTTTAGTTTTTAATCGAAATTCTACATTTTTTAAAAATGAAAATTCTATTTTTCCTTCAAATTGTAATTTTTCGAATAAAAATTCATTTTTCCTAATGAATTCCTATTTTTTAAGATACAAAATCAATTAAAATCCGAATTTTTATTAGTCACGATACAATTACGTAATATTATTTTATAATTAAAAATATTAAATATTATAAAATAAATTTTAAAATAATTAATTTAATTCAATGTTTTTAATTAATTGTAATTTTAAATTTACTAGTTTTTAATTTTTAAGTTTTTTATACTAATATTTAAAGGCCGATACACAATATTTTTTTGCGAACGTGAAGCATGAGACAGAGAAAGATAAACACACGTTTCTGTCCTTTTCAAGTCGATAAAAGCGAACCCTACTTTAACGAACACAGACGCTACTGATTTCTCTGATTGAGAGAAAAACGTGGAGAAACGATTTGAGACCTAAAGAAAAGTTAATTAATTTATAAGTTCACCAGGTAAATATTATTCATCACTATTCTAGCATTAAGAACAATAATAACGAAAATATGCTTAAAAAAATTATTTTGTATTCAAATTATTTTTTACCCTGAATTGAAGGCAAAAAGAAACTACTGTATAATTTAGCATAACATTTTTTTTTTGCTTCTTTCAGGAATAAGAAAAATTTAACGACTATAATTATCATCTAAAGAATAACCACATCGTTTATTTCGTTATTAAAAATGGAAAATTCAAGAGTAATAGAAGAAATTGGAATATTCACCCTAATGAAAAACAAACGAAAGGCTTTTAAATGGAAAACAAATTCTCTTGGCCAATAAATGAAGAAAATTTATCTCTTCAGCACGCTGCTATCGGAAATTCTTTGGAATTTCTTTAATATTTTCATACATTTTCATCGAAAATGAGAAAGTCTCTCTATTAACAAATGAAAAATTAAAATTATTATTCTATTGTAGAAAAAAACAACAGAATTGTATATTTTGAATCAATAAAAAAATAAAATATTCCAAAACAGAAAATTATTATTACTCGTATTTATTTTTGCACCGCCTTAAAGTGGAAGCGGGTGACAGTTGTCATAGTTACACCCCTGACTAAACTTTAAATTTACAAATCCGAATCAACAATATTCTTATGATAATAATTATTATCATATTGTTTTGTTGTTAAACGTGTCGAAATCAGTTATTAATTAAATACTACGACAATTAGGTTCTTCGGAATTTTAACAGCTGTTTTTTATTTCCATTATTTAAAAAAAACCTATATAAATACATGTGTATTTTTTTACCAAAATTCAAAATCTAATTTATTAGCGAGTAAAATTTATTTCCCTATGAAATATAAAATATAAAAAATAGGAAACAAATTTTTTTTACCTTTAGTGTGATTATAATAATTTTTTTTTAAAATAATAGTGATAAGAAGAAAAATAATCTTTGAAACCTAACCTCTTTCACACGAAATGAAAGTGTCACTCGATCGTCTTGCGACGTTTGAAGAAAAAATATTTAATAATTAATTCAACAACAAGAAGAAATAAACAAAAGGATTCAAAATGAAGACAAGATTTAATACTTATGATCTTGTGAGCACCATCACAGAATTGCAACCGTAAGTTTTTCTTTTCATAATAAAAATATTTACAATTTTTCTTCCCATCAAGAAATGAATGCAATATTTATTTACGTTCAAAAAATAGAACATATTGCAGTTAATTTTAGTCAATGTTTACAAAAAAAAATTAATAACTATTCATAGAGGAAAGAGTTATTTCATGTTTTAATAAGCAACTATTTTTTTTTCTTTCGTAAATTGTTTACTTTTAGGTTATGTCAACGACTATTTTTTAATTTAAAAAAATAGTAATTTTGATGTAATAATTAACAGTTCAATACATTTTTAATTGAATTTTTCAAAAGAACGGAATTATTCTTTAAAAGTTTAAGAAAATTCTTTGAAACAATTCAAATTTTAATATTTAAGTAAAATTCTTTTAAAAAAATATATTACTTTCATAAATATAGTAAATTTTTTCGGAGTAAATCGAGTAAATCAATTATTTTCAACACAATTTTAAAAAACTTCTTTACAAAAAATTCAATTATTCTCATAATAAATAATATTTTTCGAAGCAAGTCAATTATTTTTATGAATATTAACAAAATTAATTACAACAATTCAAATATATTAAATAATACAATTCTTCGGATAAATTGAATTATTTTCAAAAAAAATTTGTATTAAAATTTCTAGAAAGAGTTGAATTATTAAAAAAAAAATTTGGATAGAACTTTATTTACCAAAATTCTATCATTTTCCATACATTTTTAATTCAATTTCTAGAAAAAATATATTGAATATATTTTCCAAAGAAAAATTGCTTCAAAAAGAACTATTCTTTTAAAATATTAAAAAAAATATTATTTTCAGATTAATTGGTATGCGAGTGAATCAAGTTTACGACATTGATAATCGTACATATTTAATACGTTTGCAAAGAAACGAAGAAAAACGTGTACTATTAATTGAATCTGGAAATCGATTTCACACGACAGCTTTTGAGTGGCCAAAAAATGTCGCTCCATCTGGTTTTTCAATGAAGGTATTTAATTTAATTTATTTTAAAAAAATTTAATATTTGTATTTGCAGTTTTTACATTTTCATTTAAGTTAATTTTGCCACTTGAAAAAAATAATTATAAATAATATAAATTTTCTTTTTAATATAAAAAAATGTCTTCAAAAATTAATCTCTCGTCATATTTCTTTCCAGATGAGAAAACATTTAAAAAATAAACGATTAGAAAGTTTAAGGCAAATTGGCGCCGATCGAATAGTCGATTTTCAATTTGGAAGCGGAGAAGCTGCTTATCACATTATTTTGGAATTGTATGATCGCGGAAATATTATTCTCACCGATTACGAGATGACGATTTTAAATGTCCTGAGACCTCACACTGAGGGCGACAAAATTAGGTAACTAATTATTTTTTTTTCTATTATTATTATTATTAAAGTAAAAAAAATCATTAAAATAATAACTTCAAGCAAAGTAAATTCGAAACAATTTAAATTACATTAAAAATAAAATTTTAACAAAAATTCTTCGCAAAAAAAAGAATAATTAAATAATAAAATAAAATAAAAATATTCAGTAAATAAAATAAAATTCCATTTCCTTATCAATTTACAGATTTGCCGTACGCGAAAAATACCCCCTCGATCGTGCCCACAAGGAAATAATGCCATCAATTGAAGAAATAAAAAAGCGAATCGAGAGTGCAAAACAAGGTGAACAATTGAAAAAAATACTCAATCTTCTCCTTGAATTTGGCGCCTCATTAATCGATCATATTCTCCTGAGAGCTGGATTCCCATCAAATTGCAAAATAGGACAAAATTTTCAGATTGAAAGTGATTTTGAAAAATTACACACGGCTCTCGATGAGGGAAAATTGATACTTGAAACTGCAATGAAAACAAATTCCAAAGGTTATATTGTACAAAAAAAGGAATCGAAGATAAATGCCGACGGCAAGGAGGAGTTTATCTACGCTAATATTGAATTTCATCCATTGCTATTTGAACAAATTAAAAATCAAATCTACAAGGAATTCGATTCATTTGATTTGGCTGTCGATGAATATTTCTCATCGATGGAGGGACAGAAATTGGAATTAAAAGTTTTACAACAAGAGCGCGAAGCACTCAAGAAATTGGATAATGTCCGTAAGGATCATAATCAACGATTAATATCGTTGACGAAAGTTCAGGATGAGGATAAGCAAAAGGCCGAATTAATTGCCAGGTGAATAATTCTTTTAATTTAGAATTTTTTCTTTTTATTCACTAGAAAATGATAATAGCGAGCGAAAAATATTATTTTTTAATTTTTAATTTCTTCTTAAAAGAATTGCAGTTACAATTTTTAAAAGTAGATGAACTTGAAAATATTTTCATTTAAAATTTTGTAAAACTTCAGTTTTAAATGAATTTCATTTAATTGATTTCAAAAACTTTTTTTAAATTCAATTATTTTCAATGCTTGCTATTTGAATAAAATTTAACGAAAAAATTCAATTATTTAAACCGAAATTTTAATAAAATTAGTCTGAAGAATTCAATTATGTTCAAACGTAATAAAATTCTTCGCAAAAATCCAAGTATGTTTGAAAGTTTACAAAAATTCTTGTCAAACTTTAAATTGTCTTTATAAATAATAACATTTTTCTCCGAAATTCAATTATTTTTGTCAAATATTAATAATATTCTTGGCAGAATTTCAATTATTTTTAATATTCAAAATTTTCATTAAATTTATTGAAAAATGAAATTATTGTTAAATTTTTTTTAATTTGTCTCTTGACAATAAATAATAACAATAAACATAATAATTAAATTCTGATAAAATTTGTTATAAAAATTCAAAGTTAAAAAACATTCAATTATTTAATAAATAATTTTTATAGTTAAATAATTGATTTCTTGTAGAATTTTCTAATCAATATTGATTTAAAAATAAATTTCAGTAAAAATTTTCGATTGTAATTGAATATCATATTCAAAAATATATATTTATTTGAAAATTGTACGAGAATTCATTACTTTCATTGTAAAACTAAACTTTTTATTAAATAATTGGCCTTTTTTAAAATTGAATTATCATGAAGAATCAGGAAATTTTTTAAATAATAATTGAATTCTACTAAAACATTTTAATAAAAATTTTTAAGTATTTGCATTTTTCGAGAAATTTTATAAAAAAAATTTTATATTAAAAACTATTGAAATTCTGATAAGAATTTTATTTAAATTTTTCAGAAAGGTAATTTTTTTCTTATGAATAATTAAATGTAGTTTCAACATCCTGGAAAAATTCTGTTTTTAAACCTGGAAAAGTCAGGGAATTGGAAAAGAGTAAAAGCGTGGCAACCCTAAAAAGTGTTTCTAATATTTTTTTATTTTTCTAATAACTTGACTTTTTCAGTTTCTAAATATTTCCATTTATTATTATTATAATTTATTATTAATAATAAATTAGTTTTAACAAAAAAACTGAATATTTACAGAAATCAAGAATTAGTGGACGCTGCAATTGTCGCTGTGCAAAGTTTATTGGCGCATCAATTTTCATGGCCGGATATTGAGGCATTGGTGAAGGAAGCGCAGGATCGAAACGATCCAATTGCACAACATATTAAAAAATTGAAATTAGAAACTAATCATATATCGTTATTGTTAACGGATCCATATCACGAGGAAAATAATGACGACAACGACAATGATGACGATGACGATGATGATGATGATAATGATAATGAACCTGAATTAAAATCAATGATTGTCGATATTAATTTGGCGCACAGTGCATTTGCAAATGCAACGAAATATTACGATTTAAAGCGTCATGCCGCTAAGAAGCAACAAAAAACAATCGAATCACAGGGCAAGGCATTGAAATCGGCTGAGAGAAAAACAATGCAAACATTAAAGGAAGTTCAAACAATTCACAGTATCAATAAATTACGGAAAGTTTATTGGTTCGAGAAATTCTATTGGTTCATATCGTCGGAAAATTATTTAGGTACACTACAATTTAATTCATTTAAAATTAATCAAATAATATCCACTTCAATTTTCAAATAATACCAAATTCAAAATTGTAAAAATAATTCAATTGCTTTTGAAAAAAAATATAATTCTTTCAAAGAACGTTTCGCACGTGAAATTTGGGGAAAATTTCAATTAAAAATGTCTTTTTCAGTGATTGGCGGAAGAGATCAACAGCAAAATGAACTTATTGTAAAACGTTATTTACGCGCTGGCGACATTTATGTTCATGCCGATTTAACAGGTGCGAGTTCAGTGGTAATTAAAAATCCAAGTGGAGCTCCCGTACCACCGAAAACTCTCGCTGAAGCCGGAACAATGGCTGTGACTTACAGGTAATAAAATATTCCCCAGTCATCAAATAATAATTTAATTTTTGCGAAATTATCATTATTTATGAAAATAATAATTAAATATTTGCGTAGAAATTTATTTAACAAAAATGTTTTAAATTAAATTAAAAAATTGTTTTCAGTATTGCCTGGGAGGCGAAAGTGGTCGCTGGCGCTTGGTGGGTAAACAATGATCAAGTATCAAAAACTGCGCCAACTGGAGAATATTTAACGACCGGTTCGTTCATGATTCGTGGTAAAAAAAATTACCTCCCTCCCTGTCAATTGGTCATGGGCTTGGGATTTATGTTTCGCCTCGAGGAAAGTTCAATAGAACGTCACAAAGGCGAAAGAAGAATTCGAACATTAGACGACGAGAATGATGAAAGTTTCGTTGAAACGGAAAAGGAAATCGAAATCGAAGAGGGAGAAGGAGAAGACGAAGAAGGTAGTTACAGAAAAATTTGTTTTCACAAAATATCTCATTATAAAATATTCCCTTTCTATAAATATTATTAATTAGAACAAAAAAAAAATTTTTGTTAACAAAAGAAATTTTCTTCCTTTTATTAATATTTTTTTTTTAAATTCAAAGCGAAGCGGCAAAACTAATAATAAATATTTCTACAGATAATTTAGAACAGGAGAAATTGAATCCAATTCAGGAACTAAATGAACCGGAAAGCACTCAAGAAGAAAAAGTAGAGGAAAAAAATGAAGAGAGCAGTGACGATGAGGAAAACAAGTCACTTTTTCCAGATACACAAATTAAAATCGACCTCTCCGGAAACAAGTAATGAAACATTGACAATTCTTCATTTTTTGTTCTTGAAAACGACTTTTTTTTTTATTATTCACTACAATCATATTTTTTTCTTTTTCTTCCTTTAAGAAATAATATTTTTTCTTTTTCTCCATTTAAGAATGCATCTTCGAGTCGACAACGCGAAACCGTTGACAAATCAAGAAAATAAAGAAGTAAAGGAAGAGGAGAAACTTGAAAAAATCTCGCAGAAGAAGCAGAAGGCGAATTCACAGAATAGATCGCAACAAAAAGAGGAAAACGAGGAGGAAAAGGAAAAACCAAAACCACAAGCTTTGAAACGAGGGCAAAAGGGGAAATTGAAGAAAATTAAGGAAAAATATAAGGATCAAGACGAAGAGGACCGTCGACTTTTAATGGCCGCCTTGCAGGTATTTTTCTCCCGTAAAATAAAGTTTCCAATCAAAAATAAAAATTTCAATAATTTGTATTTTTTTTTGTTCTTAATTAAAATTCAATTCAATAAAGAAATAAAAAATGTGATTTGAAAAAAGCTGATTGTCGGCTGTGGTTACTCTTTAGAAATAACGAGAGTAGTTGCTTAGTGACCAACAATCAATTCTTGAAGTTCGCAGAAAAAAATAATTTTTCATTTTCTGCTGATTGTCGGCTGTGGTTACTTTTTAGAAAAAAGAATTAAATTAATTTTGACGACCCGGATATTAATTAAAATTGTTTTAGTAGTTGCTTAGTGACCAACAATCAATTTTTGAAGTTTGCAGAAAAAAATAATTTTTCATTTTCTGCTGATTGTCGGAAAACCTTGAAAAAGACTGGAATTTTGAAATCTAGATTTTGTGGCAAACATGAATAATAATATTTTTTCTTGTTCTGAATTAAATGAAAATAAAATGAAAACGTTTGATAATTCAAGTCGGCAGGCGCAGCGAAGGAAGATAAAAGGAAAAATCGCCAGAAAGATCCCTCGGGACCAAAGCAGCAAAAGAAGAAAAACGTCCCACCAAAAAGAAAACCAATCGAGCAAACTGTCGAAATTGGGGAAAATAATATTGAAGAAGAAGATTTGGGACCGGCTCCCGAAATCGATATGTTGGATCAATTAACCGGAAAACCAGTCGAAGAAGATGAATTACTCTTCGCTGTACCAATAATTGCACCTTACAATACTTTAACTAATTACAAGTAAGTATTTTATTCATCAATACTTAAAAAATAATCCCTAACTAACTTCAAATTTTTCAAAATTATTCATTTCAGATTTAATTTTAATTCATGTAACTTCGTCGAAAAATTAAAACGAAATTAATTTACTACCGACTTTAATAAAAAAAAAATTATTAAATTTAATTCTTTTCTTTTCAGATTCAAAGTGAAATTAACGCCAGGCACGGGAAAAAGGGGAAAAGCGGCGAAAACAGCAGTCGCCGTATTTTTGAAGGACAAATTAATAACATCGCGCGAAAAAGATTTAATAAAATCAGTGAAAGACGAATCAATCGCGAGGAACATTCCCGGTAAAGTGAAAATTAGTGCTCCACAAATTCAAAAAGTGAAAAAATAATTCTTTTCCCCCCTCTACTTTTCGAAGAGAGAGAAAAAGATATTTTAATTCACATCGTGTAGAAATTTATTTAAAGTTTACATTGTTTAAAAAAAATAAAGGTTTTTTGTAAATATCAAATTGAAAATTGTCTTCTCTATAATTCACCCCATATGGAAAATAAAAAAAAATATTTTCTTTAAGACAGAGAATTTCCTTTAAAAAAAAAAAGAATTTTGCACTCAATTAGAAAAAGTTTTTTCATTTTCTTATTATTTTTTTCAAAAAATAAAAATTCTCATTGTATAATTAAAAATAAAAAACACTTTTTACAGAAAAAAAATTAATCAAACAATTACAATTTGTCTAAACAAATTTTTATTTATTGAAAAAATATAATTCATCATCATCATTGAGATGGAAAATTTTTTCCTCTCTAAACAATTTTATTCACTAGTAAAAAACAAGCAATTGTTTATCTACTGGGAAAATTTTCCACATACTGGAAATTTTCTAATAAATCTTTTTTCACAGTTTTAGTTTTTCACAAGATTTCCATGTGTTCTAAATTTTAATGTTTCAATGTTATAATTTTGAATGTTAAATATTAAATGTTAAAAGAATGAACAAAATTTCGTGTAAGTGGAAATTTTTTTTTTTGTTTTTATTTCAAAAAGTCATAATTAACATTGTGGAATGTGAGAGGGAAATAATTCCACTCGGTTTAAAAAGGCCACATTATTAAAAAGTGGGAGAGGAATAGAATGAATAGAAAAAAATAGAATGATGAAAAAAAAATACTGATTACCTCAAATAATTGCAATGATCAAGACAAAGTTTTTCCCGAAAACTTTATACTGTCACTTTTTTTCTTTTTTAAAAAATGAAAACTCTTCTTTTTGTATTTTCTCGAAAAAAAACAGCCTCTTCATGATTTTCTTTCTTTTCATACACACAAACTGTCAGAGAATAATTGTTATTCGTTAATCATCAAACAAATCCTTCTCGGAATCGAGACTTGTATTTTTCTTTGCTCTCGCCGTCATTTTTCCCCGTGGTCTCGTTCGCGTGCCAACAGAGATAATCTAAAAATAAAGACGAAAATTTTATTTTATTTATTTTACATTAATTTAGGAAATTAAAAACATTTGAAAAGAAAAATTATTCAAAAAATTAGAAATAAAAAACTTAAAACCGGAAATTTCGAGGATTATGTATTAATATAAATAAATTTTTCTCTCTTCACCTCGGGTTCGGAGTCAGAGTCCAATTGTTTACGAGTATTCTTTTTCCTCTCCCTCATAACTCTCTTTCCTGACGATCCAGCATCACGTGTTGTTGTCGTCGCCTTTTTATCCGGCGTCTCAACAACTCGCTTCTTCCTCTTTATTTGCACCTCATATTCCCCGCTTGGATCGAGATTAGCCAAAACATTTTTCACCACATCATCGCCGCTAATGCACGAATTATTCATAATCATTGAGTCATTCAATGAATTTGCCTCCGAGCTCAATCTCTTGAGTGCTGCAATTTTTTTCGGTACCGCCGAGGCAACAATTGTTTTTGTCTCCTTCTGAGTTGCAATTTTCTTTGGTAAACGTGACTGCACTTTTGACGCAACTTTCTTCTCAACTGGAGTTTTTGGTTCACATACCGATGCAATTTTCCCGGCAGCTGTTGATTTTTTACCACCGGAAAACACTAATTTATCGCCTGGCGTTTTACCAAGGGACTTGAGACCTTGAATTAGTGTTTGCTTAAATTTCTCATAGTCGGGCGTGTCATTGAATTTCATTTTTGCCAGGAGTGACATGAATTGTGTGATTGCCGCGGGAATTAATGAATCGGCGAAACATTGTTTGAGAAATTTATTTGTATCACTGAAGGCGGCCTCCTTTTGCTTTTGCACTGCTGAAGGATCGCTTAAATTTTTCTCCCACGGCAAAGCGCCGCAGATCCATTGAATTAAATTGTAAGCCAGAATTTCTATGTCCCCTCGCATTGTTGGCACTGAAATAATAGTAGAAAGTTTATTTTGATTATTGAAAGTCTAAACTAAAATATAAATATATAAAAATATATATAAAATATAAATCCGTTATTTTTAAATAATCAATTATATATAATATTAAATTTTTTTAATAATTTTAGAATTTTAGTTATTAAGGTTTTTTAAAAATCTGGGTTTTTAAATTTTTAATGAAATTCGTTTAAAATTAAAGTTTTACAAAATTTTAAATGAAAATATTTTCAAGTTCATCCACTTATAAACATTGTAATTGCAAGTCTTTTAAGATTGAATTAATTTTGAAATATACAAACTTGTACAAATAATAATAAAAATCGAACAATAAATTATAAATTAGGTAAGTGTTAAAGTTAACGATCACTCCGAGTGAAGCCAATTAATTTGAAAATTTGTTATTATTATTAAATTATGAAATTTAATTAAATGAAAAGGGAGAAAATTATAAAACCAACCTCCCATATGAGCATCACGGCTCGTGTACTCAATAGTTCCATTGTGCGCTTTTTTAGGATCTAATTTGTACTCCGGTTTCGTTGTATAATGCGACGCCAAGCCAAAATCAACAAGATACACTTGATTTTCATTTCCCCGATTAAGTAACAAATTTCCTCCCTTAATGTCAGCGTGAACGTACGTTCGACTGTGAATATATTCTAAAACATCAATCTGAAAAAGAGAAATTATAAAAAATCCATCTCTTATCATTAAACAAGAAAAAGGAAAACGGTTTACAAAATTTTGAAAAATTTAAATAATTCAAATATAAGTTCAATAAAATTTCTAATTAAATTCATTCGAAATTGAAATTTTCTGAAATTTTAAATTCAAACCTTTTGAAGTTCACCTACTTATTAAAATTGTAAACGCAACACTTAAAATTTAATTAATTTTGAAATATTTAAGTACAAATATTCATTAAATAATGTACAAGTAATAATTTTTTTTATAGTTCTTCAAGAAGTTATTTAAAAAGAAACAATTGTCAGATATTTTTTTTCTCAAGTATAAAAAAAACAGAGTAAGAAAATAAAAAAATATTTACAATCTGCAGGCCAATTTGATAAACAGTATTCTCTGGAAAAACTCGATTATTTTCCAAAAACAATTTCCATAAGTCAGTACTGTAACGTTCCATAACGACAAAACGATATTTTGTATTGTTACATTCATGACTTCCAGAACCAAGAAAACGTGGCATTCCAATGAAGGAGAGTTTCTTTTTCTTTCTCCATGATTCGACTGAAAATTAAAATTCTCATTCAGTATTTTTTTCTCACTTTAAAAAAAAAAAATAAATAAATAAGAATCATTTCCATAAATTAAACAATTAATATATTTAATTCATGTTCCTAAATAGCTACTTAGTTAAAGTTCCAAATTTCTAGAATTTTATAATTGTGCCAAAAATTTTACATACTGTCATCTGATTTAGCATTTCTCATGTAAAAATGCATTTCCACGAATAACGGTCCATTTCCATGTGGTTCCTAAAAGAAAAATTCAATTACTATTTATTTTTAGATGCTAATTTTTATAAAATACAATTTATTCTTTTTGTTCCATTTATTTTTATCCTAGTAAACTGTAAATAAGAAGAAAATCTAAAAAAGAAATAAAAATAGCTAAGAAAATTTGTGTTACTTAAGAAAATAATTAGAAGAAATAAAGCAAATTTATCAAATAACTAAAAAAAACTTATTAATAGAAAATTATTCCTATTAAATTACTACAATTATTAAAATAATCAATAATTAATAAAATTAACAGAAAATATTTCAAAAATCATACGTACAATTTTAATGACATTTGGATAATCTTTTGGTGTTTTTCCAGAATAAGGTGCAGCTGAAAAGTAAAAAAATAAATAAAATCCATTGAAATTTAAAAACAAAACTGTTTTTTACTTTTCTTTTTCTAAAAAAAAAACTAAACCAAAAAAAAACTTTTTTTTCTCTCTACCTGAGTAAATTTCCCCAAAACCACCAACTCCAATTGAACTGCTGATAATCCATTTGTTTTTCATTAAATCAGTTAAAATTTCACCATTTGGAATTGGATCAGGTAATTTATATCCATTTGCACCTTTTTTCTTCGGCGCCTTTTTTGCCGTTGCTTTACCGGCCATTTTTCGCCTTATATTCTTTATATTTTTTTTCTCTTTGAGGTTAGAAATTTAGTAAATTGACGCGCGCCACACAAAAGAAAAACAAATTAACGAATAAATAATAATTAATCAAAAACACTCACGTCAATAATTGTACACAGTGTGTTTAAATAGTCAACAAAAATAACAAAGTATTCTTTTCTCTTTTAATTTATTTTTTCTTTAAAAAAACTATAATCTATATATACATGGTCAACATCAACAACTGACACTCTGACAGTATTTTCTTATGGACATTCTGTTTTCAAAAGTGTAGCCAACAAACCCAACCAATGAAATTGGAGAATTTTTTGACAGGATTCAACAGGCTTTGAAAATAAATTTTAACGGACTTTATTATTAGATTTTAATAATTTAATACACAAACTGAACATCCGAAATAGTGGATAAAATTTATTTGATTTTTATTCTCATTAGGTTTCTAAAATATAATTTTCTTTTTTTGAAAGAAACGGTTGGTTTTTTCAGAGAAAACTGCATTAAGCTCGGTTCACTCGTCTTAATTGGTTCTTGTCCAATTTTTTAATTATCTTATGTTGATAACCCTGATCTTCAGAGAGTCAATTGGCAGAGAACTTTAAGCGGGAAATAAAGAAAAAAAAAATAATCTTGAAATTGAAACACATTCGTTAATTAAATATTCGAAACTTACTTACTTTCTATTTGAACAAAAAAAATAAAATACTTCTTGTATTTTAATAATATAAAATTATAAAAACACTAAAAACCAGCACTTCTAAAATTACTTTTAAAAAAATCCGCGCAAGTTTGTTTGCAGCGAGTGAAACAAAAAATTTTGTTTTCAAAAACTAATGACAGAGAGTTATTCAAAATCACAAAATACTTTAAACATTATATCTCTATCTTTTTCTATCTCATACTTTGCGTCCGTTAAAGGCTTGTGTACAGGCCTTTATAGTGTGTCTTTTGTCGCAAAGTTTTCATTTTTGCACTAGTTTATTTTATTACTTTATTAATTATTAATTAGAAAATAAATCTTACTTTGCATTCCTTTAATTGTTCATACTCTCGATCTCCATTCCGGAGCAGGAATCGCGATTTTCCATAAATCACAACTAAAAAGCCAATCTCGCCAGTTGGAGAATTTCGCACACTCCCGAAAATATAATCAATCAATTATTTTAACCACGATAAGTACTTTAACAAATAATAGATAATTCAACGGAATCGAATTAAAGAATTAAACAATGTAAACACTCCCGGCTCCGTACAATACGTGCAACCATACATTTTCAGGTTAGAATCGAAAAATTATGGAAGGAATAAAAAAAAACAATTATAAACATTACGATCGCGATTGAAGAGAACTTTTTCAAACACGATTACGATTATTGTGGAAAAAATATTGAAAACACTTCAGAAATCGCTCGCGGTTTTAGAAACAATGGCGGCACTCCTGAAAAATTGTTACTTATTTTTATTGTTGCTCACTACTTAGTTATTCTATTGTTTACTATATTGTTTTCGAACAATCAGGAAAATAACACAGTTGTTTACGAATTATCTGCTACCCTTAACACTTTGCAATGCTTTGCTCCACTAATTGCACGCACTTGACAGGCTCTCAGACGAGCGTCTGTCCAAAATGGCCGCCGTTCCATTAAACACAATGTACGATCCGATTTTCTGGCAATTTTAACATTTTGTCGTATAGTTTGACAATATATTCGTTAACTCTGACAATTTGTTTATAATTTTCAACAAGAAAAAATTGAAAAATTGTTAAAATATACAAAGATGACAAGTAAAAACGGAGAATCTCGTCGCGAAGGCGGACATCTAGTGGCAACTTTTTACACTAGAGTAGTTTCCTACTTTATCGACATTTTTCTAAAAACTCTATTTCTTTTGAATAAAATGAATAAAATCAATTAATTCTTTAAATATTTTTTTCAAAAACGATGTGACGCTATTTTCGGCTAAGTTTGAACCCCAACTTTAATCATTTTAAACCCCCTTGGCTAAAAAAATAAACTTTTTTCTACAATTCGTTACATTCTTTCCATTCGTCACACATGGAGCTTAAATAGTAAAACAGTCACGACTTTAGCATGACCTTAAGAAATTAAATTGTCGCCTTGACTTCTTTTTAATCACGCCTACCACTAAAAAAAATTGTTAGTTCACTTTTAAAAATACTACTTTTTATACGATTTAGTCTTTCTAAACAAAAATGGAGAAATTCTTTTTAATAAATGAAAAAATTCCAAAAATTTTCTATTAACTCTGTAATCGTTGCTCTTTGCATTTTATTAAAACCTCTTTGATATAACATATATAATAATATAATTTCTAGTTTCTAAATATTAATACGCGCAATGTATACACCAACACTGTTATATTTCAAAAAAACAAAAAAATCACACACAGATTTTTCCTGTGTATCTAGATATATTTATATATTATATTTTTTTTTTATTGGCTCGGTTTATTTTTTCTCCATTAAATATTTTGGATGGATCATTTTGTTATAAATATATTTTGTCACTCGCAAAAAAGATATGTAATTAAAAAAACTAGAAAAAGAAATACAGTAAATATCGTAATTTAAAAAAAAATGCTTCTGTGCGTTAAAATGAAAATGTTTCGCCTGCGATAAAAAAAAGAAGAAACTTATAAATTTAAATCCATCTCCGAAACCTTTTGTTTTTAAATAATTAATTTTAATAAAAATATTTAAAATCATGAAAAATAATTTAACTAAAATAATAGAAAATAAAAAAAATTTCGAAATTCTTTTTCCTCTTTTTATATTAAAAAATAAAGCCTAATTAATTAAAATAAAAAATATCGCAAATAATATCAAACTTTAAATTTACCGAAAAAACTGAAATTGCAATTTTTTTTGGTAAATTTCCTACTTTAAGAAGCGTAAAATAATTTTAAATTTAAAATAAATACAAAAATTTCTAAGAATTAAAATTTTGATCAGAATTATTATTTCTTCACTAAACTTTTGTTCGGAAATTAACAAAAAAAGAAAAAAAATTTTATATTTTAGAGAAAAATTTGTTCCAATATAAAGAAAGGAATTATTCAAAAAAAGTTTTTAAAAATAAGAAATATTTAAAAAAAAAGAAGACAAAAAAATATTTTATAAATACATTCTGTAAATTAAACGTTTTATAAATATTTTCCATAAATAAAATGTTTTATAAATATTTTCTATAAATAAAATTTTTTAAAAATAGAAAATTCTACAAATAAAATATTTTAAAAATGTTTTCTATAAATAAAATCTTTTATAAATAGAAAATTCTTCAAATAAACTACTTTAGAAATATTTTCTATAAATAAAATCTTTTATAAATATTTTCTACCAATAAAATCTTATATAAATAGAAAATTCTACAAATAAAACATTTTACAAACACAGAAAATTTCACGAGTAGAATATTTTTGAAAAATTAGAATAAAAGCGATTATTATGAAAAATTAGTTAATAAAAAAAGAAATTGAAAATTTATCCACCGAGAAGAAAAACTTGAACTGAAAAAATGAAGCCTAATTAATTTTAAATTAAATAAATAATAATTATTAGCAATAATAATAAAAATTATTTATAATTAATTAATTAAAGCACAATTTTCTTAATTTATATTTTTTAAATTGACACTTTCAAATCTTTGGTCCGACTTTTTATCAAAAAGAAAGAAAAAAAATCGTCCAATTTCAGTCTCTTTTTTGTTTGTTTTTTTACAAATTTTTTTTTCATTTATATTTAAATTAATAAGCGAATGAAAACATTTTTTTTTGTCCGATTATCATTTCGCAAAATTGCAAATTTCCAAGATATTCGAAAAGAAAAATTTCTTTTTATTTACTGCGCGAAAATATTTATTTAAAAGTTTTTACATTATCAATAAACAATTATTTTGTATAAATATAAAATAATTGCTGAATTTTCTTGCTTTTTTAGCAAAGAAAATTTTATTTTTATTATTATTATTATTATTATTATAAAAATTTGTTTATTTATTGCAAAAAATTAAATTCTTCGTTTACTAATTAGTCAAGCAAAATTTTTGTTAAATAGAATTTTATGTTTTTTAATAACCAAACAGAAATTACAACTAATTTTTTTTTAATACAAAGCAAAATTTAATCTCAATTTTGTTAATTTTTAATTATAAAAAGAAGTTTTTTTGTAATTTTTCACTCGAGGGGAACTTTTAAATGTTTGTTAAAAAGAATTTTGTTTCTTAATAACCAAACAAAAATTACACCTAATTTTTTTTTAATACAAAGCAAAATTTAATCTCAATTTTGTTAATTTTCAATTCTAAAAATTAGTTATTTTTTTGTAATTTTTCACTCAAGGGAAACTTTTAAATAATTATTTTCTTTGCACCTAAAAGAAAGTTTGAAATAAAATTTTTTGTAAACAAGAGAAATTCGATATTGAAAAGAAAAAAATGCCGTTGAAAAAGAAAATTCTCCCCACATCGCAAAGCTTTGGAAGCATTAAAAAACCCAATCGCGATAAATAATATTTGAGATTTCTGGATAAAAAAAAAAATTGAGTGGGTTCAATATTTGAACAAATTAACTTTGCTGCATAACGAGAATTTCCTTTTATCTTTTTCTCGAATAAAATCAGTATCTCATTGCACGTAAAATTGGTGTGAATACTTTTGGTCGAGCACATTTTGGCCCTTATCACAAATTAAGATAAAAATATCAACGAAAAAATGAATATTTTCCTTTTTTTTCGTCTCTATTTTTAATGGTAATTTTTTTTTTTTGCTTGCAAAATTAAATGTTTTGCATTCTCATGATTTTTTGCAAACAAATTATTTTCTTTTACTTTTCTTGTGGAAGATTGAAATTGAAAATAATATTAAATTTTCAATTCCGAACTTACGAGGGAGACGATTGCGTGTTCTTGTGTTATTGCCGCGAGTTCCTTGAGCCACTCGTCCAAAACAACTGCGCAGAGAATGACATTTTGCACGGGCGTTATTTCACTTGGCGATTCCCATGAAGTTTTTGTGTAGTAGCTTTTAAAAAAAATGATTTTCCAAAATTAGATATTTTTCTTTTCCGTCATTATAATGGAAAATAATAATTAAAATACAAAATTTGCAATTACGTTCTAAAGTGAAAAAAAATGAGAGAAAGTGACAAAAATTAAATTCGAATTGAGAATAAATTGATTACCGATATCCAGAACCGTCGGGAACGATTTCGAGATGATTTTCTGAAATACTCGAGGGCGGACTCGTTAAACTAGAAAATGGAGAACTTCCACTCGATCTTCTGAACATTTGCGTCAGTGATGAAGTTAAACTCCGTCTCTTTAGTTCGCCTAAAAATTAATATAATAAATAATAAATTAACAATAAAATTAAAAAATAAGTGTAAAAAAGTAGAAAAAATAATTTAATAAAATATTGAATTTGACGATCGTTCCGAGTCAGTAATTGAATTCTTTTATAAAAAAATAAGTTTCGATTGAAATTTAGACTTAAAAATTAATGTCTTTTCGTTCTTTTTTTTCACTACCTCTCGCGAAGGGTTCACTATTCGTCGTCGTTTTCGTTTCTGTCGCTGAAGATCGAGCGGCAGCTTCTAAAGCGTTTTTCCTCGCATTCACAAGTTTGTCCTCGCGGCCAATGAGAAAATTCCTCGCTTGTTCAATAAGTAAATCGACTTCCTCGTGTTTCGATAAAAATTGATCGATTTTCTGCTTCAACGACGCCAACACCTGCAAACAAATGAATAAAAAGAGAAAAATTACAAAATTTACCAACATTCGCTTCTTTCTCTCAATTTGCATTTAAAAAAAAGTAACAAACCTGAAAAAGTGATCGTATACTGGGCTGAAAAACCAGCGAATGATTGAGAAGAAACGATTGCAGCAATGGTTGGGGATAAATAGCGAGCCTACTGATAAGTCCCGTGAGATGTAAATTAACGTAGACATTATTTGACATCATACATTCCAATTTTCTCAGAAGAACATCAAGAAAAATGCCCACACTCGGTTGACCATTAATATGTGCTCGACGATATGAATTCTCCTTATTTAATGTTTCTCTACTCGACGATATCGTTTCATATGACTCCCTGAGACCATGAATTTGTACACTCGCCTCGCTACACGTTTCAATTATTGTCTCCTCGTGCTCACTAATACGATCCTCATTTGATTCATTGTCAGGCGTCGATTCCGCTGATCCTTTAAAAGCAAAACTCTCATATCCACTGCTCTCGCCAATCGATAACAGGGAATTCATCGCCGTATTTGACTCGTCAATTCCGCTGTCTGAACCTGTTTGGAAAAAAAAATTTAAGCTATTAAATAACAAGTTGTTATTCCATAATTCCTCATAAAAAGAGGATTAAAATATTTTCTAATATTTTTTAATCACTGTTATCAATCTAGATTATTGCTGGGATGTTACTAAACAACATCCAGAAGGATAGAAAATGTTATGGTAATTTTTAAGCACTTTTTGATAAAAGAAACCACAGCCGCCAACCAGCAGAAGATCATAATTGTCATAAAAAGAGGTTTAAAATAAATTCTAATATTTTTTATTGACTACTATCCAGAATCCAGAATTTTTCCAGGCTTCAAAAACTACGTTTAATTATTAATAAGAAAATTATTGGAAACCTCAAGAATTCGATTATTTTCAAAAGTAACAAATTCAAAAATCTAATTATATTTCAAAATTGTCAAAAATTCCAGTCAAAATTTAAATTATCTTTATAAATAATAAATTTTTTCTCCGAAATTCAATTATTTTCTGAAAAACTTCAACATAATTGAATTCTTCAGACTAATTTTATTAAAATTTCGGTTTAAATAATTGAATTTTTTCGTTAAATTTTATTCAAATGCAAACATTGAAAACAATTGAATTTAAAAAAAGTTTTTGAAATCAATTAAATTTCTACGAAGAGTTTTATTAAAATAATTTTGAAAAAAATTAAATTTTCACAAAAGAATTTTATTGAAATTTTTGAAAATAATTTAATTCTTTAAAGAATAAATAATAAAAGATAAAAAAAAATTGAATTTCTGAGAAGTATTTCATTTTTTCTAAAAATAATTGAATTTCTCCAATAATATGTATTTGCTTCAAAATTCAATTTTATTTTAGTGTTTTAACTAAAATTCTTCAATAAATCCGTTTTTTTAAATATTTAAGTAAAATTAGATTCCAAAAATAAATTTTCCAGGATTTCGATAAAAAATTCCGGACTTTTCCAGGTTTTTTCAATTTTTATAAAATTCTCTGACATTTCCAGGTTTTCCACGTTTTCAGGCTGCGTGGCAACGCAGAAAATATTCTTCTTGATCTGTGGCAATTTTATAAAATAATTTTTTTTTAATTAAGTATTGAAATCAAACTTGACTTTTGGCTTGAATCGTAGTGAATCTTGACTTAAATACTCAATTAATTTGAAAACCGAGTGATAAAATCATCATTATTATTATTACTATGATTTTTTTTACCTTTTTTATCCAAATTCTCCTCAATATGGACGCTGGTAATTTCCTCACTCAACAATTCAGCGATATCAGCATCCAATTTCTCTTGATTTTCCCTGGATGTAATTTTCGTCGCCTCCAAAAAATTCCCCTCACTATCGCCACTCACCTCCAATAGTGATTGAATATTATCGAGAATATTTTGCATCTGTGAATTATCAGTGACATCCTCACTAATTTCCGTCGTCGTCGTCGTCGTCGTTGTCGTCCTACTCTCCACATCCATTAAACATGTATCATTATTAACAATAATAATATTATTATTATTACTATTATGACTACTATTACTATTGACATTGTCGTCGGCAAGTGTCGTGACACTACTCGTATTACTACTGTCACGTGGCGGTGATTCTCCATCGTAGAGACTCGTCCAATTTGTGCAGGCAATTTGGCAAGAGGTAATTTTTTGTCGCGCATCACAAAGATATGCATGATAATTCCCATAGAGACTTTCAGTTGTTCGTGAACTGTAATTACTTGCCGTTGTTGTTGTTGGTGGCAATGATTTATTGACATTGTCATTTATTGTTTGTTGGGAATTTTTTCTTTTAACTGACGAAGGCACTGGTGGCAAGGAATTTGGCGGCGTTGAAACAATGGCAAATGGTTGACAACATTTTGGCGCGAGTGAGAGAAATTTATCGGCAGCGCGTGCAAATGGATCGACATCGCGTAACCTTCGTCGTTGCGATAGCATTACATGACTGCATGGTGTTAATGCAGCGAGACATAATTCCAGCATCACGTCCTCGCAATTCAAATTTATTAGCGTCTCGAAAAGTGCGAGTGTCACTATACAGAGCTGTGAAAAATTAGGAAAAAAAACAAACTATATATTGTCGAAAATCATTCAATTTTATCGAAATAAGCTCAATATAATTTAACTCCTTCAGGAAAATTTATTATTAATCAAAATAATTAAATTCCTTCAAGAAAATTTATTATTAATTAAAATAATTTAATTCTTCGTGAGAATTTTATTAAAACTATATCAACAATTTGATATAATAATGAATAGTAAAGTAATAATAATAATTAAATATAATAAACCATTTTTTTATTAATAAAAAGAAAAATGTGAAAAATTGATGAGAGCAAACTCACCCGAGACTTGGACGATATTCTTTGGATTAAGCTGTCAAGAATGCGGCAATCGTCAAAATTGTCTTCCAATAAAAATCGAACGAATGAACGTAATAATCCGGGCTCGGTAACTGAACGTAGAAATAAATCGAAATATGCAGTCGCTGCAAGAAGATCCTCCACCGAAGACTGTAAATCACAGGAAGACAAAATTAATTTTCAATTTGGAATTCATTTTGCCCATTTTCTTTTTTTCATTTATTTGAAAATCCTTAGCATGCTTTTTTCAATACAATAAAAAGAAACATATTCTAAAAGTTGACGAATAATTAATAAATAACAAATAAATAATATTAAGTACTGCTAACTGCTATTAGTTTTACTCTACTGTTATCACTTGTAATGGTATTTATTATTTAAATTCAATTTCAAAATGTCAAAAAATCTCAGAAATTTCGCCATTTTTCAGTTTTCTTTTATGACAAAAATTATTATAAACAATAATTATTATTATTAATAAATTCAATTCAAAATTATTAGCTTATCTACAATTATTCTAATTATACAAAAAGTATTATTTGTAATGAGAGAATGAAATTAAATTTGCCTTTGTTAATTAATATTAATTATTAATTATATTAATTATATTAATTATATTAATTATATTCATTTTGTTAATTTTACTTTATTAAATTATTTTTAAAGAAAAATTAGTTATTAAAATTTAAAAATTCCTGAAAGTACTTTCTTAAAAAAAAGGCCGAATTTAGAAAGAAAGAACCTGTAAATAAAATCTTAATAGAGAATTACGTAATTTAATGAAAGCTAATAAATAGAAGCTCGTGCAATTAAAATTTTTTTTAAATTGATTATAATGCTTTATAATGAATAGGTGTATTTGACTTGGTACGAACCCTGTTTTGCGGTGCATCAAGCTGATCTATAGTCAAGTGAAGAGAATCCTACAAAGCAAGATGGATAATCACCTCAGAGCCACCGAAGACAACCACAAACATTTTAAATAAAAAATTACCTCAACCTCTTATTTTATGTAAATTTTTTTTAAATTTTCCTAATTTTTTCTCCTTCTTTTTTTTATTATTATTCATTAATAAAAAAAATAAAAGAAAACCATTAAAAATTTTTTTTCTTATCATTACACTTTTAAACCATCACCAAAAATGCAAAAAAAAAACAATTTTCACCAAATAAAAAAAATTGTTATTAACTTCCAAAGAAACACAATTTCAAAAATGACAATTCAATGGAGAATTTTTCAATTTTTTCTGCAGTCCACGATTGTTTTGTTACATGTTTCGGAAAATTGGAATTACAAGGAAATATTTTTGCAAAATAACTATTCTATTTATTTTAATAGTTAAGAAATAGTTGTAATAAGTCATCGTTCTAATTAATACAAAAACAAATTTTTTTAATTAATTAAACACGAAAGAAGTAAGTTTTTTTTCAATAAAATTCTAAAAGAAATAAAATTCTAAAAATAAAAATTGAATTCATAACTATGTAAAATTAATAAATAAACTGTAAATAAAGTTTGTCACAAAATTCGAATGAAATTTGAAATTAAAAATTATCAGCATCGAATTTAATTGAACAAATTAATAAATTAAATTTAATAAAATGAAATCAATTAATTTAACAAAACCTCGAAAATTATTGAAAAATTGCCAACGAAGCACGCGCAACACTTATAAATAATGGAAACATGAATTGTGATTGGAAAAATAAAGAAACGATGATTTTAAGCTTAAAATTTGGATTTCTTCAAAATGGATCTAAATTAGCTGAAAGAAAGGTTGTAAATTGCAATGCACTCAAAAAAAGGAAAATAAATAAACCAAAAAACATAAAAATATGTAGAATGAAAAGATTCGACAATAAATCAGAAAAGAAATTAAAAAAAGGAGAATTAAATAAAAAAATTTAGTTTTTACCTGTAATAGAGCATATCCCATAACCGGAACTAAAAATCCATTGTACAAAAAGTCGAGAACTTGCTTTTGCACCAATGGATGGGCAACTTGTGCCACTGCGTTGCAGAATTCGAGATAATTTATTAATTGCGTGAGTGCTGGCATATCGTTGATGTCGTCGGGTGTCAAACGATGCCAATCGTCCGTTTCGATGTCCAATTTCTTCGGCAAGTCCGAATAAAGGGCATTTATCACCATCGCCAACACCTGAATTGGAATGTAAAACTTACTATTCAATTTGTGAAAATATTTTTATAGTTTGCAAAAGATATTTTTCAAAAAACTCTTCCAAAATTTTTCAAAAACTCTTTCAAAAATTTTCCAAAAACTATTTCAAAACATTATTCCGAAACTAATCAAAAATTTTTCAAAAACTGTGTCAAAATATTTCTAAAACTATTTTCAAATTTTAACTATTTCAAAAAATTAAAAAATTTTTTTTTAACTATTTGAAACTATTTAAAACTATAAAAAATGTTTTTGAACTGTTTTTAACTATTCGAAACTATTTAAAACCATAAAAAATGTTTTTTAACTGTTTTTAAATATTTAAAACCATAAAAAATGTTTTTTAACTATCCAAAACTATTTAAAACTATAAAAAATGTTTTTTAACTGTTTTTAACTATTCGAAACTATTTAAAACCATAAAAAATGTTTTTAACTGTTTTTAAATATTTAAAACTTAAAAAAATGTTTTTTAACTGCTTTAAACTTTTTAAAAAATATAAAAAAAGTTTTTAAACTGTTTTTAACTTTTTAAAATTAAAAATAAAATGTTTTCCACTATTTAAAGCTTTAAAAAATATTTTTGAACTAACTGCGACCATTTAAAACTATAAAAAATGTTTTCAAATTGTACAAAACTATTTAAATTTAAAAAAAAAAATAAAAACTATTTAAAAATACTAAAAATATTTTCTAACTCTTTGAAATGTTTAACTATTAAAAACGATTTAAAATCATAAAAAATGTTTCTTTTAAATGTTTAAAGTAGTTAAAAATCATAATTTTCAGAAAATTTGGAGAAAAATATTAACGAAATTCGTTTCTTCAAGAATTCGTTTTCTTGCAACAAGAAAAAATAATGAAAACAAAAAACCTACTGAACAAACTCCAGTGGATGGATCGGCAATGTAACTGCCAACTTCATCATTTTTTCTCGATAATGACATGCAAAGTAGCATCGCATCTCTCGCCTGTTGTCCAACTCCTCCTTCACGATGAATATGCGGTATTAAAAGTGTAAATATAAGAAACCTACAAAAAAAATGATAATTATTATTAATCAATTAATTCTCTCGATTTTAAATTTTCGAAGGAATAAGAAAATTACTTTTTTCCTTTAAATTAAAGAACAAAGTTAATTTCTTTTTTGATTTGCAAAAATTCAAAAAATCGAGTATTTTTAAAAATACAACAAAAATTTTCTCTTCAAAATAATAAATAGCTTTTTTTAAAAAATAAAAACCAGTTTTCTATTGAAAATACAAAAAAAATTTCTTTCCGAAACAAAAAACAGTTGAAAATCCAAAAATTTTCTTTTGATACAAAATACTTTTATAAAGATGAAAATAAAATGAAAATAATTTTGTAAATAAAATAATTATGAAAATACTTTCGTAAAAAAAGAAGCGAAAATAACTTTTTTTGTAAAAAAACAAAATTAAAATACTTTTGTTCAAAAACAAAAAAAAATTTATTAAAAACAAAACTAAATTCTTTTTTGTTAAAAAGAAAATATAATGGAAATAATTTTATAATGAAAAGTATTTTAAAATATTCTGAAATATTATTATCCAATAAAACTAAAAGAAAATAATTCTATAAAAAAAAATACAAAAATATTTTTGTAAAAAAAAAATATAAATTACCTTGTAAAAAAGAAACGGAAATTTATTTTTGTAAAATATAAAACAAAATGAAACTAATTTCTCAAAGAAAGCAAAATTAAATTCATTTCTAAAAAAGAAAAAGTAATGAAAATACATTTGTAAAAGAAAGTAGTTAGAAAATATTCTTATAAAATTACCGAAACGAAAGAAATTTTTGTAACAAAAATAATACAGAAATAATTTTTGTAAATAAAATAGAAAGACAATTTTGATCCAAAAAAAGGTAGAAAAATAATTTTATAAGTCAATTACATAAAAATAAAATACGATTATTATTATTACTATTATTATTATTTTCTCACTTATTTTTCTCATTCGCTTTCGGATGAAAGAAAAGATCGAGAAGTGCAAGATTTTGCATCAGAGCAACACAAAGTTGATAAAGTAGAATCACGAGCTTCTTTTCGACTTCAAAAGGCATAACATCATTGGCGCATTGTTCCAACAATCGCAACAATGGTCTTGCCACTGGTTCGTGCGCCAAAAGTGCACTATTATAAGAGACCAAAAGTTCATACAATTTCAATTGCTCCAAACGAACAGCATTATTAAATCTGCAAACAAAATAAGAGAGAAAGAATTGAAAAGAGAACATGGAAATTAAATTTTATTCTCAATGCTTCGAGTTCGAAATGAATAAATCGAATAATAATTATTTTATTTATTTAAGAATAGAAATAATAATTCATCAACAAAAGGACAATTATTGTCATTGTTATTAATATATTTAATTTTTAATTTAATATTTATTTTTTATTATTGATTCGATAATTAATCTACTATTGAATAAAAATTGAATTTTACTTCCAATGTTTTGAATTCGAAATAATTTCGAATATGAGAAGAGAAAAAAAATATAATTTCAATAAAAAAAAAGAATAATTCTTACTTTCCAGTGTATAAACTCCAGTCGAAGAGTTTATCAAGTAAATTTTCACTGAGTAAGTACTCTAAGCATGGAGAGTGCGTAGGCGATGCCGTATTCCGGTGATTAGGCACCGTGGAATTTCGAAGCTCCAACAAGAGAAGAGTCACCATCTGATCAACATGATTCACCACACCCAGGACGTCGTCTTGCTTTGGAAATCCCTTTGGAGGCTAAATTAACAAAAACGAAATCAAAAAAATTAATTTTTCTTTCAAAACCACAAATTTTTTTACACACTTATACTGTATAATTGTTTTTCAATTCTGGAAATATTGAAAAAAATTTATTCATAGAAGAAATTAAACGCAAAGAAAATTTATTTTCCATCTGAAGATTTATTATTTTCACTATAGCAAATGTTACACACGCAAAACGTGATATTCAAATTTATTATTATGCAAATTACAAAATATTTTATTTTCAAAATATGAATTTGCATGAATTCAATTATTTTAATAAATAATAACATTCTTTGTAAAAACTCAATTATTATCATAAATAGTAAAATTTTTTGAAAAAAAATCAATTATTAATAAAATTAAATGAACAAATACAATTATTTTTCTTTTATTTTAAAAAAATCCTTTGAAATAATTTAATTGTTGTTTTAAATAATAATATCTTTGCAAACATTCTGTTATTTAAAAAAAAATTTAGGAAACAATTCAATTTCTCAACTAAAATTCAATTACTTTCGAAAATTTTTAATAAATGCTACGAAACAACTAAAATATATTTAAAAATAGTAAAATTCTTTGCATTATAAAAAATTTTTTGTAAACAATTCAGTTTTTTAATTTACAAAATTTTTCAAAAAACAAAATTAAATTAGTTTCAAAAATTAATTAATTAATTTAAAAAGAAAAATAATTTTAAAAGTTAAGAAATAACAACTAACTTCAAACTGTGAACAGATTTTTGAAATACGACGATTATTAATATTAATTAATTTCAGTGATACAAAAATAAAGTGCTAAGTGAATGCTTTGTAGCCTAAATCGCAAATGTGCCTCTTTCGACGAAAACCGCTGCTTTTATACACGTCAGTCGCGCTCGGAGTGGGGGGAGCAGTGGTACCAACGCAAAAAAAACTGCGCCTGCGCCACTCTACGTTTCTCATTGATTGAAAATAGCGCGCTTATTTGAATTCTAATCTCCCTCTTCTGTACTGCTTAAAAATTTACCCCTTTTATACCACAATAATTCACCGAGAAATACAATGAAAGACACTCCAAGTCCAAAATTAATAACATACAACATGAGACTCTTAAAATGCACAATTTCGCTTTTCGAAAATGTCTCCAAATCAACAATTGTCATCTCACTCTTGACATAGTCAATCAATTTTTCCTTCCATCTCTCCGCCAATCCACACTGTCGTACCAAAAGGAACAAACGCTCAAATTTTTCCCTATAAGGCGAACCAGATTCCATCGCAAAACCTTGCAGTGTCGTGTAAAAATTATCCGGAATAATATTTATCACCTCCTTATCTTTTCTATTGTACTTCATCAAATACCATTCGGCAATTACTTTTTTCATGACACAAACGACGTTTTTCCTCCGAATCAAATCTTTCAAACACAATTCATTGGATGGGAAAATTTTTCGCTTCCTCAAAACCATTTCTATGAGATCTTTATCACGAGTAACAAAGAAAAGAAATATAGTATTAGGCTGCATTCCAATTTGAAGATCCGATTTATTCAAATCCATGAAATTGGTAACTCTAAAGTGTTCAGTATTTCCAACATTGACACTTGTGAGTCGAGCAAAAATTTTCGACGATGAAAAAAAGGATGCAAGTACAATTGTCACAAAAACAAGACGATCGGTAATTCTCCTCGGTAGTGTGTTCAATGACATGCCAAAGGAAATTTGAATTATTCTCATGATATTGAAGAAACCGGAAAATTTGTAGTGATACTCGAAAATCCAGCTGGTGAGTATGATAAAGAAGGAAAGTGGAACCGAATAGAAGGCAATTGCATCTATTGACATTGTTTCCGAATCGGTTAATTTCGGTATCAATGCAACAAGTTGTTCTACTTCGAGATTAGCAAACTCCCAAATAGCAGGTAGTATTGTATTGTTGTCAAAACTGTAGACAGCCGTCACGGTGCTGACTCCAATGTACTGCAATTGTCCGTGAAGTAATTTGTAAATTAAACCTGTTGCTTTAGTCTTATTGAGGGCATACTTGCCAAACGTATCTTCCACTGTTGGCACGTAGATTTGTCTAAAATTCATCAGCTCAGCGAAAATTCTACCCAAATAGGCATCTCTTCCTCGAGTTTCAATTGGATGATGGGTCGAATTTCTTCTCACGTACATCAAAGGTGGAAAGTTGAATACTCCAACCAGCAAAGGATGTCGATTCATATTTCGTAGTTTATCAGGAAATAAAAGAACATCTTGACTGTACCTCAAATTTCCGTAGCTAAAAAATGGATTCAATTGATGAACTCTAATTTCATTGGCAAACAACTGAATTACAGTGACGTCGAGAAAATATTCCCTCTTCCACATTTTACGTAGAAATTTCTCCTCATTATTGTCTCGCACTTTCGAGAAGCGAATAATTAAACATCTGGGTCGTATTTGTACTCCTGACAAACGAGCAATTTGCAACAGCGATTTCTCGATAGTTGAAAAATTCCTCCCTTCGTTTACAATCAGAAACAGTGTTGTGTCCCGTAAATTTATCATCTTTTCAAAATAGAAAATATCCTCAACATTTCCTCTATTCAATCGCTGTGTATTCACTTGTAATGTCGGAAAGTTTCGCTGAATGATTTTCAATATAGTTTCCTGGCAAGAATCCTCAAAGTCGCTAATCAGTAATGTTCGATAACCATGAAAATTTACAGACTTTAGTACATTTTCGACTTCTTCCAAATCTGTTGATCTTTGTTGATTAAACATCTGATTGTTCAAGGGATTCGGTAGTTCTTTCCCAAGGCAACACGACAGAAGGTAAATTACCTGCAAAGTAATTATAATTTTAGTTATTGTGTAATATTCGTTCATCTTGTCGACTTCCTAACCAGAAACCAACTTGTCAGTAAAGTACAATTTTCGAAATGATTGAATTGAAATGACATGAATTTCTTCATGTTTGTAAAATGTGTTGTATTCTTTGTAACATAGCAACAAAGTAAAATTACTAATTTTCAATTCGAAGAAATTGCTCTAGATTGTTGTCCATTCCGTCACTAAGCAACTGAACATTTCTTTTAGTTCTATCAGACCTTAAATCAGTTTTGCAATCATCGATTTTCCTCCCTTTATTTGCGAATCTAAACCATTCTGCCAATCTTATCCAAGATGAATTCACCGAGAAACACTAAAAAAGAGAGACCGAATCCAAAGATAAAAATGTAAAACATAAAAACTCTTAGATAAGCATTCTCATCTCCATCTGCTGGGTCCAAATCTGCGACCATCAGTTCTCTCTTGAAATAGTCGACAAATTTCACCTTCCATCGATCTGAAAGTCCGTATTGTTGTACCAAGAGAAACAAATGCTCGAATCTTTGACGATACGGTGCAGAAGGTTCAAGTGGAAGTACTTGCATAGTTGTGTAAAAATTATGTGGAATTACATGAACTACCTCCCGATCATTTCTATTATACTTCAACAAATACCATTCG
Source organism: Leptopilina myrica (nomen nudum) (assembly GCA_032872475.1). NCBI lineage: Eukaryota > Metazoa > Arthropoda > Insecta > Hymenoptera > Figitidae > Leptopilina > Leptopilina myrica (nomen nudum). The sequence continues at coordinate 43,699,164 of CM065462.1, read as the reverse complement.
GCTACTAATTTCTTCATTATACAAGCAACATTTTTCCTCTCAATCAAATCCTTCAAGCATGATTCATAAGAGAGGAAAATCTTCTTCTTCCTACTAATCATCTCAATGATGTCCTTATCCTTCGTCGACGAAATCAGAACTAATGTATTAATCTGTAAGCCAATCTCAAGTTCCGATTTATTCAGATCCATGAAGCTGTTGATTCTAAAGGCATCGTTCTTCATAACTTTTACACTTGTCAGCAAGGCAAAAATTTCCGACGAAAAGAAAAATGAGGCAAACACAATTGTTAGGAAAACGATTCGTCCGACAAGTTTCCCAGGTTCCTTATCGATGACATGCCAAAGGAAATTTGTATAATTCTCGTCATGCTAAAACTTGAATCATCAAGATGCGATCGATATTCGAAGATCCAGATTGAGAGAACAACACCAACCAAAAGTGGAATTGAGTAAAAAAATGCCGAGTCCATGAAAAAGGAAAACGAATCGCCCAATGTTGGCACTAACGTGACAAGTTGTTCGAAATCTAAGTTTGCAAATTCATAGGGAGCATAAATTGTCCTCTTATCCAGAGGTGTAACGAAGCCCATCGTCAACGTACGAACACCGATAAAATGCAAAAATCCGTTCATTATCTGATACATCAAACCTGTTGCCCGATTTTTATTGAACGAAAACTTTCCAAAATTATCCTCCACCGTTGGTATATGAGAATCGATTGAAAATTCATTCTTTCGGCAAATATTTCTCCTAAATAGACATCCTTTCCCGAAACTTCAACTGGATGATGGGTCGAGTTCCTTCTCACGTACGCGAACGGTGGCGATTGAAATAATCCAACTTTCATTTGATAACGATTCATATTTCGACACTTATCGGGAAACAATACCGTTTTTCGATTTAACTTCGTTTTCTCATAGCCGACGAAAGGATTGAATTGATGAATTCTCGTATTTTTACCATCAATCACAGTGACATCGAGAAAAAGTTTCATCCACATTTTCCGGAGGAATTTCTCCACATTGATTCTGGAGTCGAAAAAGTGAATAATTAGACACCTTGGTCGTATTTTTGTTCTTGTCAAATAGACAATTTGCATCATTGATCTCTCGACATTGGCGAAATCCACCTCGTCGCCTATCATCAGAAATAATGTCGTATCCCGTAAATTTACAAGTGCTCCAAATGTGAAGAAATCTACAATACTTTTGTCATTAAAGTGTCTAGAATCCAATCGTAGGCATGGTAAATTTTGTTGCACGTCCCTCAGGAAGGAAAGTGTATTTTGATCTAGGTCATTGTCACTTATCAGCAAAGTTTGATAAACGTCGAAGTCTATCAATTGTAGAACTCTGTCGAAAACTGTCTGAGTTTCGTTGCGAAAAATTTCTTTACCACTGGCGAATATGAACGACAAAAGTAATACGAGAAGGATGAATCTCTTTTTCGTCTCTTGAAACATTTTTTCAGGGAGGAATTTTCAATTGTCCAACAAAACCAGGTTGGGATCCGAAAAACTTTGTTGTTTGTATCCTGTTGTAACTTGGTAGCAAAAGTAATTTTCAAAGTGCATCCTTGAATGTTTGTTGCTTTCCTGTAGCTAAGCAACAAAACTTATCTGCAATTTCGAAAATTGGATCAGATTCCTACAATTGTACTTTACGAAATACTCCAAATACCATTCAACACAAACAAGGTTTCTCAATGAAAATTCTTGGAAATCGAAATGCAGAAAGAATTCGTATTCTCACAGACTAAATAGATAGAATAGTCCGTATACTATGGACTAGTTTTCTAAAATAGAAAAGTTCCACCTTTCCAATCAGTATTTCGCCGAGAAACACCAGAAATGACAGACCTAGTCCCAAAGTAACAACAAACAACATGAGAAGTTTAAACCGTACAGTCTCACTAGCCTCATTCGACTCAAAAATACCAATTCTAATCCCATTCTCAACAGGATCTTGAACCTTAAGTTTCCACTGTTCCGAGAGTCCGGATTCTTGCACCAAACGATACAAATCCTCGAACCTTTCCCTATAGGGCGAAGCAGCTTCCATAAAGAAAACTTGCAAAGTTGTAAAAAAATTATCCGGAATAATGTGCATCACCTCCTGACCTTTTCTGTTATACTTGGATAAATACCACTCGGCATTTACTCGTTTCATGACACAAGCAACATTTCCCCTCTCGATCAAATCATTCAAACACAATTCATAGTTTGGGTAAATCTTCTGCTTCCTCCGAACCATTGCTATTAATTCACGATCTTTGGTAGACTGAATATAGTACATTGTATTAATCTTTGTACCAATGTAAAGTGTCGATTTATTCAGATCCATAAAATTGGTAAATTTAAAGACATCGTGTTTCCTGACACTAACTCTCGTTATCATGGCAAAAATTTGCGACGAGAAGAAAAATGCGATCAAAAGCATCGTTAGAAACATGATTCTTTGGTGTAATTTTCGCGGTTCGTTGGCAACCGACATTCCAAAGAGGATTTGAAGAATTGCCGTCATATTGAAAATGGAATTTTGTCGTTTCAAGTGACATTCGAAAATCCAAATTATTAGAATGATTCCAAAGAATAAGGGCAAAATGTAAAAAGCAACATCCATTGAAACTGTAAATGAATCCGCTAATGTTGGAACTAACGCAACTAGATGTTCAAAATTGAATTTCGTCATTTCGATGAAGTTGTGAAATTTATTCTTTCCACGAAAAGGATAAAAAGCAACAATAATCGTACTAACACTAATGTACTGAATTTTATCATGTAGCGTCTGATACATAAAACCTGTAGATTTCTCCTTATTGTATGAAAACTTTCCAAAAGTTTCTTGCAGGGATGGTGGAAAAATTTGTTGAAAATTCATCCTTTCTGCAAATAATTCCCCTAAATACGCATCTCTTCCTCTAGCCTCCACTGGATGATGAGTCGAATTTCTCTTCACATATGCCAACGGTGGGATTTCAAATAAACCAATTTTCACTGGATAACGATTCATATTTTTCAATTTATCAGGAAATAAAATCAATTTCCGATTGTATTTCACATTTTTATAGCCAAAAAATGGATTCAATTGATGAACTCTAATTTGATTGGTAACCAGCTGAATTACAGTCACGTCCAGAAAATATCCCCTCGTCCACATTTCACGAAGAAATTTCTCCTCATTATTTTCACGCACTTTCGAGAAGCGAATAATTAAACATCTTGGTCGTATTTGTGCTCGTGACAAGTGGACAATTTTCATCATTGTTTTCTCGATATTTGTGAAATTCCTCTCGTCGTTTATCAGCAGAAATAATGTTGTGTCTCGTAAATTTGCAAATGGATCGTAATTGTAAAATTCTTCAACATTCTTGTCGGTGAATTTTTCACTATTCAAATGAAACATTGGTGAATTTTGTTGAATATTCTTCACGAGGGAAAATAGATGGTTTTCACTGTAAATATCGACAATTAGCATAATTTGATATGTATTGAAATTAATTGCTTTTAATATGTTCTCGAATTTTTCCACTTTCTCCGTTTCATTAATTGTTTTGTTATTTTCGAAAATTCGTCTTTCATTAACAGCAGCGAAAATTAAGGGTAAAAAACAAATTATTTTTAGGATATTAAACATTTTTTTTTGTTGCTTTATCAAGAAGATTGTAAATTATTTCTTTAGGCAAATTAATTTTGTGTTCAATAAACAATATTATTTTGGAAAAATTAACTATTTTATTCAATTTTCTGGGAGAATTCGAAGAAATATTTTTTCTAACTAATTTTTTAATTAAATTTACTTTTCGTCCTGAGAAAATTTTTTTTCATAATTATTTATTTAATTAAATTAATTTCTTCTCCAATAAATAATTTTTTTTTAAATTAACTATTTAATTGGTTTCTTTGTCCTAAGAGCAATTTTTTTCATAATTATTTTTTTTCAATAAATAATTTTTCTTAAATTAACTATTTAATTGGTTTTTTTTTTTTTGCTTGAATTCAGAGAGAAAAAATCTGCCCGATTTTAGAGAAACCATTTTTTTCTCGAATGAACTTTGAAATCAAATATTTTTCACAAATTAAAAAAAAACTGTTTTGTAATCAATTTTTTAATTGTTAAAGAAATATTCTCAGTAAATTAATTTTTTAAATAATTCATTAATAAATATTTGAAGGGGGTAAATTTCTTTTTTAATAAAAATTCGAAAAACAAAGTGACAGTAATAGTTCCGAAAAACATTCTGACCATTTTTTTTTGTTATTATCAATTTGTTTATTTCTTTGTCACTTGGCAACAAAGTAATTTTTTAAAAATTTCAAATCAAATCTTTTATTTTCAAATGATATTTTTTTTAGAAATTGTTTTCTTTAGTAGTTACTCAGTGCCATAAACAATTGTTTTTATTTTTTTAAAACAATTTTTTTGCAATTTCAATATTGAAATATATTTTCCAGAAGAAAAAATGTCAATTTAAAAAATAAATATATTCGAATAAAAATAATTATATTAATTTTATTATATTTTTTTATATTTAAATAAAATTAAAAAATATATTTAATAAATTCAATTTATTTATTTCGTTTTAAAAAATCGGTTTTTTAGTTGGTAAAAATTGAAAATAAAAAAAAATCGTAAATAAATGAAGATTTTAATTAAATTTTGATTAATTATTTATTACTTAAATTCGTATTAAATTAAATTTTATATATTGAAAGATTAAATTTCATTTTCGAAGTTTACAGATATTTTTCGTTCTATTCTCGTTCTTTCTTTTTCTAAAATTATTATTATTATTATTCTTTTTGTAATTATTTATATTCTTTTCATTAGAAAAAGAAAAATACTTGACAATTCCTTTCTCTTCATTCAAACTAGTAAATCAGGTTAATTATAACAAAATTAAGAATTAATTTAAATGTTGAGGTTAGAATCTACAGTAAAAGTCGTAAAAATACAAAAAGCATTGTTTTCTTGAATGCATCATTTTATTGTTACCATCATCATCATTGTTATTCTGTTTTTCTTTTGTTTAAAGCGTAAACTGTTAAATACTCCGCCAAAGTGAATAAAAATAAAGTATTTGTTAATTTAAATTTTCTAAAAAATTTTACTTTATACATTTTTACTATATAATAACTCTCTGGAGCTAAAAATTAAAACTTTTTTAAAAATTTGTCTCGAATAGTAAGAGAAAAAAAGGCCTATTATCAATTGCAATATATTAATAGAATACACGATACGTATGAATTACTGTTACGAAATTACAAACACTGTACGATAAGGAACATTCAAGAAATAGTGGAAAACCTTGAAAGAAATTTAAACAAGAAAAATTAAATAAAAAAAAAAATAAACGAAAACAAAACTCACCTGAGTGCTGGAAATAATTTCGTAGCTCTGCTGCCAATGTTTTTTAAAGCTGTCATAACATGCCGTTGGATCAGCATCCTTAGGTGGTGAATCTCTCGATCGTTGTTTACCGAAATTTGTCCCAAGTGGACTTCCTCGTAACCAACTCATCTTCTTCTATTTAGTTGGCCACTTTTTTTTTCTCAAAAATATTTCCAACACCAACATAACCTTTCTTGTATAGATATATATATGCGAATTAGTAATATAATAACATTCACAACGCGCACATAATTATTGTCAATAATAAAAAAATCAACTTTGTTTCTTTCTCATTGTCACTTCACTTATTTTGCGTGTAATGAAACAAGAATAAACCGAATAAACTTTCAAGCTGTCTCAAAAACTAATATACACTTTGTGTGATAACTATGCAAAAAAAAAAAAAAAAAGAAGGAAGATATGGAATATAATGATCTCGTATTTATTCAGTCCATGCACTCGTTACTTTGTTATCTCGTTTGAAAAACAGTGAATAGCAACACATTGACGCAATTTTCACTTTTTCCTGAATATATTAAGCATGTAAAGTCAAACACTATAGCAAAATTCATCATCATTTTGTGATGATGATCTGTCTCCGTTCTCGGGTTCTCGTTCTCCTTTCTGAATTTTTAGGTTATGTACTACTGAGCGACATTACCGATCAAGATAATATTTCGCCACCTGTCGGTAAAGCAGTTTTTGTTTTCTAACCTAAAACACGTGTTATTGTTATGTTATTATAGTTGCAACCGCGAAAAAACACTTTGATCTTTTTGATATTCTATATTCAATTCTAACAAAATGTCTTCAATTTTGGTGAGAACTTTTGAAAATAAAAACTCTCGTCGATAAAAATTCCTTGAAATGAAATTAATCAAATGTGCGAATATTGGATTTTTCTAGATTGAATTCGCTGTGCAAATGACTTGTCAAAATTGCGTAAATAAAGTTGAAAGTACACTGACAAATGTCGAGGGAATTAAAAATGTTGATATTTCCCTGGAACGAGGAACTGTTGTTGTTGAGACAGATCTTCCCTATTCTTTAATTCAGGAAAAAATCGAGAGCACTGGGAAAAAGGCGGTTTTTAAAGGTTATGGAGGTAAATATATTTGTACGAATAATTATAAGTACGGAAATAAAATATAATTTTTGGTAATAAAAAATACTTTATAAATGTAATTTCGAAAAAATATGAAAAATTGGGGATTTTTTTTTGAGGCTCTGAATCGTTTAGCGCTGTCACGATGTTGGCCGGAAATTCCGGCTACAGTTACGGCGATATTGCGAAAGGTGTTATTAGATTCGCACAAATTGATAAAGGTTGCATAATTGATGGCACAATTGACGGCTTATCACCTGGTGCACACGGATTACATATTCACGAATGCGGCGACATTTCTCAAGGTTGTGATAGGTATAATTATTTTTCTACTCTTTTTATCTGCGCAATTATTGACAATTTTTCATTTTTTTTTATTGCAATTGTTTGCAAATTAATGGAGGAATATTAAAATATTTATGAAAAGAAAATCAATTTTTCAGTGTTGGCGATCATTTTAATCCACATAATTCACCGCACGGTGGACCAGACGATGACTCTTCGAAAAGAGTGAGTAAAAAAATACATAAATTATTTATTAATATAATATCTTTTTGAAGAATTGCTTTGCATTTTTTTTTAAACTAATGGAGTTTCTTTAAAGTTTTTTAATTGAAGATTAAGAAAATTGAAACTTTTGATTTTATCAAGAAGAATTTTATTAAAATTGTATTAAAAATAATTGAATAGTTTCGAAGAATTTATTGAAAATTTAGAAAATAAATCAATTTTATGTTAATATTTAAAGATTAAAATTCTTTCGAGAAATTCTATTAAAATTGTTTTGAAAATAATTAAATTTCTGCAAAGAATTTTACTATTTATAAAATTAATTGAATTCTTGCGAAGAATTCTACTTTGTTTATAAAAATAATTTAATTATTTCGAAAGATTTATTAAAATTTTGGAAAAAAATAGAATTAGTAAAATTAATTTGTAGAAAACTGGGAAATTTATCACAATTTTCTTTTTTTTAATTAATAATAATAATTATTATTATTTTTTCAGCACGTGGGTGATTTGGGAAACATTGTCGTCGACGACTCTGGACGCGTGAGATTTCGAATTCTCGATAATTTACTGAAAATCCCAGAAATAATTGGTCGTTCTCTTGTTATCACGGAAAAACCCGACGATCTTGGAAGGGGCGACAGTCCAATGTCGAAAATTGACGGAAATAGTGGGAAAAAGTGAGAAAAAAAATCATTAAAAAATTTTTTAATATAAAAAATAATAATTTATAATATGAAAATTTCTTGTCTTTTAATTTTTTCAGACTCGTTTGTGGAATAATCGCAAGATCCTCGGGATTATTTCAAAATACAAAGCAAATTTGCGCTTGTGACGGTCTCACACTTTGGGACGAGAGGAATCGAAGTATTGACAATCAAAAAACAAATTCGAGTACGATTAATAATTTTTGTACAATTTCTTAACTTAATTTTGTGCTGCAATTTTTTTATTCATAAACAACAAGAAAATTGTGATAAATTTTCAAAATTCCTAGCAGTATTTAATTTATTTAATTCATAATTTATATATTTATATATTCATTCTATAAAATTTAATATTATTTAAAATTTAATTAATTTCTATTTTTTAAAAAGAATATTTCTCCCTTTTCTTCTAATTGAAAAAAAAGATTTGTCTTGTTACAAAGAAAATAATATCCTACATATCCTTTTAATTTATTAAAAAAATATTCTTTTTCTTTTTAACTGAAAATTTTTCCAAACTAACAAAATTTAATCTTTTGTTTCTCCTTCTTTTTTTACAGAAATTCTTGACAATTTGGAAAACTAATAAAATGAATTCTAAACCGAGTGATGTGACATTCCTGCAATATGAGAATTTGAAAAATTCTTTTTTTTATTTGCAAAACGAAAATTTGTATCTAGAGATAAATAATATTTTTATAATATTTTATTGTGATTAAAAATTTGTTAATATTCTCCTAATTATTTATGTATCAATTTAAAATCTCTTTTTTCCTCTATTTTTTTTACTTAAAAATTTTTACTAATAGAAAAAAATCTATTTTTGTATTTTCTAATCGTGAATGATGGATGCTTGTTAAAATTAACAAAATTCTATATGTACAACTAGAATTTCTTTATTTAAAAAATTGTGTAAAAAGCCTATATTTCTAGTTTATAAATAAAGTCATAATTTATTAACTTGTTCGATTTTTGTTAATTAATTAATTTGTGTATTTCATTTTTTTACGTAATTCAGTGAAAAATAATTCAGTGTCAAATTAATTATCGTGCAGTAATTAATTTTTTTAAAGCTTTTTTTTTAAAAGAGAACGTTCTGAATTATTTTGAAGTTTATTATATTTAATTTATATAGAAAAGTTAATTATCAATTACTATTGATTAATTTGAACTGAAATTTTTCGTATTAATTTTGATTTCCTTTAAAGACAAGACGTCTTTTTAAAGACAAATTATTTTTAAATTCAAACAATTAATAATCTCTTTGAAAATAAGTGAAATACAGTTAATCAGTGAAATAGTAAAACATGTAAAATATGTAAAATTTGTAAAATATGAACTAAAAAGAGTTTATTAAATGTTTTCTACTAATTTGTCTATTTATCTTTAAAAAAATTCTTTAATTAATTAACAATTTTAATTTAATTTAATTAAATACTTTGTTATTATAAATTCATTCTATTAACGACGCGCAACGAATTTGTAAATATATAAATAGTGCAATGTTTTTTTCTTTCTTTTTCTTAAAAAAAATATACAACCTTAATAATTTGAAAGACAACAGTTATTCATCGAGAAGTGTGATGTGGAGTTGAAACAAAAAAATTGCGTGGAAAATTGAAATGAAAATTATTCAATTTTTTTGAAGGACGAGACGTTTCTTAGTCATCGTCATCTGAATCGTCAGATTCCTTGCCACGAATTGTTTTCGATTTTTGTTGTTGATTTAACCAGGGCTTTTTCTCCTGCTCCGGTGGATGCATTAAATCGCCACTATAAGTAATGCAACGCGATTGAGCGATTCGCCATTCCATCATTTCAGTTGAGAAATCATCGCAATTACCCAAATCAGTGAAGCCGACAATGTAATCTTTTGCCTTACTATCGACGACAAGGGCAATCGTTGGAATTATTCTTATTCTCAATCGTTCTGAAAAGAAAAAAAGGTTAAATAAAATTTTAATGCAATTTTTTTTATTAAATTAATTACACAAGAAAATGTAGAAAAAAATGAACAATTCTTTTAAAGCAAAAAATAAAAGTTTACCAGTCAAGAAAGGACATCTTTCGACATTGAGTTTACAAAATCGCGCCTCCACGTGTTTTTTGGCGAGAATTTTCAAATGCATATCCGCAATTTTCGAACGTGGTGAACCGTCCTTGTAAAATAGACAAACAATGTTCTTCGATTTTTTCGAAACCTCGAAAAATTCCTTTTCATCAAAAAGCTCGGAATATTCTCCATGGCCCTGGAAAATAATATTAAAAAATTAGAGACAAAAACAATTAATTATACTGACATTCTAATTTAAATTCTAATAGAGCAAAAATAAATCAACTTTATTCCATTTTTGAAGAATTTTATTACCAGTTTAAAAAAATTGAATTTAGAAAAATAAAAAAATAAATTTCTTTGAAAAATGTTATTAAAATTTCATTATTTATGCAAATGATTGATTTCTTTCGATGAACTTTATTAAGATTTTAAAAAATAAATGTTGCTAAAGTTTCGAACTTTCAAATGAACGACAATATTTTTTTTTACTTCTTCTACTTGTATTTTATTTACAAAAAAAATTGATTTTTTAGATTAAAACAAGTTAATTCTAAACTAAATATTGTTTAATTTGAATTATTTTTCTTTTTTCGATAGCAATTTTCAAAAACACTGAAAGTTAAAAAAATTTCGTTCATTTGAACGTTCAAAACTTTAACTTCATAACAATAAAAATAATAATAATGAACTGAATGTAGTAATAATAACAATAATACCGAATGTTTATTCAAAAACCCACCATGGAAATCCAAAGTTGCTTTTGATGTTGAATTTTCTTTATCTCCTTCAATCTTCTTTCACGTAATTTTTCAATGTCATCGATGTCCAATTTATCGAGACGCTCAATTTCCGCGTCCAAGTGCTCCTCAACTTTTTGAGCGACTTCCACGAGTTTCTGCTGAATGGCAGCTTCCATTTTTTTTTATTTTCAACTTAAATTTGTAAAATACAAAAAGTATTAAGACGCAGCGAAAAATTGCATTGACCCTTAATAATTATCATAATTATTTATAAAAATCATTCTAATACATTAATATTAGATGAATTTTATTAACAATCAGGAAGCAGTAAGCAAAAACAATTTCCTAATTAACATGTAAATTTTATTGATTTTATTAATTAAGTAACAAAAGACAGAAACTAAAAATTGTCGAAAAAAGTGAGGTTATGTACAGCATTGCAAAATCGCTACTTACTAACTTGAATTACAATTAAAAAACTAAAATAATATTTACTACTTCAAAGTCCCGAGGAAAAATCGACAAAAATGAAATCCAATCAAAGAAATAAAAATTATAACGGTAAATTGACAGCCACGTACCGGTAATAAACTATTTTTTTTCTCACACCCCTTTTTTACACGTTTAAACGCGGTTCAAACTATTTAATTTTGTAATCTAATTTTAAATACCTGTGTGTAGTTTACTCAAGAGATACTTTTTTCGCACCTTATAAGGCAATCGGAATAAATTAAAGTGAAAAATAAAACATTCACTTTCTACAGTCGCAATGAAATTGTAGAAAAAAAATGTCGAACTCAAGATTCATTCGCATTGTCGTCATTCATAACTGTATCGAATCTGATTGGTCGATTCCGTTCGCATTAAAATCTTCGACTAATCAAATAGTCGTTTTATGCTTAAAATGAAAGAAATGTCAAATAAATGATTGCGCCTTTATTTACATTTGTTTACAGAGAGCGCGAATTTTGAAAAGAGAAAAATGTTTGTAAACAAAAAGGTTACAGTGCGGCGGTGGCGTTTCTCTCTAACGGTTGTGGAATGGATTTTTGACATTTTACGGAATTAAAGGGAATTTTATAAATTTATTATTTAAAATAAATGATTTCGATATGCATTGAATGTTAGGACTGTGAATTGAAAGAAACGGTTAAATCAAGGAAAAGATGCAATTACTTTACGTTATTTAGAATGTTCAGGTAAACGAAATCAGTTTTACTTTTTATTTTATTAAATTTAATTGGAGGTTTAAAAAAAAACTTTACGCGAATGTTTTTCTTGTTCTAACGTAAAATATTTGAATAATTATTATAAATTTTTGACTTTGTCAATATAATAATCGGAAATGCAAAACATAACCTAAAAAGTACTTTTTTTCCTTTTTTTGTATTTATATTTTTATTTGTAGTATTTTTTTTATATATTTGTTATATTATTATTATTTATTATTATTCCTATTATTATCTATTTCATCAATTCTAATTACTTTATTACTATATTATTAATTTTTAGTTTGATTTTGTTTTTTTTTATAAAACATAATAGAATAATTTAATTGTTTATATTTGTTTACTTTTGGTAATAAACGGGCTTTGAAAAAATGCCTTTTTATGCAAAATATTTTTGTTTGCTAAAAATTTAATTATTTAATATACACGTTGAAAATAATTTAATTATTTATCACAAATAAATGAATAAAATTTATTCCTTTGATTTTATTTAATGAAATGTAAAAATTGAATTATAAATACCAAATTAATATTTTTTTCCTAATTTCAGGTGACAATTATTTTACGATGTCTTTTAATTTTTCGAGATTGAACGATGACTGTCTTCTTCATATTTTTCAATATCTTCCAATTGTCGATAAAATAAAAATTGAAAGAGGTAATTTAAATCATAAAATACCCATTATCTTTTATTTTTCAACAAATACTTAGAATTCAATAATATAACTAAACTTTCCAAACAGAATTTCAATTTTCTTTTATTAAAACAAAATTATTTTTAATATAGAATTTTTAATAAATTCGTCGCAAGAATTGAATTATTTTCGTAAACAATAAAATTCGTCGCAAGAATTGAATTATTTCCATAAACAATAAAATTCTTTTGAAGAAATTAATTATTTTTTGTAAATAGTCAAAAGAATTGAATTATTTAAAAATGAGAATAAAATTCTTTATGAGAATTCAGTTTCAAGAAATATTCGATTCTTCAATAAATTATTTATTTTTGTATTTGTATTTACACATAGAATTTTCTAATAAAAATTTATTTAGAAATTTATTTTAGTATTATTATTTTACTATTTTTTTTTATTTTTTAGAAATTTATTTAGAATTTCAGACAATAATTAAATATTCAAAAGCATTGTAATGCAATTTTTTTGGGAAATAATTCCAAAAATTCGGAGAATAAGAAAATTAAATTTTTATTGCAATTATAATTATTTCCTTAATTTTTTTCTCAATTTAATGGAAAATAAAATCTTTTTCCCCCCCAGTTTGTCATCGTTGGCGTGAATTGAGTCTTCAGTCATGGTCGAAATTTCGAAAATTCAATCTCACACTAAGCACTTGGGGGGTTTCCGGAAAGCGACAGATTCACCTATGTGGACGCTGAAATTTTGAAACAAGTACTGAATCGTTGTGGGAGATTTTTAATTGAAATCGATATTTGCAAACGATTCAATCAGGATGGAACAATAAGACGCAAGGACTCAAATAGAGTTCACATTATTGGCGCGACACGAGATATTTTGAGAATAATCGCCAACAGTTGTAAGGAAATTGAAATAATTCTCATATCCGATCCATGTGTAAATTTACCGGGCCTAAGGGCGCTAATGGAGAATTGTCCGAAAATTGTGAAATTTTCCTTTGTCTCAAGAAAATGGATATGGGACGAGGATGAACTCAGCGAAATATTTGCCCGAATGGTGAATTTAAAATATTTCAAATTCAGTTGCAATAATATCACTGGCAAGTGTTTGGAAAAATTGCCAATTCATTTAGAGGAACTCCATCTAATGCGAATGATTCACTCGTCGTCGATTGCAATTTCAAATGTGAGATAAACTTTTCGATTAGATTTTCTCATTTTCCATGTGCTTTTCCTGATTCTCTTCTTTTGGGGAATTTAATTTTTATTTTTCTAAATTATTTAGAATTATTTTAATTTATTTTAAAACTATATCCAAAGTTACTTTCAAAATTTGAAATTAAAATAATTAAAGAAACTTCATTATCTTAAAAAAAAATCAATGAAAATTTTTTAATTGGATTTTCATTTAATTTTTCTAATTTTTCAGGTAATCAACAGACTTTGTAAGCTGAAAGCGCTGACAATTGATTCTTATCCAACGATAAATGTGGAACTTTTGCGAGCAATTGGCAGTCGTAATGAAAATTTACAAGCTTTGAGATTAAGTGGCTATGTGGGTCTCGACTATATAAAGAAGGAGGAAATAAAAGAAATTGCTCGCTTTGAAAATTTGAGGACTCTCGATTTTCAACACAATAGCTACATTACTGACAATGCGCTCAAAACACTCGCATTTTACTGCCAAAAAATTCAATACATCAACATAAGCAGTAAATTAAAACTTCTAATTTAATTTTGAAGAAAATTCTTCACAAAAATTCAATTATACAGGGCGCGAAGCAGTGAAAATATTTTAAAATACGGACTTTACGGACCAAAAATGAAAATAGTATTAAAAAAAACTCAATTAAACTTTTTCAACAAAATTAATTACAAAATTCAATTATTTTTTTTAAATTCACGCTATATTGCTTTCAATATTCAATGATTATCGAAAATTTTAACTGAAATTCATTTTTATGAAGTAAAATTCAATTTTTTTAGAATATTCTACTAGAATTCAAATATTTGAATAAAACTAAAACGCAATTACATAATTTATTGAAGAATTGAACGTTTCTTAAAATTCAATTCCCATAAAAAATTGTTATCAACAAATTATCAAATACTTGAATTCTATTAATGAATTTTAATAAAATTTTTAAGAAAAATTACAGTTTTAGAGAGATTCGTTTAAAATTGTATTAAAAATAATTAAAATTCTGCATTGAATTTGATTATTTATGAAAATAATTTAATTCTTGTAAAGAGTCTTATTAAAATTTTCAAAAATAATTAAATTCTTGTAAAAAATTAACAGGAATTCAAATTATTTTTAAAAATTTTAATAAAATTCTTCGCATAAATTGAAAATAACAAAATTCTTAGCAGATCTTTCATTACTTTCAAAAATTTTAATAATATTCTTCGCAAGAATCCAATTATTTAAAAAAAATATTAGAATTTTTGCAGAAATTCAAACATTTTAAAAAAGTTTTGATAAAACTTTTTTTGGTAGAAATTCAATTATTTGTAAGACAATTTAAAAAAAATTTCCCAAATTCAATTCCTATTAAAAATTTTATCAACAAATTTTTAAACAATTAAATTCTTTGGACGAATTTTAATAAAATTTTAAAGAATTTTTTCGAGGAATTCGATTAAAATTCTATTAAAAATAATTGAATTTCTAAAAAGAATTTTATTATTTACGAAAATAATTGAATCACGGCAAAATTTTATTAATTATGAAAATAGTTAAATTCGTGTGATAAATATTATTGATTATGAAAATAATTGAAATTTTTTAATGAATTTTAATTAAATTTTCGAAAATAATTAAATTTTGCTATTTATTTCTAAAGATAATTGAAATGTTGACAATGTTTTTTAGTTTTTTTGAAAATATTTTCATAAATAATAAAATTCTTCACAGGACTTTAATTATTTTTAAAAAAAGTAGAAATTCTTTACAGGAATTCAATTATTTTCACAATTTCCTCGCAAGAATTCAATTTTTTTAGATTAAAACTTTTCTATTGAAAAATTAACCTTTTTACTAATTTTTAATTCAAAACGAATAAAAAATTTCAATTTTCGCCTAAAGATTTCAAATTTAAAACCCGTTTGACATTTAATTTATTGTGAGAAGAGAAAAGAAAAAAATTATTTCGTAGACATTTTTTTTCAGAATGAATTTTTTCTTCGCTTTCTAAAATTTTTATTGCTATTTCTTTTTTTTTGCAGACTGTTTCGAAATCACAGAAAAGGGAATCGCTCATTTAGCGACGAAACCGCGACTCGAGAATTTAATAGCAAACGGTCTGACAAAAGTGACGGGTGAGAATTTCGAGAAAATGATTCATCTAAAAATACTCGTCTGTCGAAATTGCCATCGTTTAAAGGAGGAGAATTTGTGTAATTTAGTGCGAACATCAATGAATCTCGAGACTCTCGATGCATCCTGGAATAAATTCAATGTCAATAATTTAATTAACATTGCAAATCAAGTAACAATGAATAGAGAAGCGAAAATTATTTTAAAACTATTCGTTGGTCATACAAATTATGATGCAGATCAAATTGTGTCAAAAGCAACGAATCCATTTTTTCAAGTTATCGATTCATCAGCCACTGATTGTATTTGGGAAATTTTTTGATTCCCCAAAAAAGAAGAGAGACGCAGAGAGGGGAATATTTTCCTTTTTTTTAAAAAAAAGGAAGAACAATTTTGTTTAATTTTCAAATTTCTACGAATAATTAATAATTATAAAATTAATCTAATTTAATAATCGATATTTAGTTATCAAGGTCTCGAAGTTATAAAATTAAAAAAAGGAAAGAAAAAGAAAAATACAAAAGGGAATTTTTTCCCGAACAAATGAATAACTAGAAAAAAAACAAAAGACTAAATATTTTCTAAAAATAATGAAAATAATTTGTATATAGAAGGAAAAAAATGTGCAAAGGACTAAAGATTCTCTTCTGGAGACTTATGTAAATTTATCAGTATAGAAATCTGATTTAACAGCTGAGAAGTCAATGACTCGTGAGAAAAAATGAATTGAAGTGGGAGTGTGCGAGGAAGAAAAATAAAATGTTTCAAGTTTACTTGGATAAAGTCACGTAGTCAGTGTTTGATTGTCCAAAAAGGAGGGGGGAACTGGAAATTCAAATCTTTATTGTCACGTAATAACTAGAGTTGTTATAACACACTTTCCCTATAAAAACAACACACACACTATACATCGAGGAGATAACATTTTTTTCCAACAAAAATAAAATTTTCTTATTTTAAAAAAAAAAAGAAAATTCTTTCTCTCAATTTTTCTAATTCCAAAACGAAAATGATGAAAATTGTAATTTTTGGTGCCACTGGTAATACCGGTCTATGTTCATTGGAACATGCAGTTCAAAAAGGTACATATACAAAAATATATTATTTATATTATAATTTATTGATTTTTCAACAATTTTTTTTTGCTTTAATTTCAAATAAATAAATAAAAACGCACTATTATTTAAATTAACTTCAGATGATGATTATTTTAATGTCAATGTCAATATACGAAAGCAACAAGTCATTATTTGTTTTTACTCCCGTCAAAAAGTAATTAAAGTTCGAATATTTAATTTCCTATATTATTTCGAATTAAATCGATAATTATTATTTTATTTTCAAATTTATATTTTTTAAATACTGTAATTTTAACTGTAAATATTGTTAATTTTCTTAGAAACATGAAACAGAAAAACTTAACAATGAAAATCTGATATTAATTAAATTGAAAACAATGAAGATAATAAAAATTATATAAGTTCTATGTTTTGAAAGATAAATTAAATAAATTACTAGCAATAATAAAGTAATAGAAATAATACATTGATAATAATAATAATAATAATAATAATAATAAAAATAGTCATAAAAATAAGAATTTTAGTTTAAAATAAGGAATTACGGAATAAAATATATTATTTATGTTAATCACCTGTTTACTAAATTTTAAACTTTTCATTAATATTTATAAGAAAAAGAGTTAATATTCTCATTATTAAAATTTTTAATAAATTGCTATCAGCTTATTTTGTTTTAAATAATTTAAATTTACTTTAGACATAATGAAAAATTAAAATATATTTAATTTTTTCTTCTATTTACAATTTTACATTTACCTCATGAATATTGTCAGAGAATTTGGAAAATATAAAAATATAAATAAATTTTTAAAAAAATTAAAATGTGAAAAGTAAATGAAAATCCAAATCTTTATCAAATTTGATGAATTTTATTTTGAAATCATATTTTTTAGTTAAAATTTTATTTTCAAATTGAACAAAAAAAATATAAATAAACAATAACCAAGAAAATTTAATAAAAATACCTTTTTTTTAGTAGAAATGAGAGAAATTCTGTTTATTTGTTTAAATTTGAACGAAGAGAAAAAAAATTATTTGCAAAAAGAAATTTTGTTAGAATAAAAAATTTTTGAAGTAAAGGAATTTTTTTGAAAACTTTCTTTTTTTATTACAGGTCTGAAGGTGAGTGTTTTTGTCAGGGACGCAACGAAAGTACCGGAGAAATTTAAGGGAAAAATTGAAATTAACGTGGGAGATGTAACGAATTCCGAGCAAGTTTCAAAAGCAATTGAAGGAACAAATGCCGTTGTCGTTGTTCTTGGCACACGAAATGATTTAAGTAAGATATAATAATAATAATATAAAAATTAAAAAAAAAAGATTCAAATTTAACTTTATAAAAAGTCTCCTGAGGAATTCAATTATTTTCAAAAATATAAATAAAATTCTTCACAGGAATTTAACTATTTTCGAAAATATTAATAAATCTCTACGCAGAAATTCAATTATTTTCGAAAGTTTTGTTAAAATTCTTGTCAATAATTATTATTTTGAATAAAATTTTAATAAAATTCTTGTCAAGAATTCATTCATTTTTAATTCCATTTTTTTCCCGCTTTTTAGAACCCACAACACTTTTTTCTCAAGGAATAAAAAATATCATCAACGGAATGAAAAAGCACAATGTTGAACTGATTTCTGTTTGCTTATCGGGTAATTAAAGACATATAATTATTATTTATTAAAAAAAAGAGAAAAGGACTAAAATAAAGAAAAAATATTTTTATTTCCAGCCTTTCTCTTTTATGAACCAGAAAAAGTTCCCCCTGTCTTTAAAGATATAACTGAGGATCATCGAAAAATGCAGAATTTAATTAAGGACAGCGGTTTAAAGTGGATTTCCGTATTTCCACCGCATATTGCAGGTAAAATATATTCGAGAATAAAAATCAAAATTAATAAACTAAAAATATTGTAAAATAATGTTCAAAAATTAACAAAATAAATTATTTTTGATTATAATTTTTCATTACAATTATAGAATTTTAATAATAAATTTAAACTTTATTTCCATTATTTCGATTTTGTTTTTTTTAATTTATTTTTTCAATTTATTTCGAATTTTTTGTATTATTTTATTTGTATTATCTCAGTATTTTTTTTTTAATTTCTATTATTTCAATTTATTTTTTAATTCGAGTTCAAATAGTATATTATTTTCTTAAAGAAATAATTGAATTTTTTTTCGATTAAAAAAAAAGGAAAAAATTTAAATTGAATTTTTTTTTAGAGGAACGACATTCCATAGTCACTGTGAAACATGACGAGTCACCGGGACGTACAATTTCAAAATACTACTTAGCCGAATTTCTCGTCGATTGCCTCGACAATCCAGAGCATTATCAACGAGTCTGTGGTCTAACATCGGTGTAAAAAAATTTTTTTCTATTAGTAAATTATCAAAATTATAGAAACTTCGAAAATAATAATATTTAGAAAAATAAAAACTAGTTATTCGAATTTTCTAAATTTTTATAGAAACGATTAGAAGATAAGAATTTGAATAGATAGTAAAAGCAATAAAAAAAATTTCAAAACTCTTTCAAATTGTTACAAATTGATAACAATAACAATAAAATAATATAGTAAAAGGGTAAAAATTCCAGTAATTTAAATATATTGTTTAATAATTAACACAATCGTTAAGAAATTAATAAATAAAATAAATAAATAAATCTTTAAATGGATTTTTTCACGAGAATTGATATAAGAAAAAAATGTTTTTCTGTTAAATTGACAAGAGAGCAATAATAATATAATATATATATTTTATTCATTTGTACATTTTCGAATCTTTGTTTCGTTTCTTCTTCTCTCTTTTTATAATATATAATATATATTTATAAATATTTACAATATATAGAGGTATCAGGTTGTAATCTATTTTTAATAAATAAAGAATATTTTAAATAGTTATTTATAAAGATGAAAGTAAATTTCATGACAATTTTTTACACATATAAGTGTAAGGCGATTCGTATTGTCGTTTTTTTTCAATAAAATTTGGCAATGGTGGTGGAGTTGGTGCTCCGGAAAATGCATTCTTTTGTATCTCCTTACGTCGTTCGTTGTTATTGTTATTATTCTTATTATTTTCAATGATAATATTTTTAATAAGATTTATCTCCTTTTCTTTATCACTGTCATTAATTGAATTCATATAATCCATTAGTGTATAAAGATTTAATGGTTCGCTTATTGAGTAGCCATTTTTTCTATAAAAACCCTCTTGATCGCGTGTTGTCAATAAAACTTGTTTTATTCCTCTCTTCGCCACGTATTGTTCAACACCACGCAGTAATATTGAGCCCAGGCCTTGTGAACGATTTTCCCGACTAATCATAACTAAAAAGGAAAAAAACAGTTAATTAAATTAAGAACTAAATATTAATAAATATATTATACAGCTGGGAAATTATAAATAAGAAAATAGAAGATAAACTAATTGCAGAATTTGGATTATTAACATTTTTTTTTCAAAAATCTAAGTTCTTTAAGATTTCTGAAGTAAATTATTTCAAAATTGATAATTTCTAAATGAATTTTGAAATTAAAAAGCGGTCGATGTTCACTTACAGGATTCAATAACACAGCAGTCGTCTATGCTGGGTATTAAGGAAATTTTACAATGTCCAATGACTTTCTCATTGTCGAGAAGAATTAGAGACGTTGGAAATTTATCACACGAGAAACTCAAGCTGATGAGTCTGTGAAAAAGAAAATAGTTACAAGTATTTTTCTTTTTAATTCAAAATTTACGAAAACAATTTTTAAATACTTTATTAATTTGTCACCATCTCAATGTCTTCTTAGTTTTTTTTTACCAAAAGATAATTAATATATTGAAAAAGTAAATTAATTTCGAATAATAATTCATTTTCCCCCTGATGTCAATTTTGTTCCACAAGTGAAAATTCAAATAGAAAAATTTTTTTTCCGTTTTTATTAATTAAATAATTAACATACCGTGCTTTATCACTTCGACGCCATTCCGAATTTAATAATTTACAGCACTGATTTATTAATTCTGGTCTATGATGAAGTGGAATGATGTTGTACGGCGTGTCTTTCATAATTTCTCTGAAAAAAAGAAAAATAATTCAATTCAATTTTAAACATTCTAAAATTAAAAGAATTAACATAAAAAAATTATAATATAAATATAAAAGTAAACTATAAAATTAAAATAAAAAAATAAAGCATAAAATTAGAATAAAAAAATAATAAGAATAATAGTTTTTTTAAACTAAAAAAGTAAAAATTGTATAAAAAGGAAAATTTGAATAAAAAAAGAAAAAAAAGAAAATAAGGAAAATAGAGAAACTGCTAAATAGTTAAAAATTGAAAATTAAAAATTAACAAAAAATAATTACAGAAACACTTACAGTGCACTTCGCTTGCTATAAATAGCCCGATAATATATTTCTAAAACCACCATTTTCGGTCCGGGTGTTTTTCTTTTCGTTTTTCTTCAAAAAATTCACGTTTTTAACATAAATAAAAAAAAATTATTCACGTAAAAAAATGG
Source organism: Leptopilina myrica (nomen nudum) (assembly GCA_032872475.1). Classification (NCBI taxonomy): domain Eukaryota; kingdom Metazoa; phylum Arthropoda; class Insecta; order Hymenoptera; family Figitidae; genus Leptopilina; species Leptopilina myrica (nomen nudum). The sequence goes on along the minus strand of CM065462.1, from coordinate 43,677,841 downwards.
AATTAAAAATAAAAATTGCGAACGATACGGTTCGATGTCAGGCCATGACAATGGATTTTAAAATGAACACTTGGCGCTAATACAAGAAGTTCAAGTCTAATTTAAACCCATTTGCATCTCGAAGATTTAATTCATTGGGTGTTTTCAGTGACTAGTTTTATTTTTTTCTTTTCTTTTTTTTTCTTTTTGTTCTCGTCATTCTGTATTGTTCTCTTATATTCAATCAGAATTGTACGAAATACAAAATAGTAAATTTATTTATTTTTTTTTTTGCTTCCTGTAAAAATAGCGAAGGAAATTTTTTTTTGCCGGTTGGTAAAGAAAAAAAGAACATTGTAACATGTGCAATTGGCACTTGTAGTGAATTTTAAAAATTACACTCGATACAATGTAATATTGTTTTATTATTATTCATTTTATTTAAGTATATTGCAAATATTATTATTTTTCAAAAATTTTAATAGAATCCTCCGCCTAGAATTCAATTATTTTCTTGAATAATAAAATTTTTCGCTGGAATTCAATGATTTTCTAAAATTTTTGTTAAAATTCTCCGAAACAATTTAATTATTTTCAATATAATTCTAAAAAAAATTCAATTAAATTGAATTTAAAATTAATTTAAATAAAAAAAAATTATTTTGGCAAATTTCATTTTGCATCATAAGCAAAAAAAAAAGAAAGAAAGAAAACGCTACGGGTGTTTTATTTTTAGAGGAAAGCGAAGAGCGAACGCCCGTTTAAAAAAAAGACATTCTGCGAGCAGACGAAGACGAGCTTCTAAATAGCTTCCTTTGAAATTGTTGACCGACTCTCTTAATTCTTTTCAAGGTTTTCAGGGTCACTTCCGTAAATTAAAGCCAATCGTCACACAGCGCAAACGATAACACATTGAAAAAGAAAACAATAATTCATCACCGGAAGTGGAATTGTTATTAATTATTTACTTCCACAGTTGTAATACAGAAATAATTAATTTCTTTCCCTAGTTTTCAAATTTTCAATTCGCCAAATTCCCGTGAATTTTATTTCAGAAATAGTCAAAGTTTTCGTAATTATTTCTCTGCTAGAATTCATTCGGATTTAGAATTACATAATAGTGAAATAATAAAAAATTAAAATAATATTAATAAGAAATATTAAAATAATAATAATAATAATAATAATAATAATAATAATAATAATAATAATAATAATAATAATAATGTAAAAATAAAATGTATAATAGTAAAAAACGTAAAAATATAATTATTTCTGCAATAAAAGGCCTAAAAACGTGTTTATCTTTTATTACAAAATAATTAAGAAAACAGCAAATTATAACAGAAAAGCGTATAAAAATATATATTGTAATTATATTAAAATAACGATAATAAATATAATAATAATAATAATAACAATAATACATATAAATAAGACCACGTCTATATGGCCAGTGAACTGGCAGAATAAGGTGGTTTAATTATTTGGCCAGTGACGAGTAATACATGGTGATTATACATCAAAGAAAAAAACTGGCAGAATAAGATAATTAAATTATTCTGCCAGTGCACTGGCAGAATAATATAGTTTTACTATTTGGCCAGTGTATTAATAAAGAGCCTATAAGATTTAAATACATATGTTGAATATTTGTTTATATAACATAGTACTCTGAAAAAATAAAGCGTGTAATTAAATTTAATTAATATATAATGCATCCTTCCTCCATAATACTTTATTAAAAAATTTATTAATTTTTTTTTGTTGGAAGGGGGTTGGTTTTGGGTTCGATACCTTCCAGTACCAAATATAATGTCAATTGACATTATATTAATTATAATGTCAATTGACTTTATATTTGGTACTGGAAGGTATCGAACCCAAAACCAACCCCCTTCCAACAAAAAAAAATTCATAAATTTTTTAATGAAGTATTATGGAGGAAGGATGCATTATAATAATATTAAAAACTGTTTATTTTGACTGGCCAAATAGGGTCCCCTTTTTATTCGGCCAGTCTTAGATATTAATTGTGTATTTTTTTAGATACACTGGCCAAATAAGCAAACTAACTTATTCTGCCAGTTCACTGGCCAAATAATTCAACCACTTTATTCTGCCAGTTCACTGGCCAAATAGCCACTCCGTATAAATAAATACTGTCGGAAATTTGGTATTAATTCCAAAAATAAAATTGTCAATTGTGTAATGTTTACACAAAGATAACCTTAAAAATACGAAATATATTTCTAAATTGAAAGTGGGTCACATAAAATTTCCCCATTTAGTAATGAAAAGTATAAATAATAAAACTAAAAGCATGGAACAATTAATTCCTGTATAAATTAACTATAATACGAAACTTATAAATAAAGAAAAGAATAATTTAAACTCATACCTGGAATTTCCAAAATTGTTGAAAGACATCAGCTTTTGTATATAATGTTTTATTTTTTGTATACAATAAATAGGAAAATTGCCTTCTAATTATCAAACTATTTTCTCATTACATACGCCTATAGGGTAGAGTTGGAAAATTCGTTTTATATAAGAAATCATTTCACAATAATCCAAAAATACTTCACATTTTTTTCGCACAGAAACAGAAAATACACAAAATATGGGAAATATGTGAGATTTTTGGGAATGTATATGTGAAGAAATCCAGGGGTGTATGTAGGAAAGGAAAACCCCCTGGTCGAAAAAGAAAATAAAGTAAAAAAAAGTACATACAACAGTTTTTTTCGTCGTTCTTCTAAACGATTTAGAACTGAATAAAAAGTATAATTCGAAACGACTAGAATTTGGAAAAAAAAATTTTTTTAATTGTTAAATTTTAAAAAAGTCCGAAAGTGCCCGAAATCGGTTTTTATTGTTACGTCACTGAAAGACGGGGTACCTTGTTCCGCCACTGGCGCCACTTTCGATTTTTCAGACACGATTTGTTTTCTGTGTTTGTCGGAGAGAAAAAAAAAGAATGTAATTGTGTACAAGAAAATAATACAGTTTTACCATTTATTTCGCTGGGTTTTTCAATGAAAACAGACGAAATGGAGGTAATAAATTGTGACAGTTTAAAGGAGGAAACAACAATTGATCTAAACGTGAGTTATTTCATTAAAAAACATCATTGCCGGTGGTGTTGAACTTACCTTCTAGGTTATGTTTATTGCATCGCGCACGTTTTTATAAACTAATTGTTTAAATAATATTCAAATTACTTATGATTCATTCTATTCAGATTGTTACCAATTTTCAGTGTTACGTTTCTATTTTCTCTTTAGTGGAAAAATTGACTCCAATCAGAATGTTCTCTTTAAATGAAATTCGAAAATTTTGAAACGTTTAGAGAACGTTCGGAATGTTTCGCATTTTTTCTCACTTCCCTCAAGAATTAACATTATTTTACACACTTGCAATTATTTATAATAGATTTCTTTTTGTATAAAATGGTTACAAATTTTCTTCCTATTGGGAAATTCTGTTTATTTACAATGAGAAGAAAAAGAACCATAAGAATATAGGAAAATAATTGGTTAGTTAAAAATGAAAATTGTTTTTTTAGAATGATTTGCAGAAAGTCGAGAGAATCAAGTCCCTGGAACTTTTGAAAAAGAAAATGTGTCGTTCGCAGTAAGTTTTTTATTTGGAAAATATATTTTTTTGTTATTAAAATAATAAAAAAGTGATAAAAAGATGATTTTTTAATTATATATATTTTTTAGTGATTTAATTCAGTATTACAATGACAAGAAAAAGGAATGCGAACAATTGACAATTTCTTTGCGAAAAGCTCGCGCCGAGGCGAATGAAATGAAAAACAATTACAACACGACTCTTTCTAAATTAATAAAACAGGAACTTGTAAGTACAGAGAATGTTTGTAATTTTAAATCTAAAATTAGATTTTCTTTCGATAATTTTACTTTAAAATATAATTTTCCATTTTATCTCGCAAACAAAACAAAAAGTTTTGTTTTAATTTTATTTTAATGTAATTTTTTAAAATTTTAATGCAAAATTTCGATTTTTCAGCAAAATACTGAACAGCGAAAAACAATGGAATCTTACGTTACAAAAATTAGCGAATTAGAGACGAAAATTGCTGGCGATCAAAGATTCATTGAACAATTAAATTGTAAAATTGACAGTATTGAAGATAGAAGTTCGGGAAAATTAATGGACACAGAATTGAAATTCGAGGGTAATTAATTTGTTATCTTCTAAATTAATTTCTCTTTAAATTTTCTTAAATATTTCCAATATTAAATTTTTCTCTAATGTTTCAATTTAAAAATAAAATTTCAGAAAAGGTAAAAACGCTGGAATTGGAACTGAAAAAATTTAAAAAGGGACCTGCGAAAAAGAATCAAGGAACGAATACGGATAAAATAAAAATCGTCGAACATGGTGAGAAAAACATATTTTTTACAGAATTTTAAGTTATTAGTTAATTGAAAATTAATTGATTTTGTTTTTAAATTATTTAGATTTTGGAATTTGTTTCCACTTTTGTAGATTTACTTTTTTCGACATTAATGTTTGTTTTTTTTCAGGAAAACTAGATCCAAAAGTTCGTCTAGATCCAAAAGTTCCGCAGGAACCACCAAAGAAAAATATTCCAAATACGAGCCGAAAGATAACGAAAAATTCCACTTTTCTCTGTGAAAAATGCGACGTTGCACTCAATAATCTCGTGCAAACTTTCAAAGTTCCGGAGCCAATGATTCAACCATTTCCACCAGAAAGTAAGAATTTTTTCTCTACAATTCTCTCTTTTTTTTGTTAAAAATTTTTAATAACTTAATAATAATTGTAAAAACTTTAAATTTTCCTTTCAGACAAACAATACAAATTCAAGTCCTCGGAGAGTTTCGCTAAACTTGAAGACAAGAAAATTGAATCAAAAGTGAAGAGCGAACTTCCGGTTGCATTGGAAAATAATATCGAAAATCCAGTGAAACAAGAGGAATCCGAAACTTTCAAGATCCTAACGAAGACTTTGAAAACACTCGAACGAGTTATAAAGACAAACAAAAAATCAGAGAAAAAAGCTCAATGTTGTCACTCAAATTCCGGAAGTCAAGATCTCATGCTTCAAATGTGGAAAAAATTACTCGATCGTGATGAACCGAAAAAATCGCGCAAGAAATTAAAACGCTGCCAAAATATACGAAAATCAATAACAAAAAAGAAGAAAAAGAAGAAGACAAAAACGAAAAATACAAATTGGTCGATTGAGTCGACAATAATAAATTCCGAAGCATCGACATCGCAAATCGATGCATTCAAAATTCCACAATTAATCGATCATTCGAAACTAGTGACAAGGGAAAATTCGACAATTAAAAGAACTAATAAACGAAAAAAGGGGAATAATAGTGAAATACTCTCGTCATCCGGGGAAAATGAATCTTTAATGAATAGTTCAAAAGCAAATGAAAGTCAAGAATTCTCTGAAAAGAAAGAAAAAAATTCGGAAAAGTTAACTCCTGGAATAATTTTACCAGCGGGAAATTCGAACTTGGAGAGAATAATTCTGAAACCACTTTCCACACCAATTTCTAGTGCAAAAGAAGAAGAAACGGAAGAATTGAAATTAAATCAAACAAACTTGACGGAAATACAAATTTTGGATGAAAAATTGGAAAATTCGATTACAACATCAACGCCGAGAAAAAATCGAACTCGAACGGTGAAAAGTTCCCAAAAAGTCGAAAGAAGAATAAATTCTCCAAGATTTGTTGAAAATTGCGAAATTGGTACAAAAATGGAAAATACTCCAATCAATAAATCGGAAATTTTAATATCGAATCTTGAAGAAACGGTTCAAATTCAAGAAATTAAGGAGCCAAATGAAATCTATTTGAAGAATAAAGTCGAAGAGGAATTACATTCAAATCCAAAAATTGGAGAAAATGATCAAGAGACAAAAATGGAATGTGAAAATTCTGAAGAAGTGGAAATTTCCCCAAAAGAAGAAGAAGATGTTGAAGTAAAAAATAACGAGGAGTTTCCAAAAATCGAAAGTTTCGAAGATTTTCAAAACACTGTGGAGTTCCAGAATTCGAAAAATAATCAAAGTTCCATGGAGAGTTTTAAGGGTTTTCACAATTCGCACGATGGGGATTTAACAGCGAAGAATGTCGAAAATATCAAGGAATTCGAAATTTTACGAGAATTTGAAATTTTCGAAAAGGATGAAAATTGCAGGAAAGAAGAAATGGGGGAGAATTTTGATGAGAAAGTGGAAAAAATGACGATATCGGCGATGACGACGAAGTGTTTGAAAGAGAGTGAAGAAAGTTTGGAAGAAACAAAAATTTTGGCGGAGGAAATTAAAAATTTTGAGAAAGAATTCAAGAAAGGCAAAATATTGAAAAATTTAGAAAAAACAGCGAAATATTCAGAAGAGGAAATTGAAAATATCGAGCGAGAAACAAACTCGACGGAGGGAATGAAAAATTCTGGGAGTGAATTGAAAAATGAAAAACTGAAACAGGAGGAAAATGTTTTGAAATTGGAAGAGAAAATGATAAATTTAGACAAAGGGGAGAAAAAATTTCAAATTTCGTCAACAAATTCGGAGGAGAAAATGGAAACTTCGTCGCTTGAATTAAAAAATGGGGAGGAATTGCAAAAAATGGAAAAATCGAATTTGGAGGAAGAAATGGAAAATTTAAAGAAAGACGACGTTGAGGAAGAGGAAAAAGTGCAAATTTTAGTGAAAAATTCGACAAATTTCGAAGAAAAATTGGCAAACATGGAAGAAACAGAAAATGAAAAGCAGAAAATCCAAAATTCAGAGGAAAAGTCGACAAATTTGAATGAAGGGAAAACAATTTTGGACAAGGAATTAAAAAATTCGGCGAAATCAATAAATTGCGAAAATGAAGATAAAGGAAAAAATCCGTCCAATGAAAATGAGGAATTATTGAGTGTCATTGACGTTTTGGGTGAGATTTCCTTCTCCGACGAGTCAATTCTCGATTGTAATGCATCGTTTCTAACGCTTTCCACAGAAAAATCCCAAACTAATCCCGAAGAATCGCAAATCGACGAAAACGAAGAAGAAACAACAAAAGAATTGACTTCAAAAGAGGAATCCGAATTGAATTCAGAAGAAGAATTGAAATTGAAAGAAACGGAATTGAATTCAAAAGAAGAATTGAAATTGAAAGAAACGGAATTGAATTCAAAGGAAGAATTGAAACTGAAAGAAACGGAATTGAATTCAAAGGAAGAATTGAAACTAAAAGAATCGGAATTGGAAAAAAATAATTCGAAAGCAAAGTCAAAATTGAATGAATCGCAATTAATCGAAGAATCGGAATCAAATCAAAAAGAATTGGAAAAAATGGATATTTTCCTCTCGAATTCGGACGTTGCGAAAATCCCACGCAATTCAATTCACGGAAATCGCTCGACGGAAATGCGTCTTACGTTAATAAGTCCCAAGAGACGGGGACGAAAGAGAAAATCCGCGGACGTTGCAAACATTGTAAATCACCAGAAAACAACGAGAACGAGTCTTTTAACGAAAATGCGAACCCTAAAGAAACGTTCAAGTGAAATGATGACAACAGCAACAACAACATCGTCCGCAAGTATCAAAAAGAACGTGAGAAAAACGGAAATCAGTATCAAATCATCAAATATAATTATTAACGAGGAGGAAAATAATTTTCCCCCCGTGATGAGTAAGAAACGAAGAATTGCTCATACACCAAAAATTGATGATGATGATTTTGATGTTCAAGAAAAGATTCCAATAATAAGAAAATCTTTACGTTCCGCATCGAAATCGCCGGGCGCTGCGCGCAATTCACTCGTAACGTCGCAATTAATTCAACAAAATTTGGAGAATTCGCCAAGAACGAGAAACAAACGGGAGAGAATTGCGCAAAAAATTAAGGAAACCAAATTGTTGAGAAATTCGACGAAGATTGAGGAGACGAAAAAAGAAGGGTGTGAAATTCCAATTGTAAAAAAAAGAGGACGACCGAAGAAAGAAAAAACTTTGAAAACGATGGAGGAAAATTCGTCAAATGGAAATTTTCCAAAACCAATCGAAGAGAATATACCGAACGAAACTTCGTCAAAAGCGTCACAGAAAACTTCTCTTGGCACGAATTCGCCAAATTTAGAAAATTTACCAAATGCGAAATTAACAGATAAAAGTCCGACAGAAACGAAATCGCCAAGGAAAAATACGTTGGAAGCGAAAAAATCGGAGAGAACAACAAAAACGAATTCACCGAATAAAAATCGAAATGCATTCCCTAAAATTCCAAACGATGAGGAAATGAAAATCGATGGAGAAAAAGAAGTCGATAAATTACAAGAGCAGAGAAAAAATTTCCAGAATTACGATTTAGAATCGCCATTATCGCCCGATGCGGAAATTGATGAGGAAATTAGCGACGAAAGTGATGCTGAGAGTGAATCATCAAATTCGATGATTGTAATGGACAATTTTATTGAAATCGACGAAGTGAATGAATCGTGGAAAATTGCGAATGCAGCTTTAAATAATATGCAGAAGAATGATAGTGAAAATTTGGAGGAAAAATTCTCTAACGATAGTCAAGTGTCATCGATGGAGGGAAAAATTCAGCCAACAGTGAAGAGGGACTTTAAGTGTCTCAATTTGTCATTCACAAATCCAATGTTTGAACATATGAATCGTCCGTTTTCATTGATACCGAAAAAAGGTCAAGCTTCACAAACAAGTTTAGGTGAGATTATCTTTTTTATTTAGATTTATTTATTTTAGATTTTTTATTTTATTTATTTTACATTTTAATATATTTATAGTTATGATGCATTTTTTTTACAGAAAAGAGAATTTCGTTACAAATAAATCGATTAATAGACGATAAAGATTGGACGAGTGAATTACATTTCCAAGTAGTGGAAGAAATTTGGACGTTTAATGACATCAAAACAACAGCCAAGTGAGTATATTTTAAGTAATTTTTCTAAAGGTCAAATATTTTTTTTAGACAAAATGGAAAAGTATGAATCGTAACCTTTTTCAATTTTCAAAGAAGAAAAAATTGTCAACAAATTATAATAATTTTAAATAAAGGAAATAATGTTAGAAAATTTTTTCTTTTTTCCGTATAAAATAAGTTCTATAAAATCCTCAAATAATTTTTAGTAATTAATTAGTTAGTTAATAAAATATATCAATATTTTTTCGCATTTACGCAAAAAAAATGAAAGTTTATAGTAAAAAGAACTAATGAATCATTAATTCGATTTCTTTTTAATCTTCAAACATTAAAATTTTATTTTTTAAATGTAAAAATGCATTTTTACAGATGCATTTTGAATGTTCTGACGACAAAATGCACTGAAAATAGAGACGAACCGATGGATTCAACGCACACACCACCGGCTCCAATGATGACGAGGACACAGCAAAAAATAATTACTTTAATTTCGGCTCTTGAAGAAAAATGCAAACAAAGCGAAAGTCTCAGTATTTTTGAATTAATTTTCGACGGCATTAATTATTCGCTCTTCAGACTCGGCTTCGCTCCTGATGTTTGTATTTTCTTCATTCTTTCCTTTATTATTACACTTTTGATTTTTCATTTTTATTTCTTTTTCTTTTATGTTTTTCCGAAATTATAATTTGCCTCTTATTTTCTTTCTTCCTGCATTTTAGTTCGTTTAATTTCAATTTTTATTTCCAATTTTGTATTGGAATTTTGATTTAAACAGTAATTACTGTTTAAATCAAAATTTCAATTTGTATTGATTTTAACTTCTGCTTTATTAATTTTACTAATTTTGAATTTCGATTTATTGGTCAATAATTTAATAATAATAATAATAATAATAATAATTAATTTGATTTTTACTGTTTCGTTTAAATTAACAATTTCGACTTCTCATATTTTATTTGACTCATTAATTATTAATTTTTATTTCTGTTTCATTTAAATTTTATTTTTTAATTTATTAATTATTAGTTTTTATTTCTACTGCTTCATTTAAAATGATTAATTTAATTACGTTTTAATAATTAATTTTTTAAAAATCTTTTTCAGAGATGCGTTGTCGAAGGATTGTCGCGCGTATTCACGTGTATGGCAAGATTAAAGAAAGACAGAGAAAGAGCAAGATTATTTATTATCGATGCACTGTATTGTTATCGTTTTAAAGCGGTTGCTGCCACTTTTGTCGTTCTCACCTGCTGGTCAGAAGTTTTTCCCAATTATGATTCGAATATAGGTAAAAAAAAATGATTATTATCGAATTTCTCTCATAAAAAAATTATAGAATGTATAAAGTTTGATAATTGAACATTTATTATTTTACATAAGAATAATTTAATGGAAAAGACATTTTTTTTCGCAGAAATTTTACCCAAATGCATGGCATATATTATTTATACAATTAGAGGATGCTATGAGGCATTAAAAAAACTTCTAACAAACAGAGATCTTTATAATTATCCGTTGAGTGAAATGTTTCCCGATCAACTCGCCGCTGAATGTTTGTCTGCATTGGAAAGTATGTATTTAAATTTTAAAATGGAATTTTTAATCCAATGATAAATGTATAAGTAATTATAATTTATACTTTAATATTCATGAATATAATTTATAATAAATTGAATGTTAAAGATGTGGAAATAATTTATAATTTAATATATAGAATTTTATTTAGTATTTAATAACAATATAAATTTATTTTCCAATTTAATTTTTTTTTTAGTTTCTAAAAGACAAAAGTCTTCAAATAATTTAGAATCTAGAGGGAAAAAAATTAAAACAATAGAATGTATTTTATAAAATTAAATAGAAGGAGAAATGTTTCTTTTTTAATTTAAACGTTTTTTATTCTTGTTTATTTTCAGAAAAACATGAAAGAAGCATCGATACTGCAATTATTTTACTGTCGAAGAGTATGGGACCGAAATGGACGCAAAAAATGATAATTCAGGGCGAATCCGGCTTGAAACAATTAATTGTGGGAAAAAGACACAAATCTCCTTATGACGCGTTCACTTTACTTGGTATTTATTCGACCTTTTTCTCTTCTTTTCTTCAAGAATATTCTTTAATAACAAACAAAAATACCATTTTTATAAATAAAGTTACAATTTAATTAATAATATTCCTATTATTTATTTTACTGTAACTATATTTATTAATTTTTAAATTAACATAATTTATGTTTCTTATTCTTATTTTAGAAATAATATTGAAAAATTCTTTTCTACAGGAAATGTTATGCGATCGTTTCCGGAAGAAGACAATGACGGCCACCTCAGTCAAATTGTCGAGCAATTGTGCGATTTACTAGATTCAGACGAAGGTATTTTTTCCGAAATCTATTCAAAAAAAAGAATTAATTAATTATAATCGAAGCGAAAATTTTTACATTTTCATAAACAGAAGTTTTTTCAAAACTTTTTAAACGAATCGTGTATATTAAAAATTAAAAATAAATTTTAAAAAACATTAAAGTACAAGTTAAGAACAAACAAAAGTTAAAATTAAAAATAAAATTTAAAAAAGAATAGAAGAGGAAGAAAAAAGATTAAGTGGGAAAATTTTCTTTTTTTTACAGGTTCAGACGATCATCTCGAAGGCGTTGCATCGGCATTATTGTGCTTCTCGAAATATCGTAAATTCTTTTGTAAAGTGGCAAAATCATTAATATCGTGGACACCAAAACGTGAACTTCGCGACGAAACTAGAAACAAATTTCAATTCTTCTCCAATTCACAACCAAAACATTGGTGGTATGATTTCATTCAAAGTAACTATACAAAGGAATTACCTAAAATTCAACAGGAGGTGAAGAAAATTACGCAGATTGGTGATAAAAAGCAAAAAGTACAACCAAAAATGAATAATAGTAATAGCAATAAAATAAAAAAGAGAACGAAAAATATTCGTAAAAAACAGGCGGCCGCAAAAATTGCCATGAAAAATAATTCATTCACATCTCAGTAGGAAAGAAAAAGAGAGGAAAAAAAAGAAAAATCGTTGTATATTGTGATATTAATTTTTAATAATGTCGTTTTTAAGATGTAAATATTTATATATAGTGTTGGAAAGTTTTTTTTTCCTTTTTTTTGCTCGTTAACATTAAGTTTTTTTTTCTAATTTAATTTACAATTTTTTTTTCTTTTTTTTTTGCTCCTTTTAAGTTTTTTTAATGTAATTTAATTTACAAGTTTCACCAAATTTTTACCAACATTTTTTTTCCTTTTCTTTCTTTTCTTTTTGAAATATAAGTTTCCAATTTTTCGCCAAAAGTAATTCTCGAAAAATAGAAAATTGAAAAGAAAAAATATGTTTCCAATTTTTCGCCAAAATTAATAATTCTGAAAAATTGAAAAGAAAACAAATATAATTTACAATTTTTCGTAAAAATTTAGTAATTCTCGAGAAAAAGGAAAATTGAAAGAAATGTTCCAAGTTTTCTTAAAAAAAGGAAAACTTGTCCGTTTTATATTTTTAATTCAATAATTGTTTGTGAAAGAAGAAAAAGTATTTTACGCGAAAGCTGATTTTTTCCTTGTTTTTCCTTTTTTTGTTTTTTAATAATCAGTGTCTCGCCTTATGAATAGTTTTTCAATTTTCTACGCAGGCAAAATGCAATGAAGATACTTCCAATCTGAGGGTAAAAAGATAATTAGTTTTTTTTTTTGCTTCCAAATGATACATTTTTAAAAAATGTTCTTTCAGCAAATAGAGAAAATCGTCTTTTTTTTGTAAATTAGTGTCGAATTTTTCTATAGAAAAATAAAAAGCGATTTCTTTGAAATGTACGTTAAGAAATATTCCATTATTATTTAATTCTTTCGAAAAAGGAAAATAGAAAAATGAAATGATAATTATTACAACAGTAAAAGAAAATATTAAAATAAATAAAATGTAATGTATTTTTATGATTTTGCAAATAAAGAAAAAAAGGATATTTATTATTTTTACTATTGTAAAAATTATTGTATTCATTACTATTTACTCTGTAAAAAATTAAGTTTTTAAATTGTTATTTATTTCGATTCGAATAATCAAATTTCAAAAAAAGAAGAAAAATTTGTCAAAAATTTTTCTTTTCCTTGTATAAGGAAAAGGATAATTTTTTCTCGTCTTTTTTTGTGGAAGGAGAAAATGAAATTTTGAAGAAAATTAATGTTAATTTTTCTGGAAGGAGAAAAAGAAATTAAAAGGGAATTAATTTTGTCAACTTACGAGCGTTATGGAAATAAATAATGTCATTAGGGAAACTTTATTAATGTGCGATTTTATTAAAAGAACAGCGCTCTTCAAACATCCCGATTGAAATGTCACTTCTTCCGTCATTTTTATACACTGGAAAGAATTTGAGAGAAAAAGAAAATAAAGTTAAAAAAAAGAGTTATAAAAATTGAAAACTTATTTTTTTTAATTATTCCATTTTGAGAAAATTTAAAAATACCTCTTCCATTTTTACAGCGCAACAACTTCGAGGGATTTGTTTCTCTTGCTCTAACCAATCTTTATAGGATTTTATTCCGCAACATTGCAGCTAATTTTTGAAAAATCGTTTATAATTGAATTAAAAATAATTTTTGAATTAATAATTAACAATTTAATTTTTTAAATAAAAGACAAATTTTTCGAAAAAAGGCCTAATTTTGTTTTAATTTCTTTTTTCTTATTCAAATTAAATGTGAAATTACAAAATTATATTAAAAATTTATTTTGTTTTAACTTTAAAGAAATTATGTTCAATTTTACGAAAATTTATTTCAAAAGAAAAAATTATTTTCCAATTTTTCGAAAATTTATTTGAAAGAAAAAAATATTTTCCAATTTTCTTTTTATATATGAAATTATTGTGATGTGAAAAAACAAAATTACGTAGCGCTGTGTATTGTCCCAAGTTTCTGTCGCCCAATCGAGATAAGAATATTTTTCAATTGCATTTCTCATATCGTCGCGAATTCTTTTCACCAAATTATCAAAAAACGTGAAACTCATAATTGCCGAAATAAATATCATGCACAAGGCTATAACATAGAGCACAATATACTGAAAATTAGAATAAATTTTCTTTGTGATTGTATTTGTGAATTATTGTAATTAAAAGTTTAAGTAAAGAATAATTTAAATTATATTTAATTAAAAGAAATTTAATTCTTATTCAATTATACAAAAAATAACTATAATTTATATTTGATTAGGGAGAATAATTCTAAATTTGGATTTTAAAAAATTAATTAAGTTAAACTCAATTAAAAAGAAAAATAATTGACAAAAAATCTATTTATTAATTAATTAAAATTGTTTGAAAACAATTTTAAATTTAATTAAAAAATTGAAATAAAAAGAAAAATAATTTACATTCAATTGAGAAGAAGATTAGTTGAAAAATATTTGGATTTAAAAAAGTGCGAAGGACACTTACGACCATTAAAATACCTTTTCGTTTCTTCACGAATGCAAATAATCCTAAAAATGAAACCACAGAGGCAAAAATTGCAATCATGAGGAGAATTGACATGTAAATTTTCTGTCCAATAAATAATTTAATGTCCATCATCATCCAAACGGAAAGTACAAAAGTTGCGATTCCTGTTAACTTGTTTCGAAATACGAAAAGAAAATTGTTACTAAATTTTCTTCTTAATATTCAATATAATTTTTCCAAAATACTTTGATAAATATTTTGTATTCAAATTCCTCTTAATTGCAGATAAATTTAATTTAAAGTAAGTGATTCCTTCGAAGGAATTATTTACTTCAAATTAATTTTATAATTCACGAAAATAATTAAATTTTTGCGAAGAGATTTTATTAAAATTAAATTGAATGTAATTGACTTCCTCCTAAGAATTATTCCTATTCTTCTTCTTTTTCTTATTATTATTATTATCATTATTATTATTATCGCCTAATATTATTGGAAGCAACAAAAGTTTCTTTTTAAAAAAACTCACAAATGTGAAACTATTGATTGCAATAAATGAAGATTTTAAACATTTCCGAGGAATTTTTTTATAGGAAAATCTGTCAATCGAAACACCGAGAATTTTCCTCTTTTTCCTTGAAACACTAGTTCCGGATTCTGTAATCTCGTCTTCATCATCATCATCATCGTCTTCTGAATCTTCACTCTCCTCATCCGATTCCTCTTTATTATCGTGACGTCCCATAATTTTATTTAATACATGTTTTTTATACTCGAAATACTTTTTCAATCGTTTTATAATTATAAATTCAAAAAAAGGTGAAGTTACAAATAAAATAAAATTGAATTTCTCGTCAGGTTAGAAAAACACAGACAAATGCTGACAATATTTTCACTCTAAAAAAACAAAAGAATAATGCAAATTGTCAATTTTAGTCTCGCACGACTAATAATTCTCTTATAAGAAAGTTTAACTCACTTTTTATGAGAATGGATATTTTAAAATAATAATTTAAAAATAATTTTAAAAATTTTTATTTAAATTATTAAATTATTTAAAAATACGTTGAATTTTCTTTTGAGTAAATAACACAGACTTTGTTTTCTATTTTCTGTATTATAACACATTTTATATTACAATTAGAAGGAGAAAACGATTTCAATCCATTTTTAATTCTCCAGATAAAAATTTTCGATAATTAATATAATTTCCAATGCCAAAAAAAGAAGATAAAAAATACCATTTTCTTTCTTTAAAACAAAATCACACATAAATTATTGTAAAAATTGATTTTCTACTTTTATCCAAAGAACGAAAAAAAAACAAAAATTAAATTAAATTAACGTTTCGAGTGTCTCTTGGAGGCACGTGAACTATTTTTCGATGTATTTGCCTCGGGGCCAACGATAATACGTCCCTCGGCAATTTCATCACGATGATCGGAACTTTCAATTTGCTTTTGCGCCTCAAAAAAGAACATAATATCACGCAATTGTTCCTTTAAATCAACGACTTCAGCTTCTTTTTTTGTTTTCACTTCGATTAATTCATCACTTAGCTGCTTGTGTTTCGTTTGCCAGGACGTTTGATTCATTTCCAACGATTTTCTCAACGCCTTCTCTTCGACGAGTTCGGTTTGCGTTTTCTCCAATTTTTGACTCGTCGCCTGTATTTTCTTCTCCATTTGCACTTTCTCCTTCGTTAGTGACGTGACTTTTTTCTAAAATTGAAAGAAGGAATTAATTTTCTAAATTCTTTCTATTATAAATTATAAATTATATTTTATTATAAATAATTAACTATTATAGAAAAAAAAATTGACAATAAAAATTGTAAAAATTCGATAAGTTAACTTATCAATTAGTTTTTTTCAAAGTTTTCTATTAAAATTTATGCCAATAATTGAATTTATGTGGAGATATGTTTAATAAAAATTTTCTTTTTTTAAATAATTCAATTGTTTGGAGAAATTTTATTAGAATTGTATTGACGAACCTTCATGTCGGTATTTTCCTCAATGACTTGAGTCAATTTATCTCTCAATTCGCTGGTCTCGGCAACGGTTCTCTGCTCAAATCGATTGAGACGATCCTCGAAAAATTGTCGCTGCGTTTCCAATTGCGATGTGAGAAGATAGGTGAATTCCAATTGAACCGAGTCGACTTTCTCGTCCATTGATGCGCCCTCGACTTTTGAGGGCTCATGGCCCTCGACCATTTTGCCATCCTTGTCCTGCAGTAGGCGATGAACGAAAGTGTCGGCCACGTAGTCCCAGACACGATTATTGCCCAATTGCATCGCGTAACAATGATGCGTGTCCTGATAGTGCTCAAAGGCATGACCTTTTGTGTAACGCGAACAGCCAATGTGACCGCAAATCAAACAAATCCAAAGACTGTCGTTCGATGTGCCCGGAACTGGAAAATTTATTTATAAACTTAATTATCGAAATTAATTACAATAATAATAATTTTATTACAATAACCAATTAGGTATTTACTAAATTACTAATTGCCTAATTTTTACCCAATAACTAATTGTGTATTTACTAAATTCCTAATTGTCTATTTTTTCCAGAAAAAAAGAGAATGGAAATTTTTTTTTACCGCATTCCATGCAATGACTGTCGGCCAACGGCTCCGGTGTTTGGGCATAGCGGCAAATTGGACACGACGTGTCGCCCCATTTAACTAAGCAGCTCGCGTGAAATGTGTGATTACAGAGAACAGTTAAGATTCCATCGACACTCTCGTCCATTCGCTCGAGACAAACTGGACACGATGGCAATTCCGTGTGTCCGGCGATTGGCAATCCATCGCCTCCGACTTCGACTTTTGAGACAAACACCAAGTGACAAACGACGTCCGGCTCCAGTGAATTGTACGGTGCGCCGTTAAATGTCTCGTAAAATTCACTCGCAGCCGCCTGAAAAATTGAGAAACAAAAATTATTATTAGAATAAAGAACAGAAAAATATTTCATTTAAAATATAATATTTAAATAATTGAATAGGAAAAGAAAAATCAGAAAAGGAGAATAAAAGACGAAAAGGGAAAGAAAAACCGAAAAGGAAAATAAAAGACGAAAAGGGCAAGAAAAACCGGAAAGTTTTTTAAAAACCAGTTTTTTAAAACTACGTTTATTATTAATAAGGAAATTATTGGAAACCTTAAGAATTCGATTCCAATTCTGTTTCAAAATTGTCAAAAAGTTGCGTCAAAATTTAAATAATCTTTATGAATAATAAATTTTTTCTCCGAAATTCAATTATTTTCAGAAAAATTTTAATAAAATTCGTATCAAAATTTCAATAGTTTTTAACATAGAAAATTTTTATCAAATTTCTCGAAAAATGCAATTACTTAAAAAAATTTATTAAAATGGTTCTGAAGAATTTAATTATATTACTTAAAAATTTGTTGATTCTTGATGAAAATTCAATTTTAAAAAAAGTTCAATTATTTTATAAAATGTTTATTTTTAGGGTGAAATAAATTAATTCTCGTAGAATTATCAAATGAATAAATATTTTTGAATATGATATTCAATTACAATCGAAAATTGTTACTGAAATTTATTTTTAAATCAATATTTATAAGAAAATTCTACAAGAAATCAATTATTTAACTATAAAAATAAATAATTTATTAAATTTTTGAATGTTTTTTAACACTGAATTTTTATAACAAATTTTATCAGAATTTAATTATTACGTTTATTATTATTATTTATTGGCAAGAGAAAAATTTAACAATAATTTAATTTTTCGATAAATTTAATGAAAATTTTGTATATTAAAAATAATTGAAATTCTGCCAAAAATATTATTAATATTTGACAAAAGTAATTGAATTTCGGAGAAAAATGTTATTATTTATAAAGACAATTTAAAGTTTGACAAGAATTTTTGTAAATTTTCAAACACAATTGGATTTTTGCGAAGAATTTTATTACGGTTTGAAAATAATTGAATTCTTCAGACTAATTTTACTAAAATTTTGGTTTAAATAATTGAATTGTTTCGCGAAATTTTATTCAAATAGCAAACATTGAAAATAGTTGAATTTAAAAAATTTTTTAAATCAAATTTCTACGAAGTTTTATTAAAATTATTTTGAAAACAAATGAATTTCATTGAATTTTTTGAAAATAATTTAATTCTTTGAAGAATGAATAATAAAAGATAAAAAAAATAATTGAATTTCTGAGAAGAATTTTACCTTTTCTAAAAATAATTGAATTTCTCCAATAAAATATGTATTTGCTTCAAAATTCAATTTTGTTTTGGTCTTTTAACTAAAATTCTTCTATAAATCGGTTATTTTTAAATAATCAATTAAATATATATTTAAAAATTTTAATAATTTTAGAATTTTAGTTATTAAGTTTTTTTAAAAATCTAGGTTTTTAAATTTTTTTAATGAAATTCATTTAAAATTGAAGTTTCACAAAATTTTAAATAAAAATATTTTCATGTTCATCTACTTATAAAAATTGTAATTGCAACACTTTTAAAAATGCAATTAGTTTTGAAATATTTAAGTAAAATTAGATTTTAAAAACAAATTTTCCAGAATTTCGGACATAATTCCCTGACTTTTCCAGGTTTTTTCAATTTTTATAAAATTCCCTGATAGAAAACTAAATAAAGAAAAGGAAAAGAAAAAGAAAATAAAAGAAGAAAAAGGAAAGAAAAACACAAAAAAAGAAAAGTGTAAGAAAAACAAAATAAAAAAAAACGAAAAGAGAAAGAATAAAGGAAAATAATAAACTATTAAATTTATACCTCTTGAATTTTGTACTCTCCCCACGTGATATTTTGGAGTAAGCGAACATTTTGTGAGGAATAGGAATGAGTTAGGAAAAACATCAATGAATAAATTTTTTTGATTAATATTCAATTACAATAATAATGAGGAATTTTTTTTGTTTGTTAAGAAATAGGAATGAGTTAGGAGAAACACTAATGAATGAAATTTTCAATTAATAATCATGAGGAATTTTTAGTGAGGAATAGGAATAAGTTAGGAAAGACACTGATGAATGAAATTTTTCTAATAAAATATTAATTATCATTTTATAAATTTCACTCGATGGTATTCTCTTTCTAGTTCTATTAATTATTTTTGCTATTTTGTCTATTTTCACTATTTGTAAAAACGAGGGGACATTATCAAGCGTCATGACGCATAAAATTCAATATCCTTTTCACACACGCACTGAATTTTTGCAAAATCTTCCCAAATCAAAATTAATTGTCCACTGTGTGTAAATTCAAAAATATTCTAAAATAATTTCAATAATTGAAAGAATTTTTTCATTCACTATTTAAAAAAAAGACGGAGATGTTCGCACTTCGAGACTTTGTTAATTCGCTTTTTTCTGAAAGGAACAGGTAACAGGAAATAAGGAAACCGGAAATGAAAAAACCACGTGAGCGATCGATACGCCGCTGATGAGACGCTTTTGGACTTTATTATTATTCAGCGTCGTCGGTAATTTTACCCCGACCGTCGATATTAAGAAAGAAATAATTTAAATTAATCAAATTTTTGAAATTGTAAAAATAATTTTTTCTTTTCATGGCAAGAATTCAATTATTTAATAAAAAATAAAACTCATCGCAGATTTTCAATTATTTAGATTATTTATAATAGGATTTGAATAATCTTTCTCCGAAAATTTAATTTTGCTTTAAAAATAAAATTTTTATTTAAAATTCAACGTTTAAGAATAAACAAATAGGAAAATAATTAATAAAAATAGAAATCGAATTAAACGAATATATTTTTTAATTTAGTTTTTGTTTTGCACTTACGGAATTCCTGAAAGTGATCAAAGCCATATATTGATCTGGATTGTCGTCACGTAAAATTCGAAAATGTTGAATATTTTGATGACAAGCGGCAGTGAATGTCAAAACATCGTGACAAGTCATTGTTGCAGGAACTGACAGCATGCAAATTGTATTGCTTCGTGTTGCAGCGCATTGTACGTCCGTTAATTCACTATTTACACAATAAACATTAACATAATTAGTATTCGAATTCATTTAATAATCCTAAGTACATAAAAAAATACCATTAAATGCTAAAAAAAACCCACTCACTCCTCTTTAAACAAATGTAAAATTCCTTTCGTCACTTCAACAAATGGATTACCAGAGAAAAAATTAATTTGATCGGCAACATTGCATGATGTTGCACCTTCGGATAAAATTTGCGATATCGACGATTCCTCTGAATTCATACGCGACGTTGAATGCGATTTATTTAAATTCTGATGATGTAAAAGTGGCACTGGACCCTCCTCGGAATTTGAATAATTTTCTATTGTTATTTCCCGTGGCTCACGGCATCCTCGCATTTTTCTCACAGCCATTGCTTTAAGAAAGGTAAATAAATGTCACACGAAAACTTTTCTCCTTCCCAAAAAAAAGAAGAAGGGAAAAAAAATCTAATAATACTAACAACAAAACGATTGAATACGACATAACCTACAAAAAAAACGTATACATTTTCGCCAAAAGAAACGAAAGAACATGAAAACATTAATCGTTAGAAATGAAAAATTTGCATAATTATATTAATACTAATAATTACCAACGTCTTGTTCCGAATCGTAATCACTGACTTCGATTCGAATAACACAGAGTGATACTAAAATTTCGTTTGAAGACATCACATATTCGAAAGAGTGTTTTTGGTCAAATTTTGTTCCATGAATGACGCGGAGAGTTCGAAACTTCGAATTGTAAATATTTTTAATAAAGAAAATCGCTGTTTAAACTGCATTCAACACTGTACAATAGTTGGAAGGTACAACAACAAAAACATGTTTATGTGAGGGCGATGAAAATGACGCAAAACATATGATTTTTGAGCATGCGCAGTGAGTAAAGAGGGCGCTATATTTTGAGGTTATGTCACTCTACAAGGTCATTTTTCATATTCAAAACGCGCATTTCGCTCTGTATGGAAAAAATACATTTGTAGTTACTTTTTAATTTTCTTAACAATGTAAATAAAGTAGTTTACTAAGTGTTTTTGTCTTACTAAGCGAAAGTTGTTTTTAGAAAAAAAAAAAATGTTGAGAACAACACGGATTTTATGCTTCAAACATCAAGGAGCTTTCAATTTTCAAACCGGAGTAAGTTCTTCAGTTTCTCCATAAATAAATACTATTTTTTTTTAATTGGAAGTCTTTAAATACTCTTGAATGTTTGTAAATAATGATAATTAAGAATAATTTACTATATATTAACTTGTTGGCGAAAAAAATTTACCTGCTTTCTAACCTACAAATTTTTTTATAAACTTGATATAATACATTTATTGTTTTTGTTAATATTAATTTTTTTATAGTTGTTTGTTTTTTGTTTTCTACAATTTTTAATAATTTATTTTTTTAAATATCTTTAATTTTTAAATAAATCTAAAAGTCATTTTGAAGAATTTAATTTATTATTGAAATCATTTAATTTTTCGACAAAAATTAATTTATTATTTTAAAAAATATAATTCTTGTCAGGAAATGTATAAAAATAGTTAAAACTAATTGAATTCTTTGACAAAATTTTATTTTCTTATAGAAATAATTGAATTCTAGCGAAAAAATGATTATTTTGAAAAATAATTAAAATATTCCAAAGAATTTTATTAACATTTTGTTTTAAGTAATGAACATTAAAAATTAATTACTAACTGAATTCTCAATATTATTATTATAATTTTTTTTTCTTTTTTTTTTGAATTTCAGAATCAGTGTTTAAATTGTACAAAAGTAACGAGAGAGGATTTTTCCGAGAAACTATCAAATGGACCGCAGTTGGAGAATTTTTTATCAGACGAACCAGTAATAAAGTATGAGGGTAAATTGAAATTGGAGAAAGGCGATAATACGAGATTAAGATTACCACCATGGCTAAAGAGAGAGATACCAATGGGAGAGAATTACAGTCGAATAAAATCGCAATTACGCGATTTGAAATTAAGTACAGTTTGCGAGGAGGCGAGATGTCCAAATATTGGCGAATGTTGGGGCGGAGGAACTCATGGAACAGCGACTGCAACAATTATGGTTATTATAATTGAAATAAAATATATTTCTAAAAATTAGAAATCAATTTAAATAAAAAACTAAATTAAATTAAAATATATATATATATATATATATATATATATATATTAGTTTTTGTTAGAAAAAGAAATTATTTCCCTAGTCGCTGATTTTAGTTCTCAATACAATTTTGATAACCTTTTCAATTTTATCAGTTTGTAAATGAGACGAGATCAAATGTATTGTGACGATTATCGCAGTAGACGAAATTAGAACAAAAAATATTTTTAAAAAACAGGCGAAAACTGATTAATAGTCGAAATTTATATCGATTATGTTTTCTTAACGAATTTTACTATTTTTCAGTTAATGGGCGACACTTGCACTCGAGGATGTCGATTTTGTTCCATAAAGACGGCGAAAATTCCGCCGCCGTTGGATGCGAATGAACCGAAAAATACGGCGACTGCGATTACTGATTGGGGCCTCGATTACGTTGTTCTTACTTCCGTCGATCGGGATGGTAAATTATTTATATTTACTTTAATTACTTAATAGAAGGTTATCACGAAACCTGAAAATCTGAAAATGTCAGGGAATTTTATAAAAATTGAAAAAACCTGGAAAATTCAGGGAATTTTGATCGAAATTCTGGAAAATTTGTTTTTAAAATCTAATTTTACTTAAATATTTCAAAACTAATTGAATTTTAAAAGAGTTGAAATTAAAATTTTTAAAAGTAGATGAACTTGAAAATATTTATATTTAAAATTTTGTAAAACTTCAATTTTAAATGAATTTCATTAAAAGAATTTAAAAACCTAGATTTTTAAAAAAACTTAATAACTAATATTCTTCTAAAAGTTATTAAAATTTTTAAATATATATTTTATTGATTATTTAAAAATAACCGATTTATAGAAGAATTTTAGTTAAAAGACCAAAACAAAATTGAATTTTGAAGCAAATACATATTTTATTGGAGAAATTCAATTTTTTTTTAGAAAAAGTAAAATTATTCTCATAAATTCAATTAGTTTTTCCAACTTGTATTATTTATTCTTCAAAGAATTAAATTATTTTCAAAAATTCCAATGAAATTCTTCTGTGACAATTTAATTTTTTTCAAAATAATTTTAATAAAACTTCGTAGAAATTTGATTTCAAAAATTTTTTTAAATTCAATTATTTTCAATGTTTGTTATTTGAATAATAAAATTCCACGAAACAATTTAATTATTTAAACCGAAATTTTAATAAAATTAGTCTGAAGAATTCAATTATTTTCAAACCGTAATTAAATTCTTCGAAAAATTCCAATTATGTTTAAAAGTTTACAAAAATTCTTGTCAAACTTTAAATTGTCTTTATAAATAATAATAACATTTTTCTCCGAAATTCAATTATTTTTGTCAAATATTAATAATATTCTTGTCAAAATTTCAATTTTTTTTAATATACAAAATTTTCATCAAACTTCTCGAAAAATTAAATTATTGTCAAATTTTGTTTTAATTTTTCTCTTGAAAAAAAAAATTCAGTGTTAAAAAACATTAAAAAATTTAATAAATTATTTATTTTTATAGTTAAATAATTGATTTATTGTAGAATTTTCTAATAAATATTGATTTAAAAATAAATTTCAGTAAAAATTTTCGATTTTAATTAAATATCATATTCAAAAATATTTATTCATTTGATAATTCTACGAGAATTAATTTATTTCACTCTAAAAATAAACATTTTATTAAATAATTGAACTTTTTTTAAAATTGAATTTCCATCAACCTAGAAAAGTCAGGTAATTTAAAAAGGGTAGAATCGTGTCAACCCTGTAATATTAATTTTATCTTTGAAAATAAAATTATAATCGACGTTTTTGTTTAGATTTGGAAGACGGTGGAGCGCAACACATTGCAAATACTGTGCGAGAAATTAAAAAGAGGTCAGAAAACTATTTTAAATAAAAGTAGAAAAAAAGTAAAAATTAAAAAAGTTAAGAAAATGCCGAGAAGAAGTAATTTCTCAAAGAGAAAAATTTCTGTTTAGGGAGTAAAACACCTTTTACTCTAAATTCCGTTTTTACTTCTTTTCATTATTAAAAATAATAAAATTAAAAATTAAAATAATCGGTAAATATCTACATGAAAAAATTAATTTACAGTTTTCATTGCTTTAGTTTATTTTTTATTTCGTTTATTTTCTAGGAGCAACATTCTGGTTGAATGTTTAGTTCCCGATTTCCGAGGGAATCAGGATTGCGTCACGACTGTTGTTGATTCGAAACTCGACGTTTTTGCTCATAACATCGAAACTGTTGAGCGACTCACGCCCTTTGTTCGCGATAGACGTGCACGATACAGGTAAAAGAAAAAGAAACAAACAGCAAATAATTATAAAAATTGAACTGATATTTCAAGTATTAAAAAAATGTGGAAGAATTTAATTTTTTATAAAGATAATTGAATTTTTAAGACGAATTGTATTTAAATTTTTGAACAATAATTAAATTCCAGCAGAAATTTTATTATTTATGAAAAACATAATCATTAATAATTTAATAATTTATTAATTTTAATAATTTAATCAGTAATAATTTTTTTTATAATTCTTTAAGAATTAAGTCATTTAAACAAAAATTGTCAGAAAAAAGGAAAAATTGAAAACTATTACATTAATAAATAATGATAGTAAAAATTAAACTAAAAAATACACCGACAGGAGAATAAATAAATTTCTTTCTTCAGACAATCACTCGCCGTGCTGGAGGGTGCAAAAAAGGTGAATCCCAATTTAATAACAAAATCATCAATAATGTTGGGCCTATCGGAAACTGATCAGGAAGTTGAGCAAACAATGAGGGACTTACGTGAGGCCGGTGTCGATGCATTGACACTTGGACAATACATGCAACCGACGAAACGTCACTTGAAAGTCATTGAATACGTAACACCGGAGAAATTTAAAGCTTGGGAAAAGGTTGGCAATCAATTGGGATTTCTCTACACGGCCAGTGGGCCATTGGTCCGTTCGTCTTATAAAGCCGGCGAATTTTTCCTCACCAACATTTTAAAGGAACGACAACAACAGCAACAACAGAAGCAAAGTGGAGAAAATAAATCGTCTCTTTAAAATATGAATTTCTTTTTTATTTTTTATGAGAACGAAAATGAAGAAAGAACGGAAAATACCAAAATTTATGTGTAAATAGAACGAAAAGAAAGGTAGTTGAATTTAAATAAACTTACTCCTATTAGATCAATTTCAAATCAATTTCTAATCTCAAATTTAGACTATTTCTTGGTATTAAAATATTAATTCAAATAATTGAATTAAAGAAGAAAAAAATTTCTTCTCTAAGGAGAGAAAATTCTGCGAAAAAACGTAGACATTATTATTTTACTTTTATTATTATTATTATTAAATGAAAAAAGTGACAAATTTTTAAAAATATAAAACCGCTTATTCGGTATCCATAGCGACGGAAACGCGTGGATCCTGTGGACCCTGATCGGCAGGTGGATCTTGTGGTGGTTTGCTGTCGTCCGCAACGGCTGGCTCGGTTGGTCTTCCCCTATTTTCGTCGCCTTCAATTTCGGAAAGATACACCGACGTCGCCGCCTCGTCGAGAATCGTGAATTCTGTGTCTTTACCGACAATTGCAATCGAAACATTCTGAGAAAAGGTTAATTAAAAATTAATTACTACATAAAATCTGCGTAAAAATAATACTAAATATAAAAAAGTTTTGAGTTTTTACAGTAAAAATTATGTTCTTGAATTACAAAAATAAAAAACCAAAGTATATAAAAAGAAACGTTTTGAACAAAAAAAAATTTAGAGAACATAAATAGACTTTTAAAATTAAAAATATAAAAAGAGTTTTTTGTGACGCATTAAAAAATTCAAAGAAAATATAAAAATACTTTTGAAGTAAAAATATGAAATAGTCGAAAATACTTTTACTATCTTCTATAATAAAAGTTTTTAAAAAAATTTAATTTAAAGAAATTAAAGACTTTTTTTTAAATTTAAAGAAGCCGGAAATTTATAGAAAGAAAATAATAAAATACCTTAACAGATAAATCAACTTCGTTAGGCAGAGTATCGCGCAATGCTCGCAATCCGTGTTTCACGAGTTCGTCGCGATCACTGCTTAGAAATTCGTTGAGATGCTTTTCCAAATATGTGCGAGCACTTTGAGAACGTGCACCAACGGCCATTGCTTTACAATCGAAATAATTTGCCGACGGACACGTTTGATAAATATGTGGACCTTGATCCTAAAAATTCAAAAATTTAGCCAATCAATTGATGGAATTCAATTATTTTCATAAATTACTAAAATTCCTCACAAGATTTCAATTATTTTCAAAAAGTGTCATAAAAAAACTGTACGCAGTTAAAAAGGTATTTTTGCACACATTTTGTTATTTTAGAAAATTTTTGTAAATCTTCAAACATAAAGAATTTTATCAAAATAAATTTGAAAATAACTGAAATGATCGAAATATGTTCTCATTTATAAAAATAATTGAATTCCTTCGAAGAATATGATTTATTATTAAAATAATGAAATTCTTGACAAGAAATTTATAAAAATATTTAAAAAGTCATTGAATTCGAGAAGTTTGATGAAAATTTTGTATATTAAAAATAATTGAAATTCTACCAAGAATATTATTAATATTTGGAAAAAAAATTGAATTTCGGAGAAAAATGTTATTATTTATAAAGAGAATTTAAAGTTTGGCAAGAATTTTTGTAAATTTTCAAACACAATTGGATTTTTGCGAAGAATTATATTACACGTTTGAAAATAATTGAATTCTTCAGACTAATTTTATTAAAATTTCGGTTTAAATAATTGAATTGTTTTGTGAATTTTTTTCCAAATAGCAAACATTGAAAATAGTTGAATTTAAAAAATTTTTTAAATCAAATTTCTACGAAGTTTTATTAAAATTATTTTGAAAACAAATGAATTTCATTGAAATTTTTGAAAATAATTTAATTCTTTGAAGAATGAATAATAAAAGATAAAAAAAATAATTGAATTTCTGAGAATAATTTTACTTTTTCTAAAAATAATTGAATTTCTCCAATAAAATATGTATTTGCTTCAAAATTCAATTTTGTTTTGGTCTTTTAACTAAAATTTTTCTATAAATCGGTTATTTTTAAATAATCAATTAAATATATATTTACAAATTTTTATAACTTTTAGAAGAATTTTAGTTATTAAGGTTTTTTTAAAAATCTAGGTTTTTAAATTTTTTTAATGAAATTCATTTAAAATTGAAGTTTTACAAAATTTTAAAAAAATATTTTCAAGTTCATCTACTTATAAAAATTGTAATTTCAACTCTTTTAAAATTCAATTAGTTTTGAAATATTTAAGTAAAATTAGATTTCAAAAACAAATTTTCCAGGCTTTCGATCAAAATTCCCTGACTTTTCCAGGTTTTTTCAATTTTTATAGAATTCTCTGACGTTTCCAGGTTTTCTGTTATTAAAATACTAGATATTGAAACTAATTGAAATTTAGCGAAGAATTTGATTGAAATTCGAATTTACTTTTTGGAAATAATTGAATTTCAGAAATAATTCAGGAATAATTGGATTGTCGGGAAGAATTTTGATATTTATTAAAATAAATGAATTCATTTGAAGAATTGCATTAAAACTTTATAAATTATTAAATAATAATAATTATTATTATTATTATTTATAAATTCAATTAATTTTGATATATTCAAGTGAATTTTTGAGAAAAAGAAGAAAAACTCACATCGTATCCGGCAACAAGAAGACCAACACCGTAAGGTCTTCTATCATAACGTTGAGTGCACGTTTGCATTTTATTTCCAAGAGCTGTTATTAAACGGCTCACGGGCAATAAATCGTCGTGTGAATATTTATAATTCAAACATTCCGTCCTCATATATCGACTGCAATAATTAACAAAAGTTTTTGTTGATTTCAAATTAAATTTCATTTAATACTAAGTAACAGGAAAAAATAATAATTTTCAATATAAAATTACCATCGTTTTCGGTAGACGCAAACAAGAGTTTTTTTTTTAAGATCGCAAGAAGCAAATAAGAAATAAATAATGAATAAACGAACCTTAACATTCTTGCGTCGGCAGTAAGTCCAGCAATTGTTATTCCCATGTGTTTGTCAATGGGAATTATTTTCTTTTGATGAGCGGAGAGTTCGGACGATGCTCTCTTAAGAGCAATAAGTACCGCGTGTGTTTTATTTTTTAAGCCAACAGTCGCTGAACCTAATTTTACAGCTTCCATTGCATATTCAACCTGGTGCAATCGCCCCTGTGGACTCCATACCGTAACATCACTGTCGTACTGATTGCGAAACTGTGAAAAATAATTTTCTTCTCCAGTCAATCGAATACTTTTCGATAAAAAGACATTTTTGTTTACAATTAAAATAGTTAATAACTAAATTAAACAAGGAAAGTAAGTTTTCTTCCTTTTAATATTATTTTCAAAACGAATTCGTCTTCAAAATACCAAACTAAACACTTAAAAAATAAAGAAAATTAATTGATTTCTATTAATTTTTTTAAATATTATTATTTATTTTTCCCTTCTACTTATTTTTTGTAATATTTATTTTCTCCTTGCAAAACTTTGAATATACATAACATAACCTCAAAATTCACCCCGCAGTAATAAATTTTAAATAAAAATATTTAATCCACCAGGAATAAATCGTAATTATTTTAATTTACTGAATTACTCTTTCAGTCTTCTTTTCTTTCAATTAATAATAAAAGGGGAAAATTGTAAATAATAAAGGTAGAAAATTTATAATTTCTGGAGTTGTGACAAAACCGAAATGACACTGCAATAATTAATTAACAATTTGGGAAAAATAAGTGGAAATGGTTAATAGGAAGGAAAATAAAATATTCACTTTCTTACCATTGTAAACTAATAGTTTAGATGATTGTTAAAGTAAAAATTGCAAAGAAATTACTTTTATGTTTAACACAAAAACTGTCAGGCATCGGCGTGATACATCAGAAATTTAACACACTGAATATGGCAGTTTTTGACCCACTCTAGCCAAGGGTAAAAAAAATATTTTTTTTCAACAGTTCTACCAATCGTTGCTGAAAATATTTTTTTACGTTCCGGCATTTAATATTTTATAGAATTTTTCTTTTTAAGTGTTTCTATTATTCTTTGTTATTATTTATTATCGTTTAGTACGATTTTTAGTGAATTAGTGATTCATAATCACTTCTTTATTATTAATTATCATAATTGTTATTATTATGACTATATAGTAGTAGCGCATTTTTGACTCTTTTTTCCGAGTTTAAATTTCGCGCGTCCGCCATTTTGTCTCTAACTCGCAAACGGATAATCGGCTGCCTTCACATTTCACAACAGTGCAAAGGACCTGCTCGTGTGTGCGTCATATGTCATCTTTTTTTCAAAAAAAAAACGTCATTAATCTTTCAATCAAGTGTTTATTTTCTATAAAATCCCCATTAATTTCCCCTCAACATAGAGAAGTAATCATCTTATTATCAAAGTTGTTCGTGTAATCCGACAAAACCCGAAAGTCATGTCCCGCATCCGTGAATCGTGATTTTCTAACCTCTTTCTTTCTCTCTCTCTCTATCTTACCTGTGTTTTCAATTTGTTGCAACAATATTATTTATATAAACAAAAAAAAAGGACACGTGTTTTCTACTCTATCAACTGGAAAATAAACTGTCTTAAGTTTCAACAACTCCTGGAACTATTAATCGAGGTATTTACTTTTATTTCTATAAATTATTTGGATTTGTTCCATATTGAAAATATAGTTTTTTTATTAATATATTCCAAATTCGAGGTTAAGATTCGTGATTCGTATCGCAGTTGGGTTTCATATTTTTTTTTGTTTATAAAATAGTGTTTCGTGTTAACTAGAATGGTAAAGAGTGTTAAATAGTGTAGAATGTAAAAGAAGATTTTTTTACCTAAAATTAATTTTATTTTCGCGGTTCTTTTTTCATATATCGGCAAAGAATGTGGGGAAAAATGAGATGGGCTTTTTTCTTATTCGCACAATTGCAGGTGGGATCAATCGAATAACGTTGTTGGAATTCCAACTAAAGGGGTGTTCAAGTTTATCGCGCTCGCGCACAAAAATGCGTAACTATATAACACAGACAGACAGACACAAACAGACAATTGTGAACGATGTTAAAAAGCCGAGTGTAGAGAAAATAAGAACGTAGTGAAAAATCTACAGCATGCTTCTTCCCTGTTTTTGACACATTCGTAATAATAAATATTCCGATTAATAAAAGTGCGACAAATTGCGTTCCTATTTTCGATTTAAAAAAAAAAACTAAAAAACTTGTTTCGAAAAAAGTGAATCGGTTTCCATTAAAAAAAAAGAAACTGCAAATAGTCTTTTTTCATATTCTGACTCAGCTGTTGTTTTTTTCAAAAAAAAAAAATAAATTAACAAAACCTGTTTTTTTCGTGACATTTTGTGTTTTCTGAAGATTTTTGTTTTTTCTCGAGAATTCTTGTTTGGTGACGACGAAAGGAAAGAAGGAAAAAGAAAAAAAAACAAAACAAGATACAACTTTACTGCAGTGCAGTAAATAATTGTTTTCTACTTTGCAAAAAAAAGTCTATAATAACGATCTGCAAAAGTTTCGAGTTAACTTTGCCCTTTTTTTTATTGATTTCGAGTTAATATTTAATGAACACATATCAAGGAGTGTCAAAAGAGGTTTGGAAATTATTTTCATTTCATTAGCTTTTTGTAATAATTGCCAAACAATGCTAATAGTGAAATAACAATTAAAAGTGAAGTAAATGAATAATTCAGTGTCAAGACAAATGTAATTAAAGAAATTGGCAATTAAACATATTATCTTACAAAAAACAAGGAAATTGACAGTCGAAAATAAAATAATTTACTAAAATGTAAATAAACTTGTCATGAAATAATAATATTTGAAATTTATTTATTTATTTATTTACATTTTAAATTAATAAATTCGAAACAATTTATTTTTTACTAATAAAAATATTTAATTTTTAAAATACTGAATAACTGAATTATTTACATAACTTTACATAATTAAGTATTAAATTTAAATTATTCACATAAAAAAAGTTAGTGTATTAAACTTATTTATTTATTAATTCTTTATTAATTTTTCGCAATAATAATTAAGAATCTAATGGAATTTTTAAATTTATTCTACAAGTGTTTTTGTTTATATAAAAATTTTGTAATTGAGAAAAAAAATTTTTTTTTATTTAAAGAATATCGTCAACGTGAATGTGACAAATTATATATTATAGTTTGCGACTGTAAGCAACTTTTATGTAAAGTTATAAAAATGGAAAAACAGTAATTAACTTATATTTCTCTATTCTTTTTTGTTCTGTTTTCGATGACTTGAAGAAAAGAGAAAAGGAAGGAAAAATAAGAAATAAAAAATGAATTCGACACCAATTATGGTTCCTGGTGGTGATCGTCGATCACATTCGGATTTACATTCATCATCTTCTGTTGGCACATCGACGGAAACATTTAAAACAATGACCCCACCAAATGTAACTCGATCACTTAGCAGTGGTAAGAAAAATTTATTATTTTTATTTTAATAATAGTTGTAAATAATAATTATTATTATAATTTTGAAGAAAAAAATAATAGTCACTTTTTTCCGATTATTATTCTTATGTTACTTTTATTTTTATTATTTTTATTATAATAACTAATAATAATAATAAAGTATTAAACTTAAAAAAGTAAAGACAAATATTTATTATAATTATAATAATTGTTATTATTAGTATTAGTAATAATAATAGTAATTATTACAACTTTGAATGTAACAATAAAAAATTATAATAATAGTAATAATTTTATACTTTGACCCGCAATTATTAAAACTACATTTATTATAACATAGTTTGTACTTGAACTTTTATGAAAAGTTTGCGTGCGAATAATAAATTGCAATGTCATTTTACAAATTTTCAAAGAATAAAATATGTTTTTGTTCTATTTCTTTCTTTTTTTTTTACTATTCGATGAATAAATAATTATCTTGACACACATTTTATTTTTCAAGAATAAAATTTATCATTTTTATGAAATTTTTAATATTTTTATTTTTATCCATTTATTAATTTTGAATTTTATTTATTCATTTTATTGAAATTTATTCTTTTTTTCGTTTTACTACTTTATTTTTTCTGTATTATTACAATAGCAAAATCGTGAAACACGATTTTCAATTTATTATTATTATGATGCAAATTGCAAAGTTTCTTATTTCCTGAACGAGTTTATTTTTTTTTTTAAATTTTTATTAGAATTTTTCAAAGAAATTCAATTTTATAAAATTTTGGAAGAATTAAATTATTTTCGTAACAAGTAAAATTCTTCTGAAGAATTAAATTATTTTTTTTCTTCAATTATTTTAAATAGAAAAATTCTTTTTACAGAATTCAGTTATTTTTATTAATTTTAATTAAATTTCAAGAAGAACATTGAAATATTTTTTTGATTTTTTAATCCATTTTTTTTTTTAAGAATTCAATTATTTTTTCAAATTTTAGTAAATTCTTCGAAATAATTCAATTATTTTTATAAGTTCCATACAATTTTAATAGAATTTTTCGAAAAAATGGAATTATTTTTTTAATCTCGAATAAATTGTTCTAAAGAATTCAATAATTTTGTTTTAAATTTGAATAAATTCTCCTTAAGAATTCAATTATTTTTGTAAAAAGTAAAATTCTGGTCAAGAAATTAATTATTTTCTCAAAGTTTAATTACATTTCACGAAGAATTTAATTATTTCATCAACATTGAAAAAATTTTCCACAAACAATACAATTATTTTCATAAAAATTAAAATTCTTTTGAAGAATTTAATTATTTTTAATTTTTATAAATAGAAAAATTCATTTAATGACTTTTTTTTAATACAATCTTTTAATGGAGTTTTTCAAAAGGATTGAATTTTTTTTTCAATATTGAATAAATCCTTCTAAAGAATTCAATAATTTTTTAAAATATAAATAAATTCTTTTTTTATTAAAGAAAAAAAAACAATTTTAAAACAATTCAATTATTTTCTTAAATTTTAATAGAATTAAAGGAAGAAATAAATTATTTTTATATTTTTTAAAAACATTTTTCGAAACAATTAAATTATTTTCGAAAAAAGTAATAAAATTCTTCGCATGAATTCATAATAAATTTCTTCGAAGGAATTAAATTATTTTCAATAAATTCTAATAAGAATCCCCGCATGAATTGAATGCTGCTTTGAATAAAATAATTTTAAAATTGAAAACTTTTGAAAAGAAAATATATTTTTAAAAGTTAAAAAACAAAAATAATTTATTACTTTATATTTTATTTTCTTTATTATTTTCCGTTTTTTTACTCTTTTTCTA
Source organism: Leptopilina myrica (nomen nudum) (assembly GCA_032872475.1). Classification (NCBI taxonomy): domain Eukaryota; kingdom Metazoa; phylum Arthropoda; class Insecta; order Hymenoptera; family Figitidae; genus Leptopilina; species Leptopilina myrica (nomen nudum). The sequence goes on along the minus strand of CM065462.1, from coordinate 43,643,908 downwards.
CTTCTTTTCTTGTTATTATCGATTATATGTAATTTTATACATTTTTTTTAGTTTTTCTTTATTCTTATTAATTATTTTCTTATCTTAATTGATTATCCTTCTGTTTTAATTTATCATCATCTCTATTTAATTACTCCCCTTTTCACAATTTAATTAATTTCCATTTCATATTTAATTCCTACTTTCTTGGTTCGTTTTATTCCTGCGTTTTCATCGCTAATGAGAAGGCATTGGATTTGTGCGATTTTTTTTTAATCGTTAGTGAAGTAAAATTAAAAAAAGAACTTTTTCGTATTACATAAAACATGTAACATTTACTTTCCTTGTTCAAATTTAATTACATTGTTTTCGTTAAATTAATTCATATTTTTATTTAATTAATTTCTTTTCTTTAATTACTTTATACGTTTATTTAATTAAATTTCTTTTCTTTAATTACTTAATATTTTTATTTAAATAATTTCTTGTCTAATTAATTACTTTATAATTATATTATTTTATATTTGTATTTTATTATTACCTTTTTTTATTTAAATTTCGCTTCGTTTTTTAAATATTTATTTACAAACATTCTTCCCTGGAAATAATTTTTTTTCTAAAAATGAAATTTATTTTTTAAAATATTTATGAAAAATTATACTTAATTAACATAACATAGTTTTTAATTAATTAAATTAGAAATATAATTTAAATAATGTGTTTGAAACTCAAAACCGGTTTTTGTACACTTGACAATTATTATAAAGTCATAAAAATTAAAAAAAGAAAAATTGAAGACAAATTTCTGTCTTCACTTCGGCTTAAATAATAGTTTACTTAATCGCAAAGATAAAATGATTTTAATATACTTTTTTATGGGCTCATTTCAACTGTGATAGTAATCATAAAATTTTTCTTAAACTGTTTTATATCCTACAATATTATGACATTATCTTTTTCGGAAATGTTGAAATTTTTTCGTTTTGAAAGAGAGGAAAATTTATTGCTCTTTTTTTTCTATACATGGAGTGGGGTTTTTTTTGGCTCTATTTATGTATAGAAAAAAAATTTAGAAGAAAAATATGAAATAATTAATTTTATGATGATAATAATATTAATAATGTTAATGTTAATATTTAATGATAATTTTATTATGATTCATTAATAATAATAATAATATGTTAATATTATAATTGATTATAATTAATATTATTTTAATGGTAATGATGGTAAAAGTAGTAAAATTGCAATAATAATCCTCGTACGAAAAAAATTTTAAAAAAAATCCCAGCAAACTTCCTGTGTTTAGGAAGATAAAATTCTTTAATGAACGTGCAGCACCAGCAGATGATCGACACTATCGACGAAGTAGCGTACAAGTTCATCATCCCTCATCGCTATCGAAACTTCCATCGTCCGAATCTCTTGCCGCAACAATGCACGTCACCGAAGGTCCACCTCTATCTCCAGGTGAATAATTTTTTTCGAATTAATAATTTTGTTTGTTTTTGATTTTTTTCTTTTCTTTTTTTTGCACTTTATTTTCTATTTTTACATTTTACGCATATTTTACTAACACAATCTTTTATTTTTTCAGCTCTTTTATTTTGCCATTATTCTCCTTTTGTTATATTTTCGAAAAAGTGAAATTGTAATTTAAAAAGAAATTTTTTTCATTCCTTTGAGGTTTATTTTGCTTGTTTTATTTTAAAAAAAATTTAATTAACCAAAAAAAAATGTTTTTTATTATTTTGTGTTTATTTTACTTTTAATTATTATTTTTATTTTCAAATAATTGAACTCAACTGAAATTAAAAGGAAAATGTACGTTCGTTATTTTTTGTAATTAAAGGAAAAAAGAAAAATTAAAACAATGGAAAAATTGCTGTAAATTGAAAATCAACTTTTTTTTGGAATTAAAAATAGGAAATTGAAGAAGAAAATTTAATTTTATATTTAATTGCGGTGATTAAAGCGGGGGAAATGAAAATTGAAAATAAAAATTGAAATGAAAATTACAATTTACAATGAAAATGTAAAATGAATGTTGTGATTAATATGAAAAAATTAATTGAGAAATGTAATAGATTTGTAGAGATGGAAAAGGCAAATGTTCTTTTTAATTATCAAATTATCAAAAAAATAATAAAAATAAAAAATAATAAAAATATATTTATTTTATTTTTGAAAATTGAAAAATACTTTCGAAAATTTTCTACAATATTGAAGAATTGAAAATTAATTTCCAAAGAATTTTAAATACTAGCAAAAATTGAATTTTCAATTTGCAATTAAAACTGTAATTTTTTACTTTGCAATTAAAATTAAAATTAAAATGTTTTAATTAATTATAAAAAAAATTGTAATCCTAATAATACAATGTTTCATCCACAAAAACTAATTTTCTTGTCAGCTACTTCACAACGTTTAGCTTGTATAATGAGAAAAATATCTAGTGTGTTGATCCCTTTAATGTGAGAAGTCATAGAAATGCCTAGAGGCAAGGGATTACGTTATCATTTAAGCAACGTTAACTTATAAATGGAGAAAGTTTTCCCTCTTTCTTTCCTTTTTTTTAGAAAAGAAAAAATATGCAAAATTTGAATATTAATTCATCAAAATTTTTTGTCCTTTTATCTTTGTATTCATTTTTTTCTCCTTTCATTATATATTTTCTAAAAAAGAAAAGGAAATAATTCGTTTATTCTTCTTTTTTTCAGGACTCTCGGCCACTGGGGAATGCATTAAACCTGATAACACGTCCGAGAAGGTAAATGAAATAATTATATTTCCTCCTTTCAACTTAAAATTCAGAGGTGGAAAGTGCTTTTTGTCGGGGAAATAATTTTACAGTATAATATCTCGGTGAATGAAAATGTTTTTTTATTATTATTTTAAAATCCATTTTTTTCAATTTTGTCCCTTTTGCTTTTATATGAAATTGTTAAGAATATTTTATTATTATTTGTTTATTTTTTGTTTTGTTTTCATATTCAATTATGTTCGTATTTATTATAAAATAAATATGATAATCAGTATAAAAATGAAATTGTTATTATTAATTGTTAAAATGAGATAAAATAAAATAAATAGAAGAATGATAAATAAATAAATGGAAAATGTTTGTTTTCAGTCGGGAGAGACGTGCAAATTAACAAGAAAGGAATCGTACAAGGCACAACGTAAAAATTATCGAATAGAGAAGAAACGAGTGGCAAATGAATTGTTGAGTTCATTGAAGGATCCAACAGTTGTTGTTATGAGCGATTGGCTGAAAATTCGAGGAACTTTAAAAAGTTGGACAAAATTGTGGTGCATTCTCAAACCTGGATTGCTGCTTTTGTACAAAAGTCCAAAAGTAAAAGTAAATCCCATTCTATTTTTAGACAAGTGAAAAACGATTTTTAAAAAAATTTATTTCTAAATATTTCTAAAATTAAAAGGAAAAGTTGTTTAATTCTCTTTTCTAAATGGACTTGAAAAAAACAACTTGTGATAATTTATTAAACTTTACTTTTTAAATAATTTATTAAAAATACTTGACTTTGAATTTGAAAAAACTTAACTAATTTTAAAAAATAGTATAAATTTTCGTATAGTATAATTAATAATTGCAAATAGTAGAAAAGCAAATAAAATAATGGAAAATTATCAAAATAGTATAAAATATTGTAAAATTATTAGAAAAATTGTATAAAATCGGTTAAATTAGTATAACATAGTTTTCAACAGTAAAAAAGTAGTATAAAATTGTAAAAAATAGTTTAAAATAGTATAAAATAGTAAAAAATAGTTTAAAATACTTTAAAATAGTAAAAAAATAGTTTAAAGTAGTAAAATATAGTTTAAAATAGTAAAAAATAGTTTAAAATAGTATCAAATAGTTGAAAATAATATGAAATAGTAAACATTGATAAAAATATAAAAATCATTTTTGTAATGTTGTTGTAATGTTGATTTTAATTGTTCTTTTTTCTCATTTATTTACAGAGCAGTCATTGGGTTGGAACGATATTGTTGAATACATGTCAAGTGATAGAAAGACCGAGCAAGAAGGATGGATTTTGTTTTAAATTATTTCATCCATTGGAACAATCGATTTGGACACCACGAGGACCCCAGAATGAAGCCATCGGTAAAATTAACTTTTTTCATTTTTTATAATCGCCAGAGAAAGAGAGAGAAAAATGAAGAGAATGCAATAACTAAAATTTTAATCTATCGCTGAATGCTCCAATTTTTATATTGAAATCGCCGAAGAGTTGGTAATAATATTTTCCTCTATTTTTATCTCCAGTTTATTAATATCTATCTATCTGAAAAATAATCAACATCCAAAAGGAGAATAATAACTTGTGAAATATATATTTATAAATATTTTTAGAAAATTTCATTTTTTGAATGAATTTAATTAGAAATTTTCAAGATCTTAGTTTTTATAGAAAAAATTTTAAGAAACGTTCAATTGTTGAGTAAATTGTTTATTATTTTTGAATTTAAATAATTGAAGTCTCGTAAACGTTTCGAATTTAATCTTTGAAAATTTGAATTTTTTCATACTTTTAACTGCCAATTCCGTAAATTTAATTTTTTTTTGAAGAAGTTTAATTGATGTTTTCCTGAAATTATTTCAATTCTTATATTTTCTATTTTCTTTATTGAAGAATTTCCGAACAATCGGAATTTGAACGTAAAATTGAATTATAAACAAATGGATTTAAAATTTTTCAAGGAACTGTTTCCTAAAAATTATTCAAAATAAATGATTTAAAGAAGAATTGAAGTTTCCAATCGAGGAAAAGTCAGAGAAAGAGGAAATTAAATTTTCGTGTCAATCCTTGTGAAAAATTTGCATGAAAATTAAAATAGAAAGGAAATAAAGTAAAAAAAAGTGGTAAATAAAGTAGAAAAAAGTAAAAAATCAGAAATCAGAAATTTAAATAAACAATTTACAATTAGATAATTAGAGCCGAAAAAGAACGTTTATGTTTTAAAAAAAGACAATAAATTCTGGAAATGGAGAAAAGAGAAAGAACTTAATTTTCATTCTATTTTTTATTTTGATTTCTATTTCCTTTTCTTTTTTTTTGCAGGCGCTGTCGTTCAACCTCTGCCAACATCGTATTTAATATTCAGAGCTCCATCGCAAGCTGCAGGTAAATGCTGGCTTGACGCTCTTGAATTGTCGCTTCGCTGTTCATCTTTGATTGTCCGTTCAACGAGTGCAATTCCTCGTTCTCCCCAACATGATTCGACAACCACCCACGAGACTCAATGGAGTGAAGCGGATTACGAGAAACATTTCAATGAACATGGTAATTTTTTTTTCGTCAAAAAATTCCAAGAGTTTGGCGCAATTTTTTGCATACACTCGACAAAAATATCTCTTTGTCCTTTTTTTTCATTTGCCTTTTGAAAAAATTTCTCTTCAAAATTTATTTTTCAATCTTCTTTTTTTTAAGATTAATTATTGAATAATGAAGTTTATTAATATTAATAATTGAAAAATAAAGTTTATTAATATTAATATAATTGAAAAAATAGTTTTATAATATTAATAATTCAAAAAGTAGTTTTTTAAAAATATTGATTAAAAAATAATGTGTATTAATAATAATAATAATTAAAAAAGTAGTTTTTTAAAAATATTAATCAAAAAATAATGTTTATTAACATTAATTAAAAAGTTTTTTTCCATTAATGTTTCATTAATAAATAAAGTTATTTTTAACATTAATTAAAAAGTAGTTTTTTTGAAATGATTAATTTGAAAAATATAAATAATTGAAAAATAATAGAACCGTTTTTCTAAGGATAGAAAATTGAGGCAAAAAACTGTGAATATTAAAAAAAACAATGAAGAGCAAACTTTTTAAATATTTTTAGAGAGATTTTTTCAAAATTTAGCTTTTGTTAATTTTTTGAATACCACAGAAAATTGCATGCGATTTTAATCAATTGTTCCTTACCCACTAAAAAAAAAAAAAAACGTTGGAAAAACTAACTTTCAATATCTCCACTAACACAATATGAATCTCTTTATTATACTTTTCCAATTGTATCAAATTTTCGAAATATTTTCCTCTCATTTTTCTTCTTTCATCATATAAACATTGCCTTTTTTAAAAAAATACTTTTTCATATTTTTGTTCAATTTTTCTTTCTTTCTTTCTTTTGAATTTGTCTTCATTTTTCCATTTCGCTAAAAATTGGCAAATTTAGGTTCTATTTTTAAAAGGAAAAATATTTTCTTCTTCGAAATTTTATTTTATTTGAAAACAATTTTTTAAAAATATAGAAGTATATTCAAAATTTCAGTTTTCGAGTCTAATATTTCGTTAATTAGATCGTTTGCACGTTGATTAATTTGAAAATAATGGCGAGGTATTAAAGTTCAATTTGTTTGCAATTAAGAAATACAATGTAGCGTAGGGAAATTGAAGAAGGCAATCTTTCTTTGTTTCTGTAAAATTAACTTTTTTGAATAGTTTTATTTTAATTGGCTTTGAAATTATTCCAATTTTATTATTTTCCCAAATGTATTTAATTAAAGGATTTGTAAATAATTTAAATTTGGATAAAATTCAATGGTAAAGAAATGGATTTAAAAATTTTCAAGAAGAAGTTTTTTGAATCTTTAGGGGAAATTTTGTCCGGAAATTAAATATTAGTGGTAACTCTGGTCTAGTTTTTCATATTGAGAAATAAATTATTTTTTCCGTAGATTCGAATCGATTATGGAAGAAATTAGAACGAAGATAATTATTAGTAGATATAACGAAATTGTTAAAAATGGTCATTTAATGGTGGGATAATTTCTTTTTTGTTTTGTCATTGATGCGAAACGTTGATGATGATCATCAAAAAAAAAATTAATGACGTGACTGAAAAAAAGAGACAGATTACATTGACGATGACGTTCCGACAATTTCTTTAAATCATTACGCACCACGTACACCGACAACACCACAACGTCGCTTGCTATCGTGTCCTCAGCCAATTTCGCCATTTATTGCACAACGCGATTCAAAAAGTGTTTGTCCCTCGCCAACGCCCATGTTTCAACATCTCTGCCATGCGGTTTCCTATTGGGAAAAATTACTCGGTCGCTCGGCAACGCCGCTTAACGAGAACGAACCGCTTTTCGTTTCGGCAATTGACACAACAGCGGAGGATAATATTAATTGCTTAAATATGAATGCTAATAATGTTATTGATGCTAGTGCTGTTGATGCCACCACAACCGCAATCGTTGCTGCTGCTTCTGCTGTTAATAATGCCAATTCTTCATCATCGCCATTTTCTTTATCTGTACCATCTATGAATCCCATCCGTCGCATGACAAGTCCTTCTGTCCATGCCCTAGAGTACGCGACCCGTCAAGTAGTAACGCTAGATCCTGTATACACCTCGCACACAGACCTGGACGATATCAGTCAACCGGAGAATGGAGTTGTTGCCGATGTCGAGATCAGCGCCACTGAAAGCGAGTCCGAGGGTTCGGTCAAAGAGGAGGAGGAACAGATCAAAGAGACGCCCTATGTCGCCAACGAGAATGAAGTTCTTGGATCGGTGAGTGATTCTTTATTCAATTTTAGATCGATAGCTTCAACTATACCATGGTAGTTTTTCATAAGTAGATGAACAAGAAAATATTTTCATTTTAAATTTTCTAAAACTTCAATTTTCAATGAATTTCATTAAAAGAATTTAAAAACCTAGAATTTTAGAAAAACCTTAATAACTAAAATTCTTCTAAAATTATTATAATTTTTTAATATATATTTGATTATTAAAAAATAACGGATTTATAGAAGAATTTTAGTTAATAGACCAAAACAAAATTGAATTTTGAAGCAAATACATATTTTATTGGAGAAATTCAATTATTTTTAGAAAAAGTAAAATTCTTCTCAGAAATTCAATTATTTTTCTTATCTTTCATTATTTATTCTTCAAAGAATTAAATTATTTTCAAAACTTTCAATGAAATTCATTTGTTTTCAAAATATTTTAAATAAAACTTCGTAGAAATTTGATTTCAAAAATTTTTTTAAATTCAATTATTTTCAATGTTTGCTATTTGGAAAAAAATTCACAAAACAATTCAATTATTTAAACCGAAATTTTAATAAAATTAGTCTGAAGAATTCAATTATTTTCAGACGTGTATTATAATTCTTCGCAAAAATCCAATTGTGTTTGAAAATTTACACTAATTCTTGCCAAACTATAAATTCTCTTTATAAATAATAACATTTTTCTCCAAAATTCAATTATTTTTTTTTCAAATATTAATAATATTCTTGGTAGAATTTCAATTATTTTTAATATGCAAAATTCTCATCGAATTTGTAGAAAAATAAAATTATTGTTAAATTTTTTTTTTAATTTGTCTCTTGACAATAAATAATAATAATAAACATAATAATTAAATTCCGATAAAAGTTGTTATTAAAATTCAATGTTAAAAAAACATTCAATTATTTAATAAATTATTTATTTTTATAGTTAAATAATTGATATCTTGTAGAATTTTCTAATAAATATTGATTTAATAATAAATTTCAGTAAAAATTTTCGATTGTAATTGAATATCATATTCAAAAATATTTATTTAATTGAAAATTCTACGAGAATTCATTAATTTCACTCTAAAAATAAACATTTTATTTAATAATTAAATTTTTTTTTAAATTGAATTTTCATGAAGAATCAAGAAATTTCTAAATAATAATTGAATTCTTCTAAAACATTTTAATAAAATTTTTTAAGTAATTGCATTTTTCGAGAAATTTGATAAAAATTTTGTATGTTAAAAACTATTGCAATTCTGATAGGAGTTTTATTAAAATTTTTGAAAAATAATTGAATTTCGGAGAAAAATTCTATTATTTATAAAGATTATTTAAATTTTGACAGGAATTTTTGACAATTTTGTTTAAAAAGTTTTTCAAAATTCTAATCAAAATTTCAATTCTTTTTTTTAAATAATAAAATTCTACTCTAAAGTACAATTACTTAAAAAAAATTTTATAAAAATTTCTCGTCAAAATTTCAATTATTTATATAAAAAAATAAATATTTCCTAAATTCTATGATTTTCATTATCGATTTTTATAAAATTTTCCCAAAAGAATTCAATTATTTGAAAAGTTGCTGTTAAAATCAATTATTTTCAAAATTTTTTAATAAAATTCTTGGTTCTTCGCAATAATTTAATTATTTTCATAGTAGAATTTTTTATAGAGATTCAACTACTTTTATGAATATGAGAATTTCAATTATTTTTAATACAATTTTAATCGAAAATGCTTCGAAAAACGTATGTTCAAATTTTATAAAAAGTCATCAGAAGAATTTAATTTCTGGTAATTTTGAAAATAAAATTTTCTAGTTAAGTTTGGTCAAAAAAATGATTACAAATTATAATTGATTTAAAGAAGAATTTTAGTTAAAAATTCTATAAAACAATAAAATTGAAAATTCGAAATTCCAGGAATGGATGATATAAACTTTTATTTTTAAAAAATCTGAGAAAGAAAGAAAGAAAATTTGAATATTTCTTTTATAGGAAGAAAAGGTTAATTCAGTTTGAACAAACTTTTAAGTTGGAAAAAGAATTATTATTATTGTATCGGTGTTATAGAATTCATAGAATTCTTTTAAAAAGAATGCGCATAAAGTATACAGGTTTAACAAGGTCACTAGTTGTAAATAAAACGTTAGTGTGTACAATTATTTGGAAAAGGTGCAAATTACATGTTCGCATGTCGCATAATTTTTTGAGTCCACGTTATTCTTTCGTCACATTCAGTGCAAGTTATTGCTTTTCGAAAAATACTTAACCTCCTTTTTAAAAACAAAAATTTTCCGAAACAGGGTTTTTTCTGGAGTACTTCTTTTCAATTTATCTTCTTCTTCTTCGGCTTTTTCTTTTTCTCCTTCTTCTTCAGCTTCAATCCAAGGATTAAAAATGTTGACTATACTCAAAATCATCATTTTCTTTTTGTCGTTTATTTTGATTAAATGTGACAAATCAATTTTGCGGAGGTATGAAAACATTTATAGTGACGAGACAATAGATGTTCAACAATTCGATATCGTTGTAAACTCTATTAATTTTGATGTTCATCAAACCTTGTTGCTCACTGATAATGTTTCTGATGTTTGTGCTTCTAGACAATTTGCTATCGTGAAAAAAATTCAACAAAAGTTACCAACCATACAGTCGAGTACTCTGCATTTCCATGATGAGAATATTGATGATTTCTTCAATTTTGAAACAGTGTTAAATGTTCGGGACACGACATTATTTCTTATTGTAGACGAAAATTTTGTTAAAGTCGAGAAATCAATGAAGCAAATTGCCCTTGTGTCGCGCACGAAAATTCGTCCAAGATGTTTGATTATCAGATTTTCGATGGCGAAAGATAGTGAGAAATTTCTTCGGAAAATATGGAGAGAGGAGGAATTTATCGACGTGACCATAATTGAGTTTTGGAAAAACGGTACAAGAATTAATCAACTGAATCCTTTTTTTGGCTACACGAGTGGAGTGTTCGGGAGAGAATCTGTTTTATTTCCTGACAAGTTGAGAAATTTGAATCGTCATCCATTGAAGATTGGAATATTCCAACTACCACCGTTGGCATACGTGAAGAGAAATTCCACCCATCATCCAATTGAAACATTCGGGAAGGATGCTTACGTAATGAAAACATTCTCCGAACGAATGAACTTCTATCCAGTGTTGGTTCCATCCAAGGACAACTTTTTCGGCAAATTTTCCTTCAACAAAAGCAAATCAACCGGTTTTATCTATAAATTACAGAATGGACTTTTACAACTCCTAGCTGTAAGTACCTTGTCATCTCACAACAGTTACGATCGGGACAAAAAGAAATTAGACTATCTTATCGAATTCATAAAAGCAGATTACGAACAACTTGTTGCTTTAGTACCGAAACTACCCGATTCACAATCAATATCAATGCAGAAAACCGTTTTTTACACAATTCCTTTGGTAATCATTATCATTCTTATAAATCAAGTTCTTCAACGTCTCTTCAATCTCGATCGTAGAATTTTTAATCCCGATGTGCTTATTAATATTCTCCTTGGAATATCGGTAGACAAAGAGCCGCAAAAGTTCCCCGAGAGAATTATCTTCATGACCATGATTTGGATGTCCTTTTTCTTCTCCTCGGAAATTTTCGCATGGCTCACGAGTGTTAGTGTCATGACCGACGATCAGTTTAAGATTAACAGCTTCAGGGATCTGAATAAATCGAATCTTTACATTGGTACGCAGATAAATACATTTTTCTTAATTAAATCAACGAAGGATCAAAAGATTATTGAGATGGTTGCGAGAAAAAGAAAAGTATTTCAATTACCTGAATTGTGTTTGAAGGATTTAATTGAGAGGAGGAATGTGGCTTGTGTTATGAAGCAAACCATTGCCGATTGGTATTTGTTGCAGTACAACAGAAAGGACCAGCAGGTAATGAATATGATTCCGGATAATTTTTACTCGACGATGCAGATGTTTGCCCTTGCACCAGGTTCACCGTATAGGCAAAAGTTTGAGTATTTTTATCTTTTGATACGAGAATCAGGACTCACGGAACGGTGGAAAGTGCAATTGACTGAATATGTGACGGGCAGGATGAAAATTGTGGATTTGGAAACAATTGAGAAGAAGGAGATTATTCATTCTGAGATGTTGTTGATATATATCGTTAGCGTTGGACTTGGTTCGTCATTTGTTGTGTTTAGCGGTGAGTTATTGATGTTTGGAATCAATAAATATTCTGTGGGTGGAGTATAGATGTTTTTGTTTTTGTTCCTTGAGTACAATTGGTATTATTTACAAGAAATCGGAGTATCGTAATTTTAGACCCTGTTGGTAGTTTACTGTCGACGTATGTCATTTGAACGGATACAAATTTCATGTTTGCAAGTCGCAAAAGATTTTCAATTCTTGTTGTCATACCGTTACCAAAAGTACAACGTATTGCTTTGCCTCCTCTTCAGCTTCAATCCAAGGATTAAAAATGCTGACTAAACTCAAAATCATCTTTTCCTTTCTATCGTTCATTGTTGCTAAAAGTGACAAAACAATCTTGCGGACCTATGAAAACATTTATAAGAACGAGGCAATAGTTCTTCAACAACTCGATATTGTTGTAAACTCCATCAATTTTAATGCTCATCAAACTTTGTTGCTCACTGATAACGATGATGATGGTACAGGTTCTTCGCAATTTGCTATCGTTAAAAAAATACAGCAAAAGTTACCAACATTGCAGTCGAGTACATTGCACTTCCTTGATAAGAAAATAGAGTATTTTTTTGATTTCGGAACGGTGTTAAATGTCCGGGACACGATGTTATTTCTTATAGTACACAACGGGGAAAATTACGCAAAAGTCGAGAAATCAATGAAGCAGATTGCGCTCTTGTCACGTGGGAAAATTCGTCCAAGATGTCTAATTGTACAGTTTTCCGAAACAATTGCCAAAAAGAAATTCCTTAGTGAAATGTGGATCAGTGAGCAATTTCTCGATCTAACGATAGTTGAAATTATCAACAAAAAAATTTGGATCCACCAACTGAATCCTTTTTTCGGCTACAAGAGTGGAATATTCAGTCGAGAATCTGCTTTATTTCCCGACAAACTACGAAACATGAATCGCTATTCACTGAAAGTTGGAATATTCCATTTGCCTCCGTTGACGTACCTAAAAATGAATTCCACAGATCATCTAATTGAAACATTCGGAAAGGATTCATATGCGGGTAAAATATTCTCCCAACGAATGAATTTCCAACTAGAGCTAATTACAACAAAGGAAAACAATTTTGGCAACATATCCTTAAAGAAAAGCAAAATAACTGGTTTGTTACATAAACTAATGCATAAACAAATACACTTTATATGTGTTAGTTCGTTGTCGTTTCACGATAATTACGTTCGCGGCAAAGAGCACTTGAATTTTTACCTCGAACTTGCAAAAGCCGAATACGAACAACTTGTTGTTTTGGTACCAAAATTAACTGATTCACAATCCAGCTCAATGGGAGCATCAGTTTTCTACACAATTCCATTTGGAATCATCATCTATATCATAATCAAAATTCTTCAGCATCTATACAAACTTGATGCTAGGATCTTCAATTTCGTGTCAATTGCTAACATCTTACTTGGAAAACCGATTGACAATGAGCCGAAAAATTTACAAGACAGTATTATCTTCATGACCATGATTTGGATATCCTTTTTCTTCTCCTCTGAGATTTTCTCATGGTTCACTAGCGTTAGTGTCATGACCGAGAAGCAGTTTAAAATGAACAGCTTCATGGACCTGAATGAATCGAATCTTCACATTGGTACGCAGATAAATACAATCTATTTTATTAACACGACAAAGGATCAAGAAATCATTGAGTTGGTTGCAAGAAAACATAAGATCTTCCAATCTCCTGAATTGTGCTTGAAAAATTTGATTCAGGAGGGGAATGTTGCTTGCATTCTGAAAAAAACAATTGCCGATTGGTATTTGTTGCAGAACAACAGAAAGGATCAGGAGGTAATCAGTATTATTCCGGAAACTTTGTACTCGACGGTGAACGTGTTTGTTCTTGAACCAGGTTCACCGTATAGACAAAAGTTTGAGTATTTACATCTATTGATACGAGAAGTAGGACTGTGGGCACGTTGGGATATGAAATTGATCGATTATATGACGGGGAAGATGAAAATAGTGGATTTGGAAGCAATTGAGAAGAAGGAGATTTTTCATGCTAAGATGTTGTTGATTTACATTATTAGCAGTGGGCTTTGTCTATCGTTTCTTGTATTTGTTGGCGAATTATTGATTCATAAGATCAATAAGAATTCCCTTTGTAAAGAATAGTTTTTCTTTATTTTCTAGTTTTGTACTAGACTAGGAATGACCTACAGGTCGAAATGCAATTTTTTGTTTATTGCAATTGTCAGTTCTGTTCAAGCTTTTAATTTTTGTATCTACATCTTGGTAGTACAAATTATCATTCAGGAAATAATAATCTAAATGGATATCTTGGTAGTGCAATTGATCAGCTGAACAAAGTTCTTCGATTGTCAAATCATCATTAGACCAAGGAAGTAATATACATCGTTAGCATTAGACTTAGTTCGTTATTTGTTGTGTTTAGCGGTAAATTCTTGATGTTTAAAATCAATAAGTCTTTTAGGTGTACTATTGATATTCCGGTTTTCATTCCTTATTTGCGTTTAATAGTAGGTATTATCTATAGGAAATACAATTTTTCGCAGTATTGTAATTTCTGGAACTATTTGTTGTTTAGTGTCTTCGTGTCTACAAATATTTAAAAAGGCACAAAGTACATTTTTCACGTCGCAAAAGACTTTCAGTTTTTGTTGTCATATCATTACCACCCGTTCAAGTTATTGGTTTGCTTCGTCTTTAGTTTCAATCCCAAGATTAAAATATGCTGGCTGTTCTAAAAATCATCATTTTCTTTCAACCGTTTATTTTTGTTAAAAGTGATAAAACAATATTGCGGATGTATGAAAACATTTATAGATACGAGACAATAGATCTTCAAATATTAGACATTGTTGTGAACTCGATTAATTTTGATGGTCATCAAACTTTGTTACTCACTGACAACGATGATGATGGTACAGATTCTTGGCAATTTTCTATCGTTAAAAAAATACAGCAAACACTACCAACATTGCTGTCAAGTACTTTGCACTTCCATGATGACAAAATAGAGTATTTTTTTGATTTCGGAACAGTACTGAATTTTCGAGGCACAACTTTATTTCTTATAATACACAATGAGGAAAATTACACAAAAGTCGAGAAATCAATGAAGCAGATTGCCCTCTTGTCGCGCGGAAAAATTCGCCCAAGATGTCTTATTGTACAGTTTATGGAATCAATTGGTATAAGTAGATTTCTTAGTGAACTGTGGATCAGTGAGCTCTTTCTTGACGTGACAATAGTTGAAATTATCAAAAACAAAGCTAGGATCCACCAACTGAATCCTTTTTTCAACTACACGAGTGTAATGTTCAGTCAAGAATCGGTTTTATTTCCTGACAAACTACGAAATATGAATCGCTATCCAGTAAAAGTTGGAATATTCCATTTGCCTCCGTTGACGTACCTAAAAATGAATTCCACACATCATCTAATTGAAACATTCGGAAAGGATTCATATGCAGGAAAAATATTCTCCCAACGAATGAACTTTCAACCACAATTAATTACAACAAAGGAAAACAATTTTGGCAGAATGTCTATTAACAAAAGCAAAACAACTGGTTTAACATATAAATTATTTCACAATCAAATACAATTTATAGTTGTTAGTACCTTGTCATTTCACGATAATTATGTTCGCGGCAAAGTCCACGTAAATTTTAACTTTGAATTTGCAAAAGCCGAATACGAACAACTTGTTGTTTTAGTGTCAACGTTAACTGATTCACAATCTAGCTCAATAGGAGTAACAATATTCTACATAATTCCATTTTCAATTACCATCTACATGATAATCAAAATTCTTCAGCATATGTATAAACTCGATGCTATAATCTTTAACCTCATGGACATTATTAACATCTTACTTGGAAAACCAACTGTCAATGAGCCGCAAAAGTTACCTGATAAAATTATCTTCACGACCATGATTTGGATGTCCTTTTTCTTCTCTTCCGAAATTTTCTCCTGGTTCACTAGTGTTAGTGTTATGACTGAGGATCCGTTAAAAATTAACAGCTTTAAGGATCTAAATAAATCGAATCTTTACATTGGTACACAGAGAAATACATTACTATTGATTACAGCGACAAAGGATCAAGATATTATTCAAATGGTTGCTAGAAAACATAAATCTTTTCAAACTCCTGAATTGTGCTTGAAAGCTTTGATCGAGGAGAAGAATATTGCTTGCGTTATGAAGCAAACAATTGCCGAATGGTATTTAATGCAGTATAACAGAAAGGATCATGAGGTAATGAATATTATTCCGGATACTTTGTTCTCAACGATGCAGATATTTGCTCTTGAACCTGGTTCGCCGTACAGACAAAAGTTTGAGTACTTACTTCTATTGATACAAGAAGCAGGACTCACGGAACGGTGGAAAGTGAAATTGCTTGATTATGTGACGGGGAAGATTAAAATTGTGGATTTGGAAGCAATTGAGAAGAAGGAGATTTTTCATTGTAAAATGTTGTTGATTTTCATTATTAGCAGTGGGCTTAGTCTGTCGTTTGTGGTGTTTGTCGGCGAAATATTGATTTACAGAATTAATACGAATTTCCTGGGTGAACTATAGATATTTCTGTTTGCATTCTTTGTTTGAGCACAACAATAGTTATTATCTACAGAAAAAGCAATTTCTTGCAGCATTGTAATTTCTGAAACCATTTGCAGATTACTGTCGTTGTGTGTGCAATTATTTAAAAAGTACCAGATTGCGTGTTAGCATGTAGCAAAAGACTTACAGTCCATGTTATCATATCGTCACCTCAGGTTCTAGGTTTTGCTTTGCCTCTTCTTCAGCGTCAATCCAAGAATTAAAAATGCAAATTGTAAAAATCATCATTTCCTTTTTATCGTTTATTTTTGTTAAAAGTTTCATTCGACACAGGATGATGATTTAATAGAGATGATTCGTAGGAAACAGAAGGTATATCCTTCACATGAATTGTGTGTGAAGGATTTAATTGAACGGGGAAAATTAGTTTGTTTAATGAAGAAAACAATTGCCGAACTGTATTTGTTGAAGTACAATAGAAAGAATGGAAAGTGAAATCGATTCTTTATGTGAAGCATGTGATTAAAGATATGGATTTGGAGGAGTTTGAGGAAAATGAGATTATTCATTTTAAAAGTTTAATTACGTACATTAACGGTATTGGATTTGGTTTGTCGTTTCTTGTATTTCTCGGTGAATTGTTGATCGAAATTATAGAAAAATTTTTTCTGAAAATAAATATAAGAAAATAAATATACTTGTGGAGCTAGAAGAATGACTTTGCGATTGTTAATATTAGCAATATTCAAATATTTTTGAGCCAAAATTTTAGCAGATTGAGGTAAATATGCTGTCGCATTTATCTTAGGTTTCGATAATTTTCGTTCAAAAATAATCGAATGTTGGTTTAGCTTCAAAAATGATGTAACTGCTTTAGTATTTACCTGAAGCTTCAAAAAAATTGTTGTTACAAATAATTTTAATAAAATGATTGGATGTTGAGATATTTAAATGCTGTAGTAGTTTTGTTTCAAAAATAACTAGATGTTGTGTTAGGTAAATGCTGTAGAATTCACCTTAAAGTTTAAGAATTTGGGTTCTAAAATAATAAGATATTGTTTTCAATGCAATGAATTGCTGTAAATGTTGTAGCATTGACTGAAGCTTTAAAAATTTCTGTTCAAAAATAATTTAAAGTTGTTTGCTACAGCATTTTATGTTCCAAAATAATAGGATGTTGTTTCAAATACTATAAATTGCTGCATAATTTTTAAAGCTTCGGAAACTTTTATTTCAGAACATTTGGATGTTGTTTTAAGTAAATATTATAGTACTTTCCCAAAAGCTTCAAAAAATTTGTTTCTATTTGAATTTAAAGTTGCTTTAGTTAAATTCTGATGCTTTCTGGTTCCAAAACAATTCAATGTTGTTTCAAATACTGCAAACTAATAAATTATTTTTGAAGCCCTTGGTAAATGTTACAGCATTTTTTGAAGCTTTTGGTAAATTCTGATGATGTTAGATTTTATTAAATAATTTGGAGATTTATTTTGACGACGTTTAAATAAATATTGTACCTTTAAAGTTTGTTACCATTTGATGTTAATGACTCTGTCTAAAGCCTAATTAATATTTGAATAATATCTGTATTTCGAGGATTAATAAATAAATACCAATAGTTACAATGAATAATTCTAGATATTTTTTTAAAATTATTTCATCCATTAAGTATTATTATTTCTATTATTTTTGTATTAATTGTTATTTATTAATTTTTTATTTTATAATAATATTTATTTGTTCATAATTATTTTTCCATAATTACTACTTCATTCATTTTCCAATTTTTGTATTAATTACTGTTTCTTGATTTTTTATGCATCTTTAGTTTTGTATTTATTATTATTTTTCATTGGTATTTATTGTATTTTAAAAATAATTTTCAATTTTTGTATTAATTATTATTTTTCATTGTTCTTTAAGGTTTTTTTTTTGTTAATTTTCATTTTTTGTATTAATTATTATTTTTTTAAGGTTTTATTTTGTTAATTTGCTAAGTAATAATTTTCATTGAATATTCTTCGATTCGTTTACAAAATAAAATATCTAAATTTTTTATCTTTGTTAATTTTATTTAAATTGGTATAATTGCAATTTTATGAAAAATTATCTCTATTTCTCTCTGACAATTATTTTGTTTTTAATTTAGGCTGGGGAAGTTGTTGCCGAATTGCAGGACGAGCAAAAATCATTAATTTGGTTCTTAATGAAGCAAGTTCGACCTGGAATGGATTTGTCAAAAGTTGTTCTTCCAACGTTCATCCTCGAGCCACGTTCGTTTTTAGAGAAACTCGCCGATTCTTATTATCATGCCGATATTTTATCGCAGTAAGTATTTTATACCATTTTTTTTTCAAAAATATTGCTAATTTTTTTCTAATCGTGGGAAAATTTGGTCGGAAAACAGAATTTAGTAAAGAAATAAATAAATTTTCTGTGTTAATTTTAATCTATAGAATAAATTATCTACGAGTTTTTTCTTAATGAATTTTGCTTTTTGTATGAAATTCGTAAATGATAATTTCTATTTTCTTTTTTTTATTATATAATTTTCTTTTTGTAGAAAATACAATACTAATTAAATTAATTTTTTTGATAAAATAGAGCAGTTTTGGAAGATGATGCTTTCACTCGAATGAAATTGGTGGTAAAATGGTATTTGTCTGGATTTTATAAAAAACCACAAGGTCTAAAGAAACCGTACAATCCACTTCTTGGGGAAACATTTCGCTGCTACTGGCAACATCCAAATGGTTCACGTACTTTTTATTTAGCCGAACAGGTATTTGAAATTTTTCACCTATTTAATTGTTAATTTTTATTTTGCAAATTAGTTTTTTTCTTTAATTAAATTTATATCAGTAAAAAAAATAATAAATAATCATGTCTCATTAGGAAAACTTTTAATTTTTGTACTTTTAATTTTTCAATTTTAATTTAAAACAAATTTTCAATAAAACAATCTTCTTTTTTTATTTTTATTTATTTTGTTTATTTTATTTTTATATTTTAATTATTCAGCTAACTTATTTTATTTTTTATTTCACTTCAATTCATATTTTAAGAAATTTACTTCTTGAATTTATTTAATTTAAATATTTCTCGAGTTACAAAATTATAAATAATTAGAAGATTTTTTTTTCTTCATTTTTTTGAATTTTTAAATTTATTTTCCTTTTTTTTAGTTAAAACTCGCATGATAATTGCAATTAATCTATAATTTTAGTTGTCGCATCATCCTCCAATTTCTGGTTTTTACGTGACTAACCGACAAGATGGATTTACAATCAGCGCATCAATAATAGCAAAATCGAAATTTTACGGTTAGTTTTGAAACGATTTTTAAATTCGTCCTTTTTTTTGAAAAATGTCAAATTATTACTTCCTAAAAAAATACTTCTTTAAATGAAAAAATTGCAATAATTCATAAATTTAAATGAATGTTTATTTCAAAAATTTTAATAATTCATAAATTTAAATGAATGGTTTTTTCAATAATTTTAATAATTTATAAAATTAAATGAATGTTTTTTTCAAAAACTTTAATAATTCAGAAATTTAAAAGGATATGTTTCTCAAAAATGTCAATTCTATCTTTTATCCTTTTTTTTTGCTGAGACGAGGAAAATAAATCATAATTTTTAACATTATTTTACATACTCAATAGTAGCGAAAATAATATATTTTCATACAATTGTTTATTTATTATTATGAATTAATCCTTTTAAAAAAATGTTAATTATTGTTTCTTAATTTCTCAAAATTAACAAATATGGTAATTATAATTTTTACCTATAGTCATTAATTTTTTTTTTCGACCAAAAGGTTGAAAGTTAATAAAATAGTTATTAAAATACTATTTTTATAATTTTCTTTTTATTGAAATTTGAATTTCAACAGGTAATTCGACGTCGGCAGTTTTGGATGGAACTGCAATTTTAACAATGTTACCACGAGGCGAAGATTATACAATGACAATTCCTTATGCACATTGCAAGGGAATTCTTATGGGAACATTGTCAATGGAACTTGGGGGAAAAATTAATATTGTTTGCGAAAAAACCGGCTATCACACGGAATTAGAATTTAAATTAAAGGTTACTTTCACTATTTTCTTTTTTCCTTGAATTGTTTTTTTTTCACTTTTAAAATTAAAAAGTTGAATTTCTTTTTCCACTTTTAAAATTAAAAAGTTGAAAAATACATATTTTTCTTTCTTAATTTTCAGCCATTCTTAGGAGGTTCCGATCAATTGAATCAAGTCGTTGGACGAATACGACTCGGTAAGGAGACTCTCGCCAATATTAATGGTTATTGGGATGGACAAATTATGATAACCGATAAACGATCTGGGGTAAGTTTTTTTTTCTCTATACTTTGTGAATAAATAAAAAATTAATATACTATTCGATTTTTTTTCAAGTTTGGAATGAATTTAATAACAAAAATTTAAAGAACTTAGATTTTTGACAATTTTTGATCATTCAAGTTCAAATAAATAATAATAATAAATAAAATTTTATTATTCGAATTCTAATAATTTTACTGGAAAAAAAAATTTACTGAGAGAATTTACTTATTTAAGAACAAAATTTGAATTAAAATCTACGGAAACAATTATTTTCGCAATAATCCAATTAATTCTGTAAATAATCAAATTTTTTTATAGGGATTTAATTATATTGCAATCAATAATAAAAATTATTTTTAAAAATTCAATCATTTTCAAAATTAACTTATTGGAAAATTTTAATTGAATTTTTTATTCTTTAGAGTTTTATCAATTTTCATGACTGGAAATTTTTTGTTACGTAAAAAAGTGGTCAGTTTTGTCAGAAATGAAAAGAAACTTCATTGTACTAAATTATTATTTTTTTGGTTTGCAGCAGGAGAGTTTGTTTTTTAATCCAACGCCGGAAGTTCGATGGAATCGTTTAAAGAAATTCACTGTGCCTCTGGAAAATCAAGGCCCGTGGGAAAGTGAAAAACTTTGGTTGGCCGTCACACACGCCATCAATAGTGATGATCAAGTGGCAGCGACAGAAGCTAAAACACATTTGGAAGAAGCCCAAAGAGAACGCGCAAAAGAGAGAAAAGCAAAATGCGAGGAATGGATACCCAAATATTTTGTACAGGTGGAAAATTCTTTTTGTTTCCTTCAAACACTTTAAATTTGGGGATTATATTTAAAAAAAAAAGCTTTTTTTCCCTTTCGGAATTTTTATTTTATAATTTCGTAATTATGATTTCATTGTTTGTATTATAATTTGTAATTTGTATTATAATTTATAATTATAATTTGTATTATAATTTATAATTATAATTTGTATTATGATTTATAATTTGTATTATAATTTTCATTTTTGGTGTTTAGTTAAAATTTTCATTCAGAAAGTTCGATAATTTTTGTTTTCTTGTTTAGATATTTTAATTTTTCTTATTTTGAGAAAGAATGTGACTCACAGTTTTTTTTCTCATTTGACAGGATATAATTACGGGACATTGGGTTTATCGTAATGCAGACACACGTCCTTGGGATCCTAGAAATGATTTAGTGCAATATGAACAGGATTATATTATTCGCACAAAAACTAGACACAAGACACCAATTATGCGTACCGGTAGTATTGTCTCCATTGATCCACAAACACAGGTAACGAAAAATAAAGAATTGAGAAATATTTTTCTAGAATTTTTCATTAATGTAAATAAATCCAAATAAATCGAAATAAATCTAAAATAAATAAATAAAATAATTTTCAAAAGTTTATTAAAATACAGGAAACAAATAATAATGAACAGTGGAAAAATTTACGAGGATTAACTGAAGATGAAGAGTAAAAAATGTAATGAGAAGTTAAGAAAAATATAAATTTTTCAGATGCCTTTACTTCAGGCCGAATCACGTTCATCACTCTCCGTCCTGAAGTCGTCGAAGCGCCAGCTCTCTAGCAATATTCCGATTACGGAAACGGCACACGATTCCGGAAGTTCATCGGCGGAAGCTCATTCCGATTCGAGTCAATCAGTTGGCAAACGGAGACGATCTGCGATGAGGTGAGGAAAATTTTCTTTTCCTTTTCTTTCTCACGTTATTTATTTATTTTATTCTTCTTTTCTCTTTGTTATTTCTAAACTTATCTTTGGTTTTCTATTATTTTTTTATTATTTTCTCTCTCTCTCTATTTTTTTTGTTCTCTTTTCTGTATGAATTACTTTTTAAATTTGAAAAAAATGATCTTGTGTATTTTTTTTCTTACTAAGATATTCTCTGCATGAATTACTTTCTAAATTTGAAAAAAATGATATTTATACTTTCTTTGTCAATCGGATAAAATTTGTCAATTGAATAAATTGAATCAGTATTTTTTTTAATTAAAAATTTGCCTGTTAATTGAATATTTTTGTAATGATTTTGCAGACTCGCAGGCATGGTGAAGGGAATGGAGGATAGATTAACGGAGCACAGTGAGAAACTAAACCAAATTCAACGACTAATCGAACAACTTGCAATAAGACAAAGAGGTTTAAGAGACAACCAGAATAATATTAACATGTTGAAAAATTTTATAGATACATTTATTGTTATTGTCGTCGTCTTCTTTGTACAATATGTTATGAAGGTCTGGAACGGATCTGCTGAAACCAAAGGAATGTGGTGAGTCTCCGTTTTATTTTTTCATACCTTTTTCTTAATTTCTATTACGATTTACTATTTTTATTATTTATTAATATTATTATTATTTATTATTTATTCATTATTTTTGTATTTGTATTATTTCTGTATTTAATACATAAAAATTACATTTTTTTATCTAATACAGAAAAAGTACAATTTTTCAAAAAAAAGGAAATAAAAGTAAAAGAGTTGAAAAGTAAAAATAATAAAAACAAGACAATTTTTCACATTTGATAATAAAATATTAGTTTTTAATTTTCTTTCATTTTGAATTTTCCATCATCTATAGGAAAAATACATATTTTTCTAATTTTCACCTTTTTTTCTCTTTCTTCTAGATCTGCTTAAAAATATAGCGAAACTCGTATATAAATATAGGTTTAAAAAATTTCTTAACATTCTGAGCAAATTCAGAATAATATGTGAGACAACCATCGAAAATTAAAAAAAACAAGATTTTTTTCATGAAAAAATCGTAAGAAAAATATAATTGTAATAGAAAAACATTTGCTTGCCGTACGAGATAGTCAAAAATAATAATAATGAATTAAAAAAAAAGTGCTGAAGTGATTACGCCCGGAGCAAAAAAAAAAAAACGTTTCTCACTAACGCACAATATATATTTAAAAGAAAGAACATTGCAAACAAATCGAAATCATAATAATGGGTCTTTTAATTTAACGGTCTAAAAGGTTTTTTTTCTTTGTTTAGAAAAAAAAAACACAGATGAGAGAAATTTATTTTTTATCACTCGCTCTTTAATATATTAATAATTCTGTATTTATCTAGAAAAAAAGAATAGTCCTGAAATTGAAAAAGTTTAATTAAAAGTTAATTAAATTGATTATTAATATTAATGAAATTAATAAAATTAATAAAATTAAAAAAATTTCTTCTGTAATTGAATTTATTTTTTTAAACTATTTTTTGGTGACATTTTTAATCTTTTTCTTTTACTTTTTAATCTATTTTTAAAAATATATTTCCAACTTTATTTTTATATTTATTTTTTAACTTATTTTTCCATTTTTATTCTTTACTGTATTTTTAAAAAATATTTTTTTTTCTATTTTATAATTAATTTTTTGTTATTGTTTTTTTTTTAAATCAACTTTGGATTCGGAAAAATTCAATATCTGTTAATTTTTAACAGAATTTTTGGATAAAATTCTAAAATTTTTACATTTTCAATTTTCTTCGAAATTTTAAAAAAATTTTATTTAAAAAAAAATTAATTAAAGACAATTTATTAATCGATTTAATTTAATACTCAATAATTCTCTATTCCCTTTCGCAAAAAAAAGAAATTTCTCGCTTTTCTCTAGAAACAAAAAATTTAGTAAAATTTCTATATTCTACAATTTTTACTAAAATATAATTATTGTTATTTACAATGAAAAAATAAAACAAAGAAAGGAGAGAAAACAGGGAAAAAACCATAATTTTGAAATGGACAAAATTGTTCTAATGGAATATTTAAATTTTTTCCAAGCCCATATAATATTATATTATTATTATAATTAGTAAATTCTATATATTATATATATACAATTGTATATTATCTTTTTATTGGACTGAAATCTAATTGTAAATAATTTATTAAGAAAAATGAAAAGGAAGACGAAAAAAAAATAATGAAAACAATGTGCAAAGTGTTTTTTGTAGAGAGAAAGAGAGGGAGAGACAGAAATATTTATCGTTTTTAATTCTGTTTATTTTTTAGTGTATTCTTATATGAATTATTATATTTAGATTATATGTTATATAGTTTTCGTATTTTTAAATATGTAAAATGTAAAAAAAAGGAAAAAATGAATCTCTTTTGAGAATTTTCATTTTTCTATTTGTTTCGTAATTAACAAAAAAAAAAAAAAATTCTTTACTTTAAAAAAAAGGGTAAAAAATTAATTTTCTATATTTTCCTCAAGAAAACTCTTGTGATTCTGTATATTATTAAATTTTTAATTTTTAAAATTTTTAACGAAATTTAAAAAAAAATGCCCGTATCTTATAAAGTTTCTATAATAAAATTAGAATATTTTCTCAATTTTTTTTAAATTTTAGACTTTTTATTTTATATTTTTCCCATTGTTGCAAGTTTTTATTTTTTTTAATTTTGTTTTTGTATTTTTTTTTAATTTTTGGGGAAATTTCCTTTTTCTCTGAAGTTAATTTATTAATTAATTTTTATTATTGTTTCCAGCTGAAAATGAATCGAATTCAATTTATATTTTATTAGCAATTTTTTTCAAGTAATGTAAGAGTAAAAATATTTAATATAATTATAAAATTTGTACAAATTTGTTTTTAATTTAATTTTCGATTTGTAAGAATTAAAGTATTGTAATCAGGATCAGGATCTATTGATATTTTATCGAATTTAAAAATATAAAGAAGGAAAATTATAGATAATTTAATATTAATTTAAGGGTGTCGAATTCCATTTGACTCGGTCTAAAATTAAAAATTAATTAAAGCTCTCACCGTTTTTAAATAAATGAAAAAACTCAATTAATTATTAAATGAAATTTGAATGAATTGAGTAATTAAAAGTTTTTTAAATTGATTTAATTAATTAAATAATTAATAATTTAAATAATTAATTAATATATTAATTGTATATAAATACAATATATTTAAAATATTAGAAATTTTCAAAAGTAATGAAAAATTATTCAAAAAGTTTTTTTTAATGAATAATTATTAATTTTTATTCAATTTTTAGCAAAAAGAATTGTTTCTTTTTTATTATAATCTTTTTTTTAATTCTTATTTAATTTGTTTTTAATTATTTTTAATTTTTAATTTTTTTAAAATTTAATTTAATAGTTAATTAATAAAAATAAAATAACTAATTTTTAATTTAAGATTCTGTCAATTGGAAATAATTCATCTTAAGGCCATGTATGAGAGAAATTACGCGTTGGCGCCATTTCTATCAAGCATAACCTTAAAAGCATACAAAATACAATTTATTCTATAGCAAGTTTTTTGCAGAAATCTGCTCAATTTAAAAAAAGAAAAATTACAATCAGTATCAACATTTTTGTTTGTGATCACTCGTATATTTCTGAAATAATGTAAAACAAATTTTTGGTGATAAATTTCTCTTGGGAAACTTTGACTATCATATTATATATATATATATAAATATTATATTAGGAAAATAAATATTTATTTATTGCTGTGAGATAAAAGGTGTTAAAGCCCCCCTGAAAAGCCAAATATTTACTAATATCCTAAATGTCAATATCGTTATATTCATATATTATTATTATATATTATACAGGTTTTTTTTAAAGAAAAAAAAAAAATACATCAGTTTTAAACATAATTTCAAAAGTACTTTTACATTTTTTTTTTCTATTTTTGAGGCTATGTTCTCTTGAGAGCGAAAATTGAATTTTACCGACTGTAGATAAATACTCGATTTTTTCTGTCAGTAAAATTAAATTTTCAAAATTGTTTTACTACAAATTGTTACAGAAAATAAAACTAAAAAAAATGACAAGGTCTAAAAAGCGTTTATTGTGACTCTGTATTTTCAAAAATGCACACGAAATATCGACTCTTCGAGAAAGAAGAAATACCTCCACTCGGTCGATAATGTAGAAATTTTGCGCTATTTGTGCAAGAAGAAAATAACGACAAAGTAGTTAAATATAATTATTAAGCGAATGTAGATAAAAAAAAGACAAAATAGTATATACATATTATACATTATATTCCCTTGGATTTATGGATTGAAAGACGAACATTATTTTCTGACAAGGAACCGAATTCAAAAGCAGCTTAAAAAAAATTTTTCTCAAATTTTTATTGTAATTATTAATTATTATTAATTATAATTTATAATTTATAATTAATTAATTATTAATTACTATATTCTGTATTGTAATTATATTGTAATAATTACCGGAGGAATAATTTAATTTTCAAAAAATAGATAGTAAAATTAATGGAAATAAATTATTATTACTAATTATAATTATTCATTGCCAAAAATGCCAAATTTAATCCAAAATTTGTCGCGCGTCTTATTTTTGCAAATATACACAACATTTATAATAAAAAAAATAATAATTAGTTCATTGAGCGAATTATGTGATAAGTCATTGAAAAATTTAGACAACGACGCCAGCGAACATCTGCCTTTTCTGAATATATTGAGAAAAATGAAAAAAAAATAATAATTTTCATTTGTCACAAAATGTGTATTGTAATGCTGCGCGAACGTGCCATGTCACTTTTGTATTATATTGTAGAAAAACCTTTACAAAAACCCACGTCTATAAAAAAAAATAATAATGCAATTTTCAGTTTTACCTATTCCACATTTATATTTCTATTTTATCGCAATAAATATATGCGTTATCGTATTCCTATATAAAAAAAATTTTTAAAAATGGTTTCATGTTATTTTTACTGTATGTGTAAACTATTCCCAGATTCCTAGTTTGTAATTTTTTTTATTTGAGGTTATTTTTTTTAAAGGCGATCGCGATGACTGTTATTGTCATTGTGCATTGCCTTAATATTTTTTTTTAGTTTGCGTTTGAATTTCGCGCCATTGTTGAGTTTCAGAGTAAAGATTGGTAGCACTGTTCTACAGTTGGTAAGGAAGAGAGCGGTGGGCGGACAACTTCAGTTCGGTGCCTGCCGGTGTGATCGCACAAGGAAAGGTATTAATTTTTTATATTTTTCGTTTTTGGAGTTTTATTTTATAAGTTTCTAGAGTTTGTTCAAATTGAATAGATATTGAGAAAAGTGTTTGCTTGTGGAGGTTTGAAGGAACGGACAAGTTTTGACATAAAACAGTCGTTTTTCAATCGTGTTTCAAACCATGTGATAATATAACCTAGTTTTGTTTTGAGAATATTTTTTTCTTTTTGTTTTCACATTTGTTATTGATATTGTCCTCGAGTGTTAATTCGATTAAGTAATTCACTGCAATTATCTAGTGGACGTAAAAATTATTACCTAATGAGTTTAGTCGTAATCATAATTTCCATTTTTGAGGTTATGTTCGAATGTTTTTAACATTTTTGAAACATTTACTTAATTTATTCTCCTATTCTTTTGTGTTTTTTGTCAATATCTTATTTCTGTGCCGAATTCTTATTTATTTTTCACAGCCCTCTTCCTTTTATTAACTCAATTTAAACTATTTTAAAACTAAATTTGTCAAATAGTTCCTATAAGAAGAATTTTCCCAGTGAAATATTAATATATAATTGTTCACTTGTAGTTTTTGCTAAATAAAATAGTGTATTTTGTAAAAAAAAAATGTCGTTTTTTTTTCTAGAAAAGTAATGGGTCTGGTAATTGTTAGAACAAAATTTTTTTTTTTACTGAAAAGAGAAAAATAATGGGAAACAAAAAAATTAAGAACGAGTTGTTGGAAAATGAGGAAGAATATGAATTTTCCACTGGAGACGAAAATGAAACAAAACGAAATGTTGAAGTTGTTGACATTGGCGACAAGAAATTAATATTATGTTCGTATCCTGGCTGCAAAATGAAATTTACAAAACCTTCAAAATTCAAGACGCATTTGTGCACGCACACCGGAGAGGTATTTAATAATAGAAAATTTTAAAAGAACTTAGAATTTTGGGAAATTTTAATAATTCAAATTCTTTGGAAATTAGTTAAATTTTCTTAATCTATGTTTAATTAATTATTAAAAATAATGGATTTACAGAAGAATTTTAGTTGAAAAGGCTAAAAAAAATTATTTTTAATACAATTTTAAATAAATTTCTCGAAAAATTTAATAATTCTTAAAAATTTTTAATAAAATTCGTTGAAAAATGTAATTATTTAAACAAAATTTTAATCAAATTCTTCGCGAAAAGTCGAATTTTCGCAATAATTTTCAATAGAAATTTAATTAAATTCCTCGAAATAATGAATTATTTCCAGAGATTTTAATTTAAATTTTCTTAAAATTTAAATTATATAATTTAAAAAATTAAACAAAATTCTGTTCAATAATTAATTATTTTCAGATATTTCAATTTTATCTTTTTTTCAGAACTTCAATTATTCTTCAATTTTTCTAAAAATTTCTGCCCAAGAATTCAATTATTTTTTAATTGAATTCTTTGAAAAATATAATTTTTATTCTTTAAATATTTTTTATTGAAATTCGCCGAAAGAATTTGATTTTTTAAAAATGTGTAGAGAAAATTATTTAAGAGAATTGAATTTTTAGAAACATTCAATTATTTAATAAATGATTTATTTTGCTATTTAAAAAATGGAATTTTTAATTAAAATTAATTTGGAAATGAATTTTAGTTAAAAATTCTAGAAAATAATAATTAAATGGAAACACGATGAATATAATTCAATTATTTTTAGAAACTTTAATGAAATTTAAATACAATTAAAATTAATTTTCTTAAATAATATTTTTGTAAGTTTTTGAATTTCAAAAAGGTTTGAAATTAAAATTTTTGTAAAATCTTCATTCTTATGCGATGCAATTAAACCTGAATTTCGAATAGAAATAATAAAGAGAAACATAAAAGTAATTAATAAAATTAGAAACTGAATTTCGAATGTATTTCTGTTTTGTCTTTATTTATTATTTGTAATTACAAATAATAAACAGAAACACATTCGAAATTAACAATTACAAATTTAATTGTTAATTTTATGTTTATTTTATTTTGTACACTTTTATATTTATTAGTATTAATAGTTATTTTGATTTTAATATTGATTTTAATATTTATTTTAATATTTATTTTAACATTTATTAATTAAACATCTAAAAATCAAATTCTCTTTTTATCCAGAGACCATTTGCGTGCAATGTTGATGGATGCGATAAAGCATATTTGCACAGTACACATTTAAAGAGGCACAAATTGACTCATGAACAGGCAATCAAAGAAGAATATCTGTAAGTTAATTTTTTTTATTAATAAAAAGAATATTTCTAATTTTGAATAAATTATTTATTTTCTTTTCTCTTTTTTTATAGATGTAAAATTTGTGGAGCAACGTACTCGCAAAAACAAAATCTAAAGCGACATTGTTTAATTAAACACGAGAAGAAGGATCGTTTAAATAAAAAATGTGAGGAATGTTCTCTCGTATTTTCGACACTAAGAAAATTACAGCAACACTTGACAGACGAACATAATCGGAAATTATTTCAATGTCACATTTGTTTGAAATCATTCTCACAGCGCATTCATTTACGACGTCATCTCGAGTCAACTGTTCATATGTCAAGTTCCACTTGTCAATTGTGTCAAATGTCCTTTGATTCCCTTAAGAATTTGAAAGAGCACAAGAGGAACGAACACATTACGCAATATACAGGTTTGTATTTTTTTCTGTGTTAAAAAAATTTCCCCTATATCGATAAATATAATTGAATAAAATTGCAAAGGTTTTTTTTTAGCGCTTGATTTTCTTTTGGAAATTTTAAAATTATTTTCACAATATTGAATAATTGAAAATTTTAATTTTCTCCCTTTTTTTTGCTTTGCAGAATTATTTTGCGATATTTGTGAAAAGAAATTTTTTTACAAGAACAATTTGAGAAGGCACATAAAGGAACGACATTTAAAAATGAAAATATTTAAATGTCCATTCGACGATTGTAAGCAGGAGTATTATTATAGGAGGAATTTAAATTCACACATTCGTCAGCGTCATAAGGACATTCGATTTCAGTGTGAATTGTGTCCGAGAAAATTGTCAACGAAACAAAAGCTCGCCGAGCATGTGAGCAAGATTCATGAGAATCCAGTGCAACGAAATCCACCGCCGGTGAAAGAATATCGAAGGGTACGACGTGATATTGGCGTTGAGAAGAAAAGTGCGCTCTCGAAACTTTGTGGACTTAAATTGCAACCGGCAATTGAGAAATTGTTAAGAAATCGTCACAATGAAGAAGAAAAAGAATGAATAGGTATTTTGTTTTGTATTTTTTTCCCCATAATTATTATAAATTGTTGTGTAGTTTTTTGAAAATTTTTTCATTCTATTTTTTTCATATTTTTTTACGTTTTTTCATTATTATTATTATCATCATCAATATTATTATTATATTTTTTCATTATTATCATCATCAATATTATTATATTTTTTCACTATTATTACATTTTTTTACATTTCAAAAATGAATGAATTTAGATAATAAAATTAAGTTTAAATAAAATTCAAAAAAATTAAAAATTTTGGTTTTTCAACTTTTTCGTTTGGGAAAATTGTTTAATTACTTTCTCTTCATTCTTTTTGTTCAAAAATTTTGAAATGTTTTAAAAAGAAATTTCTAATTTTTGAAAATTTCACTTAGCGATTTTTGATAAGATTTTTTCTGACTTTTTGATATTTTTTTCATTATTCTTCTTGTGTAGGAAATTTGAAAATAATCATTTTCTCCACGTTTGTTGTTTTATTGATTAAATATCGAAATTTAGTTATTGGCTCAATTTTAATTAAGACTTAATTTTATTACTAAACATAGGTATTTAAGACTTTAATTAATTTAATTAATTATAATCTCGTTGAACGTGTATATTGTTAAATAGACTAATTTTGTAAACGGAAAATAAATTTATATATATATATATTTTATGTAAAAAAATAAATTTCTGATATGAATGTTAAATAATTAAATAATTAATATAAAAATAATAACTTAGTGAATTTTGCAAACGTTTTTTTAAAAAAATCGCAAAATTCTCTCGAAAAAGGACGAAATAAATTTAGAAAATGGATAGAAATTTTTTACCACAACAATTTTGTCAGAAGTAGATTCACTTTTGTTTTTTCAAAATGTCTCGGCGTCGGCGTAAAATTTCTTTACAAAATGAAAAAGGAAAAAATCAATTTTTTTAATAGAAAAATTAATGTGAAAAAAAGGTTTTTCGCAACATAAAATTCATCATGTCGTCGGATTTTCACAAGACATTAATTTTTATTATCTAAAGGGAACAGAAAGGAAGAGAGGAGAAATTTCCAAATTTTCACAAAATGTCCGGTTAAAAATGAATAATTTCCGAAAAATAAAATGATTGGAATCAATAGTAAATATGTTTTATATTAATTATTTAATTGTTTGAACAATTTATTTATTTATAATAAAAATTTATCACCGTAAAATTTTTGTTCATTTTTCTATTTTCGTATTTTAATGTTTTTTTATTTTTGTATTTTCGTATTTTTCACAAGTTTTGTATTTTTGTATTTACGTATTTTTTACATTTTTTGTATTTTTTTTACAATTTTTGTATTTTTGTATTTTTGCATTTTCGTATTTTTTATATTTTTTGTATTTTCGTTTTTTTCTATTTTTGTATTCGTATCAATTAATTAATTTATTTTTGCATTTATTTATTTATTTATTGGTAATTTTTGGAATTATTTATTCATTTATTCGTTTTGTTCTGTGTTTTTTGTGAATTAGGACGATTAAGATGTGGAATGACAATAACGCCGGAGATAATACGCGACATTGTCGAGAAATTACAAATGAGACGACTTTATGTGCCTTCATCGTTGATTCTCAATCATTTGCAACTTTATTATCCAACTTGTAATAAACGAGGGGACAATTTAAGGGCCGAAGTAAAAGACAGTTTAATTATTGCGGTTAATAATGGCTATATAATTCAATGGAGCACTGACAATTATTGTCTTCCAACTCTTCGTCAAGAAGCGATGTCAGAAGAATCAAATTTCTCCAACTTTAATGAAGATTATTTCTTTCGAGGTGAGAAAATAATAAACAAGTTTTACAATTAAATTCTATTACACTTTTTTATCTCTCTTTTTTATTTCAACTTTATACCTTTTTTTTTGTTTCTTTTTAATGTTCAATTGTTAGTTGAAAAGGAATTATTCTAAAAACACAAAAATTTTTTTAATTAATAAATTTTATTGAACATTAATTTCAATTTTTCTAAAAACTAACATTTAAAAAAAAATTCTATTGAAAATTAACTTTTTGAAAATTAGAATTCTATAATAATTTTTAAACAATTTGAATTTAATTGAAAGCGAATTTTATTTTTTGAAAATTCAAATATTTATTAAGAATGAATTTTATAAAAATTCGTGTATAATTGAAAGTTAATTTTAAAATAATTCGAATTTTGTTAAAAATGAATTTTATGAAAATTGGAGTTTAATTAAAAGTGAGTTTTATTAAAAATGAATTTTATAAAAATTCAAATTGAATTAAAAATAAATTTTTGTTGGCAATTAGAATTTTATTAAAAATAAATTTTGTTGGTAATTAGAATTTTATTAAAAATAAATTTTATTGTAAATTGGAATTTTATTAAAATATAAATTTTATAGAAATTCGAATTTAGTGTAGAATGAATTTTATGTTTATTATTTTTTATAGTTATGGAAATCGTAAACAATGAAAAAAGACGATAATTATTGAAAATTCAATTAATTTCAAGAATACAAAGAATAACTTTTTTAGAAAGAATTATTTAGAAGAAATAAATTTTTTTAAATTGAAAACGACGTTAATTATTGAAAATTCAATTAATTTCTAAATAGAAACAAAAATTTTGTTTATAAAAGAAAGTGAATTTTTTTGAAGACAAAGAAAAAATGAAGCTTCATTATATATATTGTGAATTTCACCTTGAAATAGAATTTTTTTTTCTCTTTTTTTTCAGATTGATGACCGATATGACACGGAATTTTATAGTGTTGAACTTTAAAGTCGGACAGTGGGACTTTTGTGACATCAAAATGCATTGAGACTGCGAGGAAACGATCCTGCGCTCTTCACATCCGGCTTTTTTCATTACATCTGGACTCCTTGCCAGGAAAGTAACAAGATAAGAGCAACAGGTACGCAACAGGGCACTATATTTTAATACATAAAAATATATATCTCTTTTCCCTTTTTTTCTTTTCTTTTTTTTTGTTTTATAAAATATAAATTTTTTATTTTTATATAAATATTTTTTTGTCTAAGTTTCTTATTTTTATAAAAATATTTTTTTTTCTAAATTTCTTATTTATATAAAAATATAAATTTTTTTATAAAAATAATAAAGGAAGATAAATAAATTTATTTTAATAAAAATAATTTTCCAAAAAATGTATAAAAACGCAAAATTTTTCAAAACTTTAAGATTATGAAATTTTTAATTTTGAAATTGGAGTTACAAATTTTTTGAATTTAAAAATAAAAATTTGCAACTGTAAAACTAATGTTTTGAGAATTAAAAATTTCTGTAATTTGAAGTTTTGAAAATTAAAAGTTTAAGCTAAAAATCTAATGATTCGAATTTGGAAAATTGAAAGATTTACCTCAAGTTTAGAAAATTAAAATTTGAAATTAAAAATCTAACGCTTCGAATTTGAATACTTGGGAAGTTTAGAATATAAAAATTTGAAACTGAAAATCTGATTATTTGAAAATTGGAATTGGGAAAATTAAAAAATTTAATTTTTTGAAGTTTCGAGAAGAAAAAATTACAAAATAAAAAATCTAATGATTTGAAAATTGGAATTTAAATAATTGACAATTTAAAGTGCAAAACAAAATTTTAATAATTAAAAAATTGAAATTAATATTAAATTTAATATTAAAAAATTATTTTTGATTTAAAAATTTATAGTGAAAAATCATATCCTAAAGTTTTCTATAAAACATCAAAAAGAAATTGTTTAACAACAAATTCGAATAGGAAATGTTTTTGTTTTTTCTTCAGTGTTTTTTTTTATAATAGAAATATCAAGAATTTCTCTAGGCTTCCCTGCACTTGTATCTGCAAAGAATTTGCTTCTGTCAAATGAATATTTAACAACTATAAAAATCGAATTCCAGACTGATTGACCCTTAAATATTAAAGGAGACTAAAATAAATCGATGACCCCTTAGAATTTATTACAAAAGAAAGTTATTAGGTATTCTTTGATTTAAAAGAAAAATGAGATTTCTTTCGTTGAAGATCAAATTTTCCTTTTGAAAAATTGCATTTTAATTTTTTATTATTTTTTGTTGTTGTATTCACAAAAGTGATTTTTTTTTGGTTTTCAATGTTTTTAAAATTTTTATTTCCTTTTCTTTTATTTACTTTTTTGTTATTGTTTATTTATTTTTCTTTATTCTTCGTTATTTTCTTATTTTTCCTTATTATTCGTTATTTTCTTATTTTTCTTTATTTTTTATAAAACAAAATTTTTTTTTGTTTTTTGTATTTAATTATTTTTATTTCTTTTTATTGTTATTTATATTTGTTTGTTCATTGTTTATTCAGATATATAGTTGAGGATATTTTTTCTTCAAAACTTATTTTTTTTATTTATTTTCATGGAAATAGAAAAGAAATTATTTCAACAAAATGTTTTCCTATTTTTTTGGTGTGAATTTTGTCTTTCGATTTCTATATTTCAAAATTTTGCAATTTACATTTTCTATCGATTCATTTATTTTGGTATTAACAATTAATTATTTTTGCCTTTATCTTTTTCGTTATTTCTTTTTGTTAATTATTTGCTTTTACTTTCTAGCTACTTTTTATTTATTTATTTATTCATTTATTCATTCATTCATAGTCGAATTTTTATTGATATTTCATTCATTGAATATTTTTATTTTTTCCTTTATTTATTGGAAGTCAAATTTGAACTGATAAATTTTTTCCATTGGGTATTTTTATTTGTTTCGTTTATTTATTTAAAGACAATTTTTAATTGTTTCTTTTTTCATTCAATATTTTTATTTTGTTGTTCATTTTCTTAAAGTCGAAATTTTAATTCATTTTTTTTCCTCTTAGTAGTTTTCTCAAAATATATATTTTCTTTTTTGGAAATTTTTTTCTCGAAAAATCCATTTGCAAAAAGAAGGATAAAGAAAAGAAATTTCATTTATCAAAAATGAGATAAGAAGAAGAATTTTCCTAATGCCAATAAATCAAATAATAAGAAACTATCCCCCTGAAAAAAAACATAAAAAAAAGAAGATTTAAAGAAATAAGAAAAAAAAGGAGAGGAAAAGAAAGAAAAAAGGATGAAAATCTCCACTTGTTTTGAGAATGAAAGAGATATAGGAGGCGGAAAATTGAATGGGATAATTCTATAAGTGGATTGTTTTGGAAAACAGCAAGGGGGTTGTTATCCGCCCTAAATGGTTCCGTCCCTGTTTTGTCACCCTCAAAGCCTGCACAGAACAAGTCTATATATTGCTTTCACCAGGCGGGTTAAAGAAAGCTGAAAGCACGAAAAGCACGCAGTCGCGTTCTTTGCCGTCTACGGTGAATATCGTGCTTTTTTCGAGTCGTTTTTTTTTATTTTTAAAAAAAAGCTTCCAACATTTTTCCCTTTGGGGGTTTTTTTTTGCAAAAAACGAAAAAAAATCCCTCCCTCAAAGACGTGAAAGGAAATTTTTCAAATTATCTCCCCCCCAACATCCCCCTTGAAAATCACTAAAATTCCCTTTTATGGGAAAAATGTTCAATTTGTGGAATATTTTCATTTTTGCGATGATTCGCTGAAAATCAAAGACGATAAAGTGAGTGACAAAAATGTGTAAAAACTATTATTATTATCATTATTCGTAGAGGAAAGAGAAATATTCACCAGTTGCTACAATTTTTCTACTTGTAAGTTTACTTAAAATTTGTTGTATTTATTTGGAATTCTTAATTTTTTTTTTCTATTAGAATAAAATTTTTACATTTCGAATATTTTACGTATTTTGATATCTTTGGTTTTTAAACGAAAATTTGTTGTGTATTGGGTTTAGTTAATTTGTAATTTTCAATTGTAGTGAATTTTTATTTTGTTTCGAGTTGTAAATTTTATTGATAAATTTCTTCTGTAAGTAAAAAATTTTTTTTTCTAAATTCTACGTTCAATTGTCATTTGCAAAAATTTTAATTTGAATATTGATTTTAAAAGAAAGTTTTTAAAGAATTCTGAATAGAAAATAGAACTGAAATAAAATTTTAATATTGAGCTTGAGAAAAAATTTATAAATTGAATAGTTTAAAATTATTTGAAAGTATGTTTAAAATTTGTAAGCTATTTGTTAATTTTAGTGAAATTTAATTTTAATATAATTAATATTAATAAATTTAATAAATTTTGGTTTAATAATTTTAATTGTAACAAATTTAACTAAAATTTATTTTTATTACAAAGAAGAAAAAATTCTAAAAATAGATTTAATTGTAATTTATTTATAGGTAAGAAGAAGTAAAAATAGATTCGAGTAGAGTTTATATGTATACAAAAAAATTTTTTTTAATTTAGTCAAAAATCATTTTAAATTTAAAAAATACTATACAATTGAATTAAAATTTAAGTAAATTAAAAGAAAATATTAATGATATTAAATTTAAAAAAATGTTAATGAATTAAATTGATAGTTTTTTGAATTGTTATTATTTATTCGTATATTTATTTATGTTTAAAAAAAGTAAAAATTGGTTCAATTAAAATTAATTTGTTTTTATGCAAAAATTAAAAATAGATTTAAGTAAAGTTTAAAGTTACAAAATAATAGTAAACTGAATTAAAATTAATTGAAATTAAAATTAGATTTTAAATAAATTCAATTAATAGCTTTCAAATAATTATTATTCGTATTATATTTCTTTATTTATATTTAAAAAAAGTAAAAATAAATTCAATTAATTAACTGAATTAAAATTCATGTAATTTAAAAAAATTTGTTTAAAAATTAAATTGATATTTTTGAAAATTGTTTCTATTTATATTTTCTTTCTTAATTTATATTATTTATATTGTTAAAATGAAAATAATTGCAAACGTTATTGAACAAATAAGGAAATGGAAAATATGCAACATTATTGTTAAAATAAAAAACAAAATATTTTCATTTCTATCTTTTACTCTTTAGAAATAAAAATAAATTTTTTGTGTAATTAAACTTTTAGAAATTAGAATTTAAAAAATGATTTTTAAACTTTTGGTTTAACACGAAAATATTTAAATTTAAACTTTTTTTTTGAAGAAAACGACTAGAAATTTGAATGGGGAAAAAAATATTTGTTTACAAAACATTTTCCGCCTTTTAATATTTATGAAATGTGGTGAATGCATATTTTTTTTATCATCACTTTTACATTTTACATATGATTGATTTTTTCGAATTATCGTAGTACATTAAAATGAATGACATATATCGAGATTGAAAATTGGTTTTCTATATTATTAAGAAAATAATGTTGATGACATTTTATTTTTGGACCCCCCTTTCCCCCTATTATAAACATGTAAGTTAAAAAGATTTATGGAGATGCGTGATTTTTTCTCTCCCCTATTTTTTTTTTTTTTTTTTTTTTTGACGAGGGGTGAGTGTTACAGATATATTAAATATATATGTATATATAAAATACACATACGTGCGACACCATAAATTTCGGTTTTGCGTGACTGGAAATTATAATTTTTCCCTTTTTTTTTTGGTATAGGTAAGGTCTGAAAACACGCAGGAGAATTTTAAACGTTTATTATGTGGGTGTGTATTTATACATATATCGTGTGTAACAAAAGTTCTTGGGACATCTCTATTTTTTCGGGTCACCTGACACTGAAATTAAAGTGTCAGGTTTAATTAACTGAAACAAAAAAAAAATTTCGGAAAATGTACGAAAAAGGCTTTTTTACTGTTTTGAATTTTTTCGGGTTTTTTTCGAACTTTTGGGGTTATGTTTAATTTGCACTATTACACTGTAAAAAATCCTAAGAATATTACCCACATTAAATGTGGCTATTTTACAGACTTTGGGAAAAGTGCCGCATTCAATGTGGCAACATAACCTTATTTAAAGCGTCACTTTTCCCAAAGTCTGTGTAATTTTCTTAGGATTTTTTACAGTGTAGGAAATATTGTCTTTTCTGGTTTTCAAAATAATCTTTTTTCCGATTTTGTAGGATAATTTTTGTTGGGGCTTATTTACGGTTATGTTTAATTTTCACAAAGGAAATTAATTGTCTTTTCAGTTTTTCAAAACATTCTTTTTTCCGATTTTGTAGGATGATTTTTATTGGGACTTTTGAGGTTATGTTTAATTTGCTCTATTAGGAAATATTGTCTTTTCTGGTTTTCAAAATAATCTTTTTTCCGATTTTGTAGGATAATTTTTGTTGGGGCTTATTTACGGTTATGTTTAATTTTCACAAAGGAAATTAATTGTCTTTTCAGTTTTTCAAAACATTCTTTTTTCCGATTTTGTAGGATGATTTTTATTGGGACTTTTGAGGTTATGTTTATTTGCGCTATTTGGAAATATTATTGTCTTTTCAGGTTTTCAAAATATTCTTTTTTCCGATTTTGTAGGAACATATACGTGTACCTTTTTGAGAATTTTAATTAAAATCCATGTATATATTATACATAGTTTCGTAAATTACTCAATTTGTGCCGAATTGGAAAAGTTTTTCTCATCGTTTTTTAACCAATTTTTTTTCCGATATCGAAATATGAATATTTATAGTTGGGCGTTTGGAGGTTATGACGAGGCACTGATAATTCAGACTGAATATTACCTTTAGCAGTCAAAAAGGTGAAAATGCCTTTTTAGCTTCTAATTAAATGATTTTCCTTTTGAGGTACACGCATATTTTGTCTGAAACCCACTAGGAAATTGAAAATTACGAAAGTATCGCCACAAACTGGGGGAAATTTTGATTTTCTATCCACTATATAGTGTTAGCGTTACGCACTTGAAGGCCCATCAGTATAATTTAATTAGTTCCACAATTTGTCGCTAGACTTCGCTTCATCACAGGAAAGTGCATCTAAAATGAAACAAAAAATATATTAAAGACAAAATAAGTAAAACATGAAATTAATTTTAAATGAAAGTAATTATGAAAAGTATTTATTAACATTACAGGGTTGACAGCGATCGGGGAATTTAAGAAAACAAAGAATTTTTATTAAACGGAAAAAAATTAATTTTTTCATATTCATAAGAAAATTCTGAATTTTTGTGGCTTTTTTATTTTGTCTCGTAAAGTACAATTATTTCTTGTTAAATAATTTAATTCTTGAAGGACTATCATAAAATTATTACTTATAAATTATTTAATGAATAATTGTACTTAAACATTATTTCAAAACTAATTGAATTTTAAAAGAAGTTGAGTTTACAATTTTCATAAATATAGATGAACTTCGAAAGGTTTTAATTAGAAATTTTGGAAAATTTCAATTTTAAATGAATTTAATTAAAAACTTTCAAGTACCCAGACTTATGAAAAATTTTAATAATTCAAATTCATAAATTTTTATAGATAATAAAACTCATCGCGCAGAATATTATTTTTAAATACAATTTTAATTATATTTTCTCGAAAAATGTAATTATTCAGAAAGTTTATTAAAATTCTTCATAAAGATTACAATTATTTCAAAATTTGTTGATGAGTTGAATTTTTCGTAAAATTTTTAATTTTTACACAATGTTTCACATTTTTGAAAAATATAATTATTTCGAAATTTTGAAAAACTTAACATTTAATTCTTTTCACTAACAAATTTTGTCGAATTTTTTTTTTTTTTGAAAAGATTCAATTGAATAACTTTTAGAGTAAATCAGAATTTTCAAAAAGTTAAATTTTTCTAATGGAATTTAGAGAAGAGTCAGAGAAAAACATAGCTTATTTGTGGCAACCCTTTAATATTTTATTTACTAAGTAAAAGTAATGTTAAATAAAAAAATAGGAAATTATCCAAATTCAAAGAATTTACAATGTAAATATGCTAAATAATAGTATAAAGTAAACTCGGGGAAAATTATTCCTTTGATGCAGAATATGCAACAAGAGATGAGGAATATTTGAAATAATTGAATTTTTTTTAAATGAAATTTTTTTTAAAAAATAATTTCTCACATGCTCAGTTCACATAAAATCATGTTACCTTATACAGGTATTATATAGAGACTCATAAAACAAATTTTACGTAAGAACACTTTATAATCGTCTTATCGTGACCCGGTGGCGATAACTTTTGATTAATTGCAAACTCAAACTTTAGAGACTTGAATATATAGTATACATATATTTATGTATATACACTTTGCATTTTATCCTTCAAAAAAATGTGCATCAAATATATATATTAAATCATATTGATAACCACTTGTTGATTCTGAAATATTTTGCCGATTATAAATCTCAATGCGGTGAAAATGGAAAATATTAAATAAGTTTAATAATTGAATTTAGAAGGGGAATTTTATTAATTATTTCAATTAACTAAGCTGAATTATTTTTTATTACTCATTATTAATTAAAAAATAACGAAACTGCCAATAATTACCAAGACCGCTTTTTCTGGTCGATAACTAAATGACTATTGATTATACAGCGGTTAAATTTGAATACAAAGCAAAAAATTGATTTGCAAGCAATTATTTTGTCCTTTTTTTAATGAATTAATTTTCTTGATTAGAAAATCAAGAGAAAGGGAATTAATTAAGAGCTGTTTTGCATTTTATTCTCTTTCTTATACTCTCTCTCTCTCTCTCTGTTGTAAAATATAAAAATTCATCGATATATACTTGAAACTTGCTTTTTTCTTTCTTTCTTTTTTTGTTAAATTGGAGAGCATTCAAAATGGAAAAAATGTACCCGAGGCTTTGTGGATGGAATTAATTATATTCTCATTAAATTCGCGGGTGGATTACTTTATATATAGAAGTAGATGAGAAATTAAAAATGACGATAAAAGAAAAGGGAATGAATTATCTTTTTTTTCAGTGAGGGGAAAAGTATATGAAATAAAATAAAAATGGAAGATGAAATAGTTTTAATAATAAAATGTTCCGCTTAAGTATTTAAAATATTAAAAAATTTTGCCTACTGCATTTTTATGATTAAAATATTTGAAATTTTCAAGAGTAAAATTTATAAAAAAAAGGGTTCAAAAAATGAAAAAAAAAAAAAAATTGTGAACGATAATTTTTAGATTTTCATTTTCGATGTAATTTCCGATTTTCCGATGAGGGGCGAGGTGGGGTGTATAGGGGAACCCTATGTGCATAGGGCAATTAAGATAATACTTTTTTTTAAGGGCATGTATTAATAATCATTTTACCCATGCACGAAGCTATTTTTAAAATTCAAGTACTCGGCACGTAAAGAACGTCATGATTTCGTGTTGAAGATAAGCCGAGGGTACTCGACGTTGCGACAGGTAATGCTGAGCTCAGTTCTACCTCATTTGTTTACACCTGTTACATGCTTCTTTCTCACTCAAGTGTAGTCTTCTACTTTCCCATTGACACAGAAACAATAATATGATCCCTCCTGCCCCCCGAAAAAAAAGATATAGGGTCGTGACTTTTTTTTCATTCAATTGTCATATAATAGAGAAAAATTGTAATTTTTACCTCTTTATTTAAAAATGTATTAAAAGTATAAAATAATACTTGGTTGGAAATGGTATTTTTCATTCAATTCTCATATTAGAGGAAAATTGTTATTTTCATCTTTTTGAGATATAAAATTATACTTAGTCGAAAATGGTAAAATTTACTCTTTGGAAGTAAATTTCCAGGGTAAATGTTTTTGACATTGTGGGAATAAGTAGAGGGACAGTTTGTGCTTTAGTGTCAAAGTAGTAAAAGATTTTTATTCGTTATTCTGTGTAGTAGACTGTTAAAAGTAAGTGTCAATTTGATGTTGAATTTGGGTATTAAATTGTCAGAGAGTTTTATTTTTATACCTACAGTCAAATTTGGTATTTTCCTTTTACAATCATATTCAATAAGGGACGAGCAATTTTGAATTCATTGTTAAATGATTAGCATAATGTACCAATTTATCTATAACCATAACTTACCAATTTTCTATCGCCGACGTTTTTGAAGAACTACTTTTAGTAGCAAAATATGTCTTTTCAGTTTTTCAAAACCCCGGTTCTCCGGGGAAAGTTTTTCTACGTGTAAAAAGATAAGTGTCAATATGGACTTGAATTTTGGTACAAACTCGTCATTTAGTTTGATTTTAATACCTAAAGTCAAATCTTGGCACTTTCTTTTCACAATCGTATTCAATGAGAGAGGAGCAATTAATAATTAGTCAAAACGTTTACTTGGATTTATTTTACACAAAATTAACTGTACAGATTGAACATGACAATGAGAATGAATTAAATGGCTGATGGTCCTAGTGAGCTTTTCCGGAGTTAACGATCCTTGGTCGATAATTGACAATCGATCGTCGGTACAGTAGCGAACTGATTTACCATAAATCGCGACGATTCCTCCACTACTGATGACAACTGAAAATAAAAACGATAGAAAATCTTCGAATATTAAAT
Organism: Leptopilina myrica (nomen nudum); assembly: GCA_032872475.1. Lineage (NCBI taxonomy): Eukaryota > Metazoa > Arthropoda > Insecta > Hymenoptera > Figitidae > Leptopilina > Leptopilina myrica (nomen nudum). The sequence continues at coordinate 43,600,604 of CM065462.1, read as the reverse complement.
ATATAATGAAATCGTTGGTTATAATGTTAATTAAAGTAGATAAAAAAAATACCGCGTTACTGTATACACTTTTTTTTCTTCTTCAAGATGAGTATTAATATTGGCAATTATAAAAATGAAGTTCCGCCACTTTCAGTGCGATGATGGGTTATCACGGCTTATTGAAAAATCGATAAACTGTAAAATTCAATTAGATTTTAAAAATATATTTCAACTTGAGTTGATTGAGCTTGAGGGTAGTTCAGGTGTGATGGTCATATTGGCGCAAACCACTGCGGTTGGGGCATAACTCGGTCGTCAAGTGTTTCACACGAAAATTAATTAACCGAAGGAAGGAGACGTCAAACGTTTAAACCAACAAGTCCTCTAATTCTAATATTTTAAAAAAATCCCAAAATTAATATTCTCAGATGAAAAATTGTCATTTCTCATATCTCATCATCCGTAAACGTTTAACAAAGTCAATTTTTCTTATCAATTACCAAATTTTTTTTTATGAATCAGTTAAAAAGTTGGTGAATCTGTTATATGTGCTTCGGGGTGGAAAATTGTTTGTCATAACCAACAAATGTTTTAAAAAGAATGAAAATATCTCTCTTTTCTTTTTCATTCAATGTTTTGTTTTCCATTTATATCATCACAAAAGTGCGGTATATTTTAAAATTCTAAATATATCAGAGATGTTAATTTTTTTATGCAACATTTTTTTCTCCTCATCACCTGGTTTTTATCGTCTATTTTCAAAAAAATATTCACATTTTTCTTCAACGCGCACTTGAATTTATTTATTTTTTTGCCTTCAAAAAAAAAAAAAAATGAAAACTGTGATTCTTGTCTGTAAGTGGAATAAAATTTTCTTTTCAAGATTATTATTCAAGAAAACTTATTTTCAAAATATTCATGTACAAATTCAGAGTATAAATTTCGTTTTTTTTCTCCGAAAAGTTTCATCTTCACACAAAAGATATATACAAGATAACTTTTGCACATAATTCTCATTCATTTACATTCTCAATTCTCGTGAATTGCGTAAGCTACTTCTTTTTTCTCTCTCTCTTTTGAAATTTGAATAAAAAATTTTTTTACCTAGGGTTCGAGTTGGGGGAAAGAGGAAAATAAATATCCGAGTGTTTTATATATTCTATAGGACGATCTTTAGATATAGATATGTATATAATTTTTTTTTGAGATATACACCCATATCTTATTTTATGCACCACTCTCATAAAACGTTTTCCTCCCTTTGTCGAGAGAGAGAAAGAATAAAACGGAATAATTATCCTCAACTTTGTCTTTTTCAACACAATATATTCTCTTTCAATTTACAATTGCTGCTTTTTATGTCTCTATGTGTATATATATATATATATATATATATATTTTTACATATAGTGGAAAAGAATAAATGTAGAGGAAGAATCTAAAGAAAATATACGGCATATAATAAAGTTTATGTATATATATATAATATTCTTTGGCGTGGAAAATGTTGTGTTAAAAAAGTTTCACGAAAGTGAGAATATAGAAAACGGAGTTAAGTTTCTTTTATATATGGACATGAAAAACAGGAAGTGAAAAGTTTTCGAGAAGAGTTTTCGAAAACAATTGTGACGAAATGAAGAAAATTTAGGACTTTTTCATCTGTCTTTATCTTCTTGGGATATATTGTTATTGTATAGATTTTCCCCGTATAGTAAATTCATGGTAATAGGAATGTAATAACGATTTTTGTGATATCGAAGACTTTTTCGATCGATCCCTTTTTTAATAAACAGTTTTTTTTCTCAAAAAATACAAGTCCTTGGACGAGAATTTTTAGCCAACAACTAATTTTATTTATCTACATATAGTCTAAGGATCGTTAACCTTTTTTTTAAACTATATTTCATTTTGTATCGAATTTTTTTTATTTAATTAAAAAGATGTTTTTTGATTTTATTCCTACCAAGGGGATTTTTTATATTCAGGAAAACCACTTTTTGGGTGAATTTAATGCCACTTGATTCGCATACCTTTTCACAAGATTTATATACTACTTGAAAACCTTGAATTCCCAGGGATTTCATATACATAATATAGTTGCACGAACTCACTTGAATTTAGTTTATTACAGCGTGTGTTAAATCCAACAGTTGGAGAGTTAGAGTATTTAGAGATTATGTCAGACATTTCGGGCGGTTAATAAGATGACGTTAAACATTATAAAAAAATTTCTTTTCACGGCAATTTCAACTGCTGCATTTTATCGCAACATGACGTTTAAAACATGAAAAATAAGCGATATCTTTAGACAATTTTCAAAAACTTTTTTTTAGAGAGAGAGAGAGAATTATTTTTAAACGTAAATGAGTCACTTTTGCCTTTTTTGTACATATATGTATATATACTTAACGTTGGAATTAATATTAAAGTTCAAGAGTTAGGGGCTCTATTGTTATACGGATCAAAAAGCAGAGCACGCAATTCAGTCGTAAATTTCGATACAGAATGTGAAAGAGAGAAATCAATTCCGTATCTGAAAATAAGAATTGTTTTTTAGAAACTCTGATTTTAGAGGGAATTATTATTGTAACTCTGTGAGGGGGAATTTTTTTCGAAAAAGAGAAATATTCAGTTGTTGGCATTAATAAAGTAAGTTTGAAACAGTGAAAGAAGGTTCATATAAATTTTAACTCCCCCGCCTCTGGGGGAATTATTTTCTTACGCCCACTTTATTGCGGAATGACGTTTTCAGGGAAAAAGTGTCTTTTCAGTTTTGAAAAAAAGAACTGTTTTCCGGAGAATGAGGTTTAGAAGTAAAATAACACTTACGGAGTTTCTAACGCCCGCACTTTTTTTGCAGAATGACGATAAACAGGAAAAAGTCTTTTCATTTATGAAAAACATGTCCTTTTATAGGAAATTAAGTTTAGTAGCAAAATATTGATAACTCTCAATTTTCTGTCGCCGATTTTTTTTATGGAACTACGTTTAGTAGCCAAATGTCTTTTCAGGTTTTCAAAACCTCGTGCCCCGAGGAGGGTTTTAGAGTTGAGAAAAATACTTACCGATTTTCAAAGATCCACTTTCTTGAGGCATGTCGTTTAGCAGGAAAATGTCTTTTCAGGTTTTCAAAACCTCGTGCCCCGAGGAGGGTTTTACAGTTGAGAAAAATACTTACCGATTTTTGAATATCCACTTTCTTCATTAATAACGTTTATCAGGAAAATGTCTTTTCAGGTTTCCAAAACCCCGTGCCCCGGGGGAAGTTTCTCCCGATGATCTTTTTTTTCTTTAATCTGAAAATCACAAAAATTTCATTAATTACACAAACTGTCACTAGAATTCAATTTATTGTACTTAAATCCTAATTAGAAATTTAGTTATGTTAGACAATACGACAGTATTGATGAAGGAGTCCTACACGAATTGAATTCGATCCATTGTCTTTAAATTCCAACTGGAAATTTACGAGCACTTAGAGGTTATGGCAGACAATGTCTTGTAGAGGGTATTCCACACGAACTGTCACTTAAATTCGATCCTTTGCCTTTAAATCTTAATTGGAAATTTACGAGCATTTAGAGGTTATGTCAGACAATGCAGATGCATTTGAAGTCAGATATTCTGGAATGATTTCATTTTAAACACTTTTCCAGTCAATAAAGTTTAAAAACCAAAGTTGACCCCACAAATTTTGGTAAGTCAATTTTCTATCTTCAAAGGTATAACAAAAATTCTAGTGCCGTCCGGTACAGGGCTTTGAAAAGAAATTGCAATTGGCAATATAACCCTTTGTCGGAGCGGTTCGACCTTGTAACACCGCATCAGGTGGTAGGTTCGAAATCCTTTAGTGTAGAGAAAAGAGCAGAAGTTGGAAAGGTTCGTGTTTTTTTTTCTTTTTTTTTTTGATTGTGTGGGTAGGTCAATAGGTAGGAGGACTGGAAAGTCTAGCTATATATGTATATAGGAAACATCGTTGTAGGCCGGTAATCAATACTGTTTGCCTTGTCTCTTCTGGTCATCCAGGTCTGTATCTCGGTTATTTTTCAATTAAACTTTCAAAAATGAATCCATTTTTTAATATTTGAAAATAGGGGGTTTTTTATTTATTTTTGTTTCGCCTTTTTTCCATATCCGCAATCACATTTCGTTCTCTCACAAGGAAATTGGTGACGCATTGAATTTGTATACACCGCGTGTTATACTCCTATTGCGAATCAGAAATTCTCGTCGCTGACATCCACGTGAATACATCCTCACAACTGTTGATCCAATTTATTACTCAAAAACCAATTCACGTTTCTTTCTTTTTTTCTCTCTTTATAATTAACTCTCACATCCCAGTGGGACTGTGGAAAATTCAATTTGTGAATTAAAAATATTTTATTTTCCTGTTTGGAATCGTTTTTTTTTGCGGGCTAATGAATAAAGAACGTTATTTTTTGTCTCTAGGATTTGACATCGACTTATTTTGTAAGATTTGAAACTAAAGCTTTTATCGTAATGTAGATTCAAATACCAAAGTTCACCTATGGATTCTAAACAAAAAGAAAGTTAATAATTCAGATAATTTTTAGTGTTTCGTTTTGTTTAATTACAATTCTAAGTTTTAAGTGAAGATTCTTTTTCATTTTGATGTGAAATTATATTTTTATAATATTGCACGAAAAGTGGATAATAATTGATTTTACGTACTTGTGTGAAGTAAAAAAAAAAGGAGAGAAAAAAAATACATTTGATCTTGAACTAGATTCTCGTGTAATCTATTCACTTCCAAAAATAGACGTTTATCGGATATGACACGTTAGAGTCTATTTTTGATATTGTTCTTTCAGGTGGGCGATGATGCGCCATTCTTAGCGCGGTCATGGTAACCATGAGCACCGAAAAGTCTACCTGCCGCAGGCGAAAGCCGGCAGAGAGCAACGGAGTAGAAAACAGTTCAGAACAACCGGGAGCAAGGTCTTCTGATAATAATGAGCAAAGTACACGTGAACCGGAAATCGCTCGCGATCCACCTCAGTATACTTCTGGCTATGCGGCAATCACTTGTGCCGAAGACACTCCCAATTATCTCGTTTACAAGAAGGTTAAAAAAAACGAAATATAGATGAAATAGAAATTTTTTTCTTTAAAAAAAGAAATTCCGTTATTGATGAAAGAATTAATTGTTTAGATGGAATCGATAGTGGAGAAAATGATGGATGAAACTAATGGTGTTCCGGTCAAGACAGTCAAGAGCTTTATCAGTAAAATCCCTTCCGTTTTTACAGGTAATGATCATAATTAAAAAAAAAATAAGAATAATATTACATTCTATCATGTAATGAGAATAGAATGTAGAAAGAGAAGAAGAAAAACGGAAAGTAAATATAGATTTATGCTTATTGGGAATTGTTTGAACTGGTATGAAATGTAGGTTATGTTTGTAAAATAGAATACTGCGGAAGGACTTGGGTAACTATGGGTAAAATCTTTCTGATTGGCTAGTAATGTTTCTCGGTAATATTACGAGCCAATCAGAAATGTTTGACGCGTGGTTACCCAACCTTGCGTGCCCCTCGTAGTTGATTGACTCGACCTCTACAATTATTAACAGTGAACTTAAGCGTTTAGCAGGAAAATGTCTTTTCAGGTTTCCAAAACCCCGTGCCCCGGGGGAGGTTGTAAAGCTGAGAAAAATACTTACCGATTTTCAAATATCAACTTTCTTGAGGCATGTCGTTTAGCAGGAAAATGTCTTTTGAGGTTTCCAAAACCCCGTTCTCCGGGAAATAATATGTTTAATATCGAAATTCTACTTACCGATTTTTTAACCTCCACCTTTCCGAGGAACAACTTTTAGCAGTGAGATGTCTTTTCAGTTTTCAAGAGACCCTTTTTTCTACCAGGAATGACTTTTAGTTAAAAAATTCCCTATTTTATAATTCACACTTTCTTGATGAATGACGTTTAGCATCAAAGTATATTTTCCCTTTGTAAAATTCCCTTTTTAGTAGCAGCTAGTCACTTACCGTTTTTCTAATTCTTATACTCTTTCATCTACCAAGGAAGGTTTAATTAAAAATTAAATACTCAAACCATCTTCTATTATGTTAATCTTTATTAATTAATTTTTCTTTCTCTTCTTACCTTAGGAACAGACTTAATAATCTGGATGATGAAGAACATGGACATCGATGATCAAGGTACGTTTCAATATTCTGAAAAATAATGTTTCATTTAGTTTTTGAAGCAAATTAAAAAGAAATATAAAAATAAGTAAATTAAAATTTTTCTAAATTACACAATTAATTAATATTAAACTTTAAATTAGAAAAGAAAAATTTAGAAAAAAGAAAAAAAGGAGAAATTAAAACAGTAAAAAATTGCTTTTAAAACATTGACTTTATTAAATGTTGGTGTTAATAAAAAGTGATAGAGAGAAGTGCTATTTGCTTGATGTGTCGAAATGAGAGTTAATTAGTGAGAAATTTCTTGAATTGAAATAAATTGGCGTGTTAATAATTGGATAATGTATCATTTAAATAACTGTGTACACTACTGGTATGTCAGAAATTTTTACAGAGGCCCTCCACGTTGCGCATCTTATGGCCTCCCATGGATACTTCTTTCCCATCGACGATCACTGTCTCACGGTCAAGAACGACAACACGTTTTATAGATTCCAAACACCTTATTTCTGGCCATCGAATTGCTGGGAACCGGAAAACACAGATTATGGTAAATACACTTTTATTAATAACTATATTTTCTCAATTATTGTAGAAATAAAAATATTCGGTTCATTGATCCAGTGATAGTTACCTACTTTTAGTTTGTTTCTCTTTCCATTGCGTAAAGTAAAGTAGCTTTGGAAGAAAAAAAATATATTTAATGAATTTGTACAATTTTATTCTAAACGTACTCTGTTATGTAAAAAAATTGTTTTTAAAAAACTTATTATTTTAAAGCAAGTTAAATATATTTTTTGAAATTAAGAGAAAAAACTGAATACAGGAATACGAAGGAGTGAAGGTTCGTTGTCGAATGAATCGTCCCGGCTTGAAGCGTCTGTTTATACCTACTGGGAGCCACGCCCATTGTCCAATAACGCAGAGGCTTTCTCCCCACTCTACCAATAAGCAGCGCGACTGTAGTAAAAGTGGGCGTGGTTATACGCCAACAGTTTAAATAGCCTTTCCGAGTCGGGAGCAACTCATTCAATAATTGAAAGCTCCTATGGAACATTTGAAATTATTTATTAATTTATCAACTATTAATGAATAAATTAGAAAATAATTTCAATTGTTCCATAGAAGTTTTAATAACTGTTATTCAATCACGAATTGAAAAGATATGAAATAAAAAATTTACAAAAACTAGTTAAGCAACCGATACCTAATCTACAACAGTCACGTAATAGGATAGTTAGAAAACATTCAATTCTAAATGTTCAAAAATAGTTATCAACACTTTAAGACCAGTAATTGTTTATTCGTCAAAGTTTTTTATTTTCAATTTTCTTTTCTTCTTCGCTTTGAATTTAGATTATATTTAAATTCCTACTGCAATTACGTCTGAACTTTTCAAAGTGCGATGTTGGTAGCTTTTTTTACACTTGGAAAAGTTTGGAACCATAAATGTTTTTTGTCATGCTTATTAAATGAATACAGTTTTGAACTATTCTAGAATTTATAAATTATATATACATGTTAATTAAAAAATTTTTTAAATATATTTTTGTTTAAAAAATTTTTTTTTGTTTTCATATTGAGGTCAGGAGGAAATTTTATTTGAAAATTCTTTAAATGTTTTTTTTATTCTGCTAATCATTTCGTCACTCTTAATATTTTATTTTAGCCGTCTACTTATGCAAGCGAACAATGCAGAATAAAACACGATTAGAGCTCGCTGACTATGAGGCTGAAAATCTCGCGAGGCTACAAAAAATGTTCTCCAGAAAATGGGAGTTTATTGCCATGCAAGCGGAGGCCCAGAACAAAGCCGATAAGAAAAGAGACAAATTGGAGAGGAAGGTTTTAGATAGTCAGGAGAGAGCTTTTTGGGACGTTCATCGACCAATGGTAATTGAATTTTTATTATTTTTTTTTTTATTTAAAATTAAAGCTATTTACTTGCACCAGTTTCTCGATATTTGTAGCGAAAGAAAGAAAAATTTAACCAGTATAAATTGAAAAGATTTTATTTTTTAATTTTATTTCCATTCGTTTTTATCTCTAAATTCGGATTTTACAATTTTTTTTTGTTTTTTTTCCTCTACTTGTTTTTTCTTCACTGTTGGTTTTACTTGACGTTTTCATTTGGAGCTTTTTGAAATTTTCTTTCTCCTTTTCTGCTTGTTTATTCTCTCGTTGGGTTTATTTTTCTCTTTTGCATTTGCTCTTTCTTTCTTTCTTTTTTTGTTTTAATTAAATTTTAAAATTGTTCTTCAATTCCTATTCGGTGAGTTTAAATTTTGTTGCTTTTATCTATATTATGTGCGGGATATTTAATTATAGAAGTTGTTATTTTTGTGTTTTGTTTATGTTTTTTTTTGGTGTGAGTTCGTTTTGGGTGTGGGAAAAATTTTAGAAATTTGTTTTGTGACGAAAGAAAAAACTAATTACAGCCGGGATGCGTGAATACGACGGAATTGGACATAAAGAAGGCATGTCGTAGCCACAAGCCTATTGTTAAAGCGAGCAAACATTTGCAACTGGGAGTTGCAGGTGGAAGAATTTCTCCACCACGGACGAATTCCATGCTAAAGCAGTCAGCAGAATCTTTACAAAGGGACGTGGATATTTTGAAGCAGAGACTCGATCGACGAATCATTAAAATTTCTAAAGTCGCTGAAGCGTGAGTATAGTTTATTTTAGAAAATTTAGGAACTTTTTTATAGTCTATTTCTTTTTGTTATTTTTAAATTGCACACGAAAAGTAATGCGCGGATAATTATATTATAATTATAGCAAGTGGAATGAATTGGTTTCGCCCATCTCCGTTTGACCTTTGAGCTTTCTTAATTTTTATTCAGGGACACGACACAACAAATTGTACATTAACACGCTCTATTAAGTCGGCTTCACTCGATGTTTAAAGACACATTTTGAAACATTATCGTTCTTGGAATGTGTTTTGAAAATTATCGGAAAATACAGGTTTATAATATTATATTGTAGTGAAAATGCAGTTTAATGTAAAGGGCCAAAGATATTTAGAAATAGAGTAGAAAAAATTTATATCCGATTAAAATTCTAAACGGATAGATAAAGTTTTGGAAGAAAGTTAATTATGTTTTCTAATTGAGTTTAAAATTTTTGAAGACGTAAATCTGTTGGGTAACTGTATTATCGATTGAAAACATTGTTACTTAACTGAGAGATTTATTTATTTTTGTGGCCTAATGGTTTTTTGTTGCTTATTTATAATATCTGGAATCTGGAATTAAATGATTAGCATAATGTTGCTACTTAACAATTTTCTATAGCCGACTTCTTTGAAGAACTACTTTTGGAAGCAAAATATGTCTTTTCAGTTTTTCAAAACCCCGGTTCTCCGGGGAAAGTTTTTCTACGTGTAAAGAGATAAGTGTCAATATGGACTTCAAATTTTGGTATTAAATCTTCATTCACTTTTGTTTTAATACCTAAACTCGAGTGAAATTTGGCACTTTCTTTTAATAATCGTTTTCAATGAGAGATGAGCAATTTATAATGCAGAGTAAAATGATTATTATTATTTCATTCACTGTCGTATTGACTATTAAATCTGAATTGAATTAAAGTGAGAGTTAGTGCTGTAGAACGATGACTATTGAACGAATGTTTGAACGATGGATATACAATGAAGAGGCACGAATCAATTTGTGAATTACTGAAAAATAAACTAGTTGAACGAGGACTATTGTCCAAAAAACATCATCCAAACAGATCTCTTTTTATTAGGTACTTCCGATTCTGTATGAACATTTTTTTCCAAAAACCGTAGTAAACATGATCCCATGTGTTACCCTAACTTCTCTGTGATTTGTCCCTAACTAGTTTCTTTATCAGTAGCTTCTTTATTATTGCAAACCTTTTAGGTTTTCGTCGAGCAAAAGTCTTTATTTTTTTCAAAAGTCCCGTCTTTTTCTTCATATATAAATCTGGTATGCTCGCAAGAACCAAAAAAGCGCAAGTAGACCCAAGTTCTATAAACACAAGTTGACATTGACATTCCATCGATTCTGTATTTGAATTTAAAATCTAAATACTATTCAGATCATTTGCCGAAATTTGTAGATATAATTTTGGATATTCAAACAATCTCTTAATAGACTGATCAATAATAGACTGAATATTAATATTTGCACCACCTGTAGGGCCGGGCAGATTTTTAATCAGAAGCGAGAACTCGCACCAATGCCTATTCCGAAAATCGCATTAACGTTAATTGATTTGTTGCGCATTACATGCACTAAGTAATTCCACAATTTATCTTTAATTAAATAATTGTTTTATTCAAATTTTTTTAAAACAGTGAGTAGATTTCTGATATTAGTAAATACACAAGGTACAATATAGCAAATAGAATGATAATATTAAATGTATTAAATCTAATTTCCCATCAGCAGTATATTTTTTGTTTACGTGAAAAAAAAACAAATTCGTATTTCTAATAATAGTCTTGAGACGACTGAATTATTGTCAGACTAAGAATAATACTGTTTTTGTTCCGATTGCTCATTAATTATCCGATTCTAATTAAATTTTCAAATCAATAATTCCAGGACGAATATATTAATAGGTGTTCCAATAATGTTTCCTTGATTGCTTTTCAATTTCCTATATTAACTTTGATCGAAAACCACATTCAAGCGAGCTTTTGTTTCGCGGCACAATAATAATGACAATACGGTTTTCACAGGCTTATAGGATACTTTGAACAATACGCAGAGTACGATCCATTTTTTACGCAACCAGAATTGACGAATCCGTGGATTTCGGACAGTTTAGAAATGTGGGAACAGGAAAAATTGGCGTAAGTCTGATTGGTTTTTTTCTGATTATTATTTTTTTTGTAGATGTAAATGATTTTTTTTTGTTGGTTTTTAGAGATCTTCCGGTGAGGAGAGTAAGAAGATGGGCATTTGGAATAAATGAACTATTACGCGATCCCGTTGGACGGGAGCAATTTGAACGATTTTTGGATAAAGAATTCAGTGGCGAGAATCTTAAGTAATTGATTTGAAACCCAAATGGGTTTGAATTTCTTAAATTAAATTCAAATTTCAATTTACTACTTTTGACTTATTGCAGATTTTGGGAGGCTGTTCAGGAATTAAAAACGTTACCACAACGAGTAGTCGAGGCGAAAGTGGAGGAGATTTGGAATGAATATTTGGGTCCGGAGGCAAGTTGTCCGATTAATGTCGATTCGAAGTCCTTTGAGGTGACGAAGAAGAATATCGAGAAGCCAGATCGTTGGTCGTTTGACGTTGCCGCAGTAAGTAGCGAAATAATTTCTGTTTTTATTTTACGATATTAATTCTGTGCCATGTGATCGTAATTTTTTAATTGTATCTCCGGTTAAAGTGTAAACCAACGTATGTCGAATGTTATTCGTTTTGTTTTTATAGTTTACTTCTCTTTAAACTTTTGTGTTTGCGAATTCAGGGTAATTACGTTTCTTAACGAAGCTTATCCTTATGCTCCTGTATTTTACTTTACGGTTTTATTTCTGTTTTGTAAAGCAACCATTTCCCTTTTACAAATATTGTTTAATCTTAATGTGTAATTATACTTTTATTGTAACGAACGGAAGACCGTAAAGCACACGTTGGTCGTGTAATTTCTATTATAAACTTAGAAGAAATTTTTTAAATTGAGAGATGTTTGACAACAAAGTCAACAAAGATTATAGAAATCTGTAATGACTTTCGAGAATAAGTGACTAAAAGAAGATTTTTAATTTCAGGCCCACGTGTATCATTTAATGAAAAGTGATTCCTATTCAAGATATTTACGATCGGAAATGTACAAGGACTATATTAACGGATCGAAAAAGAAGGTAAGAAAATGCATAAAGTCTTTTTTATGTTTCAAAAAGAAATACTCTTTTTATTTTACGAGGGAAGTAAAAAATCTGCGTAACCTATAGATGACTAGTTTCGAGGCAGATATCTCGAGTATGTACTTCTTAGTTCATGTTATGGCTTTCTTGGGAATTTTTATTCTATTATCAATTTAGCATCTTTAGACACAAAGTGTCTTTCGCATTATTTATACTCTACTGCTTCTCAAAGTCTTTTTAAATTGGGAAAAATGTAAAATTGATGTTACGATAGAAACGAATTTACAAAGATTAAGTTTGCGATGTCAGTAGTAGCTTTTGTCGCTACAAGATGAAAGATAAGTCAGTTTGGGTTTGGACGACCCAATTGAATGGAGAAAGCAAATGCCTTGGCTTTCTTAGTCGACACAAAGTCAATCTTCACTTTTATACCTTTAGGTTTTGTGGTACAAAATGATACTTCAAATAACTCTAGTTCGTGTTTCAATTCTAGAAGTACCCAAAGCTTCGCCAATAGGGACAATGGGCCATTAATCTAAAACAAACCAAAATCATTCATTTCAACAGTCTTAATTAAAAACAGTAGAAACCTTTTGTGTTGTTTGATAGAAATATCAACTACAGATTTTGGTCTTTGATTAGATGATTTGATTATTGATTGATTTGGGTTTCAGTATTAGCTGAAAAATTAGAGAAGGTAGCAAAGAATTCTCCTGTTGGGTAACTCCAGATACATTCCAGCAGAAGTTAAAGCCTGATTCAAACAGTACTTTAGCTGATTCTTTTTAAGATGGGGGTCTTTACGATATTTACGATTTGAATCATCAAAACTTTGAAAGTTGTGTGGGTTTTTCAAAAATCAAATTATTTGTTTGTGCATTACTTTGGTAACTCCATGATGCTAGGAGAAGTTCAAGTTTGGTCCAATGTCCACAGTGCTTTAGCTAATTCTCCCTAAGATGTCGGTCTTTACGATTTGAATCTTCAAAACTTTGAATGTTCTGTGGCTTTTCCAAAAGCTGAAGTAGTTGTTTGTGCATTAGGATTCCGTAAAGTCTTCCTGAAGACCGTGTCTCTAGTCTTCTAAAGTGTCCAAAGAAAACTTCAACAACAGACATTATTCGGAGTGCTGTAATCTTGAGCACTTTGAAAACCACTGCACACTGATTTCTTTGTTCAGAAACTTATTCTCTAAAACTGGTTCTAGAGAGGAAAAGCAAAAGAATAGATCTTGATTCTTCACAAGAACGTACATCCGGACATCTCTACTTAAATCCATCATCTCTAACTTATCGCTTCCATTCCCTAGATCACCTCGAAGAAATTTTACCATCTCCACGTTCCTTAAATTTATTGTTTTCCACTATTGAATCGTCCAGTCATAAATGTCTTTTTTTGCAGACGTCAGTGAAAGGAATTCGATCTATTGTCTCGTTTACCGGACGGAAGGATACGACGACATCTTAATCGATATTTTCGCCTTCTAATGGGATATCTATAAATATATATTTGTCTTTAGAGACGAAAGATAGCAGAATTGCAATCAAATCATTTTTCCATTCGTACGTTAACGTTAACGTTCAATATGGAGTTGAAAATGAGAGGCAAAACATTGGCAGTGAAACACAGTTCGATCCCATTTAAAACTCTTTCTCTCACTCTTTTTCTCGCAAAGGAAAAAATAAAGCAAGAAAAAAAATTATTCAACGGTCACATAATTCTTCGCTTTTTCATGCTGCCAAAGATAATTAAAAATAAAAATCGGATGACGACAATGTGATTTTGTCGATTTTTTCTAAACAACAAATAAACGAAAAACCAAACAAAAAAAAAAGATGTATGAGAATTTTAGCTTTGTTTTCTACGCGTAGAATTTAAACAAAAAAAAAATTTTGCGGCAAACAGCTGCAGGAATTGATGTCATAAAATAGTTGTCTAATGAAAAAACAAAAATTCTGATGCACATTGTATAGAATGTACTGGAACTGCATTCATCACGACTGGGATCTGTAAAAATTCTAGACGAGAAATTAAAAGAGAAAACTTTTTAGCGAGAAAAGTAAAAAAATAGAAAATCTCGACAAACTGTAGAATCAAGGGCGTTATTAAATGGTACTTGAGAAAAATATAGAAACATACACTATCAAAAGTCAACTGTGTTTTTTTTAAAGCAGTTCACTTTGTATGTAACACCGAAGAAACATAAAATATAAGTGACGTGATAATGAGAGAACTGCGCGTGAAATATTAGTTCTGAAAATATTAAAAAGAGAGTCCAAACGGAAGAAGAAGAAAAGAAGCGATTGAGGCTGAAACTGAGGTTTTCATTAGATAATGAACAAACTCAAAAAGAAAAATTTAGCAAGTTGATAAAAGGTTTGAAACTTTCTTTTCTTAAAAATCGATGAAGCTTGAATAATTTTTTGGAAAAATGTTTGAAGAAGTTTTCAAAAGACTCAAAAAAATAATTCTGAAAGAAAGCATACGGGACCAATGAAATTTTAGTCCGTCGAAATTTAACTCGTTTAAATGAAAGAAAATTTTCCTGTCTGTTGATTAAATTTTTTTCAAACTTTTAGATATAAGATTCCGTGGTCCAATTTTTTCGTTTTGCAAATTTTTTACAATAAACACTTGAAGAATATACACAAACTTTAATACACAAATTTCGAGTCTGAAATATCATTGATCCCTTCGAAAACATAACAAGCTTCTTTCGCTACTTCAAAAACAAGCTTCAAGTTTTCTTTTCAGAGAATATTCTATAAAGAAAACTCTCCTTTTAATGCCGGGAGATAAAGCGCCTCTGAAATCAAAAAAACGATAATCAAAATAATAATTTATGAAATTTATGAAATTCGACGATATTTTTGTATTGAAAGAAAAAAAATTGTATAAATTCGAAACGACAATATGAGTTGAAATTATTATATTTTAATTCTTATTTATACACACAAAAAAAATTTTAGGGATTCACTTTCATAAGTATTATACATACAATAATCGTTCAATCACATATGCGCTTATTACATCTTTGTCCACAATAATTCTATAAATGATAATAATAATTTCTTTCATTAAAAAAAAAAATAAAATAAGCGGATGATTATGGGATATTTTTTCCCTATAATGGTCGTAATCCGTCTCTCTTGTCTTTTCGCATTTACAGAGGAAATAAAATAAAATCCGAGGACTCGAAATCACGTGGTTGTGGAAAACGACCTTTAAATATTTAAAAAAAAATTAAATAGTCGGCTAAGGTCTCGTCTTTAGGTGAATAAGTTTTTTTTTGAAAGGTGATTTGGTTGATCAAAATTAGGCAAAAGTTATTTTAAAATAATTATATTAAATATATTTTTATATATTCATTTATTCACTGATTACGAATCAAATGTCAGTTTTTCAAAATTCAAAATGGCGGATCCAATATGGCGGACTGAATTTTGAAATTGCATCGAATTTCCTTGATTTTTGTTACTTGGGGGTTTTTTGGGTCGCTGATTGCGAATTTCGTGTTAGTTTTTAAAAATTCAAAATGGCGGATTCAATATGGCGGACTAAAATTTATAATTTAATCAAATTTGCTTGAAAATTGTTACTCGGGGGTTTTTTGGGTCACTGATTGCGAATCCGATGTTTGTTTTTAAAAATTCAAAATGGCGGATCCAATATGGCGACTCGCGGACAATTTGCTTTAAGATTTAGTTTAAAAAAACTTTTTTTTATCACCGTAATTTTTTTCTAATGTACATAAATCGCAATAATTAAATTTTTAAAAATAATTCTTTGAAATAGAAAAAAGAGACTCTTGGTCGGCATTTGAAAACGGGTAGTAGATAATATTCTATAGTTAAGTTAGAAAATTTCTGAGTGGCATTGTTCAGTGCATATAATATTATTATAAATGCGCGCGCGTCATATCTGAACAAATCTACTCTGCACGAGTAAAACTTTCAAAAAAAAAAATAAAAAAAACAAATTCATACTAGATAGTCTCTTCAAGAAACAAGCTTTGAACAACGTATATAGATATATACACATAAATATATAATAAAATATAGAAAAATTCGTCATTGTAAGAATAAAAGCAAAAAAAAAATACCAAAGGATAAAAAAGAAAACACTAATGACACATCATCGATAAAATATTATACTTGATACCAAACTCTTTTGTATGTATGTATTTTAAGTTTAATATGAAAAATTAACTTTTTTGAAAAGCCACCCAAAAAGCGAAAATTCCCACAAGACCTAAATAAATAAATGCAGTGTGCGTGTTTTAAGAATATCGAAAAGTCGTTGAACAGTGCCTGTAAATAATGAAAGAAGAGAAAATAAAATTTTGAATTGTGCCATCACGAATAAATGGGGAGAAAAAAATTAATAGAAACGTATAATTGTCCCTTATAGCAGAAATTAAATCTTACATCGATCATTTTTGCTAAAAAAAAGTATATTTACAATATTATGAAGGACTTTTTTCGTTAGATATTTTTTTACTGTCGTAAATCGTATTTTTTGTAATTGCTTTTTCTTGGTTCTAGGGACTAAAGATGGTCTTTTTTGCCTTGAGGGATCTAGTTTCTAGTTCTTAAGAGATGAAATTTCATTTTAATCCCTAGGGAGTAGTTTTCGATCCTGGAAAAATTGTTCCTAAAATCTGGAAATATATTCAAAACCCAAGGGATAAAATAAATTTTTTTAGTTCTAGAACCACAAGACCCCCGACAGGAAAAAAAAGATCATTTTAATGAATTTTATTTTTTTAATAAATCAATTTTTTTCGCGAATTACAGAAAAAACCGATTGATAAAAAAGCTTTTTTAAAATACGAAATTAAAAAATAAACTGTAAATAAATAGTCGAAGAAATTGAAGAAAAAAAAACAAATTCGACGATAGAATTGTGAAAATTTGTAAGATATTTTCAAATAGAATAATTTCTCTTTAAACAATTCTCGAATTGCTTTTAAGACAAGAGGACATTGTAGAAATATATTGTGAAATGCAAAATGTACCTTACGTAACCTACGGAAACGAACTATACTCGAGATGAAAGAAAGAAAAAATAAACTTATAACCATGCTTATAGAAAAATTGATAAATTTTGTGTGAATATGATAAGTTTGTTGCCCTAGGTTACATAATACAATTGCAATAAAAATGCCTTTGGAAAATACAAGAAATTGTGTTAGGTGTAGATATATTAATTAGTAAAAATTAGTTAAAACAATTTTTTTCAAAGGGATCTTCGTGGTGATAATATACAATCAAAAAGAATAAAAACAAAAAAAACTTGACGTCTGCTAAGTATGAGATTCATGTTATATACTTGGATAACAAAAAAAACAACAACAAAAAAATAGAAAAATTCGCTTACGTGGAATCGATATTATAGTTGTGTGGCTGTAGAAACTAATAAATGGTTTATTTTTATTTGGAATTTTTTTTTTTGAGCAATTTGTGCAGAATAGAAGAAAAAAGAATGACCTCTCTAAATGCCCTAAAAAGAAAATGTTATGTGCTTAAAATTTAGCAATCCATGTGCCACAGAAAGAAAAATCGTTCCATGTCTGCGCCGATGAAATTGGGTTGTTTATACGACCTTTTAACTTTTGCACTAATACCTTATTCCTGTAAGGTGCAGTGCAGCCTTGTGTAAAACGTCACAGTACCTAACGATGAAACAAAATAAACGATTATAAATCAAAAAAGTAGTCTTCTATTTATGGTAAAATCTTTGCGATTGTACCGTTTTAATACGATCAGTTTTTATTTTTATTTTATATTAAAAAAATTAATTGTTTAATAATTCCGTGCTTTTCTCGAATGCGACAATGAAAAGAATGAAATATTTCTGAGTCAAAGAAGTAATTATGTGAATACTTTGTCAGTAAATATAGTCAAATATAATAATGCAAAATATTTGTTTTTGTGTGAACCTAACCTCACTTTAATTGTTTTAATTTTTGCGATTTTCGTATTCGAGAAATGCAAGGGATAATATCTGAACAATTAATTTTCTTAATAATAGCAATTCTCCTTCGCTATTTTGTGTTACAATTTATTATTATTTTGTTATTACAATTCGGTTATTATTGATTATAATTTATTATTTTTTTACTACAATTTGTTATTATTTTTACTAATTATATACATATTATGATTGTTTATTGAAAATACAATTCGTTATTAATAGCTGTTTATTTATAATTTGTTAATAATGATTTATTGTTAGAATTAATAATATGTTTAGTAACTGATGATTCAAATAGAAATGTGAAAATAGTTTATTTACTAATATTGATAATTTTGTAGAATTATCAATTTGCAGAGAGTGGAAAGTTGCCTACTGGTAGTTGTTGTTGCGCGTAATATTTTTATTGTGGATGTGCCTTATCGCACAGGGAGTATCTACCTACCCATCCCTGTATGTGAGTGCAACAGAGAAGGGAAATTTGGCGCGCAAAGCAACACGAGGTGAGTGATTTCAGAAATTTTTAACATTTAATTATAAATTATATAATTATATAAATAATATTTATAATGTAGTTTAATTGTTTATAAATTTATAACATATATAACTATAAAATTTTAATTATTTTTTAAAGGAGTTTTAATTATGGTTGATTGAATATTTAAAAAATTATATTTATTGTATAATTAAGCTCTCGGATGAAAAAACTCGATTTGGGTTCGGACAGAAAATTAATTGTTAATATTTATTTATTTATTACTATCTATTGTTCTTACATTGTTAAAAAAATATTCTTTTTAAGCTGTTATTTCAGCCTCTGCAAATTTGAGGTTTACTTGAGGAATTCAAAAATCTTATCTAAATGTAAAATCTACCTGTGACGGCAGGCCTAAATTCACGTAATTCTCCACTAGGGAAAAACACTATACGTAACTCTTCGAATATAAGAAACTAGATAATAGCGCTAGTATTCAAATTCAATTTCAATTTAAGAATGAAATACTTATATAAAACTTAAATCTACGCATTTATTTGTCTATTTCCATAAAGAATTTCATTTCATGCAAAAAATTTAAGAAACGAAATAGTTTCCATACATGTGCTGCTCTTCAAAAAAGGGAAAAATAGTTAAAATTACAGATGTTAAAATAATCTGCAAAAAAGGCAAATGTCACGTAGGATACAAAAAATTAGAGTCGAGGAAAATAGTTTATTACTATAAAAAAAAATAGTCTTTTGAAAAACACATATTTCCAAACTTCGAAACTTTTGGGAAAAACTCAACCATGTGGTGGCAATAAAAAAGGGACCGTGGGACTCGGGCCTTACTCGAGTCCCCGCTATATAAAAAAGGAGTTATTGTACTCTTCGGAAAAACCTATGACTCATCATCCAGATATAAAAAAAAAGAGGGAAATGAATTTTCTATTTGATTATAATCTAAATTCGATACGAAACTTTATATCTTAATTATAAGTATGACGCTAAAAATCTATGTAAAATAACACTCATTGATTAGATTTCTATAATTAATTGATATTTTAATATTGACTCAATATTACCATCATGTAATGTAAATAGTAATAACGATTCAATACAATTAATACTCTAAGCGAATTTATCGAAGATCGATTATTAAATATTCTTAACGATTACTTGTAGTAATCTCTCGGATCTAACTTGTAATTTTGCCTGCTCATAATTAATTAAAACAACAAAGTTAAAAGTATTTCTGGTTGTTATCATTTAAAGTAGCGTTTGAATCTCCCGCCTATTTACAGGGTACACATCAGTGTTTTAATTTTTTAATTATTTTGAATTTTTTGTACAGATAAATGAATTAGAATTCTCTCACATTAATTTGTGAATTAACATCATACAGCTTTTGTTTCTAAGTTCTGAGATAGATTTACACTGAACTTGACGTTTGAAATATTATCTCGTCAGGAAGTATCAATATCAATTCAAATAAAGAATTTTATCAACAAATTTGTAAGAATTTTAGTTAAAACAAAATTGAATTTTGAAGAAAATACATATTATTGGAGAAATTCAATTATTTTTAGAAAAAGTAAAATTTTTCTCAAAAATTCAATTATTTTTCTTATTTTTTATTATTTATTCTTCAAAGAATTAAATTATTTTCAAAAATTTCAATGAAATTCTTTTATGACAATTTAATTTTTTCAAAATAATTTTAATAAAACTCTGAAGACTTTTATAAATTTTAAGAAAAATTGACTTTTTTTGAAGAATTTCATAATTTATAAAAATAGTAAAATTTTTTTGGAATATTTTTCTATTTTTATAAAAATAATTAAATTCTTGCGAAGAATTTTTAAAACAATTTGGAAAGTCAATTTTAGGAAAAATTTACTTTTTTGAAGAATTTCATAATTTAAGAAAATAGTTAAATTTTTTTGAAATATTTTTCAATTTAAAAAAAAAATAATTGAATTCTTGCGAAGAATTTTTTTTTAATTTGGAAAATAATTGAATTTTTCTGAAAAATTATATAAATTTGGAGAAAAATTGAATTTTTTGATGAATTACATGTTTTCTAAGGATTTTGTAATTTATGAAAATAATTGAATTCTTTCGAGAAATTTTATTAATAATTGTTGAAAAAGTAATTTAATTACTTTCGAAGAATTTTATTATTTATAAAAATAATTTAATTCATTCAAAGAATTTTATTAATTAGGTAAATAATTAAATTCTTGCGGCGAATTTTATTAAAATTGATGAAAATAATTGAATTTTTTCCTAGAATTGGTTATTTTATAAAAATAGTAGATATTGAAAATAATTGAAATGTGAAAAGTTTTTAAAGATAATTAAATTTTACAAAGGAATTCTATTAAAAAATTTGGCAATAATTGAATGTCGGTGGGAAATTTTATTAAATTTTTTTGAAAATAATTGGATTTTCCAAAAAAAACCTTTTATTATTTATGAAAATAATTGAATTCTTGCGAACGATTTATTAGAATTTTTTAAAATAATGTAATTTCCATGAAGAAATTTATTACTATTAATAATAATTGAATTATTGTGATGAATATTGTTATTTATGAAAATAATTGAATTTTAAAAATAATTTGATTGAAATACCTCAAAATAATTGAATTTTCGGGAGTAATTTTTTTATTTATCGACATAATTATTATGCTGATAAATAAAAAAATTAATTAAAAAATTTATTTATTATTTTTAAAAAAATTTTATTAAAATTATATTTAAAACAATTAATTTCTTTCGAATAATTTTATTAAATTTTTGAAAATATTTTAATTATTGCGGAAAAGTTTATTAAAATGTTTAAAAAGAATTGAATTTCTGTTCAAAATTTTATTACTTTTGAAAGGAATTGAAATCTTCATAAGAATTTTATGAACATTGTTTTAAATAATGATTTTTAAACGTTATGAATATTTTATTAGTTTAAATAATAAAATAATGCATAAT
Organism: Leptopilina myrica (nomen nudum); assembly: GCA_032872475.1. Taxonomy (NCBI): domain Eukaryota; kingdom Metazoa; phylum Arthropoda; class Insecta; order Hymenoptera; family Figitidae; genus Leptopilina; species Leptopilina myrica (nomen nudum). Next base: position 43,579,142 of record CM065462.1, on the reverse strand, counting down.
TAATAAAAATAACATTATTTCTGTTTAGGACTGTTTTTAATTCTGGTTCAACATGGCGCATTCTCTGAAATTTCCAATAGGAATAACTCCAGAAATGAAAAAAAATTTGGATGCGATAGCAAATCTGTTACGCAGGCCAGCATATCGCAGTCCTAATTATGAATTTTCAGATTCATTAATCGAAACACAAGCGTCGAAATTGAAATTTCACGATTTTGCATTGGATCGAAATAACTTGAAAACTATTCTAGTGAGATTTTATAATTTTTATTTATATGGAACAATAGCCACTGGAGATAATTCCGCGAGTGTGGTAATAGATGCCATCAGCATTGGAAGAACGCTAAATTCAACTCTTTGGAATAATTGCGAATCTTATGGACCCGAAGGATTCTATAACATTAACAAATCGACGCCAACTGAATTGAACCTGTCTCATTCGGATTCATTTGTAACAAAACAATTTTCCAATTTTATGCAGAAGGGAATTGCAAAAATTGATCCAAAAACTGCTGCTTCAGCTGAGGAAGATGAAATTTTGAAACTAACTGGTTTTCTCGCTCTAACGCTATTCAGAGCTGCAGTAAAAAATGAAAAACAAATGAAGTATGCTTTTCGAAGTGTTGAATATAAAGATACTTTACATCGTGTTGTCAATTGGCCAAAATCAAATCCCTTCTGTTCACCATGCGACAAGTGTATTGAGGACTCAGTTGTGAAACTTTCAAAATCATTACAAACAACAAATGATTTATTTACAATTGTGCTTGACTCTTTTAGAGTGTCACACAAAAAGGAATCATTGAATGAGGAAAAATTGGATTTTCTCTTGTCTTCGGTATTAACAGACACTGCTTACAATGGACTTGGAGTACTTAGAATGTTGGAGAAAACGTGCAAATTATTAAATATCAATTGGATGGAATTAAAGAAATTGAATATTTCTCGTACCCAGGAATCGTTTATTGATATTGAAAAATTTTATGAGCATCAAAAAGAACATGAAAAAGAAAATCCGCAGCTTTGTTACAAGTGGGCAAGAATTGTCAACCAATCGTATTTCAGTAATCTCAATTGTCAAGATCATGACTTTTTGTCAGTAATGTTAGCTACAATCTTAAATGAACCATTGGGAAATTGGAAAAGGGACTTAGGTACTTTTTTTGATCATGCAGAACATTATGGAAGAATTATCCGTGACAAATATTACAAAAATTAAGAACTGAGGCTCGCGGAAATTGAATAAAGGTAAAAATAAGTTTTGTACGAAATATTGTTTAAAAAAAATTATATTCATGTATAATGTATCAGAAAAATGTATTCAAACATTAAAATCGAACATTAAAAGCAAATATTAATAGAATTATATAAGAAAATCAAAAAAGATATCTTGAAAAAGTATAAAAAAATATATTCAAACGTTAAAAACAAATATACATATATAAGAATATCAAAAATGATATCTTGAAAAATTATAATAAAAATTCTTGACTAAAAAATATGTATACTAAAATATTCTTTTTTTGTCTTTGCTACAATTTTTTCTATAATTCCTTTCTTTAATGAGAAAAAGAAATGAAGACTCAATTATTTTTTATGTATTAAAAGAATAAAAAAACTTTCTTTAAAGAATTAAATTGTGAAAATTATTCTCCTGAATGCGTAAATTCGGCAAATAGAGTAAAATAATTTTAGTTCCAATTGTCGTGGAATAATTTTCATTATTTATTTTCAGTTATTATGTACTTATTATTTATTTATGTTTTTGACCCTAAATTTTATTAAAATATATTTTTTTTGCTTTTTTTATTTCATATAGTGAAGAAAAGAAAAAAGAAGTTGAAAATAGTATAGAAATATTTCATCCTCATCTGTGCTGTCAGCGAAGAGCCGAAATTAATTTATAAAAAGTTGACGGTAAGTTATAGAATATATAAGTCCTATTTTTTAGAAATAGAAAAAAATTAATGAATAAACATTTTTATTAATAATATAATTTATTAATAATATAATAATGAAACATGTGATTATGTCTTCATTTAGTGAGTTTAAAATTTTATAGCATCTGCAACTAATTTTTTCATCCTGGAAATCCGATTTTTAATTTCGATTATTCGGAAATTTATTTCAATTTTATGATATTTATATAATATAATTATTATAACCATTATTATTAACTACTATTATTTTTTTCTATTTATTTATATATTTTTTTATTTCCCGATTTTAAAAACCACCCGGTATATAATTTTTATTTTCGAAATTTTTCCAAAGTTGAGAAAATTTATTGAATTTTATTTGGTTAGCGTATTTTAATGACCATTCGTTATATAGATTTTTATTTTTTCATTTTTGTTAATAATGAAAAAAATATTAAATTGTATTTTAATAAAAATCCGCTATTTACAAATTTTTATTTTTCATAAAATAATAACTTAACAAACAAATAAATTAAAAATTAATGATATTATATAATAATAATGATTAATATTAATGTTACTAATATTAGTAGTAATTTAAAGAAAAATTTATATATTATATTATATATATTATTAATATTAATTAATTAATTATAATTAAAATTGGCATAGTTCTGCCAATACAGTGAAATATTATTCAATTTTAGCTCTTGAGTTTCATGACCGCTCGGTATATACAATTTTTATTTTAGAAATTTAGTCAAAGCATTAAAGAATTGTATTTTATTTGTTTAATGCCCACCCGGTACATGAAGTTTTTATTTTTGAAATTATTATTAAAATGGAAAAACTTTTATGTTTTATTTTCCAATTTTATAATAATCTATGCAATTTTAATTTTGAAAATAAATTTTTCAAAAATTATTTGAATATATATATATATATATATATATAATATATATAATTTTTATTTTTCAAATAATTTTTGTCGAAACTGTTAATAATTCAAGTTTTATTTTTCGGTTTTAATAATCACCCGGTATATAATTATTGTTGTCGAATTTTTATAAAGTCGTGAAAAATTATTGAAATTTATTTCCAAGTTTTAATGGTCACCAGGTAGAGAATTGTTTTGTAATATTTGCGAATAATAGCGGGCAATAAAAATTTGTTTTGAAGGAAAATCCTTGTTCACACAAGTTTTGACTTGTATCATTGTTTTCGACCTTGCAATACAATGGCACAAGTTATCGATTTTCCGGACAAGGGTTTTTCCAGGTATTCATAAACCGCAATAATATTCTATTGGTCATTAATTGAAAATTTTCTCCTTCCTTCTCAAATCATTTTCAAATTCTCAGCAGTGACGCCGCGTCTACCTGGAAGTGGTGGGGAGTTTCCGCTTCTAACTTTTCAAAGGCTCAGAAGAAAGTACAAGACACAAGAGAAAGAAGAATACTTGCGAAGAAATTTTAGTGTTTTTACTTCGAAATTTATTAATTAAATTTAATTTCAATTGTAAAAGTGTGAGTGGGCGTGGCTTGAGTCTGCCTCAAAGGTGACTTCTGAGAAGTGGAACGTAAGCGGCGAAGTGGGGACAATGGGAGCGAGAGAGAAGTTTATACACTTTCTCTCTCGCTCCAATTGCCCCCACTTCGCCGCTTACGTTCTACTTCTCAGAAGCGGCCAACTCTCAGGCATTCTTGAGTCGATAGTGTAGCGAAGCGGAGCGTGCAGTTCGACTTCGGCATCTTCTTTCAAGGAGCAATTGTAAGTCAAAATAATTACCACTCTTCTTCTTTTCTTTTCAACTTTCCTACACTTAGAAATGTTTTATTTAAATTAAAAATCTTTTCCTCGAATTTAAAATTTAGTTTCTCTTTAAAAAATTAATAAACTTTCTATTGATTGAAAATATTTTGTCGAAATCTAAAAACTAGTTTTTTTTGTTGAAAATAATAAAATTAAAATTAATTGAAAATATTAATTCTTTAAACTCTAGTTTTTTTGTTGAAAATAAATAAAATTGAAATTGATTGAAAATATTAATTCTTAATTTTTTCTTGAAAATAAATAAAATTGAAACTTCTTAAAAATATTAATTCTTCAAATATAGTTTTTTGTTGAAAATAATAAAATTAAAATTCTTAAAACCTAATTTTTATTTGAATAATTGAATGATATAATCAAACGATGTTATTTAAAGTAAAAATGTTTTACTAAAATGTAATAAGAATTTATTATTTCCTGAAAATAATTATGAATGTTGAAGAATTTTAAATGTTCCAGAAGTTAAATAAAATCATTTAATTACGTTTCGACAAGTCAGTTGTCCTTAGCAGAAACGAACGTTAGAGTTATTGAGAAAAATTTAGTTGCTTCTGATCAATTCAAAATAGTTGGAAAAATCGAACGATTGGTTTTTCCAAAGTTGATTTATTTTTATTGAGTTGATCACAAGCAATTAAACTTTTTTCAATAACTCTAATTTTTGTTTCTGATGAAGACCACTGACTTGTCGAAACGTGATTAAGTGTTTTTATTTTACTTTGGCCTTTAGTAAATTGATAATTTCTTAGCATTAATATTTTTTATTAAAATGGTAGGGAGAAATAAGTTTAAATCAATTTTTCAAAGTCAATTTTATTAAAACAAATTTATTAAAGAGTAAATCATGGTTTTTCATTTATTTTTGAAAGTTGTACAATATTATATTTTTTATTTTTACATAGAGTAGTTTGAATATAAATAATTTGAACATTTAAAAAATTTACAAGTACTTAAAAATCGAATAAATTTAATTTCTGGGTGTAGGAAACCTTTCAACTTTCTTCTGTTCATCTTCTTTCTTCATCTCTTTTTCTATCTTTCTTCTTTCTTCACTTAAGTCTCCCCTGGGGAAAAACGCACTTTACTTATTCTCTGGGGAGTGGGGGAATTTCTCTTTAGTAGAAATTACTTTACTCTTTGGCGAATAAGATTGAAGTTGATCGTCTTCTTTCCCTGGGGGACCGACTTCTTTTCTATCAGTAGGAGAGCTGATGTCTCCTCTCCTTTGGAGGGATTCAGTCTCTGAAAGGGAAAACGCCCTTCCCTTATTCTCTAGGGAGTAGGGCAAACTTCTCCAAAATAAAAAGGAGAAGTTGCTCTTTGAGAATAAGATGAAGTGGTCGTATCTTTCCCTAGGGGACCGAATTGCCTCAGTTGATCAATGGAGAGCAAACATCAGTTCTCATCTCTTCCTTGGAGAAGTCTTGCCTCCAAAGGAAGACTCGGTTGTTCAGAGACTCCCTAGTGAACAACTTGAGAATCCTTTCCCTTAAATCCCTTCCTGGGAAGAGTGTGACGACTGTCTCCTCCCAGGAAAATCGAAGTCGTCCTCCAGGAGAGAAGTTGTCGACTTCACTCTCCTTGAGTAGGAGGAGAGAAGAGAAGTCGTCCTTTGAAAAAAGGATGACATTTTCTCTCTTTCCAAAGAAGTCGAACGGGTAAGAAGGTCACTGTGAATACCGATCTCTAGAGCTGGAAAAAATTGACGTACGGATCCCTCCTTCTTCTTTTCTCCAGGAGAGATCTTCTGCTCTCCTCTCCTGGACTTCGACTTCTACTGAGAAAAGGAGAAACCTGACTGTTCTCCTGCTTCTCTACTCAAGGAGGCCGAAGTCGGCAACCTCCTCCTTGAGGACGACTTCGGTTTTCCTGAGAGGAGACAGTCGTCACACTCTTCCCAGGAAGTTTAAGGATTTAAAGGAAGAGGATTTAAGGAAAAGGATTCTCAAGTTGTTCACTAGGGAGTCTCTGAACAACTGAGTCTTCCTTTGGAGGCAAGACTTCTCCAAGGAAGAGATGAGAACTGATGTTTGCTCTCCATTGATCAACTGAGGCAATTCGGTCCCCTAGGGAAAGATACGACCACTTCATCTTATTCTCAAAGAGCAACTTCTCCTTTCTATTTTGGAGAAGTTTGCCCTACTCCCTAGAGAATAAGGGAAGGACGTTTTCCCTTTCAGAGACTGAATCCCTCCAAAGGAGAGGAGACATCAGTTCTCCTACTGATAGAGAGAAAGAAGTCGGTCCCCCAGGGGAGTCTCTGAACAACCGAGTCTTCCTTTGGAGGCAAGACTTCTCCAAGGAAGAGATGAGAACTGATGTTTGCTCTCCATTGATCAACTGAGGCAATTCGGTCCCCTAGGGAAAGATACGACCACTTCATCTTATTCTCAAAGAGCAACTTCTCCTTTTTATTTTGGAGAAGTTTGCCCTACTCCCTAGAGAATAAGGGAAGGGCGTTTTCCCTTTCAGAGACTGAATCCCTCCAAAGGAGAGGAGACATCAGCTCTCCTACTGATAGAAAAGAAGTCGGTCCCCCAGGGAAAGAAGACGATCAACTTCAATCTTATTCGCCAAAGAGTAAAGTAATTTCTACTAAAGAGAAATTCCCCCACTCCCCAGAGAATAAGTAAAGTGCGTTTTTCCCCAGGGGAGACTTAAGTGAAGAAAGAAGAAAGATAGAAAAAGAGATGAAGAAAGAAGATGGACAGAAGAAAGTTGAAAGGTTTCCTACACCCAGAAATTAAATTTATTCGATTTTTAAGTACTTGTAAATTTTTTAAATGTTCAAATTATTTATATTCAAACTACTTTAAGTAAAAATAAAAAATATAATATTGTACAACTTTCAAATAAATGAAAAACCATTATTTACTCTTTAATAAATTTGTTTTAATAAAATTGACTTTGAAAAATTAATTTAAACTTATTTCTCCCTACCATTTTAATAAATAAAATTAATGCTGACAAATTATCAATTTTCTGAAGGTCAAAGTAAAATAAAAACACTTAATCACGTTTCGACAAGTCAGTGGTCTTCATCAGAAACAAAAATTAGAGTTATTGAAAAATGTTTAGTTGCTTAATAAATTAAATTACTAAATTTTTTTCAATAACTAACTTTTGTTTCTAATGAGGACAACTGACTTGTCGAAACGTAATTAAATAATTTTATTTAATTTTTAAAAGATTAATAATTCTTCAACATTCATAATAAATTCTTATTACATTTTAATAAAATATTTTTAGTTTTAAATAACATAGTTTGATTATTTTTCAATTACTAACAAAAAATTTTAATTTTATTATTTCCAACAAAAAACTGTATTTGAAGAATGAATATTTTTAATAAATTTCAATTTTATTTTTTTGCAATAAAAAACTAGAGTTTAAAGAGTTAATATTTTCAATCAATTTAAATTTGATCATTTTCAACAAAAAACTATACTTTAAGAATTAAATATTTTCAATTAATTACATTTTTATTATTTTCAACAAAAAAAATAGTTTTTAGATTTCGACAAAATATTTTCAATCAATAGAAAGTTTATTAATTTTTTAAAGAGAAACTAAATTTTAAATTCGAGAAAAAATTTTTTAATTTAAATAAAACATTTCTAAGTGTAGGAAAGTTGAAAAGAAAAGAAGAAGAAGAGTGGTAATTATTTTGACTTACAATTGCTCCTTGAAAGAAGATGCCGAAGTCGAACTGCACGCTCCGCTTCGCTACACTATCGACTCAAGAATGCCTGAGAGTTGGCCGCTTCTGAGAAGTAGAACGTAAGCGGCGAAGTGGGGGCAATGGGAGCGAGAGAGAAAGTGTATAAACTTCTCTCTCGCTCCCATTGTCCCCACTTCGCCGCTTACGTTCCACTTCTCAGAAGTCACTACCTTTGAGGCAGACTCAAGCCACGCCCACTCACACTTTCACAAGTGAGGAAGAATTGATCGACTGACTGGAATATGTTTTTCTCCAAGTTACCTTTGTGCAAGGATTTATGAATATTATGTTTTGTATTGTTCACGCGAGTAATTAAATTCTAAGTAAAATAAACAAAATATGTAATACAGTATACAATAAATATATATTAATTATTAAAATATATTTAAAAAACAGCAATTGGTCTTTTAATGTCTTTTTTAACCCTTATCTTCAAAATGTAATTAGGAAAAGCATAGCATTACGCGAGAAGGAAATAGATTTAATAATTTTCAGGGAAACTACTACTTATAAATTATATATATTATTTAGATTATTTTATACTAAAATATTTAAAAGAGTTGCGTTTACAATGTTCAAAAATAGATGAAAAGGTTTTAATTGGAAATTTTTATTTTCAGTGAATTTTAAAACATTTTTTTTTTATAAACTTCTTCGCAATAATTTAATTATTTTTATTTCAAATTAAAATATTTAAAAATCTTATTTTTTGGGACTTTTAACTAAAAATTCTGTAGAATTAATATATTTTGGAATAATTAAATTGATTGTGAAAAAAATATTTAAAGTTATTTCTAATGTATATTTAATTAATAAATTTGCAAATAATCAAAATTTCTTAAAATTATAGTAAATAATAATTTTAAAAACGGAAATATTTGTGTCAACCCTGATTATTTAGTTTCGATCTTGCACTAAAGTAATCTTACTCTCTAAATCGGAATCAGCGAAATTTCACTGATTCTCAGCGATAAGTATGCCACTAATTTCAATCAGCGTATATGCGCTAATTAATCAGTGAAATTTCACTAATTCACAGTGCATATACGCTAATTGAAATAGTGTAGAGAAAACAGGTCTTTTACTCACCCCATAGGGTATATGCACCAACTACTGTGATTTTCTAACAAAGAAAATAATTTAAAAATTACTATTTCTATGAACAATACTTTTAAATGGAAAACTTTCTATCAAGTCAGATTTAATAGAAACTTTACGAATTTGAGTGAAATTTGTAGCATTTTTACGTTTACTATTTAATTAAAGAGCATTTAAACCATTATGACCTCACAATTTAATTTATAATAAAATTTTTAATGAAAGTTATTAGAAATTATTTATAATATTATCGATTACGTCTGTTATATAACAGAAATTACTATTTACAGAACCGCAGTATTTGGTGCATAGCTACTACTACTACTTTATTTAAATTAAAATCTACACCCAGATGTTTTTTTCTTTTAAAATTGATTTTTTTGAAACTTAAACTAACGATTGGTATTTTATATTAAAGGCAACTTCTTTCAATTATTTCAAATTTAGAGAAATTATAACAATCATTTTAATTACATGCATCAAGTTTTTCTAAATTAGAGTATGTGAGTTGTATTTTTATTTTTAAAAATATGTCTAAATTATAATGAAGATAAAAAATTATGTCTTTATTGTACTTGAATAAATTGCAACATTAAACAATATTTAGAAAATTTAAACAATTTTTGAATATTTATAAGAAATATTTATAAAAATTAGTGGAAATAAATTTATAAATTATTTTCTTTGATGGTAGAAATAATTTTGAGAAAAGTTAGTTTTTTTATTTTTTAAATTAAATTTATCGTTTGACCAAAGTTAATAATCTTACTTTTATTATTTTCTCAAAATAAATATTTAATAAAAAAAACTTTGTTAAATATTTACTCAATAAATAGTCAATTTTCCAATCTTCATTATATTTTAGACTAGTATTATTTTGTATACTTTTAATGTTATTCAAGGAGAAATAAAGAAAGTCGAAAATACAAGTTTTCAAACAATGCTAAGAATCGATGACCACTTTTGTTTACAAATTAAGGATTAAATTTTCCCTCTAATTTTGAATTCTCAACAAGTTGCCTTTAAATATTATAATTGTCAAGGTTAATTTTCAAAAATTTTCAATTACACTTTTCATATTAAAATATTACTTAATATTTTCATTAAAAAATTATAAATTTTTAGAAAATAGTATTGAAAATTTTATTTTAAATATTATTTCTATATTTCAAAAAACAAATTAAAAACGTTTATTTAAAATATTTAAAAATAGAAATAATCTATTTTCTTTTGTATTTGAACTTTTTTTCAAAATAATACTATTTCTATGTTAAGGAATAAACTTGAAAAAAAGAATTAGTTGAATTGAAAAAAAAAATTTTGAAACTATAAAATAATATAAGAAATATAATTAATAAAATAAGTAAATAATAAGTAATAAAATAATAAATGAGTAATAAAAAAAAAATAATAATAGTTATTCAATTGTCTCACTTGTTGGGTCCGCACTCCATCAAGTCTTCAGTAGAAAAGAACGAGGATTACCTGGAAGGCGTTACTTATAGGACGCGAAAGGCTAAGCGCTGTGGTGGGGACAATACGAAAGAGAGAGAAGAGCCATCGACTTTCCTTCTCCCTCCCATTGTCCCTACTCCAACGCGTAATTTATGAGACACGATGCGCACGCGCATCGGAGTGGGGACTATGTTAAACTTCAGTGGCGGCAAACATTGAAAAATTTAAAATACAATTCAACCCAAAAACACTAAAACAAAAAAATTATCACCAAGTATTTAAAAAAAACCATCTATTCAATAGAAATAATTTTATATATTATCTACAAACTTTAAAAATTATATTATACACAAATAAAATTCGTCCTAAATTAGAAATATTTAAATATTTGATTCTAATATGGCGATTATGTTATAATAATAGTAATAATAATATTTACCTATAATATATAACATTAAAAATTATTTTCTACATTTTGATCGAATTGAAATAATTTCTTTAAGAATTGAAAAAGAATTATTTACAACATGAATATATTGTAAAAAAAAAAAATTTTTTTTTTTATCTTTTCGGTCTTTTCCAACTCGAAGAAAATATTTACTTTTTTAAATATATAAAAACTACCTATTAACTTGTATATTATTAAATAAATAATTTAAAAAATCTATTAAAAAATTAATAGAACACTTATTTAAAAAATTTACAAACAAAAGTATTTACAATTAACATCTTCTTCGCACAGTTTCTAAAACCAATAAATTATATAGTTACAAAAGGAAATTTTTGTTTTAAGTCCCGCTTAAATTATCGGTAACGATATTAAATCTTAGACGACAATGGAGAGTTGTAAAATTATATTAGATTAAGAACATTTTTAAAAAAATGTCATTTAATTAAGAGAAAATCATTTTTGTTTTTTAAATTTTTGTCAACCGTTCGTTTTAAACTTGAATGTATAATTTATATGAAGTTTAAAAAATCAGTTATTTTTAATTTTTCTCTAAAATTTTGTAGTTTTGAAGAAAAATAGAAAAACTCTCCATCGTCCTCTATAAATATTCTCTCCTCCTCTCCAGGCGATTTAAAAACTATATAATGCAGTTTCGCTCAAATATATCAAATTCATACTATACGAAAAATAAATTCACTTCACACCTTTAACAAATCAATTTAAATTGTCAATCTTTGATATATCACTGGTGTATCACTCGAATTGAAAACTAATTTTTTTTTCGTGTCAATATACATCTACTACATCGACGGATGAGCGTAATTTGTACTCTGTACATCCGGCCTCTTCATTACTTTCAACTCCTCTCTTCTTTCTTCATCGTTGCTGTAAATTTCGTTCGCTATCGCCTCTGAATCATGATCTTTGCCATCTTGTGTCGCGTTTTCTCTGTTAAAAAAGGAAGAAATTCTTTGTAAAAAATGCAATTCTTTAAAATTAGAAACTATTGTTTGAAATGTAGAAATTATTTCGAAGTATAAAAATTATTTCGAAATGTAAAACTTATTTTGAAGTATTAAAATTATCTGTAAGTATAAAAATTAGTTTAAAACATAAAAAATTATTTCCAGTATAAATAGAAAAATTAATACAAACGTGTATTTGTTTTCAGATGGTAGGAACAATGACTTTGGACAATCCTTAAAGTAAGGCCAGCATTCTCCATCAATTTTTCCTCGATTTTCAGCCTCGACGTATTCGTGAAGTATATTGGCGAATGGTGACTTGCTGGCTCTGGAGAGAAAAAAAGAAATTTCAATATTATAATGGGTAATAACAATACTGATGGATGTAAAAATTTTTTTTATACTCACGTGAAAAATAATTTCAGCATTTCGCCAACGAGACCGAAATTATCGAAAGGATGACCTTGGACTTCGCAGATTGCCCGAAGAAGACAGGCTTTTCCATCGAGACCTAGTGTACTCAGCATATCTTCAGCGGTACCATAGAGAAGAGCCCTTTCTCCCCCATGGAACGCATTCTTTGGCACTTGGAGGGCTTCTCGTTTATGAAATCGCCGTTTAATGAAAGTGGCAATAAAGTCTGCCATCATTCTTCCGGCTTGTCGACTCTTCATTGCTCTGTCGAAGACTGTTGGTAACGCGCCATAAGGATTCTCATTGTCCGTCAGACCCAATTTGTCGAAGTCAACTGCAAAACAAAATTGTGATTTAGAGGAAGATTATTGACTTTCATGATATGGTAAGTATATTATAATACAAATAATAATATAATGTAATAATTATAATAAAAAGTAAGGTATCAAAAAAAATGGTAGTTACAATAATGATAGTTGGTTATTAACAGAAAATTTAAGAAACATTCTAGGAAAGTTGTTTCTTTGAAAACAAGAAAAGACAATTTTAGAAAAAAAAACACTTTAAGGCGGTGTCAAAGTCGATGCGATAGTCCCATTGAAGCTCAATGCAAAAATCCAATCGACTATGGGACCCCCTTAAGAAAGTTGTTTCTTTGAAAACAAGAAAAGACAATTTTACCACGAAAAGTGATCGCCGTACCCGAAATCTGAAATTTTACAGTCTAATCCAAACGTTGAATTAGTAATAAATAATTCGCTAGACTCTTCCCCATTATATGCTTTATAACATATATTAAAGTTGTAGAAATCACGTAACTAAAACACAACAACAATCTGGAAAAGTCGAGAAGTCAACTAAGCTATAAATGGAGATTAAAAAACGTAGATCGACCCTTAAAATAAGTTAGTGAAAAGTTTTTCGAATACTCACTGGTAAAAGGAAGACTGATGGTCATGTTGCTCAAAAATCCAGAAGGTGGATACCTTACAAATGGCAAAGCTAAAGTTGGAGTGATCGTCATGATTGTACCCGGAGGTAGAGCTATCCTACCATCGTTCGTTATCCAAAGCAACCGTTTCTGACGATGATGTTCCTTCTGCTCCGTTTCCGATGAGTAGCAATCCCTCAGGGTCGTTAGACCGAAACAAAACATTATTATCACTCGCATCATAGTCTCTCTCTGAAAAAAGAAGATAAAAATCCTATCATAACTTATAAATACAACCATCATCATATTTAGAATAATTCTCTATTAGATCTATTTTTGGTATTGCAAATGTTTCCCAAAAGGATTTTTGGTATTGCAAATGTTTCCCAAAAGGATTTTTGGTATTACAAATGTTTCCCAAAAGGATTTTTGGTATTGCAAATGTTTTCCAAAAGGATTGTTTCTATGACAAATGTTTCCCAAAAGGATTTTTGGCATTATACAAATTTTTTCCCAAAGGATCCCAAAATAAAAATCGCAATTCAAGTTCACTGTGAGCCTGTCGAAAGCAATATAATACCGTAAACCTACCGTTTAATGTGTTTACACGAAGACTTCCAATTAGAAATTTGATTCAATTCGAGACATGAATCTTTTTCCTAATTGTGTGTTTACAAGTGTAGACATAAAAGTGCAACGATAACAGCTTTAGCGAGAGAGAACTATTCTAACGGATTTGCTATACAAGTTGGAATTACGGCTCGGCAAACACGGACAAAAGCATTCATAAAAAATAAAGATATACTTGATTAACAAATTCAAAATTATTGCCCCAACGGCGCATTATATAAAAATAATTATTGTAAGGAGTATATATATATATGATGTATTTAAAATTCCCAAGAAATTAGAAGAGCTGTGCTTTTTAAATGTCGAAAATTACTTCTCGTCTTTTTATATATATGTTAAATCCAAATTGTCGGGCATTTGACACTCTTATTAACACTGTTACCTAAAAAGTATCAAACTGCAACGAATTAATCTCAAAAAGATCTCAAAAAGATCTCAAAAAGTGGTGATCAAATCATCATTTGATCTCAATTTTTTTGATGATTTTGATCCATTTGGTATTCAGTTTGACATTTTTAGAAAAACAGTGAAGAAACAACTATAGAGCTATTAAGATAAAGGAAGAAAATTTTATTTACATTTGGAAACAAAAAGAAGCACGTGGTTAAAGGCAAAAGTCTGTAAGTGTCAGTTTTATGAGAATTTATTGAGGAAAATTAAAACGTACATTACGTTGTACTAAAAACGCTAAAATTGCCTTATTCTATGAAAGAAAATTGACTATATGTTTTTCTGAAAATATTTATACAATATTCCAGTTTTTCACACCTGTATTACACAAAAGATATTTTCAATGGAAGAAGCCTAATAACTCGGCTATAGAAACTGCGTATACAGGTGTATAATTAGTATTGCAGAGGCAATCATTGAAAAGACGTATAGGTTCTGTTGGAAAACGTTTAAGTGATCGATGAACGTGACTCGTTTCAATACAAAGAGAGCCCCCCCTTGTTGTATATATATATATAAAGAAAGTATCCTGAACACATTTTCTCGATTCTGGCGCCTAACTTGGAATTGGCTAGTTTACATTTATAATATACACACAATCGATTCGTAAAATTTATGTGGGTCAAAATTAGTATTCTTAAGGTAATACACCATTTTTTCCTCGTCTCTCGTTCTCCATTATTTTTTTTATATATAAATATATTTATATAGTGTCCCTTTCGTTTTTCCAGCTATGATAATAAAGAATCCATTGTTATAATTCTGGGTCAATTTCGTATATTTTTATTTTTGCATTTATTTACACACACCTTGTTATGGGGTTGATAATTTGTATATTAGTTGGTGAAAGACAATTTTTTAAAATTTGAAGGTTTCTAAAAATAATAATAATAAAATTAGAAATATGTTCTCAGGTGGGGTTAAAATCAGTCATTGAATGTATTTAAAATGGCGGACCCAATATGGCGGACGACTTTTTAAGAATAAATTGAATTTACTTGAAAAAGGACCCCAAACACACTAAAAATGGCTTTCGGTTTTTTATTTCCTGAACTTCGCTCAATTCCTTTTTTTTAAATAGATAACCTATAACTAAAAATTTTTAAAGAATCTTAAGAATTTTAACCAAAAGCCATTTTTAGTGTATTTAGTGCAGTGTCCTTTTCATATTTGAAAGTTTTTAAGGTCACTGCTGATGAATCTGAAGGTAGATTTTAAAAATTAAAAATGGAGGATCCAATATGGCCGACGAATTTTTTAAAAGTATTTGAATTAACTTGAAATTTGTTATTCCCAGTTTTCTAGGGTAGATGATGATGAACCTGACGTTAGATTTAAAAAATTCATAATGTCAGGAAAATTATTTTTAAAATATCTGAATCAGCTTGAAATTCGTTACACGATGGTTCTCTGAGTAATTATTAAGAAATCTCACTTTAGATTTTAAAAATTCAAGTTAAACAAGAATTTGTGGTGGGTTTTTAAAATTTCAAAATGGCGGATAATTTTTTTTTTTTAGTGTTCAAATTGACTTGAAATTTGTTATTCGATGGTTCTTCGGGTGGGTGATAACGAACCTGACCTGAGGTTTTAAAAATTAAATTAAAAATTAAAAAATGACGGATCCAATATGGCGGACGAATTTTTTAAAAATGCCTGAATTAGCTTGAAATTCGTTATTCGAAACTTCTGAGAGTAGTTATTGGGGAATCTTACTTTAGATTTAAAAAATTCAAGTTAAACATGAATTTGGGGTCAGTTTTTAAATTTTCAAAATGGCGGATCCAATATGGCGGACGAATTTTTAAAAAGTGCTCGAAATGGCTTGAAACTTGTTACTCGGGGGTTTTTGGGGTCGCTGAACAGGAATTTGATGTCGGTTTTTAAAAATTCAAAATGTCGGATCCAATATGGCGGACAAATTTTTAAAAGGTGGTCGAAATGGCTTGAAACTTGTTACTCGGGGGTTTTTGGGGTCGCTGAACAGGAATTTGATGTTGGTTTTTAAAAATTCAAAATGGTGGTTCCAATATGGCGGACAAATTTTTAAAAAGGGATGGAATTAGCATAAAATTTGCTACTCGAGGGCATTTATCCTAAGAAACAAAATAAATATTCTTGAATTACAAAAAAATACTAATATTAGCTTCGGTGAAATTTACCAAGTAGAATAAACAAAATCCTGTTTTACGAAAGGAAAACAAATATATATATATATATATATATATCAAGTGAATAACGTTCACGTAATATGGGTGAATCGTCGGTCTTATACTGTTAACTAGTTAAAGAGACTAACTGGTCATCCACCTGAGGCCAGACCTTGTCCGCGACTTGTCCTTAAGTTTCTTAAGCAAGTGGGAAAAGAGCTTCTTTAGCTTTTATATATACTGTTAAGCTAAAGAAATTGATCTATATATATATGTATAGATATACTGCTTTCGTCATATCCTTGCTCACCTGGATAAAAGCAGGAAAAAAAAGAGGAGGAAAATTATTATTATAAAAAAATAGACTAGTATATCATTCAGAAAATATTCGACATAATAGCCATGTCTGCATGATGCTTAGAATATCTTAGATATTCTCCGGTGTGTGTCTCTTTCCTCAATTGCTTCTATATATACGTTTTATATATGATAAACCCGTATTTAAGCCGTAATTTAGGTTTATAAAGTGTGTTTTAAATTATACGTTACAGTCATACCGCAAATTTTGCATAATATTGGAAAATTTTCTTTTGTTCTTTATTAATCTTTCACAAAATTGACGGGAAATAATTTTACAAGAACCTCTTTTTCAATTTTTCGATAAAAAGAATTTGTTTCGCGTACTTTTTAAACTATACGTTAATTTAGAAAACTTATTCAGAGATCGGAGAGAACTACTTTTAGACCTAGTAACCCAACCCTGGTTCTCGTCCCGCGGTTTACAATTGTCAAAATTGAAACATAACCTAAAAAAACGAGTAATCTTAATATGAAAAAAAGTCTGTTCATCACCTATTAGTCAAACAGTAAAAATACAGTTTTTATTCTTTATTCAGTGTTTGTGATTCTAAAAATAATTAAATTGACTAAAACAATTCAGAATGATCCTTTCTTAATTCGATTTTCATTCTTCTTAATTAGTTAAACACCTAAGAATAATTAAAAAGCGACGAAAAAAAAATAGTCGATTAATAAAATAACCTATAAAATTTTCACCTAAAGGCCTAAGCACAATATTGCTTCGTGTATGACGTTCGCGAACGCAAAGCATGAGTTAGAAAAGGACACAACTATATATCTGTTCTTTTCTAAACCATGCGTTGCGTTCGCAAACTACTTTCGCGAACCAATTGTGTGTTGGTCTTTAATAGTAAAACTTCCTTTTCGAGTTTTTTTTTCATTTTTAACATCCAATTTAAAGAAGCCTTTAAAAATTTAAATCGATTTTCGTGAAATTGGCAGTTGGAAATTATTATTGCGTAAGAGACACTTGTTTATAAGCAAAAAAAAATTGCTTATCTCATCTTTCAAGTTACGAGTCGATGCACTCGAAGCCTGTTTTATTCTTTCGCACCTGTAAGTATGTACGTAATATGGTCATGGCATGCTCATAAAAAAGCGGTCCTTTGATTTCAAGTCCTTTTTAATTTTTGAAGGGACCGTTACGCGCTGGAAACTGGAACATCCAAAAAGTCACTTATATTCTTTTTCCGCATTCAATTCTGTATCATTATTCATTTATCGTGACAGTCTCGCGTTCCTCTCGTCTCACGAATAATTTTGTTTTTCGACATCTAACGATATAAATAAGGTTATGTTGCAAATAATGAAAATAAAAAAAATAGAACCGGAAAAAAGAGAGGTTATGTTGTCAAAAAACAGCTGACGATCGATATATCGATTTAGGACAGTATTCGATTAGTCGTTAGGCAGAGTTTCAGTTCGCTATTGAGTATTTTTTTATATTTAATAGAACAAAAATAGTTTCTTTGAAAACTTGAAAAGACAATTTATTTTACCACAAAAAAACTGAGCCTGAAAAATTATCGCCTAAAATTAATATTTTAAAAATATTATTTAAAATATTTTTATTGTGGAGTAGGAGAAAGAAAATTTTTTATAGTAAAAAATGCGGACACGCGTGATCGAGTTTTTGAAACGGAACATGCGCTTTAAGAAATAATATGTGTGCAATGTTTGGGAGACTTTTTTAGTTGTAAAAACGCACGTGCTGTGTGCAAAAGGAGGGGAATGAACTGAAATTAAGTTGAGAGGATTTCTTGTCGAGAAGGCTTCTCTCTTCCTTCAAATTACTTATATTCATGGAACAGACAAGTTCACCGCGAGTATATAATACGTAAAGATAACCACTTTATAATGGAAAGAGGCTCTATCCTTTTTTTTTTATCCTTTCACCGGCTCTTCTTCGCTCTCACTCACATCGTAATTATAAACTATATATTAATCGCATCCACTTTACATCATAATACACCCGAGATGCGGCTTTATATAACGAAAAATCAATTTACAACTTTTTGTCGTCGATGCGGAATTCCTATTTTACATAATAAAGCGAGGTTGTTAACTTATTTTCGGTTTTAATCAGAAATACTTTTTTTTAATTTTGTGTTTTTATTGTGTATTGGCCTTAAGTTTTAGTAACAGGAAGTCAAGAATGCCGCACCGTTTGGTGATAACCAATAGAAAATTTTTTTAGACTCAGTAACCCATCCCTGGTTCTCGCCCCGCAATGTTTACAGTTTACAATTGTCAAAATTGAAACATAACCTAAAAAACGAGTAATCTTAATTTCTTAATTTGAAAAAAAGTCTGTTCATCACGATTAATATAGTCAAACAGTAAAAATACAGTTTTTATTCTTTATTCAGTGTTTGTGATTCTAAAAATAATTTAATTGACTGAAACAATTCAGAGATTGAATAAAACTTCTTAATTAGTTAAACACCTGAGAATATAATTAAAAAGCTACAAAAAAAAGTTTCATGGAATTTTATAGACTATTAATATTTATGTTTTTTTCGTCTATAGCATTCTTTAAGTTAAGATCTATGTTTAAAAAAATTTTCCTTTGTATATCTTTTTTTTTACAGATACACCGGTGGATAAATCTTATAAATGTGCTTATGAGGTTTGTCATGCTCGTTGCTCCAGTGAAAGTGAACGTAAGAGAGATGAACACCTTACGGTTTTCTCGAGGTGTGCACAAAACCGTAGAGAATTTTCGCTAAAACTAGTCTAATGGTAAATTAAAAAAAAACATTTTATTCTAATTCTCGATTACTTTCAAATTTTTTGTTTTAGTAGAAAAAAGAACCTTTTTTTATTTCGACAATAAATTGATGATTTTTTATTTTTCAGGTGCGGCGATTTTCGAGAGATTTCCACAGCGTTTATATGGTCGTCAATTTTTTTTCGGACTCTTTTTAGAAAAACATTATTAAAAAATTAGTGCGTCAAACTAAATATCGACAAGGTATTAGTGGAAAAGGAAGAGAACATTTTTTTTTGTGCGTGAGCTAAAAAGACGATCCAATTTTTTACCGTGAATAAATATAGTTATTCAATCAAGGTATACAAGAGTGGAATCGACGATGGATATTAAAGTGTTAGCAACGAGAGATGGTTTATCACGATTGCAACAATAAAGTTTTTCTTTAATAAGAACTAGAAATCTCAGAAGTGAATCTACAATAATTATCGCTGTTGGAATACTGATATTGATGGTGCGGTTACTGTTACGGTACTACGGTGTTGTTTTTTTTTCTTTTTATTTTCGAAAACTTGAAAATACAAGTTTACAAAGTTTGAAAACGAGGAACTACAATTAATTATTGCAGATCTGCCAAAAATGGATACTTTGTTATCGACCCAGCGAAAAACTACTTCTAGGAAAAAGGGTGTTTTTTGAAAACTTGAAAAGACAAATTTTACAAAGTTTCGAAACTTGAAACCAAATAAACTACCTTTCAATTATTGTTGATCCACCAAAAGTGGTTGTTACAATAATTATAGTTGGTTAAATGGTTATCGACCCAGCGAAAAACTACTTCTAGGAAAAAGGGTGTTTTTTGAAAACTTGAAAAGACAATTTTACAAAGTTTCGAAACTTGAAACGAAATATAACTACCTATCAATTATTATTGATCTAAACCAAAAGTGGTTGTGACAATAATTATATAGTTGGTTATTGACTACAAATTGGAAGTAACTATACTTCTAGAAAACAGTTTCTTTGGAAACAAGAAAAGACAATTTTACAAAATTAAAATTTTCATGGTGACAGTAGTTAGTTATTGCATGGGGCCTTACATTATAGACAGTATAAGCATGAATTGTTTGCATGAGACGTTTTCGACAGTTTTTTCTCTCTGTAATTTAAAAATTTAAATTTAAAACCGATTTTCTCACAATTTTAAATTAATTTTTGCCAGGAAAAAAACGGGTCGCGAATATTCATGGGGTTTTGAAACGTGCTCTGGAAACAGAGCATCGCTACTTGGCGATTCGCGTAAAATTGACGAAGAACCGCTTCCTTGGTTTGTGGATCTCGTTACTGGGTAAGGCGGTGGTTTGGTTGTTGATTTTACAACTATATGGATAAAATTAAGTATCGTCATCTTACATTGCTATATAACAAGCACAGATATTTTTATATATTTATATATACATGAACTAGAAGAATTTTGAACAAGGTCATGAGACGAACGATATTTTCTTTTTGATCGCGTGCTTAAGTCGATTCCAAAAAAATAAAAAGGAAGGAAAGAATCAGTTACAACACCTACCTATCAAAGGCAACGACATCCGGAGTTCATCGCACGTAGATATTATAAAATCTGCTATTCGCGAACTGCAACCAAAACGCTACAGGAATTTCAATCCATATCCCAAGTTTATATAGTTCATTTCAAAAATTTATATATTCTGCAATTTATTTCAATTCCAATGCTTGAAATTTCTCGATTTTTCTTTTATAGCGCAAAAATAAATACTTTCGAAAAGAAAGTTCAAAATTATTCAATATTGTAAGGTGAAGAAATTAAATTAAAGGTAGTAACAAAAAAACACGAAGATTGAATTTAAAAAAAATAAATTTGAATAATTCGAAGATAGAGAAAAACCTGTTAATTTAATAAAAAATCCTAACCGACTTCCAATTAGCCACTTGTCAAATTGCAAAGAAAATGTTCTTTCGTAAATTATCAAAAATTTATGAACTAATCTCCAATCTATGCGCGCGACCCATTTAAACAAAAATTAAAAATTTTTTCCTTTCTTTCGACCCAACTTGCAAGGAGTAAATTTATATTCTAATTTGTCCTGCATATGCGAAACTGTGAAAAGAATACATAATTACATAATTCTTGCAATTAATATCGCAGCTATTTATAAGAATTATCATTAAAGTCCCATTAGGATGGATTTTATCTCGCACCTCTCGTGCGCCTTTAATTAATCCCCAGTATTAATGAGCTAATAAAATATTTTCTCCAACGAGCCCAAGCAAAAAAAAAAAAAAAAAATTCGTCAACTTATCGTAAGAAACATAAAATTTAACTAATTATGCTAAAACAATTTATTTTTTAATTAGAAAAAAAATGTCATATACGGGACAAATATATTTTGACTGATTTATATGATAAAGTTAATTAGTTAAGTTAATGATTATTAAAAAGTGGTCAATTATTTTATAATAATTAAAATATAATTTTTTTATTTTTTTTTTATTATTTTTAAAAATATTTAAAAAATTTTGTTTTATCTTTAACAAAATTTTTAAAATATTTTTAAAAATAATTTCTAATTTATAAAAATTTTTTTTACGAAACATGAAAATTGACGTGTGGATGATCAAGTATTGAGAAAAAAATATGTTTGAAGCGATAAATTATTTGGAAGTGTGAGTGAGGGTAAAAAAAATAATAAGAATGCTGACGTAAGGAAGGAAGGCTGTGATTATAAGGATTATTATGAGAATGGCCCAGTTGCTGCGTTGTAACGAGTCAACTTTTATTATATGGCCCCCGGGGGTCTTGAGCATCCTCCAAAGGGGGATTCCTCGCAGAGTTTAGTTGTCGAGACGACCTAGCGGATCGCGAAAGAAGATAAGCAACAACCTTGTGCACAATCGTTACAAGAAGCGTTTATTATTTAACGACCGCAGACCTTTATATACATATATATATATATATAAAATATATACCAGTGAGGGTAAAATGACCGCTAAAGCAAAACCGGACCAACGTGCTTTGGTATTCAAGAAATAATGTTTTTTTTATTTTTTGCAGAAAAAAAAGACATTCTTCGGTCAAAACGATTTGACCCCCCTTCAAATAATATTTATTTCTATAGAGTATTTTTGTACATTTATACGGGACAGTTACGAATATATGCAAAATAAAATCTATTCTGTGACTCGTTGACGAATTTTATATATATAAGTTTATGTAAATGTTATTTTAAAAAATAATTTATCATTTATAGCCCGTTGTAATTTTTTGCGTGACTTATAATTTAATCTACTCTATTTGCATTACAAGTAATTCTATAAAATTATTTTATTTCCCTTTTAATATAGAGTAATATGAATTTTTATTTTTCAAAGTAATTTTTTTTGGACTTTTTTCTCTTTTTGCTCATTTTTTGACGAAAAAAGTAACTTGTTTAGGATAACTCCTGGTTTATTGTTAAATTACCTTAAAAGAAATTTTTAATAAAAATCTCCCTTGGAATGACCCATATTGAATTTTTAATTCCATTGTTCCAAACAAAACAAATTTTTAACTCCTTTGATCTAAACGAAATTTTTTCAACGAAAGCTCCACTTGGAATGACCCATAAATGAACGTATGTTCATATATGTGAGTCATTCCAGATGAATTTTCACTAAAAATAATGTTTTTGTTCTAGAACAAATGTTTTCTTTAATTCTGCATGAAAAATAAGAAAACACGAATTTAATTTTTTTTCATTAAAGAGAAAATTATCGAATTTGATATTTTTTAAATTTGAGACGTTCTCCTCTGATAAAAATTTTATTTTTAGTTTTTTTTTTACTATTTCCGGAGAAAATTTTATTATTTATAAAGTAAAATTAAATGCTTAATAGTAAAATTAAATACTTACGTAGTAAAGATTAATATTTACGAAATAAATTTAATCAAAAATTGGTAAAATTATTTTTAACTGTATAGTAAAACTTTCTCCGGATATAGTTAACGTTACGAGACAGAGAAAATAAGCAAAAATATCAAAGAATTTACAATTTTACAACAAATTTTATTTAAAAGTGAAATGAATACAACTTTCAATTATTTATTAATTAATTTATTATTTATTTATTAATTGTTATCTAAAATATACAATATATTTTTTAAATAACAATTGTTTTTAAATTTGTAAAAGAAATTTAAATTAAATTGTTTGTAACTGGTTCCATTTTGAATTGCAATTTGCAAAACAAGTAATTTTATAAAGTTAAATCTTTTTTAATAGAGTAATTTACTTCTTTTTAAGTATAATTTTTTGTGTTCTAAGGAATTTTTTCCTCTTTCTCGACGGGAAAAATTAAATTTTTATTGTTAAATTAAAAAAATATATTTTTACGAAAGTTCCACATGGAATGACCCATATATGAAAATAGTTGTGTCCATTTCTGAGTCATTCCATGTGAATTTGCATTAAAAAATTAATTTTGTTTATAACAATGAAATTAATAATTCCATATGAAATGATCGATATATAAACATAGTTACGTCCACTTATGGGTCATTCCAAGTGGAACTTTCGTTGAAAAAATTTTATTTAGATCAATGGAATTGAAAATTTGTTTTGTTTTGAACAATGAAATTAAAAGTTCAATATGAGTCATTCCAAGTGAAATTATTAAAAATACGTTTTCTTTAGAACAATGGAATTAAAATTCACACATGGGTCATTCCGAGTGAAATTTTCATTAAAAATATTTATTTTCGTTTAGAACACTTTTTTCTATAATTCTGTATGAAATTGAAAGAAAATTACAGTGTTTACAAACTTTTTTCAACGATTAAAGCTTTAAGGACAATTTTATTTTTATTAAAAAAAATGATATCTAAAATTTCATTTTCTTCCATTAAAACTGTTGAAATTGGTAATTAAAAATTAATAAGAAATGAATATTAAACAAGTTCTAAACTTTTTTCTAAATTTTATCATCTTTAATAACTTTCATAAATTTTCCATTTTCTTTCAATAAAAAACGTGAAAGTTGTTATTAAAATTTCAAAAAGAGCAAAAAGTAGGATAAAAATTCTTTTTGATCCAGCCGCAGGATAATATTAAAGATGTAATTTAATATGCTACAAAGGAAAGAATCAAGAAACTACCAATCATTAAAAACCGTTAACTTAAAAAGGGGTGGAATTAATATTTAAAATTTTTATCCTTCGTTTTTGTTTTATTTTCGAAATTTTTACAATATAAAAATATGGTTTAATTGAAAATTGCAGAATTTATAATTAAGAGTTGCGAAAAAAAGAATTAAAAAAATATATTGGAAAAACTAATTGAAAATTTAATAATAAATTAAAAATTGTAAAATTTTTTGGAATTTTGAATTATACACGAATTCTTATTGAGATGTTATACAATTGTTGTGTTGCGGATCATAAAACGTAACAGGTCCGGAAAACTGCCGTTTTGTTTTCCTAGATTCATCATATTCTTGGATGCAACCGATGCAACGTTTCTCTCTTTTTCTCTCTCTATATAGTGTATACGATACAAGAGCTTGAAAGTGATTTAAACGCGCAGCAATACCTCCCGGGGCACTAATCGAACTCTTTCATTGCGGAGAACGCGAGCGTGGAAAAATCGCTCAATTGTAGAATAACAATTCGCAAAACATGACTTTTCAACGGGATCAGAACATTATTTTTGATAATTTTTTTCAATTAATTTATACTTTTGTTTTTTCGTGTATTATATCTGTGCAATGCTCTGAAGATAGCTTCAGGCTCAAACATAATCTTAAAAGTTTTATTTCAAGCAGAAAATTCGAGTTTTAAATTCTAAATCTAAAACTCTAAATTATAGATACAAACTTAATCAAAAAGTTAAAAACTTTAATGGAAAATTTAAAACTTCAAACTTAAAATATTATAGTTTAAAATTTTAACCGAAAAGTTCAAACTTTAAACTGAAAATTATAGCTTAAAATTGAATTTAAAACTTTAAACTCTAAATTATAGTTTGAAATTTAATTTAAAACTTTAAACTTAAAATTATAGTTTAAAATTTAATCAGAAAGTTTAAAATTTTAACCGAAAAGACAAAACTTCAAACTGAAAATTATAGTTTAAAATCTAATCTGAAAGTTTAAAATTTTAACCGAAAAGACAAAACTTCAAACTGAAAATTACAGTTGAAAATTTAATCAGAAAGTTTAAAATTTTAAAGAAAAATTTAAAAACTTGAAACTCAAAATTATAGTTTAAAATTTTAACCGAAAATTTAAAATTAAATCAAAAAGTTAAAAATTTTAACCGATAAATTAAAAGTTTAAACACAAAATTATAGTTTAAAATTTAGTCAGAAAATTAAAAATTTCGAGACAAAAACTTCAAACTCCAAATTATAGTTTAAAATTTAATGAAGTTAAAAATTTCAAACCGAAAAGTTAAAACATCAAACTCAAAATTATAGTTCGATATTTAATCTAAACGTTTAAAATTTTAATTCAAAATAATAGCTTTAAACCCGAAATTACAGTCTAAAATTTTCAATAACGTTTATTGGAAAAATTTTGAACATTCTGACTGGAAATTGACGGAGATTTTTATTTTTAAAGTTAAAAGCCCTACTTCATAATTTTAATTTTGAAAATTAAGCTTTCAATCAAAATTTAAAATTTTAAAGATAAAATTATAGTTTAGAATTTTTTTATTTGAAATGTAAAAGATTCAAAAGCTTTTAACTTCCAACTCAAAATTTTAGTCTCGAATTTTCAATTTGTAAGCTTAGACTTTTTCTTTTTAAATCCAATTTTGAAAACATAATATTTCATTCAAAGACTTAAACTTTAGATTTCAAATAAGTTCAGAATTTGAAAAAAATGAACCTTCAACAAAACTGAAAATCTTATTTAAAAAATGTAAAATCTGAAACTTAAGATTTCAAAATAGTAAAAAAATTTGTAGCAAAACTTAATAAAACGCTGTTAAAGTTTCCAAGTGAAATTAAAATGATTTGACATTATTAAATGAATAAAGTAAAATACACAAATTTTGTAAAAACTCACCAATTTCAAATCGATGTGGCCAGGAAGATAAACAATTTTCCAACTTCATCAAAATTTTCGCACGTCTCGACAAAACACGTGCACATTCGAAATCTCGTTTCCCTCACATTTAAAATAAACAGCAACCACGTGTCCTCAACTCAATTCTTCTCTTCATCTCGTATTAAAATCTTGCACTATTCCAGTTTCACAAAAAATCATTTTGTAAGAAAATTTTTTCTTAAAAAAATTTTTTTTCCTCTTTCTTCAACGAAATTATTTTATCACCAGGAACTTTGAATTTTCTTTTTTTTTTAATTCGTTGTAATTATTAAAGACACTGCATCCTGAACACGAGAAATTTCAGCGTCGACTGCGTGAAAAAAAAGAGAAAATTATATTCTAAATTAGTTTGTGTATGTGTGTTTAATTGAAAAAAATTAATTCGTTCTGGATTAAAGATTTGCGCGAGTACTGTGTTCAACCGACTGAAGGTGAGGCTTCAAAGCTATATGCCTCGAGTAATGTATTTTAACTTGATTCCTGAACGTACCTCCCACTCTCTCTCTCTCTCTCTCCTCAATATATTCTCCTACTTCTTTTCAATTTTTCTTCTTCTTCGTCTTTAATTTTTATTTCTCCCTTACTCCTTGGCACAAGGTCATGCACGGAGAAATACTGACCAATATTTGTATACAACTATATATATATATATTTTATGGGTGTTCCAATTTGTTTATAAACAATAATTTATTATCCATTTCCGAAAAATTTATTTTATTATTCAAATCAATAATATTTTCTTTTCAAAGGAAAAAAAATTTCGAATTTTCATTAATTTTCTCTAATTCTCTAATTCTACAAGTTTTTATATTTAAAAAGTTAATACGTATGAAGAAAAATAGAATTTAAAGAGCAAAAAATAGGTTATGTTTGTAAACGTATTTTACCTTACGAATCCTTGTTAGATTTGTAAAAGTCAAGAAAAAAATTATTTAATAAAATTATTTCTATTTCACGATATTTTTTCTATTTTGCTCTTTTTATAGGGGGAAAAAATTAATTGCTTATTTTTAAATAAATCAAAAAAAAAATTTTTTTGAGAAAATTTCACCTGGAATGACTCATATATGAAAATAATTACGTTCAGTTATGCGTCATTTCAGGTGGAATTTTCAATTTCATTATTCTTAACGAAACCAATTTTTTAAATGAAAATTCCACCTGGAATGACCCATAAATGAACGTAACTATTTTCATATATGGGTCATTCCAGGTGAAATTTTCTCAAAAAAGAATTCTTTTTTAGTTTAGAACAATTGTGTGATAAAAATGTAAGAAAACACGAATTTATATTTCTTTTATTGAAAGAAAATTTGTAAAATTGTATTTTTTAAAAATTTACTTTTTCAAAAGGCGAATACTTTTATAAGATGGTTTTTTTCTATAATGATTCTAAATACAACAGTTTTTCTTATTCAATATCAAAAAACTGTAAGAAAAAAAAATCAATTTTATACAGAATTAAAAAAACATTGATCTGAGCAAAAATAAAATATTTTTAAATGAAAATTTCACTTGGAATGACTCATTACAGTGAAATCAAATTTTCAATAATTTTTGTTTATTTTGGTAATTTTTAGTATTTTCGAAGTAAGTTTTATTATTTTTAAAGTAAAATTAAATATTTAAGATGTAAAATTAAATACTTACAATGTAAAATTAAATACTTTCAGCAGTATTTTCTAAACTGTACAGTAATTTCTTTAAGAAAGAAAAGAAAAGAAAAGAAATTTTTATTTTTTATTTTTAATAGTTTGATCTCGAATTTTAACTTACATTGCAAGTAATTTCAGACAATTATTTCTTTTTTAATAGAGATATTTATTTTTTATTTTTGAAGTGATTTTTTTTACCTTTTGAAAATTTGTACTTTTTGCTTTTTTGAATTGAAGAAGTTAAACGTTTATTGCTAAATTAAGAAACAAAAAAAAAGTTTCTAAACAAAAGTTCTACATGGAATGACCCATACATGAACATAGTTACGTTCATTTATGAGTCATTCCAAGGGGAATTGTCAAAAAAAATTTAGTTTGTTTAGAACTGTGAAATTGAAAATTCCTCTTGAAATAACCCATAAATTAACAAAACTATTTTCGTATATGGGTCATTCCAGGTGGATTTTTCATTTTAAAAAAATTGTTTAGTTTTTGTTTTTATATTTTTAGTTTTTTGAACAGTGAAATTAAAAATTCATAAATGGGTCATTCCAAGAGAAATTTGCATTAAAAATAATTTTTTGTTTGGAACAATTTCAAAATAAAGAAAAAAGAAATTTTTTGAACTACTCAATTTTCCCTCTCTTCTTATAATAGATCAGTACACTTTGGGCAGAAATAATGAAACACCTCTGATTATGTAAAATTCACAACAAATTTCTTTTTTATTGTAAATTTGCGAATCGAATAATAGTTTCATTTTTAATACAATACGATTAAATCTAATTTATAATATTAAATACCAGCGTCAATCGTGATGCAATGATTATAGTATTGGAAAAAAATTAATTCCAATACTTAGAATTATAGGATATTGTGCATATCAAAAAAAATATAATCAAACAAATTTCTATTATTGAAAAAATTGAAAAAAATTATAGCAATTAAAAAAAGAATAATTAAAATAGAGTAGATAAATAAAATTGCAAAAAATCGAAAATATCATTGAATCACGAATTTCACTGGTTGATTTACAAACGAAATCGTGTATACAAATTTGAGAAAGAAAAAAAAACATGTACTACATACTAAAACGTATCGATAAATATATATTATATAAGTATCAATATTAAAACTAAACAATTAATAATAATAGGCAAATTGAACATAAAATTGTACACGTTCTTTTTTTTTATTTATGGCACCTGTACATGCATACGCGTTTCTTTTTTTTTCTCTCATAAAACTTAAAATTACGTAAACAGTAAATAATATTCAGCGTTCTTTCTTTTTTATTGTCTAACGATACAATATTGTAGGAGTACAAATTTTCAAATTTCTATTTACACGTCTCCTTTTTTCTTATAAGTAAAAAAAAAGAAGAAAAAAAATAATTACCAACTAACATAATATAATAATAATAATAATAATAATAATAATAATAATAATAATAATAATAATAGAAAAACAAACTATTATTTTCACGAAAAGAAAAAAAGGAACCATTGTCTCAACACTTTTCATTATTCATATAATAATAATTAATAATAATAATTATAACTATAATTATAATAGAAATTATAATTATAATCATTACAACTATAATTATTATTTAATAATTATAATTAGAATAAAAATAATAATAATAATTACAATTATAATGATAATAACTATAAATTACAATAATGATAAGTATAATTATAATAATAACTATAAATAAAATTATAATAATATTAAATAAAACTGTTTATGAATTAAGTACTGAACGAGAGAAATAAGAATATATTTGAGCGTAGAATATTTTTTTATATTAAGAAAACTATATTCTAAATTAAAATATTTAACAGAATTATAATCTTTCTTTCGTGGTGAAAATTCGACAGAGAATCGCAAAAGAATTTTTAGTAAATTGCATGACGTTTTTAAATTTAAGTTTTCGTAAAATTGAAGATAAAATTAAAAAAAAAGATAATAACAGAATTTTAAAAAGACAATTAGTAATTAGTAATTATTAATTATAAAAACAATTAGAAATTAATAATTGTTAACCATCAATAAATAATTATTTATTAACAATTGCTAATTAACTGCTAATTTTTAATCACTAATCGCTAATAATTGTTAATTGCTAATTAACAATTATTAATTACTAATTGACATAATTATTAATTACTAATTAATAATTATTGACAACTTTTTGATAAATAAAGAAGAAATCAATGACTAAAAAAATTAATTGATATTAGGGACAGAAAATTGTTTAAAACATGAAATTAAATTCAATAAAAAAAGTATATTTTTACTTTGGAAACATTAGTTAAAAATTATTTCTCGAAAATGGAGACAAATTTTCATTTCTTTCAAATTCTCTGTTAAATTTTTTTTTATTTTTCTTTAAATTCTCGAAAATGTAAAATAAATTTTTTTTCTTTTTCAATCACAACAAATAATAATATTGTAACTGGCAATTTTTAAACATAAAGAATTTTTTTTTCCTTTCAAAATCCATTAATTTTTGAAAATAAAAAACTTATAGTCACAATATTTCTCGAAAGTGGAATATTTAGAATAGAAAACAAGAAAAAAGAAAAGAATATTTTTTTCAAGTAAGAAATCAACTAATCAAAGTAGAAAAAAATTATATTAAAAAATATTTGAATTAAAAAAAAAGAAAATAGATATTATAAACCTGCGCTTAAGTTTTTAAAGAAAATGTTTTCCTCTCGAAAAACGAGTACACATTTTTTTTTCAAATACTCAATTTGCAAGATCGTTTCTTTCTATTTTACAATTTACATACTTTTTCTTTTTATTTAAAAAATAATTATTATATTAAAAAAAAAAATAAAAATATTCTTGAGATTTTTTCACTCCATTAGAAAAATGTTTGCTCGTTTAATCGTTCGAGAACTAAATTCTAAAACTCACGATTTATTTCTATATTTGAGCTTCAAATCTGTCATTAATTAATTAATCAGTTCAAGATAATTAATTAATCTCCATTTATTAAATAATTTTGTTAATTATAATGAATAATTATAATAAAATTTATTACGAATTAATTAGTAACTAATTAAGGATTAGCTAGAAAATAATTAATAAATAATTAGCAACTAATTTCTACTAATTAAAAATTAATTATAAAATAATTAAAGATAATTAATGATTAATTAGAAAATAATTAGTTTCGAATTTTTTAAAAAACCAATTTGAAAATAATTAGTTACGAATTAAAAGTCAATTTGAATATAATTAGTAACCAATTAATTATCAATTATCAACTAATTAGTTACTAATTACTAAGTAAAAATTAACTGCAAAGAAAACTAATACAAAATTAATTAAAAATTATTTTGAACTGATTAATTAGTGCAGATCGTAAATAAATGAATATTTTTTGGAACAACTAGGGCTTCTTTTCCAAAAAATACGAATTTTTTTTTGAGAAACAATCGAGAGTTTTTTTTATCGAGACTACAAATAGTATATTTATTTTTGCTCTTATTTTGTTTTTTTTTTCGCTCTGAGCAAGGCACCCATTGTGATCTAGTTTTTTTTCTCTTTTGCGGAAAATTTTTCTTCGCTATTGTTTTTCGATAATAATAATAATATTTTTTTCCTGCAAAAAATTGAGGTGAAATTTTCGGGTGATAGGAACTCTATTGTCGATTGTAATTTTTAGTGCCTTTTCTTTTATATAATATTAACAATCGAGATGCTTAAAAAATCTAATCGTGGCACAGTATTTTTTTCTCTCTCTCACTCTCCTTTTTACAAAATTTACACACACACACAGACAGACAAACATAGCGCATTTTTATCGTTTTCGATTTATCGTAGAGAAATTTCGGTAAATATTTATAAATTTTAAATAAAATTTGTAAATTAATTTACTTTTACAAATTGTAAACAAATTTGTAAATTAATTTACTTTTGCAAATTGTAAATAATATTTGAAAATTAATTTACTTTTACAAATTAGAAATTAATTTACTTTTACAAATTGTAAATAAAATTTGTAAATTAATTTACTTTTACAAGTTGTAAATAAAATTTAAAAATTAATTTACATTTATAAATTATAAATAAATTCTCAATTATTTTATTTATAAATTACAAATAAAATTGTAAATTATTTTGCATTCATTTTCATTTATAAATTCGAAACAGTAAAAATTAAACGATAAATCGAAA
Organism: Leptopilina myrica (nomen nudum); assembly: GCA_032872475.1. Taxonomy (NCBI): domain Eukaryota; kingdom Metazoa; phylum Arthropoda; class Insecta; order Hymenoptera; family Figitidae; genus Leptopilina; species Leptopilina myrica (nomen nudum). Next base: position 43,547,096 of record CM065462.1, on the reverse strand, counting down.
TAATTGTTCTTTTAATTTTTGTAAATTTTTGTTGACGATCCGCAGGGAAAAAAAATTGGTTTTTCTTTTTTTGCAAGGATAATGTAAAAGACCTCGTGTGCTTTTTCTTTAGTCTGTGTAATAATATTTTTGTATATTACAGTATTTTTATTCATTGAGATAATTATAATAATAATTATAATAATAATAAAAAAAGACACTTCGGACAATTAAAAAAATGGCGGCAGTGAGAACTGGTTGATTTCAAGAAAAATCGGTTTCATTCTCCGGCTTTTTCGACATATACATATAATTTTTCTTCATTTTCCAAACTACTGTTTACAATTTACGAAAAAAAATCTTATTCAATTTTCTCTCTCATTTTTCGAATTTTTCAAATTTTATTTCATTTCCATTTTTTTCAATTTTCCATTATTTTTACTTTTTTTTCTCTTTTTTTTTAATTTAATATAAAAAATTCACTTTAATTACATTTAAGTCACATTTTTATATTTCAAAAAATATAATATAAAAATTAATTTTGTCTTTCTTACTTTTTGTAGTTTTGCCTTAATTTTTTTTATTTTACTTTGTGACTGTGGACAAAAATTTTTTTAAAAATAATTTCATATCGAAATAACGAGGTTTCTGATTAATTTTTCTAAGTTTACTTTCTCAAGTCGAGAAAATTTAAAATTATTTTTCGTAAATTGTCCTTATTATTACATAACTATACAAATCGAATTAATTTTGTGTTTTTAAAAAGTTTTTTTATCAAAACTTACTTTTTTGATTCGTTTATTTTATTACTAATTTCAAGTTAAAAAAATATTCTTTACATTTTTCTTTCTGTTCAATTATTTTCCTCTTCTTTTTCCAAGAAGAAATTTTCATCAAATCATTAATTTTTATTTTAACTTTAAACTTTTAATTAAATTTGATTCGAAATTTTTTAACATTCAAAAAAATTTCTGTTCGTCTTCTTAGGAAAATGTAGAAAAAAATTAACAAAACTTTATTTCAAATTAAAAAGAAAATAAACAGAATATTAATTCTATTTATTTATTTTTGAATGTTCGAAAAACTTGGAAATAATTTGAAATAAATTTTAATTATCATTTTAATAAAAAAAAAAAACACAAAATTAATCTACTTTTTCCTTTTTCCTTTATACATTCTTTTCTCTTCTATTCGCTATTTAAGATTAAAAAACGTTCGCAAAAATTCTTATTCTCTCTAAATAGTATTTTACCAATAGTTAACAATGTTAATTATATTTTTTTTCGCCAAATATTCAACAGCCTAATATATAAAAAAAACTATCAGCGATGCAATCACTAATATTTATATAATATATTTATATATGAAAATATTTTCTATTTTCAAAAAATTACAAAAAAAATCCTCTCTATAGGTCTTTGTTTTCTTATTTTCAAAAACACATTTTTTTTTATTTTCTATATTTACAAAAATGTGTGCGTTTTGTTTTTTTAATAGAAAAATTCCTCTTATTCGTTGAGATGAGTTTTCGTAAATTCTTTTTTTAAAAAATAATTTTTCTTTTCTACAAAATTGTTTTTTTTTTTAGAAAACCGATACAAAAGAATTTTTTCATGTTTTCAGTACAAAAAAGCGAAATTTCTTTTCTTAGAGGCTAAACAAAGAAGACTTAATTCTTATAAAAAAAAATTTTCCACACGAAAAAAATAAATTTCAAAATATTTTCTCTTTTTAAAAATATATAGATTTTTGGATTTTATAAAAGCCGTTTGTTTCAACAGGAGAGAAATAATTCTCTTTTTTTTTAATATTTATATTTTTTCTTTTTAATTTCTTTTCATTAAATTGTATTTTTCGAATCTTTTTCCAAATATTTTTCTTATTATTTTCTTAATTTTTTCTGTATTCTTTTTTTTTAATTTTTCTTTTGTTTTTCTTATACAAATTGTTTCAATTTTTGGTATATTTCGATTTTTTGTCCGAAAATTTTTTCTGTTTATGTAATAAAATACTTTTTTCTTTCTCTCTCTCTTTCTTTCTTTCTTTCTTAAAATTTAGTTAGAATGAATAAAAATATGACAAAAAAATTTCTCGTTTTTTCAATATTTCCCTGAATCGGTTTTCGAGATATTTTGATACGAAGTGTTCTTTTTCTTTTTTCGATTCTCGTGTTATTTGTTTATTTAAAACGAAAATCGTTTTTCTATCAGCAAAAATCCTTTCGCCAAAATTCTTGTTTTTTCTCTACAATCGAAACTTGATTTTTTTAGTCATAAAAAATGGAAAAAAATTGTTTTTTTTACTGCAAATCAATTTTTGATATTTTTCTGTCGATTATTCGAATTATTAAACGAATTTTGGTTTTTTCCATTTTTTAAGTTTCGCTACAATTTTTTTTCGAAAAAAGTTTCGAGTGACAATTTTTATTTTTTTTGTAAACAAGTTTCGAAGGGAAAAAAAATTTCTCTTGGCAAAAAGATAATTGTATTTTTTCTTTGTGCATTTTTTGATCGTCGTAAAAAGAGAATTTCTAAACTTAAAATCTAAAGAAAAAAAAAACTTAATAATCTAAAGAGCGCGCTCTAGTCTAAAAAATAAATTTTCATTTTGTACATTCCACAACTTTGCTGAATGAAATTCCGCGCAGTTTTTTTTTTCGTTTGTGTTTGTCAATCGTTGCGTATTTATAAGTAGAAAAAAAAGCAGGACCAATCACACACTAAATGACAAAATTCTCTTTCTCTCTCTTTCACTCTTTTTTTTAAGATGAACCACTCATTTTTTCTTTTTTTTTTTTATTAATAATTAAGTAAGTCTTTGGCGTTTGTACCGATTATTTAAAATCTTGTTTTTTTTGCGTTAGAAATTGGACAACATTTTTCAATTCCAGAACATAAGAGGAAAAAAAATGATTTTCTGGAATTAACAATTTTTTTTCTTGTTTTGTTGTCACTTTTTTTTCTTTTTTTTTTTTTTTAATAATAAATGCTTCTCACGGCAAAATGTGAAAAAAATCCCTGAACCAAATATTAAAAAGAAGAAGAGGAAGAAGGTGTCGACGAAGGAGCGGAAGACAGAAAATTTCGGAAAATTAAACTTACTTGTCAAAAAGAAAAAAAAGGGAGGCGAGGGGATGGAAATCAAGACTCTTTGCGGTAGAAAAAAAATAACTCTTCACAAAACAAAAGTTGTTGGGAGTCTTGATTTTTTTTTGATAAGTTTCACCTTAAAAATCTATAGTTTTTTTTTGCTAAAACGATTGCGCGCTTCCTGCGAGAATTCGCAAATAATTTTCTGGTGTTTTCTTTTCTTTTTTTCTCTTTTACTTTTTCAAGAACAATGCTCGTTGCACCCAATTTAAAAAACAAATTTTACACGAAATACGAAAAAAATGGGCAGATATGGAAAAAAAGAAAAAAAAATTTAAAAAAAAGAATAAAAGAAGGAAAAAATTAAAGGAAAAAAGAAGAAAAAATAAAAAAAGGAAGAAAATGCAAAAAAAAATGTAAAGAAAGAAAAAAATACAAAGAAATAAACGGAAAGAAATAGAAAAATCCACTAATTTTAATGACCAATTGAGCAAAATTAACTGAATTATTAATAGTTACTTTATTAATTAATTTATAAATTTAGTAATACTTTGTAAAATTCTTACGAATTATTAGTTATTAATTAGAATTGAATTATTTTGAATTAATTTTTTTACATTAATATTTAAATATTTTGCAAACAATGTTTAAATTTATAAGTAAAGAATTAAAGTTAACAAAATGATATAAATTGTCAATAATTAAATTTTTAAATTAAATAAACAAAATTATTGACAAATTTCATAAAAATGTAAAAAATTATTAATAATTAATTTAAACTAACATAATTAAATTTAGAATATGGAAAAAATAGTTATCAGCTTAAATTCAAGTAATTATTGATAATCAAATTAAATAAACATTATTAAGTAAGCACATAATTCTTAATTCTAAATTATTAATTTTTAAAATTGGAAAATTTTAAATTAGCAAATTGAACAAATTATTCATAAACAATTTAAATTAACATAATTAACTATACGAGGAATTATTAATAATTAAATAGAGAAAATTCTTTTTAAATAAATTATCAATAATTAAGTTTGTCAAATTGAACAAATTATTCGTTAACAATTTAAATTAACATAATTAACCATACGAGGAATGATTAATAATTAAATAGAGAAAATCCTTTTTAAATAATTTATCAATAATTAAATTTGAATAAATTTGTTACAAATTAACAATTGAAATAATAATTAATTAATTAAAAATTAATAATTCAGTAAAATTGAATTGAAAAATGGTGAATTTAGTAATTGAATTATAAATTAAAAAATAATCATTAATAATCGTTGATTTTGTTAATAACTGGAACAAACAGAATAGAAGCAAAAAGAATGATAAAAAGTGCAAAAAGTAAAAATTTAGAATTAAAAATTGAATAATTGAAATCATGAAAAGTAAAATTGAAAACTTGAAAAAGAAAATGAGAAAATCGAAAACAAGAACTAAAAATAGTAGAAAGCCCAAAAGAGAAACACCGGAAACAAAAGGAAAAAAAAGAGCGAAAAAAATTTTGGAAAAAAAGGTTTCAAAAAAAAAAAATTTGCGCATCAATTCAAGTGTTTAAGATCAACGTTTAATTGACAAAACGTTTTCAAAAGGCACAAATCGTGATCGTAAAATTTAAGCTACAATACAAAATTATAATCAGATAATAATCATCACAATATATAAACTCCAGTTATTTTCACAAACATTTTGTATTGGAAGATCAAAAATTACAACAATTGGAACATTTTTCTTTTCTGTAATTCAAATGGAAAGCTTTTCTTTTCTTTTTTTGGTTTCTTTAATTTTTTTGTTTCCCTATTCTATCACTCTCTCACTCTCTTCTCACTCCTCTCTCTCGCTCACTCTCTCTTTTTTCTATTTCCTCTCTCCCTAAACTCTCCCTTTTCAATCATTTTTCATTCACGACAAATTTTCTCTATTTTCCAAAAAAAAGGACTTTTTTCAAATTTTTTTTTTCTTCAGGTCACATCGAGCAGTGTGTTCACAGTATTCTCTTCTCTTGGCATTTAAACTTCTTCAAAGCAGGTTGGATAAGCGCGATATCGCGTCAAAGGTCGAAACTGCGCGTAACAACAAACAATTAATAATAATAATAATAATAATAATAATAATAATTTCTAATATTTCTAATTAAGAATAAATTTCTATAAATTCGAATTTGAGGCGTAAAAAAAAGTAATAATCACAGAATATCGAATCACGATCGATTCGATTGTGACTCGACAAGAAAACACAGCATTGTCTCTCTTTTGTTTGAAATATATATGATGAAAAGAAAATCATGGGAGTGAAAATTAAAAACAAAAATTTGAAGATATTTCCGCTCTCGCATGTAAAATTATTTTTTACGGGCTGGTGGGGGGGGTTTGAGAAAAAAAAATTGTCCTCGGCACGCAAAGTGATGGAGCGGCGAGAGTTCTCTTGTACATACAATTTTTTACGAGTGAAAAAAAAATCCTTTTTCTTTCGATTTTTGTCGTCGTCAATAGTAAATGGAGATTCTCGTTTGGTTTTTTTCTGGTTTTCTTTTCTTTTTTTTGAGAATCGAATTAAAAAGAAATGTATATAGATACGTAATATATGATATATATAAAATTTTTGATGATTATTTCTATATATATAAAATATATTTGTATTTATATACATTGTGGGCTTGTGGTGGGGGGGAAGGTAGTAAAAAAAAATATAATAAAAATATTGAATTGTAGCGATAGATCGCGATTTGTTAGACCACGGTGCCCTCGCGCTCCTTCTCTTGCTGCCGGACAGCGACGGCGGCCTCTACGAGAAGATAGAGACACTTGAATTTGTCCTTGTCTTCCTCGGGTGGTGTTGGAGGCGGCGTTTCGTCGCTGTGAGGACTACATGCGTGAGTGCTATACACCTCAGTTTCCTGTTGAACGTCCGGAGTTGCTGCAAGATGTTGTCTCGGCGCACTCCAATAGGCGGCTTCGCTCACAGTCGATTGGTCCTCGTCCCTGTGTTGATGGAAATTTTTTGTTTTATTTTTCGCCGATTAAAAACTGTTTTTTTTTCTTCAAAATCGAGAATTTTCCTTCTTATTCTTCTATTTTTATTTTTAGTCTTTTCCATTTCTATTTAAATTTTTTTTTTATTTGAATAATTAAATCCGATTTCTATTCTATTTTATTTAAAAAATAAAACCGATTTCCATTTTTTTTTTGCAAGTAAGACTAAAGCTGATTTGTATTTTTTTAATTAAAAAATAAAACCGATTTCTATTTTTTTATTCTTTTCCATTTTTTTTCTTTTCTATTTCTATTTCTATTTTTTTTTTTATTTGAAAAATTGAATCTAATTTCTGTTTTTTTTTATTTGAAAAATTTAATCTGATTTCTATTCTATTTTATTTCAAAAATCCAATTTCTATTCTATTTTATTTCAAAAATCCAATTTCTATTATATTTTATTTCAAAAATAAAATCGATTTCCATTTTTTTTGCAAGTAAAACTAAAACCGATTTGGATTTTTTTCTAAATAAATACAATGATTTCTATTTTTTTCATGTAAAATTAAAATCGATTTGTATTTTTTTAATCATGAATTAATTTTTCTGGCCATTAAGAAATTATCAAAAATAAATTTCACGATTTCAATTCAATTGTTTTCTAGAATTTCAACTATAATTCTTCTCTAATTCAATTATTTTTATTTTTTTTTGAGAAAGTTCCATGAAAATTCAATTATTTCAAAAAAAAGTTCATCAAAAACAAAAAATCTATTTGTTTACAAAAAGAATTTTTATAAATTTGGAATAATTTGAAAATTTCTAAACTATAACTCTAATTTCAAAAACTAAGTTTACGAAGAATTCTTGATGAAAATTTTTTAAAATTCAACTTTTAAAACATTAATTTGAAACTTTTTGAAATTCAATCAATTAAAATTATATTGAAAATTCAATTCAAAATTTCTAAAGTTGTATTCTATGCTTATAAATGGAAAGAATAAAGCAAAATAAAATGAAAATAAATATTTTTTTACTTTTAAATTTGCGTTTTTTTCCATCCATTTAAAAATTAAAGCAGATTTTTTTAAATATTCCAATTAAAATTCCACAGCGTCTGTGATTCAAAATCTTAGGGATTTACAATTTTTTATTTCATTTCCGGCTAAAAATCGCGTTTTTGCAATTGAAAATTTCAATTTCCGACAAAATTCCGAACTTAAATATTGCACGTCGCGTTTAAAATTTCAATTTCCTAATTATCGTTGTTTTTTCTTCAAAATAAAAATGATACAAATTTGCAAATGAATATTAAAATACAAAATCTCGTGGAGAAAATCGCTCGAGAGAAAAATTTACAAAAAAAATAATGATTTTCAAGTTTAAAAAATCGGTAAATTGACAGAAACGAAGATGATTCAAGCGCAAATTTTTTTCAGATCGTTGAAATACGAAAAATAAACTCAAAATAGAATTAAAAGACCGATTAATAAAAAAAATATATAGAAAAGTAATAAAAATAAAAAAAAGACGAAAAATTACAATTGGAATAAAAAAAATGAAATAAAAATAAATAATAAAAGTAAATAAAAGTAAAAAAATGGAAAAGTAATAAAAATAAAAAAGTATTAAAAATAAAAAAAATTGAAAAGTAGTAAAAATAAAAAAAGGGAAAGTAGAAAAATAAAGAAATGGAAAAGTAGTAAAAATAAAAAAATGGAAAAGTAATAAAACTAAAAAAATAGAAAAGTAATAAAAATAAAAAAAATTGTTAAAAAATATTCGGTTGTGAATCTTTTTTCCCCTGGTATAAAAACAGTTTTTTTCTTTTTTCATTTTTTTTCGAAAATTTGTTTTTAAAAAATGAATAATTTAGGCAATATGAATAACTCACCCTCGTCGGGCAGGATGAGCGATCGCTTCAGCATAACTCGGCTGATTGTTCTGCTCGACTTTGGTCTCAGAATACGGATAGACAATCACGCTGGACCATTGGGATGCTGGACGTTCCTCCTCGCTGTGGGAGCTGCTCTCGTAATCATTCGGACTATCCTCCTCGCTTCTGTGAAAATTCATTATTGTTAATTATTTCAATCAATTTGTATTTCAATGGTAAATTTAATAAATAAAAAATAGATAAATAATAAAAATAATAAAATAATAATTATAATAATATTCAGAATAATAATAATAATAATAATAATATTTAAATTTTTCCCAGAATTTTCCACGAAACGATTGTCAATTAATAATAATAATAATATTAATAAATAGAATCAATAGAAAATTAAATAGTTTGTTTCACTGATAAATAAGCGAATAAATAAATAGGTAAATAAATAAAAATAAATAAATAAAAACAGGCAGGAAAAAGAAGAAATGAAAATGATTACTAACCGATAGATGAGACCAGTCGCATCTTCGTAATCATGATCGCGGCTGCGTTTCGGAGCACTCATTCCAGCGAGAGGATCCCATTCAGGAGTGGCGCGAGGACTGAGACTCGAGGCTTGTTGATGACTTCCGCCTGGCATTTTTTTTCCTCGTCGCGAGATGGTGTATTGAAGAGGATCGTGTCCCTCTCTGCGAATCATTTCCGGCAAAATGCGTCTTCTCGCATTGATAAACCAATTGCATACCTGAAATTCAATTATTTATTTAGTTCATTGCAAAATTCCATCTAAATAACAATAATAATAATTAATAATCAACAAAGTAAAGTTTTCTGCTTAATTAATAATTATTCTTTTTCTTAACTCCGTTTAAACGAATAAATAAATTTCTCCACATTTAGAAAAAAAATTTATTTATAAGCAATTCACTAATATTTCAATAAAATTTATTTGTTTTTCTATTTTTTCCTAAAATTAAATTAAATAGAGAATTTTTTACTATACTAAAGACAAGATACTAAAATTTAATATCGTTTTTAAATTTGAATAATAAATTGTAAAAATTAATTTAATTATTTTATTATTTCTATAAGGCAAAACATTACAAAATAAATAAAAAATACACAAATTGTGAAAGTATTTCAAAAAAAATTTTTTTTTTTAACTAGAAATAAACTTAACTATTGATATCTAAATTAAAAATAAATTATTATCAACTAAACAGTTTATAAATATTCATTATAATTTTCATTTCTTGTAGTTTGTTAATATATTAATTTAAATTAAAATATAAAAATTAATAATAATAAATAAGAATTATTGAAACTATTATTAAATTATTGAATAAAAGTAGAATTTAAAAAAAAAATGTCTATTGCTCCCTATGCGAGGAGCAAATTAAAAAAAAATGTTAACTATTCCTCGAATTTGCATAAATGCTAAAGAGGAGAGAGGAGAAAAAATTAAATGCAAAAGAAATTATTGGAATAAAGAAAGGAAAGAACTCGAGTATATAAATGACCTATTGACACTTGCAACAGAAAACGACATGTGAAATATGTAGATTCTTGCTGGACCATGACGAAATTTTTTGCTCCCAATGTTTATCACAAATTTTTTTATTTATATTTAATTTCAAAAGAACGTTTTCTTTTCCACAAAAATATTTCTTTAATCAGTTAAAATTGAAGATTTCAATAATAAATACTACAATTTTTATTTTATTTTATTTAATTTATTTATTTATCTATTTACCTTACAATTTAAAAATTTTAAAGTTAAAATTAAAGTTTTTAATCAGAAACTACAATTTTTGAGTTAAAAGTAAATTTTTTTTTGGGTAAAATTAAATGTTTTAAGATGAGACTACAAGTTTTAAATGGTAATTTACAATTTAGAAGCTGTAACTTAAATTTTTTAATAAAAAGTACAATATTTGAGTAAAAACTACAATTTTTTATTTAACAGAACAATTTTAAAGTAAAAATGATTCGTTTTAAAGTGAAAATATTCATTTTAAGCCGAAACTACATAAAAAAAATTTGTTTAAGTGTAATATACAATTTTTATGTTAAAATTAAAATTTATATGTTAACATTACAATTTATATGTTAAATATAAAATTTTATGTTAAATATATAATTTTTAAGATTAAAATACATTTCTTAAAATTTTTTAATTGCGAAATTTAAGTTAAATTTACAAACTTTCAGTTGACACTTAAATAATTAAGTTAAATTTATATTTTTCAATTTAAAAAATATTTTTTTGATTAAAGAATACAAATTTGAAAATAAAATTACAACTTTTAAGTTAAATCAACAATTTTCAATTTAAAAATCAATTATATTAATAAAAAAATTACAAATTGAAGATAAAATTATAATTTTAGTGTCAAATTATAAATTTTAGGTCAAATCTTCAATTGTTAAGTCAAAAATAAATTTTCTAAATTTCTAATTACTAAATTTAAGATTAAACTTTTAAGTTAAATATACAATTTTCAATTTAAAAAAATATTTTTTCAATAGAAAATTACAAATTTGCAGATAAAATTACAATTTTTAAGTTAAATCTACAATTTTTAAATTAAAAACACATTTTTTAAATTGAAAATAAAAAATTTGAAGATAAAATTACAATTTTTTTCAGGTGAATCTTTATTTTTAATGTTAAATCTACAATTTTTAATGTTAAATCTACAATTATTAATTGTTAAATCTACAATTTTTAATGTTAAATAAATTTTTATAAGTTTTCAATTACTAATTTTGATGTCAAATTTTCACATTTTAGTGTTAAAATTAAATTAAAATACAATTTTGAAGTCTAATTTACAATTCTTAGGTTAAACATACATTTTAAAAATCTGAAATTATAATTTTTAAGTCGAATCTACAATTTTAAGTCAAATTTACAAATTTTAACGTTGAAATATAAATTTTCGTATTAAATCTACAATTTTTAAGTTAAAAATACATTTTTATGTTAAATATGCATTTTTTTAGAGTTGAAAATATATTTTTTATGTCAAATCTACAATTTTTAAGTTAAAAATACATTTTTATGTTAAATATGCAATTTTTTAGAGTTAAAAATACATTTTTTTTGTTAAATATTTTTCCATCGTGTTACCTTTTGAAATTAGAGCCACAATTTCAAAGTAAAAATACAATTTTTAAGTACGAAATTCTTATATAAAATTTTTCCCTCCTTTCAATAAAATTATTCTCCTATTAAGACATTTTTTTTACTGTTTTTGAAATTTTAACATTTTATACAACTTTTTCAATAAAACCAAAGAAAAAACATCTAGAAAGTTACAAAAGAAAAAAAAGGGTAAAATTTGCAGAAACTAGAAAAACATTTTTTTCAATGAACCAAACAAATCGAAATTTGCCAAAAAAAAAATATGCTCGAAAAGTAACAATTTGTCAAAATTAAAATTATGCATGAAAAAAAATGAAAAAAACGATTCAACAAAAAAATGTCTCTAAAATTTTAAATCTTCAAAAACCTTTTAAAATGAAGTATATATAAATTCCAATTTGTCAAAAATGTCTCAATTTTTCTCGACTGTTTAATAAATATTAAAATTCAAAATAGAAAAAAATGGAAAATTTTATACGCAAACAAAAGAGATATATGTATTATTATTATTATTATTATTATTATCATTGCTATTCACCTTCGTTCTATCATCGTAATCATCCTCAGAGATAAAGGATAAAAACTTGGCTTTACACAAAGAGCAAATCCTCCCCTGCATTGGCAACAGATCCGACTTGTATCTCAATTGTCGATGGATCTTGTAAAGATCATAAGTTCTTCTCGAATGATGATTCAAAAAGAATGGATTCGAACACGACTTGGACATTTTTTTTTGAAGTCTTTGTATTTTTAACATATTACTTAATCTTTGGTTTTTTATACAATTAGTTATTTTCTGCATTGTAAGACTATTATTCATTTTTGGTTTTTTAATTTTTAAAGTTTTGTTAAAATTTGTTTTTCTTTTTTGTTTTTAAAAATGTCAAAAGTATTAAAAATCACGATGTTGTTTTTAGTTTTTTAAAAAAGAAAAAATATATCTATCTATTTGGTATTAAAAAAAATTTAACTTAAAAATGTCTCTAAGTTGCTTTATAACTGGCGAAATAAATTGTTTCTTCACACTTTCATTAAGCGAGTCAAACACGGCAACTAAAAGATCAACTTTGACAAAAGTTTGTTATGACATAGACGAAGAAGAGAGGAACACTGAATTTTTGGTTTTTGGTATTTAATAATATTCACAAAGACACGCACAAACACAAACACATACACAAACAGCGAGTGTAATAGCGAGTATTATTTGAGCAATGACTGATAGAACAGTACTGTGGAATAATTTGCGAAAACATCTCTATTTAATGGCATTAAGGGCCAATCGTAGGGCGAGAATTTTTTCCCAGGTGGTAGGGACAATTAAAGGGTTGTCACTTACCTCCCACCATTTTTTTTTGCCAAAAATTTTCCCCTGGCGGGGATGAATTTTCAATGAATTCAAATGGCAATTAGGACGAACCTACCGATTTTTCTCAAAGACACACCCCTCTTGAGAAAAATTATTTTCTCAAAAATTAGTCATTTATTTACCGTAACTTAATTATTCATTTATTTACTTTACTTAATTATTTAATTACTTTATTTAATTTAAGCATTTGTTTCTTTTATTTATTTCAGTTGTAAGTAAGAAAAATAAATAAAAAGAAAACAAAAAAGTTACAAAAATAATGAAATAAGAAGAAAACAAAAAAGTTACAAAAATAATAAAATAAAAAGTTAGAAATAAAAATTGAACTATTTAAATCAATAACTAAAGAAGAATATGAAATAAACAATAAAAAAGAAAATAAATAATAAATTAAACAAAAAACAAATAATAATCAAGAAGTATAGTGAATAATTATAATGTTAATAAATAATAGAAAAGAGAACGAAAAATAAAAACCAAAGAAATAATAAAATAGTAAATCAATAAATTAAAAAATTACGAAATTAATGTTAATTAATATCGAAAAAATAATAAATAAATAGAAGAAATAACAAGGTAAACATAAATAAACAATTATTGCTACATCCAAACTAAAAACTAGTAATTTTAGCTTATAACATTAATATCGTCGATATAAATAAAAATTTTTTTAATTTTAAAAAAAGAAATGAAAATTTATAAATCTGACTTAAAAATTACAATTTGAGGTTCAAAATATGTTATTTAAATTTTTTTGCGTGTATTTTTATTTTCAACTCAAAAATTGTAGATTTAACTTCAAAATTTAAATTTCACGTTAAAATATAAAAATTTGATTTATATTTTGTAGATTTGACGAAAAATTTGTAAATTTAAGTAAAAAATAATAATTTAATTCAAAATTTATAAATAGTATTTTCTAAGAATTTACTAGTGAAATAGTAAAAGAGTAGAATAATCAAATTACTAATAGTTTAAAATAGTAAAAATTAGTAAACATTTCTATTAATTTAAATGTAGAGAGTAAAATTGCAGAATTCAAGCTTCAAGTTTATAATTTTTCTTTTTATGAAAGAAATGTATTTTTAAATTAGAAATTGTTGATTTTATTTAAAAACGTCAATTTTACCTTTAAAGCTTGTAAAATTTAATTCAAATTTGTAATTAAAAATTTCAAAAATGTATTTCTGACATAAAAATTGTAGTTTTTACCGTAAAATTTGTAACTAAAATTTTTTTAAATGTATTTTTAAATTCAAATTTTGAATTCAACCTTAAAATGTACATTTCGCATTAAAATTCGTAATTTTTTCTGAAAATTAATTAAAATTCATTTTTTAAATTAAAAATTGTAGATTTAACTTGAAAATGTATGTTTTATCTTAAAAATGTAAAATTTAATTAAAATTTGTAATTAAAATTTTTTAAAATGTATTTTTTATATAAAAATTGTAAATTTGACTTAAAAACTATAATTTTAGTTTCAAATACGTATTTTTTTTTACTAAGAAAATGTATTTTTTTTAAATGAAAATTGTAGACTTAAATTAAATTAAAATTTACAGAAATGTATTTTTGACTTAAAAAATATGATTTTAAGTTCAAATATGTAATTTTTTTTATTAAGAAAATGTATTTTTTTAATTGAAAATTGTAGACTTAAATTAAATATTTTAATTTAAGCTTCAAATTTGTAAATTTTACCTTTAAACATGTATATTTTACCTTCAAATTTTAAATTAGACTTAAAATTTGTATTAACAAATTTTTTAACTGTATTTTTAAATTAAAATTTGTAGATTTAACCTAAAAATTAACGTTTCACCTTAAAATTTTTAATTTTTGTTTAAAATTCTTTAAAATGCATACATTTTTTAAATTAAAAATTGTAGCTCTAACATAAAAATTTAAGTTTCGCCTTAAAATTTGTAATTAAATTTTAAAAAAATATATTTTTAACTTAGAAATTGTAGTTTTGCCTTAAAAGTAAATTCAACTTAAAAATTACAGATTTAACTTAAAAATTTGAAATTACACATATATTTCTTTAATTAATTTTCAAGTCATAAACCATACTGAATTGTCGCAAGGTTTAAACTAACTTTAAATACTAAAATATTTTATTATTCTAATATGCAAAATTACTTTAAAGTAGAAAAATATTTTAGTTCAAAATTACTTTAAAGTCAAAAATTACTTAAATGACTAAAACTATTTTAATTTCAAATTTAAAAAATCTCTTTAGTTTGAAATCACTTTCGAAATACTTAAAATTAATATTTAAAGTTACTTGGTGAAAAATAAAAGTCCTTTAAAGCCCAAAATTACTTTAAAACTCCAAATAGTTTTAAGGCATGAAATTACATTAAAGCATAAAATCTCTTTAAAGTACAAAATTACTTTAAAGTACAAAATTACTTTAAAGTACGAAATTACTTTAAAGTGAAAAAATTTTTCAAAGTACAAAATTACTTTAAAGCACAAAATTACTTTACATTCTTAAACCATTTTAAACCTTTTAAAAAATTAAAAATCCCACACAATTTTCTTTCCTATTTCTCATTTCTCTTGAAAATAAAAAATATTTTTTGCAAAAATTCCAAATCCAGTTCGCAGACAGTATATAATTTTCAACAGTTTTATATAAATTAAATTAAATATATAATACACAATGTTGCATGTTTGCGCATTATTATAAATATACAGTGGAGTAATTGTGCTCTCATCTCAATTCAGCACCAGGTGCAGGTAATCTGTTTCAAGGGGTTTTACCCATTAAGTTGAGCGGCGCCGCATGGATTAACTAATTTACTTATTCGTTACATTATTCTAATTCTAAAGAAGCATTTTCCTACCTGTATTAAATATTTTCAATTCTTAAGAAGACGTTTATTGAGACAAGCAATAAATTCCAGAGTCAAAAGACTTAATTGCATATTCTTTCAAAGTTACCATTTTTTTTCAAAGTCTCAAATTTTTTTCCCCTCCGATTCAATTTTCTTTTATGAATTTAACTATTTTTTTCCTATTTTAATTATTTTCTTCAACTTTCACTTCTATTCTTATTACAATTTCTATTTCGATTATTTTTATTTATTCAGTTATTTATTTCTTCATACTTTAATTTAATTTAATTTAATTTTTTCAAAATTATTTATCTACTTATTCAGGGAGATCGTTTTTTTGATAAAAAAAAATTCTGTTTAGAATTTTAAAAATAATTTTTGGCAAGTTCGTATCATTTTTGTTCTAATTAGTGCAAATATTAATTAATTCAAATTTAGAGAATAAGTTTTGACACTTTATTGAAAAAGAAATGTTTTAAATTAAATTATTTTTCACTATTTTATAATGTGACATTTGTTCTACTTTAAAAATACAACATTTAAAATAACATTTTTACTAACATTTTATTTTTACTTTTTGAATTTTTTTGCAACTTTCTATAATTTTATATCTAAAATAAAAAATTTAATTATTACGTGAAATTTTATTAAATTTTTTGGAAATTAATTTAATTGTTTTCAAAACATTTTTATGCAAATTTTGTGAAAATAATAAAATTTTATTAAGGATTTCAGTTTAAATTCTAAGAAAATAATTTTAAAAAATTAACATTAAAATTAAAAAATTAAAATTATAAAAGTAAAATTAAAATAATTAAAATAATTAAAAAAATAGAAAGATACAGAAGAATTTAAAAGAAAAATCTCTTTTTTGGAAAATTTCTCTCCAAATTTCCCCCAATTTATTTCGAATAAATACCCAATAATAAACTTTTGAAAGAGATGGTACATCGAGATAATGACAGTTTTTATGACAATTGCGAAACGAAATTAGAAAATGCGTCTCTCTATTGTGAAGAGAAATTTTTGAAAAAAATGGGCGGGCAAGTGACATCTTTTTCTTCGAAATCTACTTGTGTATAAATGTGTGTGAGTGTGTGAGGGGGAGAAAAAGAGTAAAATGAGTTTTCATTGTATACTTAATTTTACAATTGAAGGTGTGTTTTAGGAAATCCCTTTTTTACCCTCAAAAGAAAATTTGTACGTACTCTCAATAGCCAATCGTAAATAATAAAAGTGGCTAGACGTACCTTTTTGTTTCACTCTGACCATAAATAAAAAGGCATTGAATACATTTTACTTGTACCTTATCTTTTGTAATACTTGACTTCCTTTTTAAAAATGAATAACTATAATATGTATTATATACCTGGTAGTCATTTTGGAGTCAACTTTTTGCTTAAAGTTTGGATTAAATTCTAAATATTACCCGTTGGTTGGTAAATTAAAAAAAAATTTTTAAATAGTTTTTTTTAATTATGTACACCTGAGAATTTTTTTAAAAAGAAATTTAATAAAAAAATCATTAATCCAAAGTAGTTTTGTACTTTTAAATCAAATTTTGTGCTTTAAACTTATTTTGATATTAGAAATTTTAAATAATTTTTATAATTTAAAGTAATTTATATATTGTAAAGTAATTTTAGTCTATTAAGTAATTTTATACTTTAAAGAAATTTTGCGCTTTCAAGTAATTTTGACCTTTAAAGTAATTTCGTGCCTAAAAGTAATTTTGTCCTTTAAAGTATTTTCATTATTTACAAAGTAATTTCATATTACAATGACTTTTAGAAATCTAAAATAATTTTTATAATTTAATGTAATTTTTATAATGTAAAGTAATTTTAGCCTATTAAGTAATTTTACACTTTACAGTAATTTTGTGCTTTAAAGTAATTTTATTTTTCACAGAGTAATTACAAATATTAATGTAAAAATATGTCAAATGAAATTTTAATCTAAAATATCTTTTAAAATTTCAAATTACTTTTACTATAAAGAGTAATTTTAGAAAAAAGTAATTTTTATAAATTTTAAATGATTTTTATAATTTAAAGTAATTTTAGTCTTTTAAGTAATTTTAAATTTTAGAGTAATTTTATACCATAAAGTAATTTCAATTTTAAAAATTTTTTTTAAAAAATTCCAATCTAAAGTAGTTTTTGGAAATACAAATTACTTTTGCTTTAAAGAGTAATTGCAAAAAAAGTAATGTTTATAAATTTTTAATTATTTAAATTTAAAGTAATTTTCGTTTTTTAAGTAATTTTTATCAAATGATTTATAAATTTTTCGGTGAATTTAGTTTTATATGTAATTTTGTGACGTTGTGCAATATGTACAAATTTACAACGTATACAATTTTAAACTTTTACCAAACTATACATGGTAATTGTTGACACAAAAGTATTTTAAATTCTCCGCCATATTAAATTTATCAGGAGAAAATTTACATAAATTTCAATAACAAATATTGGTAAACTTAAAGAAATTATTTTTCAGATTTTATCAAATATACATTTACTGTTTGTCCTGAAATACTAGTTTTAAAATAAAACATGTATTTTAAGACCGATGTGAGCAAAACCAACAAAAAATTTAGGTTTTTGAAAAAAGTGGGGGTAAAAAGTAAAAAAAATGTTTTTTTTTTATTTTTAATATGGGAGTCGTTTTCTATGTCCTTTTGTTCGCTGAACACGATTCCAGGTCGTAAAATTGCCTAAAACGTCATGATTTTGAGAAAAGTGGGGGAAAATACAGAAAAAAATTATTTTTTTGTTTATTTTTGATATAGGAGTCATTTTCTATGTATTTTTGCTCGCTGAATACGATTCCAAATTGCAAAATTGCCTAACACGTCATGATTTTAAAAAAAGTGGGGGTAAAGACTTAAAAAAAATATTGTTTGTTTATTTTCAAATATGGGAACAGTTTTCAATGCATTTGTGCTCGCTAAACATGATCCCAGGTTTCAAAATTGCATAATACGTCAAAATACTTTATTGCAAAATTATACCAATGAGAAAAATATTAACAAATTCTACTTTAAAGTATTTTAAATTGAAAACTACTCACAAAGTTCAAAGGGATTTCTACATTACCGACTGGTGGTAATAATAATAATAAAAATGAGAATAATATTAATAATATTAAAAATAAAAATAATAATATTAATAATAATTTAAAATAATTTAAATATTTCCTATTGTTTTTTAATTACCTGTAGAACTGTGAGATTTGCTTCTTGACTGAGGGTGAGTTTCTCACTATCACTGGGATAAGCGTTGTACCTGTGCTCGTAGAGCCATCTTTTTAAAATTTTTACCGAATGCTTCGGTAAATTTCCTCGACGTTTTCGAACGGAATGCGTTCCCGAATGATGTAAAATTCCTGAATGACCTTTGCCACGAATTGTCGACGAATCATGTTCAGCGTCTGATCCGCTTTGATCGTCATCAGTGCTGCTCGACGATGGAAAGCGTTCCCTCGCTAAAACAAAAAAAAAATGCAAAATTCAATTAAATTTTTAATTTCTGTTTTCACTAAAATAAAGTAAATAACTTAAAAAACGAATTCAAAAAATAAAATTACTCAATATAGAAAAAAAATTAATTATTAATAACTCATAAAATAAGCCATTAAATTGCAAAAGCAGGGATTTAAAAAAAAATGACTAATTTCCCTTTATATCTTAATATATATAAATTTACATTTCCTCAAACGCTATGTATTGGAAATTTGCTTATATAAAAGTTTACTGATGAGGTCGATCAATAATTAAAAATGAGGAGGAACAAAAAAAAATTTATAATATCGTTTAATATAGAAAATTTATATTTTTAATTTATTTACGATAATTCTGTATTTCTTTCATAATATTATAAACGGAGAAAATGATTCAGCATTATTGCCATTGATTGTTTATATCGAAGGTCTTAATTTTCTATCTCTTCGCCAGTAACAAAGTCTTGAGATAAATAACTTTGAAAACGTATGTAATAAAAATAATAACAGCAATAATAATTACTGATAATTCATAAGAACAATAAAATTTAAAGATAAAAAAACAAAAAAATAAATAGAAAACAAGAATAACAAAAAAAATAAATATTATTTTCAATTAAAAAAAATAAAAAGTAAGCAAATAAACTATGACGGTAAAATAAAAAATATAATAAATTTTTAATACAATTTTTATTACAATAAACAATAGTTACGTTACCACGTTTTTCATTAAAAAAAACCCCGGCCAGGAATTTTATTTTTCCCGCTCAGAAAAAAAAGACTAAAAAATTTGTTCTAAGATTTCAATTCAATTATTTTTTTCAAGTTTTAACTAAAATTTCACTCTAATTCAATTATTTTATAATTAATATTTATAATTTATTTATTAATATTTTAAAAAGAAATTCCTTTAATTTCAATTATTAAAAATAAAAATTCTCCAAAAATTAAAATATTTTTAAAATCCAAATTGTTTACCAAACAATTTAATAAAATTTCGAATAATTTGAAAATTTATCAATTAAATATTTAAAAAAAATAACTAATTTCAAAAACAAATTTAGAGAAAAATGTTTCAAAAAACTTTTATAATTTTACTTTTTGTAAATATTTCGAAATTTTAAATCTAAAGTTTGAAACTTAATTTTTTCTTTTCTTAAATTATTTTTTATTTCTTAAATAAAACTATTCACAAAATTATTTAAACTAAATTCAATTTCAAAATTTGTAAAGTTCAATTACTGTTAACAATTACTCTACGAAAGAAACATTCGAAAAGTTGAATAAAAAAAATGTCTCCACAACTGGATTCGAACCCCAAACCCTTGCGACTAAAGTCGATCCCTCTACACACCAGGCTGTGATACAATTTCTTTCTAAGTTCACCAATTTCGTTTCTTTTCCTTAAATCTCATCGCATTATTGCAACTAAATTGCAATTTTAATATTTCAAATCAATAAAAAAATATATATAAATATGCTCATCAAAAATAAATTTAAAAAACCTAATAAAAATAAAAATAAAATTTAGAACAGTTTTATTAGGAACAGAATGTAAAGAAAAAATAGAAAAGTGTCTAAGAAATGAAATAAATTACTTTTTTTGTTTGACAGCTTTTAAGAAAAGTTTACGACAATCGCGTGCACTTGCAACAATATTAGATGTTTATATATATAAATATACACGCGAATAGATGCCAGTTAATTTGTTTTCATCGATCTATCGTCATTGACCACGTTCAATCGAGTATTTGGGTTAAAATTCGCGCTCAAATAGGTCGTTCAGGGCTCAAAGGGGAGGGGGGGGTTACTTGACCCGACCGAGAAACGATCATGCCATATACACTACGAATCATCTCTTTTCATTTATGAATTCACAGAGCCAATAAAAATACAAATAGAAATATTATCCAGTTTCCCCCCAAAAAAATAATAAACAAACACTACGTAGGGAAGAAAAAAAAATAATGTTCTCATTTTAATGTCACGTTAAATAATTTTAAACAATTAAAAAACATTTTTTAAACTATTCTTTTGTTAATTAATTCGATTGTTAATTCAATTCAATTGTTAATTAATTCGATTCTTAATTAACAAAAAAATTAAATTGCAAATAAAATTATTAATCATTATTACTAACTTTTCGAGAGAGAAAAAACAATGAAAAAAGAGAAATGAAAATAAAAAAAGTACTTGAAAATATTTAAATATATGAAATTATTTATTTCTAATTGTATTTCTTTTTTAGTAACAAGTATATTAGGTAATAATAATAAAAGATAAAAAAAATAATTTTCTTTTAAATAAACTAAGAATTTAGCAAAAAAAAAAAAAACAATTCATGAAGAATCGAACCCTAGCTTTGAATTTCAGCAGTCAGGTGCCTTAACGATCTAGGCCAGCGACACGAATGCAAAAAAATAAATGTTATATTCAATTTAAAAGAGCAAACAATAAAAAAAGGGAGTGTACTATAAATGACAAACTTTTTAAAATTGTTATCAAAGAATTAAATTTCAATTAGGAAATAAAAAATAAAAAAATAGGAAGTAGAAAAAAAATAGGATATAAATAAAAAATTTTGGAGTCAGAACAACGAAAATAAATTTTAGTCTAAAAAAAACCTATTGAACTTGAAGGAAAATAAAATATTCAGTAAAAAAAATTTCCCTGTGAAGAATCGAACCCCCGATCGAAGCCTTACAGTCAGATGACTAAACGACCGAGACCAACGTAATAAATAAAAAAAACATCCAAAAATTTTCAATTTACATCTAAAACACTCGGGAAAAATGATGCAAAAACACAAACCACGCAAGATACTAAAAACAACAAACTCTTCAAAGCGAAATTGTTGTCAAGAACATATAAATTAAATTGAGCGTGAAGTTTCATGATTTGTCGTGTCATGAAATAGAGAAAGAGAAGAAGAAGAGGAGAGAGAAAGACAAGAAGAAAATTGGCAAAATTCCCAAGTGTCATTACACTCTTGATGCGTTTCCGTATCACAGAATGAGAAATAAAAAAAAACCACCCTCCTCATTTATTTTTCACGCACCATAATTTTTCAAATTACCATAAAAAGTAATTAAGCTGACTAAAAAAAGGGAAATTCAAAAAAAAAATTATTTTTTTAAAATTAGGTAAAAAGAGGGAAGGGGTAAAATTTTGATTTTTTTTCCCCCGACCTCCCTCCACGTCAGGTATCCAATACAAAATTGCAATGCGTCTTTTACGTGCGAGTATAGATAATAAAATTGAAGGAAGAAGAGAGATTCGCTCGTTCTGAAAATAAACGTGCCGGCAGCTGTCGTCTTTCCGTATTTAGCTTGGATATGTGGGACTGACTCAAGAGACTCAGAAAAGACGTCACAGGTCATTTGACATTTAATACTCCACGTGCGTTATTCTCAACTCTCGTCCAGTTGATGGATTTTCCTATTTCATTGTGCCGTCCTCAAAAAAAAAAAAAAAAAAAAAAAAAATAGTCAACTAAAATCACTTGCAACTTCTTCCTAACATAACACGAAGAAAAAAAATTCTTAACCTCAGCAATCGAAATTTTCCAGGAGAAACAAACAAATTAAGCAAAAAAATTTAGTTTTTGACAAACAAATTTTTTTTGAGACACAATAAATTATTATTCGGTTGCAAAAATACTAAATGAATAATAAATTAAAATGAATTCATATCAATTTGTATTCTCCGGGATTTTTTCATCGCTTTTAGAAGAGAAGAAAAAAAAATTTACAAACTGCGCCGATGGCCGTGAGGAAAAAACCCTGATATTGTAATTTTACAGCTAGGGTTCGATTCCTGGGAGAAATTCGGAGCTTTTTCAACTAAATTTTTACTCGTTAAAAAATAACATTTGTATTTATATACATTTTCTTCCTATTTATAATTAAAAATATGCAATATTCACAAGTAACAATATTTATTTCTATTAATATTTAATATTTTAATTAAAAATAGAATTTATTTATTTAATTAGTTAATTATTAAATTAACACTGAAATTTATTCGATAAGTTAGTAAACTAATAGGTATCATAAGAATGAAAATTATAAAATTATAATTTTATTTAATTTAATAATTACTAGGTAAATTAACTACAAATTTATTTACTTAATTACATTTAATTAAATTTATTCAATTCACAACAATTTTTTCGTCGTTTTTTGTCTACTATTTCTTTGTTACTGAATTCTTACCAATTTAAATACTTTTTACACATGCAAAAAAATGTACTTTCACTGGGGATCGAAGCTTGGCCTTAAAATTGCCTACCACGTCTGGATATTGAAAAAAGAGGGGTTAAAGAACCAAAAAAATTTATTTTTTCGCTTATTTTTGATATGGGAGTGATTTTCAGAGTATTTTTGTTCGTTGAAAACGATTTCAAGTTTAAAAATTTCCTACCACGTTTATATTTGCAAAAAAATGGGGACAAAAATACAAAATATTGAGAATTTTGAAAAAAGTGTGAGTAAAAACTGAAAAATTATTTTGTTTGCCTATTTTTGATATGGAATTCGTTTTCTAGGTATTTTTATTCGCTGAACACGATCCCGGGTTCAAAAATTTTGCAACTTGTCAAAATTTTGAGAAAAGTGGGGGTAAAGACACTCAAAAAAAAATTTTCCCCAAATTTTGACATGGGAGTCGTTTTCTATGTATTTTTGTCCGCTGAGCACGATTTCAAGTTTCGAAATCGCCTAACTCGTGACAATTTTGAAAAAAGTGGGGGTAAAGACTAAAAAAAATATATTTTTCCCCTATTTTTTGATATGGGAGTCGTTTTCGATTTATTTTCGTTCGCTGAACACAATTCCAGATTTTAAAATTTCCTAAACCGTCATAATTTCGAAAAAAGTGGGGGCAACACTCAAAAAAATTTCTTTTTGCCTATTTTTCAATATGGGAATGATTTTCTACATACTTTCGTTCGCTGAACACGATCCAAAGTCCTAAAATTGTCCAACGCTTTTGGTTTTCGAGAAAAATGGGGATAAACTCCCGAAAAATAGAGGACTTTAAAAAGAGTGGAGAAAGACTAATAAAAAAAATTCTATCAACACGGAAGCTTTTTTCTCAGTGCAAAATAATTAAAAAAAAATTTTTCTTCACTTAAAACCAAGAAAAAAGTTCAGTATTCAAAAAAAAGTAAATTTGCATTGCTAAAAACAGAAATTGCGGTATCCAAAAATAATTTATCGCAAAATTGGATTACGTATTTTTTTGTTAGTAGGTTAATTGAGATAAATAACCGATAAGTACTTGTGGCATAATAAAAAAAAATTTGTATGTCTGAAAAGTGTTTATCTCTCTCCTTTTCTCTGTTATCGTTCTCGCCAAAAATTATCTCTTCTATCGCATGAATTATTCGCATTTTGTACGAACAAAAAAAAATGAATCGGCAAATAATTAAGAATCTATTTCCTCATATGTCGTTTATGCAATCATCATCAAGATAAAAAAAAAGTAGTTGAAAATGTCTCTTTTTTTATTTTACATACTGAATACAATTTGTTCATTAGGAAATTTTTTTCTGCTATAAACGAACCTAATTTTCAAATTTAGGTCGAAGTTTATGTTTTTTTTTAAAAACATTTTTCAACGTGACTAGGCTTGCAAAAGGCAAACCTAACCTTAAAGTTGCAAAAAAGAGAATAATTACTATACACAATTTTTTTTTTCGTCTATAAATAAGCATGGAAAATTATTGGGAAAAAAAATAATTAATTCTATTTCCACAGAGAAAGATTTCATCAGAATGAAGAAGTTAATTATTCAAAATTGTAAATGTTGCTGTTTGAAAGCGTGAATGGCGGAAACCGAAACTGTTCGACGGCGAAGAATTTCCATTCGGTAGGTTCGGAGGTTAATGTAGAGAAAGAGATATTTTTTTTCTGTCAAAGGTGAAGGCGGCAGGTAGCGGTTTTTATCGTAAAGCAAAGAAAAAAATAGAAGAAGAAGAAGAAAAAGAAAAAAAAATTGCAAAAACTTGAAACCGGTTCGACATATTCTGAATATTGATCTCTTTAGCAATAAAACGCAGTCAAAGACTACGATTAAATATTAATAGTAATACAGAGACAAATGTTGCAGAAGTTTTTTCTTCTCTACTTTTTTCTTCATTTTGTTCCTTTTGTTTTTTTGTGTCTGTTGTTTTTTGAGTTTGTTGTTTTTTTCTTTTTGTTTCTTTTTTGTATTTATTGTTTTTTTCGTTTCTTTTATGCATTTATTGCTTTTTTGTTTCTTTCTTGCGTTTATTGCTTTTTTGTTTCTTTTTTGCATTTGTTGTTTTTTTTTTAAATATTTATTTTCATTTTTTTTTCTTTTTTTTGTGTGTTTTACATTTCTGGTATTTATTGTTTTTTAATTCAAAGTGAGAAAGTTCCTAGCAATGCTAATAAGACAAAAGTCTTAAGGTCAACGAGTTTATATACTCTTCGTGTGTTTTTTCAATTTTTTTTTTCTTTTTCCTCTTCTTCTTTTTCTTCTTTTCGCTCCCGACTTCTTAATCAAGTCACTTCACTTTTTCACTCAATTATTTCGTAATTTATAATCAACTCAATAGAATTTCAATTCTCTTTTTAATTTTACCGCTTTTATTTATTGTCGTTGAAATACAACTTTTCCATTTTATTTATTCAAATTTTTTCACTCTATATATTAATGAATATAAATTTTTACATTCAGAATTTTTTTTTCCACTTGCTGCGACTATATAATTATCCAATTGCCTTTTCAATTTATTCAGTAAATATTATTAAATTCCCAATTGATATTAATTTATTAAATCAATTTAATAAATAATTTATTTATTGTCAAACTTTCAGTAAAATCGGTTATAAATAAAAAATTACAGTTAATTTAATTAATAATTAATTTCATTTCATTCTTAATTAAATTCCTTTAATTTTTTTGAATTCAAATTAACATTGTTAATTAATTCCGTAAATTATTAAATTAACATTGTTAATTAATTCCGTAAAATATTAAATTAATATTGTAATTAATTTAGTAAATTATCAAATTAATATTGAAAATTATCTCAGCAAATTATCAAATTAACATTTTAGTTAGTTAACCAAGTCATTGGTTAAAATTTAAAAAAAAAAAAAATTTTTAATGTCGCGACGATAGCCGCAGGGAATAAATGCTGCCTTCACAATTTTGAAGCTAGGGTTCGATTCTTCGGGAAAGTACTTAAAATTTTTTTTTCCTATTCCTTCCAATATTTAATATTTTATTTATTAGTATTATTATTTAATGTTATTTATTATTATTAGTACTATTATTAAATATTATTAATATTTATTATCATCAATATTTATTACTAAAAATATTTTTTAGCATTTATATTCTTATACTAATAAAATTAATACAGTTTGGAAAACGAAAAGTTAAATTAGTAAAAGTTTGGTTCATAGACAAAAAAAAAAAAAAAAAAAAACGGAGAATTTTCCGATTGAAGAATTCGCGTCTATTATGTTGACAGGAGAGGAAGCAAGAGAATGAGACGGCATTTATATAAATGTTAGAAAGAAGATGTCTGTCAGTTAATGATCGGAGTAAAACGAAGAGACGAGCCTTTGCTCACCGATTGGCTGATTGCACAACGGTACGCAATGTTAACTATATACACATACATAAATATATATATATGTCTGAACTAAAAGTCCTCCTTTTACATATACGCGACGTTTTTCATTCAGAGAATAAATTATGTCACGTGTGGGAAAAAAATGTATATATGCCTATCTACGTCGCACAAAACGGAAACAAATCCACATTTTCCGCTACTATTAAAACATTAAAATCATTCTTCACTATTTCCACACGTAATTTCGAAACTTTGGGGGAAAAAATAATAATAATAAAACTCGAAAAAAAATTATTTTTTATCAATTTTTTTTATAATTTATTTAGTTAGTTATTTATTTATTATAAAAATTATCTTTTCTTGAATTATTCAATTCAATATTTACGTTTATTATAATTATTAACTATTACTTAATTAATAGTATACTATTTTTTTAAATTATATATTTTATATTTTATATATTTTTTAATAAATTATTTCTTGCGAAATAGAAATAGAAACAAAATTAGAAAAATTCTGATAAAAAAACCCTGGATAAAAAATGTTGCAACTTCAAGTGGAATCGAACCCTAGCTCGGCAATTTTCAACAGTCGGGCATGTTTGCCCGTGGCTAATGACACATTCACTGAGAATTTTTCCAATTTTTCGAAATTTTTGTCTTCTGACGACAAAAAACAGGTGAAAAAGTAATTATTATTTTTCTAATAATTTCCCAGTGGGGAAAAACAGATTCGATGAAGAATATTTTACATAAAAATAATTTTTTAAATAATAACAAAAATAGATGAAATGTGGGGAAAGAATTTGATTAGGGAAAAAAAAATTAAAACGCATTCAATTACCGCTTATAATAGTCCATAATTGGAAAATTGTCCTTGCTCCTAAAAAAAAAAATTTTTTCTTTTTTAAACCAAAGCCTAAGTCTCTTTCGAGTTGCCAGATCGTGAATCAATTTAATAATGCAACCATTTGCTACGGCTCGTCTCTCCTGGCACTCCTGACAGACCTTGAGTCCTCATCTTATATATATATGTACTATAAACTCTAACTTTAAATTTACTCTCTCGCGCGCGCGGAGAAATCCCTCAATTCAATTTACGTGGAAATAGTGCCGACGCGAAAAACCAGTCAATTCAACTAAATATTTTACAATTTATCACCACTCGTAAATGCTTGTTATATTAATATCGTCACAAAATGCATCTTGAAACGCGAAAATAGACGCCGATTTCGACATATGTAACTCTTAGACACCCTCCCCCCTCCTCCTCCCTTAACCTTCCACTTAATAAATTAATTCGATTTTTTTTATTTTCTTTTTTTATATCTAATTATTTTTTTCAATTATAATTATTTCTGTTACTTTATTATCAATATTTTAAAAATAAATTTAACTATTAGTATCAATTATTATTAATATTAATATAATAATAATAATAATAATAATTATTATTATTATTATTATTATTAACAATATTAATACTTGTTACTAGTTATTCCCATTTAAAAAAAATTACTCTTTAAAATAAAGAAATCCCTTTTTTTTGAAATATCACCACGAATATTTAACCAAAAACCTAACCTAAAAATACCCTTCACCTGAAATTTTAAAATTCATCTCATTTCTAAAGAGAAAAGTTTTTCAAAATAGATTTTTTTTCACTTGAAAGTAAAAAGTGGCAAGAATTTTTTACACTCAAATCCAAATTTTTATAAATTATAGTAACTTACAAGTATACAGTGAAAGCGTTTCTTTAATATTGTATCGCATATATATTTTGTGTATATTCACGCCAATATTATGGCTGTTATCAAACGGAAAAGATGAATAATTATATCGATGACTTGGCAAATTTTGAATAACTGATTCCATTAACTCGAGACTCGAGATTTAATATATATATATATATATATATATATATATATATATATAATAATAATAACGGTTGGGCTTGGAATGTGAAAGAGGGGGGAGGGGAGAAAATAGTAAAGTATCATGCCAAAGAAAATAAATTCAGTGTTGATAGTAACATTAAGGTGCATAGTTCAAATAAAGATATCAATGAAGTACAAATTTTTAATTATTCAATACTGTTAATGAGCTATTGTAATATTAATTTACCCCCCCCCCCACTCTAGACACGTTAAAAAATTGTAGAAATAGATTTTTTACTTTACTTTTTTAATAAAATTGTAGTAAAATAAAAATATTTAAATTAATAATAATAATAATAATAAAAATAAATACTTAATAATCATAAAAGTATTCAATAATAATAACAATGAATAATAATTATTAATACTAATATAAAAATAATGTATGTATTATTATAATATTATAAAGTAATAATTAAAAATCATATTTTGACAATTATAGTAGAAAAAAAATAATTCAGTCAAGAGGATTCGAACTCGCGTTTCGAATTTCTACAGTCAGGTACCTAACGACCTCGGCCATTGACGCAAAAATCTATTTTAAAAATTCCTAATTGTCAATTTTTTCAATTATAAAGGCAAAAAAAATGTTTAAAAATTAAAAATTGCTTTAGACAAAAATTGACTAGAAAAATTATAAAGCGAAGATTTACAGAAAAGATAAATTATTCAGAAATCGAAAAATAGTTTAAAAAATAAAATATTAAACAATGTATCATAGTAACACAATGATTAAGATATTTTTATACCTACATATAAAAATATATAATAATTTAATATACATAAAAGATAAAATTACGATATCAGTGATAAAATATACACACATAACTGGCATAAAAAAAAGAATGAAATAATATTAACATACACAAGATAAAATATAAATAAAAACTAAAATTGCCAATTAAGATAATTATAAATTAAAATCCAAGATAAACCGAGATAAAACTATTTTGTTTCTTTTTTTCTAAATTAAATCAAGTATCAAGTGTTGCAGATAATTTTCATTTTTCCTTTTTTTACAAAAAATAAAAATGAATTTTCAATACAAAATATAATACTGACATGAGTTCTAGGAGAAAAATGGTCAAAAATAAAAAAAAAATGGGTCAAAAATTAAAAAACAGGGCAAAAATCCAATTGAAATTAAAAATTCCAATTAAAAATCCGAAAACAAAAAAGTTTCTATGCTAAAAATCAAAACACTGATAAAATACGTTAAATCCAGGTGAAAATGGGTCAAAAATAAAATAAATCCGGTCAGAAATGAAAAACATGTGAAAATCGAATTTAAATAAAAAATCCAATTTAAAATCCAAATACAAAAAAGTTCTTTCGCTAAAAATCAAAACTCTTATAAAATGAGTAAAAACTAGTCGAAAATAGGTTAGAAATAAAAGAAATCAGATCAAAAATAAAAAGCAGGTCAAAATCCAATAAAAATAGAAAATTCTAATAAAAAAAACCGAAAACAAAAAGGTTCGTATCCTAAAAATCAAAACTCTGCTAAAATATATCAAACCTAGGCAGAAATGGGTCAAAAATAAAATTAATCTACGGTCAAAAATAAGAAACCGGTCAAAATCAATTTGAAAATAAAAATTCCGATTAATAATCCAAATACAAAAAAGTTCGTTCGCTAAAAATCAAAAACTCTTATAAATTAGGTCAAAACTAGTTGAAAATAGACTTCGTTGAAGTTTACAACGTTTATGATTAACGATTGAAAGAAAAAAATTATTTTCCTACTAATGAAAATCATATTTTTTGTTCACAAATATTTTTTTTTGTAAATCATTATTAAAAAAAATTAATCGTACAATTTTGTTTACAAAAATTTATAACAATTTCCCCAAAAAAAATATTTTTTTCTAAAATCCTTTACTATAATCGTTGCGAACTTCACCAATCTGAAAATAGGTCAGAAATAAAATTAATTAGGTCAAAAATAAGAAACCAGGTCAAAATTCAATTAAAAAAAAAAATTCTAATTAAAAAATCAAAAACAATATATTTCGTTCCCTAAAAATAAAAACTCTGCTAAACTAGGTAAAAATGGGTCAAAAATAATAAAATCAGGTCAAAAAAAGAACCGGTCAAAATCCAACTGAAAATAAAAAACGCCCCTAAAAAATGTGAAAAACAAAAAGTTCACGAAAATAAAATAAGAAAAGAGTTTGAAAATTCTTTAAAAAAAAAGAAAAAGACAAAAATGCATTGTATATAGGATATAAATGAAAAGGAAAAGACGAATGTTTGTTGGGTAAGAAAAGACGAAGTTAAGTATTTGTTTGGTCCCGCATATGTGTCTCAAGATAATGCACACACACACACACACACATATAAACATAAATGTACACACTACATACTTGTAAAGCAATTGAACTCAGTTGACTTTAGAATCGCGTTGACTGGTTCGCATTCTGAACTGTGTCTAACGTTTCGTTCCGTCGCGTCGTGAGCGGGCAATAATTCTCAACAACTCAAGTTCACCTTCGAGAGAAACTCGACGATGCGAAAAACGAACGAGGACGATGCGAACAGAAACAAGGATCGTGTGCGTGTATTCCTGCAATTATACCCCCAGGGCTGTTCAATATATATATATACACAATCCTATATAACAATTTTTCATATAAAATCACCTTCTAAACTAAATTCTCAAGGAATTTATCAAAATAGACTAATTCAAAATTGAGCGATCAAATTTTACACTGTACATGGGAATGTTAAATTCAAATTTCAATTTGGAAAGAAAAATCTCGTTCTGTATCAACGAATTGCAAAAAATTATTTTTAAAAAATTTTAATAATTATAATTAATTATTCAAAGTAATATAATTAATTAGGTAATTAATTAAGTAATATTATTAATTCAGAAATTAATTAATTAATATTACTAATTAGATCATTTAACAATTAATACTCTCTAAATCTGAATTAGTAGAAAGTTACTAACAAAATGGTGAAAAGTCGTCCACTAAATGATTTAGTAATAATTCTACTAACAATTAGTAAAATTTTACTAATTGTTAGTAGAGCGTTAAACTGAAAAAAAATTCATTTGATTCAAATAACCGATTATTTGACTATTATCAAATGAATATTTACTTGAATCAAATAATTTTTATTTGAATCAAATAAATTGTATTTGAATTAAATAATTTTTATTTGAATCAAATAAATTGTATTTGAAGCAAATATTATTTAATTGATTAAAATAAAAATTATTTGATTCAAGTAAATATTTATTTGACAATAGTCAAGTAATCGGTTATTTGAATGAAATAAATTTTTTTTCAGTGTAATTACCTACTAAATTAGTTTTATTATCGCATTCACCATATAAATATTATACCTGCATATTAAAGTTCAAATGTGCGGAAATTTAAATATTCAACAATAAACATAAACATGATCCTTGTTAGGGAGGAGAAAAAAAAATGATTCGAGAGAGGTTAATTTAAAGCATTTGCATAGACCGCAAGTATACTATTTAGAAAGAATGTTCTTTTTTTGTTATTACTATTATTATTGTTATTATAAATGACAGACTTAAATCCATCATTGAACTGATCCCGCAATCGTCAACCACAAATACTGACGAGCAACAATATTGCATATATCTATATGTACAATTTCTATATTTATGCGCGTTATGTGTATAATCGACTTGTATTCAATGCAAAACAAGGAGGCGCCGTGTGCGCAAGCAGATGTCAAGGAGGTTATTGCATTAGGGCGAATATGCAATATAGTCCCATTTTTATACATATTTTATTTTTTTATTACTTTAGTTAACTAAAATAATAAAAAAAAATTTTTTTAAATGCTGTTATATGCTACAATAACGATAGTTATTATAATATAATAATATTATAATGTAATAACTATTATAATATGACAATATTATAATATAATAATTATTATAACAAAATAATATTATTATATTTAACCATCCAATCTGTAAAAGTGGCCTATCTCCAAAACAAAAATTAGGTTATGTTTATTTATCGTTTTGCCTCCAATGGCGGAACAATTTTTTTAAAATAAAAAACAATGTTTATTAAATATTTTGGATCATGATTTAAAAACCATTAGTTTGCACTTAAAAAAAGTTCATCATCTTTATTTATTATCACTTTGAAGTTAACAAACATAACCTATAATTTCTTGAAAGTGGAGCGTCACAAGTATTAATATACTTTTAATAATAAAATAAAATAATATTATTAGAATTTAATAACAATATTTACTATTAACTTAATTAATTTCGTTAACTTAATTAATTTTGTTAAATTCATTAACTTCATTAAAGTAATAGAAAAAGAAAAGACAATAAAATAATAAAATAAACTACTGAAATATTTGTTTTATATATATGTGTGAACAATAGTTAGTGTTCGAAGGAAAGAACAAAATTTTTTTTTATTCCTCTTTAACGACGCACTAAAATCGAAATAATTTTTAGTAAGAAAAAAAATCATTTGTCTTTGACTTTTACAACAACAACAGCTGCTGCTAGTTCGTTCTTCAGGCAAAATGAGAAAGAAAAGAATGAAGAAACAAAACAAAAAGAAGAGAGGGACAGGTGTTCTTCGTTACAGAGAGTTAATTATGCGTCATGTGCCTTTTATACGAAAAAAAATCCCCAAAAAGAGAAACAAAAAAAAAATCGTGCGAATCACTATAGCTGCTGATAAATGCCGAAAAAAATTTCTTCTCTCATTAATTATACCATCAGTGATAATCGAAAAATAATTTCGAACAGCAGGTAACAAAATGTGTGTGAGAGAGAGACACACATTACAAAATAGTGTATTTTGATATTTCAAATAATTTTTTACTATAACATTAATAGTATGAAAAAATAAATTTTAAAGCTGTGAAAAAATGGGGGACTAACTCTGTTGGGGCTCGATTTATATTATTATTATTATTATTATTATTATTATTATTATTATTTTTATTACTATTATTATTACTATTATTATTATTATTATTATTATTATTATTATTATTATTTAAATTACCATCGAAAAAATTAAAGGATTATAAGAAAGAAAGGGCTAAACACATGATCTACATAATTCTTTTCTATCCCATTAAATAAAAAAAACGATTGCGACCAGCATACATATATATATTTATAAAGAAGGTTTTATATAGATATATAAAACAAATTCAATTCTAGGAATGTCTTAAGTGGGTCGTCGAAAATTTAATCGGATATAATATAGCCAAGAACCGCGACTAAATTCGTTGAGAATTCTAATGAACACCAAAACCTAGAGACCCACACGATTATATATATATATTACATATATTATAATGCATACAGATGTTCATCATTATAACAATGTTGGCATTTAACGATCTCTTAAATAATTTATCGCTCATCATAATTGACAGTTCTTGTAAATTTGAACCAAAAAAAACAAGAAGAAAAAAATTCTCACAATGTATATTCAAAATGGAAAAAGGGAAGAGAAGTAATTTTTAAACTTGTCATCATAGTGTATTTCATATGCTGTAAGATAATCATCGTCATAGTACTAATTATGTAAAAATCTTACGAAAATTGTAAATTTTATTTGTAGCAATGATCATTAATTTATGGACTTTGGGACTATTTATAAATGGAGGTTTTTGAATCTATCGCTCATCCTTCATGATGTATACTTCTGTAAGAATAATAAAAAATAATGCTGAAGAATATCCGAAAGTAATGCTAAAGAATATCCTAAAGAAATGCTACAGAATACCATTCAGTAATGCTGAAGAATATTCTAAAGTAATGCTAAAAAATATTCTAAAGTAATGCTGCAGAATATTCTAAAATAATGATGAAGAATATCCTAAAGTAATGCTCAAGAATATCCTAAAATAATGATGAAGAATGTTCCAAAATAATGCTAAATAATATTCTAAAATAATGCTAAAGAATATTTTTAAATAATGCTAAAGAATACTCCAAAATAATGCTACAGAAGATTCTAAAGTAATGCTGTTTAATAACCTAAAGTAATGCTGGAAAATAACCTAAAGTAATGCGGAAGTAGAACCTAAAGTAATGCTGAAGAAGAACCTTAAGTAATGCTGAACAAGAACCTAATATAATGCTAAAGAATACTCTAAAATCTTAGCTAAACCATATTTGAAAATAATGTTGCATACTATCATAATGTAATGCTGCAAAGTACCATTATTTTGTGGTATTTTTCAGCAATTTTTTTTCGGTCTTTGTCTACAATTACTAACAGTATTATAGAGTACCATTATGGGGCATTTTTCAGCAATTGTTTTTAGGCATTATTCAACATTTATTGAATTCCATTTTAGGGAATTATTCAACACTATTTTGATCTATTAATCATCACCACTTTGGGGCATGAATGTTACCATTACTTCTTTGGGCCTTTGTTCAAAATTTTCCAAAACAAACAATTTCCGAATAAATAAAATCGAATTCTAAACATTGTAAAGAACAAACACATTTACAACTTAGGCTATAAAATTTTATAGTTACACACTAACCAATAAAGTTAATGCATCCAATTGCCAATAAACCCACACGATAATTACACTTCAACCTTTTTCTCATTTTTCTTCCCTGACTTTTTTTTTAAATTTTTCACTTCATCGTTTTAAATATGGATAGTATTTTAAATATATAAACATTATACGCTCAGACAGAGAGAGAGAAACGAAGCTTTTGACATAAACATTTTCGTTTTAAATCACTTTTCTCTAATGGCAAGTCGTGACTCGAAAGCAATTTAAATAAATGATCCATCGTCGCACTAAAAAAGTAAAAATATACTTTTAGTCTCAGTATTAAAAATAAAATATTTCAATGGTCATAAGAGATGTCAACACACTTGACGTCTCTTTAATTTTCAACCCAAAAAAGTATTATGAAAATTTCATATTTCTTTGACTATTGGGGAAGAGAAAAAAACAAAGAAATATATATTCTTTTTCATTTTTGTCACTCTTGCGGTTATTTGAGATAGGTTTTCCGCCTCTTAACGCGATCCAAAGGCCAACGGAAGTTCAGACGGACCTTTGTTCTCGATCGCTATAAGGTTCATTTAACGATCTTCTTTTTTCTTTTTTTTAGGTCATCGTTACGTGTTATGTATATTATTTCCAATTCTTCCAATTTCGAGAATTATTTTAAGAAATCATTATTTTTACCACCCATACTATTTTTTACTATAACAATAGTAATTGAGTAAGTCGGCTTTATTTCGCTCCTATAATAAATTTTCAAGAATAAAAGATTTTCGTGAAAATTGATTGTATTCTGATTTTTCAATTTTTGGAGATTTTTTTGTTGTTGTTTCTTTCTGTTTGAGAGAAAATTTCTATAACGGCGGAAAGTTTTTATCGTTTTCATTTATAGATATATTTTTCTCAATGAAATTGTTGTGTCGCGGTGGGAAAAACGTGCTCGATACGCGCGAGTCTGCCTTGTCGATAGACATGTGGACCCCGTATACAGAAATCCAGCCGCTCGCCACGTGGTTGCTAAATGTTAACTGCTGTTGGTTCGAAAGAATAGAGAAAAGATTCTGCTCGATTTTTTGTTGCTGTCAAAAATTTTTCTTTTTGTTGTTATTCGTCAAAAAAAATCCTCTTTCTTCTTTGCTTTCTTTTTCAAGAATATTCTTAAATGACATTATAAAGTGGAAATAGATTTTAAGCGTGTCATCACAATTTAATGCTGTAACAACTTCGTCGTCACTAATTATCTAAATACCTAACGAAGTTGTTGGAGCAATAGTCATTAATTTATAGAGACATGGTAGCACAAAAGTATGGCAATATATTTCCAAGAAGTTTTAAGTGATCTATAAAACAATGTTGCATTAATCTTTTAATTTTCTTTTTATAATTTCCTTAAAGTAGAAAATTAGGGCAATATCAGGAATATTAATGTTTGTTACAATACTGACGTTGTTATCTAACGTAATGCTACAGAAAATTCCAAAGTGATGCTAAAGAATACTTAAAAATACGACTAAACAATACTTGAAAAACAATGCTGCAGAATATCATAAAGTAATGCTAGAAATTACTTAAAAATAAGGCTCAACAATACTTGAAAACAATGCTGCAGAATATCATAAAGTAGTGCCGAAGAATATATTCTAAAGTAATGCTAAAAAATATTCTAAAGTAGTGCTAAAACATTCTAAAGTAATGCTGTAGAATATCCTAAAATAATTTTATAGAACACTTCAAAATAATGCTACAGAATATCCTAAAGTAATGTTAAAGAATAGTCCAAAATGATGATGAAGAATAACCTGTAGTAATGCTAAAGAATACTCAAAAATAATGCTACAGAACATTCTAAAATAATGCTCAACTGTAACCTAAAGTAATGCTAAAGAATACTCAAAAATAATGCTACAGAACATTCTAAAACAATGTTGAATTAAAACAAAACTAAGCTGAACAAAACCTAAAGAAATGCTGAACAATAACCTAAAGAAGTGCTATAACAAAACAATCTAATGGAGAGCTGAAAAATAACCTAAATGAATGCAAAACAAAATTGCAGGTCATGCTGAAGAATATCCTAAAGTAATGCTAAAAAATAACCCCAAGTAATGCTGAAGAATATTCCAAAGTAATGCTTAATTCGAACCTAAATTAATGCAACAAATAATTCCAAAGAACTGCAAAACACCCGGAAGTCCTGCCAAACAATATTCCAAAGTACTACTCAAAATTAATACCAAATATAATCCTAAAGCAAAAAAAGAAAACCCAATTGTAACAATTATTACTCATTTCCAAAAAATTCACACTTAGTCCAACCTTTGTGTACAAAAAAAATGTATAAAACATTCAAAAGAAAAAATCCCTCAAACATATTCTAAAATGGTTTAAAAATTGCTCTCCCAATGATCTCAAATTGACACAAGTCACATGTGGAAAAAAAGTAGGTCACAAACAAAAATCATCGACTCAAATATGTATATATATATATAACAAAAAGGGCGGGAATTTACGAGAAGATTCGTGAACAATGTATATTCTAAGGGTAAACAACCCTCGGCTTTAAGAAAGAAAGAAAAAGAAAAAAGAGAAAGAAAGAAAGAAAAGAAGGGGATTGACAGCTGCAAAGAACATGCTTTGGCTATATACCTGCGGCGAAAGATTGAAGTGTATATAGCTATATATTTGCGAACAACACTCTCATCTGTCTCTCTCTTTCTCTAGATAGACATATATATGTTGCATGCTTCACAATGTAAAGTATAGAGATAATGACATTTGAAACAATAAAAGTCAACGAGTACGATTCACATGATAAGTGGAATTACACTAAATGATGACAATCATATGAGCATTATTATTTCAACTGCTGTTACTGCTACGTACCTGTACGTTCGCCATTCATTCTCTGCTCCAGATGCATTTCTGCTAATTGACGACTGTCACTCGTCGATTGATTATGCTCTTCCGGTTCCACAATCATTTTTCTTTTTTGGCAAATTTTCCTCTTCTCGTCGATTT
This sequence comes from Leptopilina myrica (nomen nudum), assembly GCA_032872475.1. NCBI lineage: Eukaryota > Metazoa > Arthropoda > Insecta > Hymenoptera > Figitidae > Leptopilina > Leptopilina myrica (nomen nudum). The sequence continues at coordinate 43,509,204 of CM065462.1, read as the reverse complement.
TAGGTCTATTTTAAGTTTTTACTTTTCGCTTTTTTTTAAACTGTTGCTTTAGTTTATTTTTTGTAGTCTTCTTCGTTAGTGGTTTTTTTACTTCTTTAGTCTTCTTTTTTTATTAATTTCTTCTTTAGTAGACTTTCTTTACATTTTCTTTAAATTTCTTAAATTTCTGACTTTGAACCTTCTTCCTTAAGATGTTCGCCTCTTATTAGATCTCTTTTCTTTAAGAAATTTAAAGATATTTTTACAGTTGAAGCATTTCAAAAATAGGCTTTGTTCTAAGTAGTTTGGTGTGTTTTTTAATACTATTCCTCAAGATACTTCTTTAAAGATTCATAATTCTTTAGGAGCCTCTCAAGAAGATCAAGTATTTGGCAAAGTTTTTCTGTATTCAAGATGGTCACTTTCTTTGAAGTCACTGTTTTTAAAGGAGTAGTTGCTATTTTTAAAAAAGTGGATCCTATTTTTAAAGATGGTTACTACTTTTAAAGATGGTTGCTATTTTTAAACACGATTACTATTTTTACGAGCAGTCACTGTTTCTAGTAGTCACAATCTTTAAAGTCGAAGATCGAAGATGGTTACGATTTTTAAAAATGGTCACTATTCTTCAAAATAGTCACTGTTTTTAATATTCCTTATTCTTACGGATGTTTATCACTTGTTTCGTCGTTCAACACTAGTTTGGATGTTCACTTTGTCCAAAGTATTAACACTTCCTCGAGACGATCGCTGCTTAAGGTGACAGTATTTTAACACAATTTTTGATGGCACTTTCCTATCAACAACACTTTTTAAAATCACTACTTCTAAATTGATGCTTTAAAAAACTTTTCGGATCAAACAAATACTTTTTCCTTCGATCGAAAGTTTTGATGATCCAAAGGTACAATAATCCAAAGCTGTAATGCTCCAAAGGTACAATGATCCAAAAATATGCTCCAAAGACACAATAACCCAAAATTTAATGTTCCAAAGTCTTATTGATCCAAATTTGTATTAATCCAAAGCTACACTGTTCCAAAAGCATAAGATGTGTCTGACAATTTCCGAAATTTCGTCTGGCCCTTAATGTCCACTACTACTGCCGCAAACTTAACTTCTGTTTCCACTAGTTCCAGTATTCATTTTGCTATCAATTTCGATGACAAAATTGTTGAATTCTTGAAAAACAATTCTCAAGTCTTTGGGCAAAGATCGTCGACAATAGTCACCGTCACTATTGGGAATGACAGGAAAATTCAATAGCACTCGTCAACTGTCAGTCTACTTCCAACTGGTTGCATTTCATTACAAAAAAAAGAAGAAAACCAAACACAAGATCTTCTACAACGACTGAAAATTGTCGAGATGTCGACAAACATCTTCACAACGTTTGTACTCTCCTCCTCGAAAATCCACCAAATACACGGTTGTCATTTCTTATCGTCGTCATTTTCCACTCGACAATTCGACACATTCCCAAAAAATTACAATTACGTCCAATTGACATAATATTCTTTCCCACTGCCCCTTTTTCTTATGTTATTGAATATTTATTCACCACCAGAGACATGACATTTCACGCACACTCGAATAAAACACAAAATCTTTTTCTCTCGTATTCCTCCTGCGAGGATAGATCACAAATTGCACCTCGTCCACGAGGATTATGCGGAAGCATTGAGATTTTTGATTTTAGATAAAGCATTTGAGTTGGGGTTTCTGGGATTTTAATAATGGAGATTTAAGGTGATAATTTTCGGGCAAAACTTTAATGAATGAGAAGAGAGTTTTTTTATTTTGATAGAGAAAAAAAGAAGAGAGAGCGCGTGTATTTGCAAGAGTACAAAACAGATGCCAGAGCAAGACTGAGAAGGAATTGCTCTATACGAAAAGTTTCAACACGCCAACGCCGGCTTGACAGCCCGGGGTCTCGAGGCAACTCGACGAGAGACCCTCTTTTACCCGCTTTGTACCAAGACATCTATCCCCAACACTTGGCCTCCATACCGGTTGGCGGGAAAACGTATCTTATGACAGCTGCCGCCGGCCGGCCGGTCTCGCCCTTCTTTGCGAGCTTCTTGTTCTTCTTTGCTTCCTCTTCTTCTTCTTCTTCTTCTTCTTCTTCTTATTTTCTTCTTATTTTCTTCCTTTTTTCATCTTCTTCTGCTTCTGCTGCTTTTACTACTTTTTCCTCTGCTTTTGCTCCTTTTTTCTCTACTTTTACTACTTCAACTATTTTCTTTTATTGTTTATCTAATCTTTTGTCTACCTTTCGCCTTTTACTACTTCTTGACTTTCTACCCTTTTGTCTTTTACTACAGCTTACTCCTTTTACTACCGTTTCTTCTCTTACTACCTTTTTCCTTTCATTACAATTTTTATTAAAATTCTTATGGAGCTTTGTTTCTTTTTCCGTTCACTATACAGTGTCAGAATTTTTCGACCTCTTTGTTGGCTTAGAAGTATCGAGAAACTAAAGCAATGCTGAATAGGAACCTAAAGTAATAGGCCGAATTAATGATAAACAATACCCGAAAATAAGTTTGAAAAATATCCAAAAGTAATGCTGCTAAAGATCATAAAGTAATGGTGCAAAAAATCCTAAAGTAATGGTGCAAAAGATCCTAAAGTAATGATGCAGAATAATTTAAAGAACTGCTAAGGAATACAACAAATTAATGATATACAACACTTGAAAATAATGCTGGAGAATAATCTAAACTAATATTAAAGAATACTACAAATTAATATTAAACAATACTTGAAAATAATGCTGCTGAATATCCTAAAGAAATGCTGAAGAATAACCTAAAGTACTGCTGAAGAATAACCTAAAGGAATGGTAAAAAATAACAAACTAATGCTAAAGAGTATTCTTAAAAAATGCCAAAGAATATCTTTAAGTTCTTAAAGTAATGCAAAAAAAACAGCAAAATAATGTTAAAGAATATCCTCACGTAATACTAAATAATACTTCAAAATAATACTAAACAGTGCTTGAAAATAATGCTGAAGAATAGTATTAAGTAATGCTAAAAAATAATCCTAAATAATGCTACAGAATAATTTAAAGTAATGCTAAGCAATATCCTTAAGTAATGCTAAACAATACCCTTAAGTAATGCTAAACAATATCCTTAAGTAATGCTGAACAATATCCTTAAGTAATGCTGAACAATTTATTAAAGTAATTCTAAACAATATCGTAAACCAATGCTAAATACAAACCAAAATTAATGTTACAAAAAATTCCATATAAATGATATACAACACCCTAAAATGATATTATATAAGATTCCAAAGTAATCCTACAGAATATACCAAAGTAATGCTAAAGAATAGTCCAAAATAATGCTAAAAAATATTCCAAAGCATGAATGCTAATGAATATTCTAAAATAATGGTAAAGTACGTTCCAAAGTAATGCTAAGTAATATTTTAAAATAATGCTAAATAATATTTTAAAATAATGCTAAAGAATATTTCAAAATAATGCTGAAGAGTATTCCAAATTAATGCTACATAATACTTAAAAATAATATTAAAGAATATCCTAAAGAACTACTAAAGTATATCATAAAGTAATGCTGAAGAATAACCTTTAGTAATGTTAAGGATTAATCCTAAATAATGCTGCAGAATATTTTAAAGAAATGCTAAAAAATACCCTAATGTAATGGTAAATAATATTAAAAAATAATGCTAGACATTACTTAAAAAAAAATGCTGTTTAATATCCAAAAGTAATGCTAAAAAACACTCCGAAATAATGCTGAAAAGTATCGTAAAGTAACGCTGAAGGTTATCCTAAAAAAATTTTATAGAACGCTACAAAATAATGCTACAGAATATCCTAAAGTAGTGCTAAAAATATTCAAAAATAATTATGACGAATAACCTAAACTAATGCTAAAGAACGGTCCAAAATAATGTTAAAAAATAGTCCAAAATAATGCTTCAAAAATATCCTAAATTTTTGTTTTAAAAAATCCTAAAGTAATGCTAAAGAACAGTGGAAAATAATGATGACGAATAAACTAAAGTAATGCTAAAAAATAGTCCGAAATAATATCATAAAATAGTCTAAACTAATGCTAAATACTATTTATCCTGTCTTGTTTTTCTTTTTACTTATTCTTCTTATTAAAGTTTATTTCCTTTTTGGACAATTTTTTTTTTGCAGCATCAGAATTTTTCCGTCCTCTTTGTCGCATAGAAAGTACCGAGATAAATTTCTGCATACTTTTTATTGTCTCATTATCAACAAGCTGTTGACTGAAAGTTAGGACAAGATGATTGGAGGATGTGTGGCGTTTGTTTTAATCATGTGACAACTGTGCTTCAATGATATTACGATTGACAGCAACTTCCGCAGATTAAGTCGCAGATTATTCTAGTTTCGGATTATTGAAATAGGGTAACGGTTTATCGAGAGTTTGATTATATAGGTAAAAGGCAAAGCGGTTCAAGTTCTACCAATATAGTTCCAATATTACTTCCATCGTTACCTTTATTCCTACTTCCCTTTTTTCAAGTAATATTTAGTCAAAAAAAGGGGATTCAGTTTAAAAAACATGTTTTTTTTTAAAAGTAAAAAGAATTTTAATTTCTACATTTACTTACGAAATAAACTCGGCACCAAAAATATGTTGTTCGTCAACTCACCTAAAACAAAAAGAGATGAAAGTTTATTAGAATTATGAAACAAAAAATCAAATAATTTCGCAACTGAATGATTCTTTTACAATAGATTAAGTAGATTCGCAAATATAAATCTTGTACAAAGTTAAATATTAAATAATAAGGAGTACAAGAGAAACAAAATTCTATATTTAGAAAACCAAAAAATTTCCATTTAAAAAAAATGCAATAAAACCACTTTCTTTAAAAAAAAATATGATTGAGAGTGAGAGTAAAGGGAAGAAACAAAATTCATAATGAAGGAAAAGAAACAAAGTGCTAAGTCGAGAGATGCGATATCTGTTAAACCGCACACACTTCGTTGAAAAGATAAAAGACCTATCGTTCATTAAACCGCAGACTTTTGATCTTCACTTGATTACTGTTTAAAGTGGTTTTTCACACCGATATATATGGATATGAATAAATTTCAAAAGCTATATGTATTTAAAGAATCGTAAATGTCGCGTCTCACAAGGGACTGTAATTTAGAATTTGATTTGACTTCTGTGTAAAGTATGTGTATGGATGTAGGTAAATGCTTGCACTTAAAATTCGAGGTTGCAATTCTTTTAATGATGGTTGCAAAGGTTGTCTTTGTAATCATAAGTTTGCAAACTTGGTCTTTGTATATAAATGCTATTGCTGATGGTTCTTTAAGCTGTTGTGGTAGTAAAAACACCAAAGAAGGAGGGAAAGTAAAAATTTCTTGATGAATCTTCTCCTTAAATTAGATTTGAATTCCTAACAGAAAGATTGCAGATGACTTTTAGCTTAAGTAATGCTAAAGAATACTCCAAAATAATGCTGCAGAGTAATTAAAAGTAATGGTAAAGAATAACCTACAGTAATGCTAAAGAATAGCAACAAATAAAGCTGAAGAATAACCTAAAGTAATGCTAAAAAATAATCCAAAATTATGCTGCATAATATCCTAAAGTAATGCTGAAGAATAATAATAATTCATCCTAAACAAAACACAAAAATATTTCTGAACATTACTTGAAAATAATGTTGCAGAATATACCAAAGTTATGCTAAAGAATAGTCCAAAATAATGATGCAGAACATCATAAAGTAATGCTGTACAATATCCTAAAGTAATGCTGTAGATTATCCTCAAGTAATACTAAAGAATACTTCAAAATAATGTTACAAAAAATTCTTAAATAATGCTGACGAGTATCCTAAAATAATGCTGCAGTTTATCTTAAAGTAATGATAAAGAATACTTGAAAATAATGCTGCGGAATATTCTAAAGTAATGCTACAGAATACTACAAAATAATGCTGTAAAATATCCGAAAGTAATGCTGAAGAGAACTTCAAAATAATGCTACAAAATGTCCTAAAATAATGTTAAGGAGTATCCTAAAGTAATGCTGCAGAATGTCCTAAAGTAATGCTGAAGAATATCACAAATTAATACTGAACAATATCACAAATTAATCCTAAATACAAAGTACAAATAATGCTCCACAAAATCCTAAAGTAATGCTACAGATCACTTCAATAATAGTGCTTAAAAAAGTTTTTAATTAATTTAAAATACTTTTTCGTATTTTGGAATTCGAATTCGTTGTCTATGTAAAACAATTTCTATACGAGACAACTTGTAAAGCATCTATATAATGCCCTCGATGTGGAGAATTTTAATCGACTTCCTTTTAACCTGACACAAGTTTATTAATGCCGTGGAACTTGTCAATAAATTAAAAAAAAGCCCCGTTTACATAAACGTATTTATATACATTAGTTGACAAAATTGAAATTAGTCCAAGAGTTCAAGAATGGAATTCAAAACATTTCCCTCAAAAGGAAAATAGAAAAGAAAAATTCATTTACTGAATAGTCCCTTTATTTAAAACTATATATAAATTCCCTTTTTTTTTGTTTCACCATACGGTGTGCGCGCATATAATAAAATATTCAAGCGAGAAGTATTTTATCACCATTTGTGTTAGAAAAATATTGACTAAACATTTCGGTCAATATTTTTCCTCCTCCCGAAGAACATCTTGTGTATATGTTCAAATACTATTATATTCTAAATTGACTTCATTTTTTCATTTGAATAATCAAAAAATGAAGTCAAAATTTGAAAAAAAATTATTGTCCTCTCACTAATTTAAATATTCTTCAGGTTGTTGTTTGTTCGTTTTGCCAAAAAGAACAGAAAAATTATGATAATTCACGCGAGGCCTTTCTTCACTCGTTTTCAAATTTCCTAGAAAATAAACCTGACTTTTTTCTTCACGTCCCTTTTTCTACGAAAATCAAAAATTCAAGGGTTTCAACACCTTTTTAATTCTATACTATATGTGAAGGACTGAAAAATGAAATAAATCTTGAAGATATTATCTTTCAGGTAAACTTTGTACTAAATATGTATTTTGTAGAGAGAAATATTTCTCTCTTTTATAGATTATGGCGAAACAGTAGGGAATTTTAAAAATAATAATGTTTTACGATTCCGACCTCTCTGTTCTAAAGGAAGTATGTAGTTTATGATGAAAAATATGTCATTGGGAGAAAGAGAATATTGAAAAAGTTTTTATATTACTCATTTTAAAATCAGTTAATAGCATTTTCCCTCTGGTTAAAATCCAATTTTTTTCTCTTTCTTTTGGATTGTAGAGCTTTTTTTTTAGAGTAACCGAAATTTGGCAAAAGTATGAATGGAGGATATAAATTATCACACTGGGGAATTCCTCGGGAAAAAATGGGGTTTTTCCACACAATTCTCAACGAGATTTATTTTAATTTTTATTTAGTATAAATTATTATACAGTAAATCCTGCGGGGAAAAAAATAAAGACTTAAGCTACTTTAACAAACTTTTCAATTATTTCCAATCATAAAAGAAAAAACTATCAAAAATTGTTTTCAAGATTAAAATTCAATTATAATTTTCTAGAGATTTAAATTCAAATTATTCTCTAATTCAATATTACTGTTAATATTTTTTGAAAAAGTTCCTTAAGAATTTGATAATATTAACAAAAATAAAAAATTCACCGAAAATTAAAATATTTCTAAAATCTCTCTGTTTTTAAGACAATTTCATAATATTTCGAATAATTGAAATATGCCAATTAAAAATATAAGCATTTAAAGAGAACAATATAAATATTTTTAATATAATCATTTTTTTTACTATTTCGTTTTTTGGGACATTTTTATTCCTAATTTTTTAAAATTAGTTACCTTAAAAAAAATTGTATAAAAAGTTTTAGAAAAAACTAACTTGTTCAGAATTTTAAATTAAAATTTTAAAAAAATTAACTTCTATAAAATTTTAATTTAAAACATTTTAAACTTCAATCTATATTAATCATATTAATTCAACATTCTTCTCGACATTGTAAGGTATAAATAAATTTTTCAAAAATTAAATAATCAGGTCCAAAGGTAAAATATTTTATATGCGACTTCAAAATAAATTTTTAATTACATATATTATTAATTTATATATTACTTTTTGTAATTTTTTGCAACTTTTTTTGATTTTAAATCTAAAATAATGTAATTTAATTTTTGTATAGAATTTTATTGAATTTTTTGCCAATAAATTGAACTATTTTATAAAGAATTTCGTTTAATTTGAATTTTTTTTTTAAATTTTGCATCTGAAATTATTTTGAAATTAAAAAAATAAACGTATATAAATATAGATATATACAGATATAATAGTATAGAGGAAAGTTTCACATGTCTTGAACTATATAGTGCGTAGAATCTTTGTGACGACAATTTTCGCTAATTTTACCGAGACAAACGGGATTCCGTCCGTACTTGTCATAGTCGCGAGAGTAAGACTCGTATGTCATCGCGTCTCCGTTGACTCGGTAAGAAAATGTTGTCTCGCGCGTTCCTTTTCCTCCTTCCTTATTCTCCGAGTGTTTTTCTTCTTTTCATTTCGCCTATTTCTTTCTTTTCTTTTTTTTTTACTTTTTCCCCTATTACATTCTCCTCATATCCAAATTACTTTTTGCAATTTCTAATCAAACTATAAATATACATCGCTTAATTTAATTCAGACAAAACTAACATTTAACTAAATTTAATACAACAAAATAAACATATGTTTTAAAAATTTCTCTTCTATTTCTCGTCTTGGTAATATTTACTCAATATGTATTTTCTTTTTTAGGTTTATTTATAAACATTTTAACAATATTTTAACAACATTTTAACATTATTTTAACATTTAACAAATATTTTAACAATATTTTAACAATATTTTAACAATATTTTAACAATATTTTAACCAGATTTTAACAAGATTTTAACAAAATTTCATATTTACTAATTTTTTGTTGCGCCAAACAATATTTTTTTTGGGTCAAACTAAAAATTATAGCCTCGATGAATGCAAAATTAAATAGAAAAATAATTCTTTCCCGAGTGTACTTGACTTTTTCCAAGAGTTTTCCAACTTTTCCCAATTATATAAATTTTCAAAGCATATTGTCTATACACCGCATAGATGATGATAGATCACAAATACAACAGACCAACAATTAATTACGAACAAAAAAAAAATCAATTATACCTGCGCGATAGATGAGAAAGAAATCGATGATAATAATAAATAGAAAATGAAAATGACAGGTTTGCCTTGGCCGCAGAAATTAGGCGCCATCGAAAGATATAGTTCTATTTGTTCAAGTATATATTATGTGCATTTGATAACGAAGATGGTGTTGAGTGAAGGCCAAGGGGAACGAGGAGAGAAGGAAGAATAATACGAAAGAACAAAAATAACTATATGTATACATATATGTATATACTTATAAGAAATGATGAAGAGATGTAAAGAAGAGGGAGTTGAAGAAGAAAAAAAGAGGGAGTTTAACTGAAAGAGATTACGCAACCAACACGCTTACATAATCACACACAAGCGTCTCCTTGGCCCCCCCCCTCTGCAATTATACAAGAATTCTCCCTCCCCTTCATTCTGAGGATATTGTACAGTTGTCAGTGACATTTACGACCTCGTTTTGCAGTATTTGTCAAAACATTGACTGCATTCTTCTCTTCTGGTCTGTCAAAATTGTGACAGATTTCGTTTTAGAAAAGAAATTTTTTCGGATTTATAATTAATGGCACTATTGATAACGACCATTAAATGATAACTACCATAACTGTTAATCACCAACACCACTAAAGAACAGTCCCAAAATAATGCTAAAGAATAGTTCAAAATAATGCTAAAGAACAGTCCCAAAATAATGCTAAAGAATAGTCCAAAATAATGCTAAAGAATACTTGAAACCAATGCTGTAGAATATTCTAAAGTAATGCTAAAGAATACTACAAAATAATGCTAAACAATACTTGAAAATAATGCTGCAGAATATCCCAAAATTAATGCTGAAGAGTACTTCAAAATAATGCTACAGAATATTCTAAAATAATGTTGACGAGTATCCTAAACTAATGCTGCACAATATCCGAAAGTAATGCTACAGAATATCCCAAAGTTATGCTAAAGAATAGTCCAAAATAATGATGCAGAATATCATAAATTAATGCTGTAAAATATCCGAAAGTAATGCAGAAGAGTACTTGAAAATAATGCTACAGAATATTCTAAAATAATGATGACGAGTATTCTAAACTAATGCAGCACAATATCCGAAAGTAATGCTACAAAATATCCGAAAGTAATGCTAAAAAACATTCTAAAAATCTAAAGTAATGCTAAATAATTTCCAAAAATAATTACAATCAGTACACGAAATGCTGCAAAGTAATGCTAAAGAATATGAAGCATAGAAAAGTAATTAGCAAGAATAATAAGAAGCATAAGAAAAGGAGCAAAAATGAATAAGAATCATAAAATAAGAAGCCTTAAGTAAAAGAATCGTTAAGTAATAACAAGCATAAAATAAGAAGCATTAACTAACAGTACTAATAGAAGTTAAAGAAACATAAAAGACTCAGAAGCCTAAAATAAAAAGCATGAACTAATAAGAAGCCGAAAATAATAAGAAGCAATCTACATAGACACCCAACCAAAAGGATCCCAATCTTTCAAAAAGCATCTATAAATAAACTCATAGTTTCAAAATTTAATCTTCCACTATCAACACAATGTTTGCCTTTTCGTTTAGTACTGCACAAGATAACTAACATCCGTATGCTTACATTATATATATATACAAATGCTAACAATCTACTACAACAAAAACTAACAATAAGTGTATAATGCGAAAGAAAAAAACCCCCTATCCAGGTACTTTGTTTTTTCTCCTCCTCTTCCTTCTCCTTCTTCTCTTTTTGTTCCTTTTTCTCCATCATTTTTCATATATAGAACAATATAGAAAGAAATGTTGACCTCCTTTTTTCATGGCAAATCATCGTTACGGATAGTTGGTGTTCTCGCGAAACGTCATGGCCAATATAGAAAACAAGTGGCTTCCGCTTTATCCTGAGGCGTAGGCGTTTCATTCATAAAACTCTCTAGTCCAACCATATGCGAGAGAGATCGAACCGCTGCGTGTTGTACTACTATTTAGCCATATACTTTATGTATACAAATGTGTGTATATATATACGTGTGCCACAATGTGCCTCGTGAGTAATTGTACACAAACAATATTCTAAAGGATACGACGTTTACCTATACTTTCAAGATTCATCTTTCACTGAATTTTAACCTTGGCAACAAGGGACACCCTTTTTTTTTACTTTTCCCAAAGGTTAAAATTCACTTTTAATTCCTAAACCGTTAGGTTAATCTAGTTTTTGTAGCTCAAAAGTAGGCAACTCTTCAAAAATACGACTTCAACATTTTGATTTTAGAATGTAGACTATTTGTTTCAATGGACAAGTTTCTTAAATGATTCCAAATCGAGACGATAACCGAATCAGAAGTGTTGCGAAGTAACGTTTTTGATTCAATTTGGAACCCTTTGAAAAATTGTGTTATAGTGTTCGGTTTTTTGGCTCAATTTGGAATCCTTTGGAAAATTGTGTATAGTATTCGGTTTTTTGGCTCAATTTGGAATCCTTTGGAAAACTGTGTATTCAGTGTTTACTTGTACGTTCGTTTTGTATGTATATATACTTCTCCCGGCAAGGACATTACACTGAGGCCATTAAGAGACTGTTAATCGCCGATGGCGCTTTGAAAATGCCTCTCGCGTTTTACGTCCGCCTCTATGACTTTCAAGCGAGAAAAGCCAACCTGTCAATATTCTTTAAATATCAAACTAATCCCTTCCCTCTCCTCCTCTTCCATCTCCATTAATTAAGTTTTTTTTTCTTTCGAAAAATTGTAATTTCTCCATCGCTTGACACAAACTTGTTAATTGCTTTAATACCCAGAGACTTTATCCGTACTTCACAGCTAATTTAACCCTATTAGCATTCGAATAATTCTGGAAAAATTGTTACTATTATTGCTTTGAAGTTTACTAATTTTACTAATTTAGACTATAGTAGAGCATCTTGTAGCCGAATCTTCAAAAATGCTACAGTATTTTTAATTTTTGCCAATTTTAGTGGAGCAACATAGTAGATGTTGTATTAATGATGCCTCAGCAGTGATAATATTGTGTTTTTTTGTTGCTTAATCTGGTAATTTTACTGGAGCATTAAATACTTTGGGTATTGAAGAACTTTTCGTAGGAGCATTATCGAAATCTGCTCCTTGAGATGATACAGCTTCTTTTGTAACATAAAAGAAAACAGTTCCATAACAAATTTAGTTGAACCTATAAAAATTTACTGCTATTAATCAGTATTTTTGTACACATTACTCTTTAGTTTTGTACACATTGCTCATCAGTTTTTGTACAACATTACTCTTCAGTTTTGTACAACATAGCTTCCTCAACAACCAAAGTAGTTAATGCACCAGAAAATTACAACTTTTAGTCACAATATTTTACAACAAACTCTTCATCCTTAAAGCACACTTCTACCATGTCTACTGCCTTTTCTGCAATCCACAATCACTTTCAACTAATATTTTCACTTTAAAAACTATTTGCCTCCTTCAAAAAAAATCTTCAAACAGAACACAACTACAAAACACTCTATTTACCATCCTTCAAAAAAAACCCGGACAGTTAAAAAGAGCAATTAAAAATAAAAACAAACCAAAAAAAAAGAATTACAGTAATACACATTACAGTCAATTAGAGAAGTGTAAATAGATTCCTTTTCACATATTTTCGCAGATTTACCAATTTCGGTACGTCAATATATTATACACATATATATACTCGCACGATATATTCTTAATTAGGAAAAGAATTTACCGTTTAAAACTGGTTCCCCACGAGTCAAGGTAATCGAATCGATTTCATAATCTAAAGCGCGTGTGGATACTCTCACATAAAGTTATAGTAGAGTTAAATTTAAATCCTAATTGGAATACAAGGACTACTCTTTCTTTGTGGTCCTCAATTCTCTCTCGAAGGATCAATCGTATTCTCTCCTCTTTTCTTGTCGTCAAAAAAAAAAAACGGAAATACATATTTCTATAAGTATAAAAAATATGTCTTTTTTCAACATAAAAAAAGAGATCAAATCAAGAAAAAAAATAAATTAAAAAAATGGAACAAAGGATTATTCATATATAATTTTACGGTTAGTTGAAGATTATTAACAAGAGAAGAGAGGGAAATAGTTGCAACAAAATTGAAAAGTCAGAGACAAATTATGAAAATTATACAAATTTACGAACGCTGACAGTAATTTTTCAATTAAAAAAAAGAAGAAAAAAATACTCTTTTCTTGATAATTATTTTACAAAGTATTTTTTGTAGTGTTATTTTTTGTTTTAATCACTAAGTAATAGTTAATAGTAATTATAAATTTTTTAATTACTAAATACTATTAATTAATTTCGAAATATAAAGTGACGACTTTATATTTAATTTCTAAATTAAATTCGACTAATAATAAATTACTAATGAATAATTGCTACTAATTATTAATTACTACTACATAATTGTTAATTATTATTACTAACAATAATTCTAAAAATCCATTTATTTACAAAAATGTTTCTTTAAATTTTGAATAATTTAAAAAACTTTTAATTTAAATTATATTTAAAACTATAACATAATTTTAAAAAAATGGACTAAAAATATTTCAAAAAACTAACTTATACGGAATTTTTAATTAAATTTTATTTAAAATCAAGCTTTCTAAAACTTTAATTTAAACATTTAGAAATTCAATCCACATTAATAATATTATAATCCAAATTTTAAAAAGTAAAATATTAATGCAAAATATACTTTTTTCAGAATCTTAATTTCTAAGAAATAAAAAATGTTAAATAATGTAAAAAAAATTTACATTTTAAAAAATAACAGTTTAAAAAACATTTTGTATTAATTTTTCTCCTAAATTCTGTAATTTTTGTAACTTTCTATAATTTTGAATCTAAAAAATACATAACTTAATGTTCGTTTAGAATTTTATTAAAACTTAAAAAAATTATAATTGAATTATTTTGAAGAAATTTATGAAAACTTGATGAATAATTGTAAATAATTTAATTCTTTTTAAAGAAATTCACTAAAAATTTTATTGGAAATATAATTTTATTGAAAAGAATTGAACTGTTTTACAAAAATTTTATTAAAGTTAAATTTTTTTTCTTTAAAAGTTTGTTATTTGAAATTATTTAAAATTACAAAAATAAATCATTAATTGATATCATTATTTGTCACTAATTATTATTGCCTGAATTTTTTTTCTAATCTTGTAAGAAGAAATTTTAAGAAAATGCCAAAACATATAATTTTAGAAAGAAAAAGAAAATTTTAAGTTTTGTAAAAAAAAGGAAAAAGACAGAAAAGAAAAGAAAAAGGGAAACAAAAGAAAGAAAACCGTTCGCATTTTGAAAATAAGTCAAATATATAGTGATACGTATATTACATCGTGCGAATTGCAGATTTTTGCATACTCATCCTTGAATCGTGTTCCATTGAGTAAGCAGAAAGACGAGACTTTACGCGATATTTTTTTCTTTAGTTTTTTTTTTTATTCAAGAACGTCGACTTAACGAGCTCTATTATTTATATTTCTTTGAGACAAAAGTCAATTGTCAATTATTTATTTTTTGACTATTAATTAACTTTTTACTTTTAATAACTATTGTTCTGCAATTTTACGAAGAGTATATTTAAATATATAAATATATCCCGTTAATATTTGAATAAATTAATATTCGAAAAAGAAGATTTTTATTTTTAATATATACTCTATTTATGTAATAAAAATAATTACTTTTTTATGCATTTAACTAATTATTCATAAATTTTAGTTAATTAGTAAATCAACAAGTAATTAGTAATTAATTATAATAATTATTATCCTAATAATTATAATTATATAATAATAATAATATTATAATAATATAATTATATTGTAATGATAATAATAATAATAAAAATTTTAATTATTTTGACATAACCTAAAAATAATATAAGAATGAAATTTTTCTTTTTTGAATACCTATACGTAAAGGTTGCCACTTGTCAGAATGCTCGTGTATAAATATATATATATATGATATGTCTTATCGAGAAATACAAACGTTCATATATGCGAGAGGAACTCTAAATTAAAATTAATATATATGATCTAGCAACAAGCCCTCTACACGACTGATAAGATAACTCTGAATTTCTTATACGACTTGTATCAAGAGACTTGTCATTATTTCGTGTCACAGGAATTTCTGCAAAAACCTCTTTACATACTGTGTATATACATCGCAGTGTGCATTGCATTTAACTGACAAACTTTGTCTTAAAAAAAAAATAAAAATTAAATAATTTGATAACTATACTTTAACATTTTCAAAAGAAAGACTATTTCAAAAATTAAGTAGAATAATAATAATAATAATAATATTAAATATTTTAACTTCTTCCACCTTTAATAATAAATATTATTACAACTAATATTAAAAAATCCATTTTTTCCAAAGATTTAAGGTTATGTTATTCAATTATTTTCGTCTCTTCTTTCTTTAAGAAGTATAATCATATTGTGAAATCACAATTTTGAGGTTATGTTCGCCCTTTCGACAATTTAGAAAAATTACGAGAAGAAAAAAAATTTGATCCAATTTTTGAGGTTATGTTTAAGTATTTGACAAAAAATTACAATTCAATAATTAAAAAAAAAAGAAGCAGAGATGGAGAATTATTTTTTACAACAGAAGTATATGTCTATATACATATATAGATAAATATCTAGATATATACAAATTTCTGTATGCATAGGGAAGACAAAAAAAAAATTCCTTTTCAAATAAATTTGTCCTTGTCCATTATATAGATTTTGCTTATTACACAGTATTTTTCTCTGGCAAATAATATTTATAATATTTCGCTTACATAATTGACTTTATGATTTTAAAAAATACTAATATGTAAATATATGACTGTAAATCTCGATATTTTAATAATTTTTTTTTTACTGTAAATACGAAACTTATGACAAGGATCATGGTCGTGATAGTAGTTTATTTGAAAATGCTAAATTTTTTTTTTATTCTTTGCAAACAAAAATAAAAATAGTAATAATAATAAAATAATAATTGAAGGGAGTGAATTTATCATTCGGCAGTTTCAATATTAATATTAATAATCGTTAGCTTATTTCATATTTATTAATAGTAATAATAATAGTAATAATAATAATAATAATAATAATAATAATAATAATAATCATCATCATCATCATCATAATAATAAAAACAATAATATTATTAATACTAACATCCGCTCGCATGTGGGATCGAACTCACGCCCCTGACGCGTGCCCGATGCCTAAACGCACTCATTTAAACCGCACGGCCACTGAACGCTCCATATAATTACTATTAATAATAATTTTAATATAATAATATTAAGCATATTATTACTGAAAAATAAATGTGTGGCTTATTGTTTCGTGAAAAATTCAGGGAAAATGTAAAATTAATGATTATTATTATTATTATAATTAATTTTTACAAAAACAACAATAATAAAATAGTAAGTCTATAAAACTATTACTATTGGAATAAAATATAAATAGCTTATAGAAAAATAATGTAAAGAATTTAAAAAAATGTAGTGCACTAAATTTAATAAATTAATAATAATAATAAATTAATCGAGCACTATTTTTCTAAAATTCATAATATTTACTATATAAATAAAGGCGCGAGTTTAAGTGAAAAAAAAATATAATAAAAATAAAAAAAGAGCAGTAAAGATTTTTGCAGAAATCAAATAATATATATATATATCCCAGTTAAATATTGAGTTAAGCCACCGATCGCGTTTTAATCTGTGGCTTTTATCGTGAGACCTTTTGCGCGCGATAGGGCTCTACTTCCGGTTGATTACACAAGTAACTTGGTGTAGTCATCAACGCAAAGAAAGAGAAAGAAAAAGAAGGAAAGAAAAGAAAATTTTTTTTTTTTAAAAAGGTGTGTATCACTAAATTGACACGTCAATATTATTAAGAGAATTATATTAAATTACATATACAAAATGTAATTTACTATTGTTATTTTTTATCACTTCTATTATTTACTTGTACTATTTTCTATTACTACTATTTATTTTTACAATATTTTAAATTATTTTTTTCTATTATTTTCATTATTTACAATTATTATTATTATTATTATTATTATTATTATTATTGTTATTATTATTATTGTTATTATTATTATTGTTATGATTTTCATAATTATTATTACTGTAACTGTTCTGAATGTTAATAATATTGTTATTTTCTTATTATTATAATTATTAAGTAGCTAGAAAATAACGAGAGCTTCTAATTCTCCTACAGGAATCGAACTCGGAACCTTCAGTGCAGTAAACTTGGACACTAACCACTAGCCTAAGGTCACATAAGCATTTTTAGTTTCTAATTTTAACTACAATAGTTATTTGACAATAAATGTCAATTAACAATATAATATTTTTTTTGGAATGTAAAAACAAATTTAATTCAATTTTTTTTAACATAAAAAAATCAATTCAATTTTTTTCTTATAACATAAGAAAATCAGTTCAATTAATTTTTTATATCATAAAAAAATTCAATTTAATTTTTTATCAAATCAATTCAATTATTTTTTATCAAATCAATTTAATTATTTTTTGTAACATAAAAAAATTCAATTTTATTTTTTATCAAATCAATTCAATTATTTTTTATAACATAAAAAAATTTTAATTAATTTTTTTTTTCAAGTATTTCTTTAACAGAAAAACAAAAAATGGTTATCAATCCTCGCAATCACACGCGCATTGCATTAAAAAAATTCTATTTTCGCAAAATTTAATTCCCGGTGAGCTATTTTTTGGGTTATTTATTAATTTATTTTTTTTTGTTCTTTTTCTTTTGGTCCCCGGAGCTAGAATTGAATTTAGATGAAAGAAATGAGTTAGCACTGTTTGCTGATTGGTCAAGGAGTGTAATGAGTGTCGGCATGTGTCAGTGCTGGGAATAGAACTGTAACTGTCTTAGGGGCAATGGAGCGTCGTTTTCGTGCATTCGCGTTGGCGGCTCGGCGCGTCGGAACGCTTCAGAGCGC
The DNA here is from genome assembly GCA_032872475.1 of Leptopilina myrica (nomen nudum). Taxonomy (NCBI): domain Eukaryota; kingdom Metazoa; phylum Arthropoda; class Insecta; order Hymenoptera; family Figitidae; genus Leptopilina; species Leptopilina myrica (nomen nudum). Next base: position 43,490,960 of record CM065462.1, on the reverse strand, counting down.
CGCATCACAATGTTCCTCAGAAAGAGAGTAAGAGAGAAAGAGAGAGAGAGAGACAGAGAGAGAGAGAAAATTGCAAAAGCGCAGTAGCCAAAAGGTATTCGCAATGAGGAGGAAGAAGAGTTGCGTTTGGTCTAATTTTGGTTACGGTTATGAATAATCGCGTTCAACGTAACCGGTTTCTTGTTGCTTCGTCTCGAGACGCGCGACGCCAACGACGACGACGACGAAGACGTCGTAGTCGTCATCGTTGTAATATTATCTTTCCTCAAAGACAGTTATTTCACCATTATTCTTTTTTTTCCAATTTTTTTTTTACATTTTCGAAAAAATACCCTTTTTCTATTTTTACAATTCAGAAAAATACCCTTTTTCTCTTTTTACATTTTAGAAAAATACCCTTTTTAGTGTAACTTTAGACCTTTTTTTAAAGTTCGAGAATTTTTTAAAAATTGATTTTTTCCCTCAATATTCAAAAAGTGGGAAAATAAATAATAGAGAGTAAAATTAAAATAAATAAAAATTTAAATACAAGAATAATAATAATAATATTAACAATTATAATAACAATTAAATAATAACTCTTTCTCTTTTTTAAGCCCGTATAAATTATTAAATAAATAACTAAAATAGTAGTAATAATTAAATATTAACAATAATAATAATAATAATATGGTAGACTACTTAGAGTCACTTATGACATGAAAGAGAAAAAGGTGCTAAGTGTAGAAAGGTTTGAAGACTAATACACAACTTAAGGAAGAATCCGAAGCAAACAATAATCCAACTAAACGTTAATCCAATTCCAATAATTTAGTATTTTAACAAAAAAAAACATGAAATCAAATTTTAAAAATAGTAGAAGAAATTAGTAGATTAAAGAATTTTGGTTTTTATTTTTACTCTTTTAAAATACTAAAATTTAACAACCAGTCAGTTTTTTTTTGTTTATGATTGTTCAAAATTTTGTTCAATTTCATTTATTTATTTAATTATTAAATGTTTGTGAAAAAAGAAAAAAAAATTGAAATAAAATATTTCTTATCGCAATTATCAATATTGTATGTTACATTTTATATATTTTCCATATCTTCAAAATGTCTCAGTTTTTTTTTTATTATTTGCACCTTGAAAACTATCCATCAATAAGTTTTTGATAAAAAGAAGAACATTCGGATTAAATTGACAATAAAAAGTTATTTTTTGTTTACATCACTTTTTTTTACCTTTAATTAATTTATTAATTAAAATTACTTATTTCTTAATTTACTATTATACTAATTTTATTTATTTATTTATTATTATTATTACATCAATGTTATTTATTATTATATTTATTATTATTATATCATTGTTTTTATTTTTTTAAATTATTTTTATTATATCAATTATTATTTAAAATACCTACATTTAAAATGTAAAAACTTTTATAAATATTTTATATTTTATATTATATATATATAAATATATATTTATTTATATTTTATTTATATTATTTATATTATTTATATTTATTTATATTTATAATATTTTTGTTTTAATTTTTTAAAATAAAAAACTATTTTAAAAAACAAACTATTTTTAATCCATTGTTAAAAAATAGAATTCAAGTTCAAAGAATAGATGTTGGGTATTTATTTATAAAATAGTGCCGATAGTGAAACAGCAATTTCGCAGATATATAGACACATCTACATACATCTCTGTTTATCAATTCGTAACTTGTCGCTCACATGTGAGATTCCAGACGCATGTGGAACAGGTTCGAATGAAGAGCGAGGAGGTATTCCTAAGTTTACAACTTCACACGTGCTAAACTCTAAGGCTTATAGGTGGAAAATATATATATTTATTCCTTTCTTTTTCTTTTTGCAATATTTTTTCTTTGCTTTTACAGAGTGACCGCTTTTATCATTAAAAAAAAAAAATTACCAGCTCTAAAAAAAATATCCAAAAATTCACTAAAAGAAAATGTATATTAAAAATTAAAATTTTGTAACATTATTTCACAATTTGGGGAAAAAGTGCAACAAACCGAAATTTTCATACAAAAAATACTAAACTTTGAAAAAAGAAATCACGGGGAATTTATTATAATTTTTATAATTTTTTTTCTATTTAAAAATATAATATTTTTAACATTTTCTATTAATTTTTATAATTTTTTTCTATTTAAAAATATAATATTTTTAACATTTTCTATTAATTTTTATAAAATTTTTGCCATTTTTGTAACTTATCACAATTTTGAATTTAAAATGCGTAAATTAATTTTTACTTTAAAATTTTTGCAAATAATTTAATTATTTTGAACAAAATAACAAAATATTTAAGAAAAAGTATTATTATTATTAATAAATTCATAAAATTAGTTTAGAAAAATTAAAAAATAGTAATTTTCTTATTTTTATTTATATTATTCTTATTATAATTAATTACATAAAGTAACGAGAGGGCGTGTTTATCAAGTAGGTGTGATGCTGTAGTTCCGGTTGTAAGTCACCGTCCTTTAGGGACAAACGGGTAAAGAAGTGGGGGGAGGGGGTACACACAGGATTGAACAACCTGTTGCCGACTGGAATGCAGCTTCTGTTTCACAAGTGATTTGGTTTTAAAGAGACATAAAATATCTTTTGGTATTAAATTTCAAATGTACTTATTGAAAAAAAACCCTTTTTTTTAAAAAAAAAGAACAAAAAATGTCCATCTCTCAAATTTTTTTCTTCTTAAGACTAAAAGAAAAAAGAAATTAATTTCAATCTATATAGTGAAAATCACCATAAGAACAAAAATAAACGAAATAGAAAATTAGAAAAAAAAAATTCACTCCACAAAGAAAAAAAATCGAGAATAGTCAAGTGGTTAATGTTATTACATGGAACCTGCTTCGTTTCAAAAACTAAAGGACCCGAGTTCGATTCTTTCCAAATGGGAAATTTATTTTTTTTTCTTCTCTGAATTCGCAAGTAATTTCAAACTATAGGCACAAACTCGAAAAGTAATTTATGGTGATTCTACAATGGAAGTAACTGATATTAAAAGAGAGAATATAACCTCAAAAATTCAGAAAAATTATGGGTAATTCCAGAATGGAAATAACCTGTTATATCAATAACGGTCGAATAAAAAAAATGTAAATTCAAAAAATTTAGGGTGATTCTAGAATGGAACTAAATGTTACTATGTGGAGCATATAATTTCGGAATTCAGAAAATTTAGGGTGTTTCCACAATGGAAATACGTTATCATAAGACGAATGAAAGTTTAAAATCGTTCAGAAAATTTAGGGTAATTCTACAGTGGAACTAAATGTTATACGGCGCACATGGCCTCGAAATTATGAAAAAATTAAGGCGATTCTACAATGGAACCGTTATTATACGGCGCGTATAAAGGCTAATAAAAGATTGAAATTCATACAAATTTAGGGTGATTCCACAATGGAAATAATTTAATAAAAAGCTAAAAATTACGAAAAATTTAGGGCGATTCTACAATGGAACCGTTATTATAAGGCGCATGTAACATAGAAATTTAGAAAATTTACGGTGATTCTTCAATGGAATTAAATGTTATTATATGGTGCATATAACCTCGAAATTTACAAGTTTTAGAGTGATTCCACAATGGAAATAATTTAATTAAATGCTAAAAATTCAGAAAAAATTAGGGTGATTCTACAATGGTACTAAATGTACATAACGTCGAAATTCAGAAATTTTAGGGTGTTTCCACAATGAAAAATAAGAATTAAAAAGTTTGAAATTCACAATGAAATTCCAAGTGATTCTACAATGAAAATAAGAATTATCAAAGGACGAACTATAGAGCTCGAAATGCAGAAAAATTTAAGGTGACTCCACAATGGAATTTAATTACCAAGGGTTGAATAGAATCTCTAATTAAAAAAAAATTTAGGCTCATTCCACAATGAAAATAACACTTTTATCATAGGACAAATATTATAATTGAAGGGAAAAAATTTATTTGTTCAGCATAAAATTCTAAATATTATTATCAGTGAAAAAGAAAGGAAAGGGAGGAGAGGGGGGGGCGGGGGTAAAAAGGAGAAAAAATGACAACTGTCAATAATTATAATGCAATTCTATACTTTAAGGTAATGATAGTTCGTTGATCTAAGTTTAAATACGCGCGTCGTGTGTTTTAAAGTAGATTCTAATAGCTAAGTTTAGCCCATGTCGCGCGCGTATATATTCGAAAGAGAGAAGCATTGCACTCTCGAGAGAGTACTGTCATTTTGTTTATTCTCCTTTTGCATCGTCGGTAACCGCGACCTGCATTACGCACTTGCATTCGTATGTGGCGCTCTCTCCCCACTCCTCTCTCTCTCTCTCTCACTCTCTTTTTTTTCTATTTCTCTCTCTTGCAAGTACAATAACACCGGGACAAAAATAGTTCCGAGTTAGTTATATAAAGAAACATAAATATGCGCAATGCAAATGTTACTACACAGAAGAGAGAGAAAGAGAGAGAGAGAGAGAGAGAGAAGATAGTTACAAAATAATTATTTAACAATTTTTTTTAAGAAACAAATTTTTCAAATTGGATTTTTTTTCAAAATTTTTAACAGTAAAAATAAAAATAGTATTTTTAAAATTTATTCAAATAAGAATGATATATAGATATTCTAAAAATAATCTATACCGATTTTTTCATTCAAAAAATAATTCCCTGTCATAAATTTTCATTCTCGATCATAAAAAAAAGATCTTTCAAAACTTATGTTGGTAACATTTGAATTCAATTATTATTTTCCAAAAATTTGAATTCTCTTCAAATTCAATTATTATTTTCCAAAAATTTGAATTCTCTTCAAATTCAATTATTTTCCAAAAATTTGAATTCTCTTTAAATTCAATTATTTAAAATATTTTTTTAAAAAGTTCCTTAAAAATCCAATTATTTCAAACAAAAATAAAAAAGTTTACCTAAAAACTAAAATTTTCAAAAATTTAAACTAAAATTCTCCTCAAATTCAATTATTTTTCATATATTTTTTTTAAACATTCCTTAAAAATCCAATTACTAAAAAAATAAAAATAAATAAAGTTGCCCTGAAACTAAAATTTTGCTAAAATCCACTTTTGGAATTAATTTGAAAATTTTCCAATTAAACTCTCTAAATCTGAATTAGTAGAAAGTTACTAATGAAATGGTGAAAAGTCCTCCACTAAATGATTTAGTAATAATTTCACTAACAATTGGTAAAATTTTACTAATTCTTAGTAGAATTCTACTAATTTAGATTTAGAGAGAAAACATGTTTAAAATTATGACTAATTTAAACAAAAAATGTTAATAAAAATATGTTTTAAAATAGTAAAATTTTCGGAAATTTTAATTAAAAAATTTTTTTAATTCAACTTTTCGAAAATTTGAATTTAAAACTTTTTGAAATTCAATCTACGTTAAAAATATTTATTCAAAATTCTAAAACAGGAAAATTGCTTATAAATCATTGTAGAAAAACGAATTATCGATATTAATGTAAAAAATAAGTTTTTTTTTAAATTTCTTTTCTGAAAAAAAAAAAAATTTATTTATTTGAATGTCTTGTTTTGTTTGGAATAAAAAAAATAATTTTTCAGTGATTTTGTATCGCGTTTGTTTTAAGAAGTTCAAATATTTACTAATTAAAATTTAGATAATAAGTTTTCTGATAATTTTGTTGCAAACAAAAAATTCATAAATTAATTTATTTTCACTATTTTCTACTTTTGAAATTATTTCTAATTAAAAATTTAAAAAAACAAATAAATTTCTAAACATGAAATTAAAAAATTTTTTTAAATTTTAGAATAAACTTTTTAAAATTTTAAATTAATTTTCATATTAGTTTTTGTAATTTTTCCAACTTTTCACATTTTTGAATGTAAAAGCAAATTAAAAAATTTGAAATCCAAGCAAAAATTATTCTGTTTGCTTAGAATTTTATTAAATGGTTTTGAAAATAATTAATATAAAGAATTTTATTATATTATAGAAATTTTGTGAAAACTAATTGAATTCTTTTGAGGATTTCAATTTAAATTTTATTAAAAGTAAATTTATTAATTAATTATTTATTAAAATCATTACCTTCTGTATGTGTAAGATCTGGTGAGTGTGGTCTCTTTTCGCAGTGCTCACGTGAAACGCATTCAATTGTTGCTTCTGTTAGTCGTGCGTCCATTAAATTCGATTGTCCATTGATAGTGAATGAGTCAATGTGCAACACTTCTCCTGTAAAAAAACCAAAAAAAATAATAAATTAATTTACCCTGAAGTTTAAAAATCAAAATTTTATCTTAATTTAAAAACCAATAAGGAACATTAAAAAGAAAGAAATTAAGAATTCAAATTAAGAATTAAATTTAAAAATATAACTTTAAATCGAATGTAAAATTAAAATTTCCATTTTTAAATTCGGACTAAATTTTTTCCTGTTAATTTAAAAATAAAAATTACAAATTTAAAAAATAAAATAAAAAAAATACGTGTCAAAAATAAAAATTAAAAGCACAAACTCTTTTTCTATTCTTTACATTTTTTTCTTACATTTTACGAACTCTCTTCGTAAGCGTTTTCATAATGTGTAGTTTTGTCGCGCAATAAAATAAAAAAAAAAAGATGCGAGTGCAGACAAACAAACGGAAATGCATTCTAAAAGCGGTTTCCTGTAGTAAAGATTTTTTTTTACCATAAGAAGGTCATCATATAATCCACTTTTTTTTACCTACAGTTGACAGCTTCGAAGGGCTTATATTTTCGAGGCTTTCGGCAAAATATTATAATGTCTCTCGAGTTTTTTGTTCTCATTTTTTTTGCCATCTCTCTTTATGGACAATAAACACATTCGGTTCATAAAAAAAAATTTTTTTTCATAACTAAAACTTCCCTTCGAAATAAGTAAACAAAAATTTGTTTATTTCTTTTAGATAAAAAGAAATAATATTTATAAACTAAAAACAAAAAAAAATTGTAATTATATTTTTTTGTTATAAATTATAATTTCTATATAATAAGTTATAATTTTTGTATTATAAATTTTAATTAATTATTGTTATTATAATTTTAGATTATAAATTATAATTTTTATATTATAAATTATAGTAATTAATAATATTTTTTAAACTATAAATACAATTAATATTTTTTTATACTATAAATATAAAAGCTATTATGTTTTTTCGATGTCACAAGAACGGGGGATCGAACCCAAGACCTCGAGGTCGCAAGTCAGACACACATACCGCACGGCCACGCAAGCTTTTATTTTTTTACTCATAAACTATAACTTTTTCGTTTATAGATATAATCTTTCTATTATTTTTTAAATAAAATAATTCCACTGACTAAATAAATGAAGCTAAAAAGTAAAGGATCTTAGAAATTAAAGACCTAAAAAATAAAAAATGTAAAAAAATTTAAAAAAATTGTTTTAATTCCTTTAAAAAATTACAAGACTAGAAAAAATAACAGAGAAATGAACTGTTTTAGTAATTAACGTCTACATTCAAGACCATTAGATTCAAATGATTGCAAACACTAATTGAGAATAGGACTATTAGTGGTCATTTCCTCGCGGAGACTTCTTTTTTTTCTTTTTAGTGCAACGATTCTAAACGTCCTGTCTGATTTTGGTCTTAACGATTTAAATCAATTCTAGCGAGTGTTGAGAACATTTGCACTCTCATTAGACCGAACGTGTCAATTGGTTTCTTTCAAAGTATTCGACTCGGCCTAATTATTATTATTATTACAACATGAACGAACAGCCAAGAAGAAAAGATCAAAGAAAGAAATAACAAAAATAACAAATTTGGGTAATAGAAAAAAACTTTTATAATTTTGCTAAATAAATATTTGAATAATTAAAAAAAATTAAATAATTTATAAAAATTGAAATTATTACCCTTCCATTATTTAAATATAAATAATAATAATTTATATTTAAATACAAAAAATCTAATTTTTTATAAATTTTTTTCTTTTTCTTTTTTCATTTCTCCTTTTAAACATATTTATTAAAATGGGATATTTTTAAAAATTTTAATAAAGAAATTCGTTAAATTATCTTTTTCAAAATATTTCCAAATAACGTACTTCAAATACAAAAAGTTTTACAATTAAATAAAAAATTAAAATATGTCCCAAAAAAATTGAAATTCCCTAAAATCTTTTCAAAAATAATTTAAATTTATAATAAAATCTTTGAAAAATAATTAAATTTTTGACAAAATCATTTAAAAATAATTTAAATTTAGTAAAACCTTGGAAAAATATAATTCAGATTTTCGACAAAATCTTTTAAAAATTATAATTGTGTTTCTTTAAAAATATAGAAAAATTAATCAAAATTTTTCTCGAAGAAGTTTAATTATAAATAAATGATTTCTGAAAAATTCTAAAATAGTAAGTATTTAAAAATTTTAATTCACTTTCTTCGAAGGTATTTGAATTTAAACAAAATATTGAAAATAATTGGAATTTAAACAAAATTAGAACTTAGAAATAATTCAGCGAATTACTTTTTTTTAAAAAACTACTTTAATATTATTTTTAAAACCAATTTTTCATTAATTTTCATTTTTGTTGAATTTACACTCGAAGGCTATATTATAGATTCCTTAAAATTTTCAAGAAATCAATATTATTGACAAAATTTTCAATAAAAGTTCCTTAAAAGTTAATTTTTGCAAAAATTGTAATAATAAAATACTTACAAAAAGATGATTTAGTTTTAATTAAATTTTACAGACTGTCAATCATTTAAAATACTTTAAAATATTGTATATTTAAAAAAATTAATTAGAAACAAGAATTATTACTAAAAAGAATCGATAATTAATAATTTTGAATTGAGATTATTACACGAAAAAAAATCTTCACCTGGAACAACTATAAAATATACTATATATATTAGCGGAATTCGTAGTTATTGCATAACAAATACTTTCGCCGTTTTAAAAAATACTTTCGCTATTTTAGCAAAAGTATATTTCGCTATTTTAGCGAAAGTATAATCTCTGTTTCAGTTGAAGGTTTTTTCCGTGTAGTAATTATTTTTTCTGTTTAGTATAATTAAACAAAAAGTTGAATCGAAAAAATTATTTTCTTTTAAAAAATCACTTCCTTCACCTAAGAAAAGAAAAGAACAGAAAAAAAAGAAAATAAAAAAAAATAGAAAATAAAAAAAAGAAATCAAAAGAGAAAAAAAGGAAAAGAAAAAAAGAAATGAAAAAAATAAAAAGAAAAAAAAGAAAAGCATTTCAAGATTAATATAGAAGTTAGCAACACGAGACCAATAGTGGTAAAGTAAAGTGTTTTTGGGTGTCTCTAAATATACACCACGTGACACAGAAGCATCGCAACGACACCGTAGAGTCGCGCTACCGGGTTTGAAATCTCGTTTTTCCTATTCCTGAGCTACGAGAAACTATTTTTTTTTCTAAATTCATTCTCCCTTTTCTCTTCTTTAATTTCAATTTTAATTTAAATTTTTCCCATCCTGTAATTTTTTCCCCCCCTCTCTCAAATTATCCGTAAAGGGAATATTTGTGTATAAATTTGATGCGCAGGGGCAAAAAAAAAGGAAGTATTGAAATTTTCGACGCGGCTGCAGTCGCTCATTCGTCTACGAATTCAAACAACTTCTATTTGCCGACACAGAGAGAAAGAGAGAGATGTCTGTGTTATTTTTAAAATCGATCTAATTTCGTCCCGCCAATCGGGCGTTCGACCGTCAACGCTAATGACACGACGGAAGCGTTAACGGAGTCTTTGGCGACATTTTTTATTCTTCTTCTTCTTCTTTTTTTTTTCTTTTTTCCTCCTTTGACCCGAGGGGAATCTCGTCGATCACGTCGTCAACTCTGTCAACAGGCCATTTGACTTTTTATTTTTATTTTTCATTTCATTAACACTAGTTCGAGTGAAATTCGATTTATTTTTACTTCTTATTTTTATTTGCCAATTTTTTTTTAACTTTTCCCATTTTTTTTTAACGAAATTCAAATATGTCAAAAGAAAGAAAATTTCAGTTCGAGTGAAATTCAATTTATTTTTACGTCTTATTTTTTTGCCAATTTTTTTTTAACTTTTCCCATTTTTTTTAACGAAATTCAAATATGTCAAAAGAAAGAAAATTTCAGTTCGAGTGAAATTCAATTTATTTTTACGTCTTATTTTTTTGCCAATTTTTTTTTTTTAACGAAATTCAAATATGTCGAAAGAAATTTGAATCGAATAGTTGCAAATAAAAGTGTAGCTGAAATATTTAAAATACAGATAACTGCAATTTTTTATTTTATTTTATTTTTATTTCGACTTTAAATAATTCAAAACTTATATATTTTTTAAACCAATAGTTGTTTTAGTCCCAAATTTCGATTTCACAAATTCCCCTAAGGCGGGGGCAAAATAATATTTTTTTACGCACTATAAATAATATTATTTCTCGATTCCCGATCATTTTTCGATTCGCGAGTAGAATTTGGAAAATCTTTTTTTTTTTGACTAAAGCAAAAATAGTAATTAACCTATCCTCGTGAGTTTCTTTAGAGCGGAAACTGGGTCAGTGAGTGTCATTAGTATTTCCGCGGAAGATGCGCACGAGAACGATGAGTCAGTAATGTAAGCGAGAAAATGAGATAGACGCGGTGGTAAGTCTGGCGAGCTTTAATGCTTATACTGGCTATTTAGCTCGCTCAAGTTTAGTCGAGCTTGCATACTCAAAATTCCCCTCTCTTCATTAACGCAAAAACGCAAAATTATTTTAGAGAAAAAAAATTATTATCTTCTACTTATTTAAGAAAATAATTTCCAAAAACAAACATTTTCATAAACAAATTTCTTTTAAATTAAAAATAATAATAGAATTTTATTAATTCGTTAACATAAAGAAAAAATAATATTTAATTTACTAAATATAAATAAAAATAAAAAATAAAAGAAAGTAAAAAATATTTTAAAAAATAATTAAAAAAATAATTTAATAAGATAATAAATAAGTAAAAACTATATAATAAATACTTCCTCAGTATGAGAAAGCAATATAAATTAATAATAATATTCAATTTATAAAAAATAAATTAATAAAATAATTTAATTTGTTAAAAATGAATGAAATTTAATTTTTAAAAAACAAATGAATAAAAATTAATTCGTAAAAATAAGTGAATAAAATTTTATTAGTAAAAATAAATGAATAGTAAAATTCAATTTGTAAAAAAAATGATTAATAAAATTAAATTTATAAAAATAAATATACTAAAAAAATTAAATTTATAAAAAAAATGATTAATAAAAAAATTTAATTTCCGAATACAAATTAATAATAAAACTCGCAATTAATTTACAAAAACAGAATTAATAAATTTTTTCATTAATGATGAAAGAAAATGTTCGAAATAAAATAAATAACGAACGAAAGTAAATCTTTTTATAAAGATAGTCGAAAAAAGGGGGGGAAGAGACTCAGAGATTCCTGATCGGTCAAACCACAAATTTAGATGGCCTTTCGGCTTGTCACATGCATTCGTAGACTATTATTATCTTGATTTAAGTTTTGAATAATAGAAATAGTTAGAAGTTTAAAAAAAATTGCTTTTTTAGCACTAAAAATTTTATACACGAATTTCTAAAAAAAAAACACTCCGAAATTCACAATTTTCTATTTCAATATTACTAAAGTGTAATAAGTTGAAAAGTAAAAACATTACAAATAATAATTTTTGTTATAAGGTAATAATAATAATAATGTTTTCGGCTTTTAAATTCGCTTTTAGGTTATAATTTCTAGAATTAACACCCGAGGCGCACACTAGTGGGAAAAAAAACGAACAGCAGCGCCACTAACAATGGCGCGAAATTCAAAAAGTAAAACTGCTTTTTTATCAAATATGTCAATAAAAACTATTTTTTTTAAGTAAATGTTAAAAATTATTATAGTAAAAATAAAAAATTAATCTTATCATATAATGATATTGATAATATTAATAATAATAAAAATTAAATAAAAACAATAATAATAAAATAATAAAATAACAACAATAATAATAATAATTAAAGTAATAAAATTAAGAAAACTATAAAATCTAACAAATTTTTCACCTCACTATTTGAAGAAGAGCATAAAACAATGTTAACCAATGAAACACTAAAATGTTTAACTATATATATATATATATGCAAAACTGAAAATAAATAAAAATAACAAGAAAAATTTATTATGATAATTATTGAGATTATTGTCAAAAAAATAATATGTGCATCTTCCTCGTTATACATATATTATAAGAGAAGCCACCGCATATCTCAATTTTGCGACTCGCACCCCGTCCAAAATTATATTTTAACCGCTTAACACATAACCTAAAATATGTGCGACACTAATTCTTCCTCATAACTCGTTATACTTCACATTGTTTCTTTATCCTTAATTTAGCACACGCGACGCCACCCGCGAAACATTATATTATTATTATTATTATTATTTCTGAAGTAACTTTTGTCGCATTCCAACAAACTTATGATATTTAATAAAATTAAAAATTTATATTTAATTTATTTTCTACAAAAAATTTAATTTTGTAATTAAATTATTTTTTCTACTATAATTTCACTTATAATTAGTTATTAATTGCGAATTCAAAATTGTTTAACAATAATCACTAATTTTTTTTTTTATAGAGATTTATTTAAGATATTTATTTGTTACATTGATTCGAAACATTGATAGCTTCCTTCACCTTTAATAAAAATAATCACTAATGTTTTAAAAATTTGCTAAATGTTTCAAAAAACATTTCGTTAAAAGTTTAAAAAAAATCCATTTAAATCCACTTGAGCGGAACATTTCCGAATATTTTTGCATGAAATTGAAGAAAATTGTTCAACTAATTTTATAATCGAATCGGAGTATTAAATCACGGGCATATAGTTGTGGCTCAATGATGCAATTCATTCATGACGCCCAACGATACGTTTTCTCATTCACACAATGTTTGTAATTTTCTCTCTCTCTCTTTCTCTCACTATATAAACATTAGATGCTCGACACTTTTTGCCAATTCAATATCATTTTAAATTTATTTATCTTAAAAAAAGAATTTTTTTTCCTTTCATTTACTAACAGGGAATAAAAAAAATTTTTTCTTTTTGGCATTCTACATTTTTTCTAACACAATGTCTTTTTTTTTCGAATTAAAACCAAAATTAATGAAAATTAATAGAAAAGAATGTAAGATAAAGTAAATTTTTATTTAAAAAATTGTTTTAATCTTTTACTTATATAAAACTTTCTTTAAATCTTTTATTTATACAATTTTTTTTAAAATAATAATAATAAAAGATTTAGAAAAAATTTTACGAATAAAAATTCATAACATTTTTTAAAAATCTTTTATTTATAAAATTTTGTTCAAATCAAGGTTTCGGAAGTTGTCGTCGAAAGTGAGTTCTAACCTATAACATAACGAGAGGGGTTCAAAAAAAGAACCATGATTATAGTAAATGACAATAATAAAGAGAGAAATGAAACCATGGAATTTTTATATTAAACATGAAGCAAACATATGGTTCGAGAGGTTATCAAGTGTAGCCTACATCATCGACATTTCGTTCGATTATTTATTGGTAGTAATAGAAAGAAATAAAGATTGGCAAATTTTTTCGTTTTCAAATTATTATTATTATTATTATTTTATTAGTATTTTATTTTTTATAACTATTATTATTATTGTATTACTATTTTATTTTTTATAACTATTATTATTATTATTATATTAATAGGAACTATCCACAAACTACGTGCTTAACTAAAAAGTCTCATAAATATAAACTTAAAAAAAAAGTTTTAATTATTCTTACAATAACTTTTTTTCTATTTCATTAATTATGATAAATAGTTTCTAAGGGTAAAAATGGCGATTTCATTTCTCCACTTGAGAACGCCAAGGTCGCCACTAGGTGTCGAGAAATCACATCAACTGCCATCTAGCGGTGACCTTGGCGTTCGCAGGTGGAGAGTTCAAATTTTTTTAAAACAAAATTTATTACCAAAGAATTTTCAATTCAAAAAATATTTTATCCAAACCTTGATGATTTCAAATTCATAGTGTTTTTATTAGAAGAATTTACCAAAATTTAGACGTGTGAGTCCTAGGCCTGCGAAAAGCAAATAACAACAATTATTATTTTTATTATTACTATTATTATTAATTTTATGACTCTTATTAATATTTATTTTATTATTATTTTTATTACTATTATTATTACTTAACTAAAATTACAACTAAATTATGCTCCTAAAAACGAAAAATTGTTGGAATGTTCTGAATAGACAAAAGCTGGTGCGGTGAAACAATTTAAATAGACAGATAGTCCGGACAATGTATAGCAATCCAGAGAATCGAGTTGCAAATCGAATTCGTATAACCAAGTCCTTATCGTAAATTTGAGCTTATTTTACTTGCAAATTCCAAACTTGACGATCTGAAAGTTCAAGTCGATTCGTAGATGTATAACTATTTCCCACATAGATATATATTTATAAATATCTATAGAATTTAATTTAATTCACTATATTAAAAAAAAAAAAAAAAAAAAAAAAAAAAAACTAACTTAAGAAGATTAAAACTACCAAAAATTACTAACTAGTCAGTCACTAACTACCATTAAATAAACAATAATGATCAACTTATCGAAAACTATAAATGTATAAATATAGAGATAAAGTTTCTTTCTTATTGTTTTTCAGTAATTCGAAGTTTAAAAAAAAAAACAGAAATTTTGCATTCACATGTGGGAATTTTAGACAGACTGCCAGATGCGGATTCTCATTCAAATATGACTCCTTGCATGGGGGCATATTTCCTCTCGAGGTGTTAAACAAAAAAAAAAAGTTGCAAGAATTTTATTCTATAATTCCAACGCTCTAGGGGTCAGACAAAATATTTTCTCTTCCTCCCACGAGAGCGAATTTTCAATTTTCTTATTATTATTTCAATAAAGTTTTTAATTTTTTCCTCATAAAATCATAGAAAACAAGTTTTATTATCAATTTAAATTTTTCCCAAACAAATTTTCAATTTTTTCATCTCGAAATAGAGCAGTGAATTTAATTAATTCATTCATTAAAAATTACAAATTTTAAAAATAGTAAAAATTACAAATTACAAAATTTTAAAAATCGTAAAAATTACAAATTTTAAAAATAGTAAAAATTTATTATTGTAAATATAAAAAAAATAATTACAAAAATAAAATATAATATACATAATAATGATATAATTATTAAAAAAAAATAAAACGTTATTAATTAATTAATAATTAATTATAATAATATATTAATTTATTATTTTAATTTTTTATTTTATTATTATTATTATACATAATATAAATAATAATTATTATTTCTACTATTATAAATTATTTATTATTTTTTATTTTATTACTCACATTATTTATAAACTATTATTTTTTGCTATAATAAAAAATTTATTGCTTATATATTGTATTACAATATCCATTATATTACAACATAATCATACTTTATGAAAAAAATGAATTTCATAAATTTCGAAAAATAACAATAAACAATTAATAGAAACAATAATTTTATAATTTTCTATACAAATCGAATTATTCTCAAGGCATTAAATTTTAAAGCTTCCTCTCTTGTTTACAATAGAAAATATATATGAAATGTCAAAACTATAAATATATCTTGAAATTTAATGAGAATGTAAGTATCAAAAGTATAAATCAAAATGAAAATTTTCAAATTCAATGACATATCTATCATTATCTTTATGATATCAGATGTTTCACAATAGTAGCCAAATTCTCTCTCGAAAATGTTTAACACTATTAATAGTCGATATAAAATATAACAAAAAAGTTTAATCTTCAATTTTATAGATTTGGTATCTTAACATTTTTTTTTCTTTTTTCGATAAAATTAAAATTTCTAAATATCTAGTGATATATTTTTTTTTAAATAAATATATTCACATTTTCTTGATGAAGTGTCAAATATTAATATTATCAATATTGTGAAATAATAATGATAATACTACTACTACTACTAATAATAATAATAATAAAAGAATAATCATAAAGATAATAATAATCATCATAAAAATAATAATAACCATAAAAATTAGTATAATAAGAAATAAAAATAAATAAAATTCGAATGTTTTTGGCATTTTAGATTATAATTAGGTTTTTAGGTTATAATTTCTAGAATTAACACCCGAGGCGCACACTAGTGGGAAAAAAACGAACAGCAGCGCCACTAACAATGGCGCGAAATTCAAAACATAAAACTGCATTTTTCTCAAATAAGTCAATAAAAACTATTTTTTTTAATGTAAATGTTAAAAATTATTATAGTAAAAATGAAAAATTATTATCATCATATAATAATATTGATAATCATAACATTAATAAAATAATAGTAATAATAAAAATAATGATAAAAAATTTGTACTAATAATAATAATAATAATAATAATAATAAAAATATAATTATAATATAATATAATTTTAATATAGTTGTAAAAATTATTTAAATATTCAATTATTCTTTCAATTACAAAAAGTAATTAAAATAAAGAAAAATTGTTTCTAAAATTGAAATTCCTAACGAGTGTTGTAAAAATAAGTGCGAACGAATGAAAATAATAGAAATCAAAGATAACATTTCGGCTTTGAATGGCAAGTGTATTATACTTGGCTCTTCCTTGTCGCTTTAAAGGTCCGTTCAAAATTAGATTATATAAAGTCACGGCATTCGTTTGAAAGCGACGCGTGTCTCGAATTACTTCAATTTTAACACGACATTTCGATTCACTAAACAATTTATTTATATAAATTACTGATAAAAATTAGAAGTTGTTTCAAATCATTTTCCAATCAAAAGAAAAAAAATGAAGAAATTTTAAGAGAATTCTAACAATTTATAGGTTATGTTCCCTACTTTTAATATTGCCATTCATATATATATTTGGAAAAGGAATTTAAAAATATATTTGAAAACACAAAAAAAAATCTATTCTAAATTAATATTTAGAATTATATTATATTTATTAAGAATTATATTATAATTATTGTATAATTATATTATATTTATTTAGAATTATATTATATACAGTGAAAAGACCGAAAAGAAAATTCAGACTCGAATAGAAAAAAACCATGACTATAGAGATGAAAAATTATTTTCTTTTTAAGAAAACAATAACTTTTGAGAGTGGAAATTTAAGAATTAGAAGAAACAAATATTATAATAAGCAAGAAAATTCTCTTCGTGGGGAAAAAAAGCTCGAACAAGAAATGAATGCACAAGTTAAAACGACCTAATTGCATTCTCATGGTAATGTACCTAGTAATTCACCTCTTAGCGCCATAGGTGCCTTTTCTGTCCGAGAACATATCTATTGACTGTATATTTCATAACGATGCGCGCCCTATTGTTATCGTTTACAGACGCATTTACATTATCAAAAAAAAAAAAAAAAAAAAAAAAAAAAAATTGCCTTTCCTGACAAAAAAATATGAAAAAGACTAGATCCGAAATTTATAATTCACAAAAAGTATGGAATTATAAACAAAAAACTTTTTCGTGTTTAGAGAAACTTAAAATTAAAAATATTAAGGGTGTTTTCCACAAACACGTGTGAATAGAATTTCTAAATTTCACCAAATAGCGAATAAAATTTATGAATAGAACCAAATGGTTGAATTTAAATTCTAAATATAAAAACGAAGAACATAACCTGAATGTTATTTAAATCTAAAGGGGACCCAAAGTCATTTAAGGTCTTTCTACAATGGTATTTATATCAAACGGCGGATATAACCTCAAAAAAAAAATAAAAAGACGACAAGAAATCTTAAAATTAAAATCATTTTGCATTTAAAAAAAAAGAAAAAAAATGAAAATAGCCGTTTTAGGACAATTCGTCCTCGAGTGATAAAAGGACTTTTCTTTAAAACATAATATATACATGTAAAATATATAATATTTATACGTAAAGTGTGACGTAACGAGAGAATAGCTTCCTGGAAGTTTATTGTTAGACGCGAACAGACAGAGGCACCTGTTATCACTATTTTATCCTCATTTTCATCTCTCGAATGTCAATAATAAAAAAATTGTATTTCAATATTTTTCCTTTCTTCTTTTTTAGAATATATATAAGGCAATTTTGAAGAGATGCAATATCAAGGCGAATATTTATTGTTACGAGTGCGAAATTCAACGTCAACAATGTATCATCATTAAATAAAAAAAGAAGAAGAAGAAACTATTCTTAGATAATAAATATGTATCTTTTTTTTCATTCAGCTTTTTCGCATGTTTAAAGGAAAAACATTGGATATTGAATGGAGAAAACTATTTTTATTTCAGAGCAAAAAGAGAGAAAAAATCATGGAAAAGAGAAAGAAAGAAAAAAAACAAAACAAAAAAAGAAAAAAAGCACTTTAAAAAGGAATAGTAAAAGAATAAAGAAAGCATACTTAAAAAATAAATAAAAAGCATTCGAAAAATTAATTTCCGGTATTTAAAAACAACAAGCATTCAAAATAAACAAAAAGAAAGATTTGTAAAAAAAATAAAGAATATTAAAAATATAAATAGTAAATAAAAAAAAATTTCTATTCTATTAATTTATTTTTCATAATATTACATAATAAAAAGTTCATCATGAAAAATTATTTTCGAAAAATTAATATTCGAAAAGATGTAATTAAATTTTTGTGAAAATAATCCTGTAATATTAGATACGAGAGGTCCCCATTGATAACAACTACTGATAACATTAAAGCAGAGGCTGTTTTGCAAGTTTGAACATACTTTGATCTCCTGTTTTGACATTTTGCCTACGTAATAAGAAGTGTAAGTTTGCCGACAGTGAAAGAGAGTGAGACAGAAAAAAAGGGGCGATAAGCAAGCAGCAGACGGAAGAAGAAAGAGAAAGAGAGAGAGAGAGAGAAAAAAAAGTAAAAATTTTTTTTACGTAAGAATAAGAGATAAATGTTGGTGCAAAGAGTCATCAGACCGCAATAGCTAAAGAAGTTTAATGCCCAATGACAATTACACCACTTTGATATGGTGTCAATTTAATTTCTATTTCTCTTTCCTTTTCTTTTTTTTGTCACATTTATAACCACAATCTAATAATAAATAACTTACGAGATTAATCAATTTTTTTTCGTTTACGAAAATAAAGTATAATAACTAAAAAAGTAAAAATAATAAGTAGAATTATTATTCCTGTTATTTTTGTCAAGTTATTTTTACGAGAGCTTTAAATAGATTAATTTAATTATTATTAATTATTATTAATTATTTTAATTATTATTAATTATATTAATTATTAATAATATAATTATTATTATTTTGACAAATTATTAATAAATAATAGTAATAATAAATTATTAATTTGACAAAATATTTAGTAACGGACGTAAAATGACTTGAAGAATAATAATAATTATTATTATGAAAAGTAAAAAATTGATATGGCCATAAGTGAGAAAATTATGGGCGCTGAATTTTTTTTTCCCAAAGACATAAAATGTGAGATTATGAGAGAGGCTTTTAAAAGTGACCCTTAAAGGGAGATAAGAAATAATCATATCGCGATAAGTTCATTTTACTGTTCTGAAAAAATCACTATTATATTCTGATAAAAAAAGTATTTCTTAGAAAAATATTTCACTGTCAAAAATTTTCCTGTTTAAACAATCCTTTCTAAAGTGTGCATTACAAATATCTCTACAGATCTTATTTATTTTATCCAAAAATCTCTCTTACCTGACAATATTTATGCCAACAAATAGTTCAAAAAATAATTTTCCAATTAAAATTTTATTCACTGAACAAAAAATATTTGTTCAATATCAAATTAATATTGTCGATAAATATAAATTAATATTCTAGTCAACAAATAGCAAAAAAAAAAAAAAATACGAATATAGAAAATATAAAATATAGAAAATTTAGAAAATACGAAAAATATTTTAAAAAATAATTTAGAAGAAAATAAATTATAAGAGATAAAACTCAGAAATATTAAATAAAAAAATTAACAAACGAATAAAATTATAAAGACATAAAAAATGAATAAAAGAAAAAAATTAGTTTAATTTCGATAAAATCTTTCTCCTGTCATTTTGACAATTATTATATAAAAATCACAAAAAGGAATAATAACAAAGAAATCTGAATTTTAAAACAAAAGAAAAATATTTGTTAATGGAAAATAAAAAAAGCCAGTTAATTTTCAGAATTGAACTTAAATTTACACGATTGAAATAATATAATGTCAACGAGAGACGAATATTCCCAACACGTGCTCGACGAAAAATTTTTAGGTTATTTTCCCAGCTCGAATTTAAATCCCCAATTCAAATATGTCAATATTTTTCTGAAACTCCTGTCAAAATTATGTCTTCCTTTAAATTTTCTCACTCATTCTCAAAAATTTACCCCCTCCCCCTTTCCTATCACTACTTTCCGAAACAAAAACGAAAATTCGGTTACAGAACAAAGAAAAATGGCAAATTCTTTTGTTCTCCAACACGTCAAAAAAAAAAACAAACAAACAAAAGAAAAAAACACGAAACTTCCCCCCTAATGAAACGAAAAAAATGTCGAAAAAAATATTCCAAATATCTAATTTGACAAAAAAGTGTAAAATTTGACAGTTAAGAGAAGAAAATAAAATTTTAAACCAACCACGTGCTTGATTCTTTTGTACACTTCTAAATGGAAACATAAAGCCGGAAGTTCACTTTTCCTTTCGGGGAAAAATGTGTTGGGAAAAATTCACCGGAGGGAAAGAAGAGATCTTTTTTTCACCATTTTTTTTTTGCAGTCTTTCACGAAAGAATTGCATTTGACAGAAAAATATGACAACTGACAAGGGAGATTTGAGTGTTTCCTTGAAACGAGTTATGTAGACCCCGTGTATATACATTATATACTGAATATCTCGGGTCCCGCGCCGCTTTTGCGGTAATATCAACCACGTGCATTTCAGAGTGAAAAAACAAAATGCAGCGACAAAATTGACAGCGGCAAAAAAGAAAATGACAAACAGAAAATTCAATAAATCACTCACCATTAAGTTGTTCCATTTTCTAATGATTCTGTGAAGAATTATTGTCCCTGGACCAAAAGATTTTGTTTACACTCCGCACACACATGCACATTCACACACAATAAACACGAACACAAACACCGAGAGACTCTCTTCTTTCTGAGAGAGCTGTCAAAATGTTTTTTTTTCTTCGAAATATGTCACACTTTATTTTCAGTCAATTATTTATCCCGCCAGCGGGTAATTAAAGCATTTCTTTTAATATAAATCTTCGATAAAATTATTAACCCGCGATTTGCGCGTCCAAAGGAAAAAAAAAATTTTTTTTCGTATACCGGCGTTTCAAAACCGCGCGACGAAATAATGTCCAGCGTATTTTCCGTTGGTTTACGATCAATGCTCGTGGAGTTTAATTGTCTCGGTTTTTTATTGTATAAAATTTAATTCGTTCATTGATTCGCGAATTTTTGACACAATTTTTTTTCACACTTGCACTTTGGGATAAGTATAAACGATAACTTCTTTTTTTCGATGATAATTTCTTTTTTCAATGCAATGATATTGTCGCTAAAGCGTCTTGAAATTGACAGTCGGCGACGATGACAGACAGGTGCGCCTTCGTTTTCGTACTAAATGAACCGGCTCCCCACCGATCCCCTCGCGCCATCTTTTAGCGAATTTGCAAATTGGCGACATCTGCCAATGGAAGTGGGAAACTTGTCGAAATTATGAATCTTATAAATATTCGCGGATGAAATTGAAATTTAGATCGTTTTTTAACTGAAAACCGCAATTAAATTCGGAGTAATCAGTCATTAATTGATATTGAGATTGTAAATTATTCCTTTTTTTCTAGATTCGATGTAATATCGCGATGCAAGATTTATAGCCGTATTTTACCGTGTTTATTCGTTTTGCATTTGTATCACGACTTGAATATTAATATTTTTTACCTTTTGATGTTATTTTAATGGATGATTGATAATTAATCGACGAATTTGTGCAACTTTTGCGGTGGCAAAACGCGGTAGAGTGAAACGATGCCAATAGAGTGAATTGGCCGCACTTCGTGCAGTATCCAGTGGTGCCAACCGTGTAGAAACTGGAGAGCGGAATAGAGCGCGAAATTCAAATTCTCTAATTTACAAAAACATGACTATTCAATTTTTGAAAAATAAAAGTTCGTTAATAATCGAAAAATCAATTTTTCCCGATAACTAATTTCTTCTATTTCAAGGCAGAATTTTATTTTAACTTACTCTTTGTTTTTTTCGTCGACATCTGCCGGCGACTCGGCTCGTCAAACACCAACAATGACATTTGGTGATGATCGTGACGATTTATTTATTTATTTTATACTAAAATTGGCTTTATTAGTGACATAGTGATCATTTGATTAATAGTGGCTTTTCAATTTCATCGCGAAATAACTGCTATAGAAGAAATAAGTTTAGCAAACGAATGAAATTAAAAATGTAAAAATTGCGATCAAATGCAGACGGGATTTTTAGGTTAGGAATCATCGTCTCTTTGGTGCGAAAAACTTTTCAACACAAATTAAACAAAGGATAGGTAATTATTTATTTATTATTATTGAAATTATTGATTTTTGAGATTCTTTGACAATTCTTTATTAATTGTCTTATTTTCCGTGAATTCTAATGATTCTAACCATAAATTTTTTTTTTAATTTTTACCGACAAATTGCCGGTGTGGAAATAAAAAAAATTTCGCCAAATATGGAAAATTATTGAAAATAAGAATATTACGTTTATTTTTTCCCAAATAAATAATTTTTCCAGAACCAAAAACAATTTTTCCCCCAGCAATTGATTTTCTAAATAAATAAATTTTCAAAAATGAAAAGAATTTGACAAATAATTATTGGAATTGGATTTTATTTTCAAATAAAATATTAAATTTTTACAAATTATAAATATACCATCATTTTGCTATAGAAGTTAAACTAATTTGTTTTTCTTTTTCCATTCTTATATTTAAAGAGAGAGAGAGAGAAAAAGAGATTTTTTTTCTTTTTTTTTCAAACTATCTTTTTAATAAGCATCCTCAGCGGGTCCAGGAGCATGAAATACTTCTCTTTCACCAGCATTTAATTGTCTCGATCGTTCTCTTCGCATTAATACTATTCGCATATTTTGTTTATTTCGAAAAACACATTCACGAAAATCATCCATGTAATCTAAACATTTTTTATTAGCATGATTCTTGCCATATGCCTCTAAACAATCGGCGGCATTTAATTCAAATTTCATGCAACGCTGATTGTCTTGGAGTGTATTCAATCCACCCCAAAGTGCATCAAATGTTCCCGAATGCCATGGTCTCATCGACATGTTTTCGCCTGTAAAAATTAAAGCAAAAAAAAAAAATAATCGTTAAAATTCTTTTCCCCTTCAAAATCGTAAAAGTTTACAAAACATTTCCTTTGAAAATTTATTATTATTATTATTAAAATTTATTATTGTTTATTTATATCAATATCATTATTTCTTTGTTGAATAATTGTTTCCTGTACTTTTACTGTAAAATCACAACAGAATTTTTAATATTTAGATTCTTTACACACAGAAATATTTTTTTTTGTATAAAATCCCCCATTAGTTTCGTTTTCAATTATTTTTATCATTCAGTAGTTTAGTATTTTTATTTTAAAACTAATTTTGATTGCTTTAAATCTTGAAAATTGTTAATGAAAATGATTAGAAAACAAATTATATATATATTGAAACATAACCTTTATTTCTGTTTTTCGTGTTATGTAACTTAAGAGTGAATTTTAAGGGTGAATTTACCTTGGCAAAATGTTAATGATTTAGTAAAAGTTCATAAATACCTGATAATTAAACCAAAGTAATTAGAATATTATTTTGTTGATAAAATTCTCTTTATGACACAAAAATAAACAATGTTTTTCTTGTGAATATTTTTTTAGACAAAATTCTTCCTCTAGCGATCAATATTCGCACTATTTTCCAGTGCTGCCAATAGAGAAGGGAAAAAATTTGAAAAAATAGTAATTTTATGCACTTTTATTATTTTATCTTAACAGTTTGATAGTTAATGAGAAAAATTTTATTTTATTCAAAAATAACTCTACTGTTAGATTAAAAATAAATTCTCTATAATAAAAACGATTTTTTCCCCTAGGAATTTTTTGTTTTTCTTATAAATAATAAAATAATAAATAAATAAATAAATTTCTCACACCTGAAAAGAATTTTTTTTTCGAAATATTGAAAAAAGTTATTAAAAATAATAATTTGTGCTTTTTTCTTTCTTTTGAAAGTAAAAAAATTAATTTTCCACAAAGAAAGAGATTTTTTTTTCGCTGAGAAATTATTTTCTTTCCAAATAAATAAATAAATTTTACAAAAGTAAAAAAAAATCTCCACTAGAAAATGTTGTTACTTAGTAAATAAAGAAGTAAATAAATTTTTTTCTAAATATAAAAATATTCTTTTTTACAAATTAAAAAGAATTATATTTTTCGCATTGAAATTATTTTTTCAATTTTCTACAATTAAAAAAATCATTTTTTGTATAGAATTTTTCTTTCTTAATAAATAACGATAAAAAATCGTTTTTTTCGCACAACTAAAGATTTTTTAATGAAATTTAAAAAGAATTATTTTACCTAAAAATTTCTTTTTATTTTTTCTCAAAGTGAATAAAATAAATAATTTTCCCACAAATTACACTTGAAAAATTTATTATTTCTTTCTAAGAAAATATATATTTTGCAAACTAAAAAAAATTTTTAAGCTCCAAAAAAATATATTTTTTAATTATTATTTTTAGAAAACTAAAACATTTTCTTTCTAAATAAATAAATTTTGCTAAATTTTTCAATTTCTTTATTTAGAATGAAAATAAATTTTGAAAAATTCCATTATTTAAATATTTATTTATTTCGAAAGAAAATAAATTCCTAGAGAGAAAAATTCATTTTAAATTTAGAAAAATATTTGTTTTTTGTTTAAGAAAGCAAATTTTTTTTAATTATGTAAAAAAATTCTGTTTCTTTTTGGAAAATTAATTAATTTTGCTTCCTCATAAGGAAGCTTTGCATTCGTGACGATTTTCAATTTTTCAAAACATGAAATGAACAACTTGTTTGAATTATCTACATGCTTTGCTAAAAAAAACTAATTTTATAAAAATTTGAAAAACCGAAATTCTTAAAATTCATCATTTTTCTACATGTTTTTCTAATTTTGCTTCAATAATTTTTGGGTTTTTAAAACCACTTTACTTTTTGAATTATCTTCATGCTTTGCTAAAAAAACTAATTTTATAAAAATTTGAAAAACCGAAATTCTTAAAATTCATCATTTTTCTACATGTTTTTCTAATTTTGCTTCAATAATTTTTGGGTTTTTAAAACCACTTTACTTTTTGAATTATCTACATGCTTTGCTAAAAAAAACTAATTTTATAAAAATTTGAAAAACCGAAATTCTTAAAATTCATCGATTGATATATACAAAGTGCACATTTCATCAAAATTTATAAAATGAATCAATATTTTTCTTTTTCACAAAAAATTCAAATTTCGCGTTTTTTTGAAATATTACCTTAACATATTAAAATTAAATTAAGCAATTGGTTTATGATATTTTGAGGAAGCGAAATGGTCATGAAATGAACAACTTGTTTTTATTTATTTAAAAAGAAAGTATTTATTTTCTATAGAGAAGTATATATTTCTTCCTAGGAAGAAAAATTTACTTTTAAATTTAGAAAAATATTGTTATTGGTTTTGGAAAATAATTTTTTTACCTTTTTAGAATGAAAATAAATTTTGAAAATTTCTATTATTTGAGTGTTTATTTATCTAGAAAGAGATTATTAAAATATTCCTTTGGTTTATTAAAATATTCCTTTTGAAAATTAAAAATATTTCTCTGTGTTTTAAAACAAAAGTAGTAGAAAGTAAAAAAGAAGTTTTCCTCCCAACTCAGAAAATAAGACTTAATTTTTTAAAATTCTACTTTTATTATTTACCTCTCATAGTAAAAAATCAGCAATTTCCTCATGCATTTTCTCAAATGACATTAAATTCCTCGCTCTATTTAACATAAACGTTGGAACATCTTTAACATCCTTAAAATTAACAACAATCAAACGACATCCGTAACAGAGATTTTTTTTCAAAATTACCAAACTATCTTCACTTTTCTCCCCGCAATTTCTTTCATCACTTTTACAATTGCAACCATTTTCCGAATTTTCGCCATTTCTTTCACCATTTTCACAATTTTCTACAATTATTTCGTCTTTTTTACAATCTCCAATGATTTTTTTCCCATTCGGATCAATTTTTTCACCACTCGGTTCAACGACATTTGTCGATACAAATTCAGAGTAATTAATCGCTTGTAGTGCGGAAATTTCACCATTAATCGTCGTATCGAGCGGTGAATTACATAGAATACAATATTTTTCAAATTTCCCATCCGAAATTAATGTACAAAGTTTTTCGCCCGTTCGCAATACCGTCGACACTGTTGAATTCGATTCCTTATCCATTTCATTGACAAATTGATCGATTAGCGTTTGTATTGATTTTAAATTTTGATTCGTTTTTTTGGGAGATTCGAGTGGGCTTTGAATTTCGTGAAAACGTTGATAATAATCAATTTCTAAATTCGTGAAGGCGCGCATTGGTCGTAAAATCATTATATCAGAAATGCGTGTATCAGCGAAACCAACGTCCAATGAAAGATGTGCTCCACGACCCATTGTGAGATTTGATAAAATTGATATTGAAAGAGAAGTTGCTGTCTCGGCGGTGAATATTTTATTGCAATTGAGATGACGTGCGGCGCGTATTAAAAGTCTCGTGCGTAATTTTACTAGGAGATCATTTTTCGCTGACTGCTCTGAAAGTTTTGAGAAAGTATTTTTTATTTCCTCTTCATTTTCTTCTTTTGCATTTTCTTCCCCTGGAGAGTCAATGGGGAAAATTTTCAAATCTGATTCCGAGAGTGATTCGTTTATTTTTGTCCTAAATCCAGGAAAATCGAATGTTTTTAATTGATTTGCAATTTTTTCCACTGTCGCTCGTTGTTCATCGTGAGTTTTCTCTTCTAAAATTCCCTCTGTAAATGAAACATTTTTAAAATTATAAATTTATTAATATTTCTTAAATTATTCATTATTATATTTTTTCAAATATTGTGAATGTCAATTAAGTAAAAAAACATTTTGAAATTTATTTTTATTTAAATTCGAATTTTTTTTTTGCTTTCAAAATTTTTATTTTTTGTACATTATTGTTTCACTGCTTTTTAAAATAAATATTATAAAATTAATTTTTATTCATCGAATATTTCCTTTAATGTTTCTTTCGCTTTTTCGATTTTTAAAAATTTAATTTAAATTTAAATATTTTTTCAAATAAACAATAAAAAAGACAATTAGTAAAATTATATAATATTGAAATAAGATTTAATTCCTTTTTTGCAATTTAAATCCATTTTCGAATAAATAATTGAAAAACAACAAAGAAATTAGTAAAATTTATTTATTTGTAATAAAACTTATTCCGTTTTTCAAATTTTAATTTAATATTCAAAGCTTTTTTCCAATAAATAATAAACAGAAAATCGGAAAATTAAATATTAAATTTATTTCGTTTCTTCAAATATCAATTTAAAATTAAATCCTTCTCTTTAAATAAATAATAAAAAAAAATTGTAGAAGTTAAGTAAAATTTTGAATTTCATTCGTTTTTTTCAAATTTCAATTTAAAATTCAATTTTTTCTTCAAATAACAAAAAAAATTAAATTAAATTAATAAAACAATAATATAGAAATGAAATTTAATTATTTTCAAATTTTAAGTTAAAATTTTAATCTTTTTCAAAATAAATAATAAAACAATGAAATATAAACTTTGTGAAGTTAAATAAAATTTCAAGGAAAGTTAAATCCTTTTCTCAAATTTTTTGTTTCAAAATTTCAATTTAAGATTCTAATTTTTTTTCAAATAAATAGAAAAATGTGAAATTGAATAATATTAAAATAAAGTTCAATTCGTTCTTAAATTTTTTTATTAATTAACGAAGAAAAATGACAAAAAATTTTATATTGAGAACCTAAAAGATTAAATTTAAGAAACGAAAAATTTAAAGTTCGAAATCAAAAAAATTAAATTTGATAAAAGGAAAAATTAAATTATGAGATAAAAAATGAAATTTAAAAAACGAGAAATTAAATTTCGAGAACCAAAAAACTTAAATTTGCAAAAAGGAAAAATGAAATTATGAGACAAAAAATTAAATTTGATAAATGAAAAATTAAATTTCGAGAACCAAAAAACTTAAATTTGCAAAAAGGAAAAATGAAATTATGAGACAAAAAATTAAATTTGATAAATGAAAAATTAAATTTCGATAACCAAAAAACTTAAATTTTTTAAGAATAAAATTAGAAATTCGAGAAACAAAAAATTAAATTTTGAAAGACCAGAGAATAAAATTGGAAATTTAATTCTTTAATTTTATTTTGTTTTACCGTCAATGTAAAGAACTTTCGATTTGAAAACAAGTCGTTTGTGGGCAGATTCGTGCATTCCAGCGTGAATTAAATGTAAAAGCACTGACGACGCTGCACTTCCAGAATGTGCAACGAGAATATTATCATTGGGTCGGATAATTTTCGATTTTCCAAGTGTCGCACGAAATTTGTGCGTCGATGAGGCGAGGAAACAATTTTTACAATACGCATCCTTGCCCCGTAAAACAATCTCTGTTTCATTTTCCTCGCATTTTTTACATTTTGAAACGTCCCTGCGAAATAAAAACAAATTCAATTACTTCTGTTCTTTCGCAAATTTTCTAAATATAAAATTTTAATGGTAATTTTATAACAAAAAAAGGGAAAAAATGACTTTTTCCAAATATAGGTTAGAATTTATCGAAAATAATTACGCCATACAAATTTGTTTTTGATATTATGGAAGTTCTTTCCTCAATTCCGCAATCGTCGTCATTTACACTGCACATATTGTTCAATCACGGAAAATAATTAATTAACTACAAATAGTTAATAATAAAAGCACTAAAATATAATGTTTTCCACACTGAGTTTGTCTCGTTTGTCTCGTGTTGTTTTGACGTTTAGAGGTTATGTTCGCCAAGTCAGGCTCGTAGTCACGTGTTTAGAAACACGTGTCAATCCCCGTCACTCAATTTCAACAATTCCACAACTAAAAGTGTTTTCAAATTTATATTTTCTACTATAATTTTAAAATAATAAACACCGAAAATTTTCGCCGAAAGAAAAATAATTTTTTCAATAAATTATAATTTTTTTTACCCTTTTTTGTGTTTTATTCGTATTTTAATTCGGTTGAAATCGTAAATGAGGGAAAAATAGAAATGAAATGAGAAAAGTGAAAAAAGAGAAAATAATATTAAAATAAAAAGCAAAATAGAGTCGCGGCGATTCGAATATTCGCGGGCTACGAATCGGACCAATAGGAACGCAGACGTAGTTGACGATCGCTCCGCTTGTGGCGCTCACTTCACACACTTCACGTCGTCGAGCTCGCCCGAGCTCCGTCGCCATTTTGTTTTTCGTGCCCACTAAACTTGTATGCGTGTATACACACGTCAAATAACGATACATACACGTGAATTTTTGACGTTCCCTACACACGCGCGCAAGACCCTGGCTTTCCTACATACATATATACAAACAAGCAAATCAAACCTGTGGGCAGACAAGATTCATATACACATATAGCAAACACACAGAAGTGATTCCTCTTTTTTTTCACTCAAACACACGACAGTAGTGGTAGTAGTAATATATAGTTTGATAGTGTGTTGGGGTAGTAGCAGTAGTTGTGTGGCAGTGTGGGACTGCAGATGACAATGATGGCTGCCACCAGCGAAGAACGGAGTGTTATGGATCCATCGCGAACGAATTCAGTGCAAAATCAATCTGTTGACCGTTTAAAGATGCTCTATCCAATGGTGAACGAGGATGAAACACCATTGCCACGTTCATGGAGTCCAAAGGACAAGTACAACTACATTGGACTATCGCAAAATAATCTTCGCGTTCATTACAAAGGTAAGTGCGAGTGCGAGCGAGAGAGAGAGAGAGAAGAAAAATGGTTTCGAATTCGTTCTCCACAATAGTGCGCGATGCATCATTTGACCTTATAAAAAATTTATTTTTACATTAAACTTGATAATTGTCATTTGATAATAATCATTTAATTGTAATGTCACTGTTTTTCAATTGACAATTTTTTATTCTATCTTATCAGCCTTATAATATCGATTGAAAATGGCAGAGCTCTTTTTTTTCGTGTGCATGTCAGCGACCTAAACAAAGGAATCAGCTGATCGTCGAGGAAGTTTTGTGCTTTATTATATTCCCCCCCATGAATTGTGACGTGATTTTAATTTTTCATTCGAGGTGAATATTTTCAAAGTGATGTTTTTCTTTCTGTTTTTTCTCTCGAGAGAGGCAGGGGAAAAAATGTTTTGAAAGCTAGTTTTTATGTGAGTGGAGATGTGTGTTTATGTGTGTGTGTGTGTGTTGAAAAAGAAAAGTTGGAAAAAGTAGCGCGTATTGGCACACGTACAATGTCAATGACAGCTGTTTTGTCGAAAAGTGTATATACGCATGGTCAGAAGATTCTTTTGATAGTGTGGGTGTGTGTAGAGAAAAAAAGATAAGATTGCCTTTGGTTGTGTTGGTTTTCCTTTTTCTATTGCATCCCAAGAGAAGAAGAGAGAGAGAGAGAGAGCTTTGTAATCTGACATGGCGTAAGATTTCTATAACACGATGCATTGTCAAGAAAAAGGAACTAAACTAGTGCCTTGGTGTTGAAATAATCAAACGTTCTTCTCAACTTGAGAGAACGATATGTTTATTTCCTTTTCTTTGCCACTCCGTTATTTCCAGACTTGGCAGAAAATTTTCCCTTTTTTCGTTTTATTTTCCAATTTTTCCCTCATAATTTTATTATTTGATTCCAATGGTTTTCACTGAATTTTTAAAATGTTTTTTATTATTAATTATTTCTTATTTATTCTTTTCTTTTTGATTTATTTAGTCACTACGGTCATTTCCTTTCTTATACTTTTAATTATTTCTTTTTTATTCTATTCTTGTATTTTTAATTTTTAATTTTTTTAGTCGAAACGGTCCATTTATTTTTTAAAATTATTTCTCTCTTTATCCCATTACTTTATTTTTTATTTTAAATTCAATTAGTCGCAATTGTCCATTTCGATTTTATTTAATTTGTAGTTTTTAGTTTTTTATTTTGTTTCTTTCTTTTTTTATTTTTATTCTTCTTTACACTGCGTTTATTTTTTACTAATAAGTGCGTGTTTAATTATTCTGAATTAAGTATTTAAAAAAGAGGTGACAATTTTCTAAGGTGTGGTTTTTATTTATTTTGTTTTATTTATTTCTTTTTTAAAGGGAAAATTGAGTTTTCTCGTTGAGTTTCAAATGAAAATTGTCGTAAGTTTTATTCATTGAATTTCATTCAATTTACTTTTATTTCATTTCAATCGTAATTCAGTCTTCAAAATTTCAAAAGGAACTTCTCGTTTCAGAAATTTATTTAAATTTTTCATATTTAATTTTTAATATGAATTCATTAAATTAAATAAACTTTTTAATTTAATTTAACTCTAAATTGACGGTGTAATTATTTATTTCGTTTAATTTTTATAGAAATATTTTTATTCTATCTATATTTACATTTTTTTAAATAATTACTGTTTATTTATTCGGATTTCTATTATTTTGACTAATTTTTAATTTTTTTTTAAATTACTATAATTAAATACTAACTAAAACTTGTAATTATAATTATCTTAATTAACAATTAATAATTAGGCATGATTTAATAATTATTTCATTTTTAGTAAATAATTTATTTTATTTTTAACAAATTCGAAGAAGGGAAAAATAATTGTTAAATAAATGTTATCAAATAATTGTAATAATTATTATAAATTTATATTTACAATTTAAATTTATATAATTATTACTTTTTCCTTATTATTATTTTTTTTCTATTTTTTTTTTATTCTTTTATTTTTATTATGATTATTATTTTATTTTTAATATTTAATTTTTATTATTTTATATTAATTTTTTAATTTTTATTATTTTCATTATTGTTATCAAATTGATACAAAGAAATAAAATTTGTGAACTGTTAAACTTTTTCCTTTAGAGTAAATTTTTGACCTTCATTTGTTCAGGGCTTGGCAGAATAGAAGCATTAGATGCAGCACGCCAATTAAAATTTTGCATTCTCATTGAAATGACTGTGGATTATTTAAATTACGCCAAAGGAATATTTATTTATTGAAAATTATTTATATATAATTTTATTTTTATGCAAATATACAATTTTTTGTATTTATTATTATTATTATTATTAGTTTTACAATTTTAAAATAGTGAGTCAAGAAACTGAAATAATAATAAAATAATAACAAATAATAATTCATAAATAGTAATAAACAAATAATGAAATGTTTTCAAAAATTAATTTTTATGGGGAAAAAATTGATCTTTATTATAAATTATTTAATTATAAATTTCGTCTTATTAATTTTGTTTTTACTATTTTCAATTTACGAATTCCATTATTTTTAATGTAAAAATTATTATTTTTACTTTTCATCCTTTTATTTTATTAATTATTTTTTATTTGATTCATTCATTCTTTTATTGTATAAATTATATTAATTCTTCTATTTTAGAAATTATTTTTATTCTCGTATTTTATTAATTTATTTTTCTTATAATTTGATTTTAATTTTGATATTATTTTCCATTTTAATTATGAAAAATTTCCTTCGCATGTGCGATATTAAAATTTCAAATAAAAAAGAAAAAGAAATTTTTTTTTCATAAATTTTGATGGAGAAATAAAAATAAAGGAAAAATAAAATATACATTTTTGTGTAAATTAAAAGAAAAGGGGGAACAAAAGTAGAGAAGAAAACTCATTTTGAAAAGAGACGATTAAATTTTATTAAATCTGCTTGCGTCTTACATTTTGGCTTATAAACGCAGTAGCATTTCATTAGTGATTCACATTCTGGATGTATTTTGAAATTCTGATTTTTGGAGCGAGAGTTACTTTTATGAGATTGTTCGGAATATATATTTTTGAAAACGAAGAAAAAAACTAAATAAATACACGACACGTGTTCTCATAAAACATTAAGAAATTTTATTGTGCATTTGATTTGAGAATTAGTTTCAAAACATTGGAAAAGTAAATATTTTGAAGATAAACCTTTTTCTGTTTATTTATTTCTCTTTCGGTTTCTTTTTTGTTTGTTTATTATTTTTGTTTATTTATTGTTTGATTTTTTTATCTTTTATTTATTTTTTTTTATTTTATTAACTATAATAATAATGTTAATAATAATAATTATTATTATTCGTCTTATTCATTATTCATTTCTTTATTGTCCATTTCATTTATTATTTATTTACCCATTTATTTATTAGTTATTTTTATTATTTAATTTAATTTTTATTTTTCATTGTTTATTATTTATTAGATCATTTATTCCTTTTTTTTTAATTTATAACCAAAATTGAATGTGACGATAATTTCGAAAATAAAATAATTCCTATTGTTTTAATTACACTGAAGGACAATTTAAATTATGTACTTTGAAATTGGTCTTTTGATAATAATAATTATATTTAAGACAACTCATTTTAAAAGGATATTGTTGTCAGAGGAGCTATTATTCTGTGATTGCCGTCAGAACATCTCTGTTTTCTATTTTCTTAATGATTTTAACGCTGAAATAAAGGAAAATTATTTTCTTTTTAAATATCTTTCAAAATTATCAGGAAAAAAAAATTTATTTAATTAAGAATAATTTCTTAATTTACAAAATATTTTTTTTTAATTAAAATTAAAAGAAGTAAAAAAAAGTCGTTTTTTTGAACATTCGAAACGATGAGAAACAAACGTTTTCTTATTTTACTTATTATGTAATTAATTTATGCGATAAATAAATTTTTAATGAAAAAATAATTAAAAATCGGCTTTTGTTATTTACAAAAAAAAATAAATTAAGCTTCGTATTATTTATTTTTGAGAATAAAGTTATAAGTTTAATAAAATAACTCGGTAGCCGTGATCGTTAAGCGCTCAAGTTATTTGGATTAGCCGTTAGGGGTTCGAGTCCATCCGATGGGTTAAATTATTTCAACGAAAATTTTACAATTGAAAAATTTTAATAACATTTAGATGCATTAAAAAATTACAAATGTAAAAAAATAGAAGAAATAAGTATTAAAATACAAAATGAATAAATATTTAAAGATAAAATTAATAAATAAAATTAAAACTAATTAAAAATTAATTAAAAATTTTTAAAATCCAAAAATAAAATAATAAAATAAAAAAATTAATTAAAAATAAAATTATTAATAAAAAGTAAAAAAAAATATGGCTACATAATAAATAAACAAAAAGAATGAACATGTAATAATTAAATAAGACATTAAAAAAAATTACATGAATAATAAATTAAATAAACAAATGAATTCGATAAGTAATTAATAAAAAAATGCACATTGAAGGAAATTTAATAATTAAACAACAAATTCAAAAAGTTTTTATTTTCCTTCTTTAACAAATTCTAATTTCGTCAAATTTTTTTTCGTTTCCCGTTTTTCGGCATTTACAAAAAATGTAGTACAAACAAATAAAGAAAAAAAAAATTACCCGTAAGTTCGCGTGCTTAATGAAATGCCGCTCCGCTTCCCTTTTTTTGTTACTCTGCCAGGAAAAAAGTAAATAAAAATTTATTTACCCTTTAAAAAAATGATTGTCGACATAAATATTTTTAAGGGATTTTAATTTGTGAGTTGTTTATCTAAAAATTATTTATTGGCTGTTTGAGAAAAAAAGGGAAAAATAAAAAATGGTTGAATATAAAATATTGTCGTTTATAAATTAATGTGTGTGAGTGTATCGTAAAAAAAAGATGAATGTTGTGGTGGCATATTGTAATTTTCTCTAATCGATTAAAAATCAATATAATTATAAATTGTTTTCTTAGTTGTGAGAAGAATTTTTAGAATTTCGTATATAAAATATTCTGCAAGGTTAGATTTTTTCGATTGATTTTTTGAGCTTTTGTGTTCGTCAAGGTTGACATTTTTCAGAATGGAGAATTTATATATATATAAATAAATATATTTCTCTGACAATACAATTTTGAAAGTTTCTTTTTATTTTCTTTAAATTTTGCTTAAATTTTTTAATTTTTGTTTGGAATTTATTTTTTAAATCTTAGTTTGTTTATGTTTTTTACGATTGCTTTTTATTATTACTTTATTTTTATTTTATTTATGGAAAATATTATTATTAATTGATATTGTCTATTATTGTTATTATTATTAATAATGAATAATTATTAATAATCGTATTTCTTATTTTAATTTTTTTAAAGCATCTAAATGTTATTAATTAATTTTTAAATTGTCAAATTTTCATTGAAAAAGTTTAACCCAATGGACGGACTTGAACCCCTGACGACAAATACTAATAACTTGAGCGCTTAGCGATCACGGCTACGGGGTCCTTTTATTTAATTTGCAACTTTATTCTTTAAAATTAACAAAATATTAATATTTCAAATGATTTTTTGAATATTAAAATATTAATAATCAATAAACATTTAAATTTCAATTAATTTTTTGAATATCGAAATATTAAAAATTAATAAATATTGATATTTCAATTAATTTTTTGAATATTAAAATATTAATATTAATAATAATAATTTTGTTACTAATATTAAATAAAATTGTTGTCAAAGTAATTGTTAGTTATTATTTATTGTCTGTAAATTTTTTTGTCAATTAAATGGCGCATGAATTTATTTGAACAGAAAATTTTTCTTTATTTTTTGCTCTCTCTCTCTCTCTTTCTCTCTTTTCTTTTTCTTTCTTCATGGGAACAAATGTAAACAAATCATGAGAGTACATTTTTACCATTTTAGACGCTTATGCATATAAATGGTTTTTTTATTTATAAAAAAAAAGAAAAATTTGCCCTTTTGCTTGATGAATGCGCGAATATTGCTTTGAAAGTTTACGTTTATTTTAGAGTCAAAGAATAATTTTGTTGCAAAATTGCTGAAAAGTAAACATTCAATGTTCTTCATCTTATAGCCTTTCAAAAGTTTATTCCATAATGTCGAGAGTTTGTTGGAAATTTATTTTTCTTCTCTAAACTAATTAATTAATTAAGTTAGAGAACGTTACAAATTTTTCTTTTCCTAGACAAAAAAAAAATATTATAACTATAATTAGAAATTGGTTTAAAAATAACTGTTTCACAATTAAATAATGCTAATTATAAAAATTACACTACACACATTTAATGTAATTTTGAAAAAAAATGTGCTTGTTAAATTAAAAAAATTTTAATTCGCCAACAACTTGTATTTTTTACTCCTTTGAGTTTCTTTTGATTTTACAATAGCTTTTTAATTAGTTTCTAGTACTAATTTTATTATTATTATTATTAATTTATTAATTAATTAATTTTTCAAAAATTACTAGTTAGAAAATTTTCATAGTTTCGAATTTATTTAAAAAAAATAATAATGTTATAATTTATGATTTTGTTTATTACAATTCGGTTATTATTTATTATAATTTATTATTATTCGGTTATTACAATTCTATTAATTATTATTTTTTTATTACAATTTATTATTAATTAATTATTTATTTTAACGAATATTAAAAATTTCTACCCTCAGCGGGATTCGAATCTATGACAAATTTACGCTCTTTTTAATGCCTC
Organism: Leptopilina myrica (nomen nudum); assembly: GCA_032872475.1. Taxonomy (NCBI): domain Eukaryota; kingdom Metazoa; phylum Arthropoda; class Insecta; order Hymenoptera; family Figitidae; genus Leptopilina; species Leptopilina myrica (nomen nudum). The sequence continues at coordinate 43,453,979 of CM065462.1, read as the reverse complement.
AACGACTGCGACCAACGTGCGTTCAGCTAATAATAGAAGTTTTTAATAAAATAATTAGTTTTTTAATAGAAAATTTACTACCAATTTAATTAATATTTTCATTACTACTTTGTAGTGCAAATTAGTATTATAATTTTCCAAAAAAATATAAAAAGTAGATTAAAAATATAATTAAATATTAAAGTAGAAATAACAAATTCAGAAGTAGGCATGAATTTATTAATTTGATAAAAAATTTGAAATATAATAAAATACTAATTTAATTTTTAAAAAAAGCTGAAGTCGACAAATTTCAAAGAAATTTTAGAAAATAGAATGGAAAATTTTTTTTAGTTATTAATTGTATAGGAAAATTTAATTAATTGAGAAAGAAAGCTTTCAATAATGAAAGAATGGAATAGAACATTTTTTTTAGTTATTAATTGTATATAGGAAAAATTAATTAATTGAAAAAGAAAGCTTTTAATAATTAATAACAGTGGAATGATAGTTTGTTGACCTCCTGATTATAGATTCCTTCTTTTAAAATGTTTTTTTCTTTATTTCTTTTTTTTTCCCTTATATTTTTCTTTTTCAATGATGGGGTGAAAAGGGGGACAAAAAAGTGTAGAAGCATAGCAGGGGGTGAAGGTGGAAGTTACAAAGTGAACTAGGTAAACTTTAAGTGAATTAATTAAATTAAAATGAAATCGGTGGTGGGTATTCAGGGGCACGACCATGGAATTGATGTAGTTCTTAACTGACCCGCGAATCGTTATTTCTTGCTGGTGGCGCGTGCGAGTCTCGATCGATTCAAAATGAGTACTATACACATGCATACATACAAAAAAACAGTCGTTAAATATAATTCACTAAAATGAGAGAGTACGAATATAAATAAGTGTTTGTATGTGTACTCGCATAAATTGCCAATCTAATATTATGGTATATATTTACGCAATAATCATAACGGCGAGAGTCAGCCATACAACTTTTGTTTTTGTTGTTATTGCTTCTCGTTTGTTGCAATTTAGAAAGGACCTTTTACCTATTCGTGTTGTACTCACATTATAATATTAATTAATTATTTTTTTTTAGTTATTTTTTTTTACTATTATTAAAACTATTATTTTTCTTCTTTTTTTTCTCCCTAATTTTTAATTAGTAAAAATCTGTACTGATTTTAAATTAGTGGATAACTTTTTCCTCTTGAATTAGTAAAAAATAAGAAAGAAAAATTTCTACTAATTTTTTAGTCAAATTTACTAATTTAAAACGTCGGTGAAGTTCGCAACGTTTATGATCAACGATTGAAAGAAAAAAAAATTATTTTTCTACCAAAACGAATAAAAATTTCTGTTCACAAATATATTTTTTTAAATTATTATTCAAAAAATTTAAACGTACTATTTTCAGTACAAAAATTTATAAAAATTTGCTTAAAAAAAATATTTTTCTTCAAAAATCGTTGATTATAAACGTTGTGAACTTCACCAACGTAATTTAAAAGTAAAAAAACTAATAAATAGTAATTTCTACAAACTTATTGGTCAAATTTACTAATTTAAAAGGATAAACTAATAAGTAGTCATTATACTTTTAAATTAGTAAATTTGACTAATAAATTAGTAGAAATTACTATTATTTTTTCCTTTAAGTTAGTAAATTTTACTAAGGCTATTTATTACTAAAGTTTATTAATTTAAAAGCAAAAAATAATAAATAGAAATCTCTACTAATTTACTGGTAAAATTTACTAATTCAAAAACCTTAAAGTCAGCCTTTAATTCAAAATTAGTAAACATTTTTCACTAATTCAAATTTAGAGAGATTTCTACTACTATTATTATTATATTTTTCATAGTATGATTATCATTAATATTATTATTAGACTGAAAGAAATAATTGATTGTGATTATTACTGTTTAGTTAGTAAAAAACTTCGCTGCCAAAATTTTGCTAATTAGTCTTATTCACTCTCTAAATTTGAATTAGTAAAAAAATAATTTTTTAATTAGAATTAGAGCAAAATAGATTAACTAGAAAAACTGTAGTTTCAGTGAAAATTTGACTGATCAATTTATAAAAATTACTATTTATTAGTAAAACAATATAAAATTAGTATAATTTTTAAAATTAGCAAATTTTTATTACTTTAGGTAATAAAATAAATTAAATGAAATAACAGAGTGAGAAAAAAAATGAATGAAAAATAAGTTGAAAATATGAAGTAAAATATTATTATTATTATTATTATTATTATTATTATTATTATTAGTCATAAAATATTTGAAGAATAATTTTATTATTTATAAAAAAATGAATTTTAAAAGAATTGCATTTACAATCTTGATAAATAAACTAACTTTTTAAAGATTTTCAACTGTAAATTTGATAAAATTTCAATTTTCACAATTAACTTAATTAAAAAATTTTAACAACTTAGATTTTTGAAAATTTTTTTAGATTCTTTGTGAAATTTTAATCATTCAAATTCTTCTCAAATTAGTTAAGATTTTTAATATATTTAATCAATTATTTAAAATATACTCGATTTATAGCAAAATTTTAGTTAACATTAAAAAAAAATAATTGAAAAAAATTCGAACTCATAAAACTCTTCATAGAAGACAAACAAATTTTTTTTTAAATTATTGTCAAAATATCAACTATTTTTCAGGATAAATAATAAAAATCTTCTCTGAAATTCAAGTATTTGCAAAATTTTCTCATAAAATTGTTTGCGAAATTTTAATTACTTTTTGAAAAAATTTTCCTTAATTATTCAATTTATTTTCAATATCTATATATACTATTTTAATAAAATTTTCCAAATAGAATTCAATTGTTTAAAATTAATTTTAATAAAATTCTATGCAAACATTTATAATTATTTTTGTAAATAATTAAAAATTTCACGGAAATTTAAATATTTAGACATACTTTTTTTTTATCAATTTCTTCGTAATATTCCGATTATTTTCATATAAAGAATATAATAAAACTCGTCGCTGAATAAGGAATTGAAATTCGTGGAAAAAAATGTAATTATTTAAAAATTTGTTTGATAAAATTCTTTATGAAGAATTCAATTATTTTCAATATCTATACTATTTTAATAAAAATGTTTCCAAAAGAATTTAATTATAAAACAATTTTTTGTTAAAATTTTAACGAATTTTGAATTTTACTTTTAAAAATAGTAAAATTTTCACAGACAATTTTTATTATTAGTATTAATTTAATTAATAATACCTCATTTTTTCCCAGTTTTAATTTATTTTCAATTTTTATTATTATTATTGTTATTCTTACTACACATTCGATGCGTTTTAGTGCAATTATCAGAATACAGAAATTGTGTGCAGTAAAATATAATTCGTATTAGTGAATCCGCAACGACACGCGACAGGTAGAAAACTTTCCCCTCTAGGTGTGCGTGAAACATTACGCATTTGCTAGGAAAAAAGAAATTCAATATACCGTCGGTTTATATGTCTAGTTTTTATTACACTGTACACACCTTCAGTAGTAATGAAGGTAAAAATAATAACAATAAAAAACTTTAAATGGAATTAGAAAATATAATTTTTAGTTTTCTAGTTTTGCTTCTTTTTCATGTTATCATATTTATTAAAAAAAAAAAAAAAAGAAATTCATCATTTGCCCTTTGGAATTTTAACACCTTTATTTAAAAACAAAAGAAATTCATCATTTGCCCTTTGGATTTTTTTTTAATTTTAATAAATATAAAACAAAAAAAATTTTATTTGGAAATCATTTAGAAGGGAAAAATTAATATATATATTTCTTTATTTTATAAACAAATTTATTTAACCTTTTTGAATTTTTGCAAATAATTATTTTTTGTAATAAAAAGCATAAATGTTGTTATTTTGATTTTATTTATTTTTAATTTAATAGTTTCGTAAAATTGTTTAGAACTTTTGTGATGACAAGGAATAATTAAAAGAAACGGTTTTAAAAAAAAGTAATAAATTATTATTATTATTATTATAACAAAGAAATTAAAAGAAACGGTCTTAACAAAAAGTAATAAATAATAATTATTATTATAACAAAGAATAATTAAAAGAAATGGTTTTAACAGAAAGTAATAAATAATAGCAATTATTTTTAAAATAATGTAACAATTTTTTATTACTAATAAAAATTAATAAATGAATAAATTTTGTTAATTATTTAATTTTATTATTAAATTTAAAAAAATTAAAAGATTGTAATATTATATTCTTAATTATTACTTATTACCACACTGGGAAGTGAAGAAAGAAAAATATTTTTTTTAATTGAGTAAAGTGGTCTGTTTAATTATTATTTTTATTATTATTATTATTATTATTATTGATATTATTAGTGTTGTTATTATTATTAACGATGTAACAAAGGGAAAATGTAATTGTAAAAAGTAATTTTTAAGGCAAACTGAAAGTTATTTTGGTGCCAAACATTTATTTACACTGTGTTGCAACAGGCAAAGTGTGTTTTGTCCTAAATGAAGCTTTACTTGTTGAAGTTGCAATTTATCCACTTGTGTCAATTGAACAACTCGAGTTTTGCTTTACAATCATCTGTTAATGAATATTTATAATGTATGCATATAAATTTTGTTGGAAATTTTTGCAAAAATTAATTAATTACTATATATATGGCAAATATAAAATTATTTCACATTCGAGGAAATTAATCTGCATATAAATATTAAAACGCTGGAAATAAAAGAAAATGTTATTAAGAAGAAGAAAAAAAACAATTAGAACGTTTTAAAAATGATTTTTGTTATTATATAAAAATAATGTTCAGTTATAAAATTGATTTTTCCAAATTTTAAATTAGTAACAATGTTTAATAAACTTTTCAATAGTAACTGACTTTTTGCTTTTGAATTTGTAAATTTTACTAATGAATTGGCAGAAATTACTATTTATTAGTAAAATACTTGCTTTTTTGATTTTTTTGCTTTTAAATTCGCAAATTTTAGTTATAAACAGTAATTTCTACTTATTTATTAGTAAAGTTTGCTAATAAAGAAGCAAAAAAGTATTTTTTTTATTAATAAATTGCAATTTCTACTAATTTATTAGTAAAAACTAATAAAAAAAATAAATATTCGGTAATTTACTGATAAATAATAATTTCTACTGATTTATTATTAAAGTTTACTAAGGAAAAAGCAAAAAGTCAGTTTTTTTAATTAATAAATAGTAATTTCTACTAATTGATTAGTAAAGATTAATAAAAAGAAACAAAAAGTTAGTATTTTGCTAATAAATAATAATTTCCTGATTTCCTGATTGACTAATTTTTTGCTTTTTTAATAGTAAATTTTAATCATTAAAAAGCAAAAAGTTAGTTTCTTTATTAATTAAGAGTCATTTCTACTAATTTATTAGTAAAATTTACTAATAAAGAAGAAAAAAGTTTTTTTTTTATTAAATAGTAATTTCTAGTAATTTATTAGTAAAAATTAATAAAAAAAAGTCAGTACTTTACTAATAAATACTAATTTCTACTAATTCATTAGTAAAATTTAATAATTCAAAAGCAAAAAGCCAGTGACGAATTGAAATTTTCAAACATTTTCACTAAATTCAAATATCTAGAGAAAAATAATAGAAATTAACACCTTTCTGTTTGTTATTAATTTATTTTCATGGCAAACGAGATATAAAAGAATGGATTTTTACATAATTAAAATTTTGCAAAATTACATGTAAGCTTTCAGTGTTTTTCAATTTTTTCCCCTCTTCTTTTTGTCTCGTCCCTCTCTTTTTCTGCTATATAGGGAGGTCGGTGACTTAAGAGAAATCGATGAAACCGAACAGCTTCAAATAGGACCATATTCTGGAATATATTTTATATATATATATATTTTTTTATATATAGATATATAAATATATATATTGAAAGAGAAGATATTGTAACTGATAAAAAAAACTTAAATTTACCTATAGATTACGATCGTTTTTCTTTCATTCAATTTCTTTTTATATTAAAACGTGACAAAAAAAAGTGGAAGAGAATCCTTGAATTTTCCAACCCACACGATTTTTATATATATGTACATATGAATTTATGTGAGTACATTTGTATAAAGGTCGTGTAAAATTTTCTTTAACACGTCTAAGAGAATTATTATTGTGTTATTTATTATTCCAGTGGAAAAAAGAAAAAAAATGTGTTTCTGATGAAAAATTGTTAACGTTTGTCGTTTTTTTTACCGATATTTTTCAATTAGAGAATTTATTATTTTACAATTTTAATTATTATGATAATAAAAATAATGAAAATAAAAACAGAAATAAACGAAAATCTTGAATGACAATAATAATAATAATGATAACAATAATAATAGTAATAATAATAATAATAATATACTTGTATAATACATAATGTGGTTTTTAGTAGGTCGGACAGAACAAAGCGTTCTTCCCCACAAATAACCTGGGAGTACGTACTTCTGGTATTTACTTTGGTAGTGTTCCTCCAAGAGTTGTATTCGGTTTTTTTCCACTTTCCTCAAAAAATAATAAAGAAAATATAAAATCATTAAGAAAAATGTAAATTGCAACTATAAATCGTTGAAATATGAACTGTAATACTCTTCACGTCCTGAGAAATTTTTATTTGGCTATGAGACACTTTTCTTTGGATGCAAGAGAAACGAAATAATTCCTCCTTGAGAACGGAATATATGAACAATTTAATATTTTGCCGTATGTTGGTGATGTGGTTTTGATGAGAGACTTGGGATAGGAGAACGAAATGAGATGGCTAATGTTGGTAGGAAATAGTTTCGAGGCGTATAATAAAGGACAAAGAGATTTGTGTATATGTGAATAAGGAGAGAACAATTTTTTTTTGATCTAAAACATTGTTGAAGAAAAGAAGATAAGAACTTTTTTTTAAATTTTATTAAACAATTCCTTTTGTGCAAATGTTCTGCTTCTAGACGAATTTTAGGCGAGAGGTAATTTTTAAGCATAAGAGCATTAAATGTTCCTTTGTCTTCTGTTTCAGATTTTGCTGTAGCTCTTTTCTTCTGTTTCTGGTTTCGATTTTTTTGTTTTTTGTTTGATAAACATTTTAAATCAAAATCTGTATACAAAACATACAAGAGCTTTAGATTATGCTTTGGGTTTCGTTTTAGGTTTTATTTCTGGTTTTACTTCAGGTTTTAATTCAGGATTTACTTCAGGTTTTACTTCAGGTTCTACTTCAGCTTTAGTTTTAGCTTTTCAATTAGCTTTTGCATTTGATCCAAGTTTTGCTTAAGTCTTAGCTGACCTTTTTTGATTCAGTTCTTATTTTCGCTCTTGTTGTAGGTTTTGTCCTACGTACAGCTTCGATTTTTGATTAAAGCAGTTTTTAAGCTTTTACTGTAGGTTCTGCTTCAGCTCTTGTTTCAAGTTTTGTGAAAGGTTTTGCTTCTGGTTTTGCTAAAGCTTCTAAAACAAAAGCTGAAGTAAAACTCAAAACAAAACCTTTAAGAAGAGCATTAAGTTTTGCTTTAGCTTTTGTTTCAGGTTTTGCTGCAGCTCTGGATTTATTTTTTGCTTCTGGTTTTGCTAAAACTTCTAAAACAAAATCTGTAGCAGAACCTGAGACAAGAGATTTTGCTTCAGCTGTTGTTTCATCATTAGCTTTCGTCACGGATTTTGTCTCTGCTTTTGCTTCAACTCTTGTTTTTAGGTTTGTTTTCTGGCCTCAGGTTTTATTTCCGATTCTACTTCAGCTTTCGTTTCATCTTCTGCTTTAGTTTTTGCTTCAGGTTCTTCAGCTTTTCTTTTCAAATAGTCAACGTTTTCAGGCGGTAATTGTGATGGAGTAGTAAAGTAGCTAAAGAAGATAAAAATTTGCATAGTGAATGCGAAAGGACGACGTTAGAAATAAACTAGACGAGTAGAATAACAAAAGCTTTCAGGAGATTTAAAAAAAAACTGGAACTGAAGCACTAAAGGAACAATGAAAAATAGCGGAAGGGAGAAAGATTTATTACGACCGAAGAAAGGATAACGCGGATATAATTAATACTAGAGACAACGTGAAGAAAGAATGATAAAGAAAACTTGGAACTTAGAAACTAATACTACGATACTAAAAAGATAATTCAGAGAATAATTTGTAATAATACCAAAAGTAATTGGCAAATAATTGGTAAATAATTGCTAAAAAATAGAAAACAATAGTTTCGAAACTATTCAGAACATAGTTTCGAAAAAAAATACCAAAACATAGTTACGAAAATAATCATTATTATTATTAAAACTCTTCTCCCAAAAGACGATACCGAAATATTCACCGAAGGTAAAGAAGGAAAACTAATAACTCATCGTAGAATTTCATAAATTGGAAGTAATTTACAAAAAAAATCTCACCCACACCCCAAAATCAATATAACATCCCACGCGGTACACTAAATTTTCCCTCCCAAGAAACACCACCCATTTACATCATCAAGTACCATTTTTCCATAACTTTATTATATCAGACAATTAAAATCATAAAAAAAAGCTTGACCTCTTTTTTTGTTGTTAAATGCTCACTTTTTATATTGATTTTCTTATGGCACATAAGAAAAAAACCTTTTTCTTAATGACTTTTGATATTATCAAATTATTACTCTCTTCTCTCTCTCTCTATTTTTTTCCATTTCGATATAAAGTAATGAGACATAATTACATCAACATAGAGGGAAATTGAAAGTTTGCAAAAAATAAATAATATTGAACACATTTTGTGTGCAATTTCGTGGCATCGCATCGTCAGAGCGAATCGACCTACTGACCTATATTCCCTAGTTCTCTGTCTCCGCGTGTGCACCTGTAAGTCACCATTTAACATGATTTTACGAATCCACGTGAACGTTGAATTATAATTAATCATTTTTTTTGTTTTGTGTTTTGATAGTTGATTTATTTTTCATACTGTGTGTGTGAAAAAAGACTAAAAAAAAATTAGGATGTAGGAACTATTTTTAAATGTAAATTTTGTTTTTTTTTTTGGGTGGGAAAAAATAAAGTGGACTTGAGAATGTAGGTGTATCTTATCGGAGTATTATATATTTATAAACTTGGATCTGCATTACGATGAAAATCACTGATAAGGCACATGCGTGCATGACCTATCGCTACATGAAAGAATTGGTCGATTATACGCAACCTTAGGGAGGAAAAATCAATTTTTATAAATATTTAGAAATGCTTCGCGTATGTTAATTTTTTAGGTTAATTGTTTCTTAGGTTCGATTTTTGATTCTCTTTTTTCTTCTTTCTGTCTCTTTTTTTTCTTATTTGTTTTTTGTCCCTTTTTCTTTGATTTATTTCCGTTCGTTCATTACAGGAAAAAATTTTGGTTTAAATTTTCCCCCAGCTCATCAATTTTTAGCTGAAAGCAATTTTTTTTTATTTTTGCTTGGGAGTTCTCAAAAATGTATTTTTCCCTTTAATCCAAAAAGTAGGTCAATTAAAAGTTCAAAAGGCTTGGAAGTTTTTTTTTACGCTTTTGATAGCCTTCAAAAATTCTCAAGTCATTTGGATGTTGGAGAATTTTAGATTTTTAGGGAAGTAGAATTTTGCGAATTTGGTTCGTTTTTGTTTTCTTTTTTGAAATTTGTGATCAGTGTCAATAGTTGGTAAATATTCCATTCGGCTTTATGTGAAGCCAGTTTTTAGCAAACATTTCATTTTTGAAAATTTTATCTTGGTGTTGAGAGAAAAATGAAGCTGAAATCAGCCTATCGACTTAATTTTGGCAATTAAATTTTGATGTTTGGTAATTTTTTATGAAGCTGAAACTTGCAGCCAGTTATCAGCACCCATTTTGGAAATTAAATTTTGAAGTTGAGTAATTTTTTATGATGCTGAAACTTGCAGGCTGTTATCAGCAGACGTTTAATTTTTCAAAAATTTGATGTTGGTTTTGAACAAGAAACTTTAAAATTTGGTTTCTAAAAATTAACTGTTGGTGGTTTTAGCTTCATTATTCATATTATTAATAGGAGTTTTTTGGTTAAAGAAGTCTTGTTCGTTAACTGAAAACCCCCGTCTTTAGGAAATAAAACCTGAAGGCAACTTAGAGATGCTCCGTTAAAAACCACAGGGTTTGGAGTATCCTCAAGGATTCTTCGGTTCAAATTTTGCATCAACTCTTGTCTCAAGTTTTGCGAAAGGTTTTGCATCAGGTTTCACTTCTGGTTTTGCTAAAACTTCTAAAACAAAATCTGAAGCAAAAGTCAAAGCAAAACCTTTAAGAAGAGCATTAAATTTTGCTTTAGCTTCTGTTTAAGGTTTTGCTGCAGCTCTGGATTTATTTTTGCTTCTGGTTTTGCTAAAACTTCTAAAACAAAAGCTTCAGCAGAACCTAAAACAAGAGCCTTAGATTTTTCTTCAACCTTTGTTTAAGCTTTTGCTCTAGGTTTTCTTTCAGCTCTTGCTTTAGCTTTTGTTTTAGCTTCTGTTTCAGGTTTTGCTTTAAGTTCTGCTTCAGGTTTTGCTTTAGGTTCTGCTTCAGCTTTTGCTTGTCTAGTAGGAACTGTAAATATAAACACAGACAAAGAACGGTAAATGATAGAAAAATGAGTGCGAACGAGGTAAAACATGATGAAAATTAAAAGAGTGAATGAAGTAAAAGAAAAGGAGTGAAGGAACTAAAGGAAAAGAGTGAATGTACTAAAGAAAAAGAGTGAAAGAACTAAAGAAAAGGAGTGAAAGAGCTAAAGAAGAAGAAGAAGAGGAGGAGAAGAGCTATAGCAATAACAGATCTGTAACGAATGATTTGTAATTAATTCAGGTTACGGGAAGACACACAAAGACGCTGCCAGTGTACGTACGACGCATCCAATACCAGCGGCATGTGGATTGTATTACTTCGAGGTGAAGATTGTGAGCAAAGGCCGTGACGGTTACATGGGAATTGGCCTCTCAGCACATGGCGTTAATGTGAATCGACTCCCGGGTTGGGACAAACACTCGTACGGCTATCATGGCGATGATGGGAACAGTTTCTGCGCCTCGGGCACAGGCCAACCATATGGGCCTACATTTACCACCGGTGATGTTATTGGATGTGGAGTCAATCTCGTCGACAACACTGCTTTTTACACAAAGAACGGACACCATCTCGGCATTGCATTCACAGATTTACCCGTAAGATGTCTTTTCATTATCACTAAGAGTTCAATAGTCAGAAGATCATTATCACAAGCAATAGAATAGTCTAAAGATTATTATCACTATCAATACACTAATCCAAAGATTATTTTCACCATCAATACATCAGTCTAAAGAATATTAATCACCATCAATACTTGACTCATAAGATTGTTGTCACTATCAATACTTGACTCATAAGATTGTTGTCACTATCAATACTTGACTCATTAGATTGTTGTCACTATCAATACTTGACTCATAAAATTGTTGTCACTATCGATACTTGACTCACAAGATTGTCATCATGAAACTAATAAAATTTAACACCCTTGAACGAATTTAATTTTGCATTTCTTCTTTTTGCAGCCAAATCTTTATCCGACAGTTGGACTACAAACGCCGGGGGAAGTTGTTGATGCCAATTTTGGACAGCAACCATTTGTTTTTGATATTGGGGATATGATGAATGAACTCCGAGTTCGAACGAGATTACAGATTATTAATTATCCCACACCAGATCATGGCCAGGGACACTGGCAAGCAGTTCTTCACAAGTATGATCTCTAATTTTTTTTAATACTTTTTTCCATTTCTAATCGCAGGTTTGCCACGCAACCTGGAAACCTGGAAAACCTGTAAATGTCGGGGAATTTTATAAAAAATTGAAAAAAAACCTGGAAAAGTCGGAATTTTTATCGAAATCCTGGAAAATTTGTTTTTGAAACCTAATTTTACTTAAATATTTCAAAATTAATTGAATTTTAAAAGAGTTGAAATTAAAATTGTTATAAGTAGATGAACATGAAAATATTTTTATTTAAAATTTTGTAAAACTTCAATTTTAAATGAATTTCATTAAAAAATTGAAAAACCTAGATTTTTAAAAAACCTTAATAACTAAAATTCTTCTAAAATTATTAAAATTTTTTAATATATATTTAATTGAATATTTAAAACAAACGGATTTATAGAAGAATTTTAGTTAAAACACTAAAACAAAATTGAATTTTGAAGTAAATACATATATTATTGGAGTAATTCAATTATTTTTAGAAAAAGTAAAATTATTCTCAGAAATTCAATTATTTTTTTTATCTTTTATTATTTATTCTTCAAAGAAATAAATTATTTTCAAAATTTTCATTAAATTTCTTTTGTGTCAATTTAATTGTTTTCAAAATAATTTTAATAAAACTCTTCGTAGAAATTTAATTGATTACAAAAAATTTTTTAAATTCAATTATATTCAATGTTTGCTATTCGAATAAAATTACACAAAACAATTCAATTATTTAAACCGAAATTTTAATAAAATAAGTCTGAAGAATACAATTAATTTCAAACCGTAATAGAATTCTTCGCAAAAATCCAATTATGTTTGAAGACTTACTAAAATTCTTGTCAAACTTTAAATGGTCTTTATAAATAATAACATTTTTTTCTCCGAAATTCAATTATTTTTATGTCAAATATTAAAAATATTCTTGGCAGAATTTCAATTGTTTTTAATATACAAAATTTTCATCGAATTTCTCGAAAAATGAAATTATTGTTAAATGTTTTTTTTAATTTGTCTCTTCATAATAAATAATAATAATAAACATACCTAATAATTAAATTATGATGAAATTCGTTATGAAAATTTAATTTTAAGAAACGTTCAATTATTTAATAAAATTGTTTATTTTTATAGCTAAATAATTGATTTCTTATAGAATTTTCTAATAAATACTGATTTAAAAATAAATTTCAGTAGAAATTTTCGATTATAATTGAATATCATATTCGAAAATATTTGTTTATTTATTTGAAAATTCTTCGAGAATTCATTTATTTCACTCTAAAAATAAACATTTTATTAAATAATTGAACTTTTTTTAAAATTGAAATTTCATCAAGAATCAACCAATTTTTCAATAATAATTGAATTCTTCTAAAACATTTTAATACAATTTTTTTAAGTAATTGCATTTTTCGAGAAATTTAGAAATTTGATAAAAATTTTGTATATTAAAAACTATTGAAATTCTGATAAGAATTTTATTAAAATTTTTCTGAAAATAATTGAATTTTGGAGAAAAATTTTATTATTCAGAAAGATTATTTAAATTTTGACGGGAATTTTTGACAATTATGAAACTAAATTGGATTTTTGTGAAGAATTATGTTACTTTTGAAAATAATCGAATTCTTGAGGTTTCCAATAATTTTCTTATTAATAATTTAAACGTAGTTTTAAAAACCTGGAAAATTTCGTTTTTCAACTTGGAAAACCTGGAAAAGTCAGGGAATTTGAAAAGGATATAGAAGTGTGGCAACCCTGAATCGAAAATACAATTCTGTTCAATTGCAATTTAAAATCATGTCTCGTTTTTGTTTTTTAATGGACCAGAAATTTTATTTACTTGACTTTGAAACTAGTATTTCTTTTAATTAAAAAAAAAAAATTTAAATAATAAAAATTGGTCGATTGTGAATTTACAGAATGGTGTCTACGTACCTTGTCCATCATGGATATTGCGCAACAGCTGAAGCTTTTGCCAGCAGTACAGGACAAGTGTTCGAAGAGGATTTAAATTCAATAAAAAATAGACAAAGTGAGAACTGTTTCTAATTTGTTATCACATTTTTCTTGATACAATAGCCACTGAATAATTATTTACAGCATCATTTAGCAAATTTAAGTATTTACAGAGTGATTAATTTTTTCTTCTATGTTAATTAATTGTTTTGTTTTGTTTTCTTTGGCAGAAATATTAAAATTAGTCCTGGCAGGACGAATGGGTGAAGCGATAGAATTAACGAGTCGATTATATCCGGGCCTATTGGAACGGGACCCAAATCTTTTATTTGCGCTCAAATGTCGTCAATTTGTTGAAATGGTGAATGGCAGTGATTCTGAAGTTTATTTGAGTAACAGCGAAAACCAAACGAGCGTCATACAATCCACCAAAGCCTATACAAAATCCTCGACGAACGGCAACGTTGAGGATATGAATCTTAATAATGCAATTAATGGTGCGTCCGAGCAACAACAATTTATTAATGGCCAAATTGAGGATGACGTGGAAATGGAGGAGAATACTGTTATTAATGGAGTGAAAAACACCAATGGCTATCAGAATGGGAACCAAAATACAAATGGCTATAAATGCCAAAATGGCGAGGACGTCGATATGGGTAAAGTTCGCTTAGTTTTCAATTTTTTAGATTCTTTTCTTCTTTTTTGTCTCTGTTTCAAGAACTATGAAATTATCACGAATCTACAAAAGCAAAGGTTTCAATTTCTTTTTCATTTCTGACAATAATTTATTTTAAATAACTGTATTCTTGAAGGAAAATGGTTTTATTTACTTTAAATTTTAATATTTACTTGTAAAAAATAAATTATTTAAAGTAAATTTAAAATAAATGTCATATTCCAAAAAAATAATAATGTGATTATAAAATGTTGTCTATTCTTCTCGTAGAAATCGACACCACAAATCACAATCAACATCAAAATGGAAATTGCGGAATGAATGTTGATTGTTCGACGACTAAGAGCTCAAAGAAACAATTGTGCGGTGGCAATAAACAGGCCATCGAGAAAATGTTGGAATTCGGCAGACAATTGTACGCACAGTCGTTATTATTGAGGCAGCAGCATGGCAAAAATGAGGCGAACAAAAAAATGATTCAGGACGCCTTCAGTCTTCTTGCTTATTCAAATCCTTGGAATTCACCAGTTGGCTGGCAACTTGATCCACAACAGAGGGAAACAGTTTGTGCAAGGCTCAATTCTGCCATATTAGGTATATATGAAATATATATTTTGTTTATTTATTTTTTTTAAAGAAAATGAAATGTAAAAATTGTGAAAATGAATGCTTTCGTTTAATGTAGAATCGAGTAATTTGCCACGACGACCGCCATTAGAAGTCGCAGTATCACACGCAAGGGAGTTGGTGCGTTTAATGTCGAACGCAGGTCTCGGAGCATGCAGCTTCGCAGTTGTAGACAATATTATTCAATATTGACGGTGCCTCCCCCTGCTGCCACGAGCGCCCCTTCAACCTGCCCGAGTGTGGTGAGTGCCCTCGTATTTAACTGATGGAAAAAAGTGCCTCACGATCGGTGGACCCGGCCAACAACGAACGATTTTTCATGCCGTCGGAGCGCTGTGATTCCTATTTAAAAAAAACAAAACAAAAAATAATAATACAAACAAAAAAAAAACTACAAAACATACAACAACAACAACAACAAAAATAACAACAATATCGTGACCCGTTCGGCTCTTGATCGTGCACAATGTCCTCGTTAATCACTTTGACGTTTTTAGAGACAAAAAAAAATAATAATTATAAATAATAAATAATAATAATTCGTGTACGATTTACCGAACTGCAAAATATCACAAAATTTCCGTTTTGAATTCTCACACTCTTAGATAATTGAAAAAAAATACAATTCAAAAATAAATGGAACACACCGAAGGGAAAGAAGAAAATATGAAAGAAAAGAAAGGAATGAATATTAAAGGAAAATAGTTGTTGAAATTAAAGAAAAAATGAAGATTTGGGAAAAAGGGATAGGAAAAATAAAATTATGAATAGAGAAGATAATAATTAAGGGAGGGAAAAAAATGGATGAGAAATGATATTGAATTTAGTATTTCGATTCAGAAATCGTTTTTGTTCGTAATTTTCAAAAAATTTTATTTCAATGATTATTTCTTTTTTCACTGGGCGATGTTGTCGCGATTTTTTTTCCTATTCTACTGGATTTTGTTTTGATGGAAACAAACAAAATCGATCTCAACAAACACGCTCTTAAACCTGCCAATTGTTAAAAGAGGAAAAATAATAATTTATCAATTCTCTTTTTCTTTGATTTTGTTTTTTAAAATGAAGGTTTATTCCCAAGAAATAACAAATAGAAGAAGAAGAAGTTCGAAAGTGAAGTGGAAGAGAAAAATTGAAGATATTTTTGTTTTAAACAAAAAAAAATAATAATAATTGATGCTGCCCTTTATTAAACAACGAGCCGTGTTCAAATTTGGACGTTACGTCAAATTCTCTCATTCCCAAATTTGCGTAAGTTTTTCCACTTTTTTCTCCTTTTCTTTTTTTTTATTTAAGAATAAAAGGCAAAAATTATTTTTCTCTGTGAAAATTTTGCAAAAATTTTGTTAGATAAGAAATATTCTTTTTTAAGTTTAGTAATACAAAATCAATCGATTTTTAAGGTAATGGTGAAAATTGTTTCTTTTTTATAAAACGAAATTTTATTTAAAAAGAGATTTAAAAAAATGAAATTTTTATTAAATGGAAAATTTCATTAAAAGGAAAAAAATGACATTTTCTTGAAAAGAATTTTGCAGAGCAAAGAATTCAAGGACTAAGAAGTTTCATTTTGTAGACAAAAATTTAATTTCAAGTATTTTATTTTAAGTGGAAAGAATTTTTTTTGCAAAAGAACTGAAAAAAAATTCCCATTTTACTTTTTCTTTATCGTGAAATTAGTGCATAAGAATTTTAATTTAAATTTTTCTCGTCAATTGAATTAAATTCGATTAAATTGAAAATTTCGTTTGGAAATGGAATAATAATAATAATTTCCATAATGATTATTATTAATAAAAAAAAAAATATTTTAATAAAAGTTACAAAGAAAAAATTGAATAATTTTTAATGATTATTAATAAGAAAAATAAAATAATTTTCAATGATTATTAATAAGAAAAATAAAATAATTTTCAATGAATATAAAGAAGGAAAATCGAAGAATCTTTTTAAATCCAATTTTTAAAGATAAATTATTTTTTTAAGTATTAATAATTCAAATGCAATAATTTTCAATGAATAAAGAGACAAATCCTTAAAATCAAATTGATTTGTTTTAAAATAAAAATAATTTTTGTTTACAATAATAAAGAAAAATTTCCATTCAAACAAATTTTCTTTTAAAGAAAATAAAAATTTATTATAAGGCAAAAATAATTAAAAACGAATGTCCTTTTTTTTTGTTTAAAGAACAGAAAGAAATATTTTTCAATCTCAATTTAAGTTTTTAAGGAATAAATTCAAAATTTCTTTAAAGAAAAAATTTCGTTTTAACTAAAAGAAAAATATTATGAAAATTCTATTTTCAAAATTCGTTTTTCAAAATTTAATTTTTAGAAAATTGAATTTTAAACGCTTTAGCAATGTTGATGTTGTGGCGTCTATGAAATTTTCATTTATTTTCTATTCTCTACAATTAAGATTTTTTTCAAAAATTTTATAGATTTTTAATCCAATATTGTTTTTTAGATTTAAAAAAAAAATGTGTGTGTACTTAAAAATTTATTGATAAATTAGACAAAATTTTCTCTTCAATATTTTAATTTACATTTTAATTGCAAAAAAAATTAATTAGTTATATTGTTAATTTTGTTATTGACTAATTAACAATTATTAATTAATAGTAAACGAATAATAGTTAATTAATCAATAACGAAAACTATTCTAAATTAATTAATAATTTTAATTATTTAATACTAAGAATTTTGTCAATTAATTAATAAAAAAAAATGGTTAATTAATAATAAGAAGTTTTGTTAATCAACTGAATAATTGTTAATTGATTTTTGAAAATTGATTTCTTACGATTTGTTTGTTAATAATTAATTGGTCATTAATTAATTTGTCGTTAATGAATTGGTAATGACTTGGTAATTAATTAGTTTCTTGTAAATTTAATCAGTAATTAATTAACAATTAATTATTATTAATTAAGAATTAGTTAACTAAAATTAATTTGGTGGAAAAAAATTTAATAAAATTGGATTAAAAATTTTTATAAAACTAAATTTGTTTAGTAATGCAAAAATTGGATTTAATCGTTTTTATACTAGAAAAATTAGTTTAGATTTAAAAAAAAATGGTTTATTATTATAAATGGAAATTAATTATTGTTGAAATTGATTTGAGATTTAGATTAAAATGAGAAAAATTTTTTTATATGCTTGTTTCGAATGTTAAGCTTCTTTTAAATTCTTAATAATTTTTTTTATCTTTGATTAATATTCTCGGCTCAATTTTATCCTCCTTCTTTTTTTTGTGCTATTTCGCAATGAAAAAAAAGGATAATTTCTTTCTTTTGGGATTAAGAGAACGCCATGCTCGTTTTTAGAGACGGATGAGGTCTTTATGTTATTAAAAATATTATATCGAAATAATTACAGAGAATGAGAAATTAAAAAAAAAAACTTAACTAAAGAACGATCTTGTACCCTACATTAAGTAATTGTTTTTTATATGCGACATAGTATATTATATTATATATTATTAAAAAGAAAAACAATAAAAAAAAAGAATGGAAATCGTATGCAGCTAGAAGTAAGCGTGCGTTTAAAAAAAAATACAATAATTTTTAGTATTAAAAGAAGAAGAAGAAAAAAAATATATAAATTAAATATGTAGGTTTTTTGGTAAAAGAAATTGGAAGAAAGAAAAAATTTTTTGATTTTAGCGTTACAAGGGATTTTTTTTCTGGAAAAATTTAATTTGATTTTAAAATTCAAAATAAACTATTCGGTGGAAATTTTTTTTTTTTAATTTGTGTCTTTATTATAAAATATTGGCAAAAATTGGATATTTTTTTTTGTTATTGATTTTTATTATTCATCAATTTTTTTTTGTTGATCATTATTGTCATCATCGTGTTTTCTTGTCACGAATGAAACAAACAAAAAAATAATACAAAAAAAAACACACACACACGTAGACACATCTTTTTCCAATATCAGTGATTCTAGAATTTTTCCTTCCTTCTCCTCCTACTACTACTATTCCTACTCCTACTCCTACTCCTTGACTCAACATTTCTGATGAGATATTTCTCGTAACGCATATCTATGTAATAAATTATTATAATATATTGTAACGCGCCAATCTAACATAATTTTAATTTTTTTTCGTTTTTATTATCGCTGCTTACAGAAAAATATATACAAACATTTATAATATTTGTTTAATATATGTTGTTCGCATTTAGTTTTTCATTGTTCCTGGCCAAAAATAAGCACTTTTCCTGCTTCCTATTAAAGCGTTTCAACTGGTCTCGAATATTTTTTTTATTTTTTTTTCTATTGGGGAGACTTTTTTTTAATTGATCGATATAATTAATAATTATAATTTGGCCTCATTATTTTGGAAAAAAGTTTCGTGTGATTGGAAAATGAAATTGAAACGGAATATTTTTTAAAATTGTTACAATAAAAATGTTTCCTAATTTGTTACTTAATATTTGTTTTTTAAATTGTTTTTTTGCTAAATTTTTCTACTTTTTGAAAATTAGATGCTTTCACTTGCATTTTTTAAATTTTTTCATATCAGGAATGTTTTTTGCTTTATTATTCTCTAAATTTCATTCATTTTATTTCATTTTTAATTATTATTATTTCTTTTCATATTTTTTTTTATTATTTTTTTATTATATTATTTTTATTTGATTCTTCATTATTTATTTTTTTTTCTTTTCATTCAATTTTTATTTTTATTTTATTTTCTTCTTAATTAAAATTTTTATTTATTTGAATTTTATATTTCTTTTTCCTATTATTTATCTTAATATTTTTATTTTTTTTATTTTTACTTTATAACATTGTCGAGTCAATTTTTATTTTTATCATTTTTTTTAATTTCACTTTCACTTAGTTTTGTAAATCTAATTTTTAATTAATTTTTGTTTATTTTTATTGAATTTTTTACTTTTCTAAAGTCTTTATTTTATTTTTTTTTGTAATTTTATTTTCATCTTATTTTTTACTCTATTTTCTACTTAATTTTCTTGTCCCATTTTTTGTTAATAAATAAATAAATAAATAATACGATTTTCAATTCATATTATTTTTACTTTATTAAAAAAAATAAAACAAAATTATTTATTCTTTTTCAAAAAAGTAAAAAATATTTTCATTATTTTTCCTAATATTATAATAAATAATAATATTATTATTATTATTATTTGATATTAATATTCGTAGTATTAAATTATTTATTTATTTAGAGATGGGACAAACTCTTTAATTTTCTAATTAAAACAAAAAAAATATTTCATTCATGAATTCTCCTGAGGACATCATACATACATTTTTTCACTATTTTTTGATAAATTATATTTAAAAAAATAGTAAATAAATTTTAAAACAAAAATTAGATGACAAAAAAAATAATAATGCTCTCTTTCTCTCTTTCTCTCTCTCTCTATCGCTCTTTGAAAAAAATTTTCGCTGCAAATTGTAATAAATAAAAGTATACTTTTTTTGTAATCTCGCAAAAAATGGCTTACAATTCCATCGAGCGGATTTTTTTTCGAATTACATAAATGTTATACGTAGTTCGTTAATTATTCGTGACAATGAATTCGTACTGCCTTGTCTCTTCCCATTTTACGTATATTTATAGAAATAAATTTTTTAAACATCACACAATTATTTATATATACAAATATTTATATATATAGGTAGTCAATTATTATTCTCAGTTACGAGAAATAAACAATAACTGTAGAAAGTGCATAATTATGTAGTTTCTGAAAAAAAACTATTTTTTTCTAAATAGTAGTTTAGAAAATAGTTTTCTTTGCATTTTTATATTTTTTAAAATTTTTAATGAATTTTATAATTAATTTTCATTTTTTTAATTTTATAAACTGTTTTCTTTTTTTAATAATAATTAATGAGTAGTTTTTAATAATTCTTCAGTCATTTTTAATAATTCTACAATAATTTTTAATCAACTTAAAAAAAAATTTCCAACTATTTTAAAATAATTTTTGATTATTATTAAATAATTTTTAATAATTTTTTTTACAATAATTAGCAAACATTTTTACATAATTGACAAGTATTTTTTTTATTTTTGAAACTTTTGTAAGATTAAGTAACTAATTTTTTACTCCAGCTTTTTCTCTAAAAACAGTTGCACAAAAAAAGCAGAAACTACTATTTATTTATAAAAAAAATAGTTTTTTAAACTTATATTCAACTACAAAGTTAAAAACACTTTTTATTACGATAACAAATCATTAATTTTTGATTTTTTAAAAATCATCTTTTTTTTTATAAATAAAAATGCATCTTGTAGCTTTTCTTTTCTTTTTAAATTAAAAACAAATAAAAACTAGTTGTATATTCACTGTAAAATTCATATTTTTTTAAATATTATTTTTGTTTCAGATAACTTTGCATTTTTCTGAGGAATTCTGATTTCCTGTGATATTCGACCACTCAAGATTTTTCTCAAAAAAATTTCAAGTTATCAAAATAATAGACAAAAAAAAAGAAAAAACATACAAACAAAAGTTTTCTCCATTCTACCGAAAAAAAATCACATTTGAAAAAATTGGATATTTTTTTAACATATAAAATATAAACAAAGTTTAAGAGAAAAAAAAATTAATAATTATAATAAGAATGCTAAATAAAATGGGAGGGGACAAACATTGGTATCGAATCACTGTGTCTCGTTTAATTTGCAAAAGAAGAAAAATAATTCAAACGCAGAAAAAGAAAACAAAAATAATATTGTTTATCGTGACTGTGTGCGTCGTTAAAAACAACGGCTCATAGCGTGGTCCAAAAGTCGATTAAATAAAAAGAAAAAAAAACAAACAAAAATTCTAATAGTTAACAAACAAAGAAACTAACAAAAAAAAAGGAAATAAAAATCCTGTGCCCTTTTTTTGGCGAAGGAAAAACACGTGATAAAAAGCCATAACGAACTAAACATAATAATAATAAAAAAATAATTTCTGTATGTGATATCTTTTAGTGAGTAGTGAAAAAAAGTAAAAAAAAAACGACGATTGAATAGACAATCCTAGAAGTTCTTAAGATATAAGCTCATGTTCTTCATTTTGAAAAAAAGGAAAAAAAATATTGAATTATAATAATTAATAATTAATTAATTAATAATAATTATTATTATAATATTAATAGTAATGGAATTTAAATCATCATCTCATTATAGAAGAAAGGCATTCTCAGTTTTTGTGAGAATGTCAAAACAGAAATATCAAAATTTTCCAATCAGTTTTTATTTTTTAAGCAGTTTTTCCCTATTTTTATTTTGAATATTTTTTGTTCGAATTTTATTTTTTTTTCTTTCGTCCAATATTTCCCTTTCTCTAAAATAAATTTTATTTTTAATTTAAAAAGGATTTTTTAATTTAAAAAAGATTTTTTTAATCAAAAAAGATTTTATTTATTTAAAAAAATTTTTATTTAATTAAACAAAATTTTATTTAATTAAAAAAGATTTTTTTTCTTTAAGAAAATTATTAATTAACGAAACAAATTTTCAATTATCACAAAAGATGATTAAAAATTATCAATATTGAAACTTTATATTAATTCACAATATTCAAAATAAATTTTTAATACATTCAATTTCTATTTTCAAGCGAGACTATTGATTAGCTTTGGAAAAAAATTATTATAATTCTTATTATCTTCTTTCAAAATTATAGAAGTTGTAAAATTTTTTACGAATTTAATTTAATGAAATTTTTTTTTCGAAATAGTAAATTTTACTAATATATAGTAATTTCTACTAAATTATTTGTAAAATTTACTATTTTTTTTAATCAATAAGTTAGAAATTACTAAATTAATTTATTTGTAAAATTGAGTAATTTGAAAAACGAAACGTATTGAATTAGTAATTTAGTAAAATTTGCTAATAAATTTGTTGAAATTACTATTTATTAGTAAAAATTACTAATTTTGCTTTTGAATTAGTAAATTTTAGTAATATTTAAAAATGTTCAGTAATTTCAATTAGTGACTGATTTTTTTGCTTTTAGATTCGAAAATTTTACTAAAAAATATTAATTTCTAAAGATTTATTTGTAAAATTTTTCTTATTTTATTAATAAATTAATAGAAATTACTATTTATTCATAGAATTTACTAATTTTGCTTTCGAATTAGTAAATTTTACTAATATTTTAAATGTTTACTAATAAATAGTAATTTTAACGAATGTTTTGGTAAAATGTAATAACTCAATTAGTAAAATTGACTGATTTAAGTAGTAAATTGAACAATTAGTAAATTTTACTAATAAATTTGAAATTTCTACTAATTTGTTAGGAATTTCTTCTAATTCGTTAATAAAATTTACTAATGTAATAGCAAAAATTCAGTGATTCAACACTTTTTTTTAATTTTTACTGTTTTTGTAAAATCACTTTTATTTTTAGTTTTTACTAAAAAAAATTCGTTTTTTGTACTTTAATTTTAGGGTTTTTTTAACTAAAATTTTCAATTTCAACTAATATTTTCAAAAAAAGAATATTTTCAATTGCAACAAAAAAAGGATATTATCAATTGCAACAGAAAAAAGAATATTTTCAATTTTAACAAAAAAAAATAATTTTTTTTTTCATAGAAAAAAAGGAAAATATTCTAATTCTAGAACCAAAGTTTCCCGTTGACCAGTTTCCTAATATAAATAATATTTCTAAAATTAAGAATTTTCGATTTATTGAAAAAAGAGGAAAAAATGCAAAAATTTTTTTCTGCAACGATTAAACGCATTTGTTGCGTTATTCGTATCTATATATAGTTGTGAAGGCAAAAAAAAAAGAGAACAAAAACAAATAATGAAAGCTCCAAAAATGTAGACTTCTGGACTAAGCTATTGCCAACGGATACTACAATTTAAATTAATGAATTAATTATATTAATTAATAATTAATTAATAATTAAATAATAATAATAATAGTTACACATACCATACAAATTTTTGCAATACTCGAATATTAATTGTACAATGTGTAAATATTTATAATGAGGTGTAAACAATGATTTCTTCGATACGAAACTAAAAAAAATCCGTACATACATATATATATATTTTTAATTATATATAAAAGAAAAAGAGTAAAAACAAAAAAAATGTGAAATGTTTCGAAACAATTTTTTCGTAATTTTTTCAGCTTTCTTTTTTTTCTTTTGAAACTAGTAAAAAAAATATATATATATATAAAATATATTCAATATATATATATAATCTTGTGAAAAAAATAGTGGTTTTTTTTTCGTCTGAAAAGTTTTTGAAAAAAGAAATCGAATATTATAAAAAATTTCTGCAAATCTATATAATGGATTTATATTTTAAGAAAAAAAACATGTGTGAAAATTTTTAAACAAATATAATAGGTATATATATAAATATAAATATTAGGAAGAATTTATTATTAGGATTCGTATAAAAATAAGTTTCGATATAGTTATAATTTTCATTTCTCAAAGAAAAAACAAAAAGATGCGATTGCACTTTAACGAGAGTGTGTAAATAAAAAAAAAATTTCTGTGTGAGGTAATAATAACGTCGATAAATAGTTGTTTAGAAAGAAGAAAAAAATAATTAAAATCGATAGACCTTGTAGTTTGTGTTTTACTAAATTATTTTTTAAATATTTTTCTTTATTTTTAGATTATTCAGTTTTTCCGAATTCGTTTTGTGAAAGAACTTCTTATTTTATATTTTAATATACCTGTAAGTATAAATCATTTTTTTCTGAGATAATTAATATTTTATGTTTTTATTTTTACTGGTATTTTTTTTTAATTATGTACCCTGTTTTTTTTTTTAAATATTTTGCAGTTTTTATTTTTTTCTTTTTGGAGAGAGTAAAAGAGGAAGATTTTTTTTTATGGAAGAATGTCAAGAATTTTCACGAGCAGTGCTTTTGGATTTTTGAGGAAAATTTTTGGCCATATTGAAGAAGATCGTCGCAGCTGAAAATGTGGAATTGTTATTTTTCTCAAGGTAATTACTTATGAAAATATTATTTAATTTTATACATTTTTCTGTACTTTTGGATTTTATTTTTACAACATTTTAAAATATTTTTCAATTATTTAAGATAAATCCAAATATTTTAAAATAATTTTCAATTATTAAAAAAATTTGGAAGATTTTCTTTCATAATTTTTCAAATTTTCAAGTAATTTTTACCTAATTAAATATTTTTACACAAATATTCAATTATTTTAAACAAATTCAAATATTTTGCAGAAATTTTCAATTATTTTAAATAAATTCAAATATTTTTACATAAATTGTCAATTATTTTAAATAAATTCAAATACTTTTACATAAATTTTCAATTATTTTTACATAATTTACAAAACTTTTCAATTAATTTTCTATAATTTTGAATTAGTCAAATTTTTTTTTAATAATTTCAATAATTCTACTGAAATTTAAAAAATTTTTACATAATTAAAAATTTATAATTAATTTTTGATTATTTAAAATAAATAATAATATTTTTATTCTGCAATTATTTTATGATAATTTCTAATTTTTTAAAATAAATTTTCAATTATTTCAATTATTTTTCAATTATTTTCAATTATTTTTCAATAACTTTCAATTATTTATCAATTATTTTAAGAGTTTTCAATACTTTTTACAAATTGTTTTTCTATAAATTTTAATTATTTAAAAAAATTTCAAATTATTCTTATTATTTTTACGTAATTAAAAATTTTTTAATAATTTTTAATTTTTTTAAATAAATAAAAATATTTTTTTGCAGTTGACAATTATTTTATAATAATTTCTAATATTTTCAAATAAATTTTTAATTATTTAACATAATTTCAATTGTTTTAACATTATTTTCAATTACTTTTGTCATAAACAAATATTTGGATATAATTTTTAAATAATTTTCAATTAATTTTTAATGATTTTCAATTATTTTTCAATGATTTTCAATTATCTTTCAATGATTTTCAATTATCTTTCAATAATTTTCAATTATTTTTTAATAAATCTCAATTAATTTTTAATAATTTTCAATTATCTATTAATAATTTTTAAATATTTGTTAATAATTTTCAATTATTTTTACGTAAACAAATATATTTTTATTTAATTTTCAATAATTATTGGTGAATTTTTTCTATAATTATTGTTAAATTTATTCAAGTATTTAATAATATTTAATTAATTTTAAATAAATAAATAAAAACAATTTAGAGATTAAATTCCTTTTTTTACTTATATAGACAAAACAGACATTTTATAATATTTATTAACTAGAGTAACAAAGAATTTATTTATAATATTTAAAAAATTAACAACAAACAAGTAGCATTATAACTTAAAAATTATTAATATTACTTACATAATTTTGCAAACTGATAATTAACTGAATAATTTAATAGAAAAATATTTGACAAACTAGCATACTGCTAATAATTAAAGACAAAATCTAAGATTTGCAAATTTTCAATTAACAAAAAAGTGAACATAAAATTATTAAATTTTCAAATTGAGCGGGTAAATTTCAACTATTGTCGGTAAAGTAGAGTTCCGACCTTGCAGAATGATTAAAGTTCGAAGCGCCGCCGTCAGATGGCAGAGTAATGACAAAATGGCCGCTGATTGCGAACGACACAGTCGACTGATGGTTTCCAAGCACCGAGTGAATCTCTCTCATTGCTCTCTCAACAGCAAATCTCAGATTTTGCAGTTTGCACCGAATATAATATACATATATATCTCTCAAATACTGCGGCAATCGTCGTTCCCACTTTATATATATATATATATTTTCTTTTCATTCATCGGCACATGAATATATCATCAATCAAAAAACTTTTCATCGCCGCATTTCAAATATATGCTTGGTGTGGGAGAGTTAAATCTGATTTCTTCCATATCTTTCCGAAGAGAGAGAGAGAGAGAGAGAGAATTCTACCTATACAAAACAGAACCCAAGTCTTAAAAAGGGATCAATGAATGCGTGATTCACTCCAAGATATCAACGGCGCCGAGCATTTGCATATTTCAATAGAGAGCGAGAGAAAGAGAGACAGAGAGGCTAGCTTTTCCCATATTATACATATATATATAGATCACGCACATCCGCCCCCCGATGTCCGCATTTATCCCAAAAAAAAGCGGTCCATTGGAAATGAAACATTAAAAAAGGAGAGGTAATATATTTTTTCATTGTCGAATTTTCTTTTTTTTTACAATTTATAGAAAATATAAGTAATAAGCAAATTGACCACGTTTATCTTGCGACAAAACAAAAATAACGTTTTTCTCTTCATGAAATTGTCCGCATGATGATAAAGAGAGCGATATTTTTGAGGTTATGTTTACATTCAATTAAAAGTTAATGATCGCCGAAAGGTAGAAGAGGCATTTTTTTTTTTTAATTCAAAGTAAATATCAACGGAAATAAACGAAAATGGGTAAAATTAGACTTCTTCCCCTCGAGGGAGGGGGGAAATATTATAATAATAGGTAATTACAGGAATAGATTCGGACAAGTGGTTTTTAATAGGAAAGAAAATACTCCTATGTTTCGAAATCAATACGATTTCCTCTTCAGGGAGTCTGTAAGAAAATAATAATATACAGAAAACAATGATTAGAATACAGGACGTATAATAATAAGCTAAAAATCATTAAATAATAAATACAATATTCTTTTTAACTATAATTTTTTTTTGCCAAAAGGCAATAGGAATAAAAATCGTCATAATTACATATTTTGACCGAAAAAAACTAATTTAATGTTCCATTTGAATGAAAAATTACAATTTTCTAGCAATAAGAAAGAGACGATTAAAGTAACATAACCTAAAATTTAACAAGTATTTAAAGTTGTATTTTTTGAATAAAAAGTTACGAATTTCAGTCAATACAAAAAATAGGAAACGATTTTGGCAACATAACCTAAAATTTGACAAATATTGAAAGTTATATTTGAATAAAAAGTTACAATTAAATGTCAATAGAATAAAATAAAATACGATTTAGGTAACAAAATTCTATTCTGTATATTCTATTGTTTTTAGAAAAAAAATCTTCCAAATTTTGGAAAATAATTTTCTGCCGAAACAGGAGTTTTATTGTAATACAAAAATAAACTCAAATTTTAAAAAATCAGAGTTGTCACGCAAACTGGAAACCTGGAAATCTCAGGGAATTTGATAAAAATTGAAAAAACCTAGAAAAGTCAGGAATTTTTGATCGAAATCCTGGTAAATTTATTTTTGAAATCTAATTATTTTTAGAAAAAGTCAAATTCTTCTCAGAAATTCAATTATTTTTCTTATCTGTTATTATTTATTCTTCAAAGAGTTAAATTATTTTCAACAATTTCAATGAAATTCTTTTGTGACAATTTAATTGTTTTCAAAATAATTTTAATAAAACTCTTTGTAGAAATTTAATTGATTTCGAGAGTTTTAAAATACAATTATTTTCAATGTTTCCTATTCGAATAAAATTACACAAAACAATTCAATTATTTAAACCGAAATTTTAATAAAATTAGTCTGAATAATTCAATTATTTTCAAACGTAATATAATTCTTCGCAAAAATTCAATTATGTTTGAAAATTTACAAAAATTCTTGTCAAACTTTAAATTGTTTTTATAAATAATAACATTTTTTTTTTCTTGGAGAATTCATTTATTTCACTCTAAAAATAAACATTTTATTAAATAATTGAACTTTTTTTAAAATTGAATTTTTTATCAAGAATCAGGAAATTTTTTAAAATAAAAATTGAATTCTTCTAAAACATTTTAATAAAATTTTTTAAGTAATTTCATTTTTCGAGAAATTTGCTAAAAATTTTGTATATTAAAAACTATTGAAATTCTGATAAGAATTTTATTAAAATTTTTCTGAGAATTATTGAATTTCGGAGAAAAATTTTATTTATAGAGAAAATTTAAATTTTGACGGGAATTTTTGAGAATTTTGAAACATATTTAATTTTTTGTGAAGAATTATGCTATTTTTGAAAAAAATCGAACTCTTGAGGTTTCCAATAATTTTCTTATTAATAATTAAAAGTAGTTTTAAAACCCGGAAAAATTCCGTTTTTCAACCTGGAAAACGGGAATTTAAAAAGGGTAGAACCGTGGCAACCCTGCAAGATTTTTAAAAGTTTTATTTATTTTTCTTTACTATATATTTTCATTTTTTTCCTTTTATTTATTAGTATCCTGATGGACCTAAAACCTGAGATGCAAAAAGAATCAACAAAAAAAAGTCTAGGGAGTTTTTCGGTTTTTTTCGGAAAGAATAAGTTCGAAGGGTTCAAAATCGTGAAGAAAAGAGGAATCATCTATTGTAGAGGTAAAAATTTATTTGTTTTTATTATTTAACAATAAATTTTCCACATATTTGTATTTATGTATATGGAAAGTAAACTAATCCCCTGCTATTAAAAGTAATAAATTTCGAGCAGTTTTTAATTTATATATATACTTGAATTTTTCAATTTATAATTTGAGATATTATTCTTAATTGATGTTAATAAAAATAAACGCTTTTAATGAAGAGAAAATAAGGGGAAAAAAGTTGTTTTGCCACAGAAAATGAAAGTAAAAAATAGTTGAATATGAATCATGAAAGGACCCGATGTCCCTAAAGCGTATCGAACGTTCAAATGAACGACAATATTTTTATTTCTTATTTTAATATTTGAATTTTATTTAGAAAATACTGTTTTTTTGTAATTAAACAAAAAATTTTATATAAATAAATATTTAATTGCACAGAAGGAAAATAAATATTAAATTTCGTAAAATGATTTATTTTATATTTTTCCATAAAAACTATTGCTTTGAATAAATAGAAAATACAAAATAAAGTTTCTCTCTTTAACGAAATAATATTTTTCTTAAATACAAAAATTTTGTTGTTTATTAAGTTTTCTTTCGGTTGTCTCAACTTGAAAAATATTTTTTTATACATTTTTTTCACGAAACTAATATATTTTTGTCTGAAGAAATTATGTTTTCTCATAAGAATATACACGCATTTTCTGAAAAATAGGTCAAAATAAGCCTGGGTGAAATATAATAGATTGACCCTTATATTTCTATACATATAAATCTACCGTGAATTTACTATTTTATTGAATTAGAAAATTATTTTTCGAGTTGAGAACTTAAAGAAATTTTAATCCATTAAAATAAATTTAAATGATCGCCTTTTTTCTAAACAAATAATTATTTTACTGTAAATATATATATAATTTTACAAGCGACAATCTCAGCTAGAAAAATTTAAATAAAGAATTAGTCGATTAATTAACTAATTAGGATAATTGTGACTAATGACGATAAAATTGGAATTAAAAATGTCATAAAAGAGGGACTGTCATTGGGGTGATGTAGTGTATAGGATTTAATCATTAAGTTGAGATTAGAATTCTCTAGCACACTAGGCTAAGGAGAAAAAAATATTTAAAAAAAATAATAATAAAACATGCTTATTGGTTTCTTGATAAAAAATCAAAACATTGCAAAGTTGGGTTAAAAAAATCAATGGTTTTTTTTTATTTTAACAAATTAATTTTATTTTGTGTGTTATTATTCTTGAACAAGATCACTTAATTTTTTTCTAAAAACAGAGTATTAAATATTGAAAAAAAAACAAAATTGAAAAAAATTCTTTTTAAATCTGGAAAATTAATTCCACAGTTCAATTCTGAATAAATAGAATTGTTTTTGCAAATATTCCTGTAAATTTTTTACTAACCGGAAATAACGAATTTTAATATTTATTGTCTATAAATAAAAATACTGCATCTATTTTTTTTTGCAAAATTTCAATTTCCAGAGAACTGTAATATCGAAACGTTAAAATCAATTCTATATTATTCATCATTGACCCACTGAATCGCATATATTATCATTTATAGACAATTTAACAAAGACAGCTTAATGACTGATAAAAGATTTCCAATTTCATCATTATATATGATAAAAATGAAAAGAAAAAAAAAATTGCGAGTATTTTTTTTTCTCTTCTAGCGTGACTAGAGCACCCTCGTGTAAAACAAGATTGTAAAATTGTATTCTTATAGTGTACATAGCTCTCGTTATATATATATTACACATTTACAATTCTACGATTGTAAAAGTTAATAACGTCAGGCAATGGTGTCAGGGGTAGAAGGGGGGGGAGGTGGTTGTAAATCTACTTTACAGTAACATTATAATTTATAGGAAATTTCGAGAATAATTTATTTCATCAAGTATAATAATAATTGTTATTGAAATTAATGATTATTTTTAATTATTATTGATGAAATTAATTATTAATAAATAGGGGTCATTGACATATTACGTTAGAGTATTTTTACTTAACCGTCCTCCAATTTCTTCCTTTGACACACACACACGCACTGCTCAAACATACATTAGCGTCATTTTTTCTGCAGGGTGTCACTAATTAACCCCCCACCCACCCCTAACCTGTCGTCTTGAGTTTCATTTGCAAAATTTAGTAAACTGTATACTCTATATTTAGGTGATTGTTAATATTTATAATATGTATGTTTTTACTAATTAATTCTTTCAGGACGCCAGGAAAAAGGTGTTTCTTTGAAAAAATGAAAAGACAATAATGAAAAAATTAATTCACATGAAAATTGTGAAGAAGCAAAGTGCAATGAAAGAACTGACGTAGTTAAGTAATGGAAAAGTTAGTCGGAAAAGAAAGGATTTTTTTGCAAAATATTATAACAAGTATTTGGTTTATTAAAATAATAAACCTGCTTTGATTTTAAATATATAGTTAGTTTTATTAATTATTAGTTAATTATATCATAATTTATTATTATTAAAGTAAATAGTAGTAAATAATAAAATAAACTTTACGGGAACGCTTTTACTTAAGGTTAAAATTAATTATTTTCTATTAGTTAATTATTTATTATAATTTATTATTATTAAATTAAATAGTAGTAAATAAGAAAATAAACTTTACGGGAACGCTTTCACTTAGGGTTAAAATTAGTTATTTATTATTAGTTAATTATTAATTATAATTTATTATAACTATTAAATTAAATAGTGTAGTAAATAATAAAATAAACTTTACGGGAACTTTTTCATGTGGAATAAAATTAAATATTTATTATTATGAATAATTTTTATTGAGATTATGATTATTGACAATTAATTTATTTCACTTTCAATTTGCATACCATTTACTATATTTTATTAAAGTGTTATTAATTATTATTATTTGTAAGAAAAAAGCAGCTTTTCTCTTTTTCTTATTACTACCGAAATTATAATTTTTTTTTTGGTAATTTTTATTGAAATAATTATTCATAAGCATAATTATTGGTAAACTTTTAATTAATTTTTGTGGTAATTGCTAATATATTATCAAGTAGAAACTTTTTTCGAATTTGTACTTTAATTATTGTACAAATTTATTTATTATTAGTATTTATTTGCTTTTATTTATTTTTTTAACTTGTACTTTTTTAATCCGTGTTCTGTTTATTTAAATAGAAATGAAGTAGAAAAAGCTTTCGCGTTTAAAAAAGCCTCTATTATTTAATCAAATTAACTATAATAATAATAATAATGATAATAATAATAATAATAATAATAATAATAATTAATGCTAACAAGTGAATATTGAATGGTAGAAAATATAGATGTAACCTCAAAAAGTAAAATAATTGCAATAATCAGTATTTAAAAAAATTGTTAAATGAATGTTTGCACGTGCGCATTCGGGAAATTTTTTATAATGATTCGATTTTTTTTTAAAGAAAAGATTAAGTATATCGAAGGTATTTTGCCACATATGGTGTTGATAACCTGCTTTTAATGTGTCTTTTAATGATTTGCACCCGGTGTGCTTTTGAAGTCGCTTTTCGAGAAAGCTTACAATATGTTTACAGTAATATATTGTTTTCTAGTTTCGACTGTATCGTACTTAGCTCATATTCTCAATCGTTTTTAATTTTAGTTTCGTTACAAGAAATTTCTAGTTTCAAGTATTAAATACAAAAGATCTTTTTTGGAATTCAATTATTAGTCAAAAATCAATATAGACGAGAGTCGGTGGATAGTGTATTTGAGACACGAAAGCTAACCTTTTTTCGGTAAAAAGAGAGAGAGAGAGATAGATAGATGGAGGGGGAGAGAGACACGACCTTAATTAAATAAACCATGGTTTTTGTTTCTATATAAATATAGTTAGGAAAACATTTCTAGCTTCCATTTTATAACAGATCAATTCTAGTTTAATGAAAATAGTAGAAATTTTCCTATTTTTTTCTTCTTTCTTTTCGTTTTTCGTGCGACAAAAAGAAAAATAGGGGGGAAATTAAAATGAGAACCCGGCGCCGTGACGCCTGCCACCGGCAAATCGCTATATAGCGAAAAAGCATCAGCAGCGACAAGAACGTCGAGGCATGCAACGAATAAGACTCCCCATCGTCGATCGATGAGGAGCGCCTGGCTGGACGTTGGCGTTGACGGCGTCGGGCGGGGCGAGAGGGCGCTTTTGTCGTCAGTTCGCCAGTGCGCGTTCGACTTGTCGCTCCTGTCAAAAGTCGTCGAGTCTTCGTATAGCGCGGTCTTTTATTTTTTTCCCTTTAAAAAAAAAAAGAAAAAAAAGGAGAAGAAAAACATTTTCGTTACCCTCGATATTTGAAAAATTTTAGAATTTAGGGAAAACGTAATTTTTTGAAAAATAAATTTTGGCCCTTGCCCGGGCAAAAAAAAAAATTCGCGCGCCACACTCGTATGGCGCTCGTAAAATTCGCGAGTGTGATTCCTGGTGAAAGGTGCTGGCAGAAAATCGTCATCTTGAGAACGTGATCGCGCCTCCTCTCCCTCCCCCTTCGGGAAAAAAAGGGGTTGAAGTTTTTACTACTACCCCCCCACTCTCCCACCCTTATTCTTAGGAAGCCGGTTTTTTTTGTTTTTTCAAAAAAAAAATTTTTGGGGGAAAATTCGAGTTTTCTAAATGGTGAACAACGACGACGAGTGGACTGGAATTTAAAAAAAAAAGAAATCATTATCATTCCGGTTTAAAAAAGAGAGTGAGTGATTAATTTTGATTGTTCTTGGAAATCGTTGTATGAATTTGCTTGAAGAGACTACTACTGCCGATCATCCTGGCACCTAGCAGACGCCGTTTGTAACACCGGGGTGTGTTTTCCGAGTGTAAGATATTTTTTTTAGTAAGGGTGGTGTTTTTTTTTTTGGGAAACTAGGAGGGGTGGGAGGAGATTAGTGATTTTGTATTATCAGAGCATTGAATTTTGTCTCTCTGTCTTTTTTCTCTCCACGTTCGGTGAGCGCGCGCCCCTCCCACAGCATCATCTCTTTCTCTCCTTCCTTCTCTGTCTCTCTTTTCCTCTCTCCTCACTCAGTTCGCCCCTGGACCAAACGCAGATTGCTGAAGCCTCTCTCTCTCTCTCTCTCCCTCATTTTTGACTATTTTTTTCTCTCTCGCTTGCTTTTCTCTTAACCATAATCTAAGGGAAAAAAGTTTATGGTGGAGAGAGAGGGAGAGAAATGGACGAGAAAATCGTGTGATAGAGAGAGAGAAATGGTCGAGAGAGAGAGAGAAGCGAGAGACCCTCGTCTTCGGATGGCCCCCCGGCGCAAAGCACACACGTGCAAAGAGGGATTTCTCTCTGGTGATACAGGCGACGACAAGAGAGAGAGAGAGAGAGACCCCCAAAGTGCAAGAGTTTTTCCTGTTGCCTTGGTTATGTTTATATTTTCTAGCCCCTAGCTCTACACTATATACAAAAGGGGAGGCTCTGAACGGTGTGTGCTGGCCTATGCTGTGCGCAACGTATTTCGGAATTAGAATCGATTCTCCGTGAGGAGAGCGCGCTCAACAGAGAGAGAGAGAGACTCCTACCAGAGCATCGCTTTTTTTTTTTTTTTTTTTTATTTCGGCCCTGGAGTTTCACTAATCATACAATATATATGTATATATTTTATTGACACTTTTTTTTTTTTGGTCGGTGGCACAAAACTAAGTTAGGGTGGGGTGCGCTAATTTTAGAGACAAACCCTTTAATTGATTTTTGCGTATTTTTTTTTCTTTTTCGTCTCATTATATTTCTAGACTTTTGCATATGGTGTGAAATTGTTCGATTATAAAGACCCCTCCGAGGTCACTATCTTTCTCTCTCAATATAAACGATATTTTATATATATATATATAAAGTCGTCGAAACGGAAATTGAAAAATTGAACCAATCAATAGATTGGGTGGTTTCCGATGGTGGCTTTTCGAGTCTATTACTTTTTTTATTTTGCCTACGGTTAGGGTAATTTTAATATTATAGATAAATTTCCCATTGTTAACTCTTTAGAAAAAGGGGTGATTATTTTTTTTCTTTTTGACTTGAAAAAGTGGATAATTTTTGTCGTTGGTTTTATTGTAGGTTCTTTGATATTTATTGTAGTATATTGGTCTATGATGATGTCGAAAAGTGTGTGGGGAAAATTAGCTGAAGTACCCTGTTAGTGTGTCAAGAACAGTGCTGCCACTGTGGGTATAGGAAAAAGAATATCGTGGGGTTTGATTTTGTTGTTGGAAAAGTAGAATGAATTTTTTTTTTTTTTTAATAGACAAAAAATCAAGTTTGAGACTTGATCTTAAAAGGAAAATTATTAAAAAGAAGACTTTTTATCTATTACAATTTAAATTAGCCACTTTTGTATTTGGATTTTTACATTTTGTGCAATGATTCGATTATTAAATTCGTTAGTAACAGGGCTGATTAATTTTTAGTGTAAAATGACTTATTTGGGGGATTATTGTTATAGTATAATGATTGTAGTGTTGTAATTATTATAGTATTTTTTAGGTTATATTCAATGCACAAAAATAGTTTAAAATCATTTACATTCTAAAGTTAATTTTTCAGATTTTTTTGTGCATATTAATAAAGTCTGTTAATGTCTATTAAAAGTTTGAAAACTAAGGTTTAAGTTATAATCTTTAGGACTTAAAATCATACCCCCAAGGCGAAAATTCAGTCTAAAATGTTCTAATGTTAAAAAAAGATTTCAATCAAAAGTGGGTTGAAACGTTTATTTTTTACTACTGTTCGGTTGTATTTAAAAACTTGCTTTAATGGCACTTTTTTCTAACTAAAAATTGATTTAAATGAAAAAACTGTAAATTGAATAATAGTATTCATTTGGGTCTAAGAAACGTTAGTTGAAATAGTCTAAAACTTAGGGTTTGTAGAATAAAATATAGAGTATTTACTACTTTATTAATACTTATTTATTTATCAATAAGTATTCATAATTATTATTTTTTGTATTAATAATTATTAATAATTATTTTTTGTATTAATAATTATTAATAATTATTTTTTTGTATTGATAATTATTCATAGTTATTAATAATCATTAAGAATTATTAATACTTTGTTTAGTACTCAGTGCGATTAATATGGTACCACACTTGAATTAGCGTCAACATTGTCGAACACTACTTCAAAATTCTTTTGTACAGAAATAATGGCCCAACATTATGACAAATATTGACAAAATTGTAGTGGCAACGGCATGGCACAGGAACTCGAACAACGTAAAGCATAAAATTAATAGCAGTTCCGCTCTAAATCTAAATTGTTCAGAAATAGCTAATTGTCAATAGAATGCAGGCAGACTTTTCGCTTCAGCTATAATAGTGAATTGTAACTATAATTTTTAACCAAAAATTTAAACTGAACCCTAAATTATAGAATATTGTTTTAAAACAAAAAATTACTAGAGACTTCATGATGCAAAAGAAGTGCAACAAGCCGGTGGGAAACTTTTTTGTTTTATAACAATATTCTTCTATATGTTTATGTTTAAATTTTTTGTTTTAAAGAAAGGATCGTTTTTGGAAACAAAAGAAAGTTCTATATTTCTTTCTTTTTTTTTTTTTAAAGAAATTGTTTTCTTCCCTTCTTTTTTGCGAACTAAAACGATTATTCTGGAACAGGGTCTTCATCAAGGGCAAAAGAAATTATTTTGAAAATTACTGTTACTGAAAAAAAGAGAGGCTTGGTTCGATCGTAAGCACTTATTAAGAAAGTATATAGTCACAATAAGCCATTGTAGAGCGGACCATTATAATCTATCTCTGCCTCTTTTCTTCGCATATAGGTATTGTTAACAATGCTTTCGTGTAAATGCGGTTGTATTAGTGGAAATTAAAATCACGTTATATGACAATGTCTTCTATGTATATATATTTATATGCACCTCGAATATCATATACGTATGCGAGAAATTTAATACAATCGTAATAAATTAAACAGGTGTGTTGCTCGGTAGTGCATATATGTGTAGAAATTAAGTGAAAAATATAGTCTAAAATCTGAAGGATTGAAACTTTGGATTTATTTAAATTATATTATGTAGATGATAAAAAATACTATAGATTTTTTATTATTATTTATATAATATAATTTAAATTAATCCTAAGTTTCAC
This sequence comes from Leptopilina myrica (nomen nudum), assembly GCA_032872475.1. Lineage (NCBI taxonomy): Eukaryota > Metazoa > Arthropoda > Insecta > Hymenoptera > Figitidae > Leptopilina > Leptopilina myrica (nomen nudum). The sequence goes on along the minus strand of CM065462.1, from coordinate 43,416,521 downwards.
TACAAAATTCATTTAATTTTCGATACACTTTTGACTAGAAATATTTACGTTAGGTCACTTTTGACTGAATTTTAACTTTAAAGAATTTCATTAAAAACTTTTAAACTTTTTTTCAACTTTTTAACTTTTTAGAATTTTCAAAGTATTTTAATTTAATATTTAATTAATACTTGGATTTTATAAATCGTCATATTCTAGTTCCTAAGGACGAAAATTAGTAATTGAAATTTTTATTAGTTAATTTGAAAAATATTATTTATTAATTTATTTATTTTTAATTAAAATTGAAGTTTCGCAAATTTTTTTTGAAAATTCTGAAAAATAATATTGTTGAAATTTTTCAATTTCATTGTTTCAAGAAAATTGAATTTTTCTAACCAAAATTGAAATTTCTTTACATTTTTTTTAAATAATTGAATTCTTTTGCAGAATTTTATGAAAACTTTTCGAAAATAATGAAGGGAAGTTAGTGATTGGAATTATAATTTTATTTTTAAGATATAAAGTTGCCGTCTTAATAAATTTTTAATGAATTTTTTGCTTCTAACTGATAATTATATTATTATATTATTATTATTCAATGATTATAATTATTAAACTAAATGTCTTTTAAATTTTTTAAAATTGTAACTTCTAATTATTGAAATATATCATGTTTGTTTATTCCTTGAGCAAATTGAATTTTTATTATTTATTAAGTAAATAATTAATTAATTTTCTTTTTATTATCTTCGAAAATCGTAATAAAGTTCTTCACGAGAATTAAATTATTTTCATAAATATTAGCATTCTTTGGAAGGGTTTAATTATTTTTATAAATAGTAAAATTCTTTGCAGAAATACAATTATTGTCAATATAATTTTAATGAAATTGAAAAATCAAATTTTTTATTATAACTTTAAAGACACAAGATTATTTTTATAAAATCGAAAAATTCTTTGTTAAATTCTATTCTTTGCCTAATTTTCAATTAAAATTATTAAAAAATCGTTAGTTTTGAAAAATCGAAAGATTTATTTATGTTTAAAAGTAAATTTAAATTTAAATTTGTTGAAAAGAATTAGGACATAGTCGGGAAAAACCGGAAATTTTGTTAAACGAAACTACTAAACACCCTGAGGGTATTTTTTAATATTTTTGTTTTTTAAATTCAGATTTAAGTTTCAGTTTTGGATTCTTTTTTTTTGGCTTGTTTCGACTAAAAACAGAAGTGATAGAAAAATAGTAAAAAATTAGGATCGAAAATAGCTCTTAACCCATTATATTGTAATTCAATATCTTAAATTTTTGTTTCTCTTCTTTCGCCACTGAATTTTCGCAAAAGAACAAGAGGGATAGGTTAAAAATAGCTTTTTCACAATGATCCTCAGTGATAATACCATTAGACTTTATATTTGTAACAATCGAATCAGTTCGGAGGAAATTTACTCGAATGAATACAATTCAATAGGTCTTCTTAAGCGAGTTAGAGCATAAAATTTCGTCAAATTGGCGAATTTGGAATTTAGAATTTATAAAATATAAAATATCAATCCTATAAACTCGATATTGGCATTATATGGCATTCGTGAATTTAATAAGAGATTTAAAAATCCCTTTATTCGAGATTTTTCCCTCTCATTTGAGAAAGGGATGAATGTTTTTTCGTTTTAGTTCCTTTGAGGTCCTTTTTTAAGAATTAGGTCCTTTGTTAGGATTTAGGTTCTTTTTGCAGATTCAGGTCCTTTTTGCAAATTTAGAAAAATATTTATCTCGCTCCGAAGAAAGGTATACCTAAGAAGCAAAAAATTTGTGGTTGTTTTTATTAACTTTTCGAGTGAAAAGACAGAAAGAAAATTAGTTCTTAATTAAAAATTATCGAGTCATTAATATAGAAATCAGTCCATAAAAATTGGTTTCAAATTCAAATGATTAAAAAAAAACTTTGAATGAGAATAAATTTAATATGAATCTAACGTAGAATTCGTTTGCTTCTTATGTTACCTTTCTTTGGAATGCGTTCAAAAATGATAAATTTTGAACACGAAAGATTTTCTTTAACGAATTATTTTTATTTTTTTGGAGATGCAGAATTTACATGAATTTTAGATTTGTTTTTTACCATTCTTGTTGGATTTGGATAGTTTTTCTTCTCTATTTATAGGAGGTAAAGATTAAGGAAAGTTTTTTTCTGTCGAGGGTGGAAAAGGGAAAATCGATGAGACAAAGAAAAGAGAGAAAGAGAAACTTTTAAATCCTGAGGAGAAACAAACTTTTATTGAACCTGTTCAAACGTCTGCGTTTTCTTACTACCCGATCTTTATCTCCAAGGTCTTGCAGGTGAATTGTTCGCATAGTCTGAACCAGATCTTCACCGCGAATCTCAAACTTTTTTCTTGTACGATTTGTTGTGTACGTCTTTTGGTTCTGATTTTTTCTTCTTAAGTACATTCGGATGGTACAACCCCGCACTTTTCACTTGTTTTGATGTTTTTCAAAGTTATAATTTTTAAAGTTTTAAAGTTTAAATTGTTTCAATATTTAAATTCTTTTTTTATTCGTAAAAAGAACAAATATTTGTCATTTCTAAAAAAAATATCTATAAACATTGATAAAAATTGGTAGATTTTAATTTTTTGCACAAGTCTTAATTTTTTTTATTTTTTTTTAAATTGCAGCACGATATAAAGTATATATACTGGAATAAGATGGAAAAAAAATGTTCCTAATGAGAAATTATTATTATTAAAAAAAAGGTGCATGTTAACTTAACCTCAATAATCGAGCTTAACCTCAATGAAGAATCACGCGACACCTTCTTTTTTTTGTTTCCTATTTTCATTTTGCAAGTGTAGAAGAGTTATAGTGTTTTTATAATACTAAAACTTTATTCTAAAGTAGCCCATGCAAGTTTTGACTTAAAATTCCTCGAGTAAGGAAAAAAAAGACTTTTTTCTCAAGAGAAAGAGGGAGAAGTTTCCTCTGAGAACATGATGTATATATATGTATGCAATAATGCCTCCCACTGTCCCTCTTTTGTTTCATTTTCTCGAGGACTTTGTGTAATGTAGAGTGAAACAAAAGGAGGACAACAAAAGAAGGCGTTTACTGCAATGTAACTGAATAGAGGAGACACTTATGGTTATACAACATTAGCGATTCCTCGTCATCATCATTAAAATGTAACTCTTTTTTTTAAACAAAAAAAGAAAAAAATATATATATATATATATATTAAACTTCTCCTATAATCTAATATCTATATTAATACTCGTTGCCTGCCGGTAATCTGCTCCAAGTTTAAAGTTAGTTGTCGTTTTCGTTTTTTGTTCCCTAAATGTTTTAAAATAGTTTTCTTTCTTTATAAACTTTTTTAAATCTTAAAATTAATGTACCGAAAATAATTTTATTTTTGTAAATTATTTTTGACGCGATCCAAAGAAAAAGGGACCTTAGAAACAAATCATTTTAAACAATAAAGTAGAAATTATCGAAATTAATCATTTTAAGGTTATGTTAGCTTTAGTTTTTTTTTGTTAGAAAGTTTCTTTTGACTAATTGCAAATTAAAATAAGTTTCTATTAAATATTTCAGTTGTAGTGAAGAGTTAAACAATAATTACAATTGGCAGTTGATCATTTTTTTGTATTTTCATTAAAAAGAATATTGCAAACATAACCTTTTACTTTTTGCTCTTTTTTGCTTCCAAGGTCCATTTCTTCAGATCGCGTCTCATTTATCTAAAAATTCAAAAATAAATTAATCTTATAAAGAATTAAATTTTTTTCAATAATTGTAATAAAATTTTTAAAAAATGAAATTTTAGTTGTAATTCAATTATTTTGAATACAATTTTAATTGAATTTCAGAGAAAATTAAATTATTTTTATACATCTTTTTTTAATTCTTCGAAAGAATTCAATAATATCAATAAATTGTAAAAATTTCCACGCTGGAAATTAAACAGCCTTTTTAAAAATTAATTTTAATGGAAAATTTTGAAAATAAATAAATTTTAGGAAGAATTTTTCTAAAATAATTATTTAAGTTTAATTGAAAAGTTTTTAAAATAATCGTGTTTATTATTAAATGTGATTAACGATTTTCCTATTAAATTAGGTTAAAATTATTTATAGAAATTTAAATTCTCTTAGAAGATTTTATTCGATTTTTTGTAAATAATTCAATTTTTTAAAAGTTTTATTAAATTTCGTAAAAATAATATAATTTTTTTAGTAACTTTAGTTTTTAATTTTTAAAAAATCATGAAATTTTACAAAGAATTTATTTTGAAAGATCATTGAATTTTACAAAGAATTTATTTTAAAAAACTTTTGAGAACAATAATTATTGAATTATTTAGAAACATTATATTAGAATTTTTAAAAGTTATTGAAGTTTTTGGAAAAATTTGATTAAATGAATTGTAGTAAAAATAATTGAATTTCTCAGAAGTATTTTTTGCAATTTATAAAAATAATTGAATTCTTTCGAATGATTTTATCAGTAATGTTGAAAATAATTGAATTTAAAAAAAACAATTTTGAAATTAATTGAATTTAAATAATTTTTTTTAACTGGTTGTATTCTTTTGAGAAATTTTATTTATAAAACTGTATTAAATAATAATTATAAATTCTTTTGAAATAGTTGATTATGTATGAAAATAATTGAATTCCTCGGAAATATTTGATTATTTATAAAAATATTTGCATTTTTCTTTGAAGAATTTTATTATTTACAATTTATAAAAATAATTTTAATTATTTCGAAGTATTTTACCTAAATTTTTGAGGATAATTTAATTTTTTTGGATTTTTTTTTTAAATTTTGTAAATAATGATTTTTTCAAAGATTTTCTAGAAATTCAAAATATTTAAATTTCTTTGAAGAATGTTATTATTTGCAATTCATAAAAATAATTTAAATCATTTCGAAACATTTTATCTGCATTTTATATAATAATTGATTTTTGTTTATAAAGAAATTTTATTAGAAATTTTGAAAATAATGATTTTTTCCAAAGAATTCCATGAAAATTGTTGGAATTAATTGAGTTTTTATATTACATTTCTTGAAAACAATCGAATTTAATTAAAATTAAAAAAAAATAATTCTATTATTTGAGAAAGAAATTTTATTGAATTTTTTGAACAATAATAAACAAAACTCTTTAATATTATGCACTTAATTCTTAAATTAATTAAATTTTTTAAATTTTAAATTTTTTTTGTCAACAGTTTGTTGAAAGTATAGTTGAAAAGTACTTAAAATTTGTCGAAAGTTTCATAAAATGTAGTATTTTTCATGCTAATTGTATAAATCAAATTGATGCCAAAAATTCGAATCAATTTTTGATTTTTTTTTGGTATTAGTTATGCAATTTGATATTTTTAATTTTTTAAGTCAACAGTGCGTCTCAATTTAGAAAAAAACCGAAATAAATCGTATATAGTTCACCGCCGAATGTATACTTTGTTTTTATTTACTGCACTTTATTTTCGTTGTGGAATTTTTCGTGCAAAAAAAGAGAAAAAAAAGTTAATTTTAAAACATTTTTTTTTTTTGAAATTGTTATGGAATATATAGTATTGATTTGATATTTATATGTGACGAGCAGATGGTACCGGTCTAGAAGTGAGATAAGCTAGTTTTAACCAATCTATCTAATGGGTATATTGTCAAATATTGATCCCGTCAGTTGAATATATTTGAATTCCATGTAATTTCCCCGATTTGTTCGATAAAACTCTCGTCTGTCTTTATTTTTTATATGAGTTGATATTTTTAAGTGTGTTTTATCGTCGTCATCTTTTTATTTTTATATGTGTAGGTGGATTTATGTGTGTACGGAAATTTTGCCCCGACTGGCGGAGAAAATATTATTAATAGTTTTTTTTTGTTCGATAGTATTTATTGGCATTTATTATTATTTCGTTTTTTTCGTTACTTATAATTATTTATCATTATTTTTCATTCTTTTCGTTTTTTATTTTTTATTATTCATTATTATTGTTTGGTATTCTTTTCCTCTTTTTGTTATTTTTTATTCTTTTTTTTTGTTATTTATTATCATCATTCTATTCTAAGTCTGTATAGTGTTTAAATAAATCATTATCATCATGTCAAACGTATTTTTGGGGTAAATAGATTTGTAGGTGGAAATAGTTTATTGTATTATTGGAAGAATTCGTGACAGTCTATGTTTAGGATTCAATTTTATAATTTAGGTTCCAGTTTAGATTCTCGTTCTGCATTCAATTTAGTTTTTATAGTTTAGGTTCAAGTTTAGATTCCACTTTAGGATTCAGTTCAGTTTTTAGTTTAGGTTCCAGTTTTAGATTCCACTTTGGGATTCAGTTCAGTTTTTAGTTTAGGTTCCAGTTTCATTTAGTTGTTGTTTTGTTTAGTTCAGTCTATGTTTAGGGTTCAATTTTATAATTTAGCTTCCTGTTTAGATTATCGTTTAGGTTTTAGTTTAGATTTACAGTTAACATATTTTACTTTAGTGTTTTGGGTTTTAAAATTCATTTATCATTCGTGTGGGAAATTTTTATTGTGTTGCTGGTGAAACTATGCGAGAGGAACAATTTTAGAATGTTGGAAATTTTGCCCATTAAGGGAAGCAAGAGAGAGAGAGAGAGTGTGTGATCAATTTCCAAATGTCCTTTTGGATATTAGGGAGGCAGTACAATATAAGACGTTCAAAAGTTATATCCCTGGGAAACAATGAATGACTTTGGAGGTGAAGGTTCTTTCTAGGGTAACTATGTAATATTGCCGAGTCAGAATATTGGGCATAATGCCAAATCGAGCATGCGTCCATTTCAAGGAGACATCTCTCCCTCTTTCTTCTTTTTTTTCTGCACTATCATGATCGTTTATAGACAATTCTCTTTTAGAAATTTATTTTTTTTAATGCATCTATACGTGTCGACAAGTATTTCTGCTATTTCTAACAATACATTAACAAATTTTTTTTTGAAAATTAAATCTATATCTAAAACTAAATTCTTCTTTTAGTTAGACATCGAAAAAGGGACTTTAAAAATTTGTGTTTAAAAATTTCTAAAACTGAAAACCATTCTTTGATCAGAACCTTCGATTAGTATTGTTATTTTGCAAATTTTGGGATCCTTTCAATTTTCCTTTTTAAGAAGCTTCATATATCGTGTTGTGGAAGAATTAATTTGCGAATTTTGGTAAAAATGAAATTTCTTTCATTTTTAAGAAGCTTTTTTTTATCGTGTAGAGCGATTGTAATCGTGAAAAATGTGGTTATTTTTGTTCTCTTTTAAAATATGCTTATCTTAGACAAAAGGTCATATAAGGTCGCCCTCTCCAACCCCTTCCATTGGGACAAAGTTTTCCCTTCTTTATTTGCGAATTGCGTGCTTCAGTGTTCTATGAACAAAAACTGTTTCCCCGAGGCATTAGCACGTTTCCGGCGACATAGTGATACGGACTTTTAATAGTTATAATTAGGAAGCTAAAACCTGATAAGACATGCTAAAATTCAGCAGATTTTTTTTTATTCTTCCTTCTTTGTTTTTGTTGTTGTTGTTTTGTTTTAAAAGAAATTACCTCATCAGTATTAAATTAATTTCTTCTTGGAAGTGGTGTGTGTATATATACATAAGGACTCTTAATTTGCACGCGGGAAAAGTTGTTTATCATTCAAATTACTAATACACTTTGAAAATTAATAACAGAGAGGGTTAGAGTACTTGGTGTTTTAATGAGTTTTGTGTGTACTGCAGAGGCCTTAAATAAATTTCAATTTCAATTTCAAATGTTAAACAAAATTAAAGTTTAAATTTAAATGTTAAACAAAATCAAAATTTAAATTTAAATGTTAAACAAAATTTAATTTTGAATGATAAAGAAAATTAAGTTAATTAAATTTTAAATGTTAAACAAAATTAAGTTAATTATATTTTAAATGTTAAACAAAATTAAATTAGTTAAATTTTAAATGTTACCCAAAATTAAAATTAAATTTTAAATGTTACACAACATTAAATTAGTTAAAATTTAAATGTAAGACAAAATTAAACTTGTTGAATTTTAAATGTTAAACAAAATTAAATTAATTAAGTCTAAAATGTTAAACAGAATTGAATTAATTAAATTTTAAATGTTAAACAAAATTAAGTTAATTATATTTTAAATGTTAAACAAAATTAAATTAGTTAAATTTTTTTTGTTTTGGAAAAATTGATTCCCTAAATTTGAGTATAAGTGAATTTTCCTTTGTAAATAAATATTTATTTAAAAAAATATCTAAAATCGATTTGCTTTTTACCGAAATTTCGGTTTCATTCGCAAAAATTTTTATAATCGATTATCTAGTTCACCAAACTGTTTGATTAGCATAATTTACATTTTGTAATTATCAGAACTGATTCTATTTAGTAGAATAGTAATTTAGGGGAATTGTTGTTATCCAAATGAAATTCTACCTAATTGAAAATTTATTTTATGAACAAATGTCCATTAAATATAATTTTCAACTGAATTCATATTTCACCAAAAATTGCGTTAAATAGAATTTTAGATTTAATTATTAATAATTGAACTTGTTTTAGAAAAATTTATTATTATTATTTATTTATTCCAAAAGTTTCAAATTAAAGTTTTTAGAAAAGTTGAATTTTAGAAAATTACTATTAAAAATTCTGAATAAATTAGATTTTTGAAACATTTTTATTTACATGAATTATAAAAAAAATATAAAATATAAAACAATTTTAGTTAGTCGAAATTTTATGAAATTGTACTCAAAGGAAAGGGATTTTAGAAATATTTTAGTTTTTGGGGAACTTTTTTTGAAATAATTAAGTTTTTAGGGTAATTTTCTCAAAAAATGGTGAAAATAATTAAATTATAGACAAGAATTTTATATAGTTAAATTTTCTAGAAAATAATTGAATTGAAATTTGGGAAATAATTTTTCTGTGTTTTTCTTTATGACTGGGGACGATAATTCAGAACGGAGGATTTTTTTTGAAAAGTGGTTGTTGTTTAAAAATGTTGTTTTTAAAAATTATATCTTAGCATCAAAAATATAAAGTATTAGCTTTAAATTTATTTTGCTAATTTTTTTCCAAGTTGTAAAGCAAATTTCAATTTTTTCAAATTGTTTATAAAATGCTAGATAGTTTTATGAAATTAAAAAAAAAGAATAATAATATTATATGGAAAAATACGTGCAAAATGCTTTGAATTTTCTAGTTTTCGATTTAGAGACTAAGGACTTGTTTTTCCATAATTTTTTTTGTCATAAAAAAGTGAACGTTTCGTTATTTTAAACTTTAGAGGAAAACAACAGGTTGTTTTATTTTAGGGAATGTAAAATAGTAGCGTTGTATGTTGTATTAAAGAAAAGCAACAACAGGTTGTTGTATTAGATTGAAAAGATACTTGTGTCGGTTTTTGAGGTTGAGAGACCAATCCGCCTGGAGAGTTGCACTCTTGGCTCGGTCTCCTTGTTTCCGGTTGGGAACGATCCAATGTTTTGGTTATCGTTGGCAAATTCTATTTCGATTGTCTCCCAATTTTTTGTCCATCATCATCATCTTCTTTTTCTTCTTCTTCTTCTTTTTTCATCAATTTAACACCTGAAATGAAAATTATCATTCCGCATCCATTTTTTTTCCTTCCCTTCGAGTTTTTGGGGAAAAGTTGGTAATTCCTTTTCTTTCAGATGATATAGGAAAAACTTTTCCCCTTGGTTTTCTTTCCTTTGTTAATCTATACTAACTTCCTGTATGTGTGTATGTGTGTGCTTTTGATCGAAATGTTATTTTTACTTTTTTTTATTTCTTTCGTTCCATCATTTTCTTTGTTCAATATCCTTGTTCTCATATCATTTTTTTTTCTTTTTTGTGAAATTTTCTTTTCGGTCCTTTCCCTTAGTGTGTATATTGTATAATAAATGAGGTATTAAGGGGTAATTTTTCGAATTATTATCATTATTATTTTTATGTATTGTTGGTATTAGTTTATTGTCTTCGGAAGAGGGAAGAGATTGAAAGAGACATTTTTTTTGGATTTGTTTTTTTTTTTTTGGCTGTATCGCAAGTGAAAGAGAGGAGGTTCCGGGAACTTTTTTTCACGTGGGATGCAAATGGTAAATAATTCGCTTGAACTTTCCATATTTTGTTACATCAAAGGAAGCGTGAATGAACAAACAATCAATTATGGAAAATTAGTTAATTAATTAGTGCGCAGGCGGTTAATAAAGTGTGGAATAATTTATTTCTTTGCGTTATTAGTATTATTAATTGAATAATTTGCAATATTGTTTGTTTCTCTACAAGAGAAATTTGGATTTAAAAATTTTCAGTATAATTACAAAACAAGGATTTTAATTTTTTTTTGTAATTTAAAAGAGAATTTATAGTTTTTTTGTAATCGAAAAAAGAATTTTCAGTTTTTTCTGTAATCGAAAAAAAAATTTCAGTTATTTTTAATAATCGAAAAAGAATTTTCAGTTATTTTTTGTAATCGAAAAAAGAATTTTCATTTTTTTGTAATCGAAAAAAGAAATTTCGGTTTTTTTGTAATTAAAAAGAGAATTTCCATTTTTTTCGAGAAGGAAAAGAAATAATTACTAATTAAACAATTTTTTATCGATTGCAAGAAAGTAATTCTCTACTATTCCACCTGTCGGTAATGTCAAATTCTGCCTGGACTTTTTTTTGTCAAATTCGAATAAAATTGGTAGAGGCACCTTGTTCTTATCTTAAATTAACTAATAAAGACTAAATCTAGAAAAAATGACTCTTAGTTTTTGGGAAATTTGACTTTAATTTTATTTTGACTGATGATTTTGATTTCAATAAGGTCATAATAGATGGTTTCTATTTTGACAGTCGGTAATATCAGATTCTACTCTAAATTCAGTAGTCAAAATGGAGAATAAATAGTTTTCAGGTCGTTTTTTAGGCAACTTCTTTTTCGACAGTCGGTAATGTAGAATTTTACCCAAAATTCCATAGTTAAAATGCCAAAAATTTGGTTAAATAGTTGTTTACTTCGTTTCTTTTCAGACAGTCGGTAATGTAGAATTCCGTATGAAATTCTCTAAACGAAATTAAGAAGAAATGGTAGTGTCTCCTAGCGTAGATATTTGTTAAACGATTCATAACCAGATTCTTAAAAAGAAACTAATTTTTGTTACTGAAAAAATCTAAAACCAGTCGTTATTGAAAAAAATACCAATTTTAGTCAGTAAAAATTAACTGGAAAGGTAATTTACTGGTCAGTGCGATAGGACACAGTATCGATAGTCGATAAAGTCAACCTCTACTAGAAAGTTTTTTTAGTTGAATTTTGAAATAAACGGCTGAGGAACCTAATTTAGACGTTCAGTAATCGAATTAAATAAAAATTGACAAAAAAAACAATATCTACTGTCGACAATGTCGATTTCTACTGGAATTTTTTTTGTTACATTTGCAAATAAACAGCAGAGGCACATACTTTGGGCTTTCAGTAAACTAGTCAAATGAATAACTTTCAAAAAATGCCAAATTTTGTCTACGAAAATTGACTTAGAAACTAATTTTCCGGTCGATACGGTCTATTAGACATTATCTACAGTCGATAATGTTAATTTCTACTCTAAGATTCCAATATTTTTTATTTTTTATTTGGTATTTTATACTTGGTGAACAAATAATAATTTCTTTTTTCTTTTTTGTTCTCTGTTACAGATTCAAGTCATCTGGACAAGGATTTAGTAGGTTGAAGGAAGAGCAAGGGTGGCGGCGCTTGGGAAGTGTCGCGCGGTGGTACGCGCGGTGGTAGAAAAAAGTCTGTGTCGAGCGTGCGTGCGTGCGCGCTCGCGCGCTCGAGCGTGACTACGTAGGTCGAGTGCGCGTTGGTGGTGCGCGCGCTGCCCGCCGTTCAGGTAGCAGCGTGCTCTGGTGCTTCGTTGGTGTTTTTGTTTTTTATCCTGGTTAACGTGATTTTGGTTTTTTAAGTTTTTTTTCTGTTTTTGTGGATCTTCACGGATCCCTTTAATAAAAGGCGGGTGTGGCGTTTGTGAAGGCAACCTGTAGCAAAATGGGCTGTGCCATGTCCGCGGAAGAGCGGGCCGCTCTGGCCCGCAGCAAGCAAATCGAGAAGAATCTCAAGGAGGATGGCATTCAAGCTGCCAAGGACATTAAACTCCTGCTACTTGGTAAGAATTTTAATTTTTTTTTTGCTTTTATTATTTTTACTTTCGAATATTTTTTTCCAACTGTATTTATGATTAAGAGTCGATAATGTCGAGTTCTACTATAATTTCTTGATCATTGTCGGGTTAAAATGGCAAAGGGAATTAGTTACTCAGTAAAGGGACATCACGAACAGTCGACAATATCGAATTCTGCCCTACCGACGGTTGGTAATGTCAAATTCTACCTTGTCAATGGTCGATAATGTCAAATTCTTGCTTACTAGCAGTCGGTAATGTCAATTTCTGCCATTTCTTAATTTGAAAAAATTCCCATTTTTGACATAAGAGTAGGAAAAATCTTTATTTACAAAAAAAAATATTGCCTTGATTTTAAATTCTTTGTCATAATTATTAACTTTGACGTAACCTAAATACCTATGTAGTGAGAAAAAAAATTTTTTTTTTCATCGTGTGATGGAAAAAATATATCGGAATGTATGGAAAATTCAGAATTTGTATTTCATGTTTCAATTCTTATGAATTATTCAGAGTGAATAAGTGAAGTTTTTAGTAATAAAAACACGAATGAATATTGGATAAGTAAGAGGGAAAATGGGTGATTTAAATATCAAGACGGGTGGGGTTTTTTTTAATAATTTTTTTTTCTTTTTTGCCTTTTATATTTTTATATAAGAACGTTGTTATTCTTGATTGATGAAATATATAAAGTGAAATGACTTATTAAGTTAAAAAGTAGTGAACTTATTAAAATAAAAAAAAATTTCTATTTTATTTTTCAAATCACCTCTTGTGACTATATAATTTTCCTGCTCGATTGTAATAGTTGATTTTAGCATAAATGAAGTCAGTGAGCGTTATATTACTCTCCTGATTAGAATCATTTTTTATTCATTTAATAAGTAGAGAGAAAAAGAGAGACAGAAAGAGAGAAAAAGAATATAAAAGAGTGAAAGAGAGAAATAAAGAAAGGGACTAAGAGAAAGAGAGAGAAAGAGAGAAATAAAGAGAGAAAAAAAGATTCTATATACTGATTTCAGTGACATACTTTATGTAATTATTATTCAACTACAACACTTTATTCTAGGACAAAATTCTTGTTCTCGGATATTATAATAATGCAGACGGGAATGAAACAGCAATAATTATGTCGTGTCGTGTTAAGTTATTTTAAAACGGCAATTTCTTTTTAAAAATAAAGCGTGTACGCCATTTTTCTTTACGCATTTTAAAATTGCGATGTTGCACTCTATAACAAGATGCTTTATCTTCTTCAAAGATATTTTGGTAGAAATTTCTAGAATGTTTCTATGTTTTGTTAGCACCTTTCAGGTTTATTAATATTTTAATTTAGGATTCATTTATTTAGAATTAATTTATATTAATTTAGGATGTTAAAAAGTATTATCTTTATAATAATGCTTTCAATATTTTAGAAACGGTTTTCGGGGAAAGGAATTTTAAAGTTACTGTTCCTTAATTCAATAAATTTTCAAAGTTATATTAAAAAAAAATTTGTGTCAACCATCAAAAAGTAGTTAAAATAATTAAGAATGTATTTGGTGCAACAAGATTTTCTAGTGATTTTGTAAAATTGAAGTATTTTTCTTAGTTGCTCGAATTCTAAATTCTTAACTAATATAAAAAGTAGTAAAATTTACTATTAGATTGACTGAAAAAGTAATTAATTTAACTACTTTTCACTCTACTACCCAATAGTAGTTGGATTTTTACAACAAATTTTTTCAGTGTATTTTTAGATTTAAGGGGTTTTGTAAATTTTTCAGACCTTAATAAAATTTAGGTAAAAAATGGTACTAAAATGTAAGCAGTTTTAGTGAAAACTGTGGGTTAACTAACTATCGGTTAATACGTATATGGTTTTCAATTTTTAAATAAATATGTAGCCCATTTTTTAAATTTAAAACCATAAGTGTTAGCCTATGGGTTTTAATTTAAAAAGCAGGGTACTTTTAGCCAATTGTTAAATCTAAAACCATAGGTTTAAATTAAAAAATTAAAAAACTGTGGTTTAAATTTAAAAATAGGCTAAAAGTACCCAATTTTTAAATTTAAAACCATAGGCTAACACTTATCGGTTTAAATTTAAAAAATTGGGCTCCTTTTCAACAATATTTTGGTACTAAAAAGTAATAACCAGTTTCAGATTTTGTATTTTCTGTTTATAATAGATACTTTATAGGGTACATCTTTAAATTTAGAATTTTTTTAAACATTTAAGATGGAATTTTTCTATCTTTGGTCTTATTAGATATCGAAGAAGACACCGATTTTTACGAGTGTGTATATACTTGAGTCACGTGACTATCGCGAAATAATACTCGTATAAAAAGTTTTCCTTCTCTCTCTCTCTCTCTCTCTCTCTCTATCTATCTCTCTTTCTCTCTACTATATACATTTTTTTCGAGATTCTATTTTCGTTTGAATACCAGCTGTATTCAGTCTCGATCGAATACAGTGCATTTTCTGTCTGCTTCAGAATATTGAATTTACCAATTCCGGAAAAAATTCAATTCAAATTTCCACTCACTTCTCTTTTCTTTGTTTTTTTTTTTGCCTTTTTTTTTACTTCGCATATGTACACGCTCTCGTCTTATTATTTTTGCACCATCTTTCTCTCTTTCTCGATATTTTTTCCTCTCGTTCATCTTTCGATATTTTTTTCTTCCCTCTTTCTTGTTTTTTCTCTTTTTCTCGTTTTTTTCTCTCTTTCTTGTTTTTTTTTCTTCTGTCTTTCTCTTGATGTCTTTTTTCATTTCTCTCGTCTTTTTTGCTCTCTATTCGACGTTACATGTTCTTTTATTTCGTATTATACTTTTCCCCAAGTTTTTTCTTTTTTCTTTTATTTTATTATAGACGACTACGAAATTTCAGTCACGAAACGTTGTATGTAAATTAAATACATAAATAAAGTGGCAGATAATATTTTTTTGGGGGAAGGGGGAATAAAAATAGAAATTAAAGAGATAAGAGAATAGTGCGGTAGGAAAGGAAACGTTCATCCGTTTAATTAAATTAAGTGAATTGAAGAGTCGATTGGATCATCGTGTTTTTATTTTATTTTTTTTATTTTTTTTTCTTTTTGTAATGCTTTTTTGTGTGTGTGAAGAGAGACTCTTCTCGTCTCGTTTAAATTGGCTGTATCTTCGTTCGGAGTATTCAAGTCCCTTCTGATACTATAATACCAGGAAAGGTCGATGTGCGCGCACTCTCTTAAAGAATTCTTTTGCCAAACGACTTAATCGAGTGTCCTCCGCGATGAGTGAGACGATGTAATGGCAAAAATTTTTTAAACCCACTAAATTTCTATTCTATTGAGAACCCCATCTAAATTTCTTTATTTTTTGCGGAAATGTTCGGGAAAAAAAATTTTCGTCTGGGATGTTACGAGAATTGAGACTTTTTTCGAGTTATTTTTCAAAAAAATGCGGATTTTTTTTACTTTTCTTTCAAAAAGTGCGATAAAATATTTTTTAAAATTATTTATTAATCAAGGTTCAGTTTATAATTTAAATTCTTGAAAAATTCCAGGGTTGCCACGAAACCTGGAAAACCTGGAAATGTCAGGGCTTTTTATAAAAATTGAAAAATCCTGGAAAACTCAGGGAATTTTG
Organism: Leptopilina myrica (nomen nudum); assembly: GCA_032872475.1. NCBI lineage: Eukaryota > Metazoa > Arthropoda > Insecta > Hymenoptera > Figitidae > Leptopilina > Leptopilina myrica (nomen nudum). Next base: position 43,400,719 of record CM065462.1, on the reverse strand, counting down.
TTCGAAATACTAGAAAATTTATTTTTAAAATATAATTTTACTTGAATATTTAAAAATTAATTCAATTTTAAAAGAATTAAATTTAAAATTTTTATAAGTAGATGAACTTGAAAACATTTTCATTTAAAATTTTGGAAAACTTCGATTTTAAATGAATTTCATTAAAAAATTTTTAAAACCTAAAATTTTAGAAAAACCTTAGTAACTAAAATTCTTCTAAAATTATAAAAATTTTTTAATAAATATTTAATTGATTATTAAAAATAACGGATTTAGAGAAGAATTTCAGTTAAAACACTGAAACAAAATTGAATTTCGAAGCAAAAATATATTATTGGAGAAATTCAATTATTTTTAGAAAAAGTCAAATTCTTCTCAAAAAATCAATTATTTTTTTTTATCTTTTATTATTTATTCTTCAAAGAATTAAATTATTTTCAAATATTTCAATGAAATTCTTTTGTGAAAATTTAATTTTTTTCAAAATAATTTTAATAAAACTCTTTGTAAAAATTTAATTGATTTCGAAAGTTTTTTAAAATACAATTATTTTCAATGTTTGTTATTTAAATAAAATTTCACGAAACAATTCCTTTATAAATAATAACATTTTTCTCCGAAATTCAATTATTTTTAATATACAAAATTTTCATCGAATTTCTCGAAAAATGAAATTATTGTTAAATGTTTTTTTAATTTGTCTCTTCATAATAAATAATAATAAACATAATAATTAAATTATGATAAAATTTATCATGAAAATTCAATTTTAAGAAACGTTCAATTATTTAATAAAACTGTTTATTTTTATAGTTATTAAATAATTGATTTCTTGTAGAATTTTCTAATAAATATTAATTTGAAAATAAATTTCAGCAAAAATTTTCGATTTTAACTGAATACCATATTCAAAAATATTTATTTATTTGAAAATTCTACGAGAATTCATTTATTTCACTCTAAAAGTATACATTTTAGTAAATAATTGAATTTTTTTTTAATTGAATTTTCTTGAAGAATCAAGAAATTTTTAAATGATAATTAAATTCTTTTAAAACATTTTAATAAATTTTTTTTATGTTATTGCATAAATTTTCGATTCTAATTGAATATCATATTCAAAAATATTTATTTATTTGAATTTTTTTTAAGTAATTGCATTTTTTTTTTGAGAAATTTGATAAAAATTGTGTAGATTAATAACTATTGAACTTCTGACAAGAATTTTATTAAAAGTTTTGAAAATAATTGAATTTTGGAGTAAAAATTTATTATTTATAGAGATTATTTAAATTTTGACGGGAATTTTTGGCAATTTTGAAACATAAATGGATTTTTGTTGAAGAATTTTGTTACTTTTGAAAATAGTCGAATTCTTGAGTTTTCTAATAATTTTCTTATTAATAATTAAACGTAGTTTTAAAAACCTGGAAAAATTCCGTTTTTTAACCTGGAAAAGTCAGGGATTTTGAAAAGGCTAAAAGCGTGGTAACCCTGAATTGGGATTATTTTTTATTTATATTTTTCAAAAATTTAATTATTTTGAAAAGAAATTACACTTAATTGTTTGGAAATTTTTCACGATTAAAAAAATCTGTTATATTTTAAAAATTATTTTTTCATTTCAAAAATGTTTTATTCGTTTCAAAAAATTAAAAGTTGTAATAATTATACGTGAAGCTTATCTTTTTTTAAAAATTAAAATAAATATTAAGCATAAAATATCTCGAGACGAATAAATTGAAAAATATATTTCTATACAAGTATTACTTTATTACTTTTTCCTTTCTGTCTGGAAAAAAAAAAAAAAAAATTTAAGTTGAGTTTGTCTGTGTGTGTGCGACTAAAGCGTACATGTAACTTTATCGCATCAAGTGTAATTCTCTGGAGTGCGAAACGGTTTCTCTCTTTATACACACTCTTCCAAAAATGTATGGAAGAGTTGAAACATTCGAGGCGTAGAATTCAGAATGACGTCAATTGTTATACCAATAAGCAGAACCTACATTTCGTGGGAAACGTTCAATATCTTCATGCGATGTGTGCGAGGGTTACGTTTAAATTTACCAAAGAATACACTCTTCTACATATATATATATATATCTCTCCCTCGTATACCCCCTTAAACATTCATTTTACCCTGCAACTTTTATATATATACGCCTCATGAAAATTTATTCACGAAAACAAAAAAAAATACGTATCCTTGAAAAACAACTTTCAGGGATAGAGAAAAAGAAAGAAACAATAAAAAAAAACCTTCTAGTTTTGCAAAATTTCGAAAAACTGTTTTTATTAACTGTTGCGAAATTATTCTTTTTTTTTTGCTGTTTTATAACGATGTGGAGAATAATAAATTTATATGCGAAGATATAAAAATAATGTGATAAGTATATAATCATGAATTGGGAATAATTTTTTTGGACTTGGGAATGAAGATTTATTTGAAAAATACGTATGTGGGTGTGGGTGCGATAAAAATAAATTCGTACATGTGTGAAGAGTAATATTATACATTGCGAGTGGCCTTTCATTATAAAGAAGACATTTCTGACCTGCCTTAACTTATTATACTCGGAATAGAGTTATACTTTTGAGTCGAAACTTTCCTAATAATGCGCTCTCTATATATGACCCAAATGCATCAGGTGGGGAATAGCTCTATGCAGTACCGAGAGGCAAATGTATTATAACCATTGCGATATTCCAACCACTTTATAATTATGTATTTTCATTTATTTTATTTTTCTGAAATTTAATTGTTTTTATAGAGTATATGGTTGTGATTAATTATTATTATTATTATTATTATGATTAATAATAATAATAATAATAATAATAACAATAACAATAATAATAATAAATAATAATAAGAACAAAAATAAAAATAATGTTTTAGTTAATTACTATTATGATTATTATTAATATTATTAATATTATTATCATTATTATTTATTATCATTACTCTCTACTCTCTAAATTTGGATTTGTAAAAATATCCTTTTTTACATAATTTTATATATTTTTGTATAATTTGAATTCATGATTGACTAATTAATTAATAAATTAGTATACAAATAGGTATTTGTTGGTATAATTTAAAAGTTGAATAGCTAAAAATCAGGTTTAGTAATAACAAAAGTTTTAACTAACAACACATTTTAACTATAAAAAATTAGTTGAAATTACTATTGTTTAGTAAAATTTACTAATTCAAAAGAACAAGTCAGTCACTGATTCATATCAGTAAAAATTTTAAATTCAAAAACTTTCCCCTATTCAATAATTTTTAATATCCTACTAAACTTTAATAAAATTTCCCATAAAAAAATTTCAATATCTTTAGAAAACTTTTTAAAATTATTTTTAAAATTCAATTACTTTCGGAAATTGTGATAAAAATTTTGAATAATTCAAATATTTTCAGAGTTACGATAAAATTCTTTGCGAAATTCATTTTCAAGAGTTTTCATAAAATTTTTTTGCAAAATTCAATTATTTTCAAGAAATTAAAAAAAAAAATTTTTATTCAATTATTTTCAAGAATTTTTATAAAATTCTTAGAAAAATTAAATTATTTTAAAGAATTTTTATTAAATTCTTAGAAAAATTAAATTATTTTAAAGAATTTTTCTGAAAATTCTTTTAAAAATTTACTAATTTTTAAGAATTTTGTTATGATTCTTTGCAAAATTCAATTATTTTTAGGAGACTTGTAAAATTCTTTGTAAAATTCAATTTTCGGGAATTTTAATAAAATGCTTTGTAAAATTCAATTATTTTCAAGAATTTTTATTAAATTCTTAGAAAAATTAAATTATTTTAAAGAATTTTTATTAAATTCTTAGAAAAATTAAATTATTTTAAAGAATTTTGTTAAGATTCTTTGCAAAATTCAATTATTTTTAGAAGCCTTGTAAAATTATTTGTAAAATTCAATTTTCGGGAATTTTAATAAAATGCTTTGTAAAATTCAATTATTTTCAAGAATTTTTATTAAATTCTTAGAAAAATTAAATTATTTTAAAGAATTTTTATTAAAATTCTTTTAAAAATTTACTAATTTTTAAGAATTTTGTTATGATTCTTTGCAAAATTCAATTATTTTTAGGAGACTTGTAAAATTTTTTGTAAAATTCAATATTCTGGATTTTTAATAAAATTCTTTGAAAAATCCAATTATTTTTCAGAACTTTAATAAGATTATTTGCAAAATTCAATTATCTTCAGGAGTTTTTATAAAAATTTTTGTGAAACTCAATTTTCAGGAATTTTTTATAAAATGCTTTGTAAAATTTATTTACTTTCATGAATTTAAAAAAATTCTTTCCAATGTTCAACTTTCAGGAATTCTAATAGAATTCTTTGGAGAAATTCAATTATTTTTAATACATGTTTCTAGAATTAATCGAATTTCTCGAAAAATGAATTTATTTTTAAAAATTTTTCCTATATTTGTCAAGAGAAGTAAATTTATTATTTAAAAATTTGTTGATAAAATTCTTCATGAAAATTCAATTTTAAGAAATATTCAATTTTTTTTTTTGATAAATATTTTGAATTGTAAACAAATTAATTGTATACAATTCTGAAAAAACTTTTTTAATGATTATTTTAAAAAGTTGATTTAAAAAGTGAATTTTACTTGAACAGTATTTTAATAACTAAATATTTTGACCCAGTTATAATTAGTTGTTAAATATAATGATTCCTAACGTTATTATAGTTGATAGTTGAGCTTTTTTTATTTTTTTTATAAGTGAAATTATCATGGTTCGTTTCATTTTATTATTTAAAAAAATTTTAAATATTAATCTATTAAAATTGCAAAAAAAGAAACTAAAACAAAGAGTAGAATGTACCTAATAATATTTAAAATTGCTCGTGACTCGTGTATAAAAGTAAATTGGGGTGCCTGTAGATTTACCTGTGCCACTCGTGTCAAGTAGTATAACCAATTCTCGATCCGACATCACCTTTATACCTGCATATACCTATATCTATATACAATAACTTAATCTCCATCCACCTGTTTGGTTTCTAGCACACGTCTGTCTTCAAAACCGCAAATCATTTTTAAAGTGAATTTCAATTTTTCTCTCACTATCATAATATTATGAGAAAGAAATCACGTTTTATTTTTTTTTTTTTATAAATGAGAATATTTAAGAGTAATTTTTTTCCCTTTTTTCGTGGAATTCTTTCTGTAATTTTTATACATGTTAATTGAAAGAGTAATTAAATAAATTAAAGAAAAAAAATAATGTTATAGTAATTGCAATAATTAATACCTTTTTTTCTTGTTCTTTAATTGTAATTAATTAATTAATTAAATAATAATAATAAATATAATAAAATAAATATAATAATATAAATATAATAAAAAATAAATAATATGTATATTTTTTAAAATTATTTTATTATTAATTTTTCTTGTTCATTAATTGTAATAATAAACTATTTTTTCTCGTTCTTTAATTGTAATAATCAACCACTTTTTTCTTGTTCTTTAATTGTAATAATTAGCTCAGTTTTCTTGTTCTTTAATTGTGAAAAAAATTAAGCTTTAGAGACTAATTAAATGTAAGTGGACAGACATCGTTATTGATTTATTATGCACTTTGATATTTAATTAATTTCTCGTTCATTTAAAAGTACGTATATAAAAGTTATTTATGTTGACAGTTGTTAATTAAGAAAAGTATTTTATGTAAATTGTTCGCTGGTACATTACATATATATATAGAGAGAGCGAGAGTTATTAATTTGATTTTAATATACACTATAACTGTGAACTAATTCATGAATTCATTTAATGTTTCCATTTATATCCGCTAATGGATATTTTCGTCCATAAATTAACGTTTGGAGCATTATTCATATTTTTATAATTTTCATTGTTATTATTTCTATAATAATAATAGTTAAATATAATTATATTATAATTATTTTTTTTAAAAAGAATAATGGATTTTTTTAAACACTATATCTCACTAAAATTATTTTTTTAGTTTTATTATTATTGTTATTTTTACTATTATTATTATTATTATTATTATTATTATTATAAATTAAAAAACTAATTCATAATGATAATTATTATAAATATAATTATATTTTACAATTAATATTATATTATGTACTGTTTTTTTAAGTATAGAAATAAAAACAATTCCATTGTAGAATCACCATGAATGACCTATAAGTTTTAAGAGTTCTTAATTTCACCTAATGACCTAAATAAGCTAAAAAGACTTCAATTTTGTGCCTGTTTTCGCCTTTGATCTGCTTTTTAAAGTTCAGGTTGACTTCTGAAAAATCAATCCCATTGTGAAATCACCCTAAAGATGTAAATTTTAATGGTACTTTTACCTTGTGACCTATACTTTAATTTTGACAAGGATCTTATTAAAATTCTTAAAAATAATTGAATATTGCAAAGGATTTTATCAAAGTTCTTGAAAATAATTGAATTTTGCAAAGCATTTTAAAAAAATTCCTGAAAAATTGAATTTCACGAAGAATTTTACAAAACCCCTAAAAATAATTGAATTTTGCAAAGCATTTTAAAAAAATTCCTGAAAAATTGAATTTAACAAAGAATTTTACAAAGCCTCTAAAAATAATTGAATTTTGCAAAGCATTTAAAAAAAATTCCTGAAAAATTGAATTTAACGAAGAATTTTACAAAACCCCTAAAAATAATTGAATTTTGCAAATAATCTTATTAAAATTCATAAAAATAATTGAAAATTGGTATTGAAATTTGAAATTGTGGAATCAGCCTAAAGATGTAAATTTTAATGGTACTTTTACCTTGTGACTTAAAAAAGCTGTGGCCAAAATTTTGTGTCTATTTTTCACTTTTTACATGCATTTTGAGGTTATGTTTGTCTTTTAAAAACTCGACGTTCATTGTAGAATTACCCTAAAGGTCTAAATTTTTTAATTTAGTCTTTTTTTAAAATAGTTTTTAGCTTTGAATGATTTTTGTTTCGTTTTGGAGTACTTTGAGGTTAATTTTGACATTGTAATGAATTTTTATTTTAAAATCGTTGCAGAATCGGCCAAAAGAATTTAAACTTTAAGGTTATGTTCAACTTTGCGATAAGACGTAAATTATTGTTTTTAATTATTATTGTCGTTATTTTTATTATTATTATTATTATTATTATTATTATTATTATTCTCATTATTTTTTTTATTATTATTTATTATTAATATTATAACAATACTAAAAATAGAAAAAAAAATTTTTAACTTGTAAATTTGAACCGTGAAAAATATTTTAAAATCCTTAAATTTTTTCCTTTCCGATAGTAACGCGATATAACAATCTCTCCACGTAATTGAATCTGTTTCGAGCAATTTTAATCCTCATAAAGTGCATTAGAGACTTGTTCATGTATATAATAATAATAATAATAATAATAATAATAATAATAATAATAATAATAATAATAATAATAATAATATAAAAATATATATATGTGAAGAAAATGAAAAGAAAACGGTACATTTTGTATATAAAAGATAAGTCACACACACACACACATGACGTATTTAAGTGCGATAAAAATAAAGCTGAAAGTAGGTACATAACCAACCGCACCTAAATATATATATATTTACAAAAACTCTCTCTCTCTCTCACACACACACAGTGGACAAATATTTAACACCTCTTATCGTGGCAACAATGTGCGCAGGTGAAAAAGAAGTGCTACTTTTTTTATATACTCCTAAATGCTGGAATAAATATTTACGACTTCCGGTTATTGCAGGAAGTAAAAAAAGTGAGGAAAAAAATTTCACACAGAAATCAGTGTGAAAGATTTATTAAAATTGAGATTTGATATAGTAATATTTATAATACATAGTGAATATGGAGTATTTTCTTTAGAAATGAGAAATAAATTTTGAAAAGTGTTCTTTTTGGAATAAAGAAAATTTTCTATGCTGTACTTGGCAAAAAAGTATAATTTTTTGGTACTTTTTTAGAATATTTAAAAATTTTTTTTATACTGTTTGGAAAAGTATAGTTTTTTACACTGTTTTTTTTCAATAAATTTTTCTGCACAGTTGTGTAAATAAAATTATAATTATTATTAAAATATATTTAAAAAATATATAAGTATTATAAATATATAAATATGTAAAATATATAAATATATAAATTTAAAAATATTTACTATTTTAATAATATTAACAAAAAGAATTTAATTATTGAAAAAAGTTTTTTTTTGTATCCTTTTAAAAATTCAATAAATTTTTGAAATTGAAGTGAATTTTTTTTGGAAAATTGAATTATTTGCAGGAGTTTAGATAAAATTGATTGTAAAATTCAATTTTCATAAAGTGCTTGACAAAATTAAATTATTTTTAGGATTTTTTATAAAATTCTAAAAGAATTCCTGAAAATGAAATTTTTTCAAAAGAATTTTATAAAAACATCTGAAACTAATTGAATTTTGCAAGAAATTTTAATAAAATTCTTCGTAACATTTAAATTTCAGGATTTTCGATAAAATGCTTTGTAAAAATCAATTTTCAAGAATTTTAATAAAATGCTTTACAAAATTTAATAATTTTCAAAAATTTTAATAAGATTCTTTGCAAAATTCAATTATTTTCAGGAATTTTAATAAATTAGTTTGTAAAATTCAATTTTCAGAAATTCTTTAAGAACTTTATACAAATTCTTCAAAAAATTATTAAATTTTGTAAAGCATTTTATGAAAATTTATTAAAATTGAATTTTACAAAGAATTTTTTTTAAATTCCTTGAAAATAATTGAATTTTGAAAATCGTTTTATTAAAATTCCTGAAAATAATTGAATTTTGCAAAGCATTTTATTAAATAATTGAATTTTTCTAAGAAGTTTATTAAAATTCTTTGAAAAAAATTAAATTTTTCTAAGAATTTTATAAAAATTTCTTGGAAAATTCAATTATTTTTAAGAGTTTTGATAAAAATCTTTGCAAAATTTAGTTTTTAGGAAGTTTCTTAGAATTTTATAAAACTTCTTGAAAATAATTTAAGTTTTCTAAACATTTTATAAAAATTCTTTAAAATAATTGAATTTTTTTAAAAATATTATATAAATTCTTGAAAATAATTGAATTTTGTTTTATTAAAATTCAATTAATTCACATTTTATTAAATTTCTTGAAACTTGGAGTTTACAAATAATTATACAAATCACCAGAAAGTAATTGAATTTTAGAAATAATCTTTTTAAAATTTTTTAAGTAATTGAATTTTACTCAAAACTTTATAAAAATTCTTGAAAATAATTGAATTTTTCTAAGAGTTTAAAAAAATTTTATTATTATAAAAATTATAAAAATTCTTGAAAATAATGGAATTTTTTTAAGATTCTTTGCAAAATTCATTTATTTTTATCAGTGATGCTAAAGTTCTTTGTTAAATTCAATTTTAGGAGTTTGAATAAAATGCTTTGCAAAATTCAAGAATTTTTAAAACTTTTTATAACAATTCAATTAAATTTAAGAGTTTTAGTAAGAATCTTTGCAAAATTCAATTATTTTCAGGATTTTCGATGAAGTTCTTCGTAAAATTTAATTATTTTTAATAATTAAAATATTAAAATAAATAATTTAAAATGTGTAGAAAAAAATATGTTTTTTATTATTGAAATATTTTGACAAACTCTCTATTAAAAGACAAAAACAAACAAAAAAAAAGAATATACAATCTAAGAAGCGTTTATAGAAAGGAAATCTCAGCGTTGAGACAATTAAAATAACTTAGTGAGCTCTCAACGTTTAGTAGAGACAATTATCATTTATCTTGAAATTAATATAGTTTGGTATGCAAAGTCACTTAAAATACTTCAATTCCTTTACTGTATACTCTTCCACAAGAGTGCGAATTTCTAGATGCGAAAACCTCAAAAATAAGAGATCCGGAGACGTTGTGTATAATTAAGTATCATATATATATATATAGAGAGAGAGGTACAAAATAAACTTTTACTATTATTATATAAATACACGAATAATAATAAAATCTTTTAATTAAATTCCGTTGCAATATTAATTCCTCACTTTTCTCGCATGGAAAAAGCGAAATTTTAATTAATTAATTAATTTATTATGATTATGATTATGATAATTAAATTTCTTAACCAAATATTTGTCATTGAATTAATTAAATTTTCATGACTAATGGTTATTTTAATGAATAATAAGCTAAAAACCTAATTTTAAAAAGTTTAGAATTAAAGTCCCGTTTGTAATTAAATAAATACGAAAATAAATAAATAAATTATAATTATTAGAAAAATTTTCAATACTGAAATTATTTCGAATTATTAAAAATAAAAAATTAAAATCATTTGGATAGTAATTTAATGCGAAGAAGAAAAAATTAATAAATATTGTTTATTTCATAACGTTTCGAATTTTAGGATCATTTCTAATATTTAAAAAAATTTAAATTAAGTTAATTAATTAATTCAAAATTTTTAAAAATATATTTCTCACTTTTTTTGTAATTATAAATTTTTCCATTTTCATGTAAGAAATTTGATTATTATTGAATTCTGATACTCTGATGGAAAAAAAGATCTAATTTACTCTAATTTATTATATACATGTGTATTAAATAAAAATTGACTACTCCAACTACTTAGCTAAAAGAGCTTTTACAATGAGGGGGAGGGCTTGCGGTAAGCAGGAAAGCTTGTTCCGTTTCTACGTCACGTCCGGTTATCCACTGACATATTTCGCTTATTAAAGATAAGCCAACGCTTTTTTTTTTTACTCTTTTTTACCTTCCCCTCGGCTCCGTTAATTACTAATTTTCTCGATATAATATATTACAGTCTCTCCGTAGGGGGTCTTCGACCTTTTCTTTCCAAAAAAAAAATAAATAAATAAAGCGGAAAAGAAAAGTTGAGGAAAAAAAATCTTCGTTTTAATCCGTTACGAGTTTATCTCCAACAATAAACTATCATTTACTAGAGTATTTTTTTCCCCTTTTTTCGGTGGGTGTGGGAATTTTTTTTTTATATTTTCTTTTTATCTTACAAAATGAAAATTTATGTCCGCTCCTTTTTCGTCCTTTTTGAACGGTTTCCTGGAAAATTAATTTTTTTCTTTCTACTATAAAAATGGAAATTTTATGATTTTTTGGGTGAAGAATATTTAAGTCAAGAATATTTGATGTTTTTATTATTTGTTATAAATATTATTATTTGTTACTATTACTATTATTTATTATTATTATTTATTATTATTATTATTTATTTTTATAATTAGTATTATTATTATTTTAAAAAAATGTTTTCCAAAATTCAATTATTTTTAAGGTTATTTATAAAAATCTTAGAAAATTTCTGAAAATTGAATTTTACAAAGAATTTTTTTAAATTCATGAAAATAATTAAATTTTGCAAAACATTACATTAAAATTCCCTGAAAATAATTTAATTTTGCAAATAATTTTTTATAATCCTCGATTATAATTGAATTTTTTAGAGAATTTTACAAAAATTCTTGAGAATAATTGAATTTTGCAAAGCATTTTATTGAAATACCTGAAAATTGAATTTCACAAAAAATATTTTGAAATCTTGGAAAATAGTTGAATTTTGCAAATAATGCTATTAAAATTCCTAGAAATAATTTAATTTTTCTTGAAGAATTTTATTAAAATTCTTGAAAGTAATTGAATTCTTCTAAGAATTTTATATAAATTCTATTGCAAAATTCAATTATTTTCAGGAGTTTTGATAAATTTCTTTGTTAAATTTATTTTTCAGTAATTTTATAAAAATTCTGGAAAACAATTGAATTTTGCAAAGAATTTTATTAAAAATCCAGAATATTAAATTTAACAAAGAATTTTACAAGACTCCTGAAAATAATTGAATTTTGCAAAGAATTTTCTAAAAGGTCTTGAAAATAAGCGAATGTTTCTAAGAATTTTTCTGAAATTTTTGAAAATAATTGAATTCTACAAAGGAATTTATTAAAATTCCAGAAAATTGAATTTTACAAAAAATTTTACAAGGCTTCTAAAAATATTTGAATTTTTCAAACAATCTTATTAAAAATTTTTTAAATAATTGTATTTGGCAAAGAATCTTATTAATATTCTTAAAAATGTTTGAATATTTCTATAAAAATTTATTCTGAGATTCAATTATTTTCTTTTATTATTTTTCCAAGAACTTTATAAAAATTCTTGAAAATATTTGAATTTGTTTAAGAATTTTATAAAATTTCTTGAAAAGAATTGAATTTTTCTAAGAGTTTTATGAAATTCAATTATGTCGAGAAAATAAATATTATTATTTATTACTATTACTATTATTTATTATTATTATTATTTATTATAGTATTATAAGTATTATTATTATTATTATTATTATTATTATTATTATTATTTATTATTAAAATTACTATTTATTACTTTTATTGTTACTTAATATGTATATTTAAATATAATATAATATTTATTTAACAAAAAAAATTGTAATCAACAATTTACATAACATTAACATCACTGATTCTCAGCTCTAATTTATTGTAATTATTTTCTATCAAAGTTCACTTTTTTCAAATTCAAATTTACCTCTTTTTTAATAAAATATATTTTCTTTATTATTATTATTGTTATTTTCTTTATCATATCACTGTTTGAATACTGTCCTTAATTTTTTTAAACACTTTTGTCATTCTTTTAATTTTTCGTTATTCAATTCCATTATCAAGACCAAAAGATGTTCTTGATTATTATTTTATTATTTTTCTAATGAATTCGAGGAAACTTGATTATTGGTAAGTTTCGTTTTTTTGATTATTGTTGTTTCTTTATGTACTTGTTTCTACTTTTTAATTCTTAAAAAACGAAAAAACTTTTTCTCAAAAAGTGTCAACGACCGATTTGCACTAAAACTTGACACATGAATTCGGAAAAATTAAAAGAAACGTATTTTCTTGTTATCGATAGAGAAGACGTTTGAGACTCTACTTCTTTTGTTGCGTGAATCTGATTGTTTTCAAAACATTTGGACGCCATTTTGATCTTTGTAAATCTGGCCTTAGATTCATAAGCAGCGATTTTGTATAAAACCCCGAGTTGTAAGTTTTAAGGAATTTCAAGTAAATTTTTAATGTACGACCGCCATATTGAATCCTTCATTTTGTTTTTTTAAAATTTAGTTGAAATTTTTTGAAACTGTACATACTCGAGTGTTTTTCACGTCGAGTAACTTTTCTTAAGTTTTTCAAATGATTGTTAACTGCAAATAATTGTAGGTCAAAATAGTAATTTAAAAAAAATTTAATTAAAAAAACTTATTTTCAGAAGATTTTTTTTTGTTATACTAAAGTTTTTAATTATTTTCAACTACTGTCAAGATTTTAGTAGTAATTAAATTTGGTAATTATCCAGTTAATTGGATAATTAGCTTAAATATTTATTTTTAAAAATTATTTAAATTGTTTACGAAAAATTTCTGTCTTTGAATGTTCTTTAGAGAGGGTGAAAAATAATAGAAGAAATGGAAGAAAATTATTAATGATAAATTTTTCTGCTTTCAGGAGCCGGAGAGTCTGGGAAAAGTACAATAGTAAAACAGATGAAGTAAGTTCATTATTCTAATTAATAAAATAATAATGAAAACAATGTTTTTTTTTGAAATTATGAAATAATTACAAACTTGTTATTTTAAATTAGGAAACAATTACAAGCATGTTTTTTTGAAATTATGAAATAATTACAAACATGTTTTTTAAATTATGAAATAATAAAAAAAAGTATTGCAAATATTAAAATAAATATGTAAAATGATATAATAATTAAAAAAAAGAAGTTACTTTAATAATTTTTCTTTTTTTCTCGCTTGCTTTCAGAATCATTCACGAGAGTGGGTTTACACCGGAAGATTTTAAACAATACAGGCCAGTCGTTTATAGCAACACAATACAATCTTTAGTAGCAATTCTTAGAGCAATGCCCAATTTGGGAATCGGTTTTTCGACCAATGAAAGAGAAGTAAGTATTTTTCTCTTCCTTCCACAATTATTTTATTAGTACAATTTTTCCTTAATTATCGAATACAAAATTATTAATAATTAATCCATGAAATGAATTAATTTAATTGTTAATAATTAATCCTTGAAATGAATGAATTAATAATTAAAATCGAAGAAAAAAGAGCAAAACTTGGTGAAATAATAAAAATCCATAAAATGAATTAATATTAATAATTAATTTAATTTACAATTTTAATTAATTTTATTTTTTAAACAGAAAAGAAAATACAGTTCTTTATTGGCTATGAGTTTGTTAATTTTTTTACCTTTTAAACAAAAACTATTAAATTGTAATATTGCAAAAAAGGCTTTTTTCCCCTGAGTCTCTTCTAATCGATTTGTCCACTCTTTTTATTGGCAACAGGTGAGAAAATAATTCAGAAATTCGGCTCGTGAAATTATTATTTTATCAAGTTTTGCTCTTTTATTTTCGATTTTATAGATTCATTGAAAAAATTCATTATAAATGTTGCCCCCATTTTTAAATATTTTATTCAATTTTACTTTATTTTAGAATTTTAGTTTTAACTTTTCAGGTTATTTAAATTTATATTTAGGAGATGAATTATTTATAATTGAATATAATTGAAAATAATTGAAAATAATTGAATATAATTGAAAATAATTGAAAATAATTCAAAATAATTGAAAAACATTATTGTAAAAGAACGAATTTTTAGAGTCAAAAATTTGTTTTTTACAATATTTATAATAATTGAAAGTAATTGAAAAAAATTATTGTAAACGAACGAATTTTTAGAGTAAGAAATTTGTTTTTTACAATATTTATAATAATTGAAAATAATTTTAAAAAACATTATTGTAAAAGAACCAATTTTTAGAGTCAAAAATTTGTTTTTTTATAATATTTATAATAATTGAAAATAATTGATAAACATTATTGTAAAAGAACCAATTTTTAGAGTCAAAAATATCTTTTTTTTTATTTCATCTTTGTTGATAGAAAGGAAATAACCAATTATTTGACTATTATCAAATAAAAAATTTTCTTAAAACAAATAATTTTTATTTGAATCAATTAAATAATATTTGCTGCAAATACAGAAATATTTTATTCAAATACAATTTATTTGATTCAAGTAAATATTTATTTGATAATAGTCAAATAAAATCGGTTATTTGAATCGAATAAAATTTTTTTTTCAGTGTGAAACTTGTATCTTTATAAATATAAATGTAAATGAACAAAAAAATTATTTTTCTCCTCTTTGAGTTCGTTTTTTTTATAGGAGAAATAGATTTTTTTTGTCTTGTAGGGAACTAATTTTTATGTGACAATTTTGAGAGTAAAACTGTATTGATTGGTTTGCAGACGGACGCAAAAATGGTGTTCGACGTTATTCAACGGATGGAGGACACGGAACCTTTTAGCGAAGAATTGTTGGCAGCAATGAAGAGGCTTTGGGCGGACAATGGTGTACAGGAATGCTTTGGCAGGAGCAACGAGTATCAATTGAATGATTCCGCGAAATAGTGAGTACATTTTCCTTCAACAAAAAAAAAAGAAAAAAAATTCTCCCCTAGTCACTTTTTAATTTAACGAAAAAAAGAAGTGCTTGGGTTGAAATTATTTTTATTGTTATTAGAAATAAAAAAATATATACATATGATTATTTATATACGAATATATATATATAATAATGAAATATGTTAAATTATTTCAGGTTGACAAAAAAGTTGTTCCTTTGAAAACATGAAAAGACAATAATGAAAATAGTCATTTGAAAAATGATGACAAAATTGCAAATAGATTGAGTTTTATTTACAAATGGATTTTAGGTCAACTAAAATCGGTTTCAGCGAGATTTTAAGGACTAGGTTTGAAGATAGAATTTGGGCCTCTAGGAATCGATGAGAATTTTTCTAAATTTTTATTTCGTTAAAAATTGAACCCTCGAGGTTTGTCCCCCTTTTGTCCAGAGATTAATTTTTGGTCCCTCTGAATTTTTTCAGTAAAATTTTGAAAATTGATTTTGACATTCTCTTCTTCTCTTGTACCACTCAATCCGCCCTATTTTTGATTTTTCAAAAAAAATTCCATAAGGCAGAATTTTTTTTTAGTACTACTTCAATATCTACTTTTATCGCCACAAATAGAACATTATTACCCTGAGAATTTAGATCATTTTTTTTTGAATGGGAAATGTACATTATTTTTAACCAAACTTCACTCACACTGGAAAACCAATTTCCTCTTTTCATTCATTTTCAAATAGTTGACTTTGATCCACACAAACTCGCACACACACAGCAATCTGACAGAAATTTAGATCCCCTTGTGATCACGTCTCTGTAATGAAAATTCGATTAAAGAAAAATTCCGCATATATCAGGAAAATTTCGTTTAATTGAAATTCTATTCCATATTCTGCAATACTCTCGACGAAATTGAAATTCGAAATTACTCACTTTGTATGTGATATTAATAATAGTTGAAATATTTGTCATAATTAGAGAAAACGTTCGCATTGTTCTATTCGCCACTTGTGTTCCTCTTTTAGTATTTTTCATTTTATTCAATGTTTCAGTGTCTGAAAGTCATGAGAATATTTTTAACTTCCGGTTGTCGCCTTTTTGAAAGAGTAGAATAGAGGTACATTAACGAATCGTTATTCGCTCGAAAGGATTCGAGAAAAAAAAATTTGAAAAAGAAGAAGAAGAAGAAAAAAAGAGTAAAAACAAACAAATGTCTTTTTTCCGGTCTGAGTTCTAGAAAGGTTAAAGTTCCTTTTCTTGTCTTCTTTCGGTGGTGGGTTTTTTTTTGCTCTTCTTCTTCTTTATGCTCCTCGGTTCGTGGGAGAATTTCAAACGAGAAACCCTCTGATCGATATATTCACTTGAGGCTGTTTCAAGCCCAACTGTGTTTGGCCGACTATGTTTGGTTCTCTTAAAGTTCATCCACTCGATAGACAATGAGGAAAGAGAGAGAGAGAGAAGGATAGAGAATAGACTCGGTTGAGAATAGACTTTTAAGGACAAAACAGTTTCGGATATACAGCCTCGTTGTGTTTAACTTGGCATCATGCTAAAATTTACTTTTAACCAGGTGTTCACAGCACACGTGTTCAATGTTCAGAAACTCGAAATACTCTACTGAGCGTTAATTAAGACTCTCAGGGTAATTAAATTCGACTGAGATTCTTGTCCTATTCAAGCCACTGGAAACACAGCTCTTGACCTTGGCGTGTTTTATTTTTAATATCTATTTCTAAATTCGACTTTTCAGTTTTCTTTTCTTTGCGGGAAAACTTTCCGATGGCTAAAAAAAAATATCATTTCAAGAAACAAATTCTAGAGACACGCGATCACTTGGCAAAACACAAATAAACCCTTAAGACAATACTTGGTCGTCTCGATTGAGACGAGAACTGAGAGGGAAATTTATTTCAAAAGAGTGTTTTTATCAAGTGACAATAATTTCTTTTGTCCTCCTAAAAATATCGATGATGTGATGAAATATTCATGAAATTTCGTACGAGAGAGTGGAAATCAGTTAGTTTACTCCTGAAAAATTATATACATATATATATTGTGGATGTATGTGTGTTGGAAGCGCGGGGTGCTCGTTAAAAAGCTTCAAGGACACACGACTACAGGAAAACCGCCTCCTCGCGAGCTTGACCGAACCGACTTGACCCATATAAGCTTTTCCAAGCTCCTCTTTCGCCTAAATTCACTTGGTTTTTTTTTGTTTTCACTAACCTTGAGAGAGCGATGTAGCCTAAAACAATTTTTTCGGTGTGTAGACAGACATTATTGATGTTGGCAATTATTATCTAGTGTGTTATGCTGCAGCACTGAATTCACTGAAGGTACGATTAATTTAGATTCCGGACAGTTTGTCATTGTCCTGAGTAATTGTCGATTAGAGTTGGTTGAATCATTCTATAGAGATGGTATACTTTTACCACTTGGATTAAAGTACGAAATTTTACTGCCAGAGAAATCTGTTTCTGATTTTAGGTTTGTCTCTAATAGAAATAATGTAGGCGTTTTGGAATTTTACAAAAATAAACCGAAAGTTATATAATTGGTGATTGAAGATCCAGAATTTCAGACGTTCCTTTGATCAGGATTCTTAATTTCCTTTTCTACTGTAGGAGGACTAGAATTTTTGAACTAAGAATAACTATATGATTTGTTTTCTAAAGATGTAAATTTTTCCATCAGTGGGTCAAATTTTAAAGTCCGAATTCTGCAATTTCCTTTTCTTTTGGAGAATTGAAGAATTTGGAGTTGGTACTTCGTAATGTTCTGTCAATTCATTCTAAAACAAGAAGATCAGTGTTTCATTCGAAATAAATGCATTAGGTTGTCGTTGGTAATTAGCATCAGTAGATTAACATTCAAAATTTGATACCGAATCAGATGACAAAGGGAATGAAAAACCGAAAGTTTGATCAAGTATTTTGCTTAGTTTGAGTCACTCTACCTCTTCTTATAATTTTGTCCCATTTCGTGGCAATTACACAGTTTGATTCAAAGTATCAAGTTGGTACCATATTGATGCAAAAAATCTGGATCAGTCTTTTATTCGATCCACGTTTTCGATATCAATTCGTTGCCATTTGATATACTTTTAGGTTAACAGTGTAGTGATGCTGCTGGTAAAGTGTAGTTTGTGAATAAAAATTGGTCTGGAAAAGATGAAATTTAGGCTAGAACTGTTGCGTTAGCTCCAAGTCTTCTGTTTGAACAAACATGTCTCAGTTTTTACTCCAATAAATTTTGTAGTCATTTTATAGTGGATTTTAGTATCAGTTTTTAAGTTGTATTTTCGCTCCAGTTTTTGGTACATAGATTTCAGTCTTTTGGTGACTTAATCTTGCAGTGATCTTAATTGTGGATGGTTTTGGAATTTTAGGTAAACAATTGAACGATTTTGAGTGATTTAAAAATTTCATCCAGGGAAAATGATATCTTGGTACAAAAAAATGGCAAGTATTTAAAAGTAAATTTTTCGATTTTCACCAAAAGTGGAACGATATGAGGCTCGACAGGCGCTTTTTTAACATCTCAAGTTGGGATTTTTTAGCAATACGGATTCTAGAGTTTGAAAGAAGTCGATTCTCTGAAAGATGCAACTAGGGTAGCTAGTTTAATAAACTGTTCCTTGAAATGCCGCCGGCTTTGGAAGTATATATTCCTTTCTAATCAATCGATTTTCTTTATGGAAGCAGAAGGCGCAGTCTTTCTATGTGTTCATGGACTTTGGTTAAGATTTCGTCTCTAGAGTTCTGATTGAATAGTTCTGCTGATGACATTTTGGATTATGATGATTAGCATCGTTTGCAATTCCTGAAAGACCAAAAACTTGATGCTGCAAATTCTTCATTTGTGATGAAAGATTTTAGAGGTTTTTGTTCGTAGACATTTACTGGGTTTTCAACAGGGAAATTTTCGATTAGTTTGGTCTGTATTTTTTTGGTAAAAATTCGAATATAGTGAGAGTTGGATTCACTACTAAGATTAAAAGTTTAATGTCTGTTTTGACCCAATTATTATTGTGAATGGTTAATGATTAACTTTTTAATCCTTATATTGGTGAAATTGGTTCTTATTTGTACAATCTTTAGTTTGAGGAATCTATGTGGTATATGTTAAATACTTTTCGAATCGTGGGCTTGATGATAAAATTTTTGCACGAGGAAAGAAAAATAAAAGAATTTCTCAAAGGCCAATGGACCACTGGAGTATCGTCGTCAATGATGGACAATATTGCAGACCATTTCATACCATATAGAGGGTATATGTGAAGTGCACGTACAATGCTTATCATCCATAACATATAATACAATGCTGTGCACACCTACGCAATTCAAGATCGTTTTTACATAGAGGGTTGGGTCCAGTCTCTATATTGATAAAAGAAAAACATCTCTCTAGTGTAGCTTCTCTTTTCTCTCTCTCTAATAGAGAGTATTTCTCAATACTCTCTGTTATGGTTGCCTCGATCCTGTTGGTGATGCTGAAGTAGGAGATGTAGCATGAAGAAAATCAGGGGGGTGAGAGATAATAGGGGATGAAGTATAAGTGTGAGTATAGAGCAGAAAAGATAGAGATATAGTCACCTCGAGTGGGATTTGCTTTAGGGGTGTCGGAAAGGGAGGAGAGAGAGAGAGAGAGAGAGAGAGAGAGAGAGAGAGAGAGAGAGAGAGAGAGTGGTAGAACACAGAAAGAGAATGAGGGAGTTGAGCGCATGGAGAGTCGCGTTTGGACCATAATACGAATTTCCTGTGGGAGATCGTCGGTGGTGTTTTAAGAGAGGGTAGGAGTGAAAGAGAAAGAGAGAAAGAGAGGAAGAGAGAGAGAGAGAGAGAAATAGTAAGAGAGAGAGACAAAGAGAAACGAGAGCTCGGAAGACCGAGAGAAAAGATGAAGAAGAAGGGAATGAAATATGTGGAACGATAGAGCTACAGTCTCTCTCTGGTCTCTGTGTCGTATTGATCGGCGATGACGTCACGGCACCGCCACGCCCGTGTCACGTGGTAGCGAAAATGGCCGACACCATGCCTCTTCCCTACCTACCCTTCTTCTTGCCCCGCACTGACAAGTCTCGCGACATGACGATAATCTAACCTCACCGCAACACTACATCAGTCAGAGGGTTTGCTTGTCTTATCCAAAGTCTATAAGGTATCCCCAATCTTTTTTTTGGGGGGATTTTTTTTCCCACCTCCCAATTTAGAACATCAATCTCTGTTTAGAGGTTAGGAAAGTCCATTTTTCCTTTCTATTCTCTTTCTTGCATTGAATCGAATATAGTATTCCTTATTCCAAGTTTGAACCTTTATGACTTTCCAGAATTCTAAATTTCTTTCTAAATTCAGTTAAGAAAATAAGTTAGATTCGGTTGCGGACTTCTCTCTCACAAGCGGTGTATTTGGTTTCTTTTGACACTCGCCTCGAGTCTGGGTCGTTAATTCTGATTGGTCGAATCCATCGGAATGTTAGCGATGATAGGAGCATCGTTGACTCGAAGCTCTATGGGTACGTTTACAGTAGCTACAGCGGACCTCAAAATTGTGTTCGTTTAGGGTCCTTTTACAATTCGTTCCGTAAAAATATATTTACTTTCTCGTTCCGTAAATGTGGTAGTAAAAATCTTTTCACGGATTTAGCTGACTAATGACGAAAAAGATGAAAGATTGATAAAAAAAATCTTGCCAATAAGACCTCGGAATTTTCGTCGTTTAGAGTGTTTCTACAATAGGCGAACGTAACATGAACCTTGCGGTCTTTTAGGGCGATTCTGCAATGGATTTAAAAGCGAACGTAAAACTCCAAATTCGAGCCTTTTTTCGGTAGGATTAACAATTGGATCATTAAGTTCGCTTCAGTTTAACGAAGTCCTTTAGGCTAATTCTGCAATACAATTAGTTTTCTTTTCTTTAAAAAAATCGTTCAATTTCGAAAATAGGTTGTTTCTTGTACTTTTGGATGAATATTGTTATTACCCCATTAGAATTTATATTAGGATAAAAAAGAACCCTAGTTCTTAGGCTACTTCTTAGCTAGATTTTATGGAGAAAAAAAATTGAAAAATTTGCCATAAATCCGATTTCTTTTGTGATTTATCGCAAAAGGCGACGATTATATTAGCAATATCATCAGGTGAAACAACTTGTTGCGACCAACGTGCACGCAAACGTATATGATGAACCACTTAAAAGTCTTCGATGGTTGGCGCAATTATCCTCAATACAAGATCATTTCCCTCCGAATTAAACCAATTTAATTGTCAAATTCAATCAGAAAAGATTGGTTACTTATCAGGATTGTTTTTAATTATACAGTAAATTATAAATTTAAAAAATTACCCCTTCTTTATTTTTAAATATTTTTGGTTATTAAAAAAAAATTAAATCAGTAAATTTTTTTTTCTTTTTTTTAATATATAAACTATTTTATCAATCACTGTATATCCATGTTATTGACAGTTGAATATACGCGAAGTTTCCAGTTAGAGAAAATGAAATTGAATCGTGTTTGTATATAAATTCATGTTCGTGTGTGTGTGTGTGTAGCGTCAATATTTTGAAAGATACGATTCTTCTGACTGGAAAATATTATAGTCTGGAATAGCTATTTAATCTTGAATCGTATAGGGTTGAGCAAAATCGATATTGCGTACTCGACACGGTGTGTGTATATAGTGTAGGCGCAGTAGTGGCGGCTTCGAGGACTTGAATATTTTTTTTTTTTTTTTTTTTTTTTTGAGGTCACCGAAAGAGTATATAAGTAGAAGTAAATTCAAAAGCATATAACACACAGCAGCTATCAAACTAGGTGCGAATGCAGTTGGCCGAGGGCAAAACCTTCAAAGGTTGTCTACATTTTTTTTCCTCCTTTCGTTTTAGGATCGTTTTTTCCTTTTTTGGGGAATTTTTACTTTAGGGGAAAAATTGGGTCAATTTTGGATAAATTTTATTGCTTTTTTTTAATTTAGTATTTATTAACTATATCAAATGTATAAAATGTATTAAATGCATTAAATGTATTAAATACATTAAATGTATTAAATGTTAATTTAGTACGAAATACTTCTTTTAATATTATTGAATTAATATTGGAAAAATATTCCTGCTTAAATTGATATTTAAGACATTAGATATTTTTCCACTATTGAATGTTGAGAAAAATAAAACTATGATGATATTAAATAAAACATTTTTTACATAAAAACTAAAATTTATAAAACTGAACCTAATACTTTGTTTTAAAAATTCAATTTTCTTACTATTGGTATTTCTGTAAGGCGTTTTTTATTTTCCAAGCTTGTTGACAGTTATATTAAATAAAACACTTTTTTAAAATAAATTTTAAACTGTAAATGTTTAAATAAAATCTTAAATTTATTTTCTTAAATGTTAGATACTAAGTTTAATTTAGCATTTTTTAATGTTAGTATATTTAACGTTAGTATGAACGTTTAGAAAAATAGACTTTATTATAAAAAAAACTTAATTTATAAATTTTATTAACTTAATACCAAAAATTTGTTTTTGATATTAAAGGAAGTGAAATAAAAAGGTGTTAGGTAATTTTCTCGAAGTCCTAAATAATTCACTTCACTATAAGTGATCTCTATATTTGTGTTGAAGAATAAAAAAGTCGATTAGATTTTTTTTCTGTTTTCTTTTTTTTCTTTTATTGAAACGAAAATAAAGTTTCAAGGTAAAAGTGGAAAATTGCTTTTTCAATTCAGTGACATTTTAAAAGAAAACGTCTCACTGGGTTGTTTATGGGTTTTTGTGAGACGATTAATGTGAATTTTAGATTTTATATATGTTTCGGTGAGAGGAAGTTTGTTTGCTTTTTTATATAATGTCAGGTACGGAAACGTTCTAGTTTTTGAAGAAAGGAATCTTTTTTTTGTCGAGGAAATTTTTATTCCTATTTTTTATTTATTTTGCAATTTTTCGCTATTTTCTTTTTGTGTTTCTGTAATTGTTTTGTAGTTTCGACAGACAAAGCTTTATGTTTCGGGTAGAATTTTTTGTTTTTACGATCTAATACTATTTAGTCATTTTTTTTTACCAATTTGAATAAGGGGATTTATTTTTTTCCGTTGGTTATAAATTTTTTTTCTTGTTTTCGTATTTTTTAAATAACTTTTCGTTATTTTTGACTATAAATAATATTGTTTAGAATAAAATATTTTGAGTCTCCACCTGCGAACGTCAAGGTCACCGTCAGATGGCAGTTCCGGCTTTTCTTGGAATTTCTGCTGCCGCCTGGCGGTGACCTTCGGCGTTCTCAAGTGGAGAGACGAAACTATTTTCTACTTCTAAATTCATTTCGTAAAATTTGCCCAAAAAATAATTTTAATTCTTTTTTATTCTTCGACATCGAAATTCGTTCCTGTATTCCCCGTCTGCAAATCTATTACCATACGGAATGTTAAATTTTCACTTAGACAAAACAAAAAAGGAAATAAGGGATTTTTACCATTAAAAATAAAAAAATATGTATGAGTATTTCTATAAAAAGAAAAGTCGATTACTCTTTTATATAATATAAGAACGAAAATAAAGTTTCAAGGCAACAAAACGAAAAAGAAAACTTTTTAATTTCAGTGACGAGTATAAAAGCGGAGAGAGAAAGAGAAGAGGGGGAGGGGGATAAAAAAAGTTTCGAATGGTTTTGATATTTGAAAAGATTAATATCAACTTTTTTTTATCCTTTTTCTATATATACATATATAGAGACGTTAAATAATTTTTTTTTCTTTATATAAATAATTTTTTTTTTCGTCCAGTAAGATTCTTTCTATGTCGTGTATTAAATTGGGAGGCGATTTTTGTTTACAAAAGATGTGTTTGCCACTTCTTTGAGGGATATATTTGATTGATGAGTTTTCTTCATGACTTTTAACCAATGGATATTTGGAGAATTTGTTATATATTATATCAGTCGAGAAAAGTGCTTTTTACTTTTTTTTCGAGGGAGGCAAAAATATTTTTTATAATAATAATTATAATTGTTACTTTACATTGTTTTATCGAGGGAGGCAAAAATTATTTTAATAAGAATAATAATATTCAAAATAATAATAATAACAATATTATTATTAAAATTTTTTTTTTAATTTTCACTTTACTTTTTTTATCGAGGGGGGCAACAATATTTCGAATAATATTAATTATAATTTTTACTTTACATTTTTTTATCTAGGGTGGCAAAAATATTTTTAATAATAATAATATTCAAAATAACAATATTATTATAATTATTAAACATATTTTTGCCTTTCTCGTCAAAAAAATGTAAAGTAAACATTATAATTATTATTATTAAAAATATTTTTGCCTCCCCCGATAAAAAAATGTAAAGTAAAAATTATAATTATTATTGCTATTAGAAATATGTTTGCCTCTCTCAATAAAAAAAGTAAAGAAAAATTATTATTATTATTATTGTTATTATATTAATATAATATTTATTGCCTTTGGCAATAATTATAATTAACAATTTTTAGACAATGAAATTATTATTTAATGATTGATATTATTAGTCATAAGGTTCTCTATTTTTTTTCGACTCAGATTTTTTTATCGTAAATTTTGAATTAATCACACGCCTGCCGTAAATTCATTATTACTTTTTATTTTACAGCTTCCTCGACGATTTGGATCGATTAGGAGCGAGGGAGTATCAACCTACGGAACAAGATATACTTAGAACTCGAGTGAAAACGACTGGAATCGTCGAAGTTCACTTTTCCTTCAAAAACCTTAACTTTAAGTAAGAATACTTTTTTACGCAAATTTAGAAAAGAATTGTTTTCATTTATATATTTTACTATTCATTAAATTGGAAACATTAAAATAATTTAAAGTTAATGAACTGATGATAGTTTGAATTCTCAAAAGTGACTCAACTCTAAAAACAATAAGGGAAATTTTCCCAAAGAAATCTGATGGGAAAAATAATCCTTACGATTTTCAGATTTTTCCACGATTCATTTATTGTTATTTAATTATATATTTTTCATTTATTACCCAATTATTAATTTATTTTGTTTTTTTCTTTTTTTCTTTTCTTTCTTTTTTTATTTTTTTTCCTTTCTTGCTATTATTCTGCTTTTTATTACAATTATTGTTACGAAAATATAAATAGGCCCATAATTCATAATTTTGAATTTATATACTTTTTTTTAATTTGCATACATTTTTATTGAAGAGTTGAAAATTGAGTCAAGTTGACAACTTCTAATAATGATGAGTTTAAGAAAAAAAAAAAAAAAGTGGAAAAAAATTATTTAAAAACGTGTCAGGGGTTGAGGTAGAAGAAGAAAAAAGAAAGAAAATAACTCGTGTTTAAGTTTCATTTGGGTGAAAAAAAAGATCCACCTCGACGAGTAATGACCTCGACTGTAGTAACTTTTCTTTTGCTATTAGAACATGTGGGTCGTTTTACAGAGTTTGTGTATTCTAAAGAGGAAGAGACACTATCATAACGTTAAGATCTCAATTTTCTTCTTCCCCCCACCTTTACTTTTTAAATAAAAAACAAAAAAAAATTATTTATTTCTCTAGGATTTTTATATTTTTATGAAATAAATATTCGGGGAAATTTGGGAATTAGGGGGAGAATGAAATTGAAAGTTAGAGAAAAGTAAGGGAAATTTCGAGGGAATTTCGATGAATGGATTTTTCTTAATTAAATTACGATAAATAAAGACAGTGAATAAAATTAAAATTGTAGAAAAATAGAGTTAAAATAAATTAAAACAGTAAGTAAAATTTTAATAAATAAAGTCAATAAATAAAGACAGTGAATAAAATTAAAATAGTCAAAAAAAATACAATTAAAATAAATTAAGTCAATAAATAAAGACTGAATAAAATTAAAATAGTCGAAAAATACAATTAAATTAAAAAAAGTCAATAAATAAAATTTAAATGAATAGAGTAAATAAATAGAGGTAAAATAAATAAATACGAAAGAATTTTTTTTTAAGGAATCAAAATAGAAAATTTTATATATTTCATAAATTTATTTCAGTAAATGTAAAATAAATATTATTTGTCTAATAAATGAATTATTTTTCCGCAGATTATTTGACGTCGGTGGACAGAGGAGTGAACGTAAGAAATGGATACATTGCTTCGAGGACGTGACTGCGATTATTTTCTGTGTTGCAATGTCAGAGTACGATCAAGTCCTTCACGAGGACGAAACTACGGTGAGTTATTTCGTCTACATTTTTTTTTTTTTTTCTTCAGTTGAGGGGAAAAAATTTATTTTTCCTCCCCTCGATTTTTCATTTTTATTTCTGTGTATCAAGAAAAAAAAAAATTTTTTAGAGAGAAAAGAATATTTCTTTTTATTTTATTTTATTTTATTTCGATGAAAACAAAGATTTTCCCTTTATTTTCTCAGGAGAGGACGATTTTCATGCTCCTTGTTTGTTTAGAAAAAAAAGAAATGTAAATAATTCGATAAATTTTTTTTTAAACACAAGAAGGTAGAAGGTAGTTCTTTCTTTTCTACTTTCTTGTGTTTAAAACAAAACACAAGAAAGTAGAAAAGAAAGAAAACTAAATAATTCGATGAATTTTTTTTTTTCAACGCAAGAAAGTAAAAGAGAATGAAAAATAAATAATTCGATAAATTTTTGTTTTAAATACAAGAAAGTAAAAGTAACAAAAAATAATATTAAATTAAATAACTAGATTTTTTTCAAAAACTATAAAGAACTATTTGTTAAAAATTACCCGGGGAGAGAATAAATATTTTTGTAAAAATATTTTTGAAAGTGGGAAAAAGTACGACAAAGCAGAATTTTTAGATAAAAAATACTTAGAAAAACCTTTTGTGAAATTTAGTAAAGTTTTTTAAATTAAATTAAATTTGAGGAATAATAATTCAATTTTAAAATAAATTAACTAAAGTTTATATAATTTCTTTTGAAGTTAAGTATTTTTTATATCAAAATTTCGCTTTGTCGCATTTCCCTCCCAATTTGTAATTAAAAATTCTAATATTTATTCTCTCTCCGCGTGTATTTTTGAAAATAATTGTAAAAATTGAAAAAAGGATCGAAAACTGAATAATTTCTGTCTATTTTATTTTTTATTTTCTCAAAGACAAAAAAACAAAGAAGTAATAATAAAAATTATTTTTTAGAAAAAACTTATGAAAATCAAAAAATGGAAAAATTACAAAAAAAGGAAAAATTTCTGTTTTTTTGTTAATTTTCTCTTTTTTTAAACGAAAAATTATTTATTTTACTTATTGAATTAGTTATTTATTTGTATTTAAATAAATAAATAAATAAATTTAATTCCGAACTAATATAGGAATTAATTTTATTTCAAATAAATATAAAAATAAATTTAACAATTCATATAAATAAATTTAAAAATTTAATAACACACGGAAAATCTTTGAATTTCATCATTATTTTAGTCGATTTTGGTTCACGTCTTGCAAGTACGTTTTTTTTCTTTGTAGGCGAAGAAGTACTTTACAGGTGGTCGACGGAGAGTTTTTGAGGCCCTCGACCATTTTTTTCGTAGATAAACTTTTTTTTCTTTCACTTTTTTGTACTTTTTGTAAATTCTTGTATTTTTTTTGTATTTTTACTGTATTTTCTTTTTTTGTTTTTTTGGATTTTCATTTTTTAGTTCTTTTTTGTATTTTTATTTTTTTTGTATTTTTTTTTAGTATTTTTTTGTATTTTCTTTTCTTTTTGGGTATTTTTGTTGTCTCCTTTTTTCCTTTTTAGTAATAGACAGCACGATTTGTCTTTCTCGAGAGTGACTTGGAACGAATTGAATTACCGTTTGCAAAGCGGAAACGGAATTTCTCTTCCGGATTAGTCCACGATCGATCACAGGCTCAGCGAGTTCGCTGTACGTGCGAACAAGCTTTGATCATCCTTTTACTTCAATTTTTAGTCAGAAGTGAAAAGAAAAAAGAAAGAAGAAAAAGTAAATTAAAACCTCAGAAAATCGACGGGCGAAGAGAAAGTTTCAATAAGACTTTTTTTTGGACGAATTAAAATATTTTTTTTCTATTATATAAAAGAGTTTGCAATTAAAAGTTGGAAGAGTATTTTTTTAATTATATTATAAGAAGAATTCTCACTTTGATTCAATTTTCTAATTGAAAATTATATTTACTTGGTAATTGGAATTGTAAATTTAAATCATAATATTGAGTAATTTTTTTTTAAATTGGAAAAAGTTTACTATTTATTGAAAAACATATTTTTTTACATATTTTATTAAATGAAATAAGTTTAACATTTAATTGCAAATTTTTCATCACAAGTTTTTAATTTTTAATTCAGAAATGTTTGAATTTGAATAGAAAAAAAGTTTTTTCGATTGAGAAGTAAATTAAATGTTTTTAATTGGAAAGAAATTTAATATTTTGAAATGAAACCTTTTTTTCAAAGGAAGAGAAAATAGTTTTAAATTAAAGAGGAAAAAATGAAATGTTTATTAAAAAGCAAAATTTATTACGTTCCACTCAAAAAATAAAGTTTTTTCTCCTTCTTTGGATAGATTTTCAATTTTACATTTTCTCATTATCAAGTTTTTTGAAAAGTTATTTTTCAAGGGTGAATACTTAAATTTTATTTTTTCTTCTTCTTTCCACTATAAATGTATATTTAAAATGTCAAATTAAAAGAAGCGTCATTTCGAGAAGTGGAATTTTTAAAGTTTTCAAAAAACTTGGAAAGAAATTTTCACTTGAACTTTGGGAATAAAAATTCTTTCAAAACTGAACAATTTAATATTAAATTGCATTGTAAATCGCGTTTTCTAAATCACTCTGAGAATTCCTTGAAAGAAATTCAAAGGATTTTTCGAAAAGCGGAGAAAAAATTAAAATTAAAAAAAAGGAGATGAAGAACATTTATAATTTCAAGGATTTACGATTTACAATTTTTTAATTTTTAGTCCCTTGATTTTGGAAATAATATATTTTTTTTAAACCAGCAAAATTTTACTGAATTGATAGAATGTTAATTTTTAAAAATCTTCTTTTCAAGGGAAAATTTTCGAATGAAGGGAAGAAATGATATTTTTTGAGAAAAATGTGTGAGGAAAATTAAGAAAATAAATCTTTTCGTGTGTGAAGCGAATTGTAGATTATAACGCCGGAAAAGGAAACTTTAGATGGGAACTCACAAAACAGGTGGCAGCGATTAACAGTGTCAACGAGTTTAGTTACATATGCCACCTATCTATTTCACAGCTCAAGAAATAAATGGCTCTCGTAAATTCAAAGTGCACAACTCCTGGCACAACTACAACTCTCATTCTTGATTTTAATTGTTGCTATGTGCACAATCAAAACAAGAATCTGGACAAATTATTTTTCGTCAAAAACAAAGAGAAAAAAATAAACGAAAAATAAAAGAAAAATTTTGTACTTTTCGAAAAAAAATCATTTATTAATTTTTCAATGACACAGGGTGGAAAAAATGACTTTTGTTTAAACACAAAACGATGTAGAATAAATAAACACTGATAAAAGTTTTAAATAAATGCGAAAACAAATTTTGAAAATCAAGGGACTAAATTTTTAAAATTGACAAAAATTGTTCGAATTAAAATTGCAAAAACTTTCTAATTAAAGTTGCAAAACATTTCTGATTAAAATTACAAGACATTTTTAATTACAATTGGGCAAAAATTTTCTAATTAAAATTGCAAAACGTTTCTAATTCAAATTGCAATAATTTCTAATTCAAATTTTAAAAAAAATTCTAATTCAAATTGCAATAATTTCTAATTCAAATTCAAAAAAAATTTCTTATTTTCCAATTACAGTCAATTTATAAATTTTGTTTATTAATTAAAACAATTTAATAATTTAGAGAATAAAAATTGCAAAAAAATTCAGTGAGTACAAAAAAAATCGAATGGAATTGAGAGAAAATGAGAATAACATTTAAAAAATAGAGATTGAAGAAAGAAAAATTGGAGAATGATTCGACGAAATTTTTTTTCTTCACGTGTATAAAAGAAAGAAGAGATCAATTGTTTGGGTCACTGCACGTGGGTCGCTTTAATAATTTTGATCTTAATTTAATGCACATTTTATGACGAGCACGTATTTTTATTACCGTGTCAAAAAGGCAATTGACCCCAAGGGAATCTTTTGTCATTTCGTGTCAGAATTTGAAATATTTTCTCATTTAACTTCCTTAAAACGAAAAATATATATCTATATACGAGTGAAATATTGCATATTATAAAAATAAATAGAAAATTCTCCCCTTTGTCTTTGTTTTTAAATAATTTTTCTCACCGTGAGACGAAGCAAAAAAAAATAATAAATCAAATAAATAAAAAGGCAAAAAAAAAATGAAAAATTGTATAAAACTAATTATACAGTGAAATTTAATTTTTGTTGCATTTTTTCGTATATTGATTGAAACATACTTATGGCAAGTTGATTTAATAATTTATTTAACCCTCGAACGTATTTTCTTTTCTGTTTTTCAAATTTTTTCCCCAAACTATTATCATAATTCTTCTCCAAATTTTAATTTAAACTTTCAACATTATAATAAGAATTGAAAGATTACAAACTAAATTATTATTATTTATTTTTATTTTTTTATTTTTTATTATTATATTATACGTAGAAATAAATTAATAAATTATTATTATTGTCGTGCAGAATATTTTAATTGTTATAAAAAAAAAAATGTGGAAAAGACGATACATTCTTGGGTTGAATTGAATGAAGACGAGATTCAATTGATTGTCAAATGTTTTTAACAAGTTTTCTTTTTTCCGAACACAGAATCGAATGCAAGAAAGTTTGAAGCTTTTCGACTCAATCTGCAACAACAAATGGTTCACAGACACGTCGATCATCCTCTTTTTGAACAAAAAGGATCTTTTCGAAGAAAAGATTCGCAAATCTCCTCTCACCATTTGCTTCCCCGAATACGCTGGTAAGTCTCTTTCGTTGATTTATTTCTATACATTCTAGTTTTTTTTCTCTTTCTTTCGCTTCATTTATTTTGTGCATTTAAAAATAATTTTCTTTGAATTTAAAAATACATTTGGATTTCTTTTTTTTTTTAGTTTATTTTTAATGGAGAAATTAGTATAATAAAAAGAAGCAAAAAAAATGAAATAAATAAATAAAATAAATTAAATGAATAAAATAAATGAAATAATTTTTTGAATTTTGTCAGAATTTTTTACGAAACGATTGTCGAATAAAGAAAATTTTTTTTTAATAATATTAACGATTCGTTAAAATAATTTCTGCTTAGCGATAAGAAAATATTGCGAATTGTTGAGAAAATAATGCTGATTTTGTTATTAATTGGATGGGAGATATTTCAAAATTAGCGCTTTTTGATACACCCGCAAGACAAATTTCTTTTCTGTCAATAAAAAAGATAAACCGATTCCAGTGAAGAACGAGGAGAGAATAATGCAGTTTGCCTGACGACGATTTCAATAAACAAAGCATTTTAATTCACTGCTTTATTTTTCGTTTCTCCGAGTTTCTTTGTAAATTTATTCAAGAGAGAGAGAGTAATTTTTTTTTGATTAAATTTTTATACACAGTTTTCGTTTTTGTGTATTATTTATTATTTCTATAGTCGAGTCTGTAATTTTATTTGTTTTCCAATTTTCGTTTTATTTCTTCTCTTAATTATTTATGAATTTTACATATTTTTAATTTTATGCAGTCATTTTTGTTCATTTAATTATTCTGTTCAATTTTTTTTTATTTTTTCCGTATTATCTATTTTTTTAGTTCACTCTTTAATTTTATTTAGTTTCTAATTTTTATTCATTTCTACTTTCTTCAATTTTCTACTTTTTTCTGTTTTTGATTTTACAGTTACTTCTCTTTTCGTTTAAAATTTACTTTACTTTTGGTTTTGAATTTTTTTCCCTAATTTAATTTAATTTATTTTTCAATTTTTATTAATTTCATCTTTCTTTAATTTTCTACTTTTTTCTGTTTTTGATTTTACAGTTACTTAAATTACTTCTCCTTTCGTTTAAAATTTTCTGTATTTTTCGTTTTGAATTTTTTCCCTCGAATTTTATTTCATTTCATTTGCATTACGTTAATGTAAATGTAAATTTAATTTGATTTTTAATTTTCGACGATTATGAAAAGAATTGTTCGTCATTTTTCCAAAAAGGGAGAAAAGGAAGGGAAAGAAATTTCGATAAATTGGTGAAATTAATTAAACATTGAATAATAAAGTAAAAATTAAAAAATTAGAACCTAGAATAAAGAATTTTTTGTTTAATAATTGAAAAAGTAGGAGATAAATAATTTACGTTCGACGAAAATATTAATGAATTTTGTGAATTTTTCAGGCGCACAGGAGTATGGCGAAGCCGCAGCCTACATCCAAGCGCAGTTCGAGGCGAAGAACAAATCGACTTCGAAGGAGATTTACTGCCATATGACATGCGCCACCGACACAAATAATATTCAATTCGTGTTCGACGCAGTCACAGACGTGATTATCGCGAACAATTTGCGTGGTTGCGGTCTCTATTAGGTTAATTCTATATACACAATATCAAGCGCGAACACGAAACAAGAAGTCGAAGCTGCCGGACGAGTTATGACGATGATGATGACGATTATAAAAATGATAATGATGATAAAGATATGATGATAAAATGACGACAACGTTTTTCTCCGAGTCGGAAGCCTGTTCAAATTTTTCACATTCTGATTTCAGATTTTTAAATTTCCCAAAAAGAAAATAAATAATCTTCTCACCGCTCGAAGATGTCAAGAATAAAAAAAATTTATTTACCAGCAAAGAAGAAGAAGAAGAAGAAGAAGAAACAAACAAAAAAAACGGAATCATGCCAGAGGACTGGAGCCACTGGCACGAGGTGATACTTCGAAACGCTTAAAAAACCAAAAAAAAAGAAAATAAAATAAATAAAAATAAAACACTAATCTGATCTCTCGGAATGAATTTTCTTTAAAAAAAAACATTCGGCTTCATTATTAAAAAGAAATTCTACAGTAAAAAAAACGCACCTGAAATTAATGTTCAATTAATATCTATGCAAAATATTTAAATTCAGAAAAAAGGAATTTTCAAAATGGATTCTTAAGAAAATAAATTATTATCCAATTATTGTGAATGGAAACAAAAAACGAAAAAAAAATTCTATTATCTAACGAGAAGTAAAAACTAATTTACCTAAAATCGATGTTTTAGAGGAATAATAAAGTTTAGAGATGAAAATATATTTGAAGAATCAAAAAAAATTTATAAACATGAGGAATAATTTAAATTAATCGATTTTAAGAAATTGCAGAATTAAATTAAGTAAATAAAAGTTGAAAACAATTCGACGAAAAAAAATGGAGAAGTAAAGAGCAAAAAAAAGCAAATTTGGAAAATACGAGACAAATTGAAAAGTTTGAAACAAAAGTAAGTGAATAAAAAAATTACGTGTATAGTGAATAATTAAGTGTAAATTAAAAAATTGTGTTTTGAAAGTTAATTCGATATTATGTGAATTCGATGAAGGGAAAAGGAAAATTGCGGGGCGAAAAATAAAATTTTTTTCGATATTCGATGGAAAAGAAGAGGAAAACAAAGAGAAAAGAAATAAAGAAGAAGAAGAATCGAAAGAAAAGAAGGAATTAATAAATGGAACGAAAAGAAGGTAAAAATTAAAATTTTTGTTATAAATAAGAAAAAAAAATTACAATCTCAAGTAAAAAAATTCGAAAAAAATTCACAATAATGGAATTTTTAAAGATTGAATTTACGTTTACGAATTTCGAAACATTCCCAATTGCAAAAAAAAATTTAATAATTCTTAAGAAAAAAGAAACAAAAAATTCAAGAATTCAAGAAAAATTCTGACGAAAAAAATTTAGATAAACACATAAGAAATTAATTCATCTTTAAATTCGAAAGAAGTGATAAAAAAGAAAACAATTTGAAGAATTTGACATTTTTTTGTAGAATATAAGAATAAATTCTAGAAAAGAAAAAGATAGAGAGAGAATCAGAGGAATAAAATAAATTCCAAGGCAATAAACGAATTTAAAGGAAATTTAAGAAGTAATTCAAGAAACATTTAAAAGTTAAAACATAAATTAGTTGTAAACATAATTTTTAAAGAGAATAAATTAAAGGAAGAAGAAAAGAAAACCTCTCACGAAGGTTGAGTTTTTTTGAAATCTTTGATTGCAAACTGACGAAGATATAATTTAATTAAAGTAAAAAAAGAAAAAAAATATATTCGTGAGAGGTAATGGGAAGAAATTTTTTTTTTTGGTCCATTCCGAGGCAAAGATGAGTGAAGAATTTGATTTTTCGGATATAAAATGATGGATCAGGGTTCGCCATCGGCAGGCGCAAGTCGAGACTCTGCGAAAAATTTCACTTACCGAACAAAAATGGCACAAATTTTTCTTCTATAAAACATTTCTCATCATCGCATTTTATCAAAAGAAAAATCAAGTCGATGTAAACGCACCATTTTTACTTCTAATCTGCACAAAATACGGCACGAAAATCGTCTTCTTTTTTGGGGGGAGAGTGAAAATGAAACACGACGCAAGGAGTAAGTTTTTTTAAAATCTATTTTTCTTTTTACCGAGAAGAAAATTCAAGAAAAATGATTT
Organism: Leptopilina myrica (nomen nudum); assembly: GCA_032872475.1. Lineage (NCBI taxonomy): Eukaryota > Metazoa > Arthropoda > Insecta > Hymenoptera > Figitidae > Leptopilina > Leptopilina myrica (nomen nudum). The sequence goes on along the minus strand of CM065462.1, from coordinate 43,365,504 downwards.
TTTATTCGTATTTTTCTATTTTCAATTTTTACAAATTTGAAAATTTAACAAATTCGAGTTTGATTTTTTTTTAAATGATTGTAAATTCCGAAAGTATTTCAAGGAAAAGTTTGTGCACCTCCCTTGCGTCGTATTGAAAATAATCAATTTTTTCGAAAACAAAAATATATAAATATAACGATTTCTCATTGCGCACAAAATACATATTTTTGTTATTATATAAATTATCACGCACACAAAAGAAAAGGATTGAAAATGCACCCACACGCAGACTCACGAGCGATTTCCGATCGCCGGACATCCTTGAGATCCTATTTTTCTATATATGTTACATTAATTTCTCTCGTTTTATGAATGTGTCGACAATATTTTATTTGTCAACACTTTCGAAAGCATAAAAAGAGGAAAGAAGACTTTTTTGATGGCAGGTACGAAGAGTGAGATTTTTGTTTTTTTTTGTTGCGTGTGTATGAATGAATTTTACCGAATAATAACTGTGAGAGAGAAAAAGAAGAAGAAAATAAGTGAAAATTGTACGAGACAAGAAAAAAAAAGCTCACATGGGACCTCACAAAATAGACGTGTACAATTTTTTAACATTATTCGTGTCAGGGTTTTTTTATTGCGCACAAATTTTTTGCAAATTAGGGAAATTTTAATTTAGCTTCAATTCATTATTTTGCAGGAATGGCTTAGAAGTTTTGCTAAATTTCCAATTGTAGTATTAATTTCGAAGAGAAATTTCATAAGCTCGGGAGAATGTTTATTTGAAGTGAATGGTAAAAAAAGTCAGTCCTACGAAATAATGAAGTTTTCGTAAATTATTTTTCAATCTGAATGCCATAATAATGTTGTGACATAATGAATCGCGAGCGTTCGGGTAAAACAGGAAAGAATAGAAGAATTGATCGCGATTAGATGGCTAAAAAGGCCGCGAATCATTTTAGTGAACAAAACTACGATAGAACAAAAAAAAAATAATTTATATAAAAACGTGAAAAATACAAAGAAATGAACCAAATATTGCGTGCCAATGTGCATGAGATAATTTAATTAGTCAAGGTGACTGCGAATGCTCGACACTCGATTCCTTGTGGATTATACGGAAAAAAAATAATAGAAAGAGAAGAATTTATCTTTCATTGTTCTAATTTTTCATCCCACAGGACAATCGATTGTAACGTCGACGCCTTTCAATTTCTAGTCGACAAAACTGCTTTCAAATTTTTTTTTCTCGAAAAAAAACAGGCTGGGTAAAAATGTATAAAAAGAATTTAATCTAGATAGTGACAACTCGTCGATTGATTATTACAATTTCCTCTCCTTGGATTCTTTAATATTCAGAATTTATAATATCGAGACTAGTGGAAAAAAAGAAAAGAAAGAAAGAAATACAGAAAATTGTAATAATCAATTATACGAATCTGTTGAGAGATATCAGAACGCTGAGAATATAACTTGAGTTGTTAAAAAAAAGGAAGAAAAAACGAGGAATAAGTTAATAGAAAGATTATTAGCGAGAATGTGATTTTGCGTGAAAGGAAAATCGAGTGAAAGTGATAAGAGAGCGAGAAAATAATTCTAAGTCTACGGTTTACTGCGTTATTACTTATAAATATAATTAACAATTTAAAATTAAGAAGCTAAGTAATGTTTCTGTGTATACTTGGCGAAAAAAAAATAATCCAGTGACATTCTAGGGGGCAAAAAAAAATTGGCAGTGTAATATGCGAACCATGCTAAACGTGTGATTTTGTACGTACTATTATAAAAAAAAATATTTAAAAAAAAACAAAAGAGTCGTAAGTCCTGCGATCATCACCGAGAAATGTACATTTTCTACTGCGATTAATATTTCTCTTATAAACCGAATATCCAATTTTTGCACTCAGCACCTCCCTTCTCCTAAACCTCTTCGTGTAGATAGGTCGTCTTAGTTAAAAATTTTTTAATAAAAATATATGTCTAGTCGAATTCCCATTTAACTAGTTTTTTCATACAACGCAATCATAAAATATATATATTTAAATATATATATATATACATACTCTCCAATGAAAGTCAGAATTTGTCTTTTCAAGTTTACACAAAAATAAACCTTTCTTCGATATGACTTACGTCCCTTTTGCGATCTGTATGAGGTGTGACTCTTTATCATAGTCATGTTTGTACGTCGATTTCCTTGCTTTCGATATTGATGTCATCGTGAAAAATCTTATTTGTATTTGTAGTTTAGAGAACTGGAAAAACATGTTTTTTTTTCCCTAACGATCGTCACTTTTTTTTTCTTCATCCGAACTAGAATATCATTGATTTAAAATCTGAAACAAAGAGAAAGGGTTACAAAAGAAAATGGGAAAAATAAATTAATTTCAAATGACGACGTATTTTTAATCCTGTTAATTGTACTTTTTCTTGTATTACTACCGTTAGTATTATATTCCCCAGGAAATGAAAATTGAAGATTCACTTGTTCTTGACAACAAAAAAATACAACTAAGATCATATATGCCTTCCTTTCGGTTTGGACAACCTTTTGAAAAGTGGTGTGCTAAGAATGTTTTAAGTTTATAGCGTCTAATGATTGAGATACACCGTAGATTTAAAACATTCTTAGCACACCACTTTTCAAAAGGTTGTCCACATCGGAAGGAAGTATATTGCAAAAAAACAGGATTGAATCTTTTTTTTCTGAGATAACCAATATTCTTATTCCGGTTGCCATATTGTTGTAAAATTATAACTTAACGCAAGAAAAAAAAACTCTCGTAGAGTTATCATTAAAGGGTGGGAAAAAAATGCTAAGGTCTAAGTATACAAATTGCTGTACACCTAAGTCGTACCTAAGTACCTATATCGTGTCTCTAGTCACATAGTCGAAGGGATGGAGAAGAAAAAAAAATTCAAATTGAAAAAGGGAGCGTTAACACGTTTATACAACTTTTGAAGAAAAAAAACCTCCTTTTAGCAAAAAGAAAATGGGACCGTTCGCGCTTATTTTTTAAGTTAAGAGACAAAAAAAAAGGTGGCAACGAGACAATGCTGCATTTTCGATTACAAAATGCGAAAATCTAGACGTAAGAAAAGAAAAAATTCACTGGATTTTCACATTTATTATACTGTGTGACGGTCACGAGTGACTGATTCAAAAAACTTCTGTATTCTCTTAGGTTATGTTTCCCCTTAGGGGTGATTCACAATGTTGCGTTCACCATGGTAACCTACAGGAGTGACAAAGAAGTTGAATACTTCCTTCCTTGTCACTCTCACGTCGCCAAACTAACCGAGAAGAAAATTTTACCCAATTGGCAATTTTTGTTAACAAAATAAACATTGTTTCGATAAAGCTCAAAGCGAAACCATGTTTACTTGCTCTAATTTAAAGAAAAATTCAGCTATCAAAAGAAATCTCTATTTTTCTCCATAATTAGGAATTGACATTAGTTTCTCAATTCGAAATTTTTTCAGAAGTTTTTGCGAATTATTAAAAATGGAAACGAGAGTTTAAAATAAAATCGTAACAACTATTGACATTTATAAATTTAGAAAAAAAATCTCGTTAATCTAAAGAGAAGTATTTGAACTTCCTCGAGAGCGCGTAAGCGTTTATTGAAAACAAAACCAAAAAAAAAAAAAAAAAGTTATAAGACCTGCTGGTGGGCAGCTTTTTAAAAACAAATTGCGAGTCGGTATTGTTCTTTCTAGAACAGAAAAATAATAATTCACACCCGGTAACTCATGAAAAGGTTCGAAAAAAAGAAAAAAAAACTGTTTTTAAAATTGTTTTATCCCCTTTTCGAGTTACCTTCTCCGACGATAATAATAATTAAAAAAAAAAAAAAAAGATAGGAAAATCAAGAGGGTTATATAAGAAAAATAATAATAATAATAAAAGCGACCAAAGTGTTCGTGAAAAAGGAACCAAAAAAAATGAGAATTCCAATACCGAACAAAAATATTCGCTAAATACACTGCATTGTAATGTACTTTCTATCATTATGTCAAAATTCACGAACAAGTAAACAAGGGGGAAATTTAATTATAGCGTTGTATCGTAATATATAATGATTAATGGTAATGTAATAATTATGATATCGATAACGATAAAGAAACAAAAAAAAAATAAATAAAAATAAATAATAACATTCAATTGATAAACTAATAATCAAGAACGCACGTTATTTCATTTTTTTTTCTGTGAAAGAGGTGTTCTATAAGATTTCAGGAGAGCTGAGAACGCGAGTGGGGGACAAAAAAAAAATAATAATAATAATACCACCAAGAGAAATCTCATTATATAAAATTATTATGTAATAATTGTCCATACATCTTAAAATGTCGAAATAAACTTAACATTAAAACGATATGGGGAATGTTTTTCGAATTTACAAAAGCAAAACAAAAAAAATTAACCTAATATTGTTTATGATGAAAATAATTCTTTCTTGTGCATTATTTAATTTATTTTAATTATTATATTGATACATTTATTATCTTACTGCGAAATGGCTGTATAACTGCCTCGAGATAATTTTGGTTTGAATTTTTGCTTTTCTCTTTATATTAACGAATTTTGTTTTAACTTTTACTTTGAATTTTCTTAAAAAATGAAAATGAGATCAATTCGAGAATAATTTTTGTTAATTCTTTTTCATTGTTTTAAAAAATACTTAATTTCGTTTATTTATAAGCAATTTTTGTTTTTCTTTAAATAGACGGCGAAATGGTTTATATTTGGTATGAATAAAACTTTATTTTATTCACATCTAATTGTCCGATTTGAGTAAAAGTTTACTTAAATCAAATGGGAATTTAACTGACACTGAAAGTCAGAATTTGTCTTTTCAAGTTTTCAGAAAAACAACCTTTCTTTGATACGACTCTTGTTAATTTCAATTTAACACATTTTTAATTTTTGTTTCAGATATTAAAAAAAATTGAAATTACGGTTTTAGTTAGTGACAATTTTTTTGTGTTTTTTATATCAGTTTTTGAATTTACAAAATGGTGATGTTAATTACCGCAGTAATTAAAGAGTATAAATTTTTAAAGACGGAAGTAAAAGTTAATATTGAATAGAAAAAAAATTATACTAACGTATGAACGAATTGGAAAAATGAAAGGATACTCAACAACATTGTCAGAAAGAAGAATTGAAAAATAACAGGTAAATAAAAATATGTTATTATTTATTATTAATTTCAAAAAAATTTTAACATCTGAAAGTTTGACAACAATCTTGTCAGTAACTGCTATATTCTTTTATATAAAATAAGGTTATGTTAGTAACTGGAATTTGCGCGAAAAGCAGGGTTTGGAAACTAGAATTTAATTGCGAAGAACATCTGCAGTCTGAAAATTTCTGTTTTAATTAATATTATTAAAGAAACTTTTACAATAGTATAAAGTAATTATTATTATTATTATTAATATTATTATTATTTCTATTAACAATAATAATATTAATAATTTATTTGTTTTATAATAAATAATTAAAATAATAATAATTGTTATTATTACTATTATTATTATTATTATTATTATTATTAAAAATTATTAAAAATTACAATATAAAAAATAAGTATTAATGAATAAAAAAATTTTAATATATATTTTTTAATTAACTAATTAATTATCTTTTAACCTAAACCATATAACACTGGTAAAAAATAGTTTAAAAAAGCAGTAAATATAAATAAATGAAAAACAGTATCAGAAGTACCTTTTGTTTAACATTTCAATTTAATTTACATTTTGTATTTCTTTTAAACAATTTGCATTATCAGGTGACTCATCAACTTTACTTACAACCTAGCATACCACAAAATTATATCGACAAAACCTTGATAAAAAATAGTGACTATAATCGTGTTTTTTAACACTGATAATATAATAATTATTTCATAAAATGTAAACACAACAAAAAATAAATATAAAAATATTTTAAACAATTAAAACTACTTAATTGTAGAATTTAATTTTTTGAAGCTAGCAAAAAATTTTAATAACCTACAATTATTTTAATATAATATTTATAAATAAATAATTCTTAAACAATTTATTTTTACTTTTTTTATTTTATTAATAAGTAAATAAATTGCACTACTTTTTATGGGAAAATTGATAAATAAATTTATTAAAAAATAAACTATAAATATACAATATTAGTAAATAAATTTATTTATGATTGTTTATTATTTTAACTTTACATATTTATTATAATATTTAAATATAATTGAAATGGTAATCGGCATTGGAGAAAAATTTTGTTTTTACATTTTCATTTTATTTAATTTTTTTATAAGAAATTATAAATTTCATTTAGTTTCAGATCCTAGTAAAAATCTCTTTCCTATAGAAATAATGATGTCACCTGAAAAAAAGTAATTTTTAAAAATAAGTTAATAATGATTATTATTATTTTTGTAAAATTTGACCACTTTTTAATTTGAAAAATAATTATTTTATTTATTATTTTTCCTTTTTTTATTAATTGCATTAAACTATTAATATTGACAAGTGGAAATCTTGCTATAAATTTAAATAAAAACGAGAAAAAAATTACATATATGTGTTAAAAATTAAAATAATTATTATAATATTTAAAACTTAAGAAAAAATATTAATTATAAGTAATTGCCAGTGAAAATCATAAAATTTAAATATAAATGAATTTAATATGAAATTTTTAAATAGTAATTTTTTAAATATTTGCCAATACTCAACAAAATAGTCCAATAATGATTTAACATTAATTATAAAAGAAAAAATAAATTTTCTTTGTACTATAATTTAGAAAAAAAAAATTATAAACAATTATTCATTTACAAAATGAAATATAATGTTAATAAAATTTATTATTTATTTTATGATAAAACTGAAATTCATTATGTTTATTTTTATAATATTAAATCAAATTTGTTCATTTTATGATAAAACTAAAATTTATTATCTTTCTTTCATAATATTAAATAAAACTTATTGTTTATTTTACGATATAAATAAAATTTTTTTTTTATTTTATATTATGAATAAATTTTATTATTTGTTTTACAATATAAAATAAAAATAAAAAAATAAAAAAATAAAAAAAAATAAAAATAAAATAAATTTATAAAAAATCTAAATTAATATTTTTTTTACCAATTTTCTTCAAAATTGTATCATTATCGTTAGCGTCAGCGGCAAGACAAGTGGAAACTGTTACGGCAGCCACGACAAATAAAACTCCATAAGGTCTCATGATTTAAAAGAAAAATTCGAGATTTATTAAAAATTGAATTTTTTTTCTCTCTCTCTCTCTCTGAACTTCCCTAAATTGTCGTATTTCACAAAATAATGTTTTTTTCAAAAAATTCCTCTCTTTTATACACTTCAGGACACGATAAAAAAAAAGAAAATGTTTTTCCTCCTTTAAAATGTACGATTTTACACGTGTAATTATTCTATCGTTGAAACATTTAAATTTTATTGATAAACCAATTTTTCTTCTTTTCCTCAAAACTATTTTTCTTTTGTCAGCAATACATATACTATATACTTTAAGGTCATTATAAAGTTTAGAAATTATTTTTTTTAAAGTGTCGCAAAGATAAAAAAAATTCAATTGACATAAAGCAGGAAAATGTAGGTGAAAATTAATTTCTTCGAAATTGTTTATTTAGTTGATAATTTTAAATAACTATTTTTTTACTGCGAATGATTTTATTATTTTCTGATTTGAATTTCGCGCCAAAGTTTTACATTTTCATTCCAAGGTATTTTTTTAAAGTTGGTAAGTATACAAAAGGTAGGGGTAGTTTTTTCAGGTTCGAAAACGTATTTTTTCTGTTTTAAATGATATATTTTTTATAGATTTTCTTTAAATTAACGTTATTTTATTATTACGATTCCTTATTATTGCTTTTTTTCTTTTTTCTCTTTTTTACTGCGTTTTTTTTAAATTACTGGTTTTTTTGTCTTACCGTAGAAAATGGTAAATATCGACAAGAATACGTAACAAGGAGCGTAAAATAAAGTATTTTATTGTAAAACAACACACTTTTTACAGTTTTATACATAGAGGAGAAAATATAGTTGCGTGAACTACCCAACCTTGCTTCTTAGTTTTCCGAACGTTGGTAGCACTGCGTGTTTACATGTCGGCGCTTTTCGCTGTATACAGTTTGACGTTTGTGTCAAAATAGAATCTATTTCTTAGTTATTTCATAGTTTTTAGTGTTTAATAAATAAAGCAATGGCTGTACAGAGTTATATGCCGAATTATTTTTCAATAACCGACATTTTAGCCACTGAAGAACGATTAAAATGTACGCTACAAATAGATTTGCCTGGACTCGGTGCGTACTTAACCTAAAAATTGCTTTCTACTTTTGACAATTCTTTTTATTCTTATTCGCGTTTTGTATTATTTAACATAATAATAGTTTTAAACTTTTTGATCTTCATTTAGATCTTTATCTTATTTGTTAGACAATTTTGCAATTTTTTCACATTTTCACTTTCAAAATAGTAGAAATTTCACTTGGCGCATTTGTTTTTGTTTTGCATGTTTTGCATTCTTGTCAGGTTATGTTTATGTTCATGAGCGTGTTAATCTTCTGTTTTAGTTAGTAATTTAAAATAGAATTTGTCATTATTTCTTTTATAAAAAAATTTCTAAATATTAGATTTTAATATAAATGAAAATTATTACATTTATTTTGTAATAAAAAGGCTTAATTACGGTAATATTTTAATATTTTAAGTGCAATTATTTTATTATTTAATATAATTAGAAATATGATTTATTTTCGCAATAATAATTAAATAATATTTGAAATAATAATAATAATTGAAAATGTGAGATGTGCGTAGAAAAATTTACATTACAAGTATTTATTTATTTTCAGAGTTTGAAAATTGCCATTTTCATTTTTCTTTTCAGGATTTTTGGATCCTTCAAGTGAAACACAGGACTTGAAAGCTGGATCAAAATTAGAATTACCATTTTGGCTGGTGAAGCCATTAAATAAAAATATTTTGCGAAATTCCAGAAATCCAAAAGTCGTGGTCGTTGAGGACATTCCAAAAATTTATAAAGAAGCCTATAGGTTCGTATTCTTAGTAGAATTTCAAAAAATATAAATAAATAATAGAAGGAATTTTTTTACTCAAATTATTTTTCAAAAACAATTTTTATTGAATTCCTCGGAAGAGATAAATTTTTAGAAATATTTTTAACACACTTCGAAAAATTTCAATTTTTTGTTTAATTTTAATAAATCCTTCGAAATAATTAAATTATTCTTATAAATATAGTAAAATTCTTCGCAATAATTCATTTATGATTATAAATAGTAGGCCTATTAAATAGTAAAATTCTTTGCAGAATATCAATTATTTTCAAAACAATTTTAATTAAATTCCTCGGATGAATTCAAATATTTACAAATATTTTCATAAATTTGATTTATTTCCTAAACATTTGATAAATTCTTCGAAATAATTGAATTATTTTCATATTACAATTCTTTGAAGAAATTAAATAATTTTTAATCCAACTGAAATAAAATTACACGAAAGAATTTAATTATTTTCAAAAAAATTTCCATAAAATTCTATTTCAACAAGAATTGTTGAATTCTTTAAAAATAATTCAATTATTGTGAAAATGAAAAAGAAAGGAGAAATTTCATTATTTTCAATTATTTCTATAAAATTCTTCATATCAATTGAATTATTTCTAAAAAGTGTAATAAATTCTTTCGAAATATTTCAATTATTTTTATAAATAGTAATATTCTTTGCAATAATTGAATTATTTTCAAAACAATTTCATTAGAATTTTTCGAATGAATTTTAATCGTCAAATTTTAACATAAAATTCATTTATTTTCTAAAAGTTTTGATAAATTCTTCGCAAGAATTTAATAACATTTTTGGAAGGAATTCTTTTATATTATCAATCAATAAATTAATATATCAAATAATTCAAAAGAAATCAAAATTTTGTCGGGAAATCAGGGGGAAAACATTAAATTTTCGTGGGGCACTTTGATTAATTTGCTTCTTCTTCTTCTTCTTCTATTTAATTGTGTTTTCAAATTCATAAAATTAATGCTTGTCTAAATTTTGATTTATTGATTTGAAAAAATTTTTTTTAGGGATATCTTAGAGGCAGGCGCCACTGCTTTTCAATTGTCAAATTGGAGTCAATATTTCTATGAATTTGGAATGCATTTGAGAGTATTAGATCATAGAGACTGCGAACGAATAACAGCAGTTTTGAATAAAGTGAGTTTTTCTATTATTTATCAATTGGATATTAATATTTAAATAATGTTCAATATTAGAAAAAAGTTATTTAAATATAATTTTATTAAAGAAATATCTCACTTTACATTGGGAATTAAGTGAAATTATTCGTATTAAAAGTATTTTTTGTGTATTTTTGTATTATACCTAATTTCTAATAAAATTGCTTCAGAATTAAACTAATCCCTTGAATTTTTATTTCAATATTTTAATAAATTTTCTAACAAAATTACATTGATTATTTACTGTTTCTTTCTTTTTCAGACCTTCGTTGAGCGATTTAGATTAATTGCGGATTTAGTGGAGAATTCGAATTCATCTGAATCAGCAATTGAGGCACAATTGCCGACAATGGAACGCGAATTGTACAGATCCGGTAAGAAAGCAAGTTTACAATTAAAAAATTGGATGGAGAAGGGAGTTGGCAAAATCGAAACATCCGAGGTTGTGTCTAATATGAAAAAACGAAAACGCTCCGAATTCGAGAACAATTAGGAGAAATAGTGAAAGAAATTGAAAAAGCATTCTTGTGCCTTTAAATTTTTAGACGATGAAATGAAAACTTGAAAAGATAATTATTTATAAGATTATTTAAAAAGTTAGTTAAAAGTAAATTTAAACGAAGTTAAAAACAAGTTGGAAACAAGTTGAAAATAATTTGAAAATAAGTTGAACATAAATTGAACATAAATTGAACATAGATTGAAAATAAGTTGAAAACACGTTGAAAATAAGTTAATAAAAAAGACTCAACGAAAAAAAGTAGAAAATATATAGAAATAAATTTAGAAAATTAAAGTGAAGGAGAATTTTGAGTTATTTTTCCTTTTCTTTCTTCTACTCCTTTTTCTTCTTCTACTTTTTTCACATTTTTTACTTTCTTTTTTTATATTCTTTTCTCTCATCGACAATAGATTTTCGCAGTCACTGAAATTTCCATTTTGCCTTCTCAAAGTTATCCTCAAAAATATTCAGGTCCTATATTTTTTTTATTTTAATTTCGCCCATGTTTAACATATTTTTTTAAAAATTAATTTAATGAAAAAACATTTTTTTTTACGAAAAAACAATAGTGATGTGGAAATTTTTTCTTGTTATTTAGTCAAATTTACAGAAGAAAAATTAAATAGTTGGAAATAATTTTATCGAAGAGAAATGAAACTATTTTAAGTAGGAAAAATAAAAGTAGACAAAAATAATAAATAAAATACTGAAAATAATAAAAAATAAAATTAATAAATAAAAATAAACCGAGAAAAATAAATAAATTAAAATAAAAAAATTGTATAAAGCTAATAAATGTGAATAAAATGATAATAAAGAAAAATAAGAGAAAATAACAAAAAATAGACTAATTTTATTAATAAAATTGATTAATTTATAAATCAATAAAATAAGGTGTGTATATAAAAATAAATAATAAATTGTAAAAAGAAAATGAGTGTTTTTGGTAACAAATGAACTAAAAATTGTTTTATTTGATAAAATCAAATTTTTAAAATGATCAACTATGATAAGTAATAAAAAAATTGTCCTAAGAAGAGAAAAAACTCGACAAAAAGAGAAAAAAATACACAAAAAGTGACAAAAATTCACAAAAATAGTGAAAAATTTAGGGAAAAAAATTAATAAACTTTTTCAATTCACTTCCTTGGCGCCAAACGATTTTGAAATTCCTCGACGTTTTCGCGATTACAAGAATAATTGTATTATTCTTCATCGTATTTTTTTCCGCAACAAAAAAACCGAATGATAATGAAAACCTTATCAAAATACACATTTGTTATGACGAATAAATAAACGTATAGACTTTTATAAATAGTGAATTATAAAAATCTAAAAATAAATGATTGCAAAGAAAGTAAATTACAAAAATGTTCTGCAAATTATAACCCTTTATTTTCTTACACAAATGTTGTCGATATATTTATTTTTCTTTTATTAAATAACAAACAATTTTCATTTTTTTTCTTTCTTTATATATATATATATATAATTACACTCTCTCACTGTACATACAATAAAATGTCAGTCGCTCTTTTTCAACTGTTAACAATTGCTTCGAAAAGAAAAAAAAAATTTTTTTCTTTAAACATTCAAACAACAATGAACGGTAACATCTTTTTCACAACCCTCGGCTAAATAATGTTAGAAAATACCTTAGCAGAGACCTAGATATTATTTTTTTACCTAATAAACGGAAAAGAAATTAGTTTACAATTATATTTTTTTTATAAAAATGTTTTCCCCTGATTTATTAAAAAAAAACGTAGAAGAAAAACAGTAAAATTTTCTAGCTTTGCGTTCTCTCTTTCTCTCTCTCTCTCTCTCTCGATATAATACAAATATAATGAAGTAACGTGTGCGTATAAAAATATTTCATTAAAAAATACAAAAAAAATATTTTTTTCGTAAATATGATTTAACGATTGTGTGTCGCGTTATTTCTATAATTATATAATAAAATTTATTTATAGGCCTAAGTTTTTTTTTGAGGAGAATTTTTTGTCTGTAGATTATAATATATAAAATGGTCGACAGTATCGAATACTATTTAGTTCGGGAAATTAACTGGCAAAAATTTTTACCCTGTCTTCTTATTTTGTTAGATTTTTTTAGTTAAAATTTTTTTTTCAATTTATTTAGTTTTCAAAAAAAAAGTAGGAAACAATTTTTTTAATAATTAATTTACTACAGTTTAAATTATTTCTTTTCTACTTTATTTAGTTTTTCAAAAAAAAGTTGGAAATAATTTTTCCTAATGATTGTAAAGAAATAGAAAATTGAATTTTAATAATGAAGAAAATAGGAAATACATTTTTTTTTTGGAAAAAAGTGGGAAAAAAGAATTTCTAATAGCAAAAAAAGTAGGGCATAGATTTTTTTAATAGGAGAAAAAAATAAAACGGATATTTTTTAATAAAGGAAAAAAAAAGAAATTAGATTTTTTTAATAAACGAAAATATAGTAAAGAGACTTTTTTAATAAGAGAAAAAAATAGGAAAGAGATTTTAGAAAGTAATCAATTTATAATTAAAAATTAAATGATGAAAATTGGAAGACGATCTTTTTTTCAATATTGAAAAATGCAAGACTTCGTTTTTTTTATAAATTAAAATATTAAAATTGTTTTGTAAATAATTGCGGGATGATTCCAAATAAATTATTTTCATAACCAAAGAAAGTTTTTTCAGTTATTCCAAAATTTTAAGGAATTATTGTTAAGTAAATTTTAATTTTACACACAAAAAAATGGGAAAATATTTTGAACTGTAAAAATTATTTAAATAAGAAAACAACAATGTAAATAAAAACTTTTAAAATACTAAACATTTTAAATTAACAAAAAAAAATTAAAATAATAAACAATATTAACTAACAAAAAATTTTTAAAATAAAAACTTTGAAATTATAAAATTCTTGAAATAAAACTATTAATGAATAAATCGAAAAAGTGTCAAATACTAAAAAAAACTAATGTTTTCAAGTATAGAACAATTTTGAAAGAAGAAAATAAAAATTTTTTTTAAATGTTAATTTTTCCTAAATTTTTTTTTCGAAATTTTTCTAATTATTTAGAGAAAATAAATTAGAATTTAGTAAATAATTTTTCTTTCTAAATAATTAGTAGTAGTAATAAATAAAAAATTAAAAAGTTATTAATGTAGACAAAATATTTTAAAGACAAAAATGAAAGAAATTAGTAGGAAAATAGGGAAAAAATAATTTATTATTAAAATGTGCAAAAATAGAAAAAATAGTTTCGTTAGTTAAGTGGAAGTAAATTGAATAAAGAAAGTAATTTTGTTATTTACAAAATTAGAAACAAATAAAAGTATAAAATAGAGAATATTATAAAAAAAGAGAGAAATTTACATTTTAGAGTTGAAAATATTAGAAATAAATTATTAATTAATAATTAATAATAAAAATACTTTTATTAATTAAAAATTAATTAACAAAAATAATTTTATTAATTAAAAAATAATAATCATTTTATTAATTTAAATTAATTAATTCTATTAATAATTCTATTAATTAATATTTAATTAATAATTTATCATTCTATTAATTAATAATTAATTATTAATAGTAATTAATAAATTATTAAATTAATTAAGAAATTACAAATTAAAAATTAAAAAGAATTTTCGAAGGAATTTTCAAAGTAAGAAGTAAAATAAACTTTCCCTCTTTTTTTCATGGCAAAATTATTGAAAATTGTTTCTTTGATTCAAACGATTGTAAATTCATTTGACATTGGCACTTTGAGCATATAATTATATATAAATTAATATCTCTGAAAATTAATATTAAAAAAAAATTCTCTCGACAAAGATTTGAGCAGTTTTTTTTTCTAAAATATAATATTATATATTGTGTCGATATCACATTAAAAAGCTTAAACGATTCTTTGTCACGGGATTTTTCATCATCAGAGATTATTTATTTTCCTTTGTATTATATTTGCGATTTTTTTTCGTATATAAATATGTATATAAATAATTATAAATCATAATTATAATTATTTCAAAATTGAAATTTTTTTTTATAATTATAATTAAAATTATTACAATATAACTATTATTATATTTATAATTATTATGATACATATAATATAAAAATTTATTTTTTTAACAGTAAAATTTATAATATATTATATAATATTTATATATATATAAAAGGCACCGAACGAATATTATCGATTCGCATCTTTGCATTGAGCAAAATTTTCGCTGGACATTAATTATTATTTTTATTATTCTTATTATAATATTATTATTGCAAAAAAATAATAATATTAACAATTATAACGTTATACGTTTTAAATGATAGTTTTCTTCTAAATTAGAAAGAAAATTATTTTTTAGAAATTATTTTCCAACTCTTCTTTTTAAATATATTACAAATTTAGAATTTTTTTCTTTAGTAAAAAGTGGATAGACAGTCGAAATAAAAAGTAATTACAAAATTTTAATTGTGTGAAAAATAAAATTTCTCAATCGTCCTATTTATTATTTAATTATTTATAAGTTATTATTATTTAATAGTCGTTTAAAAATGATAATTATTAATTTCATATTTATTCGAAATAATGTTATTCATTCAATTTTATTTATTTTTTTATTCAATAATATTTATTATTAATATCAATTTAATAATTACTTTAATTATTAATTAATTAGTTATTATTAATTTAATAATGAATTAATATCAATTATATTAATCAATTATATTTATTAATTTTTCTTTCGTTTTTAAATTTGTTTCATTAACTTTTCATTAACTTTTTTAACTCGACTGTCTATCCAATTTTTAGTTAACTGATTTTATTTTTAGATCTCTAAATGAAAATATTCTAATCTATAAATAATTTCTATTCTATTTTTTCTCAAAAAAATATCTTTTTTCTAAAAATAGTTTTTTTTATTAGAATCAATTTTTCTTTTCCCTGTAAAATTCTATTGTATCAGGGAAAAAAAATTGATCTTTAAAAATATTACAAATTTTTTTTTGTCTTGTAAATTAAAAAAAAAATTCTTTTTTTTTAAATTGAAGAGTCACTGTTAGATAAAATAAGCTTAATGATTTAACTATTGCTTTTCATCCGGCCATCGGTCGTCAAGAGACGATTCGAGAACTTAATTAATTGCATTGCAATGGCGTAACCATTTTCTTTTTTTAAGAAAGAAGAAAACTTATCGCAGACAGACACTTATTGGCATATTTACTGGGCGCATTATTTACAAAAGATAGATATATGTACATATATATATTTTTTAGCATACATATATATTTATATGTACATATATATCGCATTGGAATGTTTATATATACGTATTTATGTTTATCGTGTGCCAAAAAAAATATTTTTCGCACGAAAAATGGCGTTGATACATTTTAGATCGTGTTTTTAATTTTTAGGTTAAGTTCGAAGCACAATGGATTCGCTGTCATGAGAGAGAAAAGGATAGAGATATATTTGTGTTCTTTTCCGACTCGTGCAACAAAAGTCATTGTGGATAGGGCTTTAAGTTCGCTGAAACTTTAAGGTTGAGTCCACAATTGAGACATTTAAATTAAAGGCTTCCCTCATTAATGTTTATTCAAAATAATGTTCTTAATTCAATTTAATCGTACAAAGATCCTAAGAGAATTTTTTCCTGAAGCGAATCCTATTGATGAAAAGCCTTTAAAGGTCAGTGCACAATTGGTTTGCGAAAGAGGAAAGGATACAAATATATGTCGGTCCTTTTCTAACTCAAGCATCAAGTTTGTGAGTTTTCTCAGGATTTTTGCGATTTGCAGGAATCCCCATTGTGAACCCGGCATAAAAATCAAATGTATCAGCCTGCCTTTTGATTTTTCACAATTATATATATTAAATTGACACATATTCTTCCCTAATATCGACAATAAAGATGTGTCTCGATTTTCACGAAACACTTTGATTCAAGTTTCTCTTAATAACTAAAAAACATTTGAAGAACTAGCACCAACCATTTCGGGGGGAGACATTTTTTTCTTTCTTTACAAAATTCTAAAATTGAAAAGGGGGCCTTTTTTTAAAGAACTAATTTCTGAGGCATCTTCGAGGTTTTTCTTTTTTTTTCATTAACAAAAAATTGGTCGTTGTCGAGGATTAAACTATGGCACTGAGATTAGCAACAATGGTCCTTATTGTAGCGAATTTGGTCCTTTATTGTGACGAAATTCGTTTCGTTGGTAATAATCGGAGATCACATTATTAGTTTTTTCTGCTTGTGTTTTACTGTATTTAGTTATAAAATTACGGGTTTTTTTGTCTAGATTGAACCATCGATTAAATTTAGTCTAAATCTCCTTTCGAACTCGGCTGAATCGACAGATCGACCATCCTCGAAGACTATCAGTGACTCGCCGTCTAGTCAAAATGTCGATTCGGTTTTTAATGATGGTTCCTCTTTGAAGAGTCGAAAATTCACGACCGATGTTGCGTCCTCTTGGGATGAGATTGGTGTTAGGTCCCTGAAAAAAAGGTTAATTTAGGAAAATGATTTAGGTTAGCAGTACTCATGTTTCGGCGGTTGGGAGTGGAGTGGTGATTGAACGCTTGCGCTTCGCCTTTTAAGTGACTACGAAATTAGGAGTGGGAGAGAAGCGCCCCCTCCAGTGCCTAGGCTCCGCTTCTTAGTCAGCCGTTGGAGTGGGAGCAACGAGAGTGAGTGAGAAGTCGTTCCCCCACTCGAACGGTTGGCATCTACGCTCCGCCTCCTGTTTGTCAACCGTTCGGGTGGGAAAATGAGAGCGAGTGAGAAAAACAGGGACTTCTTTCTCACTCCTATTGCCCCACTTCAGCGTTTACCAAACAAGAGGCGGAGCTTAAGCGTCGACCACATCATTAGAACTTGTTTATCGATTCTAAATTCGATTGGACCCAAGATTGGCGTCAAAAAAATACCTGAGAATCATCGCCGGACTTCCGGCAGCTAGCATATGATCCTGAGGACTGAGTGGCGCAGTATTAGCGGGCGTGAGAGGACTGCTGGGACTCTCATTACTGCTTACGTAGCTTCCCGGCGCATTTGGAATAGGTATCGGCGTCGTCGAGCCGTTGATCTCTGTGGTCGCACCTCCCAAAAGCATTTCCTGAAGCAAAACATCAATCTGAGCCACTCCGAAGAGCCTGACAAATTGTATTTGCTCAATCATTTGCCATGAGATCGACTGTAGGGCCGGCAGCGTTAGTAAAATCTCTCCAAATCTACCCCGACTGTCGTACTGACGATCACTAATGTAGTCCTCCAAATTAATTTGCACCTGATAGCGTAAATGTTTTATCCGTCCGGAATCGCTCAAGCCTTTCGCATCTGGAAAATAGAAAAAAGTATTTTTAAAATTGTTTAGCTCTATCCTGATTTATTCGCGGTAAAACTGTAAGGAAGTAAGTAAAAATTGTCTCCCGAAGAGTTCTAGATCTGGAGAAATTGTTAAGGAAGACTTCTTACTCGGATCGAAGAAGACGATGGCCTTGAGACAAGCGAATTCCGTGTCGTCAATTTGCACCTCATTGAATGGCTTGACCAACTCCTCCATAACTCTTATTCCCACTTTACTTATGTCGAGGTCTTGATTTCTTCCCTCTGCGGAAAACGATATTACTGAGACAACACGGTTATACCGTTCGGATTCTGTGAATCGACTGAGCCCGGTACGAGGAATTGGCAATTTGTTTTCAATTTTCTTCTTTTCTTTTTTTTTTTTTACTTTTTTTCGTGTATTTTTATTTCTTCGTACCTCAACCACCAGAGACCCATTTCAAAAGCATGCAGTTTTATTGACACAGAACATTAACGCCGGACTCAGTCAACTATCTACACCCCGACATCGTGCAAAAAAATTATCGTTTAGCAATCGCTGTTTTTTGTTTGACGAAGAAAGAGAAAAATTCCCCGGAAATAAAGGTAGTATTTTTTCTTCAATTATCGTTTATTAGTTTGGTAGTTTCTTTTAAAATTAGGTTAGTTTCCCGTCTATCATTGTGCTTTTTAAAAAACTGTATAGTTTAATTAAGATAGTTTACTTTTGGGGAATTTAAAAACGAAAGCAAATTATGAGGTAGAAAAGGAAACGACTATATGTTTGTCCTTTTCTATCTCATGCTCTGCTTTACCGACCCATGACTAATGTGATTATAGATAGGAAACTCAGTGTGTAAATTAAGAGTGACAAAATAGAACATTTGAATTATTAGATGGAATATAAATTCTTAGTAAGAGATTTAAAAAAAGCGAAGTTAATAAGTAAAAAAAATTTTATTAACATAATGTTTAAATATTTTTTGAATAAAAATCAGCGATTGCTACGAGTTTTAAGCTTTTCGTACTGCAGCCTAATCCATAGAATATTTCAATCACCTCAAAAAAATTTTCAATTAGTATTTCACTTCGATAGGATTCTTTTTTTATTTTTGTATTTTTTAAATATTACCGTATTATTATTATTATTATTATTATTATTTTCTTACTTTTCTTTTACTACTATTATTATTATTATTATTATTATTATTATTATTATTATTATTATTATTATTATTAGTATCTTCCTTTAAAAAGGAATTACTAATTACAATTACAAAAATAAATATTAAAAAAATTTAATCCTGAAGGTGCATTCACACCTACCGCTTAGTTCAACCACATGACCACAGGTGCGCTTCTGTCGCTAATTCTAAACTAAATTCTTCAAATACTAGAACATTTTAAATTTTTTAATTCAAATTTGAGAAAATAATAACTATTTTACAATTTTTATTTGAACATTGAATCGCATCGAGTGAAATACTATTTTTTTTTTTGTTAAAAAATACCAGAGACAGAGACCCAATAAATGTAATATTGGGAGAGGAAGGAAATGAAGTAGAGGAAGAATCGAGAACAAGGCATTAGGTGTAATATCCCGAAGTGAACGATTACGTAATTGAAAGGTCAAGGCTGTGTTTTATCTAAACATGAATCGTTCGAGTATACGTTTATGGCTCTTTAATTCGTTTCGTGTATGAGAGAATCGTTCGAGTCTTTAATAGTAGCCAGAGATATAGAGAAAGATAGATGGAAAAAAGGAGATGGAGAAAGAGAGATAGAGAAAGAGATATAGGAAAAGAGAGATAGAGAAAGAAAGATAGGAAAAGAGAGTGCGAGAGAGAGACAGAGAATAATGCCTCGGAGGTACCAGGAACCTTGGGTCTCTCGAGTGATAGTCACATCTTCGATAATATTTGACTTTCATACACGACTTTAAATATTACAAACGTCTCTTGTTAGTCAATCCTTTTTTTCAAAAGAAACGTCCCTTATTGCACTCGAGAGACACTTCAAGATTCTCTTCAAAAAAAATTAAATTCAATATTAGAGAAAACATTCGATTTTTGGCATTTTTGAAACGCGACCTTGAAATCGATACAAATTTACAATTTGTTGATTTTAGTATCTTATTAAATTCAATAAGTTATGAAGAAAAATAAAGATTTGGAAAGAAACCTTTATTTGTTTCGTGAAATTGTGATTTAAGAGTTAGGAAAGTTATCACGTGGGATAACAGAGAAAATAATGTCGTTTCTTTTCTATTTTACATTTTTTTCGTTAAATGATTTTTAGGATCGAGAAAGAATAAAGTATATTTATCAGAAAAACTTGTTTCCTTGTCAAGAAGTCGAATTCTTCCCATTGGTTCGTAACTTTCCGGAAATGTTACCAGCCAATCGTAGACATTCGACAGGTACTGACCCAACCCTGGTTTATCTTTACTAACATGGACTCGTTATTTATTGAACAAATTCGTTTCAACAGTTGCCGTAAAGTTGGTTACGGGTCTAAAGGGTTCCATGGCGACGATTGTCATAGCAATAATAGTTATAGTGTTTTTCAGATAGAAAATAAATTGATAGTTGTATGCACCGTAAGGTTGAGTACACACGCTTGCTTTCAAACGCTACATTTGTGGCGAGCAAAGAGTGTAAGAAGTATTTGTAAAGGCAAGCATGTGAACACAGCTTTACGGTGGTTGCCATAGCAACTGTTACCATGGAAACAATTGCCATAGCAACAGTACAAGAGACAGAGAGAGAAAAGGAATTTGGAAAAAAACCAGCAAGCAATCCAAGAAAGTGTTAGTAACCAAAAAAAGCAATTAACTGTTATTCCAGAACAAAAAGTAATTAGAGAGTAAAAACCCTTTTAAAGGAGGTGGAGGTACGAACAAAACAAATTCCCTTTAACCAGTCAGACAATAAAGGACATGTCGCCAATTGAAGTCTACCTACCAGGACAATGTTTCGTGATTATACAATTATTTCCCAGTAAAAGTACATCTTTCAGGTGCATACTGCGCCTGGCCACTCCAAGTAGAAGATGTTCTCCTGCGTGCGCCCTTAATAAAGCCACTTGATCGTCCAACGTTAATTCGAGGAATGCCGGAATATATTTGGCCCAGTCCACCAAATTCAAAAGTTGTTGCCGCATACTCGCGCAAACGTCGTTTATATTTGCAATTTGCTTCGCACTGAGGTCAATATCGTTGCTAGGACTACTTGGCTGTTAAAAGATAATTAAATTAATTATTGTGCATTGGCCTTAAGATCGAAATTTCTGCATTTATTGTGGCCTTATACAATATAATTAAATAATATTGTCTCGTTCCATTAAGCCTTTAGCGCTTTCTTATTGGAGGGTAATATTTCCGGTAATATTGCCAGCCAATTAGAGTAGAAAAAATTCTTATTAAGTGAGAGAAAAATTTAAAGTCTTTCATTGGGTTCACTACCCAACCCTGATAATTTAGCGTTTATGGAAACAAATGAGAACGCGTAGAATATAATCGATTGTACGTGCAGAAACGTTCTGTATATGGCGCGTGCATTTTAAAAAGGCAGAGATTTCAGATTATAAATATTCAGCGTCTTTTGGGGTTAAGTGAAACTGACCTCTAAAGCAGCACCGACTTGTCTGCTGAGCATTTCAGCATGCAATAGAGACACCACGGATAGGCCACCACCATTATTTCCCTGCTCCTCGTAACTTGGTCGTCTACAACTTATTCTGTCGCGCTCATTTTGCACCGCTGAAAATGGAAAAAGTTTATTTAGAACTTAGAAATAGTCGTTTTTTTAATACTATTATTTTTTTCCTGATGGTATTCTTTATGTTAGAGTTATTCTTTTTCTCTTACTGTTATTGTTTTTTGATTATATAAAGGCTCGTGAACAAATTTTCTGCATTTATTGTGCATTGTCCTTAAGAACGAAAACTCTGCATTGGCCTTATTTTAGTTTAGAATTTATTGTGCACTAACCTTAACGTTTGCCATTGACATTATTAGCTACAACTACGTGAATTTTTCCCAACTAAATTAATCCAAAAGTAATTTTTGTCTCTTTTTTTTTGACAATAAGTTTGTTAATAATTCGTATAGTAGTCGCTTTAATTCGTATTTCTTAATTTGAAAATAATGTTCGTTTTTTTAAAACTATTTTCCGATCATTAAACTCGTAAAATTTTCTATTCTAAAGAAAAAAAGAAAAAGAATTAACGGTTTTCGACAAATTGGGAGTGTGAAACATGCTTTACGATAGTTAGAAAAGACAAATCTCTTTTTTAACAATTATTTCGCTCCCGTGACGAACAATTTTGTGAATTGTAAATAGACCTTAATTCTCAGAAAGTGAAATGTACTTTTTTCCAATATCTACCTTCCCAACTCTGCAAATTGTCAACTTTTGTAACATTCCAATCTTTAACTACTTTGGTGGTTTTTGCTCGTTTTTTTCTTTGGGCGAATTGATTTTATCAACGTTTATTAATAAAAGCTCAGTACAATTCATTATTTTGTTGTAAAAGTTTAATTAAATGGTATTTAATTGCATGTGGAATGCGTGAAAGTGAACATGACAAGGAAGTATGATAGCAGGGTTGCTGCAGTGTCTCTGATTGGCTGGACAAAAAGCGCCGACCAATCAGAAGTGCGCAACGAACCTTCAGTCCTTGTTCCTTGTCGTCGAGCAATTCTCACAGTGCGACGCTCTCAACAAAATGGTGGTGAATCTTTTTGGCAAATTGAAATCCATCGAATCGAATGAAATTTTCAAAGTAATTTCTTAAAGATTTGTGTAAATTTATTGGATAAATAACGTAAATTATTAGTATTTGTAGTATTTTTGCTTTTAATATGGTTTTTTGGTGGAAAAAATTGTCATTGTTTGTTGGCGTTGTGGCGTCAATTTGTTTTACTCTTGCTTTTATTTTGGCCAAAGAATAGTGATTTTCAGTCGAAATCTTTTACAGATATTGAATAGATGGTAAATTTAAGTGAAATATTTCATATAATTTTTCATATAAAAGGAGAAAATAAATCGAAAAAGTGACAATTGACAGGTAAGAATATTTGAGGTTAGAATCACTGTCTCTTTGAAATAAAAAACAAGAATTTTATCATTTTCCCCTATAAATTGAAATTAGAGGACAAACAATTTTTGGAAACAATTAAATTAAAATTGAATAGTGATATTTTAGACTAGAAGCACTATTTATTGATTTTTGAATTCATAAAAATTGTAAAAAATTAAATTCGTCAAAATTTGACAGTAAAATATTTTTCTGAATTTAATATTTTTTCTCCTGGAATAATTTCATTGTTTTAATTTTTTTTTGTCTACACAGAGCAGTGGAACATAAGTAGAAGAAATGTGAAAATAATTGTAAAATTCGATCGTCAAAATTATTGGATGAATGGAAAAATCGAGGGCAATTTATTGGCGCATCTTCACGACGTAAAAAGTTAGTAATGTTTTTCGTATTTTTTAAATCTGTTTGGCTACAAGGTAAGTGGCGCAATTTAAAAAAATTTAATGACAGCTCTTTTATTATTAAAGAGCATATAATTTTTTTCGAATATTAAATTGTTTTAATTGGTTTAAGAAAAAAATTGTCCCCCAATGCTCGATAATTGCAAAGAAAATTGAAAAAAAATTGTTTTGAGAATTGGCCAAATTGTTTATGAAAAGAAAAAAAATTATTTCGACATAAATATTGAATGAAGAATCGAAATCGATTTTTTTAGGAGAATGACAATATTTTTTAGGTAAACGAATATTTAGGACAATTTGAATATCAAAATTTAAATAATAATCGGTTCAGTTCAAATTTAATTTGAATAAAAATTAAAGTATTTCATTAAAAATTCAATGTAAATTGGCAGATTTCATTGAAAATGAAACAATTTTTACTCAAAATGGTATATTTTGATTAAAAATTGAATAATTTAATGAATGAATTAATTCAATTTAATTATTCCACTTTTTAAAGATAATTAAATTTTTGTAAACAAATTAATTGAAATATTGGAAATAATAAATTTTTCTAAAACTCTGTTTAAAAAAATTGAACTTTTTTCTTCAGTAAATTATGTCAATCAATTATTTTACAAAAAATTAACGAGATTTTTAATTTTTGTTAATCTTAAATAACTTTCGAAATCAAAATTAAAAAAAAATTGTTTTATAATTTTCAAATTTTTATTTTCCAAAGAAAAAATTTTTTATTTTCAATCCAATTAAATATTAATTTCAAATAATTTATTTTATTGCGAAATTAATGTCAAATAAAAATGAAATTTTCAATTAACAATTTAATAATTTGGTTAAAAATTTCATAACTTGATTAAAATTTGAATAATTTGATTAAAAATAAAATAATTTAATTAAATTATTCCACTTTTTAAAGAAAATTGAATTTTTATAAACAAATTATTTAAAATTTTGGAAATAATTGAAATTTTCTAAAACTCTGTTAAAGATAATTGAACTTTTTTTAAATTTTGGAAAATAATCGAGAAAATTTGGCTACTGTAAATAATTTTATTTTTCCAAGACACCCTTTATGTTTAAATAAATTTTTCCTACTTTTGTCAATCGTGACAAAATTTCCCTTGAAAAGAGGTGGACAATTTTTAATTCTCCAAAATTCTTGGCATCATATTTTTGCTAAGAAATAATTTTTCCTATGTAAGTATACAAAGAGAAGAAAGACAAAAAGAAAGAAATTCGTTTACCTTCTTTCTTCATGCCAGCTTTAAAACACTTCCTTAATCTGCAATAACGACACTGATTTCGTTTGTCCTTGTCTACCACACAATTCCTGCTGAATCTGTGAATGAAATTAATTTAATTTTATTTTTTTTTATTTAAACCAAAGAGAAAAAAAAACCGGAATTATTATATATCTATATTCGCAGATTCTCAGACAATGGTATGGCTTAAAAATAAAACCACGACCTCGCGGGGAAATCACAGATGTTTTGTCGTTTAATTAATTACTATTTACAAGAATGATGTTTGATTATATATTCGATTGAAAAAAAAATGATGAATTGTTACTTTCTATACATAAAATTTAATTGATATGCGTTTCGACATTGTCAATTATTATTGTTTATTAATTATCAATGATATTTTTGTTATTTAATGTCTAAAGACATAATTTTGAAAAAATAGTTTAGCAAAAAAATTATTTGCGAATCTTTTTTTTTTTAGAGTAAATAAATAATTTTGAAACGTAATTAAGTAGAGGTAACTCTATTTAATTATGTTTCAAAATTAACAAATATTTTCTCTCGCAATCAGTTTGGTAACAATTTTGATTTATTATTTTTATAATATATTTAGTGAATTATTAAATATGAATTTATAGATGAATTTTCGTTGAAAACGCTAAAGAATTGAATTTTAAAAAGGCTTCAAATTCAAAATTTATGAAAGTCGGAATTTTCATAATTAATAATTTTGCAGAACTATTTTTTTTGAAAACATTTGATTTCAATTTCCTTCAATTCATTTCAAAATTTTTTCAAAAAATTACAGTCGAGAATTTAACTACTTTTCATAAATAGTAAAAAAAATTTTTTTTATTTTCTTCAAAATTGATAGATTTTAAAATCTAATTGTTATTTTGTAGAAAATATGTTTTTGTATCTAAATTGTGCCGAATAAAAAATTGATTTTTACAATTTTTGAAGCAATTTATTTTAAAAAATCATTTTTAGGTTGAAAATTCTAAAAAGAAAAATTATTGTCATACAATTTTTTTAAAGGGAATAATTCATTTACTTTTTTAATTAATTTCGAATCATTTTTTAACGTTATATTAAATTTGATTTGAAAGTAGAAAAATAAATAAAGAATTTCCTTTTAAAAAATTCAATAATAACGGTATTTTTTAGCATTTTCAACTAAAGAAGGTTTTTTTTAAAAAAAGAAAAAAAATTCTACAAGAATAGTAAAAATCAATTTTTGCATTCGTACATTTTTTCTAGATACAAAAAACATATTTCCCAAAAAATTACCGATGGATTTTGAAAATTAATCAATTCTTGAGAAAAAACTGAAAAAATTAGTACAAAAATAATTTTTTAGAAGATTTAAATAATTTTCTCGATATAGTTAAAAATGTAGTTGAAATCCCCTCTTAAATATTTATCCGTAATAAAAAAAACTATTGATGTCTTGAAATAATTTTATAATTAAAAAAATTGGCAAACAAATTTGAAAATTAAATACAAAATTTTTGATGTTTTTAATTTTTTTAATGTTTAATAATTTTTAAAGTGAATCAGAATATTTTTTAACGACAAGAAAATTAAAATTCTGTCTGAAAGTGAGGGAAAACTCAGGGAAAGAGAAAATTTAATTTTTATGACAATCCTGAATTAATAAACAATTAATAAACAACTAAAAAACAATTAAAAATGAAACGGCTCTTTATACATTCATCTGTTATGAAATATTTCGATGACAGGAAATAGATTTTTTTCCCCCTATGTAAATCCTGTTTCGAACAGGTTTTATCATATTTTTTTTTATTGTTAGAGAATTTATTTGTCAATCGATGGAAATAGTTTATGTCCTTTTAATATACAGTACTATATTTTTTCACATTTCTTTATTTTTTTTGTCTTTTTATTATTTTTTTTTGTAAAGTTTAAATGTGTTTATTACTGCAAGGTTTCTCTCTATGCCTCTTGTCTCCCTCAATTAAATTATTCAGTCGTGATCTACATTTATAGAGGTGAATAGTAATTAGTTATAAAATGTGTAATGCAGTTGACTCTCGATAATTAAACTCTTGGTATAAATTGAGTTTTTTCGATGAATTGAATTAAGGTAGTAGCATCTTCAATTTTCAAGTACACTCTAAATTTGAATCAGTCAAAAATGAATGATTTTTAGTAAATAAAAGTAATTGTTGATTCGTTAAATTTTGTTGACTGATTTAATTAGCCAAGTTGAACTAATTTTTCAGTTATTTTAATTTTTGTTACTGAAAATTAGTTATTTTTATAAGTGATCCATCGTAATTGATTCAAAAGCAAAAAGTAATTTATTGATAACTGAAAACTCTTGGTAGTTTGAATTATTTTTTGTGTTTCTTTTTATCGTCTAATTTATAATTTTTTTTTTAATTTTATAGTTTTAGTTTTTATTTTATTAATTATTGTCCCGTATACTTGTTAAATAAATAAATAAATAATTATTTTGTTAATTTTAGTTTTTAGTTTAATTTATCGAGAGCCCACTGTACAGAGTCTATGTTTCGCACCTGCAAGTATAGAGATGATTTTTTCTCACTGAACGTCGAAAGAAGCCTTTACATCCATCACATGATGCGGCACCATAATGTTTTCCGGTGGCCCTATCGCCGCAAATTGCACAATGTTGCGATAAAACACCCGCGATTCCCGATCCTGGAATTCCCAGGACTGATCCTCCGGCCCCTCCTGTTCCCATACTCAAATCTGCATCTAAAATTAGACAATAAAAAAAAACCAGTTTTTTTAATAGTTCTCCTGCATTGCTCGATGATGATGATGATGATGATGATAATAATGATTATGATTTGTTGAAAAAAATAAAGAAATTCTTGGAAATATGTTATTTAATGCACTATGTGGTATTTCGCTCAAGTTTTGTATCGACGCCGAATGACAAAAATTATTATTTTACGTTTTTAGAGATGAAAATGTCACTTAATTTCAAGTCTTATTTTTTTGGAGAGTTAAAAATTTCTCGAAAGTGGATTTTTGACAAAAGATCTTCGTTTTGTTCTTTACGTTTTTGGGGGGGAAATAATTATCAACGCCAACTTCAAGGACTTTTTGTTTGAATAAAAAGTAAGTTTTTAGATTCTTTTGGGGGGTTTTTAAAGTTTGCGGCTACTCTGAGGGCCGAAAACGAATTTCTCGCGAAATCGATAAGAAAAAATGATTGTTTCCTGTGTTTTTTTATTTAAAAAATGACCTGAGTTGTTTATTAATTCCCTAAGTGTTGTAAGAAGTGAAATTAGTGATATTTTAATCTCTAAAAATCCAAATAATAATAATAATAATAATAATAGTTTTGTCCGGAATTTTCAAAAAATGAAATCTTTTTGAAAATATGAAATGAAATTATTAAAGCTAAACACAACATTCCGCAGAAATTGTCCACAAATTTTAAACTTTGGTACAAAAATTATTTTCCCACTTTTCGCTTTTAAAACCAAACGAAGATGTCCAAAAAAATCTGATTCGCAAACTTAATTAGCAGTAAAAATTTTCTTGTCAATACCAAACGATATTCTTTTCCTGTAAAGCAAACAAGTAAAAAAAAATACGAAATATTTGATATTTAAAATCTTGAAAAAAATTGCCCCAAGAGATTATTAAATGTTTGATATTGTCCGCATAAGTTTTTCAATTTGGCCATTCATTTTTCGTATTATCTATCAGTTTTGATAATATTCGAGTCCTATTTGAACGAGCTGACCAATATTAGTTGTATTTTTTTTTCATATCTTGTAAGTACAAGTTTTTTTTCTTTCTTGTTTTATTTTTTTCTTTTCCTTTTTGCTTTTTATCAGAGAGCGTTTGAATAATGTCAAGAATATGGAAATACATTTAGGTCATCAAGAAAATAGAAGAGATTAGAAAAAAAAGTAATTTATACGATCAGTGATTATTTTATGAAAAAAAAATGTAACTGCGCGAAAATTACGATATTTTCAAGACTTATGGCAAGTGGAAATAAAATATTAAAAATCGAATCTTTTCAAATAAGATCGAAATCTGGGCATTTTTATCGACCAGGCTGAGTTCTCTTTTGTGTTTGAAAAAATTTTTTTTTGTACACCTTTTTTTTCGTTGTTGAAAGAGTCTATTTGATTCTTATTTTTTTAATTTGATTTCGTAAGAAATTAAAAAAACTTTTTCGTACTTGTGTTAATTTAATAAGTCTTCTTTATCCTTTTCGTATTCTCAAAAGTGGCGTTCAAAAATTTTACATTTACTATTGTGAAGAATAGATTTTCTTTCATATTCGTCTGTCTCTTTTCTCTCTATGTCTCCTTGAACTTAAAGCATGAAAAAACAGAAGAAGGAGTCGTAACTAATGAGTGGAAATAATTTATTCTGCGGTACTGATGATACTAATTTGTGTAGAGATTTAACTTTTTAATAGTTTATTAGTTAGGATGGTGATTTATTTTCTGTATATAACGAGAGAAAGAATTTTGAATTCATATTATGTTAATTTTCGATGATGTTTTTGTCAGGAAAAGCGAAAGTATATTTTCATTTGAATATTTTAGACTTTCAGTTTTTATATACATAATATTAATTTTTTAATTTCGTAAGTTGTCTATCTTTTGAGCACGTGTAGTGTGTGTGGGATTCTTATTTACACAGGTTGTTGTGAACTTGACCGATAATATAACGGAATTCGGAGAAATAAAATTTTTAGGAGCGATTATTTAGTAAGCAAACAGGTAAATAGTAATAATATTTTTTATTTGAAAAGAGTTTTTATTTATCTTATTAATATTTATTGACATGAAAAATTTGATTAAGATGTAAGAAAACGGCCAAGCGAATTAAGAAACGAGCGCATTAATTATAAAATTGCTTTGATACGTGTGTGAATAGTCGGGATTTCTATTATTCGTGGAATTAAAACCGGTCTAAATATTAGTTTCGGTAAACAAACTTTAACTGTATTTTGTTTTTTTGTTGTTATTCTTTTATTTCCAGTGGAAATTTTGTTTTTTCTGCTGCTATTAATGCTTCTTGTAAGGAAAGATGTTTCTTTCTGGTTTACTTGTTTCTACTTCTACTCCTTTTTACAATTTTTTTTTCTTAAGAAATTCATTTATTTATTTTAAATAATATTATTTTAAATATACTAAAATGTTTTTTTTTAATAGTAAAAATAAATTTTTTATGGGTACAAAGCTTTTAAAATAATACACATTCAAAAAGGGTCGAAACGATATTTTTGGTGGGTAATTTAAGTAGAAACAAAAAGAGAATAATTACACCAGTTAGAGTTTTCATGGTGTTTATAAAATTTTAATTACAGTTTTCATAGTGTTTATAAAATGTTAATTATCTTGTAAATATCTTTAATTTTTACAGAATCATTCCAAGGAGAATTCAAAGTTTCCATATTATGTTGGGACTTTAATTTTTTCCGAATCACTCCAAGGAGATTCTGAAAGTTTTATCTTGAGAAACTGAAAAAGACAATTTGGGGCTTTGAACCTTTAAATACTACATAATTACCTGTATTGAATAGTTTTTTTTATAATGATAAAAAAAAAGTCAAAATTATCTTTTGCAGTGATGATTTTTTGTTTATGAATTAGTGAAAAATAATTGTAAAAAAATAACTGATAAATTAGTTAAACTTGACTGGCTGAATCAGTTAAAATTTTGTTTTACTGAATCATAAGTTATTTTTAATTGACATTCAGTTATTTTTAAGCAAATTTCGGTATTAGAAATATTACTACTTAAATTAGGGACTGACTTCTTGCTTCTAAATCAAATATTTTTGACTAATTTTTAAATTTAGAGATTTAGTGAATTTATTTAGGTGATTATAGTAATAGGTGTAGGTAAGAATAGCGATAAGTGCAGATAAAAATAGTGATAGGTGTGTAGGTAAAATTAGGGTTAGATTTGTAGGTAAAATTAGCGATAGGTTTGTAGGTAAAATTAGCGATAGGTTCGTAGGTACAAGAAGCGATATGTGTGTGCGTAAAAGTAGCGTTAGGTGTGCGTATAAATAGTGATAGATGTAGGTAATTATAGTGACAGTTGTCTATCAGCAGTATAATAGGTGCAGGTACAAAATAGAATTAGTAGCAGTAGCAAAATCTTGAAATTCAAGGAAAAAAAATTCCCTTCTTATTCTATAATCAACAAAGGAATTCCATAATGTCGCATCATTAACATTATTCCACCGAGAGTAATCTTGTTGTTTTCTTTTATACAAAACTTAAATTATCACATTTATAAAACACACACTCTACATATATACAACTTTCCGTTAAGATGCGTGGAAATTTGAATTTTATTCATATTTACATAACCGAAAATACCAGTATTTTTATTATTTTTCTTCACTTCTTTATGAAAATTTATTATCTCCAGGGAAAGATTGTACGAAATTGAGATGTATAACATTATTTGGTATATTTTTTTCTGATTTTTTTTTATTTATTAAAGCAGAAAAAGTATATATATTCTTGTTCTCGAAGTAGGTGTCAGAGGGTCGGTGATAAGCATATCTCGAGACTTGGACTGTATATGTGTAGATGATTGGGAGTCTGCATCTACATGTTCGTGTGTGTGTGTGTGTGTGTGTGTTTGAGAGTGTATTGTGCTAGAATGGACGACGAAGATAGCGCGCGCGGCTTTGGATTTTTCCAAGAGTGCAGCCAGATTTTGTAGTTACACAACAAGAATGACTTACGACATACATTGATGCTCGATATGTAGTATAGCAACACGCATGCTTCTTCTTCTTCTTATTTTTATGCAGAAATAGTCGAAATTTTTTATTTTGACACAGAAGACAAAATAGGTAATTAAATTGTTCGAGTAATTATTTTTATTTTTTCTTATTTTATTTATTTATTAATAATATTCGCAGAAGTTAAAAATTGGCCAGGGCGTAATTCAGGTTCGTTTCAGCTCTCTTTAAAAAAATTGTATCATCAATATTAATAGTATTTGTTTTTTCCTCCAATATTCGGTTTGTGTGGGGGTTTTTTTTATTTGCGTTAGTAAACTAATCGAGAGGTTATAATCGTTTTAATAAAGTTAACGAATTATTTGCATAATTCTTGATTAAATTTCGTAAATAGGTCGCTTAATACTCGTATATCCGTATCGATATTTGATGCTTCTTTAATTTCAAATTTTTATTTTATATTTATTTATTTGTTTACTTATTTATTTACTTTTCAATATATTATTTATATACTCATTAATTTATTTACCTATTTAAACTATTTATTTTCTTACTAATTTATTTACCTGTTTAAACTATTTATTTACTTATTTAATTTTTTTTTATTCCATTTACTTTAATGGATTAAAATATGAATAATCGATATTCTATATTCTTTAATTAAAATTAATTTCCCCATAAAATTGGAACAGAAAAAATTATTGCAATCTTTGAATAATAAAGGAAAAAATTGAAAAAAAAATCGCTCATTGATTTGCGGAATGCAAGGGTCACTCAATCAATTAGGATCAATCAGACGGGGCGTTATTTTCATTTGGGTGACACAAGTAAAGTGTCAAATCGTAATAAATTTGCGTTTCTTTATTCCCTTCCCCCTCCTCTCATCGTTTAAAAAAAGTGGGGCGCGGGATTTTTCTGTACGGAAAATTATTAATCTGAATTCTTTGTTTATATTACTTTTTAATTAATAAATTTGACAACAATTATTTTATTTATTGTAAAATTAATCTATTTGTTTTTTATTATATTATTATTGTTCTTTTTTTATTAAATAAGTAAATTTTCAATTAATTTAATACATCAATGAATTTGTTAACTTAATTTATTTAATATATACATTAGCAAATTTTGTTTTTGTATTTAGTAAATAAATTTCGTATTAACTTAATTTATTTAGTAGAAAAATTTGTAGTTGAGTTTATTATTGAGAAAAAATAAATAAATTTATTAAATAAATAAATTTGCAATGAACTTATAATAGGTAAATTTGCAGTGGACTTTTTTTTGAAAAAATCAATAAATATGTTATTAACTTTTTATTAAAATGAAACTTGCAACTAAATTTTTTTGAAATTAACTTATAAATTAGATGTAAATCTAATTTATTATTAAATCATTCTATTGTTTTTTTTATTAAACAAATAACTTTATATTCGAATCCATTTCTTTCATCAAATGAAGAAATTTATCAATCGAATTTATTTTCTCATAAATAAATACAATTTTAGTCAACTTTATAATTTTTTTTTTGCTTAAAGAAATTTATTATTGAAAAATATTTTCTTATTTCTAATAAAAAAAATAAATACTATCATTCTTTTCATCTGAAGTAAGAAAATATTTTTCTATTTATTATTTTTCGTAATTCAAAATTATTATTATACTAACATTGTGTTGTAAAAAAATAGAAAAATAATGTATTTTTTTTCTCTATTTTCTTGTGGGGGTCACTTTCGAATATTGAAAACGTCATTGATCACTTTTAGATGACTTTCTCGATTTTTTTTATTGCATCTCTTTACACACATTTTCTAACACGTGTGTGTAATATATACCTATAGAGAAATAGTGAAACACGTCTGTTATGAAATGACTTGTATAACCATTGCTAACTCTTAATAACAATTTTTTTTTCTATTCAAAAAAAAAGAAACATGGAGTGTCGAAGGTGTTAATGATTGTTGCCACTATATGTCGCGAAATACACAAACATTGTTAATTTAAGTATTTATCAAATGTTTTTCTAATTTTACGAACATTTTTTTTTCTAAATAGGAAAAAAATAACGCACTGAAAGAAAACATTATTTTGTCATTTTTATAAATATTTGTTTTTGTTTATTTTGTAATTAGGATTTTTAAAGGTTAAAATTAAAAATAAACAAAATTGAAAAGTTGTAGTAAAAATACTAAAAAAAATATTAGCAATATTTTAATATTAACAATATTTCGTTTGACAATTTTTGAAAAATAAAAATATTGAAGAGAAAAGAATTTATTTTAATTGTCTTTGATTTGACCAATGTTTGGAAGGAACTTGAAACTTTCATTTCGACTTTTAAATTTTTAAGTAAGTAAATAATTAACATTAAAATTGCAAATCGAAACAAAAACAAATGTTTAAGTTAAGGAAAACAAGTCATTTCAATTTCTGTATGATGAAATCGGTTTAATTGTTTGCATTCATCGAGCACACAAACACATATGCAATAATTATGCATATATGTGTATATAATTTGAGATTATAGTTTAAAAAAAAAAAGTTCTTAATTGAAATTTTGTTTTTTCCGTGATTTCCTTTATTTTATAATTGTAATCACTTTTAAAAAGATTTCATTGTCTTTGTAGAAATTTTATCGTTAATAACCTTACAACTTGACAGTCATTTTTTTTGTAATTGTTTTAATTAAATTATTTTTTTTTTAATTCCGCGCCACTCTTTTTAAACTGTCTTGCTTCGTTTAATTTGAATTTCGCGCCTTTGAACTGTCTTAATTCTTAATTAACTTAATTTTAAGTTTCGTATTAATTTTTCTTAGTCTTGCTTCATTTAATTTGAATTTCGCGCCAACTTTTTACTGTTTTAATTTTTATATTATTTGCTTTTTAATTCTGTACTAATTTTTGTTAGTCTCGTTTTATTTAATTTACTTTCCTTTTTTTAATTTTTAGTGTTCTTCTTTCTTTAATTTGAATTTCGCACTAATTTTTTTTTAGTCTTGCTAATTTTAATTTGAATTCAGCGCCAATTTTTACTGTCTCGCTTCGGTTAATTTTAAGTTCCACGCCAATTTTTACTGTGACCACTTTTGATACATTTTTAATTTCGCGGCATTAAAATGAAAAGAATAATTCAGCCATTGAAAAAATAAAATGTTTTAGTAAATCTAATTATTGTTTACTACATTTAATTATTTACAAATATTAGAAAATGATTGTTAACTATTATTTTATTAACATTTATTATTATTTCTTTAAAATAATATTAACTTAAAGGTACGTTCACAATTGTTAGATCAGAAGGGTTTGGGAAAGCTTAAGAAAAAAGCGCGTGACTTCACTTATTGTGAAGGCTCCTTAATAACAAAATAAACACAATTTAAAATTATCATGATTATTTTACTAATTCTATGAATTATTATAGTAACATTAAAAAATGTAGGTGAAATTTGCTTTTCTCGTTAGAATGGAATCTATAGGAACAATATTGGTTCAATAAATGTGAATTTGGTTTTCAACCTTCTGGCAATATTGAGTCAATATTGATCTAATATTGGTCCATGATTTTTAGTTGAAAATTCGAGTGTGTTTGTAGAGAAATGTAAATTGTATCGTAGTATGTAGAGAAATTGTTAAATTAGAAATTACATGTGAGATATGTTGGGAATAAGGTTATTGAGATTTGAATCTCATCGCGGTAGCCGCATGTGGCCTTAACACCTATGTTTACATTGGCAGTTGGTAAATAGAGTTTTGTCGTATATACATATATAAATCTGGGGAATGACCTTGCCGGTAAAAAAAGGAAAGACTATCTTTTTCGCCGGCTGGTGTCTTGGCCAGACAGTGTCAGTGACGTTTCACTTTCGGACTTTGCTCGCCGACAATGATATTACATAGCACAACGAATTATGTTCATGACAATGTATATCGCGCGCGGCATTACGGTATATATGTATGTTATAGACGAGAGAAAATGAGAGAGAGAGAGAGAAAGAGAGAGAACTTTAGCCATAACCTACCGCAATATAAGTCAAAGTCTATAAATGTCAGGTTTGAAAATTTCATTTTCAAATGCACTAGGAAACGTGTGAGTTCGGCTTTTTTCACTAACGGAAAAGATAAACAAGAGAGTGTTTACCTTTTTGCACAGAATTTGGAAATTTATTTCAATTTGGGGAATTATTTTTGCTGGGTCATTTAAGTAGAAGCAAAAAGAGAATAAACCTGCTATAATTTTCTTAGTGTTTGTAGAATTTTAATTTTCTTATAAATTATATGACTTTAATTTTTACAGCATCATTTCAAGGAGAATTCAAAGTTTCCATATTATGTTGGGACTTTAATTTTTTCCGAATCACTCCAAGGAGATTCTGAAAGTTTTATCTTGAGAAACTGAAAAAGACAATTTGGGGCTTTGAACCCTTAAGCACTATATAATTACCTCTATTATAAGTAGAGGCGAACGAAGATTAAAAAATAGCATTAGTAGTATAGAAGTAGAACGTAAGACAGTATTATTAGCATTAATGATTGTCCGACAACTTGCAGTACTAAACACAAAGAATAATTAATAGATTCAAAAAAAAAAATTTGGAAAGAAAATTAGTTTTTTATTAGTAAATAAAGTAGTGAAAGTAGTAGAAAAAAGAAAGTAATATTAACAGTTGAAGTAGAAGATAAAGTTTAGTATTAGTGAAAATTGGTAGAAAAGAATAATTAATTTTTGTTTGTATACGAAAAAGTATTACCAGCAGATTAAGAATATTTAGTAGAAGAGAAAAGATATAGTAAAAAACGGGTATTTAAAAAGAGTAAAAATAGTAGGTGAAGAGTATTAGTAGTAGCAAACAAGAATAATAATAGTAGAAAAGATATAAAAATAGTAAAAAAGAAATAGAAATAGTAGAAAAGAGTAATAATATCGAAAAAGAAGTATTCGGATCGGAAAAAAATGTTAGTAGCGGAAAAACAGTATTAGTAACAGAAAAATAGCAGGAGATAGAATCTTAGCAGAAGTATAAAATAAAATAAAAAATTATAGCAGGAGACAGAATCAGTAGTAAAAAGAAAAGAAAACAAAAATAAAGCAACAGTTCCAATAGAACCCTAACGATATAAACATATATTCTACAGGTGCGAATAATGCAATCAAATAGAACATTACTTGTAAATATTGAATAAGATATTTAAAAAATTCTCTTGAATATTTATAAAAATTTTTAATAATTATTAACATGTGTAGCCATTCAGAAAATTGCAAATTTTTATGTTTTTCAAGTTTCCTTCTACATTTACATTTTTTTCCCCTCCTTTTTTTTGTCACAATCTTTTGTATAAGTTTGCAATCGGATTTTTTTTTATTAGCGACATATTCATAGCTCCGCAATTACTTATTATCATAATCGCTTTATATTGCCTTGATCCAGGGTCACATCTGCGTAAGAAATACAAAAAGAAGACTTTTTTTTAGAAAAAATAAATAAATAAAAGTAGAAGGTACTTTTTCATAACTTTATGTATATAGTTAATCGTTGCTTTCAATGCGTTTACCTTGGTATAATTAATACAAAAGACCGAAAGTGAAATAATGAAAGTGATTATAAGTAATTAATAGCACAAAAGTTTTTTAGAACTTTTACCTTTTCTACTTGTTTTTACTTTTCCTTGGGTACAATAATAAATAATGAATGCGCTAACAAAGAGGATGATTTAAAAAAGACAGTCAATTGAATAGTTACAGAAAGCAATAAAGATATATTGGAATAGTTCAAATTGATACTTTTTAGAATTCTGCTAATAGGAGTTTGATATTACATCATGTTTAAAATTGCTTGTGTCATGATACGTCAGCAATATATTGAGAGAAGATCATATTAAACTCGTGCAAGATTATAGACACAATAGACGGGTTTTATTATTAGAAATATTAACTGTTTTTGAAATCTATAAAAATGCGTTCGAAAATTTACCCTATAAATAAAGACTATATACCTTTTATTAGAATCGTAATTTTATTTCAAAAAATGTTTTCGGGGGTTATTCAATTTTTTATGTTCCATTATCTAGGGGAAAAAAATAATTGTTCTCGTTTTTGTGTTACTAATAATTATATATTTTTCCGCAAAACTCGTGTTGATCGGGTAAGAAAAAAAAATTGAGACTAACGAGGAACGATTTCCTTCGATGAAAAAAAACGAATTGCAACAGATTAAGCGACATTAAGAGAGGCGTAAAAGGTAATCTTTGCTAAACTTGGGAGTGTGTGCTGGACGCTAATTATGAAAATAAATGCACTCGATGAGAATTACCGGCGATTGGTATAATCAAAAGCAGGCGACACAGAAGTTAATTAAAAAAAAAGAGAGAAAATCTATAGGTCCCTCGACCCTTTGCACATTATTGCCCTCCCTTTTAGTTTGCCTAGTGTTTTGCAATTACATTATTCACACCCGATAAATGTCAATGTATTTACACAACTTTTCAAGTTATTTACTTAAACTTTTTTTACTATATGTTCGGTAACATTTTAAGAATAGTTCTTTGGTTAAATTGAACTTAGAATTTGGTTAAATTGAATTTAGAATTTGGTTAAATTAAATTTAGAATTGGGTTAAATTGAATTTCGAATTTGGTTGTTTGAATTTAAAATTTGGTTATTTGAAATAAATTTTTTTTTCTGTAGGAAATAGTAGAAAGATTTTTCTTTTCAATTCATTGTAAATTTGAACGAAATCTTAAATTATCATTAAACATCTATTCGGTTTAGAGTGTTCAAATATTTTATATTTTCAAGGAAGAAGCACTTAAGTATTGCGGCCTCGGCAATTGTGGATATACCGAATAATGTACATACATGTGCAGAAATACATGTCTTTTAGAATAGTTTGTATATATAGGATAACTTACATTTATAATCGTGTGTTTTTTTTTGCTTTTTAATTTTAATATTATGTCATATCTTAATTTACTGTATTTTTAATTTTTTTCTTTGATTACTTTGGTTCATATATATGATTATATATAATGTATATAATAAATTAAAATTTTTAAATATATTGAATTTATTATAAGGAACGTCCGTATATTACGTAAAGCTGTTTTTAATTTTGACTCCCCTTTTCTTGTATGTAATAAAGTAATTTAACAAAATTTGAGTTAGCGATTTATAATTTTATTTAATTTTTTCATATTTATATTCTTTATAATGTCGGTGTTACGTAAAGTTTGTTTTAAATATTGACCCCCACTTTTCCATGTGACTAACGGTTGTATACATTAGTCATTTTTTTTGCTAATTGAAAGAAATAGTTTGACTCCTCACATTATGCATAACATAATATATCGGATCACCCTTATAATATATAGGTAAAAATATCATAATTTAATATTAATAATTCAATAATGTTGAGTAAGTTTTGTCCACTATATATATACATAGAAAACATTAGTTTCTTAAAGTCAAGTATGCCATGTTACTTACATATGGTTTTGTAACGTTAAGTACAAGTTGTTCATAAATGGAAAGAGAAAAAAAAGAATATTGTATATATATATACACGAAAGGTCTAACCAAGCCTTGACACTTACCACAAGGCAGGTGACAACATGTCTTCATAAATTTCTTTTTTATGTGTTTTACGAGCCCATTTTACTGATACTTATGTGTTGTTACTTCTTTCTTGGAAAATTGCGGAAACGATTATTAATGAATTTTCTCGAAATTTTGATTAATTTAATATTTAAAAGTTGTATTTGTGTTTCTGAATTATTCAAAAATTCTGGGAAACTTTTTTGTGATAAGAAATTGGAAAGTTGATTAGATAATTGATTTTTGTGTATCGAAAACAAATTTTTAGGTTAGTGATATCGTTTTAATTATTAGGGTTTTAATTAGTCAGTTGTGGCTAATTTCTTTGATTGGTAATAATTAGACGAGGGTTAATTAGTACTTGTTATACTTTTTTGGTAGCATAATTTAGTGGTAGTTTAAATTCGTGGTTGCTTAAGTCTGGTATCTTAAACTTCTTGTAGCATAACTTCGTTGTAGTTTCAATTTAGGGTAATTTTAATTCATCGGCAGTTTTAATTTTTGGTTGCATAACTCAAGGATTGTGTTAATTTTTTGTAGCATAATTCAGTTGTGGTTAAAATTCATGGTAGCTTAACTCTGGTAGTTTAAATTTTTTGTAGCATAACTCAGTCTTAGTTTCAATTCATGGTAGTTATTAGTGAATAGTTGACAGTTAACAGTTAATAATGAGAGGTGTTAACAGTAACTACTTAATTATTAATATTAGTTTATTAGCGATATTTTTAATACCAATAAAAACAGTTTTAAATGATATTATCTATATACGTAACTGTATATAATAGTTATTCGCTTTTCATTTACATTCAACCATAGGTTTATTTTTATAAGTCTCATGTATTTTTATAGAGATAACCTTTTAATGACATTTTTTTTCATCATTTATTTCAAAATTAATTACTTCTAATTAGGCGAGAGTGACAATTTTTGAAGTGTGTGCAAAATTAATGGAAGACGTTTTCAAGATTTATATTAGAAATTTTTTTTTCCATTTTGGCAGATGGGAATTTGCATATATATATATATATTTCCAAGGAATTGCAAATTAGAAAATTATTTGAAAGTTATATAAAGTTGTAACATTTCGCAAAATGATTTATATCGCTCATTTGGTCACGTTTTATATGCACATGTGAGTTATATAAAATTATTCTTTTGACTTTATTAATTCATCTTTTTATTAAATAGCAAATAATTGTTATAATATTGATATTAATAAAAATAATAATAATAATAATAATAAAAAACTGAAGCTCTAATAAGCTTTTAATTAGGTTACTTTTTTTTAATTTACAATTAAATTTAGATTAAATTAAAAAAATTGTTTAGAATAACTGTCGAAAATGTAGGAAATGTTTCACGGTAAATTTCAACGTGGCATAACGAATCACTTTGAGGTTTATGTATTATTTATAAGCACTTGAAGACGTCATTTAAAATTCCGACTCTGGCATTGAAGACATTTTTTTTTGCGTTAAGTTGTAAACGCAGCGTGTCGTTTTATTTACCCTGGCGTTAGAATGAAATTAACATGATCAAATACTTTCATGTACACGAATCTTTACGATTAAAAGTTATAACAATTATTTCTCACTCATCAGTTTGTAAGTTGTAACCTTTTTCTTTTTTAAATATTTCATCTTTCTACATCCTGTTAATTTGATAGTTAATTGTCCACATCATTGAATTTTGTAATTAATTTTTATTATCAATTATTACTACATGCAGTAATGTACCAAGTGCTTAAATTATATCATTATTGCATCGACTCGCTTTTAGCAATTTAATTTTGATTTACATTTTAAATGGTGCGGTTATTTTTTTATTTTCGTTTTTTTTCTGTATTTTTTTTTCTTTTTTTCTCTGCTTCTTAATGGAAAAATATATGTTTTTGGGGGAAAAATGGGTAAATTTATTTTGTAATAAAAAAAATGTGAACGTATAATCATGAGGAATGATTGGATTTATTGGGCAAGTGCATGTTGAAACGGAGTAATGATTGAATTCTTGGTTTCTTTTCAAGTGATATAATCAGTTATCAACCTTTCATGTCTTTGATAGCAAATATTGTTGATCAATCATTATGTTGATCTTCAGATAACGAATAAACAGCGAAAAAGTTTCATTTTAAAATTTGCAAATATCTTTTCTCTGTGCAGCTTAGAATATTAGAATTTTTATTCATAAAGTATACTTTTATCTATTGGGTTTTAAAAGGAATTTTTTAATTGATAACGAAGAAAAAGATACAATTCAATGTTGAAGTGAATAACACAGGTTTTCTACAAAGTTGATTAAAAAAAAATTTTTTTAATTATATTAACTAATAAACTTTTTTAATATTTCTGATTTTCGATTTATTCAGGAAAGAAAAGTATACACAAACATTTTTTTCCCTTTAAGATTAAGAAAAATTTCTGAATTCTGTGAATGACTCATATTCAGACACGCATTAAAAATCAATTATATTTTTGTTTTAAAAATTTCTTTTCTAAGTATATTATTCAGAAGGTTTTGAATTGCATTTTAATTTTTATGTCTGTTTTTGCTCATATATTTTATATATATTTATATAGTAAATTTTCAATAGTAAAGATTCGTTATTCCTTCTCTTCTTTTTTTGTTAAAATAAAAAGAAAGGCATAGTCAATAGCAGGGAAATTTAATGTTGGAATAAAATTTCATTTTTTTTTCTAATAATAAAAAGTCTCATTGAATTGGCAATATTTATTATTACGATTCTTTAAAAGATAAATGTGTGTGTGAAGTATCTTTTTTTAAACCACATTATCATTCTTAATGATTATTTTTCCATCATTATTATTCTGTACTATTTTTACTGCCTCTGTGTTGACATTCGTAAATGAAAAATCAGTTTTCAGTTCAATTGTTCGTTAATTTAAATTTTTAGTCTCGGTGAAGAGTTTGATGATAATTTTTGTCTATAGTGATGTTTTAAATTGAATTTTTTTTTAATAATGGTTCTTATCAGTTTTCATAGTGGTTTCTTTTTTATAAAATTGTAATTTTTTTTTTTTACAAATTTACTATCAAGGGTAGTTTTTTAAAGAAGCGTTTTTTAGCAGTGGTACTAATATTTTTTGTTAATTATATAAATTAACTAATAGTAGGATTTTACTAATAGTGATCAACAGTTGGTAGTTAATCAGTTAATAGTTTTTACGAACAGTAGTTTTTATTATAATTATTTTCTATCCATGAAAGTTTTAAAAATGTTAGTTTTAAGAATAGTAGTTGCTATCGATGGTAGGTTAAAAAAAGTAATTAAAATAATAGTAGTTTCAATCAATGGTATTTTAAATTATAGTAGTTTCAATCAATGGTATTTTAAATAATAGTAGTTTCTACCAATGGTAGTTTAAATTTTAGTAGTTTTTAACAGCAATAGTTTAAATTATACTAATATCTATCAATAGTAGTTTAAATTACAATAGTTTCTATCAATGGTATTTTAAATTATAGTAGTTTCTACACATTGTAGTTTAAATTATAGAAGTTTCTATCAATTGTGGTTTAAATTATGGTAGTTCTATCAATAGTAGTTTAAAATATAATAGTTTCT
Source organism: Leptopilina myrica (nomen nudum) (assembly GCA_032872475.1). Lineage (NCBI taxonomy): Eukaryota > Metazoa > Arthropoda > Insecta > Hymenoptera > Figitidae > Leptopilina > Leptopilina myrica (nomen nudum). Next base: position 43,322,719 of record CM065462.1, on the reverse strand, counting down.
ATCAATTGTAGATTAAATTATAATACTTTAAATTATAGTAGTTTAAATTACAGTAGTTTCTATGAAGGGTAGTTTAAATTATAGTAGTTTCTATGAATAGTACTTTAAATTATATTAGTTTCTATTAATAAAATATTAACAAATAGTAGTTTCTATCAACTGTTTGAAGAAATAATAGTTTTTATCGATTATAGTTCTAAAAATGGTTGTTTTTACCGACAATTATTTATGTTTTCAGTAGTTTTTATAAATTTTATTCTATATTCATTGTACTTTTTACTGATTGTGGTTTCTATCACAAGTAACTTCGAACTAGGGTAAATTTAAAAATACTTGTTCCTATCAAGTGTAGTTTTTAGTAGTTTATATAAATGGTAGATTTACTAGTCAAATTATATTATAATTATGATAGTTGCAATTGTTGTTCTTCTAAAGAAAGTTTTATTATAGGTGATTATATAATGGAGAATTTATACTCATTTTTTCTGGTAGTTTCTCTCAGTGGTATTTTCACAACAAAGCAAATATTTATTGTTTCTGGTAGTTTCCATCAAACATTTAATTTTCATAAAGGTAGTTTCTGTTACTAATAGTAACTAGGATACTGGTCGTAATTAATTTACTTGTACTAAATAAATTACTAGTTCTAATTAAATAACTGCTTGTGGTAGACAATTTACTAGTCCTAATTAAATTACTTGTAGTAAATAAAATACTAGTTCTAATTAAGTTAGTTGTAGTAGATAAGTTACTAGTCGTTATTAAATTACTTGTAGTAGATAAGTTACTAGTCATAATTAAATTGCTTGTGGTAATTTGGTTTCTAGTAGTAATTAAATTCATTTAACTATAGGTGTCTAGTGGTAAATTACTAGTAGTGAATTAAGTTTACTAGTAGTTATTAAATTATTTGAAGTGATAAACTTTCCTCGTAGTGAATAACTTTACTTGTTGTGATTAGGTTTCTAGTAGTGATAGAATTCACTGGTGGTAATTAAGTAAGTAGTAACTAAGTTACCAGTAGAGATTAAGTTACTTGTAGTGATAAATCCTACTCGTAGGGATTAAATATATTGATAGTGATAAATCCTTTTCGCAGGGATTTAATTAAATTCAGGTTGTTAGGTTTCTAGTCGTAATCGGCTTTACTAGTATCCTAATAATTTCTTTTACTAGTAGTAATTATTCTGAATCCTAATAATTTCTTTTACTAGTAGTGCTTAACCTTACTCGTAGTAATTATATTTTCTACTAGTAATTAAACCTTACTCGGAGTAGTTATATTTTCTACTAGTAAGTAAACCTCACTTGGAGTAATTATATTTTCTACTATTAATTAAACCTCACTCGTAGTTATTATATTTTCCCCTAGTAATTAAGTTACTATTACTGTTATGTCACGTTATGTTTACCAGTAGTATAGTTAATTCTTGTCACCAGCAAATAGAACTTTCTTTATTTAAAAAAAAAAAATATATAGATTTCAAAAAAAGGAAAATAAAATACGATACCTGCGAGTCCCATGGCAATATTTTTTTCCGTTTCCCAATGTTACGGTGGTAATTTCGAAATTTGAATCCCCGTTATCCACTGGGATAATAGAGACGAGGATGGAAACTTTTTCGAGCGGTTCACTGACACAAAAACGTTTTGCGGACCACACGAAATAGTTATTCGCATACCCTTCAGGCGTCATGCGGGATTCACGTTACCAAGCAAAAATAACTTTTAAGACGAGAACTATCTATCTATCTATCTATCTATCAACAACTTTGAAGTAACATTTCAGTTAGACGATTTTTAACTGGCAATATATTTTACTGGTTAGTAGTCCGTGTTTAGTGAGAGAAGAGGTGGTGGGGGGTTGTCGCGGGGGTAGAAACGTGACAACAGGCGCGACATCTATGTGGAGGATTTTTAATTTGGAGAATTTGTCCCTTTTTTTTATTTTATTTTATTTTATTAAAAGAATGTGGCACTGGTAAATTTTTAAAGCGTGGGAAACAACACTTGTGTGTGAAAGGCACATTTTTTTTTCTTTTTTTTTCTTTGGACACTACACAGAAAAATCAGGTGTTAGTCCTGTGTTTTAAGCTTAAAGAAATGAACACCATTTTTGTCGGGGTTTAAAAAATAGGAGGGGGAATTCTTTTTTTTTCTTGATTTTTCTTTTTTTTTTGTCGTTGTGGTTTGCATACCAGACCTCAACGACGGTCTGGTGACGACTGGGAAACAGCTGTAAAACTCGAATATGTTTTGCCCGCGCGGAAAGCAGCACACACCAAGTATCTCTTGTTGTTTCGTGGTGGGGGAAATGAGCTTGTGACTTGAGAAAGAGAATTGGAGAATTGTGTAGAGAGGAGTAACGAAGAGTCGAGAAGAATATATGTGTTTCTTCTTTGCTTTTTTGAAAGTAATAAATTTGGTGGAAAAGTATTTTTAATTAAATTTTTTTTTGGTTTTGTTTTGTTTTTTTTTTACTTTTGTACACTGCGGTTTTTCTATAGAAAAAAATGTGGTGGTAGTGGTGGTTTGTTATTTTTTTGCGAGAAATTTCCATGCTTTCCTTGACATGCGGGCGCACATGGGGAGAAATTCATTATGATTGCAAGACGTGGAGTTAAATTGAAAATTAATTTTTTTTGTTCATAACTATTGGATATTTTTTGTTACTTTTGAGTAAAATTAATATTTTACTACTTCTACTATCTACTATATTATTATTATTATTATTATTATTATTATTATTATTAATATTATTATTATTACTACTACTACTAATACTAGTATTATTATTACTACTACTATTAATACTAGTGTTATTATTATTATTATTATTATTATTATTATTATTATTATTATTATTACTAGTATTATTATACTACTACTACTTCTGCTACTATAGTGTTATTATTATTATTATTATTATTCAAAATTATTCTTTTAAAATATTTTGTAAAAAAAAATAGTGGATTTAAAAAATATTAAAACTTTGCATCTTGGCGCGATTTTTTTTAAATATTGAAACTATAAAAAGGGCCTCGGAAAAAGTATAAGAATATTAATGAATTTGTTTTCTTTATTAAAAAAAAAAAGACTTCGAGCGTAAAACCTGAATTACTTCTTACGGACATGCGTTTTACCGTCTCGGAAAGTGAAAGAGGTTTACGAAAAAAGGATGAAAAAGACACGCATTCATATATACGCGAAAAAAAATTGTTCACTCTCGGGGAAATCACGTGTTTGCTGCATGCCTGATATAGATTATTATAATAATTATTATTAATATTATAATAAATATATTATTTTATTATCATTCATAGTAAAAACGATTGTTATCATTCATTTTAATTTTTTGATTAAAAAAAAATTTTTTTGACACGAATTCCTAATAAAATATTAAATATATATATATATTTTTTTATAATGAATTAATCGGGTAAGAAATTTCGAATAGGGGGAAAATTTTAAATGAGGGGAGACAATTTTTTTTCGATACACGTTTTTTTAGGTCGGAAACAAGTGGAAAGAAATTTTTTTGTTAATTTTTGCAAATTTTTTTTACAAGCTTAAATTGTAATTTTTTTTCTAATCTTATCTTATCGGTATTAACCTTCGTTGCTATGGACTAAAAATGGCAAAAGATGATTTCTTCTTAAAAAAAATAAATCGCTGAATTATAAATTAAATAATGATTTAAATTTGGAGCGCTTACAACGTTGGGAATTAATTAGTTCGATATTCTATTTATAATGTTACTAGTGATAATAATTATAGGAATTAAGAAGTAGTTATAATAATAAGAATAGTAGTAATAATAGTAAAATAGTACTAGAAGAAATAGTAGTAATAATAATAATAATAATAATAATAATAATAATAATAATAATAATTTATAGTAAATACTATAGTAACAATAGAAAAATTGTACTAGAAGGAATAGTAGCAATACTAGTAATAATAGGAATAATAATATCAATAATAGTCATAATAGTACTATATGATTATTAAAATTGATCGCTAGATTAGAAAAAAAAATTAAGTAGCGCAACTTGATTTGCAAATTTTAAAATGTCAAGGGAGATTTATGTTTCAAAAATAAATCTAACGAAAGAAAATAAACGACTGACATTTGAAGATAGAAATTTTTGAGAGATCCTAACGTATACACACATTTATATATTTAAGCATATATCCTTTAAAAAACTTTCTACTAATGATCCTGATTGACGTCACAGTTTTTTTGAGGACTGGATCCTCATTAAATTCGCAATCTTACACACGCAAAAAAATAAAAGAAGGAATAAAAAAAATGCGAAAGATGAAGCAAAAATAAAAAAAATAAATTTTTTTTTTTTTAAAGTATTTAGCAAGTCATGTATAGGAATCCAGTTCTCAGCTTCTATATACGTATATATAAAAATTCTTCTAGACACATCATCAAACAAGTAAAAGACATTTCGAGGTTTCTTTTTTTTTTTCTTTAAACTCGCATCAGCGCAGAATCAATAATATAATAATACTGCTATAAAGCAATACGCTAATTTTTGTAGAGAAAATTTGAATTTTAGTTTTGCAATGGGTTGGATTTTTTTTTCCTTCTTTGAATTTATGTTTATGTATATATATATATGTAAAGAAAATTTGACTAAGGAAAAATTGTTTTTTTAATTTATAATAACATAGTGGATGATTATGTTATTATAGTATTTTTATTATAATATTTTTCGAATAATATAATTGACAAAGAAATATTTGCTATTATTATTAATTATTATTATTATTATTATTATTATTATTATAATTATTATAATTTTTATTTTTATTATTACTCTCTAAATTTGAATTAGTAAAAATGTTTACTAATTTGAATTAGTGACTGACTTTTTGCTTTTGAATTAGTAAAGTTTACTAATAAATAGTCATTTCTACTAATTTATTATTTATATTTTATTTTAATTACTATTTAAGCAAAAAGGCAGTCACTAATTCAAATAAATTAATTAATAAATTACTATTTATAAATTAGTAGAAATGACTATTTATTAGTAAATTTTACTAATTCTAAATCAACAAGTCAGTCACTAATTCAAATGAGTAAGAATTTTTACTAATTCAAATTAAGAGAGTAGTGTTATTTTTATTATTATTATTAGTATTAAATATTTTTTTTTAAAATTACTTTTTCATAGAAAACTAAAACTTTTCTTTTCTCTATATCTCTTTTTATGGATATGGTTAAAAATATGGGAAATGATGAAAAATTTTCTTTAAAGTCCTTTATAAAATATTTTTCTGCGATTATCTTATCTTTCACTGAAAATCCTTAATAGAATTATTTCATTTTCTCGGGGGAGATAAAACTAAATACATATCGATATTCTAGAGTCAATATTGTAATGCAAGAAAATGGAAGATTTCGTTTTCTTATTATTTTTTTTATCATTGTCAATAGCTGAAAAAGAAAAAAAAATTCCTAAATAGTACTCAGGGATGACAAAAGTGAGAAAAATCGTGGGAAATGTCAGTGAATTTTTTTTTTTAAATAGAGAAAAAAAGTAACAAAATTCTAAAAAATAATTTTTACAAAAAATCAGGTTATTTATTAAAATATTAATATAATAATAATAATAATAATAATAAGAATAGTAATGATAATTGTTATTTATTATAAATAACAGTAAAAATCATTTAAATAATAATAATAAGAATAGTAATGATTAAAATTGTTATTTATTATTTATTTGTTAATACTTAACTACATTCATAATTCAGTGAAAATTGTTAAATAATTTTTACACAACTATTTGTTGATAATAATACAAATGGGATAAAAATCGAGAAATTTAGTTTTTCACTATTTTTATTGATAGAAATATAAAATAATTGAAAGGAAAAAAAATAAAAGGAGGAAAGTACCATTGACAATACGATAGGCGCATATGAATCAGTTTCGAGACTCATTGTGTACAGTAGCCGAGAACATAAGTATTCTTTTATAAATATATACATATATATATATATATATATATATATTTGTGATTTTTATCACAAAAACTGAGTCACTTGAAGCTTTGTTATAGATTTTCTATTTACAACATTCGCGTGCTTATTCCATTTTCATACACTAAATGCAGAATTAATTGGCAATGAAGACAATTTATATGTGTGTCATTGGGTGTTCGGTAAAATTAAAAAAGAAAAAAAAAGAAAATAACTTGAATGGTTAATTTTTATTATTTTCTTTGTGTCCGAAGATTTGGCACTCGGTGACAATTAATGCACCTGCGGTTTTTCCATAAAAGCCGTTTAAAAGAAACGCCCATTTTTTTTTATTTTTTTTAATTGAAATTTTTGCCTTTTTTGTAGATATTTATGTAATTATTCGTTATATTTAATAATTACTCATTTATTTATAACTAATTTATATGTAGTTTATTTATAATATCTACACTCAAAAAAATGTATATTTGACTCAGTGCCAACTAGACTTTTTATTTGTTCTAAGTAAAATTAAATTTCGGTTAAAAAATAAATTTTAATATTGAAAAATATAATGGGTGTTCAAAAAGTATGGAAAGAAAAATTACAATATTAAATTTATTTATTTTCTTATTATTAATTATTAATTGTTATTAAATTATTTTATTAAACTATTAATTATTAATTATTATAAAATTAAAATTAAAAATTATTAATTATTATTTTGTAATATTATATTATTATTATTATTAATGTTTATTAATCAATTATATATTAATTTATTAATAGTAAATTATTATTAATTTTTACTAGTAATATTTAATACAAATTAATAGCAATAATACTTCATATTAATTAATATAATTAATACAATAATTATATTAATTAATATGAAGTATTATTGCTATTAATTTGTAATAAATATTATTAGTAATATAAATAATTATTATATTGTTAATATTAATTAAAATAATATTTTGCATTAAAAAAAGTAAAGTTACAAAGAAAAAATTCTCCTGTAAATATAGAAAATATTGAAAAGGAAAATATTAACAATTCCAACAAGTGAATAAATAATGTTTGCACTTGAACAAAAAAAAAGAAATAATCGCGTATGAATATTAAATATCAAATATAGAAAATTATAACATTGTGTCAAGTTTTTAATAAATAACAAACGTGATTATCAATTTGTTGTATGAATTCGTTTTTTTTTCCTTTTGAAGAATTTTTTTATGACTTAACATATAATTGTTACAATGTTAATGTATGCATATTTTTCTTGGAAAATTTTGTAAATCTTGGTGAAGGTGTTACTTTTGGCACGTGCAATTCATTAAAGTGTTTATATTTGAAAAAAAGAGGAAAGAAAAAAATTTATAATTCATTTTAAGAATGCATTTTTTTTTCTTTCTTCCTTTTTTCCCCCCCTCTCATTATTATTAGTAATATATCAACATTCTAAGTTGCGAGGAATTTATGGAATTTCACATCACAATTTATGTCGTTTATTAAATTTCTTCATGTTCACGCATTAATTGAATTAAAATTTTTTTTTCATCAACAAAGGATGGAAGAGGGAAAGTATTTTTCATTTCATTATTAATAATATAAAAAAATTTTTTTTTAAATATTTAAATATATTTTACTTTTATGTAATGTGTGAAAAAGTCATGAAATTGTAAATTCTACGTACTTTTAGATAATTTGATTTTTATTACAAAATTTATTAATTAAAATGTGTTTTTTTTGCTCTTGACATTTTTTAAAATGTTATTATTTACTCTAGGGATTAAAATTATATTTTTTAACACTAGAATTATTATTTACTCTAGAGATTAAAAGGATATTTTTTAACACTAGAAGTATTATTTACTCTAGGGATTAAAATTATATTTTTTAACACTAGTATTATTTTTTACACTAGTGATTAAAATGATATTTTTTAACACTAGAATTAATATAAGTGTCAACTCTCTAGGGAGTAAAGTAGCTTTTTTAACAACAGGTTTATTTTTTCTTTCTCTAGGGAGTAAAATAGCATTTTTTAACCCTAAACTTAAAAAACTTAAAAAATTAATTTAAAAATCAATAATTAATAAAAATAATAAACACTGATAAAATTTTTTTAATGCTATAAGGAGAAAAGTAGCCTTTTTAACCCCAAGGAATAAAATAAATATTTACAACTAAAAATTAATAATACAAGCACAAAAAAAAATTGTTGACTCAATTTATTTTTAATTACTTAGTTCGAAATTTCTTATTTACTTTTTAATTATTCTTTACATTATTTTTTAACTATATGATAACTTTATGTTAATTTTAATTAAAGTGAATAAAAAATAAAAAAAAATTCCCAATGAATAATATAATTTCAGTTTTACATTTTGTATTATAATTCTAAATTAATTATTATATGGTAGTTGCTCGTGTTTTTCTTTTGTTTTTTCTTTTATTTATTTATTTATTATTTTTTTTTAATAAGAAAAATCACTTTTTTTTCCTGTCCACATTGACCTCCGTGAAAGAAACGATTTTTTCCAGTCAATATATTCCTATTTAAGTCTCGCCTGGAGACAGGAAATCAGATGCACGTTTTACTAATTAATCCCAAACGCTTCGAATATATGTCGGTCGATGATTCGATTTTCGTTTGAATCTTTGATTCAAATTTTAAACTCTTGTGTTATTCGTTTATTTGCATTTTTATGGGTTTCTTCCTTCTTTGAAATTTTAATTATCGTATATTATAAATATTTCTTTTTTCCGGGTCGTTTATTTTTTTAATGTATAGCGATAAATATTGTTAAATTATTGTACAAAAAAAATCAGATAATAGAAACTGATTTTTATTTACCTAAGTTCTTTGTTTCTTCTTTTCTTGAAATTCGAATCTGAATTTTCTTTTTGTTTGAAAAATAGTTCTTTTTGTGTGTTTTAATTTTTTGTTTCCGAAAAGAAGAACAATAATTTATTATTATTTATAATAATATTTTTTTTTAATATCATTTTTATATTCCTAATTTATTTTTAATATTTTTCTATTTTACGGTCCGATGAAAGGCACCTAAGAAAGGGAGAATTTAAGGTTAGGTCGATTCTTAACTTTTCGAAATGATAGAGAAAAAAAATAAAAATATTTATTAGACAAGAAAAAAGTCTAAAATCATTGTGTGTATGTGTGTGTGTCATGCCTCGTGCTCTATCTGGTTTTATATTCCGTATGTATTGTGAATCAGATTTTTTTTTATTAAACATTGGCGTCGCAAATTCAATCTTCGAATAATAGTTTATAACAATAAAATTTCTTTACTGTTATAGAAACACCTTTGTTCGCTTTTCATTTAGGAAATTGTAATTAATTTGCACAAAATTTTGTAATTGAAACAAATTTTTTTTTTGAAATTCGTATTCTTTTTATTTTTTTTCTAACAAAGTTTCTAGATTCTTGATTATAAATATTTATAAAATTACGAATATTTGACGAAAAATTTTGAGATTTAATATGGAGATGCTATTCTCCACCTGAGAACGCCAAGGTCACCGCTAGATGGCAGTTCAGTTCTTTCTTGGAATTTCTCCCGCCACCTGGCGGTGACCTTGGCGTTCTCAAGTGGAGAAATTCGAGGTCTTTTTTAACACAAGAAAGGGAAAAATAAAAAAAGTGAAAATATAAATAAAATAGTAAAAAAATTAATCATTTAGTTAAATATTTAATAAATATTTTAGTTAAATGTGTAATGAATATTTTAGTTAAAATAATAATAATAATAATAATAATATAATAATAAATAAAAATAAATAATAATTACTGAAATAAAATGAGTCAAATATTGAAGTATCGATTTAAAAAAAAATTGTAAGAGGAGATGAAATATTTTTATGTAACGATGATTTATTGATAATTATATGATAATGGCGAGATTTACGTCGATTACGACCTTTATCGTATCAATCAGTAACAAAACATTCACTATATGCAAATATAAAATTATTTCTATTTGTTATGTTATATAGCGAGTTATGAAATAATTTTTTCATTTTCATTTACATATTTACACGGTTTTTTTTCGTCATTCTGTAAAAGTATATACATGAAATACCACAATACTAATTAATTTTTACTAATTTCTCATTAACATCCTATTATCGTTATTGCGATTCTAACAAAATCAATTAGCGACTTCTAATAATTAATCATTTTTCTTAAAAAAAAAAAAAAAAAAAAAAATGAGAATCTTTAAAAAATAGGAACGAAGACATTCATGCTTTTTAATTGAAAACAAAAACAGAAAAATTTAAGGATAATTAACTATTGTTAATGATACAAATTAATATTAGTTATTAATAAAATTAATAAAATTCAAAAATAATAGTAAAAAAATTACTAAAAAGTATAATATAATAATATCAATACTATCAATGCAGGTGAAAATAAAAATAGTAGAAATAGTATAAAAATAATATTATTTAAATAAATCAATAAATAAATATTAACAATAAAAGCAACAAAAAAATTGCAAAAGTAGTGCAAAAAAATATTATAATAATATTAACAAATAAAAATAAAAGAAACCTAGAATTTTAATAATTATATTTATCAAATTTATATTTATTTATGTTTTATTATTTATTTTTTAAATTATTATTTTTATTACTATTATTATTATCATTATTATTATTATTATTATTAAGAGTTATCATAATTTTTAAATAAACAGGAATAGGTAAAATAAAAACTAAAATTTATTTACATAATAATACTTTTTTTAAAAATTGAACCAGAATAATAATAATAATAATAATTTGAAATTTAAAATTAAAATCAATTGTTTCTTGAAAAATTAATTCTAAACACGGAAAAAAAAATTGTCGCTTTCTGCCAAAATAAAACTTTTGAAGTGCCGAATTTTTGCTGTATATGCAAAATTGAAAGAAAAAAATAAATTTTGTTGTTTTTAAATGGAACCGAAAAAATTATATTCAAAATTCTATTCGAAAAAAAGGAAAATGATGCCAAATAAATTATGTCTATAAAATTTACATAAACCTTTAAATACATTACGTCATAATAGAAATAAAAAATAAAAATTCACGAAAATATGTTCCAGAAATTTTTTGTTTTTTTTCTTCATCACATGTATATAGAGTTTGGCATTTTTTTCTTCATTCACTTCAATTGCATGTAAATTTACATCTGATTGTACTTGATGAGTGATAAAAAAAATTGTTTGTTTTTTATTACCCGACCTTCTTTGTAATTTGAGAAAACATAATATGTATATATTTATTTATAGAATAAGTTTTTTTTTATTTCTAAATTTTGAATTTTTACATTGTTACTGATTTTGTTTTCTTTTTTTTTGTTCTTTCCGAACTTGAATTATATATTATTACAAAAGAACAAAGGATAATTAGAAACTTTTCTATGACTCTGAATTTTCATTATTTTTTTTCTCTTTTATTGTTTATAGAGAACAAATAATTTTTGCAAGAATGCATTTTTTGAATGATTTTTTATTAATTTTTTTATAAAGTATATTTTTTTAGTCGTTTATTATTTGTTTTTTCTTAATTTATTATTAATTATTAGAAGTTTGTTAGTTTAGATTTATTTATTACTGTTTGTTACTAATATTTGCTTATTTTTTTTTATTATTATTATTATTATAAGAATTTTTTATTATTTTTTAATTCACTAGTTATTATTAATAATATATTATTTACTAGTATTTATTTATTTATTTATTATTCTTTATTAAATATTTTTTTGCCTTCTTAAAATTTTTAAATTATTTATTGTTGCAAGTATTTTTTAATTTTTTGTCTTTTAAAAAAATTTTAAATTTATTGTTGCAAGTATTTTTTTTTATTTTTTTGCCTTTTTAAAATTTTTAAATTATTTATTGTTTGCAAGTATTTTTAATAATTCAATTGATCATTTTTATTCTCCTTTTTTAAATTATTATAGACATTAATTAACTTTATCGGGGTTCACAATTTAATTAACTTTTCGTATCATTAAATGAATGGAAATTTCATGAAACTTACATAAGAAATATTAATAAACTTTAATAACAATAACAACAATAATAATAATAATAATAATAATAATAAATTATGTAACGGTAATAACAAAAACAAAGAACAATAATAGTAACAAAAAAAAATTGACTTATTTTTTTTCAAAAAACAAAAGAAAAGATTTATTTTTTATTTTTACAATTTTGATTGTAAAAAAAATTAAATTATTAAAATTATTTAAAAAATAATAATTATTAAATTTTCTTATTGTGTTATTTTATTTTACTATTTGATTTTCTTTTAAATTAGTTTGTTAAAAATGACTCTGAATTAAAAATAGAAAATAAATTGCTTAAAAATAGGAAAATTATAAATTTTTACTTGTATGGAAAAAAAATGTTGAAAGACATTCAGTTTTTATTAAACAAATAAATAAAGGTAAATAAAAGGTATAAGAATGAAAAGAAATTGCAAAAATGATAAAAAATAAAAATTTCGAGTCATAAAAAATTTAAAAATATTTGGAATAAATAAGAAATTCATAATATTAGTGTAAATAAATAATAATTGGAAATTTTTATTAAAAAATAAACTATTTTATTCCCTAGAGTATTAATTTAAAATAATAAAATAATAACTTTAAAAAAATAAGGTGTTTTATCCCCTAGTGTAATAATTGAAAACACTTGTAAAAAAGTAAGCTATTTTTTTTAGGGTATAATTTAATTTAGAATTTAATTTAATAGAACTGTTAAAAAATAAGCTACTTTATTCCCTTAGACTATTAATTTATAATAACTGTTAAAAAATAAATTTATTTTCTCCTCAGAGCATTAAGATTATTTAAAATTTAATAAAGTGAATAATTTCAATAAACATGCGAAAAAGAATTGAAAAATAATCAACTCACCAAGCATGGAAAAAAAGTGATCGTCGAAACGCATTTTTTCTAAAAATTATAAATAAATAAATTTCAAAAAAAAAAATTATTCGAAATTTTTTTTTTTAATATTGATAGTTTTTTTTAATCCATTGACACGAGGTTATCCTTTTGTTTCCTTCTTCTCACTCGCGTAAAAATAATTATTTTTGCACAAAATTAATTCTCGTTTTCATTGAAAAAAAAAAATCCGTATGTAAAAAAAAACAAAAGTACATTAAATTAAAAAACAAAAAATACAAGCTAAAATTATAGTGCGCGTACAACTGTCTGCTCACTGTACCGACACTAAACTAAATGTGTCTTGAGAAGTTTCGGTTTTGAAAGGCCGCAAAACTAAAGAAGAAGGAAAAAAGAGAGGGAGAAACGGTTTAAACGATAATCTAATCTTGACGGCTTTAACTGCAAAGTTTACAATATTAAATATGTTAATGTGTGTAGGTATAGTTTACTTAATGATGAATTCTTCAAGAAGCCAAAAAGATGACATTTTTTTTATTTATTTATTTTTTTTATATTTTCTAAAAATGAGAGGGGAAAATGTAGATGTAGAGATAGACATTTATTGATAGGAGGGTGGTGGTCACTTTTATTTTCGACACTCACTGGGTAAATTTGAACACGATTCAAATCAATGAATTTGGTTTACTGATAACGTGTAACGCTTCTTTTCTTATTTTTTTTCTTTGATAACAAAAAAACTATTTTCAATTTCTCTGCCTCTTGAGAAAGATAAATCTTGAATATTTTTCATCTCGGCAGAAAAGAAAGATTAGAAATAAATAAATAGGAGGAATTTTTTTTTCAATAAAAGAGTATTTTTTGTTTGAAAATTCTTATTTAGGGAAAAATTAGAAATTTTTGAGGAAAAAAATTATTTTGGGAACTTTTCTTTCTTAGAGAAAAGGAAATAGCATTTTTTCTATCGATTGAAATTTTACTTTTTGATAGTTGGAACTTTTTAGAATTGAATTTTATTTTTTTGTAATTTATTGTATTTTTTGTCTTACGTAGTATTCCAGTATTTTTATTGTGTGATTTTTAATATAATGTATGTGATTTTATCCCCTGGGGTTAAAAGAAGCTATTTTTCTCTCTAGAGTATTAATTTTGATGTCAAAAATATTAAATTTGAAAAAAAATGTTTAACTCCCTAGTGTTAAAAAAATGTTTAACATCCTAGTGGTAAAAAAATGTTTAACTCCCTGGTGTTAAAAAAATGTTTAACTCCCTAGTGTTAAAAACCAGTTATTTTCTACCTTAGAGTTGGAAAAAAATATTCCCCAAGGCTAGAAATTCGTATTTTACTCCCCAGGGGCAAAAGTATATATTTTACACCCTAGTGTTACAAAAATTGATAAAACGGAAAATTTTATTTACACAATTAAAATTGTAACGTATTTTCGAAAATTTACCATAAATTTAATAATATATTAATAATAAGAATTAATTGCCAGAAACCTATCAGTACTAACGAAAAATTGATAATTATTTTATCAGAATTTAAAAATCTGAGATGAATTATCGATCTGTTAAATATTGTCAATTGTTTTTAAATCAATTTTTCTTGCTTATACAATGTACACATACATACACAGGAATTCATTTTGACATGTAATCATGATTAGAAAATTTAGTCGATGTAATCATTTTTTTTTCTTACGATATAAAATATATAAGTCACAGGTGTTTAAGTGTCTTTTAATTAACTGTTTATAATTCTAATTATAATTATGATTATAATTATAATTATGTTTATAATTATATTTTACATAAAAAAAATATTTTTTAATTGCAAAATTTCTATCACAAATGTTCATGGTTATTTTCTTTTAACTCTAGGGTAGAAAGTAACTTATTTCGACACTAGGGATGAGTTAAATATTTCTCAATTTTATTTTAATGAAAGGGCAAAAATTGAGAAGTTTTTTTTTATTCTTCGAGAATAGTTTTTTAACACTAGGATGGAAAAAAATATTTTTCCCCACTAGGGAGAAAAATAATTGCCTTTAGTTCTAAGGTATGATATATTTCCTAATTTTAAGGTTCAAATTAGGCTTTTTACAACCTAGAGAGTTAAATAATAATGTTTAATCCTAACCAATAATAATTCTCTCAGCCTTTGAGTAAAAAAAATGTCTTTTTAAACACTAGGGAGTAAAATTGAAATTTTTAGTCCTATGGCTTATTTTTCTTTACTTGTATAAAATATTTATTTTTAAGCCTAAGGTGTAAAAATTAGTTTTTTCTTAGCTCTAGGGTGTAAAATACTACTCTGTGACCCTAGGGAGTAAAATAATTATTTTTTGCCTCAAAGAATTAATAATTTTCTAAAATTTACGGCCCAAAATTTTCAGAACTCTGGAATAATATTTTTCTTAAATAAATTTTAATATTTAAACCATTTTTATTCTAGGGAGTAAAGTGAACTTTTTTCACCTAAGAAAGTAAATTTAATGTTTTTCACCCTAGGGAGAAAAATGGACATTTTTATCTTCGCCTTGTAGAATATTTCTCAGTTTTCTTTCCTTTATTTTTATAAATTTTAAAAATATTCTGTAAAGAATATTTTACGAAAATACTTATATTTTATTCTCTAGCATAAAAAATGAGTCGTTTTTGCCCTCCTACTCCCCTTGAGGATAATTTATATCTCTTATAGGTTTAAAAAACATTTTGTATTTCTTTTCTAAAATGTAAAAACAAAAGGAATTGTGTTTTATGAAAATAAAATGAAAATGTGAAGAGATTAAGTAATTACTTTTTTCGTGATCATGTTTTTCGCCTCGTGATTAATAATTAATATATATATATATATATATGAGTGCGTAAACAAACTATATGTGGGGTATGTGTGTATTACAAAAGATCAATGCGAAATCTCGGCAGACGATTAATTGAGAGACCAATTAACAATGATCAATTGTCCGTGAAGTAACAATTATTGTATATTGCAAAAGAAAAACAATTCTAATCGCTCAGACCAAACATTGCCCTAAAAATAGTAAATAACTTTTCATTTCTTTTTATATTATTATTATATAATTTATTTATTTTATTGTTCAGTAAATGTAACAAAAATATTATCTCATTATTGTTCTGTAGCGGACTATAAATAAATAAGTAAATAAATTATTATTTAATGTATAAATTGTAATATTTGTTGTTAATAATATCAAGAGTAAAATAATAATATAACAATTTCTATATATATGTTATTATTATTGTTATTATTTTTAATATTATTTCTATTATTTTTGTCATTTTTATTATTATTATTTCTATTTTTTTCTTTTTTTCTATTATTTTTATTATATTTATTATTTTTATTGTTATTATTTTTGTCATAATCACTCTGTAGTCTTAATTATAAATTTGGCTCAAAATTATCGTCAATCTCAAAGTTTAACTTGTTTTTATTTATTTTTATTATTTATTTATTTCCTTTTCTTTGTAATAAAACTATTTTTTGTATTCTATTTTGTAATAGAAACTTTTAAGAATTAAAAAAAATTATATGAAGTTAATAACTTATTTCTTTAACGAATTAAATACAAACTTTGTATACACTTTGTGGAATCGAATACATTAATTTGAAACGCACAAAAAAATTGAAGCATAAGGCGACATAAATTTTGGAAAAAGAAAAAAAATTGCAGATAACCCCTAATTAAATTAAAGAAATGTGATAGTGTATTTTAAAACTGAAATTTATAGATTTAATATCAATGTAGAGATTATTTTATGATAAAAAGCCGCGGCTTAATTCAATATCAGAAGTTGTGGGACAACTTTGGTGACATCTTTTTTTGCGATATTATTTTTCCATATTCATCCTGCATAATTATTAAAAACAATATCAAGTTGGTCATTAAAAATTAAAAATAATTATCGTTATTATTTATAATCTTTTTTTTTATTATTTCTCATTTTATAAATATTTATCAATTTATAAATCAATATATAGAATGAAGAATTTAATTAATAAATTAAGATTAGTTTAGAATATATTCTTTAAGAATTTTAAAATGCAAGAAGTTTTTTTAATTAATTAATTTTAATTAGAAAAAATTATAATTAATTGTATAATAATAAAATTAATTATAATTATAAAAAATTATAATCATAATTAATTATATAATAATAATATAACTAATTATTTATTTCTATTTATTTTCATACAGTGGAAAGAAAATTTGATTCAAATAATCGACTACTTTTCAAATATCAAATAAAATATTTACTTGAATCAAATAAATTTTTTTTTTTATTTATTTAATAACAAACAAGTAGTTAGTTGAATGAAAGAATTTTTTTTTAGAGTACATTATTTTTTGCATAGGACTTGGATAAAAAAAACTGAAAATAAAAAGGCAAAAAGAAAGTAGATTTTGATAATTTTTCAAAAAAAAAATTTTTTTTCTTTTCTAATATAATATATGGTTAAAAATTATCAATTTTATCGAAAATGAAAATCTTTTATCTCTCGGTAATGTCAGTGTAAAACTGATATATTGCACACTCACAAGAAATAATACACACTTATAAAGATTAAATATAAGTCATCCCGGAATTCTCTCCCTCTAACGTAGAAGTGAGAAAAACAACTGTTTTTCAAATCTTTATAATAATTTTTTTTTATTTTATTAATTTTTACACTATCTAGTAATTTTATATATTTTAATTTGATTATAATTAATTAACTCCATGGAGACTTAATTTTTTTTTGCAATAAATTAAACAATAATTAAAGAAAAATAATAATTACCTAACACAATAATTTTTAAAAAAATTTTAATTAATAAATTAAACAAACATTAACAAAAATAATAATTACCTAACACAATAATATTTTTAAAAAAATTTAATTAATTAATTAAACAATAATTAACAAAAATAATAAAATAATTTAATAAATAAATAAAATAAAGTTTATATCTTACTAATGAGTTGACAATTGTTTCGTGAAAAAATTCTGGGAAAATTTAAAAAATAAAGTTTTTTTGCAAATAAATTTTTGAATGGCAAACATAATAGTTAAGTTTAAAGTGAAAATATTGAAAATTATTAAGAATAATAATAATTGTAAGAAAATTAATAATTAGTATAAAAATAATAATTATTATTATCATTGATTGTAATTACCTAACACAATCATTTTTTTTTAATTAATAAACTAAACAATAATTATATAAATTATAGAATATAACGGTAACTAAAAATTGTTACTTATGTTAGTTATTGTTTGAGGTAATTATTATTTTTGTTAATGTTTGTTTAATTTATTAATTTAAAAAAATTATTGTGTCAGATAATTATTATTTTTGTTAATTAAAAATTTTGGTTATGAAAAATTGTTACTCATGTTATTTATTGTTTAAGATTAATTATTATTTTTCTTAATTATTATCTAATTTTTTAATTACAAAAAAAATTGTTAGGTAATTATTATTTTTGTTAATTATTGCATATGGTAATTATTACTTATGTTAATTATTCTCCATACGATAATTATTATTTATGATAATTATTAATTGTATTGATTATTAATTCCTGATAATATTATTAAATGTGACGATTTTTTGGCAAAAAATAATAAAAAAGAGTGGTGGGGGGAATATTAACCGTGAAAATGGAAATCTTTGGTGAAACTGGTGAACGGCCGCATATCCTATCCGGGATGCTGAATGCTTTGAAGGGTTATCACTTGACCCCCCTTCACTCACTAATCATAATTACAACTCGTGGCATTATAATATACACTTTGAAAACAACCTTCGATTTGCCATGTAAACGAAACGTATAATTTAATGCCCCAAATATTTGAAATATTATATATGTACATTATGGGGCAACAGTTGTCCCAATATACAATGGAGGTAATATTCTCCTAACTCTGCAATTTTTCAATTTTTGTTTTCTTTTTTTCTACAAAGAGACTAGAACTTTTGCTTCTTTTTATCATTCATTTTAATTAGAACTAGTATCATTTTTTTTAAATTATTATTTTTACTTGATACTAATACAATTTTTACTTTATACTTATTGATGAAAGGAAAAAAGAGCGAAAAATTTACTACATTGTTATTAATAAAATAATATATTTATATTTATTTATTGCATATGTGACGCGATATTCAGATCGTGTCACATTAATTCATAGTATTACATTATTTTTATTATTATTAAGACAATAAATATTCTAATTGTAATCGTACAAAAAGCATAATAATTACATAAAATGTATCATATATATTCGAAAAATAACTGAAGATGCTTCTATTATTTTTGTCACATCTTAAAATATAGTGGAATCAATTTTTTTCGTCATTTTCCGACTGTGCACTCTGTGCCCCGTTAGTGGTACGAATTTATCATAAATTTTCTCAATACTCATCAATGATTTTAAATTATTTTGCACAATGTCGTCATTGTCGAACACTCGACTATTGTCCAGTTTTGAATTAGCAATCTGATTTTGATCAATCATCTGCTGATGAAATTGATTCAAGTCGTCAGTGGTTTGAATATCGTCATCATCATTATCAACCTGGCGTCGACGTCGTCGAAGTAGTGGTGCAAATGGTTGTTGATAATAATAATTATAGGGGACATAATTTCCATAGTCAAATTGAGCACCATAACTTGGATAGTAATGATGATAATAATTTCCGTACGGAGAATAGTAATCGTAATAAATTAACGGACTAGGATAGTTCCAATAATTTGGCCACTGTTGGCGAAAATCGGTGAATTGGTGGTAATTCGGAGAGTATATCTGGTCTAGATCATCATCGTCGTTTTTATTCTTTCGTCTCTTGGTACCGAAATATTTTAAATCGTCATCTTTATCTTCATCGTAGTAACTGGATTCGTTGTCATTGTAATTTTCTTTTACTCTTTTGCGATTTTTGGAGGGTTTGTAGTCAATTTCGTCGTTTTCGGTGTCTCTTCTTTTGCGGAAGTATTTTTGTGTTGTATTGTCAGTATCATCGTTGGTATCGTCTTCATCGTCTTTAGCATTATTGTTATTAATATTATCGTAATTATTATTATTGTCTTTGTTGTCAAGATAATGATTTTTATTATCATCATCTTCAGTAGTGGTAGTGGTGGCAGTAGCGAATTTGTGGTTCCAGTTTTCGTCTTCTTCGGATGAGTATTCGTCACTTGATGTTGTATCATCAGGGTATGTTTGTTCAGGGGGAATAATTATGGTTTGCTCTTCTGTTGGAGCACCCACGAAGAGATTTTTGAAGAACGATGTGAAATGTGATAGAAATTCGTCATCATCGGTTAGGTCTGCTTCTTTTTCGGGTCTATTTTCATGGGGGTCTTGTTGGGGTTCATTTTGTTGAAATTTATCTATTTTTGGTTCATACTGCAAGGGATTATCTTGTGGACTATTTCGTTTGATTTTGGTTATTTTAACATCTTCTTGTTTGGCATCTTTTTGTGCAGCATCTTTTTGATTAGCATCTTTTTCTGTAGCATCTTCTTCATCATCATCTTTTTCTGTAGCATCTTCTTCATCATCTTCTTGTCTTGCACCTTTTTGTGTAGCATCTTCTTGATCAGCATCCTTTTGGTTAGCATCTTCTTGTTCAGCATCGTTTTGATTAGCATCTTTTGGTGTAGCATCTGTTAATTCAGCATCATCATGTCCAGCATCTTTTTGGTTTGTATCATCTTCATTAACGTCTTTTGGTTCAGCATCATCTTGTCCAACATCTTTTTGTGTAGAATCATCTTGTTCAGAAGCATCTTCTTTAAAATTTGTTTGTTCTAGATCATCTTGTCGAGTGTCATCTTGTTTTACATCTTCTTGTTCAGAATTATCTCGTTTTACTTTTCTTTGTTGAGTTCCTTTTCTGTTAGCATCTTCCGGTTCAGTATCATCTAGTTCAGAATTATTTTGTTTAGTACCATGGCTTTCAGTATCTTTTTGTTTTTTACCATTTCGTTTAGTATTTTTTTGTTTAGCATCTTTTTGTACAGCATCTTCTGGATCAGCATCTTTTTGTGTAGCATCTTCTGGACCAGCATCTTTTTGTGTAGCATCTTCTTGTTCAGCATCTTTTTCTCTTGTGCCATAATGTTTAGCATCTTTTTCTTCATCATCATTATCATTATCATTATTTTCCTTTGCAGCATCATCTCTCTCAACCTCTTCTCCTACGACATCTTCTTCAGTCTCCCGCTTTCTGAGAGAATTTCCCCTCTCCTTCTCCTGCAAAACTCTCACAATCCTCGAGACCCTACTCATAAAATCACCATTCAATAACTTATCTGATAAATCCCCCGACCTTGTTCTGTAATTTTCCCCAAATTTCTCCTGTCGTTTTCGCAAATTCTTCCTCAATTTCTCCAATTCCTCGTCTGACTTCTCGATGAATTGTTTCAATTTTCTCTCGCCAAGTGTACTCTTCAGTGCATCCGAGATTTCCAACTGTTTAATGCTCTCGCGAATTTTGCGAATTATTTCCGTATTTCGAACTTGTTGTTTCTGTTGTATCTGTTTGAATTTTGCCAGTGGGGTTGCTTCTTCGTTTTGAACTGTTTCACGCTTTATGGCAAGTGGTCGATGTTGCTTGAGGGAATTTTGTAGATTTTGAAAAATCGTGAACAATTTTATCTTTACTGCTGATAGTTTTTCCTTTAGCTGATCATTTGGAGAGAGAACAGTGGGAATAATTATTGGTGTTAATGTTAATGTTGGGGGTGTTGGATTTTGAGTTTGTAGAGTGTTCGTGCTGCTTTCTAGTGATCGGAAAATATCTCGTACACTTTTACGTGATGTTGGTTTGGTATTTTCGGATGATTTCTCCATTTTTGTGTCTCTTCGTGAACGAGTTTTGAGGGGTTCCTCGTGAAATCCACAAACTTCGAGCTGTTGAAAGAAAAATTGGTTGTATTTTTATGATCTTCGCTTACTTTTCTCTGATGTTTATAATTTTTTTTTTACTTTTTGCTTAAAAACAGTAGTTCTTTTTAAATTTCCAATAAAAATCTATTTTAGCAATATACCTTTAAATTTGGAATCACCCAAAAACCAATGCCTCCAGATGGAAGAATAATAGGGACGTCTTTATCGTCTTTTTTGACAATTGGTTCGAAATCTGGTATCTTATGATCGTTTTCTAATGTCAGAAGTTTATTATTTAAAAGAGTGGACCTGTAAATAATTATTTGCATTATTTAATTTTTTTGTTTACTAATTTTTGCATTCTTTTAGGATTAATTTTTTTTCTGTTTTTAAAAACCTTCAATTTTAATGATTATTAAATTAGTATTAAAATAATTATTAACATTGAAGTAAAGCTAAAGAACGGAAAAATAATATTTTATATTAAGAAACATACTCAGCAAACATTCGATTTGAATTGTCAAATCCTGGCAAAAGAATGTATTCGTCCACTTCCTTGATTTGGAAATCTTTTAATTTTGCTACTATTGCATTTGGTGTTAAATTAATAGCAAAAATTGTGAGCGATCCTTTTTTGTATTTTAAGGAAGGTTTTGTGCATTGGCAGAAGAAATGAATGTGAGTCTCGTTTCTAAATTCAATATTTATGTCTAAAACTTCGGGACCAACCAAATTCTTGTGCAATAACGAAACCCAAAAGTCCTGTTAAAATTTAACACATAATAATAACAACAATTTTTATTTAATTTATATTATAATTCTTTTTTTAGTTATTTTTATTGCTTTTGTTCTTGTTATACACTAAATTACCGGAGTGGCTTTGAATAGATTCGAATCATCGGGCTGTCTCATAAGAACTTGAGCGCCAATTTTTGCAGAATTTCCAAGTCTTCTGGCCCATACGATTGCACCGATAAATTGATTTTTACATTTCTCTTCTTTTGATTCGGCTGGAAATTTTTATTTTCATGAAAAATTTGATTTTATTTTGCCTTTTTTATCTTTATTTTAAATTTTTTTACTTTTTTAAATACCTATAGTTTGACTAATTTTTTTTCTTCAACTAAAACTACAAGAATTAGCGTCTATTTTTCTAGAGAAAATTAATTGGCATTTGAATTTCGCGCCAGAACACTGCGCATGATCTATTGCGCATTTAGCGGGAAATTCAAATTTATAAAACTATTTAACAGCTCTTAGTTAATATTTCTATTGATTGTATTAATAAATAATTTATTTTAGCAATTTTTTAATTGTTATTAATTACTAAAAAGTAGTATTTATTAATAATATTTGTCTTATTTAAATAAATACCTATCCATAAGGGTTTTTTTGCTATTATTTCTCCAGCTGCTTTTTCAAGAGTTGCCTTTTCAGTGAAAAGATTCTCATCACGAATTATCACTTCGTTATTATTCAGTGAGATTTGATCAAAATTTCTGAAATATAAATTAAATAAATAAATATTTGTTATTTAATATTTATTATTTAATTGATGACTTAAATTAGAAAAAAAATTAATTTATAACTTGAAACATTAAAATTTATTTGGATATAAAAATTTTCACTCACGGATGCCAAGTTATTGCGGAAAGTGCAGATCCAATGGAATTGAAATAATCGAGTAAATATTGTTTTTCTTCGTTAGTTTTGAATGCAAGCACATCGGGTCCAATAATGAGACTACTTGAATATCTTGGAAATGCGTTGAGCAATTTTCGTAAATATTTAATTTTTTGTCCCAATTTTTCTGCACGCATATTACATCTGGATTGACATTCTGTATTCAATTTTTGAACGTTAATTTTTTTTTTTTGAAATTAATACATTATTTTTTTAATAATTTTAAAAATTTATTTATACTTTTTGAATTAATTTATTTGGACTGCGAAAATTTAAAGCAACTGCTTTTTTTAATAAATGTTAACTAATAGTAGTTAACTTATTATTAATTTAATAATTAACTATTACAAATTTATTTGTTTATTTATTTGTTTATTTGTTTTTAATTTATTTATATAATATTTTACTATTACCAATTTATTTATTATAATTCCTTAATATTAACAGGTATTTATTTACTTATTTTTATTTAATTTATTTATTTTTCTATTATAATATTAATTAATTAATTTATTATAATAAGTTACTTTTTATTAACAATTCTTATTATTATTATTTATTATTTTATTTTTCTTATTTATTATATTATCAATTTATTTTGGTAGTTATTTATATTTAATTTTCTTTTTTCAGAAAAAGACTGAAGGAGAAAAAGTGATTAACGCTTCTGGAGATGATGGGAAGGAGATCAACAACTAAAGGTAGGATTACAAAAGTTTCTAAAAAGTTTAAAATGAAAAATTTCTTTTTTCTACATATGGAAAAATTATTTTTTGAGAAATATTATTTTTTTTACCATATCCAAGCTGCCAACTTGTATTGTAACCCATTTGATTACTGAGTGCAATTAAATTCCTTGTTTTTAATGCATTATCAATATTTTCATTTGATTGTCCAATGCAGGTGATTAAATTTACTCCCGATTTTTCTGCCCACCGATTAATTGCAGTCAAAATTTTTTCTGTATATATAAAAATATTATATTTTTTTTTAATTAACAATAAGAAAACAATTTTAAAAGTTCGAAATTTTCTGATTAATAAAAATTTGTTTGAAATAAATTTGTCAATTTTTAGTATAATACTCACCATTAAAATCAAGATCGAAATTAGTTTCATTGTTGAGGAGAAATTTTTCTTTTCCAAAAGTAAAAGAATTACTTATTGGTCCAGCAAAACGAACGTAAGCCGGTGAAAATGCTTTTCCTATGTTAATACTTCTTTCCAAATTTGAACTAATTGATTGATTATGAAAATAAATTGCAAAATGTTATTATTTGATTGAACAATAATTTTCTAATTAAATAAATAAATTAAATAATTAGTTAATTAACCAATTAATTGTCAGACTAGCTAATTAATTCACTGACTAATTAATTAACTAATTTATTAATTAGCCGATTAATTAATTAACTGAATAATTAATTAGTTAACTAATTAACTGCTTAATTACCTATTTTATTATTTAACTAATTAACTAGCTAAATAACTATTTAATTAATTAATTTCTTTTGTAGCTAACTAATTAACTAACCACTTTATTAATTAACTAATTTATTAATTAACTGGCAAATTAATTAACTAACTAATTTATTAACTAATTAATATATTAATTAACTGACTCACCTTAAAAAATTGTCTTTCAAATCACCAGAAAAAATCCATTTTGGATCTAACGTAAAACTGAGAAATTTTTCACTACTTACAAAAATTGGTTGCTTTGTATTCAAATTTAAAATCACTTTTTCCGTCAATGCATAGCAAATAATTAAAGAAAAAATAAAAATATTTGCGAATCTTATGTTTTCCATTTTTTTATTTAAGAGTCGAGAAAATTAATTACATTCGAAATTGTTTAATTTATTTTTTCATTTATTTATTATTTAGTTTTTCATTTATTTTTTTACTTATTTTTTCATTTATTCGAAAAAAATGAAAGTTATTTCAATGATAAAATTATTGTCCATCAATTAAATTGAATATATTTCATTTTAATTTTAAAAAGTTTTGATTTAAACAATTTTCCCTCTTATTCTCTGTGAGCGTGAAAACAATTAACACCTGTTTAACGATTGACGATCTTTTTTGTACTGACTTTCTTTGACAATACTTTGAAAAAAGTTTTTTTGTCCTCTCATTGTGTAATTCGAATCTCGTTAATAAATGTTGTGTAAAATTATAAGGAATCTTGGTTGTGACCTCTTTGAAAAATGCAATATTTGCAAAAAGACAATTACTTTTTTCAGAACAAATTTCATTTATGTGGAAAATTTTGGTTACAATCAAATTTTTTAGGGAAAGATGAAAAGAAATGAATGTGAAAATAATAATACTAACAATAACAATTAATTTGTAAATAATATTTTTATTGTTCGACAATTAACAAATAAATAAAATTTCGAGGCCGTAAATTAATTTTTTCAAGAGAACATTATTTTATATTTCGCTGAGATAAGTAAACAGTTTCAAAATAGCAGAGCTTTTCGAAAATTAGTCTTTCTTTTTTAAAAAAGCCATTTTTGTCCAAAAAGTGCCATTTTTTAATTTACAAAGGGAAGAAGATTCTATATTTCAGAGATAAAAAATAAATACTTTCCAAGTAGAAAAATTTTTCGGAAATTAGCCTTTCTTTTGAAAAAATACCATTTTTGTCCAAAAAGAGACATTTTTGAATTAAATTTAATAAAATTAATAATTAGGGGAAACTTAAACTTCGAGAGCATTATAATTTTTCAAGGGAAAAGTATTTTATATTTCAGAGATAGGCCCTTTTTCCAAAAAATGAAATTTTTGTTCAAAAAGGGCCATTTTTCAATAAATTTAATTATTCGGTCAAACTTAATCTTTGAGACTATTTTATTTTCACAAGAAAAAATTATTTTATACATCAAGGATGAAAAATAAATCGTTTCCAAGTGGTCCAGCTGTTTGGAAATCAATCATGGTTTCAAAGTGCCATTTTCAGCCAAAAAGTGCAAATTTTTAATAAAATTATTAATTACGATGAAATTAAGTATCGAGACCATTTTTTTTGCATAAAGAAATATTATTTTATATTTTAAGGATAAATATAAAAATTGTTTCCAAGTAGCCTGACTTTAAAAATGGTTTCTTATTTTTAAAAAAGTGCCAATTTTGCCCAGAAGTGCCATTTTTTAATAAAATTAATAATTGCGACGAAATTAAGTATCGAGGACATTTTCTTTTCTCAAGGAAAAATTATTTTATATTTTAGAGATGAATAAATAATTTCCAAGTAGCAGAGTTTTTTTTCAGAAATTAGCCTTTTTGAAAAGCTGACATTTTTTTTCCAGAAAGTGCCATTTTTTTGTAAAATTTGGCGTCGAGACAATTAAATTTACTAAGGGAAATTTGTTTTCTATTTCGGTGGCGAATTGTAACAAGTTTTTTAAGTAGCCCGTCTCTTTAGAAATTAGGCCTTTTTACCCAAAAAGTGCCATTTTTTAAAAAATTTAATATTTTAAATTAAATGTTATCGAAACCATTTTCTTTTATGAAGAAAAAATTATTTTATATTTCAGCGATGAATATTATGTTTTTCGGTGCTACATTTTTTATTTAAAAATTTTTTTTTCCGTTTGAAATCACATTTCTTTTTAAGAACCGGGAAAGAGAGACACAGAAAGAGTGTCCATTTTTTTTTAACTCGCTGATATATTTTTCTACTAGAAGTGAATTATTGAGAAATCATAAATTTTTTCGATATCACGTACATATAAGTATACGATACAAACGAATACTTTCATATCTCGAGTAATTCTCGAAAACTGCAATTAAACAGCACCTATGACACTTACCTACTTAGAAACAGAAAAAAAAATGTAATCGAGTTGCTCTTACATTCCAGTGACTTATATATTATAGTTTCACATATTTTTGTCGTGATTTTATGTGTCGCGTTATGTTCGAAAATTATCGAGAGTATTTTTTTTGTAACAATAATTTAAAATTGTATTTTTTAAAAATAAAAATTTTACTTTACAAATATTTTACTTTATATATTTTATTTAATATATATTTTTTTTATTTTTATTTTAAATATTATGATTTTAAATTACTGTAAAAAAATAAAGTAAAAGTAACGAAGGAAAGAATAAAGAAAGAATATAAAAGAAAGTAAACGATTAATAATTAGTTGTTCGGGATTGTAAATTGTTTAACCAATTATTATAAATTGAATCAATTAACGATACTTGGAAAAAAATTATCAAAATTTTCTTTTATCTTCAAAATTGACTCACGTCTTTACACAGTTATCTTTTGTTTAAATATAATAAAGTTAATTTTCGACTAAATTGTCGGCTACTGGTATTATTTTTTCGATATTTTATCTCTTACGTTATTTACTCTCGTTACTAGAATAAATATTATTTTCCCTTTTTTTTAAGAATTCGAGTCTCTTTTACAAATCGATTAGAGAAAGTCTTTGTTTTCCTATTATATGAGAGAGAAAGAAAAATATAATTAAATATCGTTCGTTCGTTATTTCAATTAATTTTTCAATTCTTATGAATTGGTATAATTATCTAATTAAGATTTTCGGTTTTCTGTTCATTTTTCAACACTGAGTATAATTAAAATTAGAAAGTATTTCTTGATTTCGAAACAAGTAGCAAATCAAAATTTGATTCGATTTTTAATTCATTTGTACAATTATTTTAATTAAATTGTCCGCTAATTAATTACTTAATAATTAATAAAAAAAAGTATTTCAATGATTCTTTTTTTATTGAACGTTTAAAAAAAAATACTGAAATTTTCGAATAAATTAAATATTCATTATTTTTCTAGTGACGCTTCTATTAAGAAACATTTTTTTGACACAAAAAATTGAAGGAAAAAAAAGCAATTAGTAATTATTGGTTATTAATAATTAATTAAATTAATAACGCGCACGATTTTTGAAATCAGTGATAAAAGAATGCTTGTAATAATAAATTGATAGAAAAGAATGTACATACATATATATATATTTTGTATATGTATGATAGAAGAAAAAGTAATTGACACCAATTGAATGTCGAAGCTATTTAAAACGATATGTTGTTAAGTTAATTTATTAAAATTAAAGCAGGAAACCTTCCTTCGAGATAATAAATATTTAAATTAGAACTAGTATCGCAAGGTCCTTGGGTCATCCACGAGTATATTGGAACATTATCTCTGCTCCTTACTTTACGCCGATTTTTACACTAGATATTGCATTAAACACACTCACACACAAAGTGCAAAATATATATTAAGAAAAATAAATATTTCAAAAAATTAATTTTTTTCCACTCTCTTCAAAATGGAAGATAATTAATTGTGTTAAACTACTGATTGACATTCACAATTCATATTTTCTTATGGAGAGAGAAAAAAAATATACCATATTTGACCTAAATTTTAGGTTTGTCGGTAGTAAAATTCTTTTCACCTGGAAATATTTATTTAAATTTTTAAAATTGTATATTTAAAATTATATTTTGTAATTTCTCAGGGTTGCTGCGCTTCTATCCTTTTCAAATTCCCTGACTTTTTCAGGTTTTTCAAATTAAAAATCGGAATTTTTTTCAGGTTTTTAAAACTACGTTTAATTATTAATAAGAAAATTGTTGGAAACCTCAAGAATTCGATTATTTTTAAAAGAAGCATAATTCTTCGCAAAAATCCAATTATGTTTCAAAACTTTCAAAAATTCTAGTCAAAAATTAAAAAATCTTTATAAATAATAAAATTTTTCTTTGATATCCAATTATTTTCAGAAAAATTTTAATAATATTCTTATCAGAATTTGAATAGTTATTAATATACAACATTTCTATCAAATTTCTGGAAAAATGCAAATACTTAAAAAAATTGTATTAAAATGTTTTTGAAGAATTAAATTATTATTTAAAAATTTCTTGATTCTTGATGAAAAATTCAATTTTAAAAAAAGTTAAATTATTTAATAAAATGTTTATTTTTAGAGCGAAATAAATGAATTCTCGTAGAATTTTCAAATAAATAAATATTTTTGAATATGATGTTCAATTACAATCGAAAATTTTTACTAAAATTTTATTTTTAAATCAATATTTATTAGAAAATTCTTGCAAGAAATCAATTATTTAACTATAAAAATAAATAATTTATTAAATAATTGAATGTTTTTTAACATTGAATTTTTATAACAAATTTTATCAGAGATTTAATTATCATGTTTCTTATTATTATTTGTTGTCAAGAGAAAAATTTTAAAAAAATTTACCAATAATTTTATTTATCGAGAAATTCGATGAAAATTTTGTATATTAAAAATAATTGAAATTTTGCCAAGAATATTATTAATATTTGACAAAAATAATTGAATTTCGGAGAAAAATATTATTTATAAAGACAATTTAAAGTTTGATAAGAATTTTTGTAAATTTTCAAATATAATTGGATTTTTGCGAAGAATTATATTAGGTTTGAAAATAATTGATTTCTTCAGACTAATTTTATTAAACTTTCGGTTTAAATAATTAAATTGTTTCGTGAAATTTTTCTCAAAAAGCAAACATTGAAAGTAATTGAATTTTAAAACATTTTTGAAATCAATTAAATTTCGACGAAGAGTTTTAATAAAATTATATTGAAAAAAATTAAATAGTCACAAGAGAATTTAATTGAAATTTTTGAAAATAATTTAATTCTTTGAAGAATAAATAATAAAAAATAAGAAACATAATTTAATTTCTGAGAAGAATTTTACTTTTTCTAAAAATAATTGAATTTCTCCAATAACTAAAATTCTTCTGTCCATTATTTTTAAATAATTAATTTTAAATATATATTAAAAATTTTTAATAATTTAAGACGAATTTTGGTTAGTTTTTTTTAAATCTAGGTTTTTAAATTTTTTAATGAAATTCATTTAAAATTAAAGTTTTAGAAAATTTGAAATGAAAATATTTTTAAGTTCATTTAATTATAAAAATTGTAATTCCAACTCTTTTAAAATTGAATTAATTTTGAATTATTTAAGTAAAACTAGATTTCAAAAATAAATTTTCCAGAATTTCGATCAAAATTCCCTGACTTTTCCAGGTTGCGTGGCAACCCTGCTTCCAAAAAATAGTTTCAATCATCAATCCGTTAAAGTAGTTATATTGTTGAACACGCTGTTAATATTTCACACCATATACATTAAAACATACAAACTATATGTCACTAAATTTCATTGTGCAAACACACCAAACTCCATTTTTAGAAATTAACAGTCATTGTCAGTATTAAAATGATTTGTATGCTTCTTATTGATTTTTAAAAAATTATGTACGGTTTGACGTAATTTAGTCTGCTTTCGATGGACGTTAATAAACGTGAAGCACAGTTGAGAAAAATTGTCCCAAAAAATAATTTTGAAATTTATTTTACGTCTGTTGTGGTTTTTATGGTTCTTATGGTCATTGAAACAAGTGTGTTGTTGAAACAATAGATGTAGTTTTTTTCCAATAATTATAATGATTTTCTTGTACTTTGTTGATAGCGAGATGCAAACAAGAACAAAGTGAACTTGTTTTTTAATTTACAAATCTAAACTTCGGCTTCTTTACAAATTTTCCTCTGAGCTTGACTGTAATTACTTCGAGCAGAAAAACAATAAAAGAAAGAGAGTAGCCGAAGATTAGTACAAAAAGTAACACTGGTAACAGTTTCTCCTTTTCGATTACTTCGGGTTTATATAAGTTACTCTGCAAATGTTGATCATCTTCGTAAAGTTCTTGAAGTAATCCAAAACTTGAGGCTTTTAAAATTATTTCATGGTAGTGATCGACATGCGGTGAATAAGGGTTTATTTTTAATGTAACAAATCCACTGAGAATATTTTCAGGCAGTATTTTTACATTGATACTACCGTATTTAGATTGATATTTTTTGATCTCGTGAGCTGCGTTCAAAATAAGACACGTGACATTTCGATTTTGAGCCAGAATTTCCAAACAATAGTCTCCTTGAGAGTTTGGAAACACTGTCGATCTGTTTATCCAGCGTTGAATATCGAGACTTCCATCGATTTTTAATACATTCTGCGGAAGCTTCTCGAGCATTGGTGTTAATGACGATTGCATAAGTTCCTTAAGAGATGAAATTTCTGCAGGTGCTCGAAAACCAATGTCGAGAATTACCGAATAGATGTAACTCGAATAGAAAAGACAGGCAATTAATAGAGAGCCGAAAATTATTCGTTCTGTTAAACTATCAGGCACTTCGGGACTGAACATTCCGATTACGATTTGACTGATGTTCAAAGTTTGCCACGTACTTTTTCGGAATTTTAAAAGATACGCCATCAGTCGTATAATGCCGATCAAACCAATTGTCGCTAGCAACATATAACAAAGTTCTATTGAAACAACAATATCATTTGTTTGTTTTGCTTCCTTCGGAACAACAGCTTGGATGTAGATATGTCTTAGAATTTTAGGCGCCAATTGATGATCACATTGCTCACAATTGATAATAGTCTGGAAATTTAGTATCATTTCTGGATGTATTTCAAAAAATTGTTTCATATATTTTCTTGTTAATTGAACTTGTTCGTGATAATTTTTAGCAAAGTTCGTTTTACCATAAGGTAATAACAGTTGTATTAGATTGGGTTTGAAATTTATTTCGTGTTGTAAAATATTTAGCAATTTTGTTGAAAATTTATAGTCGTATTCGGATGAATCGTTAGCTGGTTGGCAGATAAAGTTCATTTTGTGACCATTCATATCGTGAAGCTTATTTGGAAACCAGTGGAATTCTGATGGTACCTCTTCCAAGGTGATGTCGTGAAAAAATGGGTTTAATTTATATAACACTGGTGTCACTGAAGGACTTGATTCGATTCTTTTTTGCAATTGTTGATTATCGTAGGATAGTAAACTAACGTCTAAGAAGTACCTTCGCCAAAACTGGTACAAAATATTTTTGATGCCGCCTTGAGTCATGTGAAAAGAGTTTAATACTAGACACTTTGGTGTCAATGATCCCAGTAAATAATTTTTTGATATGACAAAATTGTAAAATTCGTAAAAGGTAAATTCATCTTTCCATTGTAAAATAAAGAGTGTAGTACTTTTTGGTTGGCTAAGTAACTTTATTTGTAATTTTGTAAAATTGTTGTCAATCATGTCATTGTATCCAATAGTAAAAGATGGGAAATGCGAATTTACTGTTCTCCTAAGAGAATCAATTATTGGATCCATATTGTTTGCTGAGTCGTCCAAGATGAACGCTACCTGATGCACTTTAGATTCTTCGTTAAGATACTTTATCAAACCATCAATGTAATTACTTGTTAAAGACAATGTTAATATTTCTTTCCAAAAAATAACACTTAAAAAGTAAATGCCAAAAAACTTCATTGTGAAGAAACGCAGCTTACTTCACATTTAGAAATAAACTAAAACTATTGGGGTTAAAATATATTTTTTTCTTATTGGTTTTGGAAAAGCTCTTATGTTTGACATATTTGACATATTTATAATAGAAACTTTTCTTTTTGAAAACATTTTTTGAGGTACGTTAATAAACATGAGTGTGAAGCATACTTGAGAATAATTTTTCTCCAAAATAATTTTAAAACTTTTTTTGTCATTGTTTGTAAGTTGGTTGCTATGGTTATTAATATAAGTGTTTGCTAAAAAATATCGACAGTTTTTTTTTTTTTAATAATCATTATGATATTCTTGTACTTTGTTGACATTGTGAGTTGTTATCTAGTTAAATAATTGAATACACATTTAGCTAAAGATTAAAAATTAATTTGAAATAATTTAAAAAAACGTTATAATTGTAAAGTAATTAAATAATTGTTAAATAATTGAAAAGTAAATTCTAAGTTTAAAAATTTGATTGCTTAATAATTGAAAAAGTCCTTAATAATAATTGGAAAAATGAATTAAATTATAAATGTTTCTTTTAAATGTATAAAAGAGAAATTAATTTACAAATGCAGGGAATAAATTGAACACGTTAGAGATTAATGATCGTTGCGTGCAAAAAGATATCACTTTTGCAAGTGAAAAATACCACTTTACACATTATAGAGATTGTCTCTTTGAAAAATATTTCGATTCCTTTGAATAATATTTTCAACTATAGTAATGCGGCTGAAAATTAAAAAAAAACCGTAAACACTTGGACCGAAAATTAATTTTACTTTTATAAAATAAAATATGTCAAAAATAAATAAATGAATGTTAAGAAATGAAATAAAAAATTAAGAAAATTAAAAATTGTAAAGAAATAAAAAAATATGAAAAGTTAAAAATTAATAGAAAGAAAAGGAAAAAATGAGATATTTTAACTATAGCCAAAGAGGCCATATTGACAAGGACGATGACAACTGAAACTTACGTCTTTTTCTGACGTAAATCTGAAGAATGAAAAGATGAAGAATCGAGTTTGTGATTCTGCAATTTGCATTTTCTTAACTACCATAAATTGCCATGATATTGCCAATATCGAATAATAAAAGTTGATATAATGTGCGGATTATATAACAATATATAAATATGTAATAAAGCACACATGTGATTTGTGTAAATAAATAATTTTTTTCCTACTTTATAGCAAAAAAAAAAAAAAAAAGATAATTTCCCTTTTTGATGAAATTGGATATAATGAGTTCTTAATAAATGCGAAAAAGATTTCTTAGTTTATGTACAAAAAGCTTTTCTGTCGAATTTCACCAAATGAAGAATTATTGTTGGGGAAAATTTGTAGAATTGTAGAATTAGCCTTAAAGACCTTAATTTTTAAGTCAAGTTTTTAGAAAACTGTTATTGTAAAACAACCCTTTAAACTTAGTTCTTTAAGGGTAATTCCACAAATTTGATAAAATTTACATCGTACCATATTGTTAAAAAACATAAGACTGAGTCTACAATTGAAAAATATTTCCGCAGTTTTTTTTTTATTTTTTTTTTTTGTTTCGATAATAGAGAAAAAGGTTCATTTCCTATTTATGTGGAATTTAGTGCGAATTATGCTTAGTCATGATATGTGTATACACTTACCATCATCAGACTTGGAGCGAGATAAGTTGTTTTTAACGATCACGCTTTCCTTTTCCGTCATAATGTCTTGCAGCTCCTGGACCTCCATTTCAATGGCATTTTAACTTTCCTCCTTTAAAAGAATTTACATAAGTTGACAGTTACAGATCGCGCGATCATTTCAATGTGCATATCTATATCTTTATCCATATTCTTTTTTCTTCTTTTTCTTCTTCTTTTTTTTCCCTTTTATTTCCTTTTCTTATTTTGTTTCTCTGCAATTTCACATTCTTCAATATAAACGCACTATCACGCGATTATTATATATCAATTCGTCAGTCTAATTTTTTCTCACAATTTTTAATTGTTATAATTATAATATAATTATAATTTGAAAAATTAATTTAATTGTTAGAATTATAATATAATTATAATTTAAAAAATCAACCTAATTATAGTAAATGTACTCATTTTTAACCCTCCACTCTTTGTCACATTTATTAAAAAGAAAAATTCCGTCTTCCCTTAGGAAAGACATAAAAAAATAAAAAAAAAAAAATTTTTTTTGTAAACAATCCTTTATGTTGTGAAAGAAAATTAATTTGATTCAAATAAATATTTACTTGAATTGAATAAAATTTAGTAACTCTAAATTTGAATATGGAAAAATGTTTATCAATTTTATTAATAACTAACTTTTTGTTGATCGGAAAAATTTGTTAATTTAAAAGCAAAAAAAAAATCAGTCACTAATTCAAATTTGTGAACATTTCTATAATAATTCGAATTTGTTGAGTATATGTCAATGGTATTTTTTCAAATATTTGAAATTATAGAAACGATTCAGTTTATAAACTTATGTAATTCGAGTGTAAATATTTAATTATTAATTTATAGTCGGATATTTGAATTAAATAATTTTTTTTCACTGTTTAACCAAAAATTTATGATAGAAATTGTTGAAAATAATAATAAGAAGAATAAGAATAATAATAATAATAACAATAATTGTAACAACAAATTTCGTTTGTTAATACATAATTTATTTTAATTCATTAAAATTCATTTATCGTGATATTTCATTTTTTATTTTAGGGTAACCACTTTTTTTATGAAAAAAAAATTCCCGGTGATAAAGAAAAAGTCAAAAATTATTTTCAAGATTTAAGATCAATTATTATATTCTGACAAAACTAATATTTATTTTCTAATTCAATTATTTTTTCATATATTTTTCTTAAAGTTCCTTATAAATTTAATTATATTTAAAAAAAAT
This sequence comes from Leptopilina myrica (nomen nudum), assembly GCA_032872475.1. Lineage (NCBI taxonomy): Eukaryota > Metazoa > Arthropoda > Insecta > Hymenoptera > Figitidae > Leptopilina > Leptopilina myrica (nomen nudum). Next base: position 43,286,928 of record CM065462.1, on the reverse strand, counting down.
TCACGTAAGACTAAAATATTTGTAAAATCCACTTGTAACAAGACAATTTCTTGAAAATTTTTCAATTAAACAAATATTTAAAAATATAAATAATTTCAACAAAAAAATGTAAATATAAATGGTTCAAAATACTAATTTGAAATAATGTAAAAATTTTTCAATTTAACAAATATTTGAAAATATAAATAATTTCAAAAAAAAAATGTGAAGAAAAAAAATCTGAAATATATGTAATTTAATTTTTTCGCTTAGAATTCTATTAAAATTTTCGAAAATAATTTTATCGTTTTGAAGAATTTTTTGGAAATTTTGTGAAAATAAATTAATTTTCTTTTGGGATTTCATTTTAAATTGTATATATATTAAAGATAGTTACATTCTTATAATTGATTTCTACAATGAGGAAACTTTATTGAAATTAAATTGAAAATAATTGAATAATTCCTGTGAAGAATTTTATTAATTTTTTTTTCTGAAAACAATTCAATTGTTTCAATCTTTATTATTAGAATTTCATTAAAGTTAATTTTTTTCCAAATTTTTTATCTGAAATTATTTAATAATATTTCAGATGATTTTTGAAAATAAAAAATTTTGTAATTTACATATTTAACATTAAAAAGAGATTTAAAAAATTTTATTTTCTTGAAAAACGTTTCGTATTTATATGAAGATTACGAAAAAGTTTCTCCGAAAAAAACGATTTGAAATTTTTCAATTTTGAATATATTTGATAAAAAACATAATTTTTTCAGGCACTTTTAAAATATTTTGAAATGGCTTAAATTAAGTTTAAATTCTAGCTAGACTATATGTAAGTCTGACATTCTTTATAGAAATAATTTTTTTTTTTTGAAAAATGTGATTAAAATCACGAAAAATAATTATTTCGGGCACTTTTAAATTATTTTGAAATTCCTTAAATTAAGTTTAAATCCTCGACTATCTATGTAACACTCCCATTCGTCAGACTTTTATAAAAAATACTATTTTATTTCAAAAATGTGATTAAAATCCCAAAAAATAATTTTTTCGGGCAATTTCAAAATATTTTGAAAATATTGAATGAATATATATAAATATAAATATTAAATGCATTAAGATTAAATTCTAGACTATACCTATGTAAAACTCCCGTTCGTCAGACTTTTATAAAAATACTATTTTTTTTCAAAAATGTGATTAAAATCCCAAAAAATAATTTTTTCGGGCACTTGCAAAATATTTGGAAATTTAATTTTTTTTTCGGGACTCTTCTAAAAAGTGGGTCTTGTTGTGTAGGATTTAGGCTTTAGTTTGAGCCTAATTAGAAGTTTCTATCACTTTAGGTTTTGAAGAAAATCTCAAAAACACGTTTTTTAGGCTTTACCCCCACTTTTCTTGAAATCTTGCAGTGTTTCGCAATTTTCGTAATTAGAAATCGTGTTTAGAGAAAAAAATTCAAAAATAAAATCGAAAAAGTCTGGTATTTAAAAATTGTTTTTTTAAAAAATCGTATTTTGTGGCCTTTTTTCTTTAGAGGAAAACTTTTGTAGAATTCCTCAAAGAGTGGATCGTTTGTGTGTGTGTGTGTGTTTATATATACGGATCAACGGCCTCAGCGACGTCATCACCGACCGAGTTTGTGTCAAAACGACATCGTTGTTGTTTCACTGTGAAAACAAGAAAAATCCAGATGTCGCTTCTGACAATTCTATTCTCTCCCTCCTCTTTCTCTTTTTTTTCCATCCTTCATACTATATTTATTACACTTGTTTCTAACCAAACGTTTGTTTTTCTCTCTCTCTCTCTCTCTCTCTCTCTTTGCTAAATATAGTATAGTAATATATACAGTAGATATTTGTACAAGATTTATTATCTCTCTCTCTCTCTGTTTTTTTTTTCTTTCTGGGGAAAAATCGGCAATCGTTGTCTTGAGAGCAGAACGATTAAGGCGCCAGGCGCCGTTTACCGGAAGTCGCTCTCTCCGCCCTCTTCACACGGAACTTGCGAATTATCATCATTTTCTCCTTAGTTTTCTTTTCTTTAACCAATCTTTTAACCAAAAAAAAAAAAAAAAAAGTGCACCACACATACAGTTGCGGCCTCTCCAGACTAAAGGCCGAGTTTCGAGAGTGATCGATCTATCGAAAAGTTGGTCGATTTTCGATAGAAATGGTTTTAGTGGAGGTTTTTTATTTTTTGGATCAAGTTACTGTTTGCTGTTATTACTACTATTGTTATTCTTATTATTATCGTTGTTTTTATTATTGTTATGTTATTATTATTGTTTTTATTATTATTGTTTTTATTATTATTTTTATTATTATTATTATTACTATTGTTGTTCTTGTTGTTGTTATTATTTTGTATCGACTGTGATGCACTGTGTGTCGCGCGTACAAAACAACTCTCGCTCAAAGTCCGAGCCGGCAGAAAGCGGTCGCTCTACTGTCGTCTGCAATCATGGGAATGGCCGATAGTCGCGAGACAAGCGTGTGGGGACGAGTACGTATATCGCGATATAATATATAAATACGCGTAACATTGCAAAGCGTCGCGAGCGAATTTTTGTTTTTTTTTTAATTACCACCTTTTTTGTACCCCAAAAAGAAGGGGAAAAAAATACCTTAAGGGAGTTTTCTGGAGCCGAATTAATAAAAAAAAATTCCCACCTTTTTTAAAACTTGTATTATTGCAAAATAAACAGTCCAGGGAAATAATTACTTCTTTCTATTTATTCCCCTAGGGCGAAAATGAGGTATTTTACCCCCTAAGGTTCGAAAAAAGGCCGTTTTACAAAATTTTAAAAAGATTTAATTTTATTAAATCTTATTAAATCAAAATTTGTTATAATTAGCATAATGTTTTATCTTCTTTATAAAATCTTTACTAATTCGTTTATAATAATAATTTATTACAGAAGGAGTTGACTATTTGGTTCTTTCATAATTTTAGTTTGTAACTGAATTCAGGATTTACTTTTAGGCGCAGAAAAAATTTTGGTTTTATAAAATAGTTGATAATTTGAGAAATATTTTAGTTTCCGCAAATTTTTTTTTTAATAATTTAATTTTTAAGGAACATTCTCAAAAAATATTAAAAATAATTGAATATTAGTAAATAGTAGAAGTAGTAATATAGTAATAGTTTTAGTATCAACTAGTACTTTTCTATTATACTATAAAAAATATTTGGTAGAGTATATTTTTAAATTCTTGTTTTTGCGAAGTTTATTTTTTATTTTTAAACTTGAGATATGATTTTGCGGCGAAAAAAAAATTGTCATACATTAAAAGATATTGCATATATATATGTAAAATTAGTTTTTTTTTTGTTTATTCAAGTGTCACATTAATTTACAAATCAAAATGATGAATACTATAATTATTGTCAATTTCAAAATGTAAATACATAAAAATAAAATTTTCTTTATCTCTCAACCTGATGACCTTCAGTTGACTTTCACGCGATAAGAAGAGGAACTTTCGTCTTTTCATCTATGTTTAAACATTTGTTTAAAAAAAAAAGTATTTTATTATTTTTTTTTACATTTGATAACATTTTTAATTTATTTTTGTATTCTTTCTATATAATAATTTGTTAATGACATTTTAATTTTTGTTTATATTCAATAATATTTTTTCCGTTTTTCTCGTATTTTGCATTATTTTCTATTTTTTAATGTGTAATAATTTATAATAATGTTTAAACAATAATTTGATAAATTGATTTTTTAGTTTTTTTTGAATGATGGTGAAAATAATTTATTAAATTTATATAAATTTATTATTTAAACTTATTTTTAAAAATTTATCAGGATTGCCACGCTTCTAACCTTTTTAAATTACCTGACTTTGTCACAAAAAGAATTTCATTCAAATTTTTGAAAATAATTTAATTCTTTGAAGAATAATTAATAAAAGTTGAAAAAAAATAATTGAATTTCTGAGAAGAATTTTACTTTTTCTAAAAATAATTGAATTTCTCCAATAATATATGTATTTGCTTCAAAATTCAATTTTGTTTTAGTGCTTTAACTAAAATTCTTCTATAAATCCGATATTTTTAAAGAATCAATTAAATATATATTAAAATTTTTTTTATAATTTTATGAGAATTTTATTTATTAAGATTTTTTAAAAATCATAAGGTTTTTCAATTTTTTAATGAAATTCATTTAAAATTGAAGTTTTGGAAAATTTTGAATGAAAATATTTTCAAGTTCATCTACTTATAAAAATTGTAATTTTAAAATTGAATTAATTTTGAATTATTTAAGTAAAACTAGATTTCAAAAATAAATTTTCCAGAATTTCGATCAAAATTCCCTGACTTTTCCAGGTTGCGTGGCAACCCTGCTTCCAAAAAATAGTTTCAATCATCAATCCGTTAAAGTAGTTATATTGTTGAACACGCTGTTAATATTTCACACCATATACATTAAAACATACAAACTATATGTCACTAAATTTCATTGTGCAAACACACCAAACTCCATTTTTAGAAATTAACAGTCATTGTCAGTATTAAAATGATTTGTATGCTTCTTATTGATTTTTAAAAAATTATGTACGGTTTGACGTAATTTAGTCTGCTTTCGATGGACGTTAAAAAATGTGAAGCACAGTTGAGAAAAATTGTCCCAAAAAATAATTTTGAAATTTATTTTATGTCTGTTATGGTTGTTATGGTTCTTATGGTCATTGAAACAAGTGTGTTGTTGAAAACAATAGATGTAGTTTTTTTCCAATAATTATAATGATTTTCTTGTACTTTGTTGATAGCGAGATGCAAACGAGAACAAAGTGAACTTGTTTTTTAATTTACAAATCTAAACTTCGGCTTTTTTACAAATTTTCTTCTGAGCTTGACTGTAATTACTTCGAGCAGAAAAACAATAAAAGAAAGAGAGTAGCCGAAGATTAGTACAAAAAGTAACACTGGTAACAGTTTTTCCTTTTCGATTACTTCGGGTTTATATAAATTACTCTGCAAATGTTGATCATCTTCGTAAAGTTCTTGAAGTAATCCAAAACTTGAGGCTTTTAAAATTATTTCATTGTAGCGAACGACATGCGGTGAATAAGGGTTTATTTTTAATGTAACAAATCCACTGAGAATATTTTCAGGCAGTATTTTTACATTGATACTACCGTATTTAGATTGATATTTTTTGATCTTGTTAGCTGCGTTCAAAATAAGACACGTGACATTTCGATTTTGAGCCAGAATTTCCAAACAATAGTCTCCTTGACCGTCTGGAAATACTGTCGATCTGTTTATCCAGCGTTGAATATCGAGACTTTCATTGTTTTTTAATACTTTCTGCGGAGTCTTCTCGATCATTGGTGTTAATGACGATTGCATAAGTTCCTTGAGAGATGAAATTTCTTCAGGTGCTCGAAAACCAATGTCGAGAATTACCGAATAGATGTAACTCGAATAGAAAAGACAGGCAATTAATAGAGAGCCGAAAATTATTCGTTCTGTTAAGCTATCAGGCACTTCGGGACTGAACATTCCGATTACGATTTGACTGATGTTCAAAGTTTGCCATGTACTTTTTCGGAATTTTAAAAGATACGCCATCAGTCGTATAATGCCGATCAAACCAATTGTCGCTAGGAACATATAGCAAAGTTCTATTGAAACAACAATATCATTTGTTGGTTTTGCTTCCTTCGGAACAACAGCTTGGATGTAGAAATGTTTTAGAATTCTAGACGTCAATACATGATAACGTTGCTCATAATTGAGAACAGTGTTGAGATTTAGGAACATTTCTGGATTTACTTGATAAAGTATGTTACTAAATTGTTCTCTTAATAAATCTAGTTGGTATTGTTTTTTAGCAAAGTGCGTTTTACCATAAGGGAATAACAGTTGTATTAGATTGGGTTTGAAATTCATTTCGTGTTGTAAAATATTTAGCAATTTTGTTGAAAATTTATAGTCGTATTCGGATGAATCGTTAGCTGGTTGGCAGATAAAGTTCATTTTGTGACCATTCATATCGTGAAGCTTATTTGGAAACCAGTGGAATTCTGATGGTACCTCTTCCAAGGTGATGTCGTGAAAAAATAAGTTGAATTTATATAACACTGGTGACACTGAAGGACTTGATTCGATTCTTTTTTGCAATTGTTGATTATCGTAGGATAGTAAACTAACGTCTAAGAACAACATTCGCCAAAACTGGTATAAAATATTTTTGATGCGATTTTGACTCATGAGAAAAGAGTTTAACACTAGACACTTTGGTTTCAATGATTCCACAAAATAACTTTTCGATATGACAAAGTTGTAAAATTCGTAAAGGGTAGATTCATCTTGCCATTGTAAAATAAAGAGTGTAGTACTTTTTGGTTGTCTGAGTAACTTTTTTTGTAATTCTGTAAAATTGTTGGCTTTCATGTCATTGTATCCAATAGTAAAAGATGGGAAATGCGAATTTACTGTTCTCCTAAGAGAATCAATTATTGGATCCGTATTGTTTGCCGAGTCGTCCAAGATGAACGCTACCTGATGCACTTTAGATTCTTCGTTCAGATACTTTATCAATCCATGAAAATAATCACTTGTTAAAGACAATGTTAATATTTCTTTCCAAAAAATAACACTTAAAAAGTAAATGCCAAAAAACTTCATTGTGAAGAAACGCAGCTTACTTCACATTTAGAAATAAACTAAAACTATTGGGGTTAAAATATATTTTTTTCTTATTGGTTTTGGAAAAGCTCTTATGTTTGACATATTTGACATATTTATAATAGAAAAATTACTTTTTGAAAACATTTTTTGAGGTACGTTAATAAACATGAGTGTGAAGCATACTTGAGAATAATTTTTCTCCAAAATAATTTTAAAACTTTTTTGTCATTGTTTGTAAGTTGGTTGCTATGGTTCTTAAATGTTTGCTAAAAAAATTACGATAGTTCTTTTCAATAATTTTTATGACATTCTTGTATTTTGTTGACATTGTGAGTTGTTATCTAGTCAAATAATTGAATACACATTTAGCTAAAGATTAAAAATTAATTTGAAATAATTAGGAAAATACGTAATAATTGTAAAGTGATTAGTTTGTTAAATAATTGAAAAGTAAATACTAAATTAAAAGGTAAATTTTAAGTTGAAAAATAATTTTTATTCGGAAAATTAATTTTCAACTTAGAATTCACTTTTCAACTTAGAATTCACTTTTCAACTTAGAATTTATCTAAAGCAATTCTTTCAAAATTAAATGAATTTTAAAATATTTAAGTAAAATTAGATTTCAAGAATGAAACTTTCCAGGACTTTGATCGAAATTTCCTGACTTTTCCAGGTTTTTTCATTTTTTATAAAATTCCCTGATATTTCCAGGTTGCGTGGCAACCCTGTTTATTTTTTTAGATTTTTAAAATTTTATTTTTGTTGAAATTAATTTATTTTAATAAATAATATATTTAATGATTAGTTTTATTTTTTTTCAGTCGTCGAGTGTCCTGCAGTTGTTTCGACAGGCCTTCAAGTTCTAGTTGGTTTTTTAATTTTCGTTTGTAACAAATAAGAAGAGAAAAAAAATAAGTTTCTATGATGTTCGTTTGTAAGAATATAACGATCAAAACTTATTCTCTCAGCATTATTCCTTTTGGAAATAGTTTTTTAAAATTTCTATTTATTTTATTTTGTATTTCACAAATTAAACCGTAGGTCATAATTCAAGTTTTTTAGTAACAGTGTAAGAAGGGGTATTTTTCGAGTTTTCTTTTTTTTACACCCGTGCAAGAGTGAAAGACGTTCAACAGGGGCAGAATAGTAGACGCGTCGAGAACGTTGCAAATTCGATTGGAAATTATCGCATATTTACTTTTAAATTAAAGTATAGCTTGGAAGTAGAGTGGGAAATATTTATTTTTTGCTAAATTATTATTATTATAGTATTCTTTTTTAGTATTTAAGTATTGTTTTAGTATTTTAGTATTGTTTTAGTATTTAAGTATTGTTTTAGTATTTTAGTATTGTTTTAGTATTTTCGTATTGTTTTCTTCGTTTTCGATACTTCGGTAGAACAAAATATTTCATTGTCGAGTGCGACGCGCCACGAGCGCTTTTTCCGCGAACTAAAAACTCGATTCTCCTTCTCCCGTTGATAAGCATCGCTCCCTACATTACCGACAGAATTATTTGACGTTTAAGGAAATAACGCAGCGGCACACCGCATACACAGTTCGAACGTCGTCCGTGTACTATCATCACCCCTCTACCTTATAAAATAACAAGAGAGAAGAGAAAAAAAATACAAGTCTCTGTGAATGTTTTGAAAAAAAAAATTGACACTAAAATATTGAATGTTATCGCAAGTATATTTAATCAGTGATTCAGTGCAAGAGTGAATTGAACCTAATAGGTGTGTGTGTGTGTGTGTATGTGTCAGTGTCAAGAAAATTTTTCATTGCTAACAGTATTTTCTTTTTCTTATTTTTTCCTTTTTGATAATCAGTGCCACATGCTTGTGAGCCTCGGCCCCTCTTTGGCTTGGATATAAAATCGGATAATAAATGATGAGACATTGGCGGTAAAGGAATAACAATTGGGTATGTAGTTTCGTATTTTTTTGTTTGTTATATATTTTTTTTTTTGCTATTTTCAGAATAACAGTGTCTCTGTCTATCGCTCTTTTCTCGTTTCACTTTTTCTCTCCTCCAATCCTCCCTCACGTCGATATTGCGAATTCCCCTGTATCGCGTACACACTCTCCTTTACTCTTCTCTCTCTCGCGACACGCCAGTGTCATAGCCACGAGAGTCTCAGTTTCCGTTTTGTATTTGAAATTGTATTTTTTTGGTTTATTTTTTTGTTGTTTAGTGCTTTACAGGGAGGGAATGTTTTTTTGGTCTATCGACTGGATTTTCAGGGGGTGAGTGCGTGTTTCTGTGTGTCGGGGGAATAAATTAAATGAAATTGTAAAGTGATACTCTTTTTGAATTTTATTTTTACTTGTAAGGAGTCAAATAGTGTTTCCGGGTTTAATGTGTAAGTGACACTCTCCGGAAATGGGATATTTTTATTTTCTTTATATCTGTCACGTAATAGACATTTTTATTTAGAGAACATTTTTCAGCGAAAGATAGGTTAGGTATTTATCAAAGATGATTTTCTTGGGTCGCATTACTTTATATTTCTTGCAAGTTTATAAAGTTGGGTTTGAAATCCTCTTTACGATTATACCGGTTTAAACAGGTTGATCGGGTATTTAGTTTTTAGAGCACTTTTTTCTCGTTTATTTTAAGCTTCCGCTCTTGTGTCGTGTATGAAATTCCAGGTGATTTTTGTAATTTTTTTTGTGCAAGAATCTTCGGGCAACATTTTTTGATTTAATGTAATTATTACTTTATTTCTTCAAAAAAAAAAAAAAAAAATTAAGGTCTTTAAATTAATTTTCATAATTCTTCGCTTTTAATTTTATGAAAATTTTCTAATAACTAATTATTTTGATATTATTAATTTATTTTATAAACAATTTATTTTCATTTATAATCAATATTTTGAGACTTTTTTAATTATTTATAAAGCAGTAAATAGTTAAACCCTTTTAATTATTTATAAAGCAATAAATATTTAAACCTTTTTAATAATTCTTTTAAAAAGTAATAATAATATTAATGTTAATAATAGTAATAAAAATAATAATGAGAAGTAGTAATAAATTTTTTGTTATTATTTTTAACTCTCGACAGAGCTCCATTTGTAAATGGTTTTTTAATTTTTGTTTGTAACAAATAAGTTTAAAAAAATAATAATCATATTAATAATACACAAAGTAACAGTAATAAAAAAATAGTTACAATAATGATAATATTTTAATTAATAATAAACAATTATTTTTTAATATTCAACGTTAATTTAATATTAACTTTTAGTTGAATAAAAATATTCGTTTTTAAAATTTAAAAAAAAAAATTTTCTTGTTTGTTTTTTTTAATCTATTTTTTAATTTATAAATAGAGTTATTAAACTATTTTTTTTTCTTCCTGTTTTGTGGGTGTTTTTTTTTCTTTGTGTTTGATATTTTTAATTTTTTTTTCTTGAATTCATTGTATTTGCAGAAAAGTAAATATTTATTTTGAGGAGTATCTCTTTATGTTTCGTAAGAACGTGTTCCTTGAATCTCATTATGGTTTTATAAATAGATTAGTGAGGCATATATTTATTTTTTTTTATTTTTGACAAAAATTTTGATCTGTTTCGAATTATAATTGTAAATATTATTTTTTTTTTGTTTCATAATTAATTTTTATTTAAAATTCATAATATTGTAATGACAGTGAAATTTGTAATATTGTAAAATAATTTTAATATTTATAATATTACAGTAAATTTAATATTTATAATGTTACAACAAGTTTAATGTTTCTAATATTGTAACAAATTTCATATTTAGAATATTGTAGCAATAATTATATAGCATTGTAGTAATTTTAATAATTTATTGTAATGTTAAAAAAATGAATATTTGTAAATGTTATAAACATTGTAATTTTTTTGAAGTACTTTTTTACGAAAGGGCAAGTCTCTTTTTTAAAATAAATAAATAATCATGTAACAATTTAAATATTTATAATATTGTAAAATTAATATTAATAGTATTTGCAATAACTTTAATATTTATAAGTTTATTCGATATTTGAAAAATTTGCATCTGACATTTGGGTTAAAAATTGAAAGTCCACAATTACTAGTCATGAAATATTTGTTGATTTATTTATACGGAAATTTTTTAAAGTGACAATTTCGAATTAATTTTTTAAATATTCTATTAAAACTATTTTTTAACTATTTTTAAGCATTTTTTAACTTTTCTTCTTGAATTAATATTTACTTGTATTACTATTATTATTATTATTATTATTATTATTTAATTAAATTATTATTAAATTAAATTATTATTAAATTACATTATTATTTTTTTTATTATGTAGACATTTAGTTATTAATTTAATTTATAATTAAGACATTTATCTCCCAGAGAACAATTTTATTTTCCGCATTTTTGTATAGAGTAACTTCCTGATTGCATTAGAATTTTGTAAATGTAGTCTTTTCATATTGCCAAGAAAGTAAAGGAATTGGCGTTTAAGAAATATACAAATATACATATATATGTGAATTTATACACAAGTTTTCGAAAAGGTGATTCAATTTGACCTTGAATTGTAATCCACTTGAAAATTGCAAGCTTGATCGAGTAATAATAATAATTATAATTGTTGTATAGTAAGTTACGGAAAACGGCAATTTTATCAAAAGACTCTCTCGCCTCACTTGAATGAAACCTATCATTATAATGATATATATATATATATATATATATATAGTGATAAATTACACTAATACAGTAAATGAGAGAATTAAATTTTTCATTCCTTTAATTTCTATTTATGTATAATAATAATAATTTATTTTTATTAAACGACGAAAATTTAGCAGCAAATACTCTGGAATTATCACTTATGATAGATTGTCAGTATTTTTAAATTTAAATAAGTAATGCTTTGATAGATTCTTTTTTTGGGAGGAAAAAAGGTTCTTTTGGTAAAGTTTCTTTTTCATAAGGGAAAATTTCATTTTTGTCAAGTTTTTTGCTGGGGGAAAATGGTTTTTTCTTGACTTGTGGTTGAAATTCGGTGAGGAAGGCGAGAAAGGAGAGGGGGAAGGCGGCGAGTGGAGTGGGGTTAATGGGAGCGAGAGAGACGTTACGGTTTTTCTCTGTCGCTCTCGTTGCCCCCACTCCTGCGCTTGGATTCCTCTTCCACGTTCTTCCTTCGCAGTCTTAATTCTAGATTCGGTTATGATTTTTTTTTATTACTATTTTTATTTTGTATTTCGTTATTTTATTTTTTTACGACCACTACAAGCATTATTATTATTATTATTATTATTACTATTCTTATTATGATTATTACTAATACTATTATTATTACGAAGTTTTAATTTCAAATTAAAAGAATTGTAATTAAATTACTATTTTTAATTTCAGGCAGAGCTCCAGTTCTAGTTGGTTTTTTAATTTTCGTTTGTAACAAATAACAAGAGAAAACTTTATTCTCATTGATATTCTATCTTTAGTGTTTGGTTAAATAGAAAAACACTTTTAAATAAATAATAAAAAATATAATTAATAAATAATAAATATAAAAATTCATGTAACAAAATAATAAACTAAAAAAAATTTTTTTCTTTCATATCCATTTAAAAAAAAATAGTTTGTAATTATATCAGCTTTCCAGAACACGAAAGAAACGTAACCGGTTTTCAATATTATAGCGAATCTAGAATATTAGAATAATGATTCTGTGTGATAGAATAGCATCAGTTCAAACAAAAAAATATATTTTTTATCGAAACTAGATTCCTTTTTGTGCGTTATCTCATTTACATATTATAAACGTCTCTACACTGTTAGTTCTTCAAAGAGCTCTGAAGAGAAAAATTAATTTTTATATTAACTTTTCTTATCTGCAAACAGGTTGGCAGAATCCACACGTATATTATCAGTGTTTGTTTGCTATAGCAAGTGTATAAATGTAAAATTCTTTTGATAGTCAACATTTTTTTACGTCACATAATTATTATTGTTGTAAAAAAAAATTTGTTGTTTAAAAAAAACCTATATTTTCAAAGTCATGTAGAAAAATTTTTTTATTTGGATTTTTTTTCTATTTCTAAATTTTCTTTCTCGAGTCGATAAATATTTCGTCCTTCGGCAATAATGGTAATTAGTGTATAAACAAAAAATGTTTATATAAAAAAATGATCAGTATTATTATTATATTTTAACGAGAAGAGTTAATATTATTTACTATTATTGTGATTATTGTGATTATTTTTATTATTGTTTTTTTATTATTTTTTTTAAAGGGCAGTGACTATTTTTTACCATTATTTTAGTTGACAATAATTTTAATTAAATTATTTTATTTAAAATTTTTAGTTTAATTTTTATTAAATTATTTTATTTAAAATTTTTAATTTAATTTTAGTTAAATTATTTTTAATTTTAATTAAATTTCTTTATTTAAATTTTTAATTTTAATTAAATTATTTTATTTAAAATTTTTAATTTAATTTTAGTTAAATTATTTTTAATTTTAATTAAATTTCTTTATTTAAATTTTTAATTTTAATTAAAATAATTAATAACAATTATCGAACATCAGCTAACAAAATTTTGTTTAATATATTGAATTAAAAAGAATTTTTTTTTTAAATTGGTGTTACGGCACGAATTTTTTTTTAAAGCTAATAAAGAGTTGTAATTATCGGTCTGCGTGTATAAATTATCGTCTCGCGTGCGTCTATGTCTAATAACTAATGTGTTTCTAATATCGATAAATGGGAATTTTTGTGCGAATCATTTTCGATTCAATTTTATGTAATATATTCAAGCTGTGAGACATTGGAAAGACAATTTGCTTATTTAGTTTTTCTTCCGCGGTTAATTTCTCGAAAGTCTCTCGCCGTCCCTCTCTCTCTCTCTCTCTCTCTCGCACACATACGCGATGGGTCGTTGTCCCCTTGTCTATAAATACAACACCGTCTCTATTAAATATAATTTATCTTGACAATATTATGAGCAATAGAATATTAACCAATGTCATACATATTTTACCAGGTTCCTTGTTACTAGTTTTTCATTTTTAATGCAAAAAAAATTGAATTTTTATTAATTTTTTCACAATTTTAACTTTTTTTTACTATTACTATGTGTAATGTAGATTTTTTTTATGTAACAAAACGAAGTAGTTTTTTGTTACCGGTTTTGGATTTTGTATTTTTTTAATATAACAAAATAAAGTAGTTTTTTGTTATACCGATTTTGGATTTTGTTACTTGTTAAATCACTACTATTAAATTTAGGGATATAAAAATTGTGTCAAAAAAGAAAATATGTAATTATAGATTTTTTTTTGTAAATTAAATATTCAATGAATTAATTTTTAATAAATGAAAAAATTTTATTATTGAATTTTTAAACGAAAATACTGTTTTTTTGTTCGGTTGGTGATTTTAAAAACATTTTTTGCTGTTTAATTAAATATTTTTCGTTAAAATTGATTTTTTGGGGGGATCAATTAAATTTTTCTTATTTCTCTTATTTTTTTCTTATTTCTTAATATGAAGATTAAAAAAAAGGAGAAATAATTGAATTAGTATAAATTTTACGTGTAGAAAATTATATACACGTGGTCGTATTTTATTGAGCGGGACAATTTTTCATATACGTATACAATTTAACATAATATACGTCATATTATTCCCTTTGCATTTACGTCACACTAATAAATTCAAATTAAATTTTGTAACCATAAACCATTATTAATTCATTCATTCATTTATTCAATTGAATTTATTTTTATTCGTCTTCTTCTTCATCATCTTCTTCTTTTAGCCTTGTTTTTAATCCAAATTCGTGGATAGACTTTTTTTATTTTCATTTCTTTTTCGATTTTATTAATTTTATAACAATTTTTTATAAAAATTAAATTTATGTAAATTTATTTCTATAAAAGTAGTAAAGAAATAAAAAAAAGTTGTAATTTTATTTATTAAAATATTTAATTTTCAAAGTATTAAACTGTGGGAAAAAATTATTTTCTCATTAAGAGAAAACTAATGGAATAATAATTATTGTTGGATGACAAAAACATGGGCAGTTTACTGAACGCTTGAAAACATTGATTTAACGAATGTTTCTTGAATATTTCATATATGGATTAAAGTTGTAAATTGTGTTCACTGTGTGTTAAAAGAAAATTGAGTGAAAGAGAATTTTCATAAGTGTAACGCCAGAAAAATCCATTTACGACTTTGTAAATTATTTCAAGGTTATTGTAAAGCACTGAAAGAAAGCTCTTTACTTATATGTATTGAAGCTCTGGGGTAAAAAAAAGTATATACGTAAAGTAATACAAAAGAACGTTAAAACAAATGATAAAATCTTTATGTTATATATATATATTCAAAAAAAAGGTTTTTTTTGTCTGGAAAATTTTTCTTCCATTATTGACGGCAGGAAACTATTTTTCCTTTTTATTTTTTAATATAAATCTAGGTTAAAACGTGTCATTTAATTATTATTTTTTTAACTATTTAAATTCTTTTAATTTTCAAAATTTATTTTTACTACTTTAATTCTTTTCATTTTCAAAATTTATTTAAAAAATTTAAAAATATCATTTACGATTTTGAATTTCCCGCTTGTAATTATCTGCATTACCGACAGGGCATAGATTGTAAACTCGAGGATAAATTTTACACAAGTGTCAAATTGACATGAAAATAGTACGAATTCAGCTAAATGACGAATTAATTATAAATTCAAATAAAATGTTTTTCTACTCGAAATTAAATAAATAATAAATGTTAATAATAAAAAAGTTGAAGAATTAGAATTTTTTTAAATAATGCCCTTTAAATAGTTTATTAATATTATTACTATTATTATTTTTGTTATTTTTAATAATAACCATAAAAAAATAATGATAATAAAAAAAAATAATAATAATATAATAATAATAATAAATTATATTATTTTATTATTTATTAACATTACTATTGTTAATATTATTTGCATGTAATAAAATCTTATTGAAAATATTTAAAAATGACAGAAAGGGAAATGACGGGAATGATAAGTAATGGAATTAAATTTATAATAATATATAATAAGGAATGATTAAAGGTTATTGCTTCCGGTATCATTGAGTTATGCACGCGTTTGTTAACCCGTCCGTCATGAAAAATTAAAAATAATTACACCTCAGAATTTCCTTTTGCATGTAAAATGCTGTCGTTGCCAATTGAATGCGAAAGAAACGTTTACAAATTAATTTTGAGGTTATGTTGACAATTTTAAAAATGCAATGAAACATCACTTTCCCTTTGTTTTACTCTAAAAGTTATTCGTATATTAAATAATTAATTTATAATTATATATAAAAAAATTTAATCATGTTTTAAAAACTAATTTTCTAATTTTTATTGTCTATAAATTTAGTTTTAAATTTATATATTTAAAAATAGATAATGAATTGAAATATTATATAAGATTTAAAATTCCCGCGCTTCTGTTTTACCGACGGAGTATAGATTGGAAACTCGTTGCACTAATTCTAATGTTTGAGTAAAATAAATATTAAGTAAAGTAAAATAAAATATAAAAATTTAAAAGTAAAAAATACGAATAAAGTTTTTTTTCGTTTGCAGCATCAATTTGGAGCTGAAGTAATTGAGGAATTTAGGAAAAAATTGAGTCTAACATGCCGATGGTGTTTCTGGACCGTTTGCCGGTCCCGAGTTTACGAGTCTACACGGCAATTAGTATTGGAATTTTGTCATGCTCCGTATATTATGCCGCGCAAATAGTCAAGGACCCAGCGTGGCGGACAAATCACACGAATATCATTGATAATGAAAATGTCACGACAAATGTCACCGAAGCCGATTCCAGATCTTTTGGCGTCCATCTCAAGGAGATATTGGCGTGCATGGTGCAGGAACCGGGATGCATTTGGGTGAGTTTTTTTAATTTAAGTTCAATTTTTATATTTAAATTGCGTTGCAATTTTTTCGTTTTTTTTTTTTTTTTTTTGCTTAAAAAAGTGTATTGTAAGAGAAAATTTATTGATAATGATTAATATTTGTTAAATCAATCATAAATAATCATAAAATACAGCAATAATTTACAATATAGAGAAACAGTGAAATAGCTCAGTGGTTTTATTGTTGGACTCGCAACTAAAGAATTGGAGTTCGATTCTTCGCGCCTATTTTTTTTTTTTTTTTTAACGTACTACTGTAATACATTTAAATATATTTAGTAATATTTAAATACTGAAAAGTAAATCGAAAATGATAAATATACAAATTGAAAAAAAATAAATGCAAAATGCCAAAAAATGAATGAAAATGAAAAATAAAAAAAATAAATTTAAAAATGAATGAAAATGAAAAATAAAAATAATAAATTTAAGAATGAATTTTTAAACAGTTTTCGAAGAAATAGTATCGGAGTTAACAATGAATAAAATTTACAGAATGTTAAAGAAAGTTTTTTTAAAAAATATACAAATTAGAGAAAAAATACATTTGTATAAAATGTAATAATAAAAAAAAAAAAAATGGTGACTTGTCAACCATCCAAGTTGAGCCTCTCAGTATCAGAGACACTTTACTTGCTGACCTGGTTTTCTTACAAAAGGAGAAGACACTGTAGATAATACGTGGGAAAAATTATTGTAGTTGCAGTCACTACGCGGAAAAATAGATTACGGAAACGTTGAAAGAATTTTCACACACACACACATAGACGAGGGAGAAATTTTTTTCTCCTCTTCTTTTTTTTCTGTACTTTTCCCTCGTCTCTTTTTTATTTATGACTTTTTAATTAAAATGAAAGAAGAAAAAAAAGAATAGAAAAAAAATTCTTGAAATGAATATTATTGATGAAATTTCTTTTAGAAATAATTCTTTTCGAAAAAATTTTTTTTTCCAATACATTAGTATTTTTACTATTCAATATTTTTTTATTTGCAAAATATCATATTTATAATATTTAGTTATTTTTTTATACTCTGCGTATTAATTTATTATTTCGTTGTTTATATTTATTTGTATAATTCAACGAATTTAGTAAATACAAAAAAAATATATTATAACTTTTTTTTATTTTTATTATTATTTATTACTATTGTTCACTGTAATTTTTATATTGTATTTTTATATTTTAATTATTTTTTTGTAATTTTTTAATTGTTTTTTACTATTATCACTGCTTCATTTATTATTCTTTTTTTGTTCGTAGCGTTGTTATTTAATCTTTGTTAATTAATTTATTTCTTTAATTTTTTTTTAAATTTAATTTTATAATTAATGTTTTATGAAAAAAAAATTACAATCTAATTATATAAATTGGGAAAGTTTTAAAATACATTAACTTAATAGTTTGCATTTATTATTAATTAATTATTATTACATTTCTCTCTAAGCGGTGTTAATGAACTGGAAAAACAGATGAAATTTTTTTTTTCAATTCGTAGTGCGATAGTAAATTATCCATTTAATTTCTTATCGTTATTAGAATATTCAAATATTATTATTATTGAATATTATTGAATAATATTTATTGAATTTATTGAATATTATTCAATAATATTTATTGAATTTATTGAATATTATTTAATAATATTATTGAATTATTTTTTAAATTAATAAACAAGGAAATGGTAATTTTCCCAAAAAAGTCCCTTAAGAAAAAGAAATGGAGTTAAATTATTTTTATAATTATAAGGGATGTGGAGAGTGAAACAGTATCAGTGTAATGAAAAATAATAACAATAATTATTATTATATAATAATATAATTGTTATATAGAGGAATAATATAATTTTTACCTTTAAATATATATTGCTTTCTAAAGTGGCGTGTTTACGAAATCTTGTGATTCAATCGTTGCGATAGGAATTATTGCGTAATATTACGAACAATGAATATGCGTTAATATCATTCTATTACAATTGTCTTTTTATAATGTTAAAATCATTTGAAAACAATTTTTTTTAGCCGTCATCGTCCAGTTATATATATTTTCATTCATAAAGTTGTTTTATCTGCGTTTTCGTTTGCATTTTCTTCTATGTATATATACATATTGTTAAAAACATTTAAATAATTCTTGGAAAAGAAAAATTTTCTGTAATTGTAAATTCAAATTCAAAAATTGCAGAAGAAAATTGCGTCGATTAATTTTTGCATATTTAAACAATATTTCATTTTTTAATAATTTTTTTTCAATTTTTTTATTACATTTCTCTATTCTCTTCTTTTGTTTAAAAAAATGAAAATTTAATTAATTAAATAAATTTAATTTAAAATTGTTACATTCGATTATTTATCAATTAATTTATTCTTCTATTTCTTCGTTACAATTTTTTTTATTTCTTTACTTATCATATTAATAAAAATTGACAGTGACAAAAAAGTTCTTATTTTTTATTTCGTTTCTACGTTTCTATTTAATTTCACCTTTTTTCTTTATAAATTTAAAAAAAATTATCAAATTGGTATTACAAAAAAAATTAACGTTACATTTTTTTTCATTTCGAACATTAAATATTCAAAGCAAGTTTAATATTTTTTATTTTGTTTTTCATTTTTTTATTTTTTTTTTTATTTTTGCTTTTTATCAAAATATGTACGATTAAAATAAGCGAAAGAAAAACTTGTCGCTGTTATACTTTGTTATTTGCAATAGAGAATTTTTTTTTCCTTCAACTTTATCTGATAATGACGAGACAAAAAAATTGTATACTAATTATACATTTAAAATAATAGATAAAAAATTGTCTTTAATAATTGTGCTCTTATATATTTTCCAGTTTCGGTTTTTTTTCCTGTAAAAAAAAAATTTTTTTCACTCATTTCTCTCGATAACTATATTATCTCTATATTATTATTTGTAAACATCTTATTTTTTGTTTTTAAATATTTTTTATTTAAAAACTCTTCTTTAAATATTTTGTTTTTTTAATTTTTAATCTTTAAGTAATTTTTTTCATTTTATTTCCGCTCTTTAAATAACTTTTTTTTTATTTACGTTCTGATCTTTAAATGACAGTTTTTATTTAAATTCTTGTCTTTAGACATCTTGTTTCTTGTGTTAAAATATTTCTTAATTTCTTTTGTTCTTTAGATATTTTGTTTTTAAATTCCTTTGTTCTTCCAGTATTTTGTTTTTAATTTCTTGCTTTATATTTTAATTTTTTAATTTTTAATCTTTACGTAATTTTTTTCTTTTATTTTTCCGGTCTTTAAATAACATTTTATTCATTTAAATTCTGGTCTTTAAATATAACTTTTTAAAATTTAATTTCTTGTCTTTAAATAACTTTTTTCATTTAATTTCTTGTCTGTAAATAACTTTTCTTTAAAATTTAATTTCTTGTGTTTAAATAACTTTTTATCTCATTTAAATCTGTATATAAAGAGAAGGAAAATTAACTTTTCTACTTTAATACTGTAATTACGATTAGACAATAATAATTTTGCAAATGACTCGGAAGTGAGATAAAAATAGAATATTTTCAAATCATTTGAACGTTTCTAATTTTGCAGAGCCAGGGAAATCGTTTACATTCTTTTTTTTTCATTTATTTACGTAATTTTTCCTCAATGATAAAAATTCTCGTAATAATAATAAAATGATAATTTATTATTTTCGATAGAACATTTTTATTATTATTCTTATTTCTTTAATGTTTTTTTCTATTTTTTTCTATTTTTCTTGTAAATAAATAAGTAAATTTGTTTTTAAATATTTCTTCAAGTTTATTATATAATAGTAAAAAAAAATTACAAAAAAATAATAGTAAAATACTAAAAATTAAAATAGCATGAAGTTCGAAAGAAATTTTTATTGACAATTAAACACAATTGAATTAGTAATTGTTAGTTGCAAATTGACTCTCATTTCTTCTTGTGTACGTCTCAAGAGGAATAATTATTTTTTTTAACAATGTGCCAGACAGTGTCAATATATGACAAAGAGTTAAAAAGAAATTAAAGTTGAAAAACATTAATATTTATGACAAGTGAATAATATTTTCAATTACCAATTTTTTTTCATTATTATTATTATTCATTACAATATGAACGTTTAAAAGTAGAAAATTTTTCCCCAAAAAGCTTTTTTATAATTCAAAATTTTTTTTTCGTAAAATATACACTCTTCGTTCGATTTTAATTTTTTTTACAAAAGAAAAACAATTTTTTTTAACATTTTTTTTTTTATTAAAAAATTTTGTTTCCTCCAAATATTTAATTTTTAAAAATGTGGAACATTTGTGTATATGGTAATTTTCGGAGGAATTGAATGAAAGTTCATTTAAATTATTCAATTGACGCCAAATGAGAAAATCAATAACCAATCTTCCCTTTTGAAAAGAAATAAATAACCAGTTTCGCTGAATTTCATTATTATTACATTTTTCTTTTCTTTTCAATGTTCAATTGATTGCTTTCGCATATATTTGTATAAAGATTTTTTTTTTTGAAAAGAAATTAACATTTTTTGTTAACCTTGAATGTCTAAATTATTTTTGGTACAATTCCCATTCTTCCGTGTTCGTCAATCGAATTTTTCCCAAGGTCTCTATTTTTGGCTTTACATTCACTCAATATTGCCAAGAAATACGCAAGTGAAGCTGATAATTACGTGTTTATATACATATATATGTGGGTAATACGTACACGTGGTTGTTGAGATTCTCCGCTTTCCAATTTTTCTTTCTTTTTTTTTACTACGTCAGTGAAAAAAAAATTGAGAACAGAATAAAAATTTTTAGAAAGAGATGCAAAACAGAATGTTCTTAATTTAGAAAAAAATGGGAGAATTGAGAGAGAATGAGAGGGAAAATTAAAAAAATATATTTTTGAATTTATTTTATTTAAGAAAATGGTTTTTTAAAGTTTAGAATTTTTTTAGGTTAAAAAAAAATTTTTTAAATACTCTTTTTTGTTGAATAAGAAATAATTTTTGTTGCTTTTATTACAGACGCTGATAAACATGGCCTATTGTGTCCTAATTCTGCTGGGAAAATCAATTCAGAAACTCGTATTTGGCGAACTTCGAGTTTCCGAGAGGCAGCATTTAAAGGACAAATTTTGGAATTTCATCTTCTATAAATTCATCTTTGTTTTTGGTGTACTTAACGTTCAATATATGGACGAGGTCGTTCTCTGGTGCGCCTGGTTCACTGCTCTCGGATTTCTGAGTCTTCTCAGTCAACTTTGCAAAGATCGATTCGAATATGTGAGTATTTTTTCTTTCTTCATTTTTATTGAATTTTTTTTTACTCTTTTTTTATTGAATTGAAGTGAATTTTTTTAGGTTATTTACTTTCTCAAATCAATTTATGAAATTTCCTGTTTTTCAGTTATTTTTTCAACAGTTTAAAACAATTTAGATTAATCTAAGAGTAAAATTTTTTGCATTTTATTTTTCAAAGAGAAAGAAAGATTTTGAGGGATGAAATGGTGGATTGATTTGTCCACTTGAGAACGCCGAAGGTCACCGCCAGGTGGTAGGAGAAATTCCAGGAAAGAAGTGAAGTGACATCTGGTGGTGACCTTGACGTTCGCAGGTGGAGATATTGAATTTGGAATTTTTTTTAATGAAAAATTGATTTTTTTCAATAAAAATACTCGTTATATTGCAAGGAAAATTTTTCTTTTTTAATAATAGAGTTTCTTTAATAATCTTAATCAAAAATTTTGAAAGTAATTGATTTTTATAAAAATAGTAATTAAGTATTCGATTATTGAATTTTATTAAACTTCTTAGGAAATAATCAAATTCTTCTTAAAATCTTATTATAATTTATGTAAAATAATTTCGAATCATTAGAGGAATTTTATTAAAATATAGAAAATTATTTAAATCTTTCAGATGGTTACTCAAGAATTTGGCAATAATTGAATTCTTTTAGAAAATTTCTTTAATTTATTGAATATAATTCGATTTTGCTAATAATTGTAATTTATAATTTTAACATTAAAATTTTATTATAAAATTAAGGATTAAAAATTAAACTCTTAAAAAATTCTATTTGAGTTTTTGTAAATAATTAAATTCTTCTCAAGAATTTCTCTAAGTTTTTTTGGAAAATATTCCAGTTTTTCAAATAATTTTATGTAATTGAAAATTTAGAAAATAACTTAATTGAACGAAGAATTTTTTTGTAATATTTGTTTCTGTCAGTTTATTAACATTGAATTGATAATAATTGAAATTTTCTGTACTTATAAAAATAATTGAATTATTTCAAAGGATTCTTTCAAATTTTAGAAAATAATTGAATTTTTTCCAAAACTATTAGAATTTTTCTTTAAATAAAAATCTTATTACAATTTTATTAAAAATAGTTTAATTTTTGTAATGAATTTTACTGTATTTATCAAAAATAATTAATTGCTTTGAAGAATTTATTAAAATCTGAGAAATAATGAAAAAAAAAATTAATTTTTTAATTCTACATAAAACGAGACGTTAAAATAGATAAAATTCTCTTTTTCTTAGAAGATAAATTTAAAAAAAACGTAATATGCATTAATTTTAATAAATTCTGAATTTACTTCACTGTTAATCGAATTAATTGTAAATTTAGTTAAATAACTAATTATTTATGTAATTGAAAATTTTACCACTTATTTATTAAATATCAATTTTATTGCTTAATTACTCGTTTAATTAGTTTAATTATTAATTCAATTGACTATTAACATTAATAATTTTAAATTAAAAGTGTAAATAAATCAAAATAGGTAAATTTTGATAAATAAATATAAATATTGATGAATTAGGTTAAATTAATTAAAAAAAGATAAAAAGAAAAGAAAAATAGAATAGAAAGAATGAAAAGAAAAGTAAACTAAAGAAAATAAAGTTAAAATACGAAACATTCGTTTTTTATTAATATTAATTATGAATTTAATTAGTTAATTAATGAACGATATTTTTATTGTATTTCTTTTTTAGTTGACAATTTGCGAATCGATTAGAAATTTGAGCTTGAGCTAATAAAAAGTTAATTTGATAAATCAGTCATGGACGAATGCTTATTGAAAATGGAGCAATTTTTCATGTGGTTTTTTTTATATGTGGTTAAAAATGACGCGGAACAACGAGTCCTTGACACCTTGGTGAAATTTATTCGTTGCACCTACATGGCTCACTGAATACGCCCCGCGAGTATTTCTCAATTGAACCTTGACTATGATATTGTATCGGCTGTTTCTTTTAAACGCAACTCTACGAGATGTATACCACTTATCACATTCGTACATTCAAATCTATTTTAAACGGCTTTTCTCATTTAAACTGCATTTCTTATTATTTTTTTTTATATTTCTTATTAATTTCCTTTATGTTTTTATTTTCTTCATTATTATTTTTATTTTATTTTTCATTTATTTATTTGTAGTTTACTATATTTGTATTTTATTATATTTTTACTAATTTCTATTATTTTATTTATTATTTTATTCATTTCTATTATTTTATTTATTATCTTATTAATTATTAATTTACATTTTTTATATTTTATTAAATTTGCATTTATTTTTTTCTTCGTCTTTTTCAGTTTATTTATCAAAATTTACTTATTTCGACTAATTTACATTTTTTCAAATTTTTTATGTTCACAGTCATTTAAATTAATAATTAAACTAATTGAACGAGTTATTAAGCAACGAAATTAATAATTAATAAATATGTTATAAAATTGGCACTCAGATAAATATAATTAGTTATTTAGAAAAATTTACAATTCGTTTAACAGTGAAGTAAATTCGTAGTTAACTAATTAATTAAATTTATTATTAAAAACGATGAATAATTATTTAATAAATATTACGATTAAATAAATCAATTAATAGAATTTACCATTTAATAAATTAATTAATAGAATTTACGATTTAATAAATTAATTAGTAGAATTTACAATTTAATAAATTAATTAATAAAATTTTGCGCAGTGAATGAAATTCACAATTAACTAATTAAGTTAATTAAATAATGAAAAACGAAACGTTTCTCAAGAAACAAAAAAACGTTTTTGCGTTAAAATTTTCAAAAAGAAAAATGAAATTTTCGTTACACAATCGAATCAAGAGATTTACTTGTGGCGTTCGAATCCCATTAGACTAATGTTTAATCCAATAAAAAGTAACGAGGTTACGTGCCAAAGGCAGAAACGACGAATTTTTCACATTTCAATGTAAAAAAATGAGGAGAAATGCCTGAAAAACGTAATAAAATTTTTTTTTTTTGTTAAATTGAACAATTCTCTTTTTTTTAAGAAAGTATTCACTTTTTATACAAACGAAGAAACTCAACAGGAGTTCAATTGAAAAAAAAATCATTTTTAGAAGCTAATTTTTCAAAAATGGTTTACAACCAAAAATCTTATGTTTTTGTTTTTGTAAAAGAAGTATATACTAATATTTATTGTCTAATAAGTAAAATAATATTTTTTTGTACGAAATTCGCAAAACGAAATAATTTAATAAATTTAAAGTAGTTGTAAATTAGTAAAAAAAAATATATATTTTTAATATTTATTGTCTACTAAGTAAAATAGTATTTGTTTGAAAATTTGTCGAAAAATACTAAAATAAAAAATAATTTCACAAACTGTGAATAAAAAAAATCAACTTTGTTTCGCATTATTAAAAAAAAAAAAAAAAACAAGTGAAAAGCGTGTGTATTTTTAGAATCAGAATCACATTTATGTAAATTGATTCGCTTGACTCATTTTATACTCCCGTTTTCATTTTGAATTATATATTAGAGAGAATGCAAGAAGAAGAAAAAAAAAATATCAACTTTTTATTTGTGATTGGAAAATTTATTCTTCTGTTAATGAGTCACGTATGCAGAATTTCTGCTTTCAGTGTTGTTGTTGTTATTATTATTAGTATTTTTTTTTATTTTTATTTTTTATTCAATCAGTATTATCTACATTTATAATTGTTGCTTAATTTCTAGATTGAAATTAATCAAGTTTCTAACAAGTATTTGTTTATTCCCATTAATCACCTGTGAAATAAATTGTTGCTTCTTTTTTTCTTAATAATATATATAGATAGATAGATAGAAAAATTAACGAAAAAATAAAATAAACAAGATTACTATCAGTTTTGTTTAAATAATCAATTCAGTTGCAATTCTCAGGTATTTCTCCTTGACATTTTATTTATAAAATCAGTTGTAATTATTTTTATTTTGTGTATTTTTATACATGTATTTATTTTTTATTTTTTATTAATTCTGTTTTATTTCTTTGCAATTGCTTATGCAAATGTGAAATAATGTCTAATGAATTATTAATTAAATGATAAATATTATAGTTACAATGTTTGGTGTTTTTTAAGAGCCGATAATTTGGTTAGAAGTTTATTTGATTTTTTTTCCATTTGTTTGTATTTTTATTTGTTTATTTGATTATTGATTTTTTTTATTTACTAATTTTTTTATTAAAAAATTTTTTTTTTACTCTTTTATTTATTTATTCCTTTATTTAATTGTTCATTTAGTTATTAATTTATTCTTTTATTTGCTTATTTAGTTATTTTTTACTATTTTCAATTACAAATAGAAAAATTCTTCGGCGAAATTCAATTATTTGCAAAGATTTTAATAAAAGAGAAAACTTTGCGAAATTTCAAATATTTGCCAATTATTTTCATAAATAATAAAAATTTCCCAGGAATTCAATTATTTACAAATTCTGAAAATAACTTTTCTTCGCAATTTTTCGATTATTCGTGGAAAAAATTGAAAATTAAGAAACTTTGAGTAAATTATTTATTTTTGAATTTAAATAATTGAATTCTCGTAGAATTTTCCAATAAAAATTGACTTTGAAAATAATATTAGTTTAAAATTTTAGAAAATAATTGAAAATAAAAAACATTGAGGAAATTATTTTGTTTTTTTATTTTAAATAATTAAATTTTCGTAGAATTTTCAAATAAAATTTTATTTCAAAGGGAATTTTAGTTTAAATATTTAGAAAATAATAATTGAATTAAAATTATGAAAATAAATTTGAATTTTTTTTTCGGTTCAGGGAATTGTTTGGAAATTGAGGAAAAGTCAGGGAAAAATAAAACTACATTTTTGTGACAACCTTGTTTTATTTTATGTTTTTTTTTTATTTATTTTTTTACTCGTTTATCGATTTATATAAATTCACTCAGTTCTTCATTATTTCTCGTGATAAAAATGAATCATTATGTAAATTATTACTTTATTTTTTTTAAACTATTTTTAACAATATATATATTTTTTATTGTTATATAATGATAATGAGTGTTTTTTATTTGTTTATTCTGATAAATATTTTTTTTCTGCAGCTTTCGTTTTCACCCACAACACCAGGATGGAGTCACGCAAGATTGTTGGGTCTTTTGGCGTCAATATTGGCACTTTCTGGTTTTATGCTTCTTCTTTGCACAGCCGCCGCATTTTTCTTCGTCTCCTTTAACACCTTTGCTTTCATGTCAGCGGAGGTGAGTAATTTTCATGTTTTTTTTTGCATATTTTTTCGTAATTCCTTCTTTTATTTTGTTTTTTTTCTCAATTTCGTTTTATATTTGACAAGTTTTTCACATTTTGTTTACAACTTGTTTTATATTTTTATTTTTTGAAATTTTTTATTCGTCTATTATTTTTTTTTGTGAATATTTTACTCGTTTACTTTTTTTTAATTTGTTATTCGTTTATTTTTTGAAATTATTTATTTGTTTATTAATTTTTTAATATTTTTTTAGATTATTTTTTTCTATTTTATTCGTTTATTATTTTTTTATTTGTTTTTCGTTTATTATTTTTTAAAGTAAATTATTAATTTATTTATTTATTACTGATAATTCACTCAATAAATATTTTTTCTTATTATTTTTTTAATTTTTTCGTTTATTATTATTTTAATTTTGATTCGTTTATTATTTTTAAAGTAAATTATTAATTAATTAATTTATTACTGATAATTCACTCAATAAATATTTTTTACTTATTATTTTTTTTATTTTTTCGTTATTCCAAAAAAAAATTACTTGGTAATTAATACCAAATAATTGAAAAATAATTATTTGAATGTAAAATTTCGCTCACAAAAATACGACTGTCGCATTCGGAAATAATAAATATTCTAGTTTTTTTTTCTTATTCAAGGCAATTAAATGATGACATTTACAAATTTCCGATTAATTTTTACGAATGAAAAAAGCAAAGAGTTCCAAGGTTCGAAAACTTGAATCACTTTGCCATTAATGGACATTGAATCTTTAATATTATGAATTCTCGGCGACTTTTTTTTTATTATTATATCCTATCAAGGATTCCTCCTTTTTGTTTTCTTTCTTTTTCGTCTTTGACATTATTTTTTCTGCTTTTCTTTTTGCTAAAATTATGGGGAATACGATCAAAAAAATATTTCAATCTAAAATTTTGGGAGAATGAATGTTTCAAATTAAAGTTTTGAAAAATTAAATAATTGAAAAGCTATTTCGAAAAAATATTTCAAACCAAACTTTTGGGAAATTCAATCAAAGAAAATATTTTAAATTAAAACTTTAGAAAATTCAATCAATAGAATATTTCAAATAGAATTTTTTTGGGGTAAAATTGAATCGAAAATTATTTCAAACCCAAATTTGGGAAAATTTCAATCAAAAAACAATTGTTAACTTGTGTTTATAATTATTTTTTGGTTTTTCCCTAGATTTAAATTTTGAAAAAATTTTTTTCTTCAGTTTTGATTTTTTTCCTCTGTTTTGAAAAAGAATTGGAAAATTTATTATTATTATTAACTTTTAATTTGATGCAAAATGTTTTATATAATAATAAATGGAAATTTTTTTTTCTAATTTGGCATTCATTTGTTTAATTAATCCTTTGCCTGTTAATAATGCAGGTTTTTTTTTGTTTAGTTTCTTTTTTTGCGTCTCTGAACGTTTTTCTTGAAAAACTAAATAACAGATGATAATAGACCTTGACTAGAAATAAAAAGCCCGGGACATTCACCTATAACCAGTTCATCATTTTATTACGTCAATCATCTCTTGATATATTCATCTCTTTTCTACCTACATTTGCCCTTGAAAATAAAACTAGAATATTGTAGCGAAAAAAAAAACTTCATCTCGCGAGAGAAAATCATTTGACAAATAGTATACATTTCATCATCGTCATCGTTGTTCTCTTAATTGTGGAAATATTTACCGAATTTGCCAGTTTTCTAATTTTATTTATTTATTATTTTTTGCCATTTTTTTATTGCTTATTTACTATTTCTACTATTTATTTACTATTTTTTACTTTTTTACTATTTTTAATATTTATTTACTATTTTTACTTTTTTTAATTTTTTTTCGCTATTTATTTACTTTTACGTAAAATTATACGTAAATATTCGAGAATTGAAAGAAAATCAAAATCAAATTCCTGTGGGAACTCTGTTATATTTTTCTACTTCTTTTTATTTATAAAAATAAATTATAATAATTTACAAATAATACATATAATAATATAAATAATAAAAATAACAATTACAACAATGATAATAACGACGCTTTTTGAAAAGAACTGAAAATATTGAATAACGATCACAATTTAATAAAATGTCATGAAAATTTTGTTTTCTATCAGTTTAATTTGACATTATGTGATTTTAATAACTCAATTTATGCTCCAATATAATGTCTATGC
Source organism: Leptopilina myrica (nomen nudum) (assembly GCA_032872475.1). Classification (NCBI taxonomy): domain Eukaryota; kingdom Metazoa; phylum Arthropoda; class Insecta; order Hymenoptera; family Figitidae; genus Leptopilina; species Leptopilina myrica (nomen nudum). The sequence continues at coordinate 43,257,632 of CM065462.1, read as the reverse complement.
TGTATTAAAGGCGTGTTTTTCAATTTAAAACATTAAATTAAATTTATGGCTTTTAAATTGATTAGACAGTGCACTGCTTTAGATTTGTTGTTGTTTTTTTTTACTTATTTCTTTTTTTTCCCACAATTATGAAACTATAGACTCAATATTTTCTAAATAATATACTCGACTACATATATATATTGTAAATAGAGTTTGCTTAATTTCTAATTGAAAAGGTCTCGCTCACAAACACTCTATCGATTAATTTACACAAGAGTAGTCGTTAAAATGTTCTTTATGCATATATATAAGAAAACTTGTTTTTCATTTAGACGACTTTTTTCTTCTTCTCTTTTTTTTCCACTCGTTATTTATTTATATTTAAATACAATTTTCACGTTTGTTTAATATATATGTGTAGAGAGAAATGAGATTAATAGTTAATAACTATAGTCATTGCGGTGAATATTTTTTGTAACATTAAAAAAAAATTAATTGTTTGGCATTTATTTTTAGAAAAAAGTTATTTTATTGTATTTGTATTAGATTTGTATTGAAAAATGTAGGGGGAATTTTTTTTCTAATTACTATTTATTACTCTCTCTCTTATTTTTATTTCGTTTCTTTCGTATTTAATTTTTGTGTTTTTAGTTTTATTTTAGTTGCATTTTATTATTTTTGTACTTTTAGTTTTCCATTCAATTATATTTATTTAGTTTTTTATATTAATTGGGTTTTTGTCATTTTAGTTTTATTTTAGTTACATCTTTGCATTTTTACTTTTTCTTTTCTTTTATTTCATTTTTTTTTATTTCTAGTTTGATTTTAATTAATTTTCGTATTTTTAGTTGAATTTTAATTATAGTTTTCAATTTTCTGCTTTATTTCAATTGGATTTTTCTATTTTTAGTTTGATTTTAATTACATTTTTGTATTTGATTTATTTTAAATTAGTTTTCAAAAATTTCAGTTCTATTTGAAATTTTTCTATTTTTATTTTTATTATATTTACATTTTTAGTTTGATTTTAATTACATTTTCGTATTCTTAGTGGAATTTTAATTATAGTTTTCAATTTTCTGCTTTATTTCAATTATATTTTTCTATTTTCATTTTTAATTTTAATTACATTTTCGTATTTGATTTATTTTAAATTAGTTTTCAATAATTTCAGTTTTATTTGAAATTTTTCTATTTTTATTATTATTTTATTTACATTTTTAGTTTGACTTTAATTACATTTTCGTATTCTTAGTGGAATTTTAATTATAGTTTTCAATTTTCTGCTTTATTTCAATTATATTTTTCTATTTTTAGTTTTATTATTTATTTACATTTTTAGTTTTATTATTTATTTACATTTTTAGTTTGTTTTTAATAACATTTTCGTATTTTTAGTTGAATTTTAATAATAGTTTCAATTTTTTGCTTTATTTCAAGAATATTTTTCTATTTTCATTTTTAATTTTAATTACATTTTCGTATTTGATTTATTTTAAATTAGTCTTCAATACATTCAGTTTTATTTGAAATTTTTCTATTTTTGGTTTTATTATTTATTTTAATTTTTCGTTTGATTTTAATTACATTTTTGTATTTTCAGTTTAATTTTAATTATAGTTTTCAATATACTTTCAATTTTATTTTTCCATTTTTAGTTTCATTTTATTTACATTTTTGCATTTTTTTATTTTCTGTTCTACTTTAATTACATTTTTGCCTTTTTAGTTCGATTTTAATTACATTTTCGTATTTGATTTTATTTCAATATAGTTTTCACTATACTTTCAGTTATACTTTTCAGTTTCAATTATATTTTTCTATTTTTAGTTTTTTCGAATCGTATTCTCATCTTTTTTTACTTTTATTCTAAATACTTTTGCGGTCATTTTAAAATCTTTTTTATTATATTTCTGAGGAAAATTATTTCTTTAACTCTTTTGTAGGAAAATTAAAACGAATAGAATTCCATTTGCCCAAAATTTGCCAAAATTAATGGTTAATATTGTCGTTTGAAAAATAAAGAAAAGGGAAATACTACTTTAAAAAGGAAAAAAAGGAAAAAAAGAGATGAAAAGAAGGAGAAAAATATTTTTACTTTGAAATTTGTCTTTAATTTTCTATTTCTGATTTGAATTTTTTTTCTTCTTCTTGCAGTGTGTACTTCTTGGCGTGAGAACAATTCATGTCATGTTACGTTACGCTATTCATCTCTATGACACAAGAGGTGCTGGCACTTCCTCTCCACGTTCCTGGGACAAGAGAGGACCCTTGGCTTATTATACGGAACTTGCATCAGAATTAACAGTTCTTGCAGTTGAATTTCTCCATCATATTCATATGCTTTTGTGGAGCAACATTTTCCTTAGTATGGCGTCTCTTGTTATTTGCATGCAGCTGCGCTATTTATTCTATGAGATTCAACGGCGCATCACTAAGCATCGAAATTATCTCGCCGTTCTCAGTCATATGGAGCAAAAGTTAGTTTCTCCGTTCGACGGAACTTTTCATTGAATCTTATTTTTTCTCATTATTTCTTCTTATTTTTCTCATTATTTCCCCTCCAGATAGAGAGGAAAAAAGGGAAAATGGAAATAGAATATATCATTTTCATTGTCTTGAGTTTAAGTTATTTATTCATTATTTCTTCTTATTTTTTCGTATATTTATTCCAATTTCATTTTTAAATTCTAAAAAGAAAAATAATAAATTTGTTTTTAAGGCAATTAATGAATTATTTTCGGCAGTTATCCAATGGCAACGCAGGAGGAGCTCGCCGACAATTCGGACAATTGCGCTGTTTGCTGGGAGAAAATGGAGACGGCAAGAAAATTGCCGTGCGGACATTTATTCCACAATTCGTGTCTTCAATCGTGGCTGGAGCAGGACACGTCGTGTCCAACGTGTCGTCTTGCATTGAGTATGCAGGCGAATCATCGTGAGAATAATCCCGAAATCCCACCGGAATCGCAAACGCCAGCGCGACGCAATGACAATCATTTCTTTCATTTCGATGGTTCGCGTTACGTTTCCTGGCTGCCGAGCTTTTCCGTCGAAGTCACGCACAATCGTTTGCGCGGCGATTTTCTCACAATGGCGCACAGTAATTCGCAATTGGACGCAATGGCGCGACAGGTATTTTAAAACAAAAGAAATTGATTATCAATAATAATATAAATTAATAAATTATTAATTTAATTAATTTATTATTATTGATTTTATTGATTAATTTATTTATTGTTTGATAATTTTTTGTTGTCGTTTCTTTTTATCTTCAGGTACAACAATTATTTCCGCACTATCCGCGGAATGTTGTGATTGAGGACTTAAGAGTGACGAGATCGGTGGAATTGTCGATTGAAAATATTCTCGACGGTAGATTAACATTGCCACATCATGTCATTGAGGAGCCGGAAAGTGAGACGCAAACGCAATCGATGCCACACATTTTGCCCAGTAAAGAAACGCAAAATTCCTGGGATCCTCATCTTGATATTTCCAATGTCGAGAGGTAAAGAAACTTAAGAAAAACTGATAAACAAAAGTGTTATTTTTTCCAGAATTGGCCAATTAAAAAAATTTTGAATTTTCCAGCAGTGAGGAGCCGATAAATTTGGGCGGTCGCTTCTCGAAGTCGCCGGTGGAAAGGGAGAGAATTTTGAAGCGTCGAAAAGAACATCTTCTATTGTCAGCTCGACGGAAATATTTCGAGAAGATTTGCAATAAAATTGAAACAGATCTCGTAGATATAGAATCACCGTCGTCGTCGTCATCATCATCGTCATCATTATTAAAATCACAATCATCTTCATCGGCATCTACATTATCATGTCCAATAGCATCGTCCTCTAGAAATACACACGAAATCACGTCCTAGATGATTTAGAAAAATCAGTCCAAGAAGAATGAAACAAAAAAAACAATTAAAATAATTCACTTTTTCTCAACTCAGGACTCGCATCTCAGGAGAGATTGTAAGAGAAACTTCTTCGTCTCCATTTTAAAATGAATGAATCGTATTTTAATCGAGCGATTCCACAACCCCTCCAGATAGAGAAAAGAAGAGAAGAAAAAAGGGAAAACGAAAATAGAGTATATATATTATTTTCATTGTCTTGAAGTTTAAGTTTCCAAAAGTTCTCGCAGTTTAATCGCGAGCTGTAGTTTGGAAAGTGGGAAGGAAATAAAGGCAAGGGGCAAATTTTTTTATTCGGAAAAAAGGGAATGAGAAGAAATTTGTAGAAGAAGAAACAATGACGACTGAAAGAAGAGCGACGAAGAAAAATAGTAAAGAAGAAATAAAACTTAGATGAAAGAAAAAAGGAAGATGAGAAAGTAGATTCGGAAAATAGTAGAAAACAAGACTTGTAGGAAAGACGATAGTAAGAAAAATAAAAAAGACGAAAAGTAGAATGACGAAAGAGAAAGAGAAAAATAAAAATAAAAGATGAAATAGAAAGAACTGATAGAAGAAATAGAAAGAAAAAATAAAAAGATGGAAAATAGAAAAAAAAGTTAAAAATTAATTGAGAACAGTGAGAAAAGAACGTAAGTTATAGAATTAAAAAAATAACTGCGTAGAAGAGAGAAATTTGTTTGCAAATTAAAAAAGCGAAGATATGAAATAAATGATAATTGAAAAGAAAATAATTCAAAAGAACAGAAGGGAGAGTACAAAAAAATCCAAAAGAAGCGTTTACAGAGTAAAAAATATGCCAAAAGCGAAGACTGTGTTTGGAAGAAGAAAAAAATGTGGAAAAATTTCACACTAAAGAAATAATTTCGAGAGAAAAACAGAGACGAATTGAGAGCAGAAAATAAAGGGAAAAGAAAAAGGAAAAGATAAGAAAAGACGAGAGAATAAAGAAATAAAAGGAGCTGGAAAATGTGGTAAGAGACAAAAAAAACAAAATTAATAGTTACGATACAAAGAAAATAAGAGTATATAAGTAATTCTTTTTTATTATTATTTCCCAACGAAAAGCAAATAAAAATCGAATAATGAATAATTGTTAAAAATAATGACTGGTGAAATATTTACATTAACTTTTCAAATAAGTAATTATTTTAAATAATTTTTTATTACGATTAAAATAAGTGAATTATTATTACATTTAAAAGATGATAATGTTTATTTATTATAATCGTAATAATGAAATTATTACTATATTTTTATATTATTTTAATTCTATTATTTTGATTCTGGAAGAAAATTTTTGTTGTAAAAATAAAAAAAAATAAAAATTATGTCCGTTTTGAAGAAATTAACTTTTCTGGAAAAGAAATTGTCGACATTTCAAAGAAAAATTAAAATCAATTTTTAGAAAAATAGAAAATTAATTTGAAAAAAATGAAGAATTTTTAAAAAATTGGAATTGATTTTAGAAAAATACAGAAATTTTCAAAAAATTGAAATTAATTTTCGAAAAGTACGAAATTTTCAAAAAATTAAAATTAATTTTAGAAAAAAATAACAATGTTCAAAAGAATTGTAATCAATTTTTAAAACATTGAAATATTTTGAAAGATTGAAATTAATTTTGGAAAAGTTAACGATTTCGAAAAATAAAAAACTTGTTCCAAAAAATTGAAAAAGCGACTTGTAAAAAAAAATTTTTAATACTACAAAATATTCGATTAATTATTAAATAATTTATAATTAGTACAATTCGTTCCTATTTATAATTATAAAATTTATTATTATATATTTATGATTATAATAATGAACGAAATTGTATGTTTAAATTATTTGATAATATTTGCTTATTGTTAAAACCGTTTTTTTTTTATTATTTGTGCCTTTTTACTATAAAATAATTATTTAACAATATAATATATAATTTTTATGTTTTATTATATGTTAAATTCCAATTGGTTTTATTTATTATTAATACGACTAATTAACAATAAAACAATAAATAAAAGCCGAAAGGAAAAAAAATCTGAAATTAAGCAGAGAATAAGTAAATAAAAGCCGCAAGGCAAGAAATCTAAAATTAAACAATAAAAAAGCAAATAAAAGGCAAACAGAAAAAAAACTGAAATTAAACTATGGGTAAATAAATAAACAGCAAAAAAGAAATGAATAAATGAACAAAAAGCAAAAAAGAAATGAATAAAATAATAAACAAAAAGCGAAGAGCAAAAGAAAAAAAATTGAATAGCAAACAAAGATGAATATAAAGGAATACTAGAAGAAAATAAGGATAAAATAGGAAAGAAAATAGTCATTAGAGAGAATTGTGTGTAAGAGTAGAGGAAAAAGGGCGAAGGAGGGAAAAAATTTGATAGAAAAACCGAGGAGAAAAGCGTTTAATCGAAATAAAAGATGAAAAAGAGGGAAATTCGAAAGTCTTTTGAATTTGAAGCACTTTTTAATATTAACTAATTATAGAAAAGAATTATTTTTTTAATAGTAAACATTTAAATACTTTCTTTTCTATAAAAAAAAATAAAGAAATGAAACAAAACCTCTTTTTATTGAATAGAGGTGTGCGAATTTTTGAAAAAGTGAACGCAAAACTTTTTTTTACGATTATATACAATATATATTCAGGCTGAGTACTTGAAACAGTGAAAAATAGAATAGAAAATAATATTTAACTATATAGGTATTTTTTCAAGTAATGTTATTATTAGTATTATTATTATTATCATCATCAACTTCATTATTAATTAATAATTAATTATAATAATAATAATTATTATTATTTATAATTATTAATTTACCCTTGAGTGATAAATTCACATTTTTACTATTATTTATTATAATTATAATAATTTTTATTTTGTATTTACAATGATAATAATTATTATTATTATTATTGTTTTTTATTATTTTTATCCCAATTAATATTTTTAGTAACAAGTAATGATAATAGTAATACTCCCCGTACCTATTTTTTTTTATTTCTCCCTTAGAACAAAATAATTATAATCATAAAAAAATAGCCTGTCGCTTTTTTCGCAGACTTTTTTGAATTTATTTTCCTCTTCTTTTTTGTCTTCTATATATTATGTAAAAGAAAAAAAAATAGCTCCAATAATATTGAACTTTACAATTTTTTTAAGATCATAAAATTGAGACAAGAAGACGAATAAGAATTGTGCAACGTTGCAAACGTTTTTATTCGTTTTCTCACCTTAATTTGATTAAACATCTGATGTCCATAGAAAAATTGTCGAATTCTCTAATTTTTTCTCGCTTTTGCTTTTTTGTATTTTTTGTTTTTGTGATAATAATTGACTTTTTTGTATATATATAAAGAAAACAACAATTTATATGTATAAAAAAAGACACAGACTTAGCATACATTCGTATAATGTAAATTTTGTACGTATGATATTCATACGATTTTTTGAAAGAAAGAGAGTGAGATTGTTGAGAGAATAGAAAAAAAGAAATGAAATCTATTCGACATTATTTAAGAACATTAGAAGGAAAGAGAGAAATTTTAGAAGAAAACAAATTCAAATCAACTTTCCGGGCAAAAGGGCGCAATTTTTATCGCCTTTTGTCATGATATATACTTTTATTATAATAATAATAATATATACATAGTATTAATAGAATTATTTATTTTTTAGTAATATAATAAATCTAAGTCTAATAATTAATGGAGTTGTGAAAATTAGCAACTATCCACGTATTGGCGATTTGCCAAAGTAAATAAAAAAAAAAGTATAATTATATATTAAATTAAGAGACAAAGGTCCCAAAAAAATCTGTGAGAAATGATAAAGAAGAGAATAAGCGAGAATGAAAATTAGAAAATGTTTTTGTAGTCTTTTTCCTGTATTTTTTAATTGTATTTGTAAATTTTTCTCTCAATTTCTTTCCAATAGTTCTGGAAAAGTTAAGTTTAAATTCATAAAGAAAAGAAAATTTTTAAAAATTATTTATATAAAAAATAGTCGAATATTGTTTTTATAAAAAATATTCTAATTTTTTTTTATAAAAACTATTATAATTTTTTAATTACAATTTTGACTAATTTTTTTTTAAATTAATTGTAAATTTATTCATTTCTTTATAGGAATTTGGAGACTTTTTTTGTTTTCATGTGGGAAAAATTTACAAAGAAAAAAATAAAAATTCTACAAAAATGTGACTGAAAAAATGTTCGATTGGAGAATTTTTTGTCCCCCAAATTTCCTCAACATTATTCTGTACTTCAAATATTATTTTTTTGTTTTTCGAATCGAGGAAGTACATGTGCACCGTTTATTAATAACAAATTACCCACCACAAGATCCTTGTAAATACACAGAAAAGAAAAGAAAATCTCACGCAGTTCTGAAGTCCTATTAAAAAAAAAAATCGTACATTTCTGCCAATAATCTGTCCTTTCATTAGGATTGTAATGAGAAGTGTATATCATAAATAAAACATGCTATAGATTGTTGTAGATATTTTGTCCGTTTCGTTCTTTTTGCCACAAGTAAAAACCCTGTGAAACAAAAATTTAAAAGAAGAAAAACGAAAATTAAAAAAAAAGAAAATGAAATTGAAATATTTCATAAATTATTTACTACCGGACTTTAATTTTTCCGGGTTTGCGATAAAAAATTACTTCCCTTTTTTCTGATTTTCAGAGAAAAAATTAATTTTATTGGAAAATTCTACGAGAATTTAATTATTTGATTAACAAAAATAATTTACTAAATGTTTCTTAAGATACAATTTTTTTTTCGGCGAATTTTAATAAAATTTTGAAGAATAATGGCGTTTTTTGAAAAATTCTTCTGGAAATTGTATTCTTAATTCAAGGGTAGAAATAATTTATTTCCAATTAAATAAATTAATTTTCAATTAAAAGGAAAAATTTATAATTAAAAATGAAAAAATAGTAACAGGAAAAGAAGAACAATTAAATAAATAATAATAATAAATATAAAAAAGTAAAAAAAATTTACGGTTCTCTCGTAAAATAGAAGACGCTTTAAAAATTATTTTCTAAAAATATTTAATACATATACAAAAAAAACATTGTTTTTTCCCTTTTTTATAAGTAATTTCTTATCCAATAAAATTCATAACAACGAGATGAAGAATAATGTGCGCAAAAATAAAATCGGCAAATCCCCTTTCGGCACTGATTCCATAAAAATGCGTTTTATTTTGTGGATTCACTTGAAGTCTGAGACACACTGAAAGGAAAAAAAATTAAATTTTAATTATTTTCGTAAAGTAATTACGATAAATTATTTTCCTTTTATTTATATTATTTTTTGCATTAGAAACAATTTAATTTTTGACTATTTTTTTTAACTAGAATCAATTTTTTCTCGAAAAATAACAATTTTTAAAAGAGAATATGTTCGAATATTCAAATTAATAGTTATTAACTGCTAGTTTACAAAATTAATGAGAAAAATAATCCCTTTTTGTTAAAACCTTTCTTTGGATCCGTTTTTTTCAGTTATTTCGTAATAAGAATCGTAAGAAAAGAATTAGAATAATAATTATAGAAATAACAATAGAAAGTAATAATAATAATATAATAAAACTTAATAATTATAGTAGTTCAGAATTTGATATCGAAAAAATTGATTTTCAAAACATAACCTCAAATATTTTCCATTCACTACTAAGCGATCAATTAAATAGCGGAAAAAACCATCGAAATAATAAAAAAATAAAGAAGTCAATTTTATTGAACACGTTTTTAAATAAAAACTAATTAATACACTGAAAGAGAAATTTTAAATAAAACTTGTTTTGTACCGGTTTTTAGGTTAGGATATTTCGAAAAATTCTACAAGTTAAAAAGTTTTAAAAAAAAGTTTATTGTAGTTAATTAAATTTTACTCACCACCTAAAATAAAGCAGGAAATACAGGATATAAATCCACTGAGAAAACTGTTAAAGGGAAATGTGCCAACGAGACAACAATAGATGAATTGAATGACACCAGTCAAAAACACGTAAAATAGATACGAGTCAATGATTTTTAATTTTTTCGGCGTATTCTTTGTGTATTCCTGCCAAAATTTATTAACCACCGCTAACATCGACATTTTAAATGAAAATTGTTGATTAGTTTTTCTATTTACGTGAAATAATATACACCACAGGAGTTTATATTTCAACTTCTCAAGTTCTCTCTCTATGGAAAATTGAAAAAGTGTCAAAAGAAATTCGTGGAATTGACGCGTGGCACGAGACAGGGACGTATGTATCAGGGGTGAAAATTGGTATTTACGTTTGTGTTTAATTTCGATTTTTAAACAATTGACGAAGGGATAAATATTTCAAAAATGATTTTAGTATTTAGGATGGGATTTTCTAGTAAAACGGAAAGAAAGGGGTTAATTTTAGATAAATTTGCAGGGTTTGGAAAATTTTCCTAGGAGAGAATTTAAGGGGCGACCGGAAAAGTATCTACGTCCCTGTGCCATCTCTCCCACGCACGCGTTCGTACATTTTAAGGTTATGTTAACCGCCGCCAGGTGCGCATTTACGTTTTGGTTGGGTTGGTTCATGCGTGGTTTTTTTTCCCCTGTGTTATTTTTTCTCTCTTTAGAAATACTGGCGCAAAATTCGCGTCTTCAACCGCCACACCGGCGGCTACTACACACTGCAATTGTTTTTTTATATCGATAGTAACAGTTCTCGAGGGCGAGTGTACTTCGAGAGAAAAGAGAATTTGAAAAACGAACGTATAGTTTGTGTGTTTGTGTGTTAGTGGAGAGAGAATCTTTTTTCACCTCTCTTCCCTGGTTTTTAAGTGAAATTGGATTGATTTTTGGCTTTGGCCTTGTAATTTGTTAGTGAGTTATGAACCTGTGATTTTTCACTAAGTTGTGTGGAGAGGAAAACAATCATGCAGAGAAGTGGTGAGTCTGTTTTTCGACTGTTATTGTATTTATAATTGGAAATTTAAAATATACGGGGGTAACTATATATAGTTGAAAAAGTAGAATGGAGAGAAAAACGCGGGCGGCGAGTTTTTTTTTTGTGTCGCGAAATTTTTGCTTGACGAGGAAAACACCTGACATTTAACGGGTCGTCGACCATTTTGGAGGGCGCCAAATTTTCCCCGTCAATAAAATGCGGTGCGCATCACACACCCGGTCAATACGAAACAATAATGCAAAATGAAGACCTAACCTAACATAAACATTTTTGTCAATTTAACCGATTTAGCCAATTGAATGCCTATTTAATTAGAAGGAAAATACTTGGGGAGTTTATTTATTGGCATTTTTGCCCCAGGGACACGCGGTCATTGACCTAATTATATTTTTTGTTTTGGCGCTAAAGTTTTGGCGCATTTTTTATTGATTTCGCTTTTTTGAGGTTAGAAAATGTAATTTTGATGGTACTTTTAATAATTTTGAAAAGAATTGGTAATTTAATCAATGAAAAAAAAATAAATTTCAGTTGTATACAATAGTAAAATTAAAGTATTTTGAATTTTTGATTTAATAAATTAGCAAAAGTAAAGAGTAAATTGATAATTTAATAAGTTACTTGTTCTTTTTTGCCGTTTCTGTTCTATTATTTGGTGGGAAAGAATTTACTATAGGCGATGGGAACTTTAATGTTTGAAAATTTTATTGAGATATTAAACTAAAGTGTATTTTATATATTTGAGTAAAAAAAATATTGTCTTTCTTTTGTATACATAGCGGCATTGAACTCGATTCAGGATGATTCACAAGATTCGAATACAGGTACGCATTTTATAAAAAGCACAAACCTCGTAGAAATCACGACATATTACGTGAATCATTTTCTTCCTTATTTTATTTCTCTTATTTGTATTTTACTCATTTTGAAGAGAGAAAAAAAAATACATTCGTAGTTCTAGTGAATCATTTTCATTCTTATAGAAATTTTACACGCTTTACTGAACAAAAAGAAAATTAATTATTCGTAGTTGAATCGTAGGTTTGCTTGTTATTTATTTTTTTAGTGTAGTAATTATTTAGTTTGCGATTATTTCTGATTATCTGTACAGTGCATAGCAATTTTTATTTCTTAAGAAAAATTTTGTTTCGCAGTTAAAATAGTCTGTCCATTTTTTCGTTCGTTTATTAAGTAGGTGATTGATAATTAATTTTCTCTCCACTTAATTTAGAATTATGATTATTATTTCAGTAATTAATTAATGGTAATAATAAATAGAAATTAATAACTTAATAAATAATAATAATAATAATAATAATAATACAAACAATAAAAATATGATTTTCTCAATAACAACAATAAATAGAAGAATTTTTTTTTTCGTAAACAAAAAAAAATAATTTGAATTTCTTAATAATAACAATAAATAGAAGAAAATATTAATTTATTTAGAATCTTACAATTTTTAATAAAATATTTATTATAAATTTAATAATTTGGGTTTAATTTAAATAATGAAATTAAATATTTTGTTTTAGAAAAAAATTGCTAAAAAATGATTCAAGTAATAAATTTTGAAAATTTGTTTATAAATTAATTTCTGGAAATAATTTCGAATTTATTTCTCGTTTGTCTCTCTGTGTGTGAAATTTGTCAATAAATTAGTGATAAATTTTTCACTTGAGATTTTTTTTTTGGGGTGAGAGGATGAAAAAAAAATTAAATTGATTAAATATTTTAATGAAGAGGCTTGAGAAGAAGATGACTCAGGATTTTTTCTCTCTTCTTTCTTTCTTTCTTTCTTTTTTTTCATTCTTTTTGAAATATTTCGTATATTATTGGTTTAAATACTGTTTTTTACTCCCCAAAGTTATTTTCAATTTTTTCCGATTTTTTTTCCTTTTCTTTTTCTTAAATCAACTGTCATTGAACGGAACATAAATAAACGAGTTATATTTGCTTTATTCTTCCACAATCTTCTTTTTCTTATCATCTGCTTTCGATTCCATCGCTTTTTTTTATGATTCCGAACATTATATATTTTGAAAAAAAGGAAAAAATATTATTGTGAAAGTGAACTTAAAATTTTTGATTTTGAAAAAAATAATTTAATTTTTCAACTTCTCTTCTCTATATTTTTGTTTGAGGAAGGGAAATTTTAATTTTCGGAAAAAATAATATCGCGTGTAAAATGTAATAATTTAAATGTTTTACTATAAATTTTCTTCTGGGAATTTAAATTTATTTACAAATATAGTTTTGTGGTTTAAATTAATTTGTAAATTCGTTAATATAATAATTGATAACTTAAATTATATGGAACTGATTTTTTGTATATTACATTATTTATTATTATTAGTAACATTATTGTTGCTACGGTTATTATATTTATAATTGTTATTATTAATGATTCATACTATAATTTATATTTATAATAATCATTTTTATTAATAATAATAATTAATAATAATAATAATAAATATGCAAAAACTATTATTATTATTATTATTATTATTATTGTCATTGTCATTACTGTTATATAATCTATAATATTATTACTATAATAATAATAATAATTATTATTATTATTATTATTGTTATTATTATTATTACGTGAAACGATATCTCATTTTAAGAGTCTATTGTGCTATTTACATGAAAAGAGAAAATAAAAGAGAAGTATCCAGTTACAGTGGTTTTAGTTCCTAAAATTGTGTCATTTTTGTTCTAAAGTTACAATTCAAATTGTATACTTATAACAATAATTATAATAATAATAGAATATAAAAAATACTACATTTAGGCTTTTTTGTAACAAAATACTTAAAAGACTGTTTCAAAAAATAGAAAATAATAATAATAAAAAAAAATAATCGTTATAAATACTAATAATTACAAATGCTAATTATATTATAATTAAAACATATTTATAATAATTATTATTATTTTATTAATATTATTTACTTAAAAGATAAATATATAGACTTGGTTCGGTTATTATAGTTTATAGTTATAATAATTATAATTGAATTGTAATAATAATAATAATAATAATAATTACAATTATATTCTGCGAAAATTTGAATTATTAAAAATATTTTCTATCTAATTTAAAGTCGTAGTTGATTTTTTGCTTGTGAATTAGTAAATTTTACTAGTGAAATAGTGGAAATTCCTATTTATTAGTAAAAATTACTATTTTTTTTGGAGAAATTACTATTTATTAGTAAAAATTACTATTTATTAGTAAAAATTACCATAATTAAAATTCAAAAATTGAGTCACTATTTGAAATTAGTAAATATTTCCCTACAAAACTTCAAATTTTGAAAGTATATAATATTATTTTACTGCATATTTGAAGTTTTCATTGTTTACATTTTTTATTTTTTTTTGAAAAAAATACCAAAAAATATTGGGTTTCAATATTATATTGACAAAAAGAAAATAAGAAGAGAAAAATAAAGAAAGAGGGGAGAACAAAATCTCGGCGCTAAGATTGAGTGCAATTATTTCTGTGGTCCAGATCGGGCGCGTACACAGCATTCCAAAGCAAAAGTAAAAATGAAGAAGCAGAGGGTAAGGTCACAATTATGTGTGGTCGTTTTGGCGTCGCATTTTGCTTTAAACATTATAATTGTAATGCACTTGAAGACGAAGACAGAGGGGGAAAACAAAAAAAAAGAGACAAAAGAGAAAAGAGAGAAAAGAGAGAGAGAGAATGAAAGAGAGAGATGAATAAATATTTAGGTTCGCACTTCAGTTAAAAAATATCTATATGTATATAAAACTATCCTCCCACACAATGAAATGGAAATACACAAATGGAATTTTGTGTTCGACTGTGTGTGAGAAAGCATTTTACATACAGACAGGCACATGAAGACAAGCGAACGAGTATATTCAAGTGCCGAAGAGGCTTTAGTGCAGCTTCTGAATTCGACACGTGAACCTCGAAGTCGATTTCAATTTCGCGATTCGTGATCGATATTATTTATTTATTTGTGTTTTTGATTTCTATTTTTTTCTCTAATTTTCGATTTTTTTCTCTTGTTTTTTTTTTTTTTTTTGCTCGTGACAGACATGTAGTGTGAATATAAATATTTATTTATTGTGTAAATTTGGAATATTTCTGAAAAGAAAAATTTTTATTATTTAAATTTTTAATATTTCTTAAAAGAAAAATTAAAAAATTATGGTTATTTTGACTATTTACTTATCGAAATCAACGAAGGTTGTATTATGAACAAAAAAGTATTGTAAATTTTGCGACGGTTCCAAAATTTTTATTAATTGAAAGTTTAATTTCATTGTGATAATTATTTAAATAATTAATTTACTTGTAATAAATACTTAAATAATTAATTTACTTGTAATAATTATTTAAACAATTAATTTACTTGTAATAATTATTTAAATAATTAATTTACTTGTAATAATTACTTAAATAATTAATTTACTTGTAATAATTATTTAAATAATTAACTTTTATTATAATTGATTATTAACTTATTAATTGACTTTTTTCTAGTTAATAATTAATTTACTAATTAACTTTTTTAAATAATTATCTACTAGTTTATTAAATAACAATTGTAAAAATTTTTTTCCATCAAAGATTATTTAATAAATATTAGATTAACATTAATTGTTAATAAACTACGAATGAGTAATAATAAAAAATGTTTTCTAATTCAAAAGCAAAAAAATTCGTTACACTTAGTAAACAATTTTACAAATTCAAAGAAAATTAGAAAATTGATTTAAAATAAAGTAGAAGAAAAAATTCAGTGCTTTATTTATTAATTAGTATATAAAAAATGAATATAAATATAAATAATTTATTATTCAATAATAAGTAAAATTAAAAATAATGATAATAATAAAAATAACACAGTAATATAAATAGAAAAAAATAATTAAAATAAACATACAGACAATTAAACATTTTTTTGGAGTAAATACAAGAAATTTATATTTAGAATCGTAAATAAATTTTTATAGATTTATAAAAATGTAATTAAAAATAAAAAAAAATTTATTGCAATTGCAATTATTGTTTAACTTGTTTATAACTTTGTTTAAATTAATATTAATTAGTAATTAATGATTGGTAAAATTTTAATTCATTTGTAGTCTATTGCAATTATTGTTTAACTTGTTTATAACTTTGTTTAAATTAATATCAATTAATTAATTAATAATTAATGATTAATAAAATATTAATTCATTTGTATTTTACTGCAATAATTATCGTTTAACTTATTTTTATCTTTCTTTTTATAATTAATAATTAATTTAAAATTTCATTACCCAGGGAAATGTGTTTTTTTTCACATTGTTTAAAAGTCAAAAGTCAAAAACTACAGCATTTGAACTGAGAAATTGAAAATATAAATTATTCTTGAGAGTGCAATTTATTTTTGTTAATGACTGTACCAAAAAAAAACGACTACAATTGTTTTCTCTCTTTATATACATTTCGAAGTGAATATTTTTTTTTTTTGAAAAAAAAGAAGTCTCCAATCATTTTCCCATAGAACAATGGAATCTGCTGTTATCTTCGTTTCTCAAAATGCACGTAAGCGATCGTTCTCTTCTCTCTTTCTCTCTATTCTCTCTTCTATGTATTATTTTAAAAATAAATTCCACGTTATTTTGAATATATGTGTATAAAATTTACAAAAGTCAAATTCCCCGGTGTGCTTTAAAATTAGAAAAGGAAATATCTCTCACTGTCAATGTGCAAAAAAAAAATTACAAAATAAAATAATTTTATTAAAAAAATAATAATGATAACAATAAATGATAAACTATTTTTTGCGTCAATTTTCCGCTCTCGACAGTGAAAATCACATTGTACGCACATTTGTATATTTTATCTCTTCTATTTTCTGTGTTTATTTACTAGATTTTTGTCCTTTTCTTATCAAAGGTCACTTTTAACATAATAACTGTTTTTGAATTTGAATTAGTAAAAATGTTTTTACTAATTTGAATCAGTGACTGACTTTTTGCTTTTGAATTAGTAAATTTTACTAAAATAAAAAAATTAGTACAAAATTAGTCCTTAAATAAGAATTAGTACAAATGTTTATACTACTTTGAAGTAGTTACTGATTTTTTTGCTACTTTTTACTAATTCCAGAGAAAAAGTATTGAATTAGTAAATTAGTAAATTTAAATTGGTAAATTTTACTAATAAATTAGCAGAAACACTTATCTCTTAGTAAAATTTGCTAATTAAATATTTTTGGACAAAAAAATCAGTAAATTCTTAAATCAGTAAATTTTACAAAAAAGTAAATTAGTAGAAATTACTATTGATTGGTAAAATTGATTAATTCGATACTTTTTGCTTTTGAAATAGAAAATTTTACCAATAAATTAGTAGAAATTTCACTGATAAATAGTAATTTTTACTATTTTATTAAAAAATTATTTAAAAATTATTAAATCAAAAGCAAAAAGTATTCAACAAGTAAATTAGCGAATTTTGCTAATAAATTACCAGAAAATACTATTTTTTTAGTATAATTTAGAAATTGAATACTTTTATGTAAATTTTACTAATTAGTAGAAATTATTATTTATTTATAAGATTTAGTAATTCCATAATTTTTTCTCTTAATATTAGTAAAGTTTACTAATTGAATACTTTTTAATTGGTAAATTTTACTAATCAGTTGCATAGTAAAAATTACTATTCAGTAAAAAAAATTCAGAAAATCAAAAACAAAAAGTATTAAATTATTAAATTTGAATAAGCCACTTTTACCAATGAATTGGTAGAACTTTTACTAAAAAAAAAAGAAATTTCTACTAATTTGTAGTTAAAATTAATTAATTCAAATGCAAAAAGTATGCAATAAGTAGATTAGTAAATTTCACTAATAAATTACTAGAAAATACTGTTTTTTAGTAAAATTTAGAAATTGATTACTTTTTACTTTTGGATTTGTAAATTTTGTAAATTTCACTATTTAATTAGTAGAAATTACATATTTATTATAAAAACTTAAAAATTTAAAAACAAAAAGTATTGAATTAGTAAATTTTTCTACAAAATTAGCAGAAATTATTACTGATTAGCAAATTTTACTAAGAAATTCGTAGAAATTACTAGTGATTAGTAAAATTTACTAAATGTACACTTTTTTTAATTAGTAAATTTTACTATTTATTTACGTAGTAGAAATTATTTTTCATTTGTAAAGTTTAGAAAATTAAAAACCAAAAAGTTTCAAATTAGTAAATTTTTAATTAGCAATTTTTTATCAATAAATTAGTAAAAAAAATTTGCTGATAAATAGTAATTTCTACTAATTTTTTTAGTAAATTTAACAAATTCAAATTCAAAATCAATTTAATGAGGAGATTAGTAAATTTTACTAATATATTCCTAGAAAATACTATTTTTTAGTTTAATTTTTAAAAATGAATGCATTTTGCTTTTGGATTAGTAAATTATTAAATTTTAATTTTAAAAAATTAATTTAAAAATTTTACTAATAAATTAGTAGAAAATACTAATTATTTGTAAAATTTACAAGTTCAAGAGCAAAATGTATTGAAGTAGTAAATGTTACTAATAAATTAGTGTAAATTATATTATTATAAAATTTTATTATTTTAAAAATTTACTTATTCAAAAACAAAAAGTTTGTCACTAAATCAAATTAGTAAACTAATTTTACTAATTTAGAGAATTTTTTTAATTTAGAAGATAATTAAAATTTATAATTCACAATCCACGTATTAAAATTTAATTATTTAATTTAATTAACAAATAATACATAATTTCCATAGTGTTATAATTATATTCTACAAAATTTTATCCAAAAAGTATTTTTTGGTTACTAATAATTAATTTAGTCAGTAAGGTAAATGTAAGTTTTTCTTGAAGAAATTTACTAATTTAAAATTTTTATTTTCTCTCCTTTCCTTCCACTATTTTTATCCTTATCGCTCTCCTGCACCTTCCTCTTGTTACCCCCACCCCTCTCCCTTCCCCTCCTGAACTGTGATTTTGATTTCCGGTTTCTCCACGGCCACTGGATGATGATAACACATGTGCGACCATCTCTCATCAATCTTATCAATCATGACGCCAATTCTTGTGATAATCATCGTCACATAATAAACCACCAAATTCGTCATTAATACAGCGGTAAGTTTTTCAAAAAGAAAATGTATTTTTTATTATTAATATTTTAACAAATCGTTTTGCGATAACGCACCTTTATTTTCTCTCGTTTCTCTCATTTTAAACATACACTCGTGGTAAAGAAATTTTTAATTAAAAAAAAGAATTAAAAAGAGAAATTTTTTTTGCTTCCAAAAACAAAATTTTTAAAAATTACAATTTTTGATTTCTGTTTGTTTAATTTTCTATATCAAAATTAAGATGAAAAACGGAATCTAAAAATATTACTAGGCAACAATTTGGATTTGTTTTTTCTCTCAATTTGATATCCTTAAAAAAATTGTAATTTATAAAAGTATTTAATGAATTATTTTTTTCGATTTTGACTGAATAAGTTTTAGATGGAAAGAAAAATTTAATTTTGATTTAAAAAAGACAAAAGTGTTCTCTTTTATTAAATTAAAAAAAAAATTGTCTGGCAATTTTTTTTTTTTTTTTAAATGAGATTGAAACTTTTTTTTACGATGATGAAAATAAATGTGAAGTTAATTTAATAATAATGTCTTTCTCTGTGTTTGAGAGATCGATATAAAGTGAATATGTAATGTATATAATGAGAAAGACGAGAGAGAGAGAGAGAAATTTTTGCGATCAAAGAGTGATGATATATAATAGTTAATTTTTACTGCCTTTTAAAAGTTATTCGAGAAAATTCCTTCTTTATGACGTCATCAATTAAAATTGTTCGCATACATAGGGTGGCAATTTTAAGATGAGAAATTTATATATAAGTATAAACACATAAAATTTACTATTAAGCCCCCCCTGGTAACCCTCTCTGACTCGTTTTAAATTATTTTATACGTTCCATATGGAAACAACGAGAATCGATTTAGTTTACTCTCTTTTCAAAAACGCAATTTTACTCTTCTCCTTTCTTTTCCATTTGAATTATTATTCCCCGTTTCTCATCGAAATGAACGCCTCGCGAACCACCCAGACAAAAATAATAGTCTTCGTTTTGCCGCAATTCTTTCTTTAGAAACGTTATTTTTTATTTTAAAAACTGACGTTCATTGACTTTACAAGCGAATTTTTGTCGATTTTAAATTCTCGTAATCGCCATATTGGATCCGCTATTTTTAATTTTTAAAAACTGACCC
Organism: Leptopilina myrica (nomen nudum); assembly: GCA_032872475.1. Classification (NCBI taxonomy): domain Eukaryota; kingdom Metazoa; phylum Arthropoda; class Insecta; order Hymenoptera; family Figitidae; genus Leptopilina; species Leptopilina myrica (nomen nudum). The sequence goes on along the minus strand of CM065462.1, from coordinate 43,237,486 downwards.
CAAATTCATGATCCGCGAACCCAAAAACCCCCGAGTAACTATTTTCCAGCGAATTTAGACGATTTTTAAATTTCCTAGTCGCCATATTGCCTCCGACATTTTGAATTTTTAAAAACTGACTCCAAAATAGTAATCAGCCACCCCAAAAGCCCCCGAGTAATTATTTTCAAGCGAATTTGGTCGATTTTAAATTTTCGTGGTTGACACATTGTATTCGCCATTTTGTTTTTTGAAAATCCGATTTTAGATTCGTATTCGTTGACCTCGAAAACCCCCGAGAAGCAAATTGCAGTTAAATTTATACTCATTTAAGAGATGCTACCGTCTGGGCGACTCGGCGAAGAATGACCGTCCGATACGAGTGGGCCTATTTATATGAAAGTGAATTTGGGTGGGAGAACCCCCCACTCTCATCGGCGGACATGCGCGCCGCGTGCCGAACGGAGCCGGTTGATTTAAAATCTAATTTTCTCGAAAGGGTTTACGTTAAAATTACTACTTCTTTTTTAAAAAATATTTTTAATTTTCGTGTTTTTTTAATTTAACAGAAATAACACTTTAGTGATTTACTTGTTTAACTTATTTTCGGTTAAATATAAATTTGAGAAAGTGTAAATTTTTTTCTGCTAGAATGTAAATTTTCATGAATGTAATTATTTTTTTTGCTAATTTTACATTTTAAAGGTATTTTAATTAAGCCGAAAGTGTAATTTAACCGAATTTTCATTACGCCGAAATAATAATTTTTCAAAAATTCTATTTAAAGTAATTTATATTGTTCGAAATTTATATTTATCCGAGTTTAGTGCCAGTCCTGTTTCTGGAAAAAGTGGTTTAATAAAAATTGTGTTAAATAAAATTCGGCCTAATGCGTTGGATTTAAATTAAATTCTTCTTAAACGGGAAATTTTTTAATTTATTGAACCTAATTTATTCAAATTTATTTATATTTTAATGTAATTTGTTCAATTTTATCTATATTTTAATTTATTTTATTCAAATTTACATTCATCCAAATTCATATTTAGCCGAATTTTTATTTATCAAAATTTATTTAATTAATTAAATTAATTAAATTATTATATATTTTATTTATAAATAAATTTAGTTGAACAAGTTAATTCCTAAAAGTGCCGTTCTGCTTAATTCCAAAATATTGTCGTATTAACTATTTGGCTAAATTAAAATTCAAGGTGATGAAAATCAATGAAATTTCGGCTGTAAATAAAATTCTGAATGAAATATTTTTTTAATAATTGAAGTCAAATAAAAATTCGAAAATTGAACTTAAAATAAAATTTCATTCTAACGAATACTGACTTGAATGTTCGGTTTCTTAATAAAAATGAAAAATACCCTAAAATATTAATTTTTATTATAAATTTTAAAATAGCGAAATATATTTAAATGTTAAAGTTAATGCAACTATTTTTTCGAAGATCATATTCGGTTATTCTTGTCACGTTCTTCTTTTACACTAAATCAGCGAAGTGAATTTTTTTTTCTTTTCAAAAATTCCCTTTCTCTCTTTCTCTCTCGCCTTTTGTGATTTTTTTTTTTTTTGGAAAGATAGAAAAAAATGTAAATATAATTGGTATGCATCTTTAATAATAGGAAGTATGCCGTACAGAATGTCTTTTAAGTATTACAATGTAGCCTTAATTGGTCTCGTTGGAGAAAACTTTATATGTACTGTTATATTTTATTGTTTAAAACGCGCCGCACGACATGTGCATTCGAAAAATAGATTTTTCTCTATTTGCGTCCATAGTTTTAGAAACAAGACAAAAGAACAGAATTTTCCCAGAAAGAAAAACGAAACGAAAAATAATTGGTTTTTGTTTTTTCTTCAATTTTCTTCTTTCTATAGTTTTTAATTTTTAATTTTTTTTATTTTTTCCCTCTATACTTTTGTGTAGGTCAATTTTCGCAATTGTTTTAACCATTTTTTTTTCTATTTTCTTTAATACTATTTCCATATATTAGAGAAAATGAAATCACCATTTATGTAATTCATGAGTGAATAATTGTTAAAACATTTGATGGAAGAGGTTAATTGCAATAACCTCGTTGGCAATAATTAAAGACTAGGTTCATTGTTAATATCTATTTCTGTGATAGAAAAAAACTTGATAATTTTTTCGCTCATATTTTATAAATTTTTCTTTTATTTGAAATTTTAATGGAAATTTTTTGATTTTTAATGCTATATGTGTTGAATTAGTTTACACTTTTGATATTTTTTTGTCTATTTAAATTAATTCCGAGGGCTGCAATTTCTGGAGGAAAAATTCACTGTTGACTTCAAAATTATCAAATGGCAACTAATTGATGCCAAAAGATTCAGATTTTTGCCATCTTCCATTGATACTTTGAAGACAACTGTGTTATTTATTCATTTAGAATAATTCGAAAATTTGAAAATTAAATCGAAAATAATGAAATTTCCGTTTATACGATAAAACGTATAATTGAATTGGAGCGATAGTTTTTTAAGCACCTCAAAATTGTTTTCTCTCTAAAAATCGTTGAGATTTGTAAAAATCAATTAACTTGTGCTTTCGCATTATTTTATCGACAGCAGCAATTGGCATTGGAATTTTATCTTCGTTTTTCATTAAAAATTCAACGGATTTATCAATAACATCTTCTAGTTTTTTAACTCGTTCGAATCGTCCCTCGATTAATGCGGCATAACATGGAAATGTATTTTTATAATCACCCTTGGTTAAAGTTTCTCGAATTTTCGAATTTTTCACATACTTATAGCAAGTGTAATATTTCTTTGTCAAAAAATCATAATAACTAACTGTCTTCTCATTAATTATTGCCGTCTCTTTTAATATTTTCATTTCCTTTTTTGATTCTTCGAAATAGTTTCTAGCATCCTGTTGGGTCTTCTCTTCATTTCCCATATAGCATTCAAAGTAATTATCAATTGGCACTTTACTATTCTTTAAGGCCACAAGAGAAATGATTAATTTTCGACTAGAAGATAATTGAAAATCATATAAAGTTGGATTTACACTTATTACTATTGGCAAATAGTTTTTGCATTTTGTATTAATTTTCCAATTGGCGCCATAATCAATGAGACAGTTGACAATTTTTATGAAATCAAAATGGGTAGCGATGTGTAGAGAAGTTAATCCATGTACATTGCGGGCATTGATGTTTGCTCCGCGTTGAATTAAATATTCGATATTTTCTAAACAGGTGTGTTCAGAATTCTCCACTAGGCACATCAGTGGTGTGTAGCGTTTTTCATTTCTTAAATTGATGTTGAGTTGTTTTTCATCAACGAGAAGAGTAATTATTTCTCGGGAACAACTAAGTACAGCGTGATGAAGAGCGGAATTTTTTTTTAAATCTTTAGCATTATGGTTTGCGTTGTAATTGAGGAGAATTTTCACGTCCTCTAAGCGTCCATCGCGACAAGCCTCTAGTAATGGTGTCATACCGTGTTTCGAATGACACTCGGGATTTGCTCCATATTTTAGGAGTAGTTCCATAATTTCCGTGTTGCATGTCAAATTCGGCTCATAAATGGTAATGAGACCATACATTACACACTTGTACTTTTCGTCGTAGTAATAGGTGTCTGATGATTTTAGAAGATTTTGCAATTCACTTCTTCCTGCAACGGTGAATAGGGGACTTCCTTCGTATGTCGATTCGGCATTAACGTCAGCACCGTTCGCCAGGAGGAGACGACAAATTTCCAAATTCTCCAAAGCTACGGCATAATGTAAAGGAGTAAAATCCATTTTTGTTTTGCTATTTGGATTCGCGCCTTGCCTTAGAAGGAAGTTGACGATTTTTTTGTTTCCCTTTCGTACAGCGTAATGGAGTGCTGCTCGATCGTTGTCGCCTTTTTGATCAAAATAATTCAAAGTAGAATCATAGTTTGTTATTGTTTTCTTCATATCGTTAAGTATTAATTGACAAATATCGGGAATTTCCAATTGCGCCGCGAAGTAAATGAAGAGCGGATAATCATTTTCGTTTAGACCCAATTCTTTTTTGTGCTCCAACAAAATTTTTACAACTCTCTCCAATTTTTCCGCCTCTTTAAGGTCATCTTGATTCTTCTCTTCGTTTCTATTTTCTTCTTTCTTTCCGTTTCTTTCATTAAGTCCCTCTTCTTTTTCTCTTAATTTCTCTTCACTTTCTTTTCCACTGGATTCGTTTTTCGAATCGGAGGATTTTTTTTGATTCTCCTCCGAATTTTCAACAACAGTTTCGTCAAAAAATACTATCCCGTTGATTAATTTTTCAAGCAGTAGACAAACTGTATTCAAGTTTCCATGAAATAGAGCGTGATGGAGTGGAGTGAGACCATTTTTACAAACAACATTAACAGTCGCATTGTAATTGAGATAAAGCTTTGTCATTTCGAGGGAATTTTTTATTGCATTGAAAATTGGTGTGGCGCCTGTTTCATTTTTCACATTGATATCAATGCCTTCTTGTTGAAACAATAGTTTAACCAAATTAATAGTACCATGTTCCGTGGCTACATGTAGTATTGATAAATCATCATCATAGGTGAATATTCTTCCAATATCTGGATTTTGGAGAATTTTATTTATTTTCTCCTCATTATTTTCAATAATTGCTTTTTCAAACTCATAGAATAGATCAACGAGAGTTTCATTCTCAGTCCATGAATCGTGCATTTCCATTATTCTGCAGGAGGAACAAAAAGAAATTTTATTAATTTGTTATTTTTTTTCACTTCTTGTTAATAGTTTGTAAAAATAAGTAAATTAATAAATTAATAACTAAAGAACTAAATAAATGAATGAATAACTAATTAACTAACTAAATAAATAAATTAATAAAGGGTATTTCTACAAAAACGCGGAAAGTTCGTACACTGAAAGAAAATTTATATTAAATTTTGTAAAAGTATTTTGCAATTTGGAAAAAAAGTGCAACAAACTGAAATTTTGATATAAAAAATACTAAACTTTTAAAAAAAAATGTATGTGAAAAGTATTTTTTATTTTAAAACTTTCGGTTTGTTGCACTTTTTCCCTAAATTACAAAATACTTTTACAAAATTGTACTAAAATTTGGAGAAACTACAAATTAATACCAGAAAATTAATTACTTTACGAAAATAATAAAATTCTTCGTAGAAATTTAATGATGTTAAAAAATTATTAAAACCTCTCGTTCACATTTCAATTATCGTTATAGAAATAATTAAATTCTTCTTCAAAATTGAACTATTTTCAAAATTTTTAATAATATTCTTGTCAAAATTTGAATTATTTTTAAAAATATATAAAATTCTTGTTAAAATTTCCAATTAATTTCGAAAATTTCAATAAAATTCTTGTTAAAATTTCAATTATTTAGTAAAATTTTAATAAAATTCTTGTTAAAATTTTCAATTAATTTCGAAAATTTCAATAAAATTCTTGTTAAAATTTCAATTATTTAGTAAAATTTTAATAAAATTCTTGTTAAAATTTTCAATTAATTTCGAAAATTTCAATAAAATTCTTGTTAAAATTTTAATTATTTCCCAAAAAAAAATTTTATTCCCTAATTCAATTGGATGCAAAAAAAAATTTATTAAAACTCTTGTCAAAAATTCCAATTATTTTCTAAAATTAACAAAAAATTTGTTCAATTATTATTATATTTGTAAATAATAAAACGCTTCTCTGAAATTCAATTACTCTAAACACTTTAAATAAAATTCTTTTCAAAATTTCAATTATTTTCAAAAATTTTTTCTCAATTCAATGATTTTTAATATCTTCTATCGTAATAAAAATTTTCCAAAAAGAATTTAATACTTAAAATAAATTTAACAAAATTCTTGTCAAAATTTCAATTATTTTCAAAAAAATTTTTTCATTTCAACGATTCTTAATATCTTCTACTATTTTAATAAAAATTGTCCAAAGGAATTTGATTATTGTGAAAAAAATTTTATTAAAATTCTCGTCAAAATTCAATTATTCTAAAAAAATTTTATTACAATTCTTACCAAATTTCAATTATTTTGAAAAATAAAAAAATTGTCTTCCGTAATTCTAGTATTTTTAAAAATTATATTAAGATTCTTTGAAAATTTCTTTTTTTTTTGAAAATTTTTCTTCACTTTAATGATTTTTCAATATCTACTATACATTAATAAAATTTTCTAAAAGAATTCAGTTGTTAAAAAAAAATTTATAAAATTTTACTCAAACATTTTCACAAATAATAAAATTGTTACAGTAATTGAATTGTTTGGAATTTTTTTTTTAATATATTCGCAATAATTAAATTATTTTCATAAATATTATAATAAAATGTTTTTCCAGAGATTTAATTATTTTTTGTAAATAAATAAAAATTTTTTTATGAATTAAATTATTTTTATAAATAATAAATCAATTATTTTTAATATACTTTAAAAAATGGAGTTTATTAAAAATTTTACACAATAATTGAATATAAAAGCATTAAAGCGAATATCTGATTTTTTTTTATTTTTAACTAACAATTCTGGGGACTTATTTTTTTTTAAGTTTAATTGACTTTTTTTGAAAACTTTATTTATTTATTTATGAAATTATTCAAGTAAAAATTAATTTTTGTAAAGATTTTTATTTACAAACTGTACTATAAAAATTTTACTTACTTAAATATAGATACGTAAAATGTAAATAAAAATTGCTCCTCGTAGAGAGGAAAAGAAAATTTACATAAACACTTTTAATAGAAAAAAAAACTAAAATGTTTTGAACTATTCGAAGATTTCTAAGTCAACTGTAATTCGAATTCAAATCGAATAGAAATATTGACGAAAATATTCATTTATACACCGAAAAAAATAAAATCTCAGAGTGAGAAGAAAATTCCGATCAACAATTATTTTCACATTTTATTTTCAATAGACGAATATTCATCTGTAAAAAAGATGAATTTTTGTTTATATTTGACAGTTTTTTAACTAAAAGATTAATTTTAATATTTCTTCTTTGATTGAAATTATTCCTCTAAAAATGAAACAAATTTATACTAAAAAGAAGATTTTTAAGTTGCTTTTTGTTTTTTTGAATGCAACTTTAACCTGTCTAAAAAGTGACATTTAATAACAAATATAATAAAGGAAAATCCTCTCAATTAGAAAAGAAAATTTTAGTGCCGGTATATAAGAGGAAAAAATGCTGCAAAAGAAGAGGAATTCTCTAAATTTAAAAATAGTTTTTTTTCGGTGTATAATAGAGAACGAACAATAAATTCCATTTATAAACAATATAGAAATTAAAATCCAATTAAAAAACAAATCAGCCTCTATGTAAAGGAAATGTTTTTCTTTAAAGTAATTGTCTAATTAAAAGTATTTTGTAAGTGGATATTTATTTGTACAATTAAATTTTCAATGGAATTGTATAATATCATTATATTTGGAGATTAGGTAATTATTATTATTATTATTATTATTATTATTATTGCTATTGTTGTTTTATATTTTTAAATTAATTTTTTCCTTTTTTTCATAAATAAATATTGTTTTTCTCTTTTTTCTGTTATATAGAAAAAAAACGAACAATATTTATATTGATAATAATTAAAAGGCATAAAAGCGTAAATTTCCTCGGAAAGTGAATCACATTTTACTTTATAGACATTGTGTAGAAAATGTGTAATTTTCTACAAATAGGAGAGAAAATTTATTAGTAATTTTTTTGTCTTAAAAAAAATCTATAAAAAAAAATATTGAAAAATATTCTGTCTGGAATGCGTTTAGATAAGTTAATAATAATAATAATGATAATTTACTATATCTTTAAACAAGAAGATAAAAATTATTCAATCAAATAGTATTAAAAAAAATCTAATTTTTTAGATTTTTAATAATAAAAATTCTATATTAACATTACTGGTATAATTTTGACAAAACAGTAAATAAAATAATGTTAATTAATTTTTAGTAAAAGTTATTATTATTATTATTATAAATAATAATTATCGTTATTTGTACATTTTCTTCTTTATAAAAGTTTGAAGAGTGAAATTAAATTAAATTAATGAGGATATAAAAATATGCTTCCGTGAAGAATCGAACTTTGGTCCTTTGACTTACCAGTTCATTAGTAAAACCGCGAAGCCAGCTCTCTTGCCTTACTAATATTATTTTTATAGTTATTTTTGCTATATTATTTGTATTATTTTATTTTTCTTATTGCTACTTATTTATTTATCGATTTATTATTATTATTATTATCATTATTATTATTTATTATTATTATTTATTAATATTTATTATTATTATTATTTCTTCATTTTAAGAAAATAGGGAATAAAAAAATTATTACTATTAAATTTCTTGTCGTTGTAGAGAATTAGTCTTTTTTGCATTCAAATTGTTTTTTCTTAAATTTTTTCAATTTGAATTGCCTCGAAATTGTTTTTCTTCCCTCAATAAGAATAATAAATTTTTTGGCAAATTATTTTCTGCTTCCAATTAAAATAAATAAACTAGAAATAATAAAATAGAAATAAAAAAAAAGAACAAACAACCCTCATTCATATCGCATTCAATGAAATCCGCAATAAAATTCAATTTAACGTTTATTATGCGAACTTGACGAGAACTTTCGTTTAAAATAGTTTGTATACATCTTTCTGCAATTTATCTCCTCTGATTAGCTTGAACTGAATTTCATTTTATGAGGATGTCATTGTTCTCTCGCTCTTTAATTTTTTTTAATTTTTTTTTTTTTGCATCGCTATCTTTGATGCGCGACTAGAAAAATGTAGTGCAGTAGGAAAAAGGCAGAGGAGATAGAAAAAATTGAGAAAAAGAAAAAAAACAGATAAATAAAAGTACATATACATATAGAGGGTGACGGAATCAAGCAAAATATCCTTTTTCGTCTGCAGGTCACTTCGTTTTAAAGTTGTATTCGTGAGAGTAAAGTGAGGTTTGTGCCATGTTGTTCGATGGGGGTTTTTAAGGGGCGAGAGGGAAAGATAGTCACAGGGACGTAGGTAGAGACAATGGGAGCCTGGTGTAATCAGTTTTGTATTGAAAAAATTTGATTTTTTTTTCTATTTCAAGAAGAAAAAAATTAGCCGAATTTTTATTAAGCTGACTTGAAATTTTTAGTACAATTTTATTAGACTGAATTTTAATACATTTTTACTAAGCCGAATTAACAAATTTAATGCGAATTTAATTCTCATTAAGCCGAATTTATATTTGAAGTAGATTTTTATTTAGCCAAATTTATAATTTAATTGAATTTGTATGAAGCGAATGTATTTTCATATAGTTAGCTTAAAATTATATTTTATTTCTCTTTATTTAAAGAACAAATTTTTAGGCTAATCAATTTTGCCAATTTATTTTGTTGCAATTTACTTTTTAAAATTTTTTATTTAGCCTAATTTACATTTTGGCTGATTTTGTATCTAATATTTTAGTATTAAATATTAATTATTGAGTCAAATTTTCCATTAGCATTAAATAATAAGGAAAATAAGAATATTAATGAAAATAGTAATAATAATGATTAAATTAACAGTAAAAATTACAATAAGTGAAAAAAATGAATTATGTGAGATGGCTTGGGAGCTTTGCTACTGAACTCATAAGAACAAGCGACTGGGGTTCGATTCTTGCTGATTGCAGATTTTTTACCGTTTTTTAATTTCTTTAAAATTAGTTTCCAGAAAATTATCACAAAGACGATGGAGGAATATTAATTTAAGAAAATAACATAATAATAAAAATAACAGTTATAATATATAATAATAATAATATAAATATTTTTTTTAATTACATCGGGAAATGCCCTTTTGTAGCAGTAGTAATATAATAAGAATTAAAACATAAAAATTAGATTATAAATTATAATAGTAATAATAAAAACAATTATATTAATAATGAAAATATTAATATTAATAATAATCATAGTAGCAAATAATATCAGTATTTTGAAATTGTATAATAGTTGTGAGATTTACATTTTGGGAAATAATAATGCGCCCTATTGTAATGAACAGAAATTTAAATTCCAAGAGCCAAGGTTTTCTTGGAAGTAAACGTAGAGCGCAAGCGCCGAAAAGAAGAAATGGGGAGGGGGATAATGAGTGCGACTGAGAAGAACGGAGACTTCTCTCTCGCTCCCATTGCCCCCACTCCTTCGCATACGCTTCCATTCTTCCTTCTTCTAGCAAACACAAAATTGAAGGCCTAATTTTTCGGATTGTTTATTATTCTTTTTGAACTATTACTATTAATTACTAGTTTTATTATTTACTAGTATTTTAGAGTATTTATTATTATTATTATTTTACTATTACTAGTATTATTTTGTAGTATTTGTATGTTTTATTATTAATGTTTAACTACTATTAATACTACTACTTTTATTTACTAGTATTATTTGAGTATTATTTATTATTATTGTATAACTATGACTAGTATTATTACTAGTATTTACTAATATTTTTCGGATTATTTATTATTCTTTTTGAACTATATTACTATTATTTACTAGTATTAATATTATTTATTATTACTGTTTAATCATTACTATTAATTACTAGTTTTATTATTTACTAGTATTTTTAGAGTATTTATTATTATTTTATAATTACTAGTATTATTACAATTACTAAAATGTTTTATAGTATAATTTTTTTGTAGTATTATTTTTAATTATTTGACGTTAACTATTATTATTTACTAGTAATAGTATTATTATTTATTTTCTACTAGTCCTAGTACTATTTATTATACTACTTTCAATATTTATTAATTTCCAAAATTTACTAGTTTTAAAAAATAAAATTCAATATTGCCAATATTAATAGTATTCTTAATACTATTATTTACTAGTATTTTTGCAGTATTTATTATTAGTATTTTATTATTACCAGTATTTACTAGTATCATTACTATTACTTAATTGTTTTATAGTATAATTTTTTTGTAGTATTATTTTTCATTTTTTGACGTTTACTATTATTATTTACTAGTAATAGTATTTATCATTATTGGACTAATACTATTATTATTTACTAGTATTAGTGTTATTGATTATATTATTTATTTTTTTTATATATATATTTTTTTTTTTTAATTAGTAGTATCTACTAGTCCTAGTATTATGAAATACGCTATTAGTAATATTTATTATTCTCGAAAATCGACCACTTTTAGTAAAACGAAAGTTAATTTTGAAAGCCTGATTAAAAATAGTGACGAATTTTAAAAAAAAAAAAGGAGGAAACTAGCTTCGTGTAAATTTTCTGTTTCTTTTTTTTGCGAGGGCAAAATTGAACATTGTCACGTTGTTGGGTGGTTGGCTTGTTTACCAATGTGTGTGTGTGTGGGGGTATTTTGCCATAGAGTGGGGGCGTGGTGGGGATTCCCCACTACCACAGGCAGCTGCGTCAGGCGTGGTCGTCGCTCCTCGCCGCCGAGCGGGAGAGATCAGTGTGTGTTCTGTGTCTGTTTCTCTCCTTTCTCGATAAGCGCCGCGCACCCCAGAGCTGTGCGAGTTTTCTAGTGTTCAAAGTGTCGCGTACAGAGCGCATCGCATTTAAAAAAAAAAAACTCACACACTCTCTCTATCTCTGTTTATTTTTTTTTTCACCCGAAAAATACTATTTTTTCCACTCAATACCCCCTGTGTGATTTTTACTTCCCCCTCTCCCTTTTTTCTACTGTGTCTTAAAAGAGTTCTAGTTAGTCAAAAAAAAACCCCCCGAAAACGTATTTTTTTAAAATTTGGATAAGAATTGTGATATTTTTTTTTAAAAAGTGAATTTTTACAAATTTTTTTTTCTGTTTTGAAAAATTGCAAAAAGTGAACAATGGAAGAAAAGCCGAGTGTTAAATCTAAAGGCCGGCTCTTTTGGCCGGTTCGATGACGCGAGTCTCTCTCTCTACTATTTTTTCTTTGAGGAAAAATTTGAAAAGAGTGGAAAATAGCCGTATGTTTTTTTTGAAATTTTGAGTGGTAAGAGATTTTTTTTTTAGAAATTTCTTGGGTTGAGTGAACCTGAGTTGGTTTTTTTTTCTTTTTTTAAATTTTATTTTCATTTTATCGATCTTTGATGGGTTCTTGAGAGGGGGTGGGGGTGGAGGTTTCCTCTCTGTGTTTGGGTCAAAGGGGTTGAATATATAGATATAGTCAAGTGCGGGAGAGAATGAGAGAGAGAGAAATGTAGGGGGTGGTGTGGTGGTGGATTCGAGAGAATATTTCGTAATTGGAAATATTCTCTCTTTTGATGCTTTTGAATTATTTTTTTTTCTTTTTTATAAATATATTTATATATATTTCGCGAAGTTTGCTTTTCGATTTTTCGATTTATTATTTTTTTTAAATATTTGCCGTTTATTTTCCACGTTATTTATTCTTTATTTTTTTGGTTTGTTTTATTTTTTTTTCTTCTCTTATTTAGGTAAATATTCTTTATTTATTTTTATGCAGTGTTTGTTCGAATATTTCGCAATATTTTCATTTTTTTTTCTTAATTTCACAAAAAATATTCTATTAATTAACAAAAATTAAGTATAAAATAAGGGTCGGTTATAACCCCCTCCCCTCTCTCTTTCTCTCTCTCTTTTCTATTTTTCTTATTTTGCATTTGTAAAATTATCAAAACAAATAATTATAATAAACAATTGTTATTAATTTTTTTTAATAAAAAAATTATTGTAATTAATAATTATTATTAGTAATCTTTTTTGTAATAAAAAGAGTATTTTTTATTATTAATAATCTAATTTCTTGAAAATTAAAGAAATAATTCAAATTTAGTTAATTAATCGTTTGGTAAATATTTTTTTTCTCTTGCAAATAAACGGAGAATATTTTTTTTTAAAGTAAATGAAAGATAATTTTTTTATTTTGCTTTTTTTATTTATATATTTGTCATTAAAACAAATGACATTGTGTTCTTCTCTTGGGAAAAGAAAAGGGAACAAAATTTTTAAGACTGAAGAAAATAACTATTTTTAACTATGAGCACGCATTTTTCTTTTTTTTTTTTTTCTTTACACGTAACAGTTTTAATTGGTTCATTATCATTAGAAAAAAAGGAAAAGATGTGCAAAATAAAGCGAGGGAAAATATTTACACATAAATAATAAATTCTCGAGTTAAAAAATTAATAAATTTATATAGATATTATATTCTGTTTTACTTTAATTAAATTAGAGAAGGAGAGAAAAGAAAATTCATGAAATTATTAATAGACAAAATTTTAGTTATAGAAGTAAATGAAAATTGAAGGAAACAAAAAAAATATATTCAAAAGAAGTGGAAAAAAATATTTTCAGCTTAGAGATAAAAGAAATTTTAGAAAATTAAAATATAAACAAAGTTTAATTAAATTAGAAATTATAATATTCAATAAAATTAGAAATTATAATATTTAATTAAAATTAGAATGTTTAATTTAATTAGAACATTTAGTTAAAATTAGAATGTTTAATTAAAATTAGAATACTTAATTAAATTAGAATTAAATTAGAAAGAAGAAAAATGTTTATGGACAAAAAAAATTGTTTGTTACAAGAAAGAATAATTAGAAAAAAAGTGTTTTAATTAGAAACGAAAAAGAAATATTTATTGATAATTATATATGAAAAATACAAAAAAGTACTTGATTTATAATTAGAAATAAATAAAAAAAATATATTCTCCGTTTGATTGAAGCAATTTTTATTGGAAATAAAATTTAATGCACCTCTTTCATCATTATATTTGATGTATACAATATTAAGTAATCATTTATTAATATACCGATCGTTACCTTTTTTATTTTGAACAAATAAACAGAAATATAAAACTTAATTGACAATTTCTAAATAATTGAGCAATAAATGTTTTTCTTACACGGGATTCGTTAAAAATAAATTTATAACTGAATTTCATTCACTGTTTTTTTTTAATTAATTTTCTTTTGCAATTTTTGTTTTTTTATTTCATATTTCTTTTGTCCCACTTATAATTAAAATTTAATTTTTTGACACTAATGTGCAAAATTTTGTTGACTAAAATAATTAACTAAATGTTTTTAAAATTTAACACAATTTTTTATAGTGAAGTTAAAGAAAATATTAAATAATATTAAATATAGATCATGGAGAAGAATAATAAAAAATGGAAGTAATGATAAGAAGGGTAGAGTGGTGAATGGCAGAGTGGTCAGAGTTTACGATTTGCAAATGGAAAACTCGGGTTCGATCCCCAGGGGAGGTGAAGTTTTTTTCAAGTAAAGAAAAATATTTAAATTGGTAAAATGGAAAAAGTTAAGTAAATAGAATAGAAAATATTATACAAGGGAAAGAAATATGAAAAATGTTTAATGCCAATAAAATAATAGCAATAATAATACTAATAATAATAATGACAAAAAATATTAGTAATAATAATAATAATAAAATAATAATTATTATAATAATGAGGAAAAAAATAAATAATAATAATGACAAAAAAACAATAGTAATAATAATAATAATGTCAATAAAATAGTAATTATTAATATTGAAGATTATAATAATAATTGTTAAATTAATAGAAATAATAGTGCGACAATAATAACAAAAAAAATTCGGAAAATAGAAAAACAGAATTGTAAAGAAAAAAAATATATTCAACTTTTTATACACTTGAATTATTATTATCGTTTTTCATAAGTAGGAGAATATAATAATTATTTCCTTTTAGGTGGTTTTCTTTTTTTTTAAATATATTATTTTGCTCTCTGAAATCCTCGGGGAAAATAGCGTTGGGGTGGAAAATTGAAGCACGTGGCAAACTCGGTGTGTAAAGAAACGGAAGTCCCCCGGGGGGGCATTCCATGTAGAGATGGAGAGATTTTCGAGAGGGGTCTTTTCGCACAAATGAAACTCACTTTTCCATCAATTCAAAAAAAAAGGTTGTTTTAAGCCACACTCACAAGAAGATATGAGTCATTGTTTCTCCTCTTGTGTCTCCTTTCCCCCCGCTACGAGGGGGGTTATCGCGGCGATATTCTTTTTTTCACCACTCTCTCTTTCTCTCTCGCGACATGTTTGCTCTTCACGCGTAATCCATATCTCATTCTCTTTTTTTTTTCAAACTCATTCAGTATATGACTTTATTTATTGCGATAATTTTTTTTTTATTCTAGGAAGAAAATTTTGTTTGTTTGTTATTTATTAATAAAGTTAATAAAATTAAATTAAACAATTTGAGTATGTAAGAATTAAACTATAATTATTTAGAGATTAAGAAAAAAATTTTTTTGTATCGTTGCTACTAATTATTGATAACAATTTGACAATAAATTTTTATTAGCCCGAATAATATTTATTAATAATTTTTTACTATTTCTATATTATATTTATTATTATTCCTATAATAAAAAAATTCTATTTGATTTTTCCAAGTATATGAATTTACAGATTTTCTACTTACGACACTTAAAAAAAAAAAAAAAAAAAAAAAATCTATAACAATTATTTATTGTCATTATTATCAATTTTTATTGTCCAAGGTTCATGACAATTATTATTATTATTATTATTATTATTATTATTAACATTATATATTTTTTATTATGAATTTATTTTAAAAATTATGCTATATAATTAAAATTGCAATCATATTTAAAAAAAAAATTATTTGCGCTTTTTATTTTTGAGCTCATGAAGAGTCCATTATTGAGAGACTATCTATTATTGAGAGACGGACGCTTTTATATTTGGAGGATTCGTTTATAATGCTGTAGCAAAAATTAGTTTCGAGAGTTCCTTTTTCTTTTGACCCAGACTTAGAGAAGGTTAGGGTGTTTTTTTTTCAAGGTCTACGTGTGTCGACTCCTACTATAGCGCGAACTAAATATCTATATGTACACATATATATGTTACCTGAGTTCGAAGGACTAATCCGGTTTAGTGTCAGATTTTGCTCTCCTGATAAAAAAAAAAAAAAAAAAAAAAAAAAAAATGAATCAAGTCTGTTTTAGAAAAATCATCTTGAAATTTTTACACACACACACACGACGATTTTTGATTTTCTCAGAAATATTTAGTTTTTTATCTTGTGACAGAACGAGAAAAAATGAAAAATTGTTTTAAATTTCTTCCAGTCTTTATTTTTTTTCTTAGTTTTTTTGAGGGGGGGAATTTATTTACGATAACGATTCAGGCAGCTGTTTTTGTTAATATTGGTAACAAATTATTATTTTCTATTAGTATTATTATTATTTGTATTTTTATTTTTGTAATTTTTATTTTTATTACAAATCGAAAATATTATTTTTGTAATTTATTTTTACTACTGGCAATAAGAAAATAAAAATTTATAAATATAACAATTAGATAATAATTATTATTCGTCATAAATAATAATAATAAATATAATAATAGGGCATTAATTATTAAATATAATATTTCGTTTGGAATGAATATTATAAAAAAGTAATAAAATCATAGTTACGAAATATATTTATTATTAACATATAATTATAAAAATATAATAAATAATAATAATTCTAAAGTCGCGGTATTCTTTCATCTATACAGTCTCTGGTTTTTTTTCTTCATTTTTTATCTTAATTTTCTTTTTTTCTTTTTTCACTTTGCAAACGCTCGTAAACAATATTTCTCGTTATATGCGTGTAGTCAGAAGTGCAATAAATTTTTGATTCAAAACCGTCAGTGTCTCGTATACAAGAAAACCATTGATATCACATTCCGGGAAACAGAATTCTCTCAATGAATACGTTCACATTTTACACGCAGACACTCACATATACATTTATTGAAATGAGAATCTTCAAACTTATCTCGCGATATATACCGCAAAAAAAAGAAAAAAAAATTTCTAGATTCATTTTCGTTCACATTTTTCTTTTACTTTTCGTTATTAAAATTCTTTTAAGTACTTCTCCTGAATTTTTTTTTTTTGGTTACAAACTTAATTTTTTATTATACCATTATTACTATTTTTGTTATCTATAATATTAAATAATATGTTAATTTATTTATAATTATGGAAATTACAATAAAATTGTAATTTTTAAAAAAAAGTAAAAAAAAAATTGACTAATGATTATTAAAATTGAATTGTAAATTAATTACCAAAATTAAACTACAAATCATTTAAAATTTGAAACTAAATCGATTAAAATATTATACAAACAGAATCATCGATCGAGTTGGAAGAACCAAAGCCAAAGAAGAGAATTCAATAAAAAATCCAGTGCAGTGCGTTTGTAAAAATTGCGAGACCAAAATTGTCTCCCGAGTGTGTGACAAGTGATATTTTCGAGAGAAAAAAATAAAGACAAAAAAAGTAAATAAAAGAGTAAACAGAAAAGTGAATAGAAAGTAAAGAAGTAAATAAAACAGTGAATAGAAGATAAAAACGTAAACAAAAGAGTGAATACAAAATAAAGAAGTAAACAGAAAAGTGAATAGAAAGTAAAGAAGTAAACAAAACAGTGAATAGAAAATAAAAAAGTAAACAAAAGAGTGAAGAGAAAATAAAAAAGTAAACAAGAGTAAATACAAAATAAAGAAGTAAACAAATACAGAAAGTAAGCAAAAGAGTGAATAGAAGAATAAAAAGTAAACAAAAAAGTAAACAGAAAAGTGAAGACAAAAAGTAACGAAGTAAACAAACAAATAAAGAAAGACGTAAATACAGAAAGTAAACAGAGACCAAAAACAAAAAAAATTCAACAAAATAGTGTGAAACAAGCGGAAAAAGAACACAAAAAAAAGAGATGTCAGCGGAAAATCAAAATGGCGTTGCACCGCAAACAAATGGATTGAAATCGTCTCTATCGTCGACAAATTCATCAACAATACCAGCAATATCGTCGTCCGGACGTACAAATACAAATAATTCGTCATTTTTGTACAGCAGTAATAATTCAATGTTGACACGTGACAAAATGAGACAGGCGCCACCACCAACGCTACCAAAATATACGTCGAGCTTTAATGCCGGATCGAATGGAACTGCCGCCGATCGATTGACGAGAGAAAGGGATGTTGGCGGAAGTTACAGATTGGCAAGTTTGGATCGACTTGCACTACGACAGAGGGTACTCGATGGCGAAAAATCAAATGGCGATGTTAATCCGGTAAGAGATCAGGAAAATAATTCTCCACCCTTTAAATTAAAAAAAAAAAAAAAAAAAAAAAAATTTTATACCGATTTTTTTTATTTGGTACTTAACACTCTGTCTACGTTGACTTTACTCAAGGTTTTTTTTACTCTAGTGTTTTTGAGTGTTATTTCTATAGTCCCCACCTGACTGCCGATTTTTTTTTTTTTTATGTCAACTTAGTAGACAGAGGGTTAAAAAGAGAAGCACTAGGTTTTTTGACTCTTAAGGGCATTTAAAATCTGTGTTATTATATTATCTATTATAATTAAAAATCTGTGTTTTTTTTAATGTTTCAAATGCCCTTAAGGTTATGTTATTCAATGGTCACGTGTCCCATATTCTTTACTATGGAAAAACGTCACACTGAATAACATGACCTTAACTAATATTTTGAAAATGAAGTAGTTTTTCTTTCACTAAGAAAAAACTTTGATTACATTTTTTTTAATTTTCATGTTTAGAAGGAAAAGAAATGTTTTAGTAAAATTTCTGTTTTGGGTAGAATTTACATGGTTGCCACACAACCTGGAAAACCTGGAAAACCTGGAATTAGCATGGAATTTGAAAAAGAGTATGGAAAACCTGGAAATAGCATGGAATTTGAAAAAACTTCTGGAATTTTTTTCGTACATTAAAAATATTAAGAAAAAAATGCCATTTAATATGTTTTTTTTTAATGTTAAAATGTAACTTTCGTTTTCGAAGAAAAAAAAAATTTTTATTTTCTGCTACCGGATATTAATTAAAATTGTTCTAGTAGTTGCTTAGTGACCAACAAACAATTCTTGAAGTTCGCAGAAAAAAATAATTTTTCATTTTCATTTTCTTGAAGGTCGCAGAAAAAAAAAATTTTCATTTTCTGCTGATTTTCGGCTGTGGTTATTTTTAAAAAAAAATGAATTAAATTAATTTTGACGACCCGGATATTAATTAAAATTGTTCTAGTAGTTGCTTAGTGACCAACAAACAATTCTTGAAGTTCGCAGAAAAAAATAATTTTTCATTTTCACTTTCTTGAAGGTCGCAGAAAAAAAAAAATTTCATTTTCTGCTGATTTTCGGCTGTGGTTATTTTAAAAAAAAAATGAATTAAATTAATTTTGACGACCCGGATATTAATTAAAATTGTTCTAGTAGTTGCTTAGTGACCAACAAACAATTCTTGAAGTTCGCAGAAAAAAAAAATTTTTCATTTTCATTTTCTTGAAGGTCGCAGAAAAAAAAAATTTTCATTTTCTGCTGATTTTCGGCTGTGGTTATTTTTTAGAAAAAACGAATTAAATTAATTTTGACGCCCCGGATATTAATTAAAATTGTTCTAGTAGTTGCTTAGTGACCAACAATCAATTTTTGAAGACCTGGAAAACCTGGAAAAAGCCTGGAATTTTGAAATCTAGATTTTGTGGCAACCATGATTTAGAAGAGTTTTAAAGTTATTAATGAAGTATAAAGTGAATTTTAAATTGTGGCTGATTTGAATTTCGCGCCTCGGGTTCTGTTTTACCGGCCCATGAACAGTGAAATGATAGATGGGAAACTTGCTATACATTTTTGGTTCGTTTCGTCTGAAGTCGATTAATAACAATCAAAGTCGCTAAATAATAGTAGCAATAATAATATTAATTATTATTATTATTATTATTATTATTATTATTATTATTATTATTATTATTATTATTATTATTATAGTAATATTTATAATTATTATTACTACTACTATTTTTTACTTTAACCTTTATTATTATTATTACAATAATAGGTAATAATAATAACAATAATAAAAGTGAAAGTAAAAAATAGTAGCAGTAATAATAACAGGTAACAAATAAATGCAAAACAAAAGATGAAAAATATTTTTAAAAAATAGGAAAATAATATTAATAATGTTAATAATTAGTAATAGCAAAGATAGAATTAGTTGTATAATTATGACTTTTTGTATTCGATAATATTTATTCCCGAGTAGATTTTAAATTTGTAACTTAATTTTTTTTTCTTTTTTTCATTTTTTTAATATTTAAATTCTGAACAAACATTAAATTTTCCGTTCCACTGTAATTCTTAGTATTTTTCATCATTATTTTTTCTTTTTTTTTATAATTATATTGTGGCGGAGTTTTATTTTCGTTTGCCATCTTTTAGTGTCATTATTTATAGCTTCGCAACTTTAATTATCACATGTCACTTTCAATGAAAGTCTTTCTTTTCAATTTAAGGTTTCATTTTAATTACTTTGTGCTTTGAGGTTTCAAAGAAAAACATCGCGTGAAAAGGAATATTGTTATTAATAAGGAAAAAGAAAAATACCTCTTTTTGTTCTATTATTTCCTTCGCTATTTATTTCATTAATAAATAATTAATATCGAGAGCTTTTTTTTACTAATTTATTTTGTTTTTTTTTATTAATTTATATTGCAATTTTAATAATTTCTTTTACTTCAATTTCATCTATATGTTATTTTAATGTTACTCTTTTATTAGTTATTTATTTAAATATTTATTAGTTTATTATTTGTTACTTTACATAGATGCCAATTTTTTTTTTTTTTTTTTTTTTTTTTTTTTTTTTTTATAATTAATGTATTGAAATTATTTTACTGAATGTTGGTATTTATTGAATCAATTGTTATTAATGACAATTGTTTTGTAAACAATCGTAAAAAATGACACTGAAGGGGAATTAATTATTATCATTATAATTTTTATTTTTGCGATCTACTTTTTTATATTTTTTTTTATATTATTGTTTTTTTTGCGATCTACTTTTTTATATTATTTTTATATTTACATTATATAAACTATGTAGAAATATACATTGAGAAAACCCTTGGTTTTGCCCTCAGTCCCTTCTTCGCAGCTTGTGTATATATATATATTTATTTCGCAAAACGATAATGAGCACACGAGCTCTTTTCCACCCTTAAACAATGCATTTTAAAAGGGTCGTTTCGCTTTGGAAAGGCTCTAGAAAAATTTCAAGGAGAAAATTCAGCAAATGGAATGTGTGAATGCGTGCGTGCCACAAATACTTCCATATATACTTTTTTCTTATGTAGAAAGAGAGAAAGAGAGGGAGGGAAAAATATTATTTTTCGTACATATTATTATTATTATTATTAGTATTTTACTGTCAAAAGAAAACTAGGTTATGGAATGTTTTATAACGATTGCTATATATAATTGTTCGTGGCATTCTCCTACGTGATAAAAACCAATTTCTCATGCACACATTCTTAATACCGAAATCCATCGCCATATTCCCGCGAAAGGAAACAATTAAAGCACTTTTTCTCGAAAGTTCAACTCTTGAAAAATGTCCCGGTTTCGTTGTGAAATGTTTTTCCTTGAGTAATGTAAGTTTTTAAATTTAATAAAATAATGATGAAGATAATAATATAATGGCACTAATAATACATAATGATAATAATGATAATAATAATAATAATAAAAATAAAAATAATAATAATAATAATAATGTTATAAAAAAAAAATTAAATTAAATGACTTTAATTTTTTTAAATGCAAAAGTAAATAATTTAGTGAATAATGGAATGTTTCTCCATTTCACATAACAAATATTAGTAACAAATTTTTTAATAATTCAATTCTTTTGTCGAATTTTATTAAAAATTTTGCATGAACATAATTACTTTCTTCAAGGAATTCAATTATAGTTGTAAGAAAAATATAATTAAAACGCTGCGATGAGTTTTAGGAGATAATTTTCAAATTTATTCGTTTACAATTCAATTTTGCAAAATTTCATAATTATTCAATTATTTAAATACAAAAATAAATAATTTATTAATTTCATGTTTCTTGAAATTAAATTCTCATAAAAAATGTTATCAACAAATTTTTTAAATCATTAAATTCTTTCGACTTTCAATTTAAGATTTTTAAGAATAATTACATTTTTCGAGGAATTTGATTAAAATTGTATTGAAAATAATTGAAGTTCTGCAATGAGTTTTATTTTTTATGAAAATAATTGAATTCCTAAAAGAATTTTATTATTTATAAAAAAAAAATTGAATCCCTGTAGAAATGTTATTTTTATGAAAACAATTAAATTATTGCGAAGAAATTTATAAAAAAAAAATTTGTAAAAAATTTTATTATTTATGAAAATAATTGAATTCCTAAAAGAATTTTATTATTTATAGAAACAATTGAATCCCTGTAGAAATGTTATTTTTATGAAAATAATTGAATTATTGCGAAGAAATTTATTTAAAAAATTTGTAAAAAAATTTATTATCTATGAATATAATTGAATTCCTGTAAAAAAATTTCATTATTTATGAAAATAATTGAATGTTTGTGTAGAATTGTATGAACATTTTTTTTTTTAATAATGGAATTCTTTTGTAAAATTTTATTGAAATTTTTCATAATTTTCTATAATTGAAAATATTGTAGAATTTTAGAAAACTTTGGAAAATAATTGAAATTTTGACTAGAATTTGATTAAAAATTTTTGTTAAATAATTGAATATCAGAGAAGAATTTTATTATTTCTAAATGAGAGTTGAAATTTTGACGAGAATTTAAAAAAAATTTTTGAACACAATTGAATTTAGTAACCATGTTACTAAGTTAGTTGGTAACTAACTTATACTATTCTCCCCTGGAAAAGCTAAATTCGTTGAATTTTTCCAAATCCTTGATTTTGGTGTTTTATTTTAAATAAAATTTCATTCATAGTTCAAAATAACATACCAACATGGATTATATTTAAATCCTTTTTAGTGTTAATTTAATCCTACACTGAAAAAAAAATTATTTGATTCAAATAACCGATTATTTGACTATTATCAAATAAATATTTTTTCTTGAATCAAATAAACTGTATTTGAATAAAATATTTCAGTATTTGAAGCAAATATTATTTAATTGATTCAAATAAAAATTATTTGAATTTAAATATTTCAGTATTTGAAGCAAATATTATTTAATTGATTCAATTAAAAATTATTTGATTTAAGTAAATATTTATTTGATAATAGTCAAATAATCGGTTATTTGAATCAAATAACATTTCTTTTTTCAGTGTAGAAACATTAAACTGTTGCAGATTATTTTAATCCATTCTGGTAAATATTTTAACACCTCACCGTTTTACTCTGTGGCTGTTTTAAAGTTAACGCGAAATTTTTAGGTGAAAATTTTGTTCTTTTTTTTTTACTTTTTGTTAATAAAAATATTTTGATTAAATTTTTTTGCTTACTATTTTTGTTAAATTTTTTGCTATTAAAATTTCTTGAATGAAAAAGTAAAAATGTGATTTTGACACAGTTGAAAGAAATTAAGAATAAGAATAGCAAAACATTGAAGATGAAATTTATTATTAAATTCTAATATAATAAGAGAAAGTACAAAATGTAAAGAATTTTTTTGAGGGGCGGAGGGTGGGGGGGGGGGGATTTTTTGCTTGTTTAGCAGAACCGGATCGAAAGCAAGCGTTATATAGACCACAGGCTTTTTATATTTTCGTGGGAGGATATTACACGTATATGAGTCATTGATTCAACTTTTTTTTTGGGGAAAGAAAGACTGAGAATCACTGAAGGAGAAAGAGAGAGAGTGAGTAAGAGAGCACATGGCCAGACCGCACCCTCGAATTATATTCAGTTTCCAACCATCGGGGGCCTCTGGGTTGCCATGCACGCGCCAATCGGGGGCTGCCAAGAAAAAGGGGTCCCTCACACCCTCGGCAAATTTTGCTCTGCCTGGCAAGAGAAAAAGAGAAAGATAGAGAAAGAGAGAGAGCAGAATTTCATACGAGCCGCTGAAAAATAATATGTACGATATGCCATGAAATAAAATAAGCTTCCATCAAGGAAGAGACACATGGAGAAACCATACTTCGTCATTGACTTTATTCTGTCATTTTTCTCTCTCTCTCTCTTTAACTCTCTTTTTCCTTATAAACTCTACTCGCATTTCAAGCGAAAAATTTTAAATATCCCAAGCTAGGTTCACTCTTTTGTGTTAGACATTGACATTCCTTCGACGGTTTCTTTTTGCGAAAAGTCTGAGCCAAGAGTTTCATTTGCTGTCGAGGCGAAAAAAAAATATTTTTCTCTCTCTCTTTTTCTCGTTCTTTTTTCTCGCTCATTCTTGCCTCATCAGTTGCAAGGTGTCGTCGCACTGAATACAGAATCGTTTGAATTACCTTTCAAGTGGATTAGATTATAATTGCGAATTTCTTGATTTCGATTTATTTTATTTCCATTTTATTTCACTAAATTTTTTTCGATTTTTCCCATTTTTTTTTGTTGGTATTTTGTTTTTTATGTTATTTTGCATTTTTTTGTTCCCGTTTTCTTTCCTCTCGATTCTATTTTGTATTTTTATTGTTAGATTCATTTCTATTTTTTCACGTTTTATTCTAAGGAAGAAAAATTGAATTATAAATTTAAATTTGGCGCCAGACTGTTTTACCGACCCCGTGGACTCATGACTTTAGTAGATAGGAAACTCATTGGGAAAATTCATAGCGGGCTTAAAGTGAAATTTTCGAACGAAGTTAATTTGGGTAATAATTAATTAAATAGTATTGTTAATCAATTATAGTATTAAATTAACAATGTTATTCAATTAATATTATTAAATTAACAATGTTATTCAATTAATATTATTAAATTAACAATGTTATTCAATTAATATTATTAAATAACCAATGTTATTCAAATAATATTATGAAATTAACAATGTTATTCAATTAATATTATTAAATTAATAAAATTCTTCTAATTGTTCAATTAGATTGACAATATTATTCAAGTTCATCTTACAGAATTATTTCTATTTTCTATTTATTTAAACAAAATTCAATTTTTAGGAAGTTTACAAGTGCAATTTTTTAAATTTGGCACCAAAAGTATCCATCTTACAGATTTATTTCCATTTAATATTTATTTAAACAAAATTCAATTTTTAGGAAGTTTACAAGCGTAATTTTTTTGAATTTGGCGCCAAAAATTCGTTCTGCTTTACCGGCCCCTTGATTATTAAACCGTTAGATAGGAAACTCGGTGGTAAATAATGTCGCGAGGCGCAAAACTACCGAGAAAGCGAAATTGAACGAAAAATTAAATAATTAAACATATTTATAATAGTAATAATAATAATAATAATAATAATAATAATAATAATATTAGAATTATTATTAATTAAAACTGTATATAATTATTTCTTCTTTAAAACATAAAGGTGATTTTAATCGTAAATAAAGAAAAAGTGTGCAGTACCGAGCATAACTTAATTAATTTAAAGTTACTTAATAAAAATTTAATGAAAATAGAAAATTCATTTAAATATTATGAAAACAATGTTGTAATAATAATAATGGTAATAAAAATAGTAAAAATAGTAATAATAATAGTAAAAGTAGTAATAATAATAGTAAAAATAATAATAATAATAATAATAATAATAATAATATAATAAAATTTTAATTAAAAACTAATAAAAAATAAAAGAATGAAGTGAAAAGAACTGAAAGAATAACATAGAAATAAAGTAAAGAAGAATTAAAAGTATAAATAAAATAATAAAATTAAAAAAATTGAGTGCTAAAACTATAAGAAAATAAAATGTAAGAATAATTGATCACAGAGTGAAGCAGTTTAATGTTTCGATTCACTCGAATAATTTCCTCGTGAGTCATTTAAATCGCCGACACTGACTCGACGGTGTAATTTTTCGTCTCTGATTTAGAATTAGAAATTAGTGGCGCTAAGAGTATATGAATATAAGTGAAAGTTCATTTAAACAAATTCCACTCAATAGTCATACTCTGTTCATGCGGGTAGGAATGCAAATCGGCATCGTTTTTCTTTAATTTCTAATTGTTCTTTACGCTCCATTGGAAAAAAGGTGTAATAAAAATATCCAATTACAAATTTTTAAATAATTTTTTAATTTTTTGTATTTTTAATTTTAATTTTTAGTTTTTAGTTTTTAGTTTTTAGTTTTTAGTTTTTAATTTTTAGTTTTTAATTTTTTTCCCTATCAAAAACGACTAGATTTGCAAATTTATTTTATTCGATATGACACAGTTTTTGACAAACTGTATAATTTTTTTTTTTTTGCTGTGGACGAGAAATACAATTGAATACAATTGAAAGTTAATGATTTTTTACAGTGTAGAGAAAAAGAAGCCCATACGACAAAGCGAACCTTTTCATTAAAAATAGGGTGATGTTCCACTTTTCCACTTTTTTTTTTCTTTTTCTTCTTTTTTTCAAGCCATACACACTTGGACACAAAACCAAAGTCTCGTTTACGTTTTTAATTTGTACATTCGTTTCTCTTTTCTCTGAAAAAAAATAAACTACGGCTTTCACGAATTTTATAGTATAATGCTCTTGTCTTTAAAAAAATTCAAAGAAAACAAATATTTAAAAAAAAATTTTTATTTCGTTTTTTGGTTTAGAAAAAGCATTTGGGAATTAGGAAAAATTATAGAAAATTATGTTTAAAAATTTACGAAAATTCTCGTCAATTTCAAATTACCTTTGTTAATAATACAATTGTTCTCTAAAATTCAATTATTATTATTATTATTATTATTATTATTATTAATAATAAAATAAATAATGTTAATAATTAAAAAATTAATCATTTTTAATTTTTTTTAATGATGGCTTTTTTAATGTTTTAATTTTTGAATAATAAAAAAAGGCAGTTCTATTGTTTACCGAAATGAGAAATTTTTCTCTCGCATTGCAATTAAAAAAAAAATTACGAAGAAGGTGAAATGGTTGAGAAATAATTTTAATACTTGGAAAATATAATTAGCCTGGGGAGACAACAACGTGTATTCTGAAAAATTAACGCGTTCTGATTTAACGTCACATTGTAGCGTTAATCGCTGCATATTATAGACATTAGCCGCTCTTTAATTAGTTTCATTATTAACGTTATAATGAGAGCACTTTGACTTGTGCGTATACGAGCTGCTGCACAAGTCGCGCTCGCTTTTCCGCCTCGAGAGTTTCGATAAAAATTATTTTTCTTCTAACACTAAATTCCCATTATGTCGAGTCGAATTTCGTTTTTTGAATTTTTTAACAAAAAATAAAATTTTTTAAAAATGTTTATCTTCCATTTTATTTATATAGAAATTCGTTTTTAAGCCAAATTAATTAACAAGCTTTCTTTTAAAATTGGCTAAAAAGCATTTTTAATTTTAATTTTTCCAGCTTCTGCAAAAATCGAGTACCGCAATACCACTTATGTAAATTAAAAAAATATATTCTCTTCTCTACATATTTATATTTATTATTTTATAATATTGAGATGAGATTAAAATTCGTTCCGGAATTATTTTTTTTTTTTCATTATCGATACTGTGCGCATACAATAAAAGTAGAATAAAAAAGAAAACAACATCAATGATCGTGGAAATTCGAGTAATCCAAATGTTATTCGAGAAGTTGTTGGCTTTCCAAGAGAGCAAATATTATGAAGAGATCGCTTTCGTGTACATATAAATATATGCAACTACATTTCGTTTTAAAAGTTTTCTCTTCTGCCTCAAAAAAAAAAAAAAAAAAAAAAAAAAAAAAATGTATGTATATTCCTACTTTTATCGAGAATTGCCAAGCTTTCACGGAAATTCCTCTTTTCAGCTTCTTCGCGGTTCCTTTTTTTTGCTTTTTTTCTCCTAAAGTTCAAATAAAACGGAAAATTGTCATAAGAATTTTTTTTTCCTTCATATTTTTCCTCTTGCAATTTCTTTGAAAGTCAATATTTCCGGCAATAGATTTCTTGTGACTGAAAATATATTTTCTTTCTCGTTTGTATATATATGTGTGTGTGTATGTATGCGTATGAAAAGGGGAAGAAATCTTTTAAATCTGGTTGAGTTGGGGAGGGGGTAACGTAATCAATTTTTGAGCGACGAACCGAGGGAAATTTTTTATTTTTTCACTGCGGCTTGTGAATATTTTTCATTTAGTTCTTTTTTATTAACTCTTTTCTCCGTAATTTTGATTCGGTTTTTTTTAGATTTCAATAACTAAAAGCTTTAAAGAAAAATCCGTTTTTCCTATTTTCTTTTTTTTTGAGATTTTCCATTCCTTTAAATCCGCTAATTACTAGAGATCAAAGGAATATTCACAAAACTTGTAATAAAATTCTTTAAAACGATTCAATTAATTTCTTTAAAAATACTCGAAATTCGATTATTTTGAATATTTATAATATTTTTTGAAATTTCGCCAAAGAATTCAATTATTTAGAAAATAATGTTGAAATTCATCCAAAATTGAATTATTTAAATAATTAAATTTCCATATAGGAATTCAATTATTTAAGAATAGAAATATCAATTATTTAACAAAATTTTGTTATACAAATTTTTCACTATAAATCAATTATATTTTCACTAATAGTAACATTTTTCATGTAAATAAATTAAGAAAAAAAAAACTTGACCAAATTTTAATATTTCTAATGCAAGAATTCAATTATTTTCATAAAGAATAAAACTAATCGAAGAATTTCAAATTAATTTTAATTCAATAAATTGAAAATTATTAATAGAAAAATAGAATTATTTTTGCAAAATTTCAATAATATTCCAATGCAACTATTCAGTTATTTTCATTATTCTCAGAAATAATAAAATTCATTTAAATAAATCAATTATTATTTTCGTTTTAGAATAAAATTCTTTCAAGAGAATTTTCAATTTATTTCGATAAATAACAAAAAATATTTGTCAAAAATAATAAATTTCTTCTTGGAAATTCAATGGTTTTTAAAAATTGCAAAAAAATCGTAGTCAAGAATTCAACACGGAAAAAAATTTCCTGTAAAATTTACAAGATTTCCTGCGCCATCTATGATCCGCGGTTGTAATATCCACAAACGGCTGAGTTTGGGAAATACACAAACTGTAGCAGACGAACTGCAGGATTTTTTGGTGCTATTACAGATTGGTTTGTGCTATACCCAAACCAGCTTGTTGGAAACACTAAACTCGCCTGTATAAAGCACAACTTAACCTATTCGTATATTCTACAAAAGACTTTGTGTGTTTCACAAGAAATTTTTTTCCGTGAAATTATTCTAAAAATTTTAATTACTCTTTGTAAAATTTAATTATTTTTTAAAAACTTTTCGCAATACAATGATTTTTAATATCTACCATATTTTCATGAAATTTCCAAACAGAATTCAATTATTAAAAATTTTTTTTTTTGCTAAATCTTTCTAAGAATTTAATTCTTTTTATGAATAAATTTAATAATAAAAATGTCATTTGGATTCTATTATTTAAATTAGAATTTACATAAAATTAGTCGTGAGAAATGAATTTTATTTAAAAAATGTTCGTAAAATTCTTCGCTAGAAATAATTTTTTTTAGGTTCCTGAAGTTGGCAAAAGTATTTTTCCTTATTTTTAGTAAAAAAAAAAGTTTGACTTATTTTACTTTTTTTACCTAAGAAGTAAAAAACTATTTAATAGTATTTTTATTAACTCAAAAATTTCGAAAAAATTGAGTGTTTTTTTTGGTTTTGTACAAAAAATATTTTTTGGCAACTTCTAAAACCTATATTTTCTTGTAAATAATCTTTGATAGCTACATTTTTTTAGTTTAAAAGCTACTTTTTGCTACTATTTTAAAATTAATTATCGAGTGCGAAGTCTGTTTGTGTTATTTTTTATTGTTTAGGGTCAAATTTTTAATAAATATAAATTATTATTATTACTTATAAAATCATAGGTGAAATATAAATTTAAAGATATAAAATATTATAAATTATAAATTTTTAGAATGAAATTATGTTTTTTTAAAACTATTGTTTATTTAGAAATTTGATGTCATTGAAATAATTAACATTAGTTTACCTCTTTTTGGTTTTAATCCAAAAAAAATTTTTTAAATAATTTTTAAATGGAAATTAAATTATTTATTTATTTACAAGTCATGCGGACTAATTTTTCTTATTATTATTATTATATTATTTTTATATTCTGAATTACTACTTTTATTTTTTTATTTGTAGTATTTTTTATTATTCACTTCTTGGATTTAGTTATTTTTATAATAATTAAATTAATTTATTTAATTAATTAATTAATTAATTAATTTGACTTATTTATTTTTATATTGTTATATGTTTCAATCTAAATTGTTCATTATCAGAGAGAAAATTATCAATCACTGCTAGGATTCGAACCTTTGAATTTCGGTTATGACCCGTCGAGAGCACTAACCACTAGACCAAGTTCCAGTTCCAATTTTCGATCACTTTTTTTACTGTTTATTCGTTTGGAAATTTTTTTTTAAAATTATTTTGTAGTTTTCTCGTCAAGTAGTTGTTTAGAAAGGTCAAAAGTTGTTGTAGGGCCGAAAATAACCGAAAAAAAATTAAAGAAGGAAAAAGATTTGCTTAATCGTGAAAACAGCAAAATAACCGTCTGTCTTGTTCGTTTATTTTGCTTTTAAGTAAATCTTTTCTTTTTTAATTTTTTTTTTTGTATTTTAAAAATTTTCTTTTTGTATTTTTTTAAAATTCTTTTTGTCCAGTAATAATTGTTTAGAAAGATCAAAAGTTGTTGTAGCAAAATAACCTTCTGCCTTGTTCGTTTATTTTGCTTTTAAGTAAATTTTTTCTTTTTTAATTTGTTTTTTGTATTTTTTTTTTGTTCAGTAATTGTTTAGAAAGGTCAAAAGTTGTTGTAGGGCCGAAAATAACCGAAAAAAAAGATTTGCTTAATCGTAAAAACATAGCAAAATAACCGTCTGTCTTGTTCGTTTATTTTGCGTTTAAGCAATTTTTTTTTAATTTCTTTTTGTTTTTTTTCGTCCAGTAATTGTTTAGAAAGGTCAAAAGTTGTTGTAGGCCCGAAAATAACAGGGAATGTTACACTGTGGCTTTGACGACAGTGCCAGTGCACTATTTCAGAGACCCTGCGGGTCAATACACTCGGTGTGTCGAGAGAGCTTCAAAGCCATAGAGCCAACACGACGAAGTCAGGCATACATTTTCTCTCTCTCTCTCTCTCTCTCTCTAGTGCTGGGATGAGAACAAAATCGATTGGCCTATGCGAAAAAAAATATTATAAAAGAAGAAGAAGAAGGTAAAAAAAAACTGCAGTTCTCATATAGCCCTTCTCATTTTCGAGGGTGGTGAACCTGCCTTCAAGTACCTTTATCTCACACCCTTTTTCTCCCTTTCTTCTTCAACCCTTCTCTTTATCTTTCTCACTCTCTTTCTCTCTCTTTTGTTCTATATATATTGGCTCAACTCTCTTTTATATATATAATAAAAATAATAATAATATCTATTCCGAACAAGGCAATTCATTCCTTGTAATTAATCGACCTTTACACTGTGCACTCATTAAAAACCGTTTAACTCTTATATTCTGTAACTTTAAACTGCTTTTTCATCGAAATTTGAGCCCCTCACACGCGGTATATTTTTATTTAAAAATAAGAACGTGAACAATTGGGTCATTCACTTAATTAGCGGTTTTTATTTCGATATGCTGTTGAATTTCATATATTTCTTCAAATACTTATATATAAATGCGGTTTTTACTCAAGTGGTAATTTTAAATTAGATAAATATTCCTAAATGTCTTGGAAATATAGTTTAAAAAACTGTTTTTTTTTCTTTTATAAAATGAAGCCATCGTTAAATTACGTCTTGTAAAAACAGTTTAAAATAATTTTTTTATTTTACCAAAAAAAAAGGTTATGCTTAAATTAAAACACACTATTTAAGACTATTTTTACCGCCTTTCCTTCCTCCCTCTCGCCCCCTTGTTCCTAAAGTTTGACTTAAAATATGAACGATGCCTAAATAATTTTTTTATTTAATTTTCTTTTAATTCGGAAATAAATTCAGATTTATTTTTGTTTTATAAAAACTATTAACTTTTAGGGGTCGTTCATAAATCAAGAAGTCTTTGGAAGATGAGGAGTGTGGGGGGGAATTAAGCCAGTGACTACGATAAAAGAAAAATATTGCGAATTTTTTTTTTTTCTTTAGACGTTAAGTTTTGTTTGTGACAGAATATTACGATTTATCTTTATTTAGAAACAACTTTTTTCTAATAGCATAATATCAATAATAATAATTTATTGTTATTTTTTTTTATTTACTTATTTATTTATTTTATTTAAACTAATCGAATTTTGATTTTTGAAATTCGAAGAATTTTTAGTTAAAAATACTAAAAGAATTGAATTTTGCCGAAAAATTAAAAATGGCTGTTGAAATTTAATTATTAGTTTCAAAAGTAATAAAATCTTTTGACACAAATTGAATTACGTTGAAATTTTTTTCCTTAAATTCTTGTCAAAGTTACAATTATTTTTAAAAACGATAAAATTCTTCCCTGAAATTCAAATTATTTTCAATTCTTAGCAAAATTTCAATTATTGTCAAAAATTTTCCTTAATTTTGTGATTTTTTATTTTTTTTTTACTTAAATTTTAAGAAATTTCTTATTAATTCGATTATATGCAAAATTTTTATGAATTTCTTCACTTGATTATAATTATTTATCTAAATAATTAAATTAATTACAGTTATTCTTAAAAGATTTATTAAAATTCTTTGAAAAAAATTCAGTAATTAAAAAAATTTGTCAAATAACATTCTTTGTGAGAATTCAATTTTAAGAAACATTTAATTTTTCAATAAGTTATTTATTTTTGTATTTAAATAATTGAATTTTCCATTTAAAAAATTGATAAAATAATTGACAAAAATTGATTTAGTAATAGTTTTCATTTAAAATTATAAATAATTGAATATAAAAATTAATTATTCTGAAAAGGTAGTCAATTAAAATTTTTTGAAATTTAAAATAGTTCTTGGCTAAATTTCAATTATTTTCAAAAAATTTTCCATAAGAATTTCATTATTTAACAGAGAAATTAAATAAAATTCTACGCAAACATTTAAATATTTACATAAATAGTAAAAATATCACAGAAATTCAATTATTTACCATTTTTTTTGTCAACTTCGTCAAAATAATAATTCTATTAATTTCATAAATCATACAGTTTTTACAATGATTCAGTTATTTTTTAAATACAATTTTAATCAAATTCTTTGAGAAATTAATTATTTTTTAAAAAATTATAAAAATTTGTCATAAGGATTCAATTATTTAAAAATGTATTACTAAAATTCTTTATAAGTATTCAATTTTAAAAAAACATTCAATTATTAAGTAAAACTATTTATTTTCATATTTAAATAATTGCGAATTTTAAAACTCTATTTTTAAAAAAAAAAAATTGATTTAATAATGAATTTTAGTTAAAATTTAGATTAATAATTGAATATTAAAAGCGTTTTAGCATAAATTTTTAGAAATAATAGAATTTTCAGAAGGTCTCAAATTAAAATCTTGGAAAATTCGAATTTTTATACTTTTTAACTAACAATTCTGTTAAATTATTTAAAATAAATAAATAAATAAATAATTGCAAATTTTCGAACAATTTTTTAAATAAAAATTGATTTAATAATGAATTTCAGTTACAATATTTACATTATTAATTAAAAGCATTATATTGCCTAAATTTTTCGAAATAATTAAATTTTAAAAAGATTTCCCAACGTTGTCGGGCGAAAGCTAATGTAGAAAAGAGAAATAAATAAGTGGATTTTTAGAACAAAAACAACAACATCATATACTAAATTGAATTAATCCAAAAAACATTTACACCTATTTTATTAATTCTATGTTAAATTTAAAGTCAAATTGCCTTTTTTAAAATTAATACAAGTTTTTATTTTCTTTTTTAATCAGGGAAAAAGGAGAGTACTTTTTTGTAACCACCCTGTTTTCTCTAGTCGATAGTTAGTATTTTGTAAAGTAGAGCTTATTAAAATAATGACTGATAAGAAATGGTAAAAAGTATATTAATTTTTTTTCTCTTTTTTTTTTTAAATTGTGTAAAAGAAATGAAAATTGTTTATGTATGCAAGGTATTAATTCCCGAGCGTTAAAGATCTCTTGAAAATGATATCCCTTGAGGCATGGCGAATGCGTCATTCTATACCTAACTCAACATTGAGGTGGAGGAGATACTTATTCAATTTGTATTCTTGAAATGATCACGTGAATGTAACGGGACACGTTGTGTGTATACTAAAGATTCAACATGAAAGTGCTCTTGTTGTATGTGCCATATATACACCTTGACATGTCAATGTTCTCTGTAAATCAGTAATATAAACGTTAAATAGAACAACTTCCGGCTCTTATTTTCCCCTTATACGATAGGCAAGAATGAGAGAGACAGAGAGAGAGACAGGGGACAATCAACTCTCTCGGGTGTTTGTTTTTTATCAGCGAAAAAAATGCGGAAAATTATTTTGCAATTTTTATTAGTAGCGAAAATGGATTTTAGATTTTTAATATTTTTTCATGGAAATGGGTTTTAAATATTATTTTTCCATGAAAATGTGTTTTAAATATTTTTTCATGTAAATGTATTTTAAAGATTTGTTAATGTAAATGTATTTTAAAGATTTGTTAATGTAAATGTATTTTAAAGATTTGTTAATGTAAATGTATTTTAAATATTTGTTAATTTGTATTTTAAATATTTCTTCCTTTGCTTGAAACGAGTTTTCAAACAATTTTTTTTTAATCGTCGTGATTTAGTAACAAATGTAGAATTTTTGAAGAAAAAGTTGTAGCGTTTTGCTATTAATTTTGGCTTGAGACATGATTGGCAGCCTCTGTATTGCAAACAAAATTGATTGCAATTGTCTATCGGATGATCAGTTTGATTTATCGGTGGAACGACCGTTGCTCAATTACAATTTTGTCTTGTTCGCTGCGAGTGAGAATTTCCTGTTATTACATTTATCAAATTTGTTTGCTCACTTTCTTACTGCCAGATAGGCGAAAATTTCACTCTTTCATTCCTGTTTTTCTTCTAAGGTCCCTTAATTTTCTGGTGTTTCGAAGAAAAAGGAAACTTAGCCTCGATGCTAAATTTAGAGAATTGTGCCCTTTTTTTAAATTAAAAATGTTGTTTTAGAAAATAATAGAAGAAAAAAACAATTCCCTTCACAAACCTCGAAAATTGAGACTAATTATATCGATTTTTTGTAGATCCAATCGAAACGGGAGTTGTTCTTCAAGGGCGAGACAACGCCGCCGTCGGTGCCGTCAGTGCCACCACCACAGCCACCATCGGCGCCAACGTTGACGCCAACGTCGACATTGAATTCGTCGACGGCACCACCTCCGGGAACACAGACAAAATCTCGATTACCACCGACGACGGTGAATTTGAACCAAACCGACGGCTCGGAGGACAGTAATAAGAGGGAGAACTCGAGGACTGAGAGCAACAAGGAATCAAACTTGAATCTTCATCCACGTCCCACGCCGCCCACAAAACCCAAGGAACTCGATGGCTACGTCGGTTTTGCGAATCTTCCAAATCAAGTGTACAGAAAGGCCGTGAAGAAGGGCTTCGATTTTACGCTCATGGTCGTTGGTATGTAGCGAAAAATTCTCTTTTTTCCCAAAGTAATTTTTTTGATTTTTAGAGAATTTATTATGTTCCCAAGAGAGAAAGTAATAAAAAAAATTAAATTCGCCCTAAGAGAGTGTTAAATTTGTCCCAAGAATGTGTAAAAGAGAAAATACTACAATTGACCCAAGAATGGGTAAAAAAGATAATATTAAATTTGACCCACGAAAGAAACAAAGAAGAAAATGTTAAATTTGTCCCAAGAAAATACTAAAATTGCCCCCAAGAATATGTAAAAAAAATCCAAATATTATTTTTGTCCCAAGAAAATATAAAGAAGAGAATACTAAAATTGACCCAAGAATGGGTAAAAAAGAAACTATGTTAGTCCCAAGAAAGTATAAAAAAGAAAATATTAAATTTGCCCCAAGAAAATATAAAAAAGAAAATACTAAAATTGACCCAAGAAAATGTGAAAAAGAAATTATTAAATTGGCCTCACGAACGTACAAAAAAGAAAATACTAAAATTGCCCCACGAATGGGTAAAAAGGAAAATATGTTTCTCCCAAAAAGTATAAAAAAGAAAATATTAAATTTGCCCCAAGAACGTACAAAGAAGAAAATTTTTAATTTGTCCCAAGAATATCTAAAAAAGAAAATATTACATTTGTCCGAAGAAAGTATGAAAAAGGAAAAGTATTTATTTTTGTCCCAAAAACGTAAGAAAATGTTAATTTTTTCCTTTAGGAATTAATTTTAGTCTGGAAAAATTAATACAAAGAACCGAGAAGAGTATTAAAATGCTTCTTGTACTTAAAAGTGTTTAAAATTAGCGCGCCTTTTTTCTGCCAATGAGAAAGAGAGTTAAAAGAATAGTTAGTGACGCCATCGCACGAGGGAGCCACTGCGCTTCAACGTCTGGTAACACGGACGGCGCAAGTGCGCGCGACGCTTCTCGAAATTTTCAAGTGCTAGTTATACTTCTTTAAACTTCCGCAATTAATTTTAATTATCAAGACACGAAATTAAAACTCTTTCCCTGTTCTTATTTTGATACGGTTTCGAAATCGAAAGTATTTTTGCCATTTTGTACGAAGGCTCGACTGTCCGACTCGGATTTTCCTTGTGAGTACATTATTTTTGTATAAATTTTCTGGGTGTAGTTTATTAATTTTCATTACTGACCTCTTCCTATTTATAATTCTTATTAGATTTTTTAATATAAAGCAATTGTTAATATTCGCTTGGGATTGAAAAATTTTTTGAAATCCTTTGACTCGCCACGTGGTTTTCTTGAGACGAATTTTTTTCTGTGTCGTCAATCTAGAGTTTTTGTAGATAAAAATACTTTCTGAAAAACGATAAATGTGGTAGAAAACGGTAGTCAAAAAATTGTAATATTACTGGTAGAAATTAGAAATTTATTGTTAGTTTCATGACGCGGTCGATAGAGGGAGTTGCCAGGTTCTGGCGTCTTGTAACATGGACGTTGCGAATACTTGGCGTCTGTCGAAAATTTTCGTGAAATTCCGAAGCTTCACTCGTGGTTTTTTTTGTTAAATACTTTTTATATCAATTTCGAAAAAATTCTTTTAGTTTTTTATTTTCAAGTTTTTTAATTTTTTAAAACAAGGATATATAAATTTTAGTCCATGTTTTAAAAAAAATGTATTTTCTGAAATAGGGAAATATAAATTTTCATTATATTTTTTGAAAAGGGATGTAGAAATATTATTTACAGTTAATTATGTACGTTTACTTAATTGGTATTATTGTTTTTGTAACTTTTTTCTTTATTTAATTTTTACAATAATTACAAAGTTAATAGTAGTTATTATAATAGAAATTTTAAATAGAGGTTAGTTAATGACGCGCTCGTACGAGGGAGCCTCGAGCAGTCCGAAGTCTCGTAACATGGACTTTCGAGGAATTTTCGTAGCCTGTCGGAAATAGACGAAATGTCCCGAAGGCTCAATCACGACTTTTCGTAGATAGAAATTTTCTAGTTATTTTTATTTCCCTAAATTTTTCTTTCTTTGTCTAATATTTTTATATCTTTTCTTTTTCCAATATTTTTATATTCTTTTAATTAAATAGCTTGAGTAAAATAATTTATTTAAACTACTTTTTAGTAATTATATAAAGGTGCGTACACAATATAAAAATTTGAATTATACTGAAGTGTATAATAATTAACAATTCAAGTATTTAGTTTAAAAAAATATATAAGTAAAGTACAACAAACAATAGAATAAATTACAAAATAGTCGTAAATAATTATTTATATAATCATATAAAGGTTCGTACACAATAGAAAAAAAAATCTGAACATTAAATATTTTCATTATTAGCTAAAGTATTCGGTGATAAAAATAATAAATAAAGTAAAACAATGCAATAAAAATTGTAAAATAGTTGCTAATTATTTATATAGTTCTATAAAGGTGCGTACACATTATGAAATATTAAAATTCGCAGCAAAAGCATTTATTTATAAAAAATAGTAAGTAATAAACGAAATTGTTATACAGACGTTGCTTATTATTATTTATACGACTATATAAAGGCTCGTACACAATGTAGAAAAATTTAATCCTAAAAATTATAAATTTCAGTAAAAGTTATTTCGTAATAAAAATAAATAAAGTGAAACAAACAATAATAAGATTCAATAAATAAGTAAAAATAATAAATAACTATAGAATTGCTGATAATGATTATTGATATAATTATATAAAGGTGCGTACACAATATAAAGTATTTGAATAATAAATATTATGATTAGTAACTGAACTATTCGGCAATAAAAATAATAAATAAAGTAAAACAATGAAATAAAAATTATAAAATAGTTGCTAATGAAAGGTTTAAAGGTGCGTGCACAATGCGATTATTGTAATTAACAAAAGTATTAATTAGCATTTAGTAAAAACATTAAACACAATAAAAAAAATAATAAACTATAAAATATCCGGAACTAATTATTGATATAATTTCGTAAAGGTGTGTACACAACGTTAAAAGTTTATAATACAGATTATAATTATCAGCAAAAGTATTAAAGTAACAGAAATAATAAGCAATGTGAATTAATAAAATATAAATTTATGTAGCTAATTGTTTATAAAATGATATAAAGGTGCGTTCACAATGTGAAACTTTTAATCCTTAAAGTTTATAAATAGCAACAAAAGCATTTAGAAATAAAAAAAAAATAAATAGAGTAAATAATAAAATAAATTTTTAAAAAATAATTTAATAATTGTAATTTAAAGTTCTGATAGAAAATTAAAAATAAATAAATCGTGAAGAAAATAATTTTCTTGGAATTTCTTTTTTCTTTTTCTTTGTATTTGTTTCTTGGTTTCTTTTTTTCTATCTTGAGATGAGAGTTAAAGCAAAGAGAGTTTTGGAAGTAAATAAAACGAGGGAAGAAAGGACAAGTAGGTACAACTCTGTTGTTTCTCAAGCGTGATTGAGAGCCTCTAAAACGAGACTTCAATGCAGCTGAGCGTTGAGAGAGTTGCACGTGTTCGGCAGATGATGCTTTTACAAGCCAATATCCTTGTTGAAATTGAAATAGCAAAACGAAAAGGAAGAGGCATACACTTTAAAAGTACACACCAGGCTCGATCGAAACAAGCGAGTAATTATGTCATTATCAAAGTCAAGTGCACTTTCATTACTTTGAAGAAATGTTTTCTAAAACTCTTCTTATTTCGAATCAATTTTCCTTTCAGTGTTTCCTTTTTTTCAATTTCTTTTTTAATTTAATTTTTTTTAAATGTTTATTGTACGTTCTACTTTTGTTCTTATTTTTAATTTATTTGTTTTATTTAATTGTTTAATTTATTTATTTAGTTATTTATTTACTTTTTTTTAATTTTGTATTTTATTTTATTATTTTTTCTATTATTTGTTGTATTTTTTCTGCTTTTTGTTTGTATTTTTAATTTCAATTCTGATTATTTTCTATTTAATTTTTTCTATTAATTGTTTTATTACTCATTGTATTCATTTATTTTTGTTATGTTTAATTTATTTTTTTCTTTTTGTTCTATTTTTTTATTTCTGTTTTTATTTTTTTACTTTTCTTTTTATTTTTACTTCTGTTTTCATTTTTTTACTTTTCTTTTTATTTTTTACTTATGTTTATATTTCTTTTACTTTTATATTTTTATTTAATCTATTATTAATGTTTTCAATTTTTTATTTTATTTTTTTCACCTTTTGTCAGCATTTTTAATATTAATTTCGATTATTTTTTATTTCTATTTTTAATTTATTTTTTTAATTTAACATTTTTTAAAAATATTTCGTTCATTCTTTTGCTACATTGTTCATTGCATTCTTTCTGCCTTTGTTTGTATTTTTAATTAAAATCTTTCTTTATTTATTTATTTGAGAAATTGCATTGACGGAAAATTTTCTTTCTATTTGTTTTAGTTTTTATTTCAGTTCTTTTAATTTTAATTAATTTTCACTATTTTTTTATTTTATTGTTTAATTTTTAATTTTTTCCTCAACTTTTCTTTTGTTGACTTTGAATGTTAGTTATTTTATTCTTTATTTAAATTAAATAAATTGTTTACCTTATAAATAAATAAATAAATTCAAATCAATGTTAAATAAATTTTTATTTGTAGGTTTTTAAATATTTTATTTTTAATTTTATTCATATTATTTTTTATTTAAATTGTTTACCTCATAAATATATGTGAATAGATAAGTTTATTTTTTAATTTAATTTATTTTGTATTCTATATTATTTAGTTTTTCATTTTGTGTATTTATTTGTTTTCCCGTTTTTTTATATTTTTTTCTACTTTATTTATTTACTTTGTTTTCTGTTTCATTTATTTTTTCTAGTTTATTTTCTTCCTTATCTGTTATTTTTCAATTTTCTTTTATGTTTTTAATATTTTTTATTTATTTATTTACTTATTATTTTTGTCTTATTATTTACTTGCTTAT
Organism: Leptopilina myrica (nomen nudum); assembly: GCA_032872475.1. Classification (NCBI taxonomy): domain Eukaryota; kingdom Metazoa; phylum Arthropoda; class Insecta; order Hymenoptera; family Figitidae; genus Leptopilina; species Leptopilina myrica (nomen nudum). Next base: position 43,196,887 of record CM065462.1, on the reverse strand, counting down.
TTATTCCCTTATTTATTTCTTTATTTGTTTCCTTAATTATTTCTTTATTTATTTTATTACTTATTTATTTACAAGAATAAACCCGATTTTTCTAAAACGAATTTTTTAAATTTCTAATATTGAAAAACTATTTTTATTCTACATTTTTAATGATTGAATTATTTATCTATTTTTATGCAATTTTATCATTTTTTTCGAAAAGTACATTTTTCAAATTTCTTTTAAAAAATAAACAATATTTCTTTAAGCAAGTAAAAATATTTTTTTAGAGATAAAATTAGAAAAATAATTCTTTTTTTAGTATTATTTTTCTCCTTTTTTTTAGTAGTAGAAAAATGAATTTTTTTTCTTGGTGGAATTATTTTGCGGGAATAAATCTTGAGGGCGATGATTGATGAATGAAAAATTAACGGGGAAATAGTGAAAGGAACGTGATTTTCATTGAGTTTAAATTCAGAGACGATTTGTGAGGCTGAAAAGGGGCAAAGGGTTGTTATTAATAGAGAACGCGCTCCCCATCAACTATTTCTTCACTAAAAATAGTAATTTGAGTGCTTGACCTTGTCGACGTTAACCCACTAGTAAAAAAAAAGGAAACTGTTTCTAAAAAATTTAATTTGAAAAAAATTTCTAAATTTTTTCTTTCTGAAGTTTAAATTCTTTTTTAGTAAATTTTCCCCCACCAAAAAAACATTTTTTTCTTTTGAAAACAATACTAATATTTTAAGTTTGAAAAATTCTTTCTCGTATTTATTAAAATAGGAACAGGAAATTTTTTTATTTTAGAAAAATGTATGTTTTATTTAAAAAAAAAAATTGGTATGTTTTTTTAACATTTTTCTCGAATATTTCAGGTGAATCCGGCCTGGGAAAGTCGACACTTATAAATTCCATGTTCCTGTCGGATATTTACAGTTCAGAATATCCGGGACCAAGTCTCAGGGTGAAAAAGACAGTGGCCGTTGAAACGAGTAAAGTTCTGCTTAAGGAGAATGGCGTCAATTTGACATTGACCGTCGTTGATACACCTGGTTTTGGCGATGCCGTCGACAACAGTAATTGGTGATTAAAATTCTTTAATTAATTTAATTAGAGAATTACAAATTTCTCTTTCGTTATTCACATTATTATGGACTTTTCAAATATTTATTTACATCGATAATCGATAAATAATTTATTGCCTCCTTGTTCATGTAAAAAAAAGGCAATTTCTTTTTTTTACTAAAAAAAATGTTCATTTTTTCCTTATTTGGATTTTTTCATTTTTTTTCCTTTTATTCGCATTTTACAATTTTTTTACTGTTTTTTTTTATTCTTTTCTTTTTTATTTTGGAATTTTCCCTTTTTTGGTAAATTTTTCTGTGTTTGTTTTTTCCTGTCTATTTTTTTAATTGTTTGAATTTATTTTTTTTACCTTTTCTATTTTTTTTCTTTGTTTCATTTTTTCCTATTTCTCTTTATCTTCAAATTTTTCAGATTTTATTCTTTTCTATTTTTTTTTATTATTTTATCAGTTATTCTTTACTATTTCTAACTTTTATTTAGTTTTTTATTGTTTGCATTTATTTTTTTTTTGTCTCTTACAATTTTTTCTATTCGTATTTTTTTTTGTTTTCAATTTTTTTCGGTTTTATTCTTTTCTATTTCGTATTTTTTGTTTTTCAATTTTTCTTCGGTTTTATTTTTTTCTATTTCGTATATTTTGTTTTTCAATTTTTCTTCGGTTTTATTCTTTTTAATTTCGTATTTTTTAATTTTTTACTTATGTTTATATTTCTTTTACTTTTATATTTTTATTTAATCTATTATTAATGTTTTCAATTTTTTATTTTATTTTTTTGAAGTTTTTTTTTATTTCTTACTATTCGTTTTTTTTATTATTTGTCTCCTTCGATTTTATAAGTTTCTTTACTTGTAGTTTTCTATTTTTTCTATTTTTTCACGATCCTAAGTTTCTGTTGGTTCAAATCAAACTGAATTTATTTTACTTCTTCGTTCAAATAATCATGCTATTGCAATTATTTTACGTCACTATTAGAAAAAATTAATTTCACAGTTTTTTGATAACGTAAAATTTGGATTTTTAATTTTCATTGAATTTCTTAAGGATTTTATCAACATTATTTTAAAATAATTAGAATTCTGTCGAAAATTTTTCATTAAAATTGTATATTGAAATTGAAAATAATTAAACCGTCGCAAAGAATTATTATTTATGAAAAAATCGAATTTTTATTCAAAGAATTTTATTTAATTGTTTAAATTGTTTAAAAAAATGTTATTCTTGACAAGAATTTTATTAAAATTTTTGACATTAATTAAAGTGTTCTGAAGAATTTTATTTTTAAAAACAATTTTTCCAAAAATTCGTACTTTTTGTACCTTTTGTTATTATTTTTCAATTTTATCTGTTTTTTCTTGTTAAACTTTTTAATTTGTTTCGTTTTCTAGTTTTTAGGTTTTTCTGTTTGTATTTTTCTAATTCTTTTTTAATTTTCTTACTATTCTTCTTTTTTCCTATTCAGTTTATTATTCTTTTTTTTTATTTCATTTATTTTTTTCTTATTTCATTAATTAACGTAAAAATTGAAATTAGAAAAGAATTATTTAACGCAGCTACAGAATTAAATATTCTAAGTACTTTATGTTAATTAATGTTAGAAAATATTTTGTATTTTGTATTATTCGTAATACAAAATACAAAATATTTGTAATATAATTTGCATTTTATTTAATATTTTGTGATTTTATATTCAATTTAAAAAATTTTTCAATTTTGTGATTTTATTAATGATTTTATTTCGAATTTGTTTTGAAGCTGGGTGCCGGTGATCGAATATATTGAGTCGAAATACGAAGAATTCTTGAATGCGGAATCCAGAGTTGTGAGACGACAAATTCCAGACAGCCGCGTTCATTGCTGTCTTTATTTCGTCGCACCCTCCGGTCACGGTTTGAAACCCCTCGACGTTGAATTTATGCAACGTCTTCATGATAAAGTCAACATTATTCCCGTTATCGCCAAAGCCGATACAATGACGCCTGACGAGTGTATACACTTCAAAAAGCAGGTGAAAAGCTCATATTTCAATTTATATTTCATTTTTTAATTAATTTTAAATTCATTAAAAAATAAATTTTTTTAAAATTTTCACTCGGACGTTATTTTTACATTTTTTTTTCTTAAATACGAACCGGTTAAATACTTGATTATTATTATATTTATTATATTTTATAAGATTTATAAAATTTATAAAATATGATTTGAAAAAAATATTTTTGCTTCGAAAATTGTAAATTTTCTGGAAAATATTTCTTTTTTGTAGATTTTTAATTAATTTTTCTTGCTGTAAGAAGGAAAACGAGGAGAAAAAAAGTTGTTTTGAGAGAATTACAGTTTTGCATTTATTAATAAAAATTTTTCTTCGCAGATATTAAATGAAATTGCGCAGCACAAAATAAAAATCTACGAATTTCCCGAAGTCGAGGAAGAGGAAGACAGTAAACTGCACAAAGTTTTAAGGGACAGAGTACCATTTGCCGTTGTTGGCGCCAATACAGTCGTTGAACACGAAAATGGCAAAAAAGTCAGAGGCAGAAAATATCCTTGGGGAGTTGCCGAAGGTATTTCGTTTTTTCAGCTTTGAAAAATTTTTCTTTAACCAAATTTTTCAAACATTTGTTTTTCTATTTAAATATTTTCCATTTTAAGTTAAAATTATTTTTTTTCAATTGAACAATTTGTAATTTCAATTTAAAACTATTTTTATTATTACTTTTGAATTTGAAAATTTGCAATTTCAATGAAAAATTATTTTTATTTTCATATTTAAAAATTTGTAATTTCAGTTTAAAATTAATTCTATTTTCTATTATTTTTAAATTTAAAACTTGTAAATAAAGAAAATTGTATATTAAGTTATTTTCATTTTTTTCAATGTAAAACTATTTAATTTGTAAAGTTTTGTATGAAAATTTTAATTTTCGTTATATTCAATTTAAATTATTTTGTTTATAAATTTGTATTTACAACTTTAAAATTTAAAAATTTGTAATTTGATTTTAAAATTGTTTGTCTTGTATTTTACAGTTGAAAAAAAATTTTAATTTTAATATATTTAGAAAACTAAGCGAATAATTAATAATTCCAATTAAATTTAGTTTGTAAAAAAATTCTGCAATCGATAAATAAAGATTTACGTGAAAATAAATTTGTAAAATTTTAAAAGATTGTGAATTTGCCTCTTCTCTTATTTTTAGAAAAAAAAATCTAATTTAAAATTTTTTCCACAGTGGAAAATCTCGAGCACTGCGATTTCATTGCTCTGAGAAATATGGTGATAAGGACACATCTCCAGGACCTAAAGGACGTGACGAATAATGTTCATTACGAGAACTTCCGGTGTCGCACGTTAGCCGGTCTTGGCGTTGATGGAAAACCAACCAAAGTTTCGAACAAGTAAGTTTTTTTTTTCCTTTTCCAAACTCTCTTCTTCTCTTTCGGTTTTTTTTTCAATTTTTTTTACTATTTTTTCCAGTCTGTGTTTTTTAATCAGAAACTAAAATTTTTCATTAAAAAAAAAAAAGAAATAGAAGAAATGAAATTCCACACACACTTTTGGTTTATCTGGAGATTTATTTCTGAGAGGAAGAAAGAAAAAAGTCATTTTCTCTGAAATTTGTGTTTGAATGAAAAAGGAATTTTTTATTTCTCAATATATAATCGAAAAAAGAGGGGAAAAAGCTTGTGCATGCAAACTGATCGAAAAACTATCGGATAATACAAAAATTATTCGACTAATTTTTTTTTGAATAATTCTTCGGGGGAAGTAGAAGGAAAAAAATTGTCAGTATCAGTAAAATTGAAAGAAATGATAGAAAATTTTTGTTATCGATTTTTTTTATTTTGTTTTTTTTAACTAAAAGAGAGAAAATTGAGAAAATTTGTTTTCAATTTTTTTAATGATTTTTAATTCTAAGTAAAATTTTTTGAAATTTAATTTCAATGATTTGGATAATTTAGTATTGTGATTTTATTGAAATATTTTCATGAAAGTAGAAAAATTCAAATTGAAAGATTTTTCTGATTTTAATATTTTATTTTCAAAAAATGTTTTATTAACTAAAATATTGTTTTCTAATTTTTTACAGTAATTTTCACTCTTGTTTATTTTATACTTTTTTATTTTTTTAATTTGTAATTTTATTTTGTTTTAATTAGTTTTTAATTTTAGTTTTTTATTAAGTTTGTTAACTATTTGTAATTAATTATTCATTGAGATTCATTATTAATTATTAATTATTAATTATTAATAAACAGTTATTGCATTCAAAAATTGTTTTTAAGTTTCCAAAATCGAATTCAATTTACATTATATTTGATTGGAAATTTGAAGTTAATTTTCTTTTTGTTTTTCATTGAGAAAATTTGTTTTCATTTTTTTTTAATGATTTTTAATTCTAAGTAAAAATTTTTGAAATTAAAATAGAACATATTTGTGTTGTCGGGAAAAGAAAGTGTTTCTGTAGTTTTCCTTTTTTTCCTGATAAAAGTTTGTTAATATTGATTTCTTATTGATCAGTTTGTGCAACCCTGGAGTGATGAACAGTTTCGTGATGGTTTGGTAAGTCCTTTTCTAAGGCTGAGCTCTTGTAATACAGTTTTGTGTGCACAAGTCTTCACTGTATAGATATTTATCTATTCTGTTTAGTATGTTCATTTTTTTTTTCTTTAAATTACTTTTCCTACAATTTGCGAAAAAAAACTCTTTTTCCTACAATTTGAAAAAAACCTATTTTCCTACAATTCGAAAAAAAACCTATTTTTCTACAATTTGAAAAAAAAATTTCTCTCCTTCGGGGAATATTTTAAATGTTGAACTCGAGTTATTGAAAAATTGATTTTTCCAATAATTTCCAGTGACATATTTCGAGTTTATTGACGGTAATCGATTTTAAAACATTTTTATTTTTTGTAATTGGATAAATTAAAATTTTATTAAATTTTGTCTCGAGTTCATTTTTCGATCGGTTGGTCTTTTTTTAAATATTGAATATTAAATGGAAATTTTTACTTTAGATATTAATTTGAGAATTCGAGATGTAATGGATTTCGAAGCAAGTTTAATTTTTTAATGGAAATTTAATTATAAATTATCAAACTCAATTATTCAATTGAATGTACCTAAATTAAAAAAAAAAAATTTTCTAATGGAAATTTAATTATAAAAATTATCAAACTAAATTATTCAATTGAATGTAAATTTAAAGAATTAATTTTCTGAAATTTCAAATCATCTTTAATCTAAATTCGAATTTTTAGTCATTCAGATTTATTATTTACTCATTCAGAGAATGAAATTTGTAAAAATATTTTTGCAAATTAAATTTAGAAATTGCATTATAAGAAAAAATAAAAATAATATAATTGCTAAAGTAATTTCTGAATTTATTCTAAATAAATGGATTTTTTCTAATTTTCAAAGATTAAATTTTTGTTAATATTTGAAAAAAATTAATTGTATCGAAGAATTTTATCAAAATTTGTTTAAAATTATAGAATTCTTTTGAAGGAATTTGATTAAAATGTTGTAGAAATTAATTTGAAATATTTCTAAGAATTTTATCGAATTTTTGAAAAAACTCAACTGAATTCTTTTAAAATAATTTTATTAAAATTTCAAAAAATGTTATTAAATTCTTTCAAAGAACTTTATTATTTTCGAGATTCATTCAATTTTGCCGAGATTCATTTAATTTTTGCGACAAATTTTATCAAAATTTAAAAAAAAATGTTAAGTAATTAAATTCTTTAGGGAAATTTAATTAAAATTTGTATACAAAATAATTAAACTGTTACAGACAAAATTCTATCAAAATTTGTGAAAATAGTTGAATTATTTTTAAAGTATTTTATTTAAATTATTCAAAAATAAAAAATTCTTACGAGAAATTTTATTTGTTCGGTAAATTATTGAATTCTTAAATATATTTATTATTATTTATTAATTTACCGTATTATTAAAATTATTTACTATTTTTTCTATTATTATTATTATTATTAGTATTATTTATATTTATCATTTTAGTATAAATATTAAACTAAGAAATTATAAAAATAAGAAAAAATCCATTTTAAAAGAATATAATTCATTTTCCTAAAAATAATTTAGTAAAAACTCTTTTTGGTGGAAATTTTTTGTAAACTTTTGTAATTTGTTTATTTGTTTGTAAATTTTTTTGCGATCTTTTTAAAATTGTTTGTAAACATTTTTGTAAATTTTTTTCTGATCATTTTAAAATTGTTTGTACATTTTTTGTAAACTGTAAATTTTTTGTGATTTTTTAAAAATTGTTTGTACGTAACTTTTTTTGTAAAGTTGTTTATACTTTCTTTTGTAAACTGTAAATTTTTTTTCCTAATTTTTGAAAAATTATTTGCACATTTTTTTTATTTTAATAAAAATTTCTTTATTACATTGTTTTGTAAATTTTCTTTATAAAATTGTTTGTAAATTTTTTGTGTAAACTGTAAATTATTTAGAATTTTGCAATTTGAAAAAAAGAAATGGTGTACGATTTTCCTTTTGACGAGGACGAATTGAATTTTCCCTCCACTTTGATACACACGGAAAACACAGACACACGAGTAGTTAGTTATAAACTGAAGTTATAATTTCTAATATACATAAATATAATATTGTTGATAAAGTTTAGTGATAGTTTGCTTCATGGGAAATTGATATTTGTTCGTAGGAACCCGCTGGCGCAATTGGAGGAGGAGAAGCGCGAACACGATAACAAAATGAAGAAAATGGAAATTGAGATGGAGCAAGTCTTCGAAATGAAAGTTCGCGAAAAGCGACAGAAACTCAAGGATTCCGAAGTGGATGTAAGTGTTCGAGTAGTTAACTTTGCAAAACAAAGTTTTAATTTTTTTTACATTTATTTTTTTTCATTTAATCTAATTTAACGTTTCAGTGCTCACGGGAAATTGTTTCACTTTATTTTTTTTCAACTTTTTGAAATGTTTTCAAAATAGATTCTGTTTTTTTAAACTTTTTAATTTTTTTAAAATAGATTCAATTTCTTTTAAACATTAAAAATTTTTTGAAGTAGTTTCAGTTTCTTTCAACTTTTTAAAAATTCACGAAAAGTATTTTTTAATTTAATTATTTTAATTATTATTTTTAATTTTTAATTATCGATTTGTCAAAAAATTTGTTTTGAATTTATTTTCGCCGTTCAAAATTAAAAAATAGATTTAGTTTCTTTTCTTTTAAATTATCGGTTCGTAAAAAAAATGTTTTTCTTTAGTTTTAACTTTTTAAAATTGAAAAACAAATTTATTTTCTCTTCTTTATTACAAAATTGTAAAAAAAATATTTCACCTAATTTTCAACTTTTAAAAATTAAAAAATAGATTAATTTCCTTTTTTTAGTTAACAATGTTGATTTTTTTTATTGATTTTATTATTAATTTTGTTCTCAAATATTAAAAATTTACATATATTTTCTTTCTCTTAATTAACAATTTGTGAGACTTTTTACTTTATTTTCAAATTTTTTAATTAAAAACTAGATTAATTTTTTTCATGTTTTTCTCAACAATTTTTTTTAATTGTTTTATTATTTTTATTAATCTCATTGGCAAGTTACAAAAGGAAGAAAAAGAAATTTACAATTCTTTGTATTTTTAGTTATTATTTATTATCTTTATTTTTTGTTACAAAAAAATTCTTTGTTTTAAATCAGAAAAAGATAAAAAAAGAAATTAAAAAAAATGAAATAGAAAAGATAGAAAAGAATAAAATTTTATAATTTTTGCAGCTCCAACGAAGGCACGAGCAAATGAGAAGATCATTGGAACAACAAGTTCGTGAATTGGAGGAGAAACGAAGAACTTTTGAAGCTGAAAAACAGTCCTGGGAACAGCAGACCGGCCATAGTATTGAAGAATTACGTAGACGAAGTTTAGAAGCAAATTCAAAAGAGTAAGTAATTCTTGACAATTTCAGAAGAAAAGAGAAGAAAAAATATTCTCATTCTCCTTTTTTTTCTTTTTTTTAAAAAGAATCGACACCCTTTTTTATTTTGGTTCTTCATTTTCTTTTTTTTTTACAAAAGAAAAAAAAATTCGCACATTTTTGATAGATCCACACTCACTGTTCTTTAATTTCGTTGTGATTCTTTGGGTTATTTTTCACAATTTCTTTTTTTACTCCTGTGACTATTCTTTGGTAATTTGGTATTTAGACAAAAAAACTGGGAGTGTAAATTCTTTCTGAAAATTCATTAATTGGAATTTTTCGTGTATGGGAATTTTTTTTGTCGAATTTCTATTTTTTACTTTGAATTTTTATTTACTAGTCGAAATTTTTATTTCTTATTCAGAATTTTCTTTACTTGAATTTTAAATATTTTTCAAACATGAAATTTTTATTTTTGACTCGAATTTCTATTTTTTAGTCGGAATTTTTATTTTTTACTTTCATTTTAAACTATATTTTTAAATAAAATTTATATTTTTTAATCGAAATTTTTATTTTTACTCGAATTTAAACTAATTTTTAAATTAAAGTTTTAATTTTTTAATCGAGTTTCTATTTTATACTTGAATTGTAACTTAAAAAAAAAATAAATCTAAAAAATATTTAAAAAATAAAATAAATGTGCGAATGAGTAAAAAAATAAATTTTTAAAATAAATCTCTAAAAAATATGAAAATTTATTTATGCGAAAATTCGATTTATGGAAAATAGAAATTCGAAAACATGGAAATTACAAATTAATCCTTTTTTTAGAAAAATATTTACACTCAACCTTTTTTATAAACTATTATTTCTTCCTTTTTATCTATTTATAGTTTTGGAAATGGAATTATTTCTATTTGGTTGAGTAGAAAGTGAAAAGTTTGTTAGTTATTTTTTTTAATGCCAAAAGTAGAATTTGAAAGAAAATAATTTATCCAAAGTACTTGCTGTGATAAATAATAATTGAAAGTATTGTTAATTATTCTTTTGTGATCGAAAGAATATTATTAATATTTTAATTTAATGAAGTTGTGATTAATTTCCTTTTGACAATATTGTGAAAAAAGTGGAGTATCGCTATTTATTTGATGACTCCTAATATTTTCTATTTCGTTGAGGAAGTTAATTAATCAAACTTCATTAATAATGAGCGGGGGTAATTGCTAAAGCTTGTAGATTTTATAATTAGAGGAAATTGCTAATGATTAATCAATTAACGATTGATGGGTTGTAATTTTTTTTTATCAAGAAGAGATGTTTCCAAAGTCCTTGTTACCGTGTTTTTGGTTTTCACTATTTTTTTTAATTCTCAAAGTCCACTTTCTCTTTGTTTTCTTCTTTTTATTTTTTATTTCCTATTTCTTTTTTTATTTGTAACCTTTTGTTTTAAATTTTTAAACTTTTCGTTTTATGTCTCTTTTTTCTTTATTCTATTCTTGTTTCGCAAAAAAAAATGTTCCACCTAATATTATTCACCAAGATTTTATATTCGGTCCTTCTAGGGATTTTAAATAAAATAATGTTAAAATGAATAACATATTTATACAAAGTAAAGATGATTTTTAGTAAAATTAAACTTTGTTAAGTAATAATAATTTAACAAATTTGAAAATATAAAAATAAATTTCGTGAGTTAAATCCATTTGGAAAATTTGCAAAAATGATAAGTAGTATAGAATTTTTTCATTAAAATTTTGAAACATTGATGAATTTTTCTTGCAGGTTTAATAATTTATAATTTCTTAAATTTTTTTATCAGAATTGTGGAAAATTATTAGATTTTATTTATTGACCATCCGGTATGTCAATAACTGTGACAAATTATTCAATTTTATTCTATTTACTTTACGATCACACGGTATATAAAATTCTTATTTTTCAATGATTAATAACCACCCGGTAAATTTGTAATTTTTATTTTTCAAATTATTATTATTGTCGAAACTGTAAAAAATTAAGTTTTATTTTCCGATTTTAATAACCACCCGGTATATAATTTTTTGTTTTCGAAACTTTGAATATTGAATTTTATTTACAATTTGTAAAGGTCACCCGGTATTTTATTACTTTGTAACATTGGGGGATAAAATTTTCTAAAAAATGAAAAATTATCGAATTTTATATTCAAATTTAAAATGATACCAGGTATATTATTAGTTCATGATATTTGCGAATAGTAGCAGACAATAAAAGTTTGTTTTGAAGGAAAATCCCGTTCAGACAAGTCTCGACTTGTACCATTGTATTCGACTTTGTAATACAATGGAATAAGTTATCGATTTTTCGGAATAGGGTTTTCCCAAGTAGTTATAAACCGCATTAATTATTCTATTGGTCAGTTGAAAATTGCGTTAAAAATTTTCTCCTTTCTGTTTCCCCTTCTCTAATCGCTTTCAATTACTCAGCAGTGACGCCGCGTCTACCTGCAAATGGTGGGGGTTTCCGCTTCTAATCCTTTTCCCCAAGGATAGTTGGAAACGAAGCGTGTAAGAAGAAAATTTGCGAAGAATTTTATTGTTTCGAGTTTTTTTTCTATTAAGTGTTTTTTGGAAATTAATATTCGCGAGTGCAGTGTTAAGTGAGTTTTTTGAAAGAAATAACCGACGCTGTGCTTGTGCGCAAGGGACGCCACGCAGCTGAACGCTGCCACGTGGTGGGAACTTGGGGGAAAGCAGAGCGTCGGCTCTTCTTTTCATAAATTCATTGTGATAAGAAGTGCAAAATAGTCTTTTAGTGATTTTATTAGTGTATTTAAATATTTTTTGAATTTAACTTCGAAATTTATTAATTAAATTGAATTTAAATTGTGAAAGTGTGAGTGGGCGTGGCTTGAGTCTGCCTCAAAGGTGGTGACTTCTGAGAAGTGGAACGCAAGCGACGGAGTGGGGGCAATGGGAGCGAGAGAGAAGTTTATACACTTTCTCTCTCGCTCCCATTCCCCCCACTCAGCCGCTTACGTTCTACTTCCCAGAAGCGGCCAACTCTGAGGCATTCTTGAGTCGATAGTGTAGCGAAGCGGAGCGTGCAGTTCGACTTCATCGGCATCTTCTTTCAAGGAGCAATTGTAAGTCAAAATAATTACCACTCTTCTTCTTCTTTTCTTTTCAACTTTCCTACACTTAGAAATGTTTTATTTAAATTAAAAATCTTTTCCTCGAATTTAAAATTTAGTTTTTCTTTAAAAAATTGATAAACTTTCTATTGATTAAAAATATTTTTTCAAAATCTAAGAACCAGTTTTTTTTGAAAATGATAAAATTTAAATTGATTGAAAATATTAATTCTTTAAACTCTAGTTTTTTATTGCAAAAAAAAAAAATAAAATTGAAATTTAATAAAAATTTTAATTCTTCAAATATAGTTTTTTGTTGGAAATAATACAATTAAAATTTTTTTGTTAGTAATTGAATAATAATCAAACTATGTAATTTAAAACTAAAAATATTTTATTAAAATGTAATAAGAATTTATTATTTCGTGAATATAATTATGAATGTTGAAGAATTGTTAATCTTTCAAAAATTAAATAAAATTACTTAATTATGTTTCGACAAGCCAGTTGTCCTCATTAGAAACAAAAGTTAGTTATTGAAAAAAATTTAGTAATTTAATTTATTAAGCAACTAAACTTTTTTCAATAACTCTAATTTTTGTTTCTGATGAAGACCACTGACTTGTCGAAACGTGATTAAGTGTTTTTATTTTACTTTGACCTTCAGAAAATTGATAATTTGTCAGCATTAATTTTATTTATTAAAATGGTAGGGAGAAATAAGTTTAAATTAATTTTTCAAAGTCAATTTTATTAAAACAAATTTATTAAAGAGTAAATAATGGTTTTTCATTTATTTGAAAGTTGTACAATATTATATTTTTTATTTTTACTTAAAGTAGTTTGAATATAAATAATTTAAACATTTAAAAAATTTACAAGTACTTAAGAATCGAATAAATTTAATTTCTGGGTGTAGGAAACCTTTCAACTTTCTTCTGTTCATCTTCTTTCTTCATCTCTTTTTCTATCTTTCTTCTTTCTTCACTTAAGTCTCCCCTGGGGAAAAACGCACTTCACTTATTCTCTGGGGAGTGGGGGAATTTCTCTTTAGCAGAAATTACTTTACTCTTCGGCGAATAAGATTGAAGTTGATCGTCTTCTTTCCCTGGGGGACCGACTTCTTTTCTATCAGTAGGAGAGCTGATGTCTCCTCTCCTTTGGAGGGATTCAGTCTCTGAAAGGGAAAACGCCCTTCCCTTATTCTCTAGGGAGTAGGGCAAACTTCTCCAAAATAAAAAGGAGAAGTTGCTCTTTGAGAATAAGATGAAGTGGTCGTATCTTTCCCTAGGGGACCGAATTGCCTCAGTTGATCAATGGAGAGCAAACATCAGTTCTCATCTCTTCCTTGGAGAAGTCTTGCCTCCAAAGGAAGACTCGGTTGTTCAGAGACTCCCATGGGGGACCGATGTCTCCTCTCCTTTGGAGGGATTCAGTCTCTGAAAGGGAAAACGTCCTTCCCTTATTCTCTAGGGAGTAGGGCAAACTTCTCCAAAATAGAAAGGAGAAGTTGCTCTTTGAGAATAAGATGAAGTGGTCGTATCTTTCCCTAGGGGACCGAATTGCCTCAGTTGATCAATGGAGAGAAAACATCAGTTCTCATCTCTTCCTTGGAGAAGTCTTGCCTCCAAAGGAAGACTCGGTTGTTCAGAGACTCCCTAGTGAACAACTTGAGAATCCTTTTCCTTAAATCCTCTTCCTTTAAATCCTTAAACTTCCTGGGAAGAGTGTGACGACTGTCTCCTCTCAGGAAAACCGAAGTCGTCCTCAAGGAGGAGGTTGCCGACTTCGGCCTCCTTGAGTAGAGAAGCAGGAGAACAGTCAGGTTTTCTCCTTTTCTCAGTAGAAGTCGAAGTCCAGGAGAGGAGAGCAGAAGATCTCTCCTGGAGAAAAGAAGAAGGAGGGATCCGTACGTCAATTTTTTCCAGCTCTAGAGATCGGTATTCACAGTGACCTTCTTACCCGTTCGACTTCTTTGGAAAGAGAGAAAATGTCATCCTTTTTTCAAAGGACGACTTCTCTTCTCTGCTCCTACTCAAGGAGAGTGAAGTCGACAACTTCTCTCCTTGAGGACGACTTCGAATTTCCTGGGAAGAGACAGTCGTCATACTCTTCCCAGGAAAGAAAGGGATTTAAGGTAAAGGATTCTCAAGTTGTTCACTAGGGAGTCTCTGAACAACTGAGTCTTCCTTTGGAGGCAAGACTTCTCCAAGGAAGAGATGAGAACTGATGTTTTCTCTCCATTGATCAACTGAGGCAATTCGGTCCCCTAGGGAAAGATACGACCACTTCATCTTATTCTCAAAGAGCAACTTCTCCTTTCTATTTTGGAGAAGTTTGCCCTACTCCCTAGAGAATAAGGGAAGGACGTTTTCCCTTTCAGAGACTGAATCCCTCCAAAGGAGAGGAGACATCAGTTCTCCTACTGATAGAGAGAAAGAAGTCGGTCCCCCAGGGGAGTCTCTGAACAACCGAGTCTTCCTTTGGAGGCAAGACTTCTCCAAGGAAGAGATGAGAACTGATGTTTGCTCTCCATTGATCAACTGAGGCAATTCGGTCCCCTAGGGAAAGATACGACCACTTCATCTTATTCTCAAAGAGCAACTTCTCCTTTTTATTTTGGAGAAGTTTGCCCTACTCCCTAGAGAATAAGGGAAGGGCGTTTTCCCTTTCAGAGACTGAATCCCTCCAAAGGAGAGGAGACATCAGCTCTCCTACTGATAGAAAAGAAGTCGGTCCCCCAGGGAAAGAAGACGATCAACTTCAATCTTATTCGCCGAAGAGTAAAGTAATTTCTGCTAAAGAGAAATTCCCCCACTCCCCAGAGAATAAGTGAAGTGCGTTTTTCCCCAGGGGAGACTTAAGTGAAGAAAGAAGAAAGATAGAAAAAGAGATGAAGAAAGAAGATGAACAGAAGAAAGTTGAAAGGTTTCCTACACCCAGAAATTAAATTTATTCGATTCTTAAGTACTTGTAAATTTTTTAAATGTTTAAATTATTTATATTCAAACTACTTTAAGTAAAAATAAAAAATATAATATTGTACAACTTTCAAATAAATGAAAAACCATTATTTACTCTCTAATAAATTTGTTTTAATAAAATTGACTTTGAAAAATTAATTTAAACTTATTTCTCCCTACCATTTTAATAAAAAAATTAATGCTGAAAAATTATCAATTTACTAAGGGCCAAAATAAAATAAAAACACTTAATTACGTTTCGACAAGTCAGTGGTCTTCATCAGAAACAAAAATTAGAGTTATTGAAAAAAGTTTAGTTGCTTAATAAATTAAATTACTAAATTTTTTTCAATAACTAACTTTTGTTTCTAATGAGGACAACTGGCTTGTCGAAATATAATTAAGTAATTTTATTTAATTTTTGAAAGATTAACAATTCTTCAACATTCATAATTATTTTCACGAAATAATAAATTCTTATTACAGTTTAATAAAATATTTTTAGTTTTAAATTACATAGTTTGATTATTATTCAATTACTAATAAAAAAAATTTTAATTGTATTATTTCCAACAAAAAACTATATTTGAAGAATTAAAATTTTTATTAAATTTCAATTTTATTTTTTTTTGCAATAAAAAACTAGAGTTTAAAGAATTAATATTTTCAATCAATTTAAATTTTATCATTTTCAAAAAAAACTGGTTCTTAGATTTTGAAAAAATATTTTTAATCAATAGAAAGTTTATCAATTTTTTAAAGAAAAACTAAATTTTAAATTCGAGGAAAAGATTTTTAATTTAAATAAAACATTTCTAAGTGTAGGAAAGTTGAAAAGAAAAGAAGAAGAAGAGTGGTAATTATTTTGACTTACAATTGCTCCTTGAAAGAAGATGCCGATGAAGTCGAACTGCACGCTCCGCTTCGCTACACTATCGACTCAAGAATGCCTGAGAGTTGGCCGCTTCTGAGAAGTAGAACGTAAGCGGCGAAGTGGGGGCAATGGGAGCGAGAGAGAAAGTGTATAAACTTCTCTCTCGCTCCCATTGCCCCCACTCCGTCGCTTGCGTTCCACTTCTCAGAAGTCACCACCTTTGAGGCAGACTCAAGCCACGCCCACTCACACTTTCACAATTTAAATTCAATTTAATTAATAAATTTCGAAGTAAAAACACTAAAATTTCTTCGCAAGTTTTATTTTTCCTCTTGTGTCTTGTACTTTCTTCTGAGCCTTTGAAAAGTTAGAAGCGGAAACTCCCCACCACTTCCAGGTAGACGCAGCGTCACTGCTGAGAATTTGAAAATGATTTGAGAAGGAAGGAGAAAATTTTCAATTAATGACCAATAGAATATTATTGCGGTTTATGAATACTTGGGAAAACCCTTGTCCGGAAAATCGATAACTTGTGCCATTGTATTGCAATGTCGAATACAATGGAACAAGTCGAAACTTGTTTGAATGGGATTTTCCTTCAAAACAAACTTTTATTGCCTGCTATTATTCGCAAATATCGTGAATTAATAATATGCCGGGTGTCATTTTAAATTTGGAAATAAAATTCGATAATTTTTCAGTTTTGAGGAAATTTTTCCCCCGAATTGTACAAAACAATAAAATACCGGGTTACCTTTAAAAACTGAAAATAAAATGTAATATTCAAAATTTCGAAGACTAAAAATTATATACCGGGTGGTAATTAAAATCGGAAAATAAAACTTAATTTTTTACTGTTTCGACAATAATAATTTAAAAAATAAAAATTATTTATACCGGGTGGTCATAAAAGCCTGGTTTTACAATTAAATTTTTTTAAATACAATTTTGACAGAAAATTTTAAAAATTTAAATTTCATATACCGGGTGATCATTAAAATCAACGAATAAAATCTACTATTGTTTTTCAATTTCGACAGAATTTTGGATATAAAAATTATATACAGGGTGGTAATTAAAATCGGAAAATAAAACTTAAAAATTTTTCAGTTTTGACAATAATTTAAAAAATAAATTAATATTTTAAATAATATAAAATTTTTATATGTACCGGGTGGACATTAAACAAATAAAATTGGAGAATTTTTCAATGTTTTGACTAAAATACAAAAATAAAAACTACATACCGGGTGGTCATCTAACACAAGAAATGAAATTGAATAATATTTCACAGTATTTGCAGAACTATGAAAAATAAAAATTATTGTATACACCGTTTGGTGATTAAAGTCTGCTAATACAATTTTATATACCGGGTAACCATATAATCAAGGAATAAAATATATTTTGATGATTGGATAAAAATTATCAAAGTAAAAAATCAAATGTTATCCCTAAGGATTAAAGTAATCTTTTTCAGTCTAGAAATATAGTGATAAATTATTCTTACAGGGCCGAATATATAACTTACAATTAGTGGAACCCTTTCTATAATTTTTTTTAATTTTTTCTATTCCCTATTTAACTTTTTTCAATTTTATTTTTGTTTCTATTTTCTGTCTTTATTTTGTTTAACAAAAGCTACAAAATATTTCCCTAAAAGAATTGTTTTAAATTGTAAAAATCCAATTTAAATTTTGTTTTCGGTCTTGTTTCGTTTTTATCGTTTTTATATGTGTTTAACTTACCTATTTTTTTATTTTCTCCCTCTTTTTTCTATTACATTTTTTTTCCTCTACCCCTACCCCTTCAAAAAACCAAATTCAATATTTTATATTTTGCGTAAAAGAAAACTGTACGTGGACGTACAAATGTCAGGTGAAAGAAAAATACGGAAATTTTGACATGTTCCTGGCGTTCGTTTGTTTTTCCCTCGTTTTTGTTTTCATACATTCATAATGGCTTTATACTAAAAATTTGAAACAATATTTGAAACGCGAGCTTTTAATAATTTTTTTTTCTTTTATTTGCACACATACTAACGAAATGTCAGAACAACTTCCTGACATTTCACGTCTGCCTGCAGCTTGTTTTGCAAAATAAAATAAATTAATAAAATAATAACTGTGCGCGCTGTTTGCTCACAAAATAAAATTCCATTTTTACGAAAACAGAATTTTTTTTCTTAGAATTTAAAAATTAATTGACGTTATAATATCAGTTTTTTTCATGTTTAATAGTTATTAAAAGAAAAATTTTTTCTTTGATCAACGTTGTACTGTAAAGAAAGTTTTTTTTTAAATTTTTTATATTTTTCGTAATTTTTTTGTTTTTTTGAAAGTACAAAGAATTTCAGACAATAATATTTTGCTTTTGGTTGTTGTTTAAATTTTTTTCTCGTGGTGGAAATTTAGAGAAAAAATTAACATTTTAATTTGGGAAAAATGCATTTTTAACTGTTTTTTAATTTTTTGGGGGAAAATTAATTTTTATCCAAAAGTAGTGAAAAAAATTAATTTTCATCTGAAGGATTTTTTGTTTTGCTTTTATACTATTTGGCAAACAAAATTTGTTGTATGTTGGTTTTATAGAGTATGAAATTGTTTGTCGTCTTTGCCTTTTTTGATATTTTGTACTTTTTAATTGTTTTTAAATTTTTTTTTTTTTAATTTCCGTTTTGAAATTTTTGATAATTTTTTTACGAAATTGAAATGTTTTTAAGACACTGATATTATGTCGTCTTTCAATGGATTGCAACAGAGCTGGGCACTGCCGAGGTTTTTTTCTCGTAAGTATCCCTCTCGACTTTGTACCAACAAATCAAATTTTTTTTTTTGGGAATTTGGATTATTCAAAAATTTCATTTTCGTATTTTTTCCATGTTTCATAAAATTAATGAGAATAAAATTTCTTATTGGAACATTTTTCCGCTCTTTTTTCTATTAAAAATATATTACAAACATTTTTTGAAATTTATTTTTACAAAATTTTACGAACTTTTACAGTTTAAAATATTAACAATATAATTTCTATTACTTATTCTTTTTCAATTATAGAAACATTTATTTTATATTCGAAATTTTCAAAAAATGTTAAAAATATCAAAACATTTTTGTGGAAATTTTCATTTTATTGTTTTAAATATTGTAATTTTTTAAAGTTTAAATTACTTTTAGGAAATTTTACCATAAATTAAAAATCACAGTTTACAAAAATTAATTGTAATTAAAAAAAAATAATTTATTTTATTTAACATTTTTATTTTGAAGTTTGAAATAATAAAAATATGTTTTCTAACTTTTAAGCACTAGAAATATTTTTATAAAGTTTTGAACGTTTTAAATGGCATTTTTCAGGAATGTTTAAAAAAATTTCAAAGTTTCTTTTTTAAAATTTACTTCTAAACGTAATATTATTGATTTTTTTTCTTATTATTAAGCTAAGGATAATTTTATAAATGAATAAAAAGTTTAAAATATTTTAAAGATAGAGTTAAAATAAAAAAGTAAACGATGAAACATTTAAATATGAAGAATAAAAAATAAATTAAAAAAAATAAATTGTTCCTGATTCTCAAAAAAAATAAATTTGTCGGTACTCACGTTACTTGAAGAAAAAACATCTTTTCAATAAGTAGAGAGCATCGTGTTTTTTTTCTCTTTTACAAATTTTCTCCTATTATAATTTTTCCTCTTTTTTGGAATGGATGTCCAGCTCTGGCTCATTAAAAAAAAAAAAAAAAAAAAAAAAAATCATGCGAGTGCTTGCTGCTTGGCTGCGCTTGTTTGATTGTTTGTTTGTTTGTGTGTAAACAAAAAAAATGGGGGTCTCCCTGATTTAGGACCGGATCCATGTCGTCCGAGGGATCTGGAGGTGGCGGGGGTACAATGCGCGGTTCACGAGGAGGTTTTGGAAGTCTTCTCCGTCGTCACACCAGTTTCAAATCACCTCAAGAGAGTCCCACACACACACTACAGCTTCTCGTACAGCAATCTCGTACAGAATCCTAGAACATCACAAAAATCATTCTCATTACTTTTCTTATTATTATTATTAATAATTACATTAATAATAATAATAAAAAAAAAAAAATTCTACAGGATTCTTCAAAAAAAAAAAAAAAAAAAAATTGCTCACAAATCTCTTTTTTATTTTTTTACAAACAAGGCACAATTTTTGTTATTCAATATTTAAATTTCAAAACAAAAAAAAACGTTAATTTAAATTATTTTTTTGAAAATTGACAACATTTTTTTGACGTAGTGTTTAAATATAAACATTAGAATTTTTTTCGGGAAAAAAACTACTTAAAAAAAATTATTAACTAGAAAAAAAAATTGTCAAATGGAAAATGTTCAATAACTTAAGATAAATATTATCAACAAATTAAGAAAGAATATCAATAGTTAAAAAAAAATTATCAACAAACTGAGAAAAAATAGCAACAATTTGAAAAAAAATTATCATGAAACTAAGGAAAAAAAAACAATTGTAAAAAAAATTATCGACAATTTGAAAAAAAGATTATCAACAATTTTCAAATGATAAACAATTTAAAAATAGACATAAATTTATTAACAATTTGACAAAAAAATATCAAAGTAAAAAATAATAATAAAATAACAATAAAAAAATAAATAATCTATCAATTTGACAAAAAAATATATCAACAATTATTAAAACATTGAAAAAATAAATTACTGTTGAAATAAATAAATATAAAAAATACGAGTAGTAAAATAATTAAATAAACAACAAATAAATGTCAATAAAAAAGTACGTAAATTTTTTATACAAAGAAGAAGCCTGTAAGAATTGCAAAATTAATTTTTCTGTAATAATAATTTACTAATTTAAAAGAAACAAATTTCCAGCTAATCAGTATTTTTGGCACAATTTTCATATTCTTTTTTTTTGAATAAATATATAAAAAGAAAAATACCTCTGTTTTTTCGTAATTTTGAATTTTTTTTCTTTTTAGCAATTTGCGAATTCAGAATTGTAATATCGAAAACAAAGTAGTGCTTTCATTGAAATAACAATTATTTGGTCATTTTTTTAAAATAACAATTATAACACAATAATATTGTAACCACTGAACAAGCTGTTAAATTTTGGTAAGAAAATAACTTTTTTCACTGAAAAAGAAATAATAAAAGGAAAATTTATAAGCATAATTTTTTTTTGAATCTCAGAAAAAAAACAGCTTGTCAGTGGAAAATTTATCGTTATTAGTCAGCTACTTAACATCTAATATTAATAATATAAATAGTTACGAAAACAAATGTTAATTTGATTATTAAACATTTTTTGCGCAAATAAAATTTAATGCTTTCTTACAAAAAAAATAAATTTTTTTTTACTAACCATCATTTTTTTTTTTATCGAAAACCAACGAATTTTCCAGAAAGGAGTCGAAATTTTTTATCATCTGTTATTTGTTATTCTTTTTGGAGTGAAAATTAACGAAAAATTTGTATTTATTTGGTTATTGGTAAATTTATTCTAATTACTAATTTGCTGAAGTAATTTTTTGAAAATTAGTTTACTATTTTTATTTATAAATACTAAAATTAGTAGAGACTAATTTTCATTTTTAATAAATTTACAATTTAGTAAATTTTCATTTTTAATAAATTTACAATTTAGTAAATTTTCATTTTTAATAACTTTACAATTTAGTAAATTTTCATTTTTAATAAATTTACAATTTAGTAAATTTTCATTTTTAATAAATTTACAATTTTTGTGAATTTACTCGTTCATGTGGGTTTACTAAAATTAGTAAATTTACTTAATTAGTGAATTTTTAATTTAGTTAATTTACTAACTTTATTAAACGTACAAAATTTAATCAGTAAATTTACTAAATTTAGTGTTTTTTTTTAATTTTACCAATTTTTCCAAAAATTGTAAATTTACCAAATTTTGAAAATTTACTGAATCAATTAAATTAGTAATTTTACATCTTTAGTAAACTTACTAAATTAGTGAGATTACTTATGTAGTGAATTTATGAAACTAATCATTTTCGCTTAGAAAAATGATTCATTTAGTGGTTTTTGCTAATTTTATCGAATTTACTAAATTTACTAATGTTGTAAAAATTTTTCTTTACAATTCATTGAATATAAAAAAAATATTACTAATTTTTCGTTAATTCATATTTTTTTGTGAACATTTCTATTTCCTGATCGTTTTTTATAAGAAAAAAAACCCTGATGCTGCGGATTAAAGGTAAATTATTTTTCTCATATTAATGCTGCTTTTTTTAGATGGAATCCAAAATTTTCCGTACAATATTTACGTAGAAATCTAGTTATATCTAATTGATGGAATTTCAAGAAGGAAGCCAAACTCTAAAGTTTTTTTTTACAACTGAAAAGTAAAAAAAAAATTCTTTTTCAATATATTTCATTAACTAGCATGAAATTTGTAATTTTTTTTTCAATTTTATATGAAATTTTTTCGACGCATGCGTTTTTTTCTAAATTTCTGTCAGCATGAATTTTTGCATTTTCGAAATATTTGCAAGATTCAAAATAAAAAAATTCTAAAATGTACAATAAAGATTATTTTTCAATTTCTTTTTAATTAAACAAATTTTTATCTAAATTTAAAAAACTTTTCTTATCCAAAAAGTTCCGTATATTTTTTCTTCGAAAAGTTTTACTTTAATGTTATTATTAAAAAAAAGTAAATTAATAATTTATTATTTTTCAAATAAATAAATTCATTTTGTAAAATTATTTATTAGTTATTTAAAATTTAAAGTTAATTATTTCACCTACTTTTTGAAAATCCGGTGTATTAATGATTTACTAGTTTCTAGTATTTTTTTTACTATTTTATTTAAGTTTCGAAGTTATTTAATTATATCCCTACTTTTTCAACACCCAGTATATTTATTTTTAATTTCTTTAAATTGTTCAAAAATTAAAAATATACTTTTTTTAAATTTATTGTGAAATTCCCATTTTTCAAAAGGTAGAAATGTAGAAAATTGAATCATTTCCTCTTGGTGTTGGTTGTACTTTATGTAAAAGTAAAAGTGAAAATAAAATACCCAGTAATCTTAGATTTACGATAAATATAATTTAGTCATAAATATTTTTAACAAGTGAGGTCTATCAAAATTTCCCCTTTATCCTCGAAAATTAATTTTATCATTAATCCTCTCATCACCGATTGTGTCATTTCCTTTATTACCTTATAAAAAAAAAAAAAAAAAAAAAAAAAAAAAAATTGGGAGATTATTTTGATTTCTCCTTTCAGGGCCGTCGATGGCAAGGACAAAAAGAATAAGAAGAAGGGCCTCTTTTAATCAAAACAAACACGACAAAAAAATACGATATTTACAAAATCAGATCACTTCTAGTTCAAAAAAAAAAAAAAATTCTAACAATAATAACCGCTGCCAGATTTTTCTGATTTTCTTCCCTCGTTACATCAAGAAACGAAAATATTCTCCAATTTCGAAGAAAAAATAACTTTTCGTTTGCGCACAAATTCGAAAATATTGTCAATTTTTCATTTGTGCACAATTTCTTCATGAAAAAAAATAATAATAAAGAAAAAAACGAAAATTAAAAAGCATTTTACTATTTTTTAAAATTAAAAATTGTAAAATAGAATTTTAATTTTTGCCTACTTTGGAAAATTGAAAACACATTTTCCCGCATTCTTTTCTCTAATAAAAATTGTAAAATATTTGCATAATTTAGAAAATTAAGGAAAAAAAACAATTCTCAAAATATTTTTACTAAACTTTTGTAATTTTTGTAATATTTTGTAATTTGTATTTTGTAATCCTAGCTAATGAAAAATAACTAAATTCAGTGCACAATTTCGAAAATTGACAAAAAAAGACAGATTTTTCGAATTTTATAAAAAAAATTTTACTATTGTTTTTTTAATTTTTAATTGTTGTTTTTTTAGCGATCTTAGTTAACAAAATAATTGATAATTCAACGTACAAATATTTATAAATATATATATATATATATATTATACAAAAAAAAATCAATGCGACGACAAAAAAGATTTTCTTTGACAAATTATTTATTTTAAGTCTAGAAGAGCGAAATTTTAAAAAACAAAAAAAAAGATAAAGTAAATTAAGCGATTTTTTTATTGGACGCTTTGAAAATAATCATTTTTTTAGCGAGCGAATCTTTTTATATGTAATATATATATTAATAATATTGATAAATAATTAATAAATAATAGTTAATAATTACCTAATATTATTAATTGATAAAGAAAAATTAATTATTGATAATTAATAATTGATGATATTAATTAATATTGATTACTTTTAATCAATGTTAATTTTTTTTATTAATTACTACAAATAAATAATTAATGTTTCATAATTAATAATTAATAATATTAATTAATAGTATTAATTATAATATTAATTATAATATTAATTGTAATATTAATTGTAATATTATAATTATTTATAAAAATACAAATAAAAATAATTGTAATATTAATATGTAATATTAATTATAAAGCTAGTTATAATATTAATGATAATAGTTATTAATATTAATAATAATAGTTATAATAATAATGATAATAGTTATAATTATAATTATAATAATTATAGTTATGAAAAAAATAATAATAAAAATAAGAATTAAAAAAAAAACAAATAATATATCAAAGCGTAAATTGCTCACAAGAAAATTTTTATTATTGTGACCTCGAGATAGAAAATGGCGAAAATCGATTGTCGATAATGTCGTTGATCGCAGGAACGAATCACAAATAAAACAGAGCGCAGTGGCCATATTAATAAGGAAAAAAACGCACGAAAAAATCAAGATAAGTTTAAGTAGATTTTAAGATTTCGAATTGTTTTTGCAAAAAATTTCACTTTCCCCATCAAAATATACTATTTTTAACCATAAAAACGAGATTTTATAGTTTAGTATTGAGTAAAAAAAGAAAAATTTCGTTATTTAATTTTTTTTATAACCCTAAATTGACGAAAAAACCTAAATAACCTTAAATACGAGAAAAATAAATTAAAAGAAGAATATTGCACCATCAGTCGATATGGCAGAAATCTAACTTTGCAAAAATGAAAAAAGACGAATGTTTCATTACCAATTATATTTTTTCTACTTTTTCTCAAATTTAATAATCGTAAATTTTATAAAAGGAAGAAAAAAATGATTACGTAAGTGCTGAATAATTTTGTAAATTTCAAAACACATTTTCCAAGTAAAAAATTAAAAAAAAAAAACTAATTATGACGAAATATGTATTTGATTGGGAAAGTGAAACGAGAGGCAAGAGAAGAGCGGAAATAAAAGAAACTATTTAGAAGGCGAGTATATATTTGGCTTATTACGAAATTTTTAAACGGCCTGAAAATTAAAAATTCATCTTCTTTTTGAAAGCCTCATTAACCGGATTTTTGGAAATACCTTATAAATATTATACATATATATATAGATATAGATATAATAGTTTTTAGGCTAAATTTTTGTGCCAAGAACGTAAATATGTTTTCTAAAAAAACGCGCCTATATTATTATTATTATTATCATTAAATGCACAAAATATAACACAGCAAGCGATAAAAAATATTTTTCTCAAGTGAAATATCAATAAAAAAAAACAAAAAAAATATATTTATATAATAAAAAAAAATTTTTTTCTTTAAAAAAATTTTTCTTCTTTTTCAAAAATTTCACTTGTGAAAATATATGAAAAAAATCGCCTGCCACATTCCTATTTTGTACGCATTTTTCTATAACAAAGAAAGCATACCGTGCGTCCATTTTTAAACAATGAAATTAATTTTTAATTTTCAGTGACGGATTAAGTCCAAGGGCCCCGGAGTCATTAAATTTTTCTAAATAATAGATAATAAATTTTAATAATAAATAAATAAATTTTAATAAAGATTTTAAATTAATAAATAGAAAAAAGAAAAAATTAATTTGTTAATTAATAAATTACGAAATTTTGTAATTAGTTAATTAATTAATTTTATTGATTTAAGAAATTTTATTTACGAATTAACAGTTACTTAGGAAAACGTAGTCAAGTGTTTTAATTAATTAATAAAAAAATAATTAATTAAAACGTTCTTGTTAATTAATTAATAAAACCGTTCTAGTTAACGATTTTGTTAATAATTGACTAATTTTTCCTAACAGTTAATTTGTAAATTAACAATAGAATTAATTTTTTGTCAAAAGAAAAATTAACCCCCTCTTCTTAGTACGTCACTGATTTTTTTTAAACCCCAATGGAGAATTTTACCTAATTTTTGTCAAATAAAAAATTTTTTTCTCTCCTTTTTAAACCAAAATGAAAACTGATTTTTTTTACCACATCTAAAATTATCAACAATGTTTCAAGTCTCGATATATTCGCATTGTTCGCAAATTTCGAGCAATGAATTTACAATTGTATTTTATTAAAATTGAAAATTGAGGTCGGCTGTTAAACTTATTTACATCTCGTTAATATTTCTTTTTTTTTCTTTTGTTTATTATATTTATAAAAAAAAAACATTAAAATAGACAAAGAAAAAGAAATTAAATTATTGTGTCCAATGACGCACGCGCAAGGTATATAAGAAAAAAAATCGCATTTTTAATAATGAATTTTATGTTTATAAATACGCTTGTTTTTTGTAATAAATAGCATTGTATGAAAAAAATAAAATAAAAAGCAAAAAAAAAAAAAAAAATTGGGAGAGAAGAGACATAGAAATTATATTTTGTCGTGCCAGATAAATTGAAGCTGCCGCCGCTACTTATGGACAAAATGTAATAATTTATCTACTGTAAGTGTCATACTTATTATTATTATTATTATTATAAAATTGTGTATTCAGTAAATTATCTACAACACGATTCTAATTTTTTTTTATTTACACCTTTTCCCTCCACGTTAAGTCCCGAATTATTAATTAATTATTTATTAAATTATTATTATTAATTATTAATTATTTTCTAACACTTTTTATATTTCTTTACTATTTCTTTATTACAATTATTTTTTCATTTTTACAACTATTATTTTTACTGATACTATTCTTTTTATTCCTTATCTTTTTTTTTGTTACTATTTTCTTATTAGTCACCATTTTTTTATTACAATTATTATTTTTTTTATTTTAATTATTATTAATATTAATATTTATTATGTTGTTGTTACTTTTTATTTTTACTATTATCATCACTAATAATTTGCACTACGGAAAACACTTGGAAAAAATATTCAACTCTAGGGGGAATCGAACCGAGGTCCGTTGGCATGAAAGGTAGGTTGCTCTGACCGCGCGGCTACACTAACTCATAGAGAAGGAAATACTACTTTTTGAATAAACAAACTCAACAGCCAAATGTAAAGACTAAAATTATCAATTTTCATCATTATCGCAATTGTTTTAATTACTAAAACATAAAACAATTGAAAATTAAATTTATAACTGAACGAAAAAATAAAAAAAAACATTTTTTAACTTAAGAAAAGAGCACAAAAAAAAAGAAAATAGAAAATTCCTGAAACAGTTTTTAGTTTAAAATTGTTAAAAAAATTCTATTGCTAAAAATACCAGTTCGTAAATATTGATATTGAAAAATAGTATTATTACATCTACACGGCTGGTCAGTGGAAGAAAAAGGATAAAAAACGATCAGACTATTTACGTTGGAATTTTGAAATTTGTCGATGGATGATGTTTTAATGAAAGTGACCCACATTTCTGAGAAGCACGTGCTTCTCGCATTTGTAATTGTGAGTGGAGTTTAATCTACGCACGCAGAGCGTGTAACGCACATTCTTCCTTTCTCTCCTACTTTTTTTTTTTTTTTAATTTCAAAAACCGGTTTTTTTCGCCAAATCTTCAATTTCCGGTTTCTATACAATATTGTTGTACACAACACCATAATTACAATTTCGATCGTTTTCTTCAATTTCCGTTTCGCTATTCCGTAACTGTTTTTTTTTCATGTCTCCCCTAAATTAGAGAGGGAGGGGATTTAATTCCCCCTTCCTCTTATATATTTAATATTTATTTATTATTCATTGAAAGTTATAAATATAAGCAAGTTATGATAATAATTTTAAAAATTGCGCCCCCGAGGGGAATCGAACCCACGACCTTCGGACTTGTAGACTAAGGCTCTAACCACTGAGCTACCGACGCGTACTTCAAGATAATTATTCATCTCTCGATTTTATTCAAACTCCAAATATGTTTACGTTACAAATGATAAATTATGATAAAATAAATCCTTTAATTTATGAAATTAAATGAGTTATTATTAATTACAGTTTTTATTCTTTTTGAAAAGCCGAATTTTTCCGAAAATTCCCACACGAGGGGGAATTTTTTCAAGTATATAATTCTTCTTTAGTCCACATAATAACAAGAGTGTTCATATGAGAAATATGATGGAAAATTTGAATAAATAAATATTAACAGTGTGACTTGACATTGACAACCTTACGCAGTAGTATTTTTAGCGTTTTTTTTTGTACTTTAAATAATTTTTTCCAATGATCAAAGGTCGGGTATTAAAAAAAAATTCGTTATATACTTGTGTATATATATATATATATATGCGTGTGATAATGTAAAACTGTTTCAATGAATTTTTCTTTTCTTTTGTAATATTTTCAACAAAAGTGTCTCGCGCTCTATGTGCAAAGGTGATAAATATTTTTAAAAAACGAGACTCACTTTTGAAAAAAAGTTTTTTACGCTCTTAAAAAATTAATTTTCTTAACAATATTTAAAAAGTATATACGGCACGTATGAATGAATACGTTTTAATTTATTTTATATTTGTTGCAAAAAAAAGGGAGATTCCTTAAAAACATTATTTTCAGTTTTATTTTACATGCTAAAGAAAAAGTATAAATGAGAAAAGTGTTAAAAAAAATTTATTAGAAAAAAGTGAAATTGTAAATATTCTCCACGCGATTTAATTAAAGGCAATTATATAAAAATTAATTTTTTAAGAGTCAATAGGTAAAGTTATTTAAAAAAAAAATTTTTTAATCACTTCTGATAATATTCAAATTTATTACAATGACTTTTCTTAATTTATGAAAATTGATAAATTCGCTTGATATTCACGTTGGCTTTGAAAGTTGAACAAATTTTTTAATTTGACCATAAAATATTTCCAAAAAAATTTTTAAATTTTCCTTTTTTTAAATTCACCCTGTATATTTTAAAAATTATGAATTACAATGAGTAGAACTTTAATATTACAGTTAATTGTAATTAGTAATTGGTTTTAATAAATTATAACTTATTTAAAATTGTTTCCATACTATTTGAACACCCAGTATATTGTCAAATTGCAAATTATTTCACGTTTTTAAATGTTATTTAATTTTATTATTTCAACAATTTTATTTATTTACTTATTCGTTTAATTATTTAAAAGTAAAATGAGAGTTTAAAAAAAAGTAAAACAAACTCTTGTAGCAATCTAAATTAATAATGAATTATTAATTGAAATAAATTTAATGTTATTAAATTATTTTCGTACTTTTTTAAAACCCTGTATATTTTTTAAATTACTATTTTTCATAATTATTTTTATTTTACTATTTTTATAGTTTTTAAATTATGAAAAATTACAAATACAAATTAAATATTATCCTAAATGAGTAAATTGAAAAAAATACTATAGTTAAAAATAATGAATTAAATCGAAAAATAATTTCTCTTCAATTTTTTGATGCAATTGAATAAAATTATCAAATATGTTTTTAAATTCAATTCAATATTTTTACAGTCATTTTTTATACATCTCTATACTCTTGATACTTTGAAATTTTTATTTATTTATAATTTTAGAAATAAAATTAATTACAATGGTCACAAGGGTAAAATAAAAAAAAATTAAATAATTAATTTTAATTTTTACAAATATAACGGGTGTTCAAAAAGTGTGGATATAATTTAAGAACATGAAAACTAAATAAAACAAATAACTCGGCGGTCAAGCCAAGCGAAGATCGTGTTATTGGACTGAACTCCTCAATTGTAATTAATTATATTATTTTAAATGTACCGGGTGTCCAGAAAGTATGGAAATAATTAAATAACGTTAACATTAAAATTAATAAAATTTAAAAAAAAATTAAAATTTATTATTTAAAAAATATACCGGGTGTTTGAAAAGTATAAATTTTTTTTTAAATTCAAGTTCGAAGTATTTCAATATTTTAGAATTTCTGAGCAAATGGTACATTTCAATATTTTACATAAAATTATATTAAAAATTATATTCAATATGATATTAGAAATTATATTCAAAATTATATTAGAAATTATATTCAAAATTATATTAGAAATTATATTCAACATGATTTTAAAAATTATATTCAAAATCGGTAAAATTCAAAAATTGAAAAAACTTTTAAAAATTAGAAATTCACGCAATTATCAGTGCAACATGTGTTTAAAAGAGGAAAACAAATTTTTTCTTCTAATTACCAACTAATAATCAATTTAAATAGCAAATTTATTTAAATTTAGTAAACGAATTAAATCCTGACAAGCGTAACTAAAAAGGGAAAAAAGTATTTAAATTGCAGACAAAAATTATTTAATTACTTTTTAAAATAAGCAATATGAAACTGAATCGATTAATACGAAAAAAAAGAATTTCTAAATAAGAATCAAGAAGTAAATAATTTTATAGACTAAAAAAAGGCAATAAAAACAAAAAGATAATATTAAATTTTTGAAATTATTGTAAAATATGAATTTTAATATTATAATATTAAATTATTAAAATTATTGTAAAATATGAATTTTAATATTATAATATTAAATTATTAAAATTGTTGTAAAATATGAATTTTAATATTATAATATTAAATCACAGAAATTAATAATTAATACAAGAATAAATAAACTATTGAAATTATTATTATCATTCGAGAATATTAAATTATGAAAATTCTTTAATACGAAAATTAATAGTCTATTAATTAAATTATTCAAATTTATACACAAAAGGAAAGAATAAATCCGTGATTACAATTTCAAAATTCCCTCTCTCCCGAAACTATGTCGACTAAAATGAGAATAAACGCTTGCCAACATAAATTTCTCAGTACCATCTAGCAGACGACAAACAATGATTCATTGTTGTCATTTCGTACCATCAAAAGCGCAGCAAATAGTAACACGAGTAAAAAAATAAATAAACACGTGTGTGTGTCTGTGTTTTTCTTTAAAGAAAAATAAATAAATGTGTGAAAGATTTTTGTCTCTCCCATTATAATTCGTCAAAGAAAAAAAAAAACTTTTTTTTTTTCGATAAGATAATGTTTTTGAATGAAAAAAAGGTTAAGTTATTTCGTGCACACATTGACCCTAACCCCACCACGTGTCATATTATACATTCGTTTGTGCCGTGACAACCGGATTTTTTTTTCAACTAAAAGAGTGGGTACAGGAATTTATTACACTCGCTATACACACACACACACATACTCGTTTTAAAGTCTAGCTGGGAACTCACTTTCTGGATTCATTTCATTCACAACACTCGTCTCATCGCGAGTAGTCGCTTAATTTCCTTGCAGTGTGTGTGCCTTCGAGTAAGACACCGTTCTCGAGTAAATAAAAAAGGGAAAAAAAGAAAGAAAGAAGGAGAAAAAGAAAAAAAACGGAAAAATAAAAAAAAGAAAAAGGGAGAAAAAAAGAAGAGAGAGAGAGAGAAATGAGACGTGAGAATTTCCGTCAAAAAGAGACAGCTCACCCAGTGACCGGAATTTTCACCTCTCCCATCGTTGATTTTCACTTCTAACCTAAATATATACAAATATTCTCAATATTCTCAATGCCGCTAATAAACCGCGTGAGGCACATTAAATTCTCCTCGTCTTGACAATTCTTTTTTTTCTTTCTCTCTTTTTCTCCATCCTTCTTTCTTTCTTTTCCCCCCAAAACAATAAGTCACTAAATAAAGAAAAACCACCTGATTGTTTAAAGTTCACCGGTTCTTTTTTTTTTTTTTAATTGTCTCTCTAGTGTGACTGCGTGGTGACATCGAGATCTATAACATTTTATAGTGATGTAATAGTGCTAAGAACAGGCTTCAAAGAGATATATAAACTTCCCGAGGAGTGTGAGTGAAAAGGATGACAGTGTTCTGATCTTGAACGAAAAAACGACGGTAAGGATTTTTCATATAGGCTTTAAATATTTTTGAATATAATTCGTATACGAAAAAAAGTATACCTATATAAAAAAAAATATTAAACTGAAACATTGTATGAAAGTATAATTCTTTGGGAAATTTATTTTTTTATTATTATTATTATTATGGATTGAGAAAAAATTTTAATTTGAAATTCATTTTTACGATAAAATTATGCTAATCACAGTTGTTTGTTCCTAAACTCCAGGAATTTCGAGAAAAAGGAAATAATTTTACATTTCATTCTAGAGAGGAGATATTTTTTATTTTTTTTTTTTATTTGAAGAATTATTAAATCGATATGTTTTAATTATGTTTTTTATCGTTCAAACAAGTATTTTTTCCCGCCTACTTTTATAAATAAATCAATCAATCAATTTATTAAATGATAAAGTAATTCATTTTTTTTAAAATTCTTTAACATTCTTACAAAATTAATTAATGTATTAAAATTGTAATCATTATTAACAATTTTTTTTATTAATTTTTCATTTTTGTTATTATTATTATTATTATTATTATTATCGTTAAATTCAATGTTTAATATTATTATTATTGTTATAATTTATTATTACATTATTGTTCTAAATTAAGAAAATTAAAATTATAATCATCATTATGAATTTTTTTATTAATTTCTCATTCTTTGTTATTATTATCATTATTATTATTATTATTATTATTTTTCTTATTATTATAATTATTACAGTAGAACCTCGATTATCCGAGGTAATGTGGGGAAGAGGTACCTCGGATAATCGAAAACTCGGATAACACGGAACCAATGAAAATTTCAAAATTTTAAATTATTTTTCAAGTGTTTAAAGTGTTAGAATAATATTAAATGACAA
This sequence comes from Leptopilina myrica (nomen nudum), assembly GCA_032872475.1. Classification (NCBI taxonomy): domain Eukaryota; kingdom Metazoa; phylum Arthropoda; class Insecta; order Hymenoptera; family Figitidae; genus Leptopilina; species Leptopilina myrica (nomen nudum). The sequence continues at coordinate 43,163,907 of CM065462.1, read as the reverse complement.
AAATGGACGAAATTTTAAATGGAATGATCACAAACAGTGGTTTTGTAAAATTTACTTTCCAAATTTAGTCGCTCCATCCGTTTTATCCGAGTTATTCCGCATTATCTGAGCATGTTTAGTGCCTCGGATAATCCGGAATCTCGGATAATCGAGGCTCGGATAACCGAGGTTCTACTGTATCATCATTATTATAATTATTAATATTATTATTTATATAATTTACTATTATGACATTATTTTTAATTCTGAAAAATTAATAAAAATGTAAATTGTTTTTAAAACAATACAAGAAAGTAGAGAAATAAATGTTTTATAATGATGAATAATTCTCCATAACAATGTTAATTATTATTACAGTAGAACCTCGGTTATCCGAGCCTCGATTATCCGAGATTCCGGATTATCCGAGGCACTAAACATGCTCAGATAATGCGGAATAACTCGGATAAAACGGATGGAGCGACTAAATTTGGAAAGTAAATTTTACAAAACCACTGTTTGTGATCATTCCATTTAAAATTTCGTCCATTTTTGTCATTTAATATTATTCTAACACTTTAAACACTTGAAAAATAATTTAAAATTTTGAAATTTTCATTGGTTCCGTGTTATCCGAGTTTTCGATTATCCGAGGTACCTCTTCCCCACATTACCTCGGATAATCGAGGTTCTACTGTAAATAACTATTACTTGTAACAATTAAAAAAAATAAAAAATGTAAAAATAAGTATTAAATATTTACAACAGTTATAAATAATATAATAATTGAATTTTATAGTTTAACAATAGCAAATATAGTTAATAACAACAATTAAATAATAATTTTTTTTATTAAAAATTTAATAGTCATTTTTTATAAAAATGAAATTTAAATAAATTATTACCACTGTTATTGTTATAATAATAATAATTGTGGAAAAATAATATAAAAATTTATAATAATTAAAATTGTACCATTTAAAAATAAATAAACAAGTGAAATAGGAATTAAAATTTTTTCAAAATTATTATAAAAATCTGTTATAATAAGAGTTTAAATAAATAAAATAAATAAATAAATACTAAAAAATAAATAAATAATGAAAATAATTTTTGAATAAAATTAGTAAAATTTAAAAATCTAGCGTTTAATAGAATAGATTATTAAAAAACTATTTTTTTCTAAATAAAAAATAAATATAAATATTTTCGAAAAAATTCAAGAAGTTAAAAACAAAATTTACTAATTAATAGTTAAATGTACATTTAGGTTATGTTAATTTTTTTGCTAGTAAGTAGTTCTTTATTAATAATAATAATAATAACAATAATTACCAATTTTTTACTTATAATTTTGTCGTTTTTTATAAGTCACTTTTTAACTAATTTATTTTTTTAATAATTAATTATTCATTTATTTAATAATAATAATAATAATAATAACTTTTTTACTAATAGTTAGTTAATTATTATTTACTTTAACTCTTTAAGAAGTAATTAGTATTTTCACTAATTAATAAAATTAATTTACTCATATTTAAATATAATTAAGTATATTTAATATTACAATTAAGTAATTTTTTTTCTAATCTAATTTTAATTGTAATTTTCAAATATTTGAGAGATAATTAATTATAATCCGATTGTCAAAAATAAAAGTTCATTTCGATTTCACTAAAAATTACCACATTTTTGCTAATTAATTATATTCTAATTCAGTGAAATTATTATTATTGACGAAATATTATGTTAGAAACGTCACAAGGTTACCTCATATAACTAAAAAAAAAACACATACTTCAAAAAGGTTTCAATTTTTATGGAGTGAAAGTGTCTCGTCAAAATTTCACCACCTGGCCATTAATTTTCCATTCACTTTCATTGATGGCACTCCATAACTTTTTTTTTCTACTAATTGGAAATATTTCACCAAAAAAAAAGAAGGTTCCAATGTTTAACATTCCAATTTTACTTTCTTTTTTCCTTCTTTCTTTTTCAAATACTCAGGCAAAGAAAATGGAAACAATAGAATAATTATTCGTAATAGAAAAAAAATTTGCCGGTACTTATTTTCAAAAAATAGTCAATTCTTTCCGACTGTGTTTAATTTTCTGTTGTAAATAAATGACCGTTATTCTCTATTCGACCACGTGGTGGGGGAGGGGTTTCACTGTGTAGCACGTTGGAATAAAGGTTATTCTACACTAAATGGAGAATAAGGCCTTTTCTACAATAACTTTTTTTCTAGTCGAATATTACCACTTGGTGGTATAGTAGTACTCTACTTTATCGCCATATAAACTCTTTTTTCGGAATAAAAAATTGAAAAGAGAATTATTTCTATTTTTTTTAAATTCTGACTCACCTGTTAAAAAATTTTTCACGAGATCCTTGTTCCGAAGGCTGCTTCATATTACGATTCTTCAGTAAACGAAACTTTTCCATTTGAACATCTTCCTTTATATAATTCTTCCGATTTCAATTTAGCTGGAAAATCATTCACATTTCTTTTAACAATTTTTTTCCCATAAATTACGATTATTAATTATTTTATTAATAAATTTAATTAATTATTTAATATTTATTTAATTAATAATTTAATATTTATGGAATTTAATTTTCAAATAAGGTAAAAAATGTTATCTTTTGAAATAATTATCAAAAAAAGTATTAAATTAAACGAAGGAATAAAGTGGAACGCTAGGGGGGTTTATATTTTAATTTCCCAACCCTGATGAAAGAAATTTCGACCTGCCCAACCTTGGTGGATGAAATTCCCGTAACGGTCAATGCACAATTTGCGAAAATCGTTAGCGAACGAAAAGCGTTAGTTAGAAAAGAACACTGCTATATTCGGATCCTTTTCTACCTCACGCGTAACGTTCGCAAGCCCATTGTGTACTGGCCTTAACTTTCCGCGAACTTCAATCAACAAGGTTGGGTCGTTACCCAAGAAATTTTACGTTTACTTGTTCAAATTTCGCCAACGAGTCAAAAGAAGTAAATTTCTCTCATCAGGGTGGGGCAGTTGACAAAAAAATACCAACGTCATCACACAGCGCCATTTTTAAACCACTAAACCACTAAAATGTAGATACGATACATTATTCTACTTTTCGTTACAGGTAACATTTTAAAAAACAAAAAAAAAAACCTCACCATGTGGCCCAAGGATGTTGGCATTAAGGCAATGGAGCTCTACTTCCCGGCGCAATACGTCGCGCAAGAGGATTTGGAGGAATTCGACGGCGTCTCAGCCGGTAAATACACAATTGGCCTGGGACAATCGCGAATGGGTTTCTGTACCGACCGAGAGGACATTAATTCCCTATGTTTAACGGTCGTCAGTCGTCTAATGGACAGATATCAAATAAATCCCAAGGACGTTGGTCGTCTTGAAGTTGGCACCGAGACAATTCTCGACAAGAGTAAATCAGTGAAATCAGTTCTCATGCAATTATTCGAGCCCTCAGGCGCCACTGATATCGAAGGAATTGACTCTACCAATGCCTGTTACGGTGGCACTGCCGCTCTATTCAATGCAATCTCCTGGGTCGAGAGCAGCGCCTGGGACGGTCGTCTCGCCATTGTCGTTGCCGCCGACAATGCCGTTTATGCAAAAGGTACGAATTTTAGATCTATTTTTCTGTGCCACTAAAAAGAAGTCCGACTTTTTTTTTACCGACGAAGCGATATTTTTGTGCTATTGTCGGTAACGGGGAGTTCTGCTTTATCTGACGATTTCCAAGAAGACAGAGACTGCTATCCTTTTCTATCTCATGCGTCACGTTCAAGGTCGATTTCCAAGAAATCAGGTAGAAGAGGACGGAGATGTATTGCTATCCTTTTCTATCTCATGCCTAACGCTCGCTGTCGATATTTCCAAGCATAAACTCTACATTTTGCTACAAAAACCAAATAAATTAGGTTTAAAACTAGACAGACAATTCGAGATAAGAGCAAATGGGGGGAATATAACAAATTTGTCAAATTTCGTGAAAATAAATATTATTTTTTTTTTGCAGGGAGTGCAAGACCAACGGGCGGAGCCGGAGCAATCGCCATGGCAATTGGACCCAACGCGCCTCTAGTTTTCGAGCGGGGACTCCGCGCCTCCTGCATGCGACACGCTTACGACTTCTACAAACCGGATCTTCGCTCCGAATATCCCATGGTCGATGGAAAACTCTCAATTCAATGCTACCTCAGCGCCCTCGACACATGCTACGAGCGCTACACGTCAAAGGCAAAAGCCCGAAACAACGACACAATCAGCCTAAAGAGTTTCGACGCAATGCTCTTTCACTCGCCCTACGGAAAGCTAGTGCAAAAATCATTCGCCCGTCTTGCCTTCGTCGACTACCTCCAACTCAGTCAGGACGAGTCTGCAAAACGCTTTCCCCACTTGACAAAATTCCAAAATGCCAAACTAGAAGCAACCTATTTCGATCGCGACATTGAGAAGGCATTCCTCGACGTCAGCAAGCAGGACTACGAAAAAAAGACAAAACCCACCTTGTTCGTCGCCAATCTAGTGGGAAATATGTACACGCCATCAGTTTATTCGGGACTCGTCTCACTATTAATAAGTAAACCAATTGAAGAACTCGCTGGCAATAGAGTCGGAGTATTCTCTTACGGTTCGGGTCTAGCGTCCAGTATGTATTCCCTGAGAATTACCGACAACGTCGCAAAAACCTCCGAATTGGCGCGACTCATCGATAACCTAAAGTACGTAAAGGAACAATTATCTTCGCGACAACGAATTTCCCCCGATGACTACACGAGAATTCTCGATCTAAGGGAGAAGAATTGCCACATTGTGCCGTATGAACCACGTGAAACCATCGAACACATGTTCCCTGGCACTTATTATCTCGTTAAAGTCGACGAACTTTACAGGCGAACATATAAACGAGTTCCCATCGAAAAATAAACAAGGCTTAAAATCACAAAAATAGTTGAAAATCGCGAAAAAATCCACATCTCGTACTAGCTTCAATTCTCTTTTACCGACACAACACAGATGGGAAACTCAAAACGAAAATTTCAACTCGACCAGAAAGGACCCCGCACAAAAAATACAGTTTTTGTTTCCCGGTCAAATTTGTTTTGGATTTAAGTTTGAGTTAATGTAATTTGGAACAAATATAACCAATAAATATTAACAAATTTGACCGGAAACCAAATCATGTACTTTTTGTTCCTCGTCCCTTCCATTTTCATCAAAACCCCCTTTTCTTTACATTCCCCCCACCATAAGGAAACACCTTTCTTCCGAGAGTTTCCCATCTGGAAAATTGCAAAAATAGAAAATTTGTTTAAATTTCCCGCCCCAGGTGAATTCCTACCTTACCGACGCGACATAGAGTGGAAACTCAGAGGCCTAATCAATTTTTTCCCCTTTTGTAGAGAGTTATAATGAATACGAGATTTGGAAATTGTAGAAAAAAAGGAAACAGTAAACTAATTTAAATAGAATTAAATTTCCACACTGGGAAATTTTTTGGTGGAAGTGTGAGGAAAATTTATATCAAGGTTTCTTTTTAAACTAGCGAAAATTTAGCTACTTGCCGAAAGTGCCGAATCGATGATTCACATTTCGGTTTTTTTTAAAAATATATACATCATAGCAATGTGAGGAATTTTGTAAAAGTTGCAAATTTCAATAACTTGAAAAAACTTAAGTAAACTGAGTAAGAAAATTAAATTGATTAAAAATTAAGTAAAAAATATAGAAAAAATTTTTTAAAAAAGTTTTTCAATTAGTTCTTTCATTTTTTCTAATTTTTTTCCAATTTTTTAATAAAAATGTTTAAATGTTTTGAGTACGAATCAAAAGATACTTTTAATAATTAAAAAATCGTGAATTAAAAATAAAACCCTGTTAATTGAAAATAATTATTAAATCTCTAAAAAAAACTATAGTTTTTTCAAGTTTCGAAAAATAGTTTCTTTTTCGTAAAATAAGACTTTCAATTTTATACGAATTTGTATTTATTTGATATTGAAGCGAAAAAAAGGTGCCTTTCTGCAATGAAAAAAAAAAGAAGCTTCTTAGCTGGCATTTATATAGCGTCTACTTTTTTATAAACCATAAACAAAAAGAAATCAAAGACCAAATGTAGTGTAAATATTGTTATCTCCTTTCTATGTTTTTAACTAATTTTCTCGCAATTCCATGATCAAGTATTTTTTATTTCAATCAAAATACCTCGTTTTCATGATAAATTATAGAAAACTTTTCTTTTTTTTAAAAAGGATTTCTATTAAAACAATTATTATAAGTTTTAAAAAACAAGTGTACAAAAAATAAAAAAACAAAAAATATATTTTACATGTTTCTTGGTGAAGGTTTTTGTAAGAATAATTATGTTAAATTAAAAAAAAAATTATGTAATATTTAAATGTTTAATAAAATATGATGATTTGTTGAAAATAGCTTTGTGACATTATTTTACACAATTAATTATTTTTATTAATTATTATTTAATTAATTATTTTTGATTATTCTATACTATTTTTTATTATTCTATTTTATTTTTTTTATTTTACATGTTTTTATTTTATACTATAATTTTTAAAATTTTTAATATGTGAAAAAATTAATTTTTAATAGAAGAAATAAATTAACATTTCTCGACAAAATTATAAATGTAAGAAAATGTGTTTTTCAAGTATTGATAAATGAAAGGAATGTGTAAAGTACTTTACCACAAGGAGGCGGAGCTTAAAGAAAATAGGCAATGAGAGAGAGAAGGAAAAACTGCTATTTCTCTCTCGCTCTCATTGCCCCCACTACAAAGCTTTGCTCCGCCTCTTCTTAGTCAAGTATCTTGCGTATCAATTAAATATACAAAAAATGTGAAAGAGAAATTAAGAAAAAAATTATAAATAGAAAATACATTAAAAACGATTATTAAAAAATAAAAGAAATAATAAAACTATTAATAAACAAAACTACACAAAAAAATAAAAATATAATAAAAGAAATAAAAAGAATGAATAACAAACATAAAAAGATAATTAAAAATAAAGTAAAATATATGAAAAAAGAAATGAATAAATATAGAGAAAAAAATAAAAAATAACAGAAAAATCATAAAATGAACAATTGATAAAAAAAATTACATTTTCGACATGAAAATAATACAAATTTCGTATTTCAAAATTGAAAATCCCATTATAGAAAAAAATTTAATTGCATATAAATAAAAAAATAAAAATTTTTTTTGACTTACTGCGATTAGTTGAATTTGCTGTCGTCCTCCATTAAAACCCATGTTAGGCACAATTCACAAGTCAAAAAATGAAAAGAAATTCGTTTTACTTTTTCAACCGCGTGTTAACACTGAAAAAAAATTTCCAAAACAAAAAAAAATTAAAATGCGCCATTACGAATATTTTCTATATTTATAATTAATCTTATTTAATATAAATTTATATTTTTCTCCATTTTCTTTTGTAAATCTGTAAATTTATTGTAAACATTTACATTTTTCTGTCTTTTTAAAATTATCTTTAAATTTATTTTTCTAAACTTTCGATTATTTTCTTTTAATTTTAGTAAATTAAATTAAATTTTATTTATTACCATTAAATAGTAAAAAAAATTGTTTACTATTAAATTACTTTAAAAAATGAATAAGTAAACTATTAAAAAAAATTATTAAATAAATTGATTGAACGATTATTCAAATAAAATATTAAAAATTAATTACAAAAAAAGCAAATAATTATTAAATACTTATAAGTAATAAAAAATTTTCAAACACTTAATCAAATTAAATAAATTAATCAAAAAAGAAAAAAACATTAAATAAATTGTAGAAATAAATTAATATTAAAATGTAATTAAAAATCTAAATATCTTAATATATTTATAAACTTCTTAAGTTTTAATTTTTTTTCAAATAAAATTATTTCCAACACGTGGTTGAATTAAATACTTTAATTTTTAATTAAATTATAGTTCTAAAAACCGTAATTAAAATACAAAAAAAAATTTTAAAAAGTTAATTGAAAATTAAGGAAATAAATTAATATTAAAATTTATTAAAATATTAAAATTTTAATGTAGAAATTTATTAAATTTTAAATACTTACAGAGAGAAGAAATTTTTTTCAAACACGTGTTCTCTGCGGTCTCGAATGGGTGAACGAGACAAAGGACGCTACACTGTTGCGCATGTCTTTCGTGCGCGCGCTGAAATTGAGAAAGTGGGAGTGAAGAAGCTATAGCGGTCTCCAAACTTTTCTTCCTTTTCTATTTCCCCCTCTTCTCCTCTATGTCCACCTTCGACAATTACCAATGTAGAATTAAAACTTTAGAGTTCAAAATTTTATTCAAATTTAAATATAAAAATCCCACTTTTTATTTTATTTCCTAGAGACCACGCCCCTTTGTTTACTTTGTTACATTTTATAATATGTATACCTGGGACTTAATCTGACTATGCAGTTATTTTATTGCCTTACCTCAATTCCAAGAAATCCTCGCCAATAAAATTCCCTTGTTATGCAAATTTTTCGGAATTTCCTTTTTACCTAATAATTATTATTATTTAATAATAGTATTATTATTTACTTTTTTTTCTACTCTACGTAAAAATGGAGGAAAAATTCTACTCAGAAAAAGGTGCATTCAAAACTTTCTTTCTGCGAATTAATTTTCAGAATAGTAAATTAATTTTTTTAAAATAGACCAGTTTATTGAAGTACAATTTTCGTCATCATCGTCAATATGAAAATGATGCACGAGGCATTAAAAAAAGAATTTCCAAATTGTGACAAAATATTGGAAATTATCATACTCACTATTTACAATATAATAATAATTTTTTTTTTTTAATAACGTGACATATTTTTATACAGATCCACATTGATAACGATCAAAATAATGTTAATAATTTAAGAAACAATTGAAACATTTTACAAAAAAAAAAAAAGATCTTTCCCATGAGATTCTTTGATCACTATTTTGTTTTTGTTTTAATTTTTTATTCGTATCAAAAACGATCTTTTTATAAAATATTAAAATACAAAAGTTTGTTTTTTCATAAAGGTTTGAATCTTTTTCCAATAATTTATAATTTACAAAAATATTTTATATTTATTAATAATTTAAACATCTTTAACTTATTTTGTTTCGAATAATTTTGTTTTGATAGATTATAATAAAGAAATTAATTTAAATCATTTAGTCCAGTTGCATTAATTATTGTTAAACTTAGTATTTAAATTATTTTCAAATTATGAAATAATTAAATTTTGCTTTTTTAGAAAAGATAATTTTTTAAATTTAATTATTAATTTTAAATAATAGAATTCAATAATTATAAAATTGAATAATTAATGTAAACAATATATTTAATAGATAAACTATTAATTTTATTATTAAAATAAATTTATTTTAATTATCATTGAAATATTTTTTCCTTTTTTATTTAATCGAACATTTTCTTTTAACATTTTGTTCATTCCACGTTTTTTTTCTTAACAATAAAAAAACTTCAAGAATAATAGAATTTCTTATCTATTTTTCCCAGTAACTTATAAATTTGAATAAAATAAACGTTTTTTTTGTACTTTTTCAATTTTAATTAATTTGTAAAATAAAATTCTTTTCTCTTTCATCTTTTTGAACTTTTAATTTGATTAGATAAAATATAAATTTTCTAATTGCGTAAATTAGAATTATGTACATATTCAATGTCAAAAATGATTTTAATTTAAAATTTTAATTTCAGATATATTCAAATTTTTCTTTTTTGCAATTATATCTCAATTTTTAAATATTTCAAATTCTCCACGTTTTACAATTTAAATTCCATTTTATAATTGCAATTATAATTTTAATCAATAAAAAAAGGTCATTTCTTGAAAATTTAAATTCTATGCTAAATAAAAAAAATTGTAAATAAATAAAAAGAATTTATTACGAAAATTATTTTCTATCTATCGAGTAATAAAATTTGTAGAAAAAATTACGTTAATTCTATTTTTCTTTATAAATTAAGTCGAAGGCACTTTCGATCAAGGACACACTCAGAAGAAAACTGCACATTAATATTGTTGTGCCACATGAATCTTAAAATTATTATAATTCGTTAATTATACATAAAAAAAAATTATTTCTCTTACAAAGACGAATATTTGTTATTTTCTTGAAATAAATAGAAAAATAAAAAAAGTTTTCAGACTTTTTTTTCCATTGAATTCTCGCTTCTTTTAGAATAAATTATATTAAAGCAAAATTATCGCATCTATATATAGCTTTTGAAATTTCATTTTTTCTTTCAAATTCAGGTACTTTCTTTTTGTTTTGTTGGAAAAAAAATATATAGTATTTAATTTTGAGATTTAAAGAAAGAAAATTCTTTTTTTTTGGCATAAATAAATTAAAGTATTTTATGCGAACAACTCGAACATGTTGAAAGTTCACGACCAGTGCCGAGTTTTATGACGTCGTTTTCAGTTTGAGTAATCTGACGATTCTCGTAACGTCTCTGTAAAATTTTAAATTAGTTAACCAATAATTTATCAAAATATTATTTTCGTTTTGGCTTTGTTTTTATTTTAATTTGCACAATTTTGTTTTTTAATTTTAAAATTTCAATTCAAATTGCAGTATTTTATTTCAACTTTTAAAGATTTTATTTTTTTCCTTTTTATTTCTTTTAAGTTTTCATTTTCATTTTAAATTATGATTTTGATTTTTAATTTTTGTTTTCAATTAAATTTTAATTTTTTCGAAAAGCTGGAATTTCCCAATAAAACTGACTTTTTTATTCCAAAGAGTTCATTGTATCGAAATAATTAAAAATAATTTTTGACTCCACTAACCTTTAATTCTGATGCCAGACAGTAAAATATCGAGTCAATGTTCGTATTATCTTTCGCCGAAGTTTCCAGAACGTTTAAAACCTCAGGAAGATATTCGCAAACCGCTTCTGCCTCAGATTTTTGCACTTCTCTCGATTCTTCCAAATCGCTTTTGTTACCTGAAAAAAATTATTTCTTAAAAATTTGATATATTTTAATTTATTTCAATTAATTTAATTTGATATTTTTTGAAAGCGTAAAATATATAAAGAAAAAGAACCCCAACAGTTTTTGTAAATGAAATTTTATAGACACATTTATATATTAGAAATAATTATACAATTTAAAAAAATATTTTGTAATAAAACGACTAAATACGATAAAACAATGAGTCTATAAATATTTTTATTACGAAATAATTAAAAAACTGTTTTAACAAGAAGCAAAATAAAAATATTATTAAATTAAAAAATAATAATAATTAAGATGATTGTTATTAACTCTAATTATAACGATTTCGAAACGTTGGAGTAAATAAAATTAGTATCTCGGACGTTAAAGATTATTTAATTAACTTTTAAAATGTAATAACATTGTAAAAAAATATTATATAATAATATTAAATACTTGTAACGAAAATATTGAAAATATATTTTTATTTTATCAATTAAAAAAATTATCACTAATTTTATTAAATATTAAATAATTATCATTTATAACTATTAATACTTAAAATAATTAAATGATATTTAAGGAGAATTAGTCTCATTCTTTCACAGGTTTAATTTTTCAATATTTAATTATTAATGTAATTAAATAATAAAAAATTGTACTTTTTGTTTGTATAATTTTTCGTTTTTTTGAAGAAAACATTTACGATTTGTCTTTTAAAAACCTATTTTTCCTTAAAGTTAATAATTATTAAAAAATTTGCTTACCAACTAAAATTAAGAGAACGTGAGATGAAGAGTATTTACGAACTTCTTCTATCCATCGTTGTAGACTTAAAAAACTAGAACGTTTCGTGATGTCATACACTGAAAAAGTGAAATTAGTTAATAAACAAAATTGATTATTTATTTACAAAAATTGCTGAATTCTTTTGGAGAATATTATCTAAATTTTCGAAAATTTAATCATTTTGAAGAATTTTGTTAATATTTAAAAAAAATAATAAGTAATTAATAAAAAAATAATAAATAACTGATATAGTTTATAATTGAACGAAAAAATAAATTATTCATTTAGTCAAATTAAATTTTAATAAAATGAAAATACTCACCTACAATCACCCCATTAGCAGATCTGTAATAACTTTGTGTAATTGTTCGAAATCTTTCTTGTCCGGCAGTGTCCCAAATTTGCAACTGAAAAGAAAAACAATTTTAATTTGTTCTCTTAAAAAAATTAATTTACTAAATAAATGCATTAATTACTAAACGATTGTAATGATAAATAAATTTATGGTTCCACATAATTCTTTTTCTATATTCAATAAACGAAATAATTTTTCTTTTTAAATAACTAAAACAAAAATTCAGAATATTTACTATTCCTTATATTTTTTTACTATTCCTTTTTTATAATTTTTTTCTTTTATATTTTTATTACAATAATTTTCTTTGTTCTTATTTCATGCTAACATACAATTAATACGCAAATTCCCACATATCAGTAATGACTCAGAAAAAAACAACCTTCCGATGTCATTAAAACATGACTTGTTTACCTTAATTACGAAATATTTTCCGACACACTTTTCTTTTTAAAAAAGATTCAAAAAACTAAAATTAATAAAATTTAATTACTTTAACAAACAAATTGTCACATTTTATAAATGAATATTAATTTCATTCATAAATATTAAACAGTTTTTTTTTAAAAAGAGTAAAAAAAGAGATGAATGAGACACAGGGAAAAATTACAAGTATAAACATAACCTAAAAATTCCCAAAAAATAATCAAGAATTAATTTTAAAAAATAATAATTACCATTAATAATTTAACACTCTGGTATAAAAATGAAAATAAAAAAATAAAGTAAAGGAAAATAAGTTTTAAAAAACTTCCAAAAACTTTAGATGAAAAATGTTTGGATGAAAATATAATTGTAGGGAAAAAAAGTACAACTTACCTTCACTTTTTTACCATCGATTATAACGGTTTTAATTGAAAAATCAACGCCTATTGTGCTACCGTGTTTTTCAATGAAATTCCCAGAACGAAATCTTTGTACGACACAAGTCTTTCCCGTTCCACAATCTCCAATTAGAACAATTTTAAATAGAAAATCAAAGTGATCGTCCTTTGTTACCATTAAATTATCAGGATCACGATTTGACATTTTTCTTATTGTTTATTATTATTAAAATAGACAATCAATTTTACAATCAAAAACTATTTTTAAAAAGAAAACAAGGAAACTTGAACACGTATTTAGTAATATAGTTCCAACTATCTGTCAAAGTGACTCACGCCATTTCTATTTTTTCTGTTATTGTTTATAGGTTAGAAAGTTGATACCCACATCCAAAGGAATCAAAATAGATATTAAATTTTGTAAAATTACAACTTAAGAAATTAAAAAAATAAATGTAAATCGAAAAAGAATAAATGAAACACAGTTTATAACTTTTGTTAGAATAATTAAATTCTAAAAAAAAATTTTTTCAAGAAAACTAAGAAATTGGTTAAAGAGAAAATAAAATTAAGGGAGAATATTAATTTTACAATTCCATTTTTGGAAACGTTAGAATATCTTCTAAGGGGGAAAAAAGAGAAAAGGGATTAGATTTTATTTATAACCTTTATAACCTAACAAAACAATGGAAAATAACACGTGACTGAAACGGCGGGAAATTTGAATTTGCTTCTCACCTTTAGAATTTTCCTTTTTGTTTTGCGACATTTTTTCAAATAAATAAATATCTCAATTTATTTCTACTATCGAAAATAAAAAAATTTCCATTTCTATTAATTGTCAATATTTTATTCTATTTATCAATTCGATTTGATAACTATTTTATCATTTATAAATTTTATTTTTAAGTATTTTTGCTTATAATTATTGACTATTGAAATACTATTTCGTTATTTATAAGAAAAATACACGAAAAATAATTAAATAGTGAAAAACATTAAAATATAAAAATTTTCTATACAAAGAAAAAATAAATACTGAAAAAACATAACCTACAATTTTTTCCCGCGCAAATTTTTCTTTCATCAAAAAGCGTCACATTCAAATAAAAGCACAGAAAAATAAACAATTTCCAATCTAGAATTATTAAAAAATAATTTCAATTAAACAATAAAAATGTCAAATGAAATAAATATTAAAACAACAAAAGGGCAATTTTAGAAGAATTTGAAAAAAAGTAACTTAGAAAATTCTTGAAAAATATTTTGTTATTATGTATATATATAATATGTACAGGATTTTTTCTATCAAGATTTGTTTTTTCCTTTTGACAAAAAAAAAGAAGAAAATGTTTTTCAAGTATTGTGTGTGTTTTTTTTTATAAAAGTTTGGACTCCCATTTTTACAACTTTCTCTTTTCTACAGTTAAAATTAAAATATAAAAAATAGCCTTTCGCTAAATTACGTAATTTGATAAACTAAAAATTGAATATCCTTTGTTTCTTTACTATCCCAACGGTAAATCGTAGCGAAAAAAATAAGAAACCTGATTCTTTTATTTCTCTCTCTTTCTAAAAAATGGAACTTTTAAAAATTTTAATTCCTACTTTCCTTTTTTTAATATTAGGGAAAAACGAAGTTTCACAATTTGCCTTTTTTTAAATTCGATACAAAAATTTAATCAAAATTTTGTATTTAATTTTGTTGTTTCTGCGATAAAAGATTAAAGTTCCATTTTTTTGCAAAACGAGATTTCTTTTTCGACAAAAAAAACTATTGAGAAAAATTTTTTAATTTCCAATGAACAGAAACGACATTCAATTTATAATAATGAAAAATTCTTTCATCTCGTCTATCGTGAGATTTTCGGGTAAATAAATATTTCTAAAATCGCCAAGCCTATGAGGTAAAAGTTATTCGAACAATCGACTCGTGAACGTTATTCACTAAACGCTTTTACAGTTAATTTTTGTTTTTCATTCATTCTGTTCTTTTTTTTTCTTTTTTCAATTCTATGTTAAACTAATATCTATACTATACACATGAGTTTGTATAAATATCAATTTATAAATTTGACTAAATTGCAATTAGCGCTCTCTAATGAAACTTTTTTTTTTATCCAACACTTAACAATCATTTATGTTTCTCTTTCTCTTTATCACTGAGAGAAAATATCCAAAAATGTCGAACCATTTTTATTATTTTTTTTTTCTTAAACACTATGTGTGCTCTCACAAATCTCAAAAATTTCCAGTGTTTCAAATTTCGACAAAAAATTTATCTATAATATTTGTTTTTAGGAGAAAATACAAATTCATTCGCAATTTCTAAATCGAAACTCCGATAACATTCACAGTTAACAGTTAATTTCTTTTCTCTCTCTCAAAAAAAAAAAAAAAATTATATTATGCGAGCCAATTGGTCGATTGTTTTGAAAATTTCGTTCTCTTAAGAAGAAAAAAACGCTCTCGTGCTGGTGAATTTCGTCTGCAAAGATGACATAACCTATAAAAATCATAAGGCTGAGTCCACAATATTTTTTCTGTTAAGTAACTTTTTTTATTTCTTTTGCGCTAATAGAGAAAATAATTTATTAATATCGATAAACATTTTTTTTGTGGATTCAATAAAGGTTTTCTTGACAATAAACGATAAACGTTAAATTTACGAAAGTTTTAAAGTTCCACACTAAAAATTTCTACTGAGGACTAAACCTCAAGATTTTCAACGTTGAAAGCCGTTAACTTAACCTAAAAATCCCCATTGTGGACTAGCCCAAAAAATTCTATTGTGGACTCTGCCTTACGATTTCTAAAAATATCGACTTTAGAAATAATTTTATATCGTCACAATACGTTAGTAAAGCGCCAACTTAATCCAACAGTTTCCATTGTGAACTCGACTTTAAACTTCACAGAAAAATCCAACATTAGAACATAACCTCAAAAATGCCTCCAATTTAATTCGATAGAAAACAATAGAAATTTGTTTTTGGTAAAAAAAACCCTCGTTTGTAATTTGAGGTTATGTTTAATATTAAATTTTTTCCCTTTCAAGAATGATGAAAATTGTTTACTATTAAAAATTGTGTAGTTATTGTAATTATATATTTACCAATCGTAATATATTTACAATGTTTTTTTGTTGTTGTAAAAATTACAATAAAAAACACAATTTTTTTACATTTCTGGGTTAAGTCACTTTTTTGCTAACGAAACTTACCGCAGGAGGCGCTGCCCTCTAGTTATTTGGCAAAAACTCTACTTTTTTTTTCTTTTCACAGAGAGATGACTCGTATTAACTAGAAAAAAATTATTATTAAATATAAATTCCTTTCGGCTAGTAAATTATACTAAATACAATCGTTTCTTTCACTTTTAGTTACTTGAAAATCAAAATTAACGAAAAGATTTGTTACATTATTAGTATTAATTTGACATAACCTCAAAATATCAAAATTTTGCTTCACTTCTGATATTTCTTCATTCCCTTTGTCTAAATTATGGACAACATTATTTATTCATATTCGTTACATGTAACGGTAAATTTTAAACTTAAGGTCGTGTTAAAGTCGATATTTTATGTAAATGTCGTATCGACCTTGACATTTTTTTTAAATTTAGTATAAACAGTGAAAAGATGAAATATTTTGCAAGTGGTGACATTTTTTTTTAATACTTTGAACCAAGTTAGAAGATGCATTCGAATTTTTGGATAATAAGGATTATTTTTAGGTTATGTTACTTACGTTGATTTATTCTTTCGTCAACTTCCTCTATTTTCCTCTTTCCTTTTCGGCCTTGACCTTGGATTTTGAATTACGTCATGGTCAACGGTCCGAAATTGTTAAAATCCTCCATTCGTTTGCTTAAATAATCTCTTTTATTAACAAAACGTAGGACAAGTTTATTTTAAATTGTTTTTTTTAAATTTTAAGCCTTTATATTGAAACCACAATGGAAACTTTTAGGTTAAAATACCACTTGAATCCACAGAAACTTTTAGTTTAACGTAGACACTTAACCTGAAAGTTTCCATTGTGAATTCATCTTTAAGATTCTAGTTCCACGTTTAAAAGTTTCCATTGTGAAGTCTAAGAAATTTTAGGTTATATTGACAAGTTACGAACGCTTTATTGACAATAGAAACTATTTTCTTAGTCTAATGGTTTTCCATTGTAGACTCAACCTTAAGGTTCGGGGTCGATGCTTTACTAACAAGCTGGAAACAAGTTTCTCTTATCCATAAAGCGTCAGGGACGCGTCAACTTAACCTAAAATTCTCCATTGTAGACTCAACCTTAAGTGTCCCCCATGGGTTCAACTTAATGTTGACTCTACAATGGAGAGTTCGTCTTCGATCTCTTCATAAAAATCCATTATCGACACTTCAATGCAACGTTCAAATTTTGTTCAAAGTAAAAAAAAAGAAATTCACCCTGGAATTTTGAATTAGTAACTCGAATACGCAATACGTTTAGAGGTTATGAATTTAAAAGTTTGTCAGCCTTTAAGAGGTGGTTGTCAATTTTAACCGGTGCGACGGATTGTCATAACAGTCACAATTGTAAAAAAAAAAGAAATCTTTCCCGTACAGAAAAATTTCGTTTGCGAAAAAGTAACATTTTTCTACGAATCGAGAATTCTTAGGCTACGTCCACAATGGGGTCTCTCTATGTCCTTATGTTGAACCTAACGTGGGAAATACAAAGAAGTCTATTGTATTTCCAAGAGAGTAGAAGGAAATCTATTTTCTTTTTTTAAATACAAAGAAATCTATCGCATTTTAAAGAAACCTTTCGTATTTCCATAAAAATAGAAGAAAATCGATTGTATTAAAAAAAAAGAAAAGAACACTTTTCTTTGAATCCTGGTGTTATGTTGAACATTAGTGACGCTTCAGTGTGCGCGGGACCTTAGACAACAAAATTAGGCTCAATTTTCGTGCACTGCACACTGTGGATTGAGCCTAAAGTTTTTGTCACGTTTTCGCCTCTTTCAACGTGAAGCGTCACAAGGATATAAAAAGAGCCTTAAGGTACAGTTCCATGTGAACGCA
Source organism: Leptopilina myrica (nomen nudum) (assembly GCA_032872475.1). NCBI lineage: Eukaryota > Metazoa > Arthropoda > Insecta > Hymenoptera > Figitidae > Leptopilina > Leptopilina myrica (nomen nudum). Next base: position 43,145,906 of record CM065462.1, on the reverse strand, counting down.
AAACGGATACAGTTCGACCAATAGGAATTCACTATTAGGCTGAATCCACAATAGCACCTTTGAACGGAACGTAATCGTTCCGTTACGTGTCGTTCAATGTGCTATTGTGGTCTCAACTTTAGAACCTAGATTGGAATTTCTTATTGGCTGAACGTTTTTTCAACGTTGACATGGAACTGGACGAGAATTGAGAATTCTTTGAAAAGAAAGAATTCTCAAAATTCCCAAGCAAAGAATTTCTGTACAGGAAAAAAAATGGAATATTCTTTTAAAGAAACTAAGAGGTTATGTCAAGAATAAATAAATACCTTTTCGTTAATTCGATTTCCATTTTTGTTGTTTGTTTTTTCCCTATAAAAGAACGAAGTATCAAGACAATGGACCACTGTTTTAATTTCACCTAGAAAATGCACAAAAAAATGTTTATATATATATACAGAAAAAAATGAGGATTGGAAAAAAAAGAAGAAGAAATTTACAAAAAAAAAGTACATTACAGTCTTTTCTTTGGCAATGATCCAAAGGCGGAGATAACGGTTGCTTTAGTGCCCGTGACAGTGGGCGTTAATGTTGTGAATGTCGTCATTGGAATTGGTAGCGTTGTTTTACTGATTGTGGTCGCGGCAGCAGCAGCAGCGGCGGCTGCAGCGGCCGTTGCACTAGTCGCCACTTGATCCCATTTACTTTTCCGCTTCTTCGCATCCTCGTCGGCAGTTGTTATCGACGAGCTCGGCCGCTTCGCTAGTCCCGAAATAATCTCCATCTTCGTGCCCTTCTCCTTTCGTTTCGTCTTCAATTTCTCCATTTCAACCATTTGTACATTCGCCAGCTCCTCATAATACGAGTCCTTACCCCATTTACAAGGATCAAAACGTTCCGGTGGATAGTTGGAGCCGAGTTCATCAATTTTACAGTACTGTATCAATTTCTCGTAGATTGAGGGATTACGAAAGTCCTTACGCTGTTGAATGACCTTATTCATGTCGAGTCCGCCGGATTCCATTTTCTTGAAGAGGGCCGTGATCTTGTCCTGCAGATCGAGAGGGCAAATGCCAATGGGCTCGGGTGGTATGACAATGCCAAATGTATCTGCATCGCCATCTGAAACCAATTCGTCTTGACGCGACGAGGGCGATTGTTGTTGATCATTTGTGAGAACGGTGGATAGCCGACCATTTTCCGTTGGCTCATTCACCGTCATCATTGATACAACTCCGCCCTCATCGTCCGAGACAACAGTGTCGTCATGATAAGAAACCAAACTATGAACACTGGAGGTCACTGTCGTTACTAAAATGGGTGCATTGTTGGGTGGTGGTGGTTGTGGTGGTCGTTTTCCAATGATGGTGGAAGTGACGACGGGACTGGGTGATGTTGTACGACCAGAATTGGGAGATGTGATGATTGATACCTGGGGCTGACCGATTTGGGTAATGTGCGGAGCAGCCCCCCGGGGAGTATTTGACATCTCGTGAAGGTCATCTTCCAACCCATCCTCTCCCTCCGAGTCAGTATACGTGGCCGTGAGAGATGCCAGAGCAACACTTTGCACAGACATTGTTAATTGGCTTAGAGTGTCCTCTGTACTACCAAGCAATATTTTGTATGGGAACTCACCGGTCTAGCGTTGATCGGATTCTCGTCTTGACGAGAATAGGCAAATAAGTCTTTCTCTCTCTATCTCTATTTCTTTACCACCAGTGATTAATACTCTTAAACTCGTACTCGATATTTTTATTTATTGTATTTGGAATCTGCAAAAATTTGCTGAAAAGAAAAATTTCCTTCTTTACAAAATACTCTTTAAATCGTCAAGCTGACATTGTTATCATCATCCGTTTAATTTTAGAAGTTATTAGAAAAAACGTGCCGTTTGCATACAAACTCTACATAAGTTAACCTTAATAACAAACTGAAGGTGATTTTGAAATTTAACAAAGATACCAAAGTTTGAAATAACAATTTTTGTTTATTGTGCTACAGAAAAGCGTCTAAATATCCTAAATAAATTGTTTTAGAAACGGTACATTTTTTTAAAACTTTGCAAATGCGTACATTTTGTTGCTAACTATTCAGATTATAAATTTTATAGAATTCTATGAAAAAAATTGTAATAAAAACGGTCAATTTTTTTGAAACTTTGCAAAAGCGTAGATCTTGTTACTAACAATTCAGATTTCAAATTTCATGAAATTCTATTTAAAAAATTGTAATAAAAATGTCAGTAATTTCATTTTCGTTCAATTTGGGAATTCAAAAACCAACAAGACAGTTTTTTTAAACATAAAATCTTTTAAACAATTATATCATTTTTTTAGTTCGTGGGAAAAAAATTGTTTTCGATTCTCAGCGTTGACGGTAACATCATAAAATTTTTAAAAATAAGGAATGAATGCTGATAACTGGATTTAAGTTGCAACTTTATAAATAATTCTTAAAAAATTGTTTTATAACTTAATTTTGTAATATCTTTACAATATTCGAGAACAAAGTGAAAATAATTCATGTTTGACATTTTTTAACGCAAAAAATTTTTTTTTTTGAAAAATAAAGTTGCATTCCAACAGGTTTGACTTTATTTCTAAAAATTCAAATATACTTGTAACATTAATTAATTATTAATTATTTTATGAATTATTAACTAAAATTTTAACTTAAAATGATTTTTAAATAAATTTTTATTAGAAAATTCAACAAAAATTTATTATTTACGAAAATAATTGAATTTTGTGGAAATTTTATTTTTCATGAAAATAGTAAATATTGAAAAACATTGAATTGAGAAAAAATATTTTTAAAATTAATAAAAATTTTGACAAGAAATTTATTAAAATTTTTGAAAATAATTGGAATTTCAACAATATGTTGGACTTCTTAAAAATAATTGAATTTTGAAAAAGAAATTTTACAAATTTTATTAAGTAATTGAAATTTTGATTTAAAAAAAAATGTTGATAATTGGAATTGTTTTCAGAGAAGATTTTTTTAAAATTATTTTTAAAGACTATTGAAATTTAGACGAGAAATTAAAAAAAAAAATTGTTAACATAATTGAATTTTTGCTTAGAATTTTATTAAAATTTTTCAAAAATCTAATTTTTAAAAAATTTTCAATAAAATTAATTGCCATTTGAAATTTTCTAGAATTTTAAATTAAAACCTTTTCTCTGACCTTTAGGAAACCGCGTTCTTTTAAAAATGATACGTTAGTTTTTTAACAAAGAAAAAAAAATTGTCACTCACTTAACAGCTTTCTGTTAATTTCTCAAAATTCAATGTTTGAAAAAACTATTTAAATTTAATTTTCAAAATTAAAGTCTATGCTAAGTTTAAAAGCTAAGAGTGTCATCCAATTAACAGCATCAATGTAAATTTACAAAAAAAATCATGTCGGTTTTTTTTGCAAATTAAATTTCAAAATTCTGTATTTATTTCATGTTCGTTTTCAAACTCGCATTTAAATTTTAAATCGCATCGAGAAGAAAATAATAAATAAAAAAGTAAATTAAAAACAAAAATGAAACAAAATTGATAATAAACAAAATTAAAAATCAATTAAAAAGTAAATTATAAATAAATTTAAAAGTAAATTGACCAGAAAGGAAAAATATTAATAAAAAATAAAATTTTTGAGATTGAGCAAATTGAGAATTAAAAAATTAAGATTAAAAAATTAATTAAGAAAAAAATTAAGTAAAAATAAAATCAAATTTAATTTAAAGAAAAATTAAAAAGAAATTTAAAAAGAAATTAAATATAAAATTGAAGTAAATTAAAAATATAAATTAAAGTAAATTGAAAAAAATAAAAAAAATAAATAGAATTTAAAATAAATTGAAATTTAAGTAAATAATAAGTACAAAAAATTAAAAGTAAAACAAAATATAAATAAAAACCTGAATTCTAAATAAAAGTAAAAAAATTGAAATTGCAAATCACATTTGTAAATATTAATCACGGAATTAAAAACGTACATAAATCGAATTGTATTTCTAAATATACCAACAAAAAAAAATTAAATAAACAATTAAAACGTAATGTTGACAGAAATATTAGTTACAACGGTAATTCTCTCACGACACCAACTGGAAATTATAACAAAAACACTTTTGAAAATCAACAGAAAAGAGAAGCAAAAAAAAAAATGAAAATACAAAAAGTAATGAAAAACTCTTTCCAAACCAACTATTCTTTTGCATTCTTTTTTAATTCCTCTCCAAAAGCTATTTTTCTCGCTTGAAATTATCGATTGGCCTTGATAGTAAAAATACAACAAGCTTTCTGCTTTTAATATATTTAAAAAATAAAATCTTCACGAACAAAAATTTTTCTACCAAAAACCCAAACAATTTACACCCAACAGTATTACATTCACTATTATTAATTTACAAAAGCGAAAAATATATTATATTATTCGAAAAATTTTCTAACATAGAGAAAAAATGCTGTAACGAATGTTTTCGTCTATCGTGTGATGCGAAACACTTTTTTTGTTGTTGAAAAAATGATTGAAAAAGAAAACTGTAATAAATTCGAAGAATGAATAATTGGGTAAATCACTTTGTGTAAAATTCAGGGGACAAATTGTGTAAATAGATAAGTAAAATTAGTCATTATTCCCGAGGCCAAAAAACTGACAAGTTTAGGTTATGTTTGGTGAAAAAACTGTAAAGTTTTGCGAGATGAAAACGAACACAGAATGGAATAGGTTTGATTGATTTTCATGCGAATATTTCACTTTTATCGACGAGGAATATTTGAATATTGAGTATTTGCTGAGTACTTACAAAATAAGGAAGAAATTCGAGAATATTTATAATCCTTAGCAACACGTATTGATGAACCAATTTTCTCTTGAAATATTCAGAGAAACAGTCGCCACGAACTTGATATAACACGAGACGAGAGAACAAAGTGTCGAAAAATGAGTGAGCGGTTGACTTCAGGGTGCGGTCACTAACACTCAAGATGGCGCGCGACAATTTCAGTTACCGACCCTGGGAAAAGTAGTTTTGGTAAATTACTGGACAAGTTCTTTTCAAGATTAAAAAAATACTACTTACTAGTATTTTTGAACTACTAGTGTTACTATTGACAGTTCTCAGCGTTTATATCTAAATTGTTATTTATTATCTTTTATAGTATTTTTCCGTCGCCTTCGTGAAAAAGTTGCTGAGATGCGCCTGTTACTTATGCAACCAGGATTGTCTGGGCGTACGGCGCATAATCACTATACAGGCGCGATATTACCGACCGTTTATCTTATTTACTAAATTATTAATTATCAAATTAAAAAGAGAGCTTGAACAAGAATATTATAAACAAATTTTGTAAGTAGAAAAATACAGTAAAATTGGGAAAATAAAAATTGTTTTTAAGACAGACAAAAAAGGAATTCGATTCGAAAATAGCAAAATGCGCCTGCACTTATGCAATTGGTTATATTCACCGAAAAAAATAAAATCTCAGAGTGAGAAGAAAATTCCGATCAACAATTATTTTCACATTTTATTTTCAATATACGAATATTCATCTGTAAAAAAGATGAATTTTTGTTTATATTTGACAGTTTTTTAACTAAAAGATTAATTTTAATATTTCTTCTTTGATTGAAATTATTCCTCTAAAAATGAAACAAATTTATACTAAAAAGAAGATTTTTAAGTTGCTTTTTGTTTTTTTGAATGCAACTTTAACCTGTCTAAAAAGTGACATTTAATAACAAATATAATAAAGGAAAATCCTCTCAATTAGAAAAGAAAATTTTAGTGCCGGTATATAAGAGGAAAAAATGCTGCAAAAGAAGAGGAATTCTCTAAATTTGAAAATAGTTTTTTTTCGGTGTTGGGATGTAGAACGGGTTGCCATTACTGCAGGCGAACTAAACAAAAATTCAAAAAGTCGGCAAAATATACTTTTTTGTCTATTAAATTAGCATTAAAATTGAATAAAAAAAAAGAAATAAATAAACTAAATTAAAATTTAAAAAAATAATTCATAATTGAGAAAAATAAATCAAAATTAATAATAATTAAAATGAAAAAAAGTCAGACGTTTGAACTGGAAAATAATAAATAATTTTTGGAATTATAAAGAAAAAAAAAATAAAATTATTAATACAATTTTTTTTCCATCTCGTTTTCAATTTTAGTTTTTTATATTTTCATTAGATTTTTATTCTTTAAAACCAAGTAATTCGTATTTTAATATAATTTATACATTTTAAATATAATTTTTTCTTTTTAAATTTCCTTTTAACATTTTAATTATAAGTTTTACATTCCAAATATAATTTGTAAACTTTAAATTTAATTTTTACATTTTAAATTTAATTTTTTTTTGATATTTAAAAATAAATAGATTTGAAAACGATTTCTTTTAACTTAAAAGTAAAACGTAAATTTAAAGGCAGCAAAAATTAAATGTTAGAGGTAAAAATGTAATGAAAAAAATAAAAATTAAATTTGAAAAATAAAAAACTAAAATTGAAAACTAGTAGTAAATCAATATTTTGAATTTAATTATAACATTTGAAATTTAATTTTTACTTTTTAAATTTACTTTTTAATTTCCAATTTATAAAAATTTATTATTCATTTACAAGAAAAATATAATTTATAATGTAGATTTTTAACAGTTTTTTTGAAATTAAAAAGTTAAAAGTAAATTTAAAAGCAGTAAAAATTATATTTGAAAGGTAAAAATTACATTCAAAACATAAAAATTGAATTTGAAAACTGAAAATTAAATACAAAAAATAAAAAACTAAAATTGGAAATTGGTAGAAAAATGTAAATCAATATTTGGAAATAAATTTTTACATTTGATATTTAATTTTTACTTTTTATATATTATTTAATTTTTTTTTTGAATTTTTACTTTTTAAATTTAATTTTTACTTAAAAAAATTTTTAAAAATCTTTTTATGGATTTACAAAAATAGTATTAGAATTTATATTGTAAATTTTTAACAGATTTTTTTCTTAAATTTAAAAGTTAAAGGTAAATTTAAACAATAAAAATTTAATTTAAAAGGTAAAAATTACATTGAAAACATAAACAATGAATTTGAAAAATAAATCATAAATTCAAAAAGTAGAAAAAGTAAAATTGAAAATTAGTCAAAAAAAGTAAATCAATATTTTGAATTTAATTTTTACATTTCAAATTTAATTTTTATATTTTAAATTTACTTTTTACTTTTCAATTAAAAAAATCATTTTTTGCATTTGCAAGAAAGACACAAAATTTTATGTTGTAGGTTTTTAACAGATTTCTTTTTTATTTTGAAAAGTAAAAAGTAAATTTAAACAGTAAAAATTACATTAAGAACATAAAAATTAAATTGAAAAAATGAAAATTAAACTCGAAAAGTAAAGAAACTAAAATTTTAAAGCAGTAGAAAAAACGAAACCAATATTTTGAATTGAATTTTTACATTTGAAATTGAATTTTTACTTTTTAAATTTACTTTTTGCTTTTTAAATTTACTTTTTACTTTAATATTAGAAAAAAATCTATTTATAAATTTTCAAGAAAAATATTAGATTTTGTATTATAGATTTTTTTAATTGTAAAAGTAAAAATTAAATTTTAAATGTAAAAATTAAAAGTTTAAAAAAAGTAAAAAGTAAAAAGAAGTAAACATTCCTAAAAATGTGTGGTAGAAAAATATAAATATTATTACACGGAAAAACTTTTTTCAAGAGTCATTACTAAACTTATTCAAGAACTCAGGATATGGAAATAAAACAAGAAATGCTACAAAACCATAGATTGAAACATTATTTTAAGCTGTTCGGGGATAACTGTAGTACATTTCCGGACTAGTTATTGAATTTTTTTGAAAAAGTCCTGAACTGGTTTAAGAATAGAAAAATTTAAAATTAGCGAAAAAAATTTGCCCGCCTGAGTAGTCGAACTTGAGACCTCGAGACTCAAGATCGCTTCGCCTTATGCCACTCGGCTGCAGGGACGCGTTACGATACTTTAGTTTTAGATCGTTTTAAAGCGTTTAAAGCCAAGTGGCGCTGTATACCTATTGGTTACGCTTCGTCTTCTTTCTTAAATAGTTCGAGACTTTTTCAAGGCGCAGTGACTGAAGAACTCAGTCGCAGCGTCAAGAACAATTATTTCCAAGCCATTAGAAAAACTCCTGAAAATTCTTTAATGAATATTTAACTTTTCTAAAAGAAGTTCTAAATTTTTCCCATATCCTGAGTTCTTGAATAAATTTAGTAATGACTCTTGAAAAAAGTTTTTCCGTGTAATAATAAATAAATAAAAAAATATAAAAGAATTTACCAAAAAGTGAAAACTAGAAAAAAGGGAATAAAATTAAAAAAAGTAAAAGTAAAAAAAAGTAAAAAATATAATTGAAAAGTAAATTAAAAAGAAACAAAACAAGATTTTAAATTTTTCAAATACGCCTGCACTTATGCAACCGACTACAACAAACTGTACAAAGTTTCATCGTCACTACAGGCGAAACTCATAAAACCAAAACATCAAAAGCTTGAAAAGTTAATATTACATTTCCAAGTAAAAACATCATTAAAATGTAACATATCTTTGTGAATTGTTATTTTTACGCGTCTTTTGATCTGACTGCTTAATGCTTTTGACGTTATTTCGAGTGTTTAAAAGAAAATTTTTTTATCCTCCCCCCTCTTTTTCTTTCTCTCCCTCTCTCTCTCTCTCTCTCTTTCTCTCTTTCATAATGTTGATATAGTAAAGATAGAATAATACATATACAAAAAATATACACAGAACTAGGAATCATCAAATTAAAAATAAAAAAATGAAAAGAGAGAAGCACACACTGCGGGAATTCAGTAACAAAATAACAAAAATTTTTCCCAAGAAATTTGTATTAAAAAAAAAAAAAAAAAAAAAAAAAAAAAAAAAAATAGTAATAAATAATTCACTTTTATTTATTAACTTTTTCAAAATAAACTCTTTACGTTTCTGTAAGCTGATAAAAATAGATTTTTTTTAAATAAAAAAAAGTATTTTCAAAAATTTTCTTTTTTCTAAATAAATTTTTTCAAAATAGTTTTTAAATTTTTCAATTATTCCTTACTCTTCTATACATTTTTTCAACAGAACAAGAATTTCGATTTGTATGCAAAAATGTAGGAAACAAATTTATTTTGTGAAAACTATTGGAAAAAATACACAAATTACGTAATTTAAGTAACTTAAGTGATTCCGTTTTTATATAAAAAATTGGTGCAAATTTTGAAAAGTATTTTTTTGTGCTTTTTAATAGATAGCTGATTGAAATTAAATATTAAATTATTTAAGTTTATTAAAATTGAAAAAAAGGAAAAATAATTGAATATTCTTCTATAAAATTTTACAAATATTTTAGAAAAAAATTCCATTTTCTCGTGAAATTTTATTAAAAATAATTGAATCTTTGCAAAAAAAAATTTTCACAAATAGTTTGATTTTTTTCTAAAGGATTTAATAAAAAATAAAAATAATTGAATTTTATCGAAAAATGGTATTATACATTTTCAAAAAATTGAATCTTTTTGAAGGATTTATTAAAATTAAAAAGGAATAGAATTTTTGCAAAAAAATTTCATATTTTCATAAAAAGATTTACTTTTTAAAGGATTTATTAAATTTAAAAATAATTGAATTATTGCAAAACAAATTTTAATATTTTAATAAATATTTGAAACATTCTTGAAGGATTTAAGAAAAAATGAAAAGAATTGAATTTTTGCAAAAAAAATTTAATATTTTCATAAAATCATTGACTTTTTTTAAGGATTTATTAAATTTAAAAATAATTGAATTATTGTAAAACAATTTTTAATATTTTAATAAATATTTGAAACATTCTTGAAGGGTTTAAAAAGAATAAAAAGAATTGAATTTTTGCAAAAAAAATTTAATATTTTCATTTAAAAATTTGTAATGTTTCAATAAATATTTGGAACATTTTTAAAGGATTTAAAGAAAATAAAAATTAATTGAATTTTTACAAAAAATGTTTAATATGTTTAAAAATAATTAAATTTTTTTGAAGGATTTATTAAAAATTAAAAACAATTCAAGTATTTCAAAATTTTTTAAATATTTTAATAAACAATTGAATGTTTTCGAAGAATTTATTAAAAATTAAAAATAATTAAATTATTTGCAAAAAATTTTAATAATTTAGTAAATGATCGAATTTTTTTTAAAGGATTTATAAAAAATTAAAAGCAATTAAATTTTTTGCAAAAAATTTACAAATATAATCGAATTTTTCCGAAAGATTTATTGAAAATTAATAAAAAATTGCATTCTTTCATGAAATTTTAATAAATTGTAATTGACACTTAAATTTTTGCAAAGAGTTTTACTATTTATAAAAAAGCGAATTAAGAAAAAAACTTTAAATATTTCGTGAAAGTTTATTAAAAATAAATACATTTTTGCAAAAATTTTATTAATTATTTAGTTTAAAAAAAATAATTTAATTGTCAGGACTTGTTAAAAATAATTCAATTCATCCAAAGAATGTTAGTATTTTTGAAAATAATTAAATACCCACGAAGAATTACATTAACTTTTCTTTCAACTTATATGTAAATTTTTTAAAACAATTTAATATTACAATAAGAGTAAACAAAAATTTAAATTCTTTTGCAAAAGAAACAATGATTTTGCCAAAAAAAATTGCGAATTCCAATATGAAAATGATAATTAATCAATGAATATTATAAATTCAGTCATAATTTAGTAATTTTATCTTCGTATTAAGTCATTATTGTGGATTTTTAATCACCGTTCCGTTTTTCAATCATTTTATAAATAAAAATAATATTTAAAAATTTCAAGTCATTCATAAAAAACGAAAAAAAACTGTCGTCTTATTTACATATAAGACAAAATACACATGTTACTGAAGTACTAAACTACTACTATAATTTAACATTCAATTAAAATTGATATATGAATTTTTGTCTCTTAATTTTTTTTTCTTTTGGTAGTTTTTCCGGCAGTAATTTTTCGAAAATAAATGAGACGTTTCAAAAACGAAAATAGTTTTTCCCCTCTGCATGTTTGACCATAGAACGTAATACATATATATATATATATATATATTGTGTTAAAAGGGAGGAGCAGAAACCCTTTAAAAGAAATATTTCTCGGTGTTACTTTTTTTTAATTTCTTATCCTCTCTTCTCTCTCTCTTTCTCTCATAAATCTATAACTGTTTCCGAGATCTGTGTTGCACGTGGTTTTGTCGGCACTATATAATATAAAGTCACATACGGTTGGCGCGACTAAGTTTTTAAACATGTCCTTCCAACTTACACAGCTTAACTCAACACACACTTCCGCCAGAAGTACACATCATGAATAAATGCAACTCTATTCCCTTAATAAACGATTTTACCAATTTTCCTCCTTCTTTTGTTTTTGACCTTTTTTTTTATTTCCTTGTAAATATCTCTATATGAATTTTACTTCGTAAACTTCTATTTCACTAATTGTTTGGATAATTATAAACACTTTAACATTGTGAAATTTTTTGTATCAAAGTTGTTTTTGGTTTGGATTTTAAAACTTCTTGTGTCATATAAACTTTTTTAAAAAATGCAAGAAGTAATATTAAAAAGAGTAATTATTAAAAAATTTCTATTGTAATTATCAAGTAAATACGAGTAATGTTGAGAAACAAGAAGAGGTAATATAAATACAGGATAACAAATGAATTTTCCACGAACAATATTTATCATTAGGGTAATAATTTTGAGTTCCATTTTCAAATCCATTTTATTCTAATGATTTTGATTGGTGAAATTATTATATCGTTAGCCATCAGAGGTGCGAGCAATATTAATTAATTTGAATTTATTACCGAGTAGAGTAAAACAGTTTGGACGATAAGTTATTATGGACTATTTCGGTAGAGGGGCGCGACTCTAAGTTATTGAATCATTAGTTACAATTACATTACCTTATAAAAACACTATTCAATTTCTAAGTGTTCATTTCGAAATTGTTTAGTACGAAAGGTGGATAAATATAACTACTGAATTGATATGATGAAAATATCCAATACATTTGATTAGTTGTACTCTTATACTATTTTTCGAAATTATCCAAATGTTAATTTAATTCAATTGATTGCTAAGTAGAGTACATTACTTTGGATTGTAATTTTATAGACAGTCTGTTTTTGACTAGTGAAGGAAGTGGCTGGGCACAATGAAGTTTGTAGGAATATTTCTCTTCCTTTACATTTCTTGGAGGGAAATACTGGGAATGTCGCCGAACAGTGGATGTTCGAATAGTTCAATGTTTGATGGATTCATAAAGTATCTAAAGGAGGATTCAAAGTTGTACCAAGTTGCATTTATTTTGGATAGTTCACAAGACAGTACGGATCCAGTAATGAATTCTCTTATCATAGCAGTCAAATCGCATTTTCCATCTATTATTATTAGATGCAACATTGACGACTGGTTCATTGATTGTAAAGAAACGTACTTTGAATTACTCAAACAATCAAGAAGTACTACACTGTTTGTTTATGAGTTGACAGATGTAAATAAGTTACGCAATATTTATAACTTTGGAATAGATATTTACTTCTTTCAAGCAATATCAAAACCAAGGTTTCTAATTCTAAACACTTTTCCAACTACTCAAGATGAAATTAAACAAGATTTGGATAATTATTGGCACTCGGAGTTTTTTGATACTACTTTGCTCACATACAAGAATCCTCCATTGCAAACAAAAATCGAACCATGCTTTACTGTATTACCCATTTTAAATCAAGTGAATCCATTCTTCAAGCATTATACTTCTGAAGTGATATCATCAGAATCAGAGTGGTTTCCAAATAAACTACGGGATATGAATGGATACAGAGTAAACGTCAGTATTCAACCCGTTAATGACTCATCTCAAGAAGAATTCAACAGAGGAATGAAGCTATTGAACATCTTGCAGCATGAAATGAATTTTCAACCAAATCTAGAACAAATTTATTCTGAGGATGGTAAAATAATGAGTAATTTAGAGAGAAATGATTTCTCTGAATTTAGAGACAGAAATGGCAAAAAGGAACGTGCATTAAATCCTCAAATTGTCCTAAATGTTGAAGAAATCTGGGAGTATAGCCAGCAATTGCCGTGTTATTCACGAGTTATTAGACCTGGTCATATTAGGGCTGTAATTCCAAACGAAGTAAAAGTAAGCAGGGAAATTGAAGTTTCATCAGAATTTTGGTACATGATCTCGGTGACAATTGGTACGATTTGCATCATACGATTCTTGGCATACTTATTGAAATTTCGAAGGAGTACCTGGCAAACGTTGAACATCAGTCAAATCATAATGGGAGCGGCAGCTTCCGAGGAACCAGACACTTTCCCAGCAAGAATAATGTTCGGTTCACTTCTCATTGCCTGCATTGTCTACTCTGGTTATTTTTACTCTGTAATTCTTGACATTAGCTTCCAATCCTCTCCTAAAATTTCCAATTTTACTGAACTTACTAAATCCCATTTACAACCAATAGTAAGACCTAAGTTCCAAACACGTCTAGATTCAAGATCTAAGAATTCTTCATTTTATGATTGGTTTTTTAATATATATAGAACTCCACATCTTTTTGAGAAAGATTGCTTACAACTTTTAAATGATTATCGGAACGTAAGTTGTCTTTTAGAAGATGCTGCACAACATGTGAACAATTATGAATCTAAAAATGGCATTATGAATGTGAAAATACTTTAAAAACCTCTTAGTAATGGCTTCCATGTACTTTATTTGCAATACCTATCACCGTATAGTGAAAAGATTAATGAAATTATTCTCAAAGCTTCTGGTTTTGGATTACTCAGGGATTTTTTCGAACAAACTCCAAATTTACAAAGCAGCCCACAGGAACCGGAATATATAACAAAGGAAAAATTATTACCAGTGCTTCTTTGTGTACTAATTGGTGGATACTCTCTTGCTACTATGGCTTTTCTTCTCGAAGTACTCACGGCAAAATTACGGAAATATTTCTACAAACCAAAGTTTCGTTTTGTAAATTATCAGGTAACTTACTATGCAATAATAATATTTTACTTTTAATAAATAATCCAAATTCTCGAGCAGTTCAAATTAAAACCTTTTTTAAATATAATATATTTTACAGGTAGCTTGTGTATGGTGTAATATCAACGAAAATCGTTGCAATAGCATTTTTACGAAACTATATATATTATATAATAGGATGAAATATCACCCCTAAAGGATGTTAAATTAAAAATGGATATTTTACTCAAAAGTGTTGAAACCCATCATGATACGAATTGAGAGATGGAAACAAATTTAAAGAGGAAAAAGAAAAATTTAATTTGTATAATAAAATGAAAAATGTGCGTAAAATATAGAAAAAGTGTGGATTGTAAAGTAAATTCAATATATATTCGAAGTTTTGTGTTTGCATTAAAAGCGTTGTTAATCTGCACCAAAGAAACAATTAAAAATATTCTCACAATAACATTTTTTGCTTTTTTAAGTTATATTAAGTATTTTTAGGGATAAAATGGTGGTTTTATTTCTCCACCTGAGAACGTCAAGGTCATCACCAGGTGGCGTGGAACCTGGTTTTTTCAATTAAACTTCCATCTAGCGGTGACCTTGACGTTCGCAGCTCAATACTTTCATCAATTATAAATTAAAAAAATTTAATTTGAATAATAAAATGAAAAATTTGCGTGAAATGTAAGAAAAGTGTGCATTGTAAAGTAAATTTAATATATATTGTAAGTTTTGCGTTTGAATAAAAAGCCTTTGTCCATAATTCCCTTTATTTTTGATTGAAGCTAAACATTTTTAAAAATTGAGTTTAAAACTATTTCCAGTCTTTCCCCATAATGAGTTTTTACATTTTCCTATAGTTGAAAATTGTCAGTTTTGGAGACTAAAAAATATTTTTGTCTTTTGGGCATAGTTTGTTGGAATTTGACATTTTTTTGTTTCAACGTGGATTAATATCCTGTTTTTTTTAGGTCTATAACTTTTTTTTTTTGCTACTCAAACACGTGTACAATACTCGACCGTAAAACCAACGTA
This sequence comes from Leptopilina myrica (nomen nudum), assembly GCA_032872475.1. Classification (NCBI taxonomy): domain Eukaryota; kingdom Metazoa; phylum Arthropoda; class Insecta; order Hymenoptera; family Figitidae; genus Leptopilina; species Leptopilina myrica (nomen nudum). Next base: position 43,130,819 of record CM065462.1, on the reverse strand, counting down.
TACTCGCGTGTAAATAAATCAATTATCAACTTTCTTTATTGAAAAAATTCATGTTATCGCATTAATTATTTTTTTCTCCAATGACAAAGATGAGTCAAAAGGTTAATTTAAAATTTAAATGCAAAAGAAACATTATCTTACTTTGCATTGCTCGCTTTTAAAATGTGCATATAACGTTCCATTAAGCATATTTTTTTTTCTTGTATATATTTATTGTCAAACGATATGGAGAAAAAATTAATTAAAATTGCAAAATGTAATTAATAATTGATCGTTGTAAGTGGAGTTTGTATAAAAATCAGTTGCAACAATGTAGTACAGAGTCATTGTAAAGTTAAAACAGAGTGTATATTGAATGCGCAAGGAAAACAGTATTTTTGAATAAAAATTATTTTCTTCTTTTCTAAATAGTAGAAAGAAGAAAAAATGTTGGTGATGACATTTTTCATTTTAACCAGTGCAAGTGTTGTGCTTTTTCTAATTTGGAAATTACTCGAAATAAAGAGATTGTATAATAAAACGGCTCAAATTCCGGGACCATTATGTTATCCCCTTATTGGGAATGGATACGTTTTTCTTGGCTCTCCTGACTGTATGCATATATACTATCTAAACTCTTTGTTAACAATATGTAATTTTTGCATTAACAGTATTTTTTTATAAAGTAGATGTTTTATAAAGATTTTTTGTTTTAAATTTCAATTTTCAGATATCTTCAAAAATCTATTAGAAACAATGAACTTTTATGACTCACCGACAAGAATTGCATTTGGTCCGAGGGTGTTTGTCTTCCTTAAAAATCCCAAACAGATAGAAGTAATTCTTTTCTTTTTGCTAATATCATCATTGCTCCTAAGCTGTGAAATTAAATACCACTCGTCAATGAAAAATATTTAAATATATCAATTATTAATTATTCTCTAATCATAATAATATAGAAATTAAATTAAAATTAATTTTCTTTTTGTAATTTTTAACTGTTTCAAGACGGTACTTCGCGGTAACAAAACTCTCGAGAAGGACAGTATTTATAATCTAATTCGACCATTATTAGGAGTTGGATTAGGAACTGCCAAACGTGAGTTCTGTATTTAAATATATACATTCGGATTTTTTTTCTTTCCTCAAAATTTCGACTTTCTTTTCAGATAAAATATGGCGTGTACATCGAAAATTACTGCAACCAACATTTTCAACACAATTTGTGCAGAGTTTGAATGAAATTTTTCAAAAAAATTCCCTCTTCTTAGCGCAATCTGTAGAAAAAAATATTGGATGTCCGGAATTTCAGTTGTTACCATACATCTCAAAGGCTATCTTTTGTAATACCATTGGTATTTATAGATAACTTTATACCTTTAACTTGTTTATAATTTTTAACGTTTACGTTAATAATAACAATAATAGTAATAATTTTTTCGATAATGAATATAAGTAACAATTTTCAAGTATCTACATAACCTAAATATTTACTGATTTGAAAATTTATTTTCAATATTTATGTTAATTTCTTTTTATTTACCGTATTTATAGAAAGTATTTTGGGACTACCATTAGAAGCGGAAAGTGAAAATAATATTGAATCATATTTGGATAATATTGATAGGTGAGTTTATTTTTATAAAAACTAAATTTGAAAAATGTAGACATTATCTAATTTCTCTCTTTACTTATAGATTAATGGTACTTACTTTCGAGAGAATAAAAAGAGTATGGTTACATGTGTATTTTATTTGCATTCATAGTGAAATAGGAAAAAAATCTCTAAAATATCTCAGAGAAGTGAATAACTATACAGACATTGTGAGTACCCCTTTTATTATAATCACATGTGACGATTTCTCAAAATGAAACCAAAAAGGTTTCAGGTTATGTTCAATATTCAAAGTTAAGACTCAAGTCGACTTTTAGGTTATGTTCAATATTCAAAGTTAAAACTGAATTCGACTTTTAGGTTATGTTCAATATTCAAAAGTTAAAACTGAATTCGACTTTAATAATCAAAAAGAAAATCAACAAACATAACCTATAATTTGTCTATACTTCCAAGTATTTTCAGTTTCTATTGAGTTATTTAATTTTTTTTCAATAAAAATAAACATTATTTTCAAAAAAAAAATTTCCAATTGCTTTTGAAATATTTTCAGCTCGTACAAAAAAAGAGGAAAATTATGCAACAATACCAAAATGACAGCAATGAAGGTAGAATTTGAAAAATAAATTTAGCATTTTCCAACAGTACATTGAATATACAAAAACTAAATTATATTTTCTACAGATACAAAAATTAAGACACCTTTGGAATTCATGATAGAAGAAAGTAAATTTTCACCAGACGAGATACGTCAACATTTATTGGCAATAATTACAGGGGTAATAATTTTTTCCCCATAGAATAGTTGCAGACAACAAACTTAACACAAACTAATTCGAATAAAAAAAAAAAAAAATTTTGATACAAGTTTTGCTTTAAGCCGATTTAAAGAGGTTTTTTGAGTAGACCTTCCCGAAAATTAAAATAAAGAAATTAAATCTCTGGGAATATCATTATTTTACACATAAAAAAAGGTTTTTTCTGAAATTTTTTTTTTTCATAAATAATAAATGGAAAACAAGCAATTTATAATCTTTGAACCGATAATTTTTTTTTTTTGCAGTCTTACGATACGTCAGCGCGTGCTCTTGGTTATTTGTTTTTGATGCTAGCGTCTCATCCTGACATACAGGTGATAAAAAATTAATATTTGTACACAAGAAATTTTTTTAAAATTGAAGAAAAAAAATTTGCTTACTTTAATCATAGAATTATATTGAAAAAAAAATTTAACTTAATAAAAGGATCGAGTGTATGAAGAAATTTTCAATATTTATGGCGATGATGATGTGGAAAGTAATCCTGTAAAATATGAGGATTTGCAAAAACTACCCTATTTGGATAGAGTTATTAAGGAAACTTTGAGACTTTTTCCTACACTGCCATACATTGCTCGTCAGGCATCAGACGATTTTGATTTAGGTAAAATATTTTTCTCTATCAATATACGAATTTATTTAGAATAAAGAATAATTGTATTTTCTTCAAAAAAACCTCTTTGTATTATAAAAAAAAATTAAATTTGAGTAAATTTATTAAATGCTAAATGATTCAATAAAATATTAGATATTAGATATTAAATAGTAAATATTAAACAAACAAACTACTTATTCAAATATTAAAGAATTGCTATAAATTTAAAAATAATTTTCTTAGTCAATGCAAAAATAATTCTAATAGTTTTTTTTTGTATCAACTCTTATAGATGGATATTTCATACCGAAAAATTGTGGCGTTGTCATAAACATCTTTGCTCTTCATCGAGACGAAAGAATTTGGCCCGATCCTTTAAAATTCGATCCAGATAGATTTTCGAACGAAGCAATGAGTCAACGGCATTCCTGCGATTACATTCCGTTTAGTTATGGACCTAGAAATTGTATAGGTATATTATTATATTTACAAAAAATACAAATTTATAAATTGTCGACCAAAAAAAAAAAAAAATTATTCATCTTCTTTTAAACTAAAGAAAAAAATTTCCATCCAACTCTAAATTATTAAAAACTCTTCTACAATCCCAGGATTGAAAACATTTCTAAGAATTAGTGTTAAATTATTATATATATATATAAATTTTTTTTATTTTATATATTTTATTCGAATGAATTTTTTTTCTTCCACTAGAATTTTCTTTTACTATACATTTTATTATAGGTCGCTTGTATGGTGTAATGTCAATGAAAATCGTCGCAGTAACATTTTTACGAAAATATATCATAAAAAAGGATCAAATTTTACCTGTAAAGGATATTAAATTACAAATGGATATTTTACTTAAAAGTGTTGAACCCATCAAGATAGGAATTGAGAGAAGATAGAATATATAATATTTACTAATCAATGTATAATTGTATAATAAATCGTATGTTTTGTGTTTTAATAAGCGATATAAATCTGCCCTAAAAATGTGACTATGTATATAATGTTTCTTGTTTTCATTTCTTTTCTTTTAGAAATTTTCACACTTTTTTCGATAAATGAATTATCTGAAACAAAATTTATACACAAATATATATGAAGACCAAATACTTACACGTAATTTGGATAATTAGAATGTCAGGAATCACGTTTTTCGGCAGAGAGTATATATATATTTTTTTTCGATAATTTATTTTATGGGAATATATATATATATGCACATATACATTAAGAGTCATGCAATATTTTTTATGACACCGATAATTCTATCTGTAAATAATCGGCGACGTTTATTTTCACGTTGATGATTAATAATCTAGATGTTTCAAGAATGTCCCAAACTTAAATATATACACACACACATGGAATGCCAATTAAAAATTTATTTCGAGGTCATAAAAAAAAGTTTCAAAACCCGTCTTTTCAAATTTTTTGCAATAAAATTAATTTCAAAGTTTTCGACATTTTTTTTTCGTTATATTTAAGGGCGAGGGGAGGTAAGTGGCTACGATTTTCAAAAGCATCGAAAGGATTAATTAAAAGCAACATCGCTGGAGGAGGAGAACGGAATCGGAAATCAACTGGTGAGTATAGTTACATTTAAAAAAAAATTTTGTTTCTTTTAGAAAATGGCTGCAAACTAACGTTCGTCATCTTTAAAAAAAGGTTGTTTTTTGAAAACTTGAAAAGACAAATTAACGTTCGTCATCTTTAAGAAAGGTTGTTTTTTGAAAACTTGAAAAGACAAATTAACGTTCGTTGAATTAACGTTCGTCATCTTTAAAAAAGGTTGTTTTTTGAAAACTTGAAAAGACAAATTAACGTTCGTCATCTTTAAAAAAGGTTCTTTTTTGAAAACCAGAAAAGACAAATCAAAATCGACACCCGTTTGGTGTAAACTTTTACCAAAAGCGCTACAAAAATTGAACAAAACTTATAAACATAAACACACATGAAATTCCAATTAAAAATTAATTCCAAAGAAAATAATCATTGAAAACTTATTTCGAATTCAAGCATATATATATACAATTAAAGAGAAACTTTTAATCAAGATAAATCCATCACAAACATAACCTACAATTCCTTTGCTTCTAATGTATACATATATATACATTTTCTTAAGAGCGCGACGCGCACATATATAAATAAGCAAATAAATAAACATAACCTCGAAATTCCGGTAAGAGAGTATTTGAAATTTATCACATTTATTTGCGGATAAGAAGAAGGCGAATTACGATCCAATAAAGCACTATCCGCGATTTCTCGTAAATCGTTTGAATTTTGTCGTACCATGGGCATAGTTCCGCAAAAGATAAGGTCCAATGGCCACTGTCTTCGGTCCGTCTAGCGCATATACATGAGAATACATGTGCAAATATACATAAATGCAAAAGTGTGTGCGTTCTTTGGGTCGTTAAGCGCGATGGCACGTTTTAAAGCCAAACGATAACGGAAAACACGATTTTATTGCCACTATGAGGTCCTGGCAAAAAAAAAAAAAATTTGAAAAAAAACAGTTGAGATTGCTTGCTGCGTTTTTTCTGATAAATGCGAACAGAGCACGCACAAGGAATTAAGAGGTTATTGGCACATCTCATCTCTTCTATATATTTCCTTTCGATATATAATATAAGTCACTTTTTCAAATCGGCCAAATTGTCAAATTTTTTTTTCTTTTTCTTTTATTTTGAAAAATATAACCTTATTTTGAAAAAAAACAGTAATTTCGTGTTTGGATAAAACAGTATGATTTCGACAAGCAGCTATCGAAAAATATTTCTCGTCGCATGTGACATTTATATATATATATATATATATATACATCATCCCTAGTGTAAATATGCTTATATATACCTATAATATAAAAAGAAGAGGTGGTTTTAAAATGTTTGTACAACTGTCCCCGCGTTATATTCGCTTCGATCGTTCCAAATGCCATCAATGACCGACTATATCTCCATGTATAGAATATTCTCTTATCTCTCGAATGTTTGTATATTATATACACACATATAAAACCAGATCCTTTAGGAAAATATCGAATTTTATAATACTAGCATATAGCAATCTATTGAAAATCATTTTATTTTTCCAATTCTAATACTAATACACTATTGATGGTTTCAAATTCTAGCCATTATTTTGCTTTCCCTGTAACATAACTTTTCAATATTCCCCCCCCCCCCTAATTTTGTAAATTCTACATTATATAATCTATTATTCTCTTAATTCACTGACAGTAATCGATCACTAAAAAAATAAAAATTATACAACAACAATAAATAATAAATAAATAAAAACAAATAAACAATAAGTTACTTATTATTATTTATTATTTACTTAAACAATAAATAATTCAATAAGAATTCAAATCTTTTCGACTAGGAAAAGTTGCTCAGCATCGAAAAGTATTTCTCCTTATTTTTAGTAACAAAAATTTAACTAATTTTACTCCTTTTATTCGCCTGTTAGAAGTAAAAAACTATTTAATAGTATTTTTTTACATTGGAAAAAATTGAGTGATTTTTTTTAGTTTTTTGTGTACAACAAATATTTTTCCATACTGAACATCGATGGCAACTTCAGGGACATTTTCGACTTGTAAAAAGTGCCTTATATATAGAGTCCAGAAACGACTTCTCGAAAAAATGTAAAAAATTTACGCGCTTCCTACATTTCTTTTGGCGGTTAATTACAGTTTCGAGGGTTCCAGGTAGCGTATATATATATATATATATAAATATTTCGAAAAGGATTTACCATGCACGAAATCTGGGGGATATAAATATTTATGCGCGCGATAATTACGCACAAAAATACGAAAAAATACAACTCTTGAAAAGAAAAAAGTAAAAAAAAAAAGAAACGAAATGGAAAAAAGTAAATACTTTCCGTCCCATATCGCAAACTCTATACGCCCTGATAATTTCGCTAAACTATATTTTTATATGTGTACACGGCCCCTTGAATTGAAATGTCGATAATATCTGATGAGCGATCGTTTTTTTATTATTTTTCTATGCTAATTTTTGAAAATGACGAGAGAGAACGATTACGATCAAATTTTCCTTGAATCTGAAAAAGAGAAAACAATCAAATTCTGTATTTTCTTTAACAATGCCAATTTTCACTGTTTTCTGTTTACTTCATTTTTTAAATCTATTTTCTGCCTCTTGTTTCATTCTCATTTCACTATATAGAATGCTAATTATTATAATTAGATTTCAATAATTATAGTACAATTATTATTATTATTATTATTATATTATAATTATTATTATAATTATATTAAAATTATTATTATTATTATTATTATTATTATTATTATTATAATTCTACAGGAATTAGGATTTTCGAAAATTTCAAATTTAAACCATTTTGAAATTAAATGGCTTTTAAAAGTATTATCATTATTTTATATTAAGAATATTGTCACTGTATATTTAGGAATGAAATTCTACTAAATATGAATAAAAAATTTATTATTTATAAAAATAATTGAATTAAACAAAATTGATTATTTATAAAAATAATTGAGTTAAAAAAAATTTGTTATTTATGAAAATACTGAAAGGCTTGAGTATACAATTTTATTAAAATTTATTTTTCAATAATTGAATGTTTTTGAGAAATTTATGACAATAGCAGATATTGAAAATCATTTAAATGAGGAAATTAATTTTTAAATAATTGAATTCAGAAGAAGAATTTTGTGATTTATAAAGATATTTTCGATTTTGATGAGAATTTTTCTTTAAATTTTGATCACAATTTAACTTTAGTAAAAAGAATTTTATTACTTTTCAAAATAAATTAATTTCTTCAATTATTTGTAAATTCTCCGCAATTTAAAAATGTTTGTTTTAATAAGAATACTAATAATAATAATAACAATAAAAATTTTAACATAAATAATAAATAAAATAATAAATAATAATAAAATTATTTAATTATTATCATATTAAAAAAAAATTGCACACAAATTAAATTCTTAGAACTTTTGTTTATAACTAAAAATTTTCCTAATAATCCATTATTGTTATGAATAATTAATTAGATATACATTGACAAATTTAGCTAATTTCAAGAAGAATCTGAATTATTAACATTTTGCAAAAATCTACGTTTTATAAAATTTCTACAAATTAAATTCATTAAAAGTTAAAATTTCATAAAACTTATCAAATTAAAACTTTTTGAAATTCATTTATTTACGAATATTATAAACGCAACTCTTTTAAAATTCAAATAGTTTAAACAATAATTTTTAAATATGTGAATAAAATTTTCATTAAGTAATTTCGAATTAAAATTATTTGTGGTTATAATTGTAATAATCAATACTCCAATTCATATTTTAAATTAATAAAAAAAAATTTGAATAAAAATTTTTAAATTCCACTTTTTAAAAATTGCTAATTATATTTTTAAAGAAAATATGTAAAGAGTTAGCCGCGCGCTTTAGCGCCCGATTTTTTTGTTAGTAATTTAATAAGAGCTGAAGGTTTTTCGACTTTTTGAAAGTGCCATAGTCATAGGGCAGAATTCTCTAATTTATTTTTTAAAACAAAAAGGTTCAAAATGTGGTTCAACCTTGACTACGTTTCCCTATTATTGTGAATTTCGATGTCGCTTGGGTGTAAAATCGAAAATTGTTAAAGAAACGAAAAGTAAGAGGCGGTACAAAAACAAATGTTTTTAGGAGAAGAGGGTCTATAGGAGAAAATAAATAAATAATACTGCTCAGAACGACTCTAAATTAATTACTAAAAAGCGGTATTAATTACAAATATCTATATCATCATTTAGAAAACCAGACGAATTATACAGTTAACGAAAAAAGGGAAAATGTTACACATATCGTGAAGTATTAGTCATTAAATATTGTGTATAATTGTGAAAGAATGCGCTCGTGCGCGCGCGTTTTATTCGGGTTACACGTTTGCCATATGCGTCATCAACGTCATCATCATCATCATCATCAACATGTTATGAATATGAAAATTTTTTTTTTCTCTTTTTTTGATTATTTAGATTGTTCCTCTTCAATATGACTTAATACACACACCTCTCTCTTTCTTTCTCTATACATATATATGTGTATATAGATCTTCAATCCCTCTCTTTTCCCCTTTATTGAAGCGTGAGAGTGTAACTTCAAGTCGCGTGACAAGTCACATTAAGTGTAAACTGTCCTGGTTACGATTAGCGTACGTTGCTTATAAACCATTAGCCATATGCTTATTAACGGGCATTTAGATATTAGATTAATGCAAACCAATTTGTTTGATATTCTCCAAGATATAAATGGTCATTTTTCGGGGTGGAGGTGAATCGGACATTTTAACGATCCAACTAATAAAGATTTCCAGTCTCTCTTTTTTATTTGTTTGCGATTGTCCCTTAATTTTTGGACAAAAAATACGAAACTGTTTTATTTTTCGACTTGAAAAGACAATGTGACATCAAATCTGCAACTCTTGTTGGGAATTCGGAAGAGGAAAGGAACCAAATTGGAGGAAGCAAAGGGTGAGTATATATGAACTATTAATTCCTTTAATCGAACTTTATATTTGTTACAGGAAAGTACTATTCGATTTTTTAAAATACTGAAGGGATAAACTGAAGGCAAGATCAGAATGAACCAGGGAAACGAATTGTAAGTATGTTCAAATTTTATGTTTCTAAGAGATAAAAGTTGACGATTAACGTTATCGTTGCATCATCTTCAGAAGGTGTTTTTTTGAAAACCAGAAAAGACAAATTGAATCGACTTCAGAGTTGGAATTTTTTAAAATGATTTTGTGATTATCTATACAGAAGGTTGTTTCTTGAAAACCAGAAAAGACAAATAAGATTTGAAGTTCGACTTCGAAGGTAGAATTTTTGAAAATGATTTCGCGACCATTTATACAAAAGGTTGTTGTTTGATAATCAGAAAAGACAAATAAGATTTGAAGTTCGACTGAAAGGGTACCTATCTGACACTGTTAACACCCAAAAGTAACAAGATACAAACACAAGTTAAGAACTATGGCCAAATTTTTTTTCGTGCAGCTAAAGGTGTTGTGCCCCAACCGCTAACATCACAGAAGATTCAAATTAAAAAAAAAAGAATACAAATAGCTTGAAATAAACACAAAATGTACGAATACCCAAATGTGTCTACACATTCGTATACCTAAATATACGTGTATCCAAATATATTTCCACATACATTTCCAAACATACACACACACATATATGAATATCCATATCCGTATAACATAAAAGTTCGTATATAATGCACAACCGGATGAAGTGACCGTGTAACATTCCTTGGCGTATGGGCATAAAAAATACAAGCGCGCGTGTATGTACATAAATAAATTTCCTTCCACATAGTCAGCACTGGAACACGGAACCAATTTGGTGGAAGAGCCAAATATGTAAGTGCGAAGGCCCACTACCAAACGGGCACACACAACACTCTTATAAGTATACAGCAGGTGTAACTCTACAGCTGCTGGACAGCTGGACCGATATATGTCTTCAGTCTCGAGCTACATTTGGACGTATGTCGATATGATAACGCGACTGGCTCGCGACTGCCATAGTTACGCAATTTCATAATGCATATCCTTAACGCACGTGCCTATAACTTTACCCGCCTTTTCTCCTGCGCCTATCTTTTTCGGTTATTATCTAAAACAAAGTATTAACATAACACAGATGCATACTAATAGGCGTACAGCATGAAACATTTGAAAAAAATTTCAGTCTCCTTCAGTTGTCATCTGACACATATGCCAAGGATACACAAAGCTTTTGTAATTAGAAGATTGGATGTGTTTGTATTTTTGGAAAATTAAGAGGTGTGGTTGAATCATTAATTATAAGGATCACAGATTATTGTATTTTTAACGATAGCACAAAGTAGGAGTAGGAATTTTTAACTGCGCAAGTATCGCTAAGTGTACAAATTCCGAGGTGTTAGAATCCGTAAGTATGAAAATCCGTAAGGAAGAAATCCGTAAGTATAAAAATCCGCAAGTAAAATAATCCGTAAGTTAAAAATCCGTAAGTTAAAAATCCGTAAGTTAAAAATCCATAACTATAAGAATCCATAACTATAAGAATTCGTAAATACAAAGATTCAAAATTTATAAGAATCCGTAAGCAGAAGAATATTCGTACCTAAACAAGAATCCGTAAAGAAAAAAAAACAACGTGATCAGCATTTTTTTTTCTCTTCAAAACAAGTCAAGAGGGGTAGAACTTTTCAACACACACTTACTAGATTTATTACCTTGGAGGGTTACTTCAACAAATCAGATTGTGTCCACCTATATCTATTACACCACTACCCCAGTTTATATACTGCACCTGTTGTTACGTTCACTAGTTTTCTAATTATTAATGCAGTTCTTCACCTCACTTATACATATAATCCTAGACCCTTATACATAAACAAACTCAACAGGTTTTTTTTTCCATTTCTACTTCCATCAACATTGATCCCTATCTTTCTTTATAACCCAAAAAATCGGAAATCGAGAATTAGAGGAATTTTTTTTTTACCTTCTCTAAAAAGTCAGTTGACCATATGGACAACAAACAACATTAGCCTCGTTTTCAATCCCAGTAGATGTGTATTATATGTGTATGTGTGTACTGCTTGAAAATATTCATTGTTATGCGCAGATAGAATCAGAGACTCGTGTTGCTTAGAGTCGTAATTTTTTTTTCACCTTTTTTTTCTTCCAAGACATGTGAGAAAATGTACACCTGGTCATTTTATGGTATATTCTGATCATTTTATGAGTACATTCACCCTAATTTTTATTATACAGACACGTGCTTGCGCATAATATAATCCAAATAGTTGATTGTAGGCAAAATTTTTTTGGAATCTTGTATAGGTTTTTTTTAATCATTTTCTTTTTTTTTATATTTTTTCTTTCTTTCTAAGGGAAAATTCCTTCGTTTTTATGAATGTTATTTATGTGTATAGGAAGTGTTCTATTAAATTAGGGTGTAGTTAAATAAACGTATGGTGGTGGTGGTGTTATTTATGACTTGGGCGTGTTTATAAATATATAATATATTTAAACGGATTTGAATTTTTTTTTCTGTTTACATTGATATGTCAAAAAATCGAAAACAATCTGCGATCATTTTTATTGCTGCTGTAAATTGTTATGACAAATTTCTTTTTTGGAAAGTAGTTGGAAAGTGTAAAATGTCTATAAGTGAATTAGTTTTCACAGTTTGTTTCTTGCCTGCACCTTTATTTTATCAGTAGTGTGGAGTGTTTGCAATTTACACTGCTTTAGTGCTTTCGATTAGTGACTCGCAGCTCGTGCGACCAATTCCTATCGGTGTGGTAATTTTTTCCGAATACGAGAGTACTAATAGTTTTACATTTGTTTCAGGTGGACGTGTCCGATGAAAGGAATCAATTTTCTCGAGTTTTTCAAAAAAAAAATGGATACCCGAAGCAACATTATGCAGAAGGAGAACGGAATCGGAAAACAAATGGTAAGTATATTTATACTAAAAAAATCATCTTTAAAAAGGGTTGTTTCTTGAAAACTTGAAAAGACAATTTAAAACCAATGCTTCGACATTGTTGGAAGCTTTTAGAAAAAAGGGTTGTTTCTTGAAAACTTGAAAAGACAATATAAAACCAACGCTTCGAAGTAGGAAGCTCCTACAAAAAAGGGTTGTTTCTTGAAAACATGAAAAGACAATTTAAAACCAATATGCTTCTAAGTTGTTGGAAGCTCCTACAAAAAAGGGTTGTTTCTTGAAAATTTGAAAAGACAATTTAAAACCAATGCTTCGAAATTGTTGGAAGCTCCTACAAAAAGGGTTGTTTCTTGAAAACTTGAAAAGACAATATAAAACCAACGTTTCTAAGTTGGAAGCTCCTACAAAAAAGGGTTGTTTCTTGAAAACCAGAAAAGACAATTTAAAACCAATGCTTCGAAATTGTTGGAAGCTCCTACAAAAAGGGTTGTTTCTTGAAAACTTGAAAAGACAATATAAAACCAACGTTTCTAAGTTGGAAGCTCCTACAAAAAAGGGTTGTGTCTTGAAAACCAGAAAAGACAATTTAAAACCAATGCTTCTAAGTTGTTGGAAGCTCCTACAAAAAAGGGTTGTTTCTTGAAAACCAGAAAAGACAATATCGAACAGTATCGGTAGTTAGCAACATTAATTAGCACTAGATGTCTGCATGCTCAAAAAATTAAATAACCAGAATTCGGGCCTAAAACGATTGCATGTGGGAACAGCATTTCGCCTCTCCTCCTCAATACGTCACGCGGGATTTTTATTATTTTCTTCTTTTTTTTCGTGTATTTAAATCAGAGGAGACTGGAGAGATTTAAACAGACCAGTTTTTTGCGTGGTCAGAGGGGTCAGGCCATTGTATTGGTGTGTATGGAGTATAAACAGAATGTAGATTGTAGAAACACAAAAGCATGCCCCGTACGTACATGTATAAATACATAAAGCCTCTCTCTCTCTCTCGCAAACATCTCATGTTCGGAAGAAATCCACTTCCAGTTTCTAGAGGACTTGGGTCTCGCAGTGTGTTGTCCCTTTAAAGGATCGTACAAGGTCATCAGCCCGGCAAGTCTGGTCTCGCGATTCTCGTTTGGCATTGTATACACACCTATATATATATATATATATATATATGTGTATAAAAATGTGTACATGAAAACCGTATGAAAGCCGATCCAAAGATCGGATGTTCGGGATCCCCGACGACGGCCCTCAGCATATTAGTGCTCGCACGTGATGTACGTATGTAGCACACGTTCTTCCTGAGCCCGCATGTCTTTCGCGAAACGCCACACGCACGTGATCAACGTGAAGGAAGGATGTGGTTTTAAAAGACGAATGAGCAGGTGACGCTGTACTCTCTCTGTCTCTCTGTGTATATATCGCCTTCTATATATACATTATGCAAGATATACTATCGCACACCGCGTCGGTCGCCCGGGGGGAATTAGTTATGCACTTCCAGTTTTCAAAAGCGTTCGACCCAAACGCGCCGGATATGCGTTTCGCGATGTACCCCGAGATCTAACCATCCACAAAACACACACATATATATACAAATTCCCCCCTCCCCCACTTTTTGAATATCCGGTCAAAAATTATCGTCAAATCGAAGAGATTTTAAAGGTCATGCATCCACAACAGCGGAACGTTCTATTTATTGAAATAATTCTCTCTACCTGATGTCGTCACGAAATTGGAGAAACAATTTTTTTATTTAATCACGTTTATCACTATCCTTTTTTTAAATCGCAGTCGATTCCTTAAGGGGGTCCCATAGTCGATTGAATTTTTACATTGAGCTTCAATGGGAGAATTGCATCGACTTTGACACCGCCTTAAGGAAAATAACGAGAGTTATTAAGGAAAATAAAAACCAACTTTATTAGATACACAGTTTTCTTAAAAGTATCAAATTGCTACTATACTTAAAAAACTTACTTAAAAGTTGATCAAATTGATGCCAAAAGTCTGGATTAATTTTTTTATGATCCAAATATTTGCCATTTCGTTGCCATTTGATACTTTTAAGTTAAAATAGTCTAGAAGCATACTCAAGTTGATTAATACGTGTATTAAAAATAAATACATCAACTTTTCTGTTCTTCTAAACCTTCTCTCTAATAAAATAAAATAATAATTGGAAAGCACAAATTTAAGAATTCATCTCTTTACCGTACAATTTATCCGCACCCTTGATCGATTCCACAAGTCAGTAATTTTCAAGTTCTCTTTTATATAATTTCTGCATAATCATGATATAAACTTTCTCTCTCACTCGACACATGCGGTGTTTGTATTGACCGTGTCGGTTAATTCAAAATTCGATATATAAAAGTTATTAACTATAATAATAGGAGGTATTTTTCTAGAAATTAAAATTTCGGAAAAATTACTCTCTTAAGGAATATAAGAAGAAAGTTTAAATAAATAACGAGAATTTCCGCTCTCATGCGGTTTTAACTCGTCATTCGGACCCAATTACATGTCAGGTGCCGTACCCTGCGAGTTTTGGTGCCTATATTCAACTTACACATGATTGCATCTCACTGTCGAGTATTTTTTTTCTATATGAATTGTGATCTTTCATGTACATGTGTATATTTTAAAAAAAATTAAATTGTATATGTGCGCTTACCTTTATAAAGCACCTTCGCTGTTTGTCAAAAAAAAAAGGAGGACAAAACGTCCGGTCGTCGGGTGGTAGCTGAAGAGCGCCGCAGCCGGAAGCGGCTGCACCGGATTTTCGTCTGAATGAAACGTGAAGGCCTCGATTCCGTTAATAAAATTGTTTTTTGGCTCACGAAATCTATTGAATTCTCCTGAAAAAGTACAAATAAGATGAAAAAAAAAATTAAATTCGTGTTATACATCTAACGTGGCTTTAAATCATAATCATTAACGAATTGTGCCCTGTTAACTTAAAATTATCAAATGGCAACGAATCGATACCAAAAATTTGGATCAAATAAAAAGTTGATTCAGACTTTTGGCATCAATTTGATTCACTTTAGTGGCAATTTGATACTTTTAAGAAAACTTTTTGTATAATTTTAAAAAAGAATCATTAGTTATGGAAAAAAAATTAGAACATATATGTTACGTTATATATTGTTGTTTACTGTAAAAAAAAGGTTCTAAATTTAAAGCTGATTTTGGTATTAAAGTAGAAACAAATTAGGATTTAGTTCCAAAATTGGTACTAAATTAGTAACTTTCTTTTTACAGTGATTATTCACAGTTTTCTCAAATCAAATTGATACTAAACTGGATGAAATTGATGTTAAAAATTTATCAATTTTTGGATTGATCTATATTTTTGGTATCAATTTGTTGGAATTTGATACTTTTAAGTTAACAGTGTTATAATAATAATTATTATTATTATATTAATTACAATATGCTAATTGCATGGTATTAATTAAGTTACTTTATATTATAATTGTATACTGTGTTATATATTTTGTGATATTGTGTCACACAAATGTACAATAATTGCAATACAGCTGCATTAGTATTATTCTATCGTGGTATGAAGGCGATAAGGCAATGTTTTATGCTGTACCTGAAGATAATGAAGACTGATCGGAGTTCTGTCAATTACTCTTGTCAGATGTATATATATATATATATATATATATATATATATATATGCATTTTATCTTTCATGCTTGCGAATTCGCACTCTTTATTACTGACCCTCATCGAAGTCTGGATATTTCACTTCGATAAGAACCCGCGTCGACCGTCTCCCTCTCCCTCTCTCTTTTTCTCTCTGTATTTCGAAATTAAACTTCAAATTCACGATAATTAATTTTCACATCCCAAGTGATATTTTAAGTCTACAAAAAACGAGGTGAAGAGCCAGGGAATTCCTTTCAAATATTTTTTAAACTTTTTTTTTCATAAATATCCATTG
This sequence comes from Leptopilina myrica (nomen nudum), assembly GCA_032872475.1. NCBI lineage: Eukaryota > Metazoa > Arthropoda > Insecta > Hymenoptera > Figitidae > Leptopilina > Leptopilina myrica (nomen nudum). Next base: position 43,114,326 of record CM065462.1, on the reverse strand, counting down.
CGTCTTTATTTATATGTATTATATAAAACGAGAGATAAAATTTTATTATTATAATTATTATTATTATTATTGTAATAATTAATATTATTATTATTATTATTATTATCAATATTATTATTATTATAACTCAAGATAATTTTGTAATTTTGTCCATAATAAATTGTTAATTTAAACCAATTAAGATACTAAACAAAATTTGAAATTAAATGTCAACTAATTAATTAGGCAATTTTAATTCGATTTCTCATTTTTAAACTTACCATATTTAATAAAATAAATAAATAAATTGAAGAAATAAATAAATAAATTTGAGAAATTAAAATTTACATTAGGTTAAATTCGATTAAATATTGTTCAATTCGGTTAAATTAGTTCAAACAGGGTAAAATTCGATGAAATTGACTTAAATTCGATTAAATATTGTTAAATTCAGTTAAATTAGGTTAAATAAAGTTAAAAAAAAGTTAAATTTGGTCACTTAAGATCCAGAAAATTCCTTTCTAATATTTCTTGAACTTTTCTCATAAATATCCATTACGTCTTTATAATAATTGATGTTATATATAAAAAGAGAGAAAAATATTATTATTACTATTTATTATTATTTTTTTATTATTATTTTTAATCTTAATTTTATAGAATAATGAAAAATTTGTCTTTTTGAAAAAAGGTGTCAGAAGATTGTCGAGATGTGATAAACCGGTTTTTTTTGTCAGAATACCTGAAGGGCATATGGCGAAGAATACGATAGGGTTAATGAGAGTCGAGATCGTATCGGGAAAAACTAAACTCTAAAATTAGACGTATATACCGCGATGACAACCGGTAATTTTAGGCAATTATTTCAATGGCAAAATCATTTTGCGCGATATGATTTCATTCATTTTAGACATCTGCTTCCTTTGCCGCAAATTTTTTTTCTTCTTAAAACCAGAAATAATAATAGAAAAAATTATTGTCGACAATAAAATTAATTGCTGAACGTTTTTTTTTTTTAATTTTTAGTCAAAAAATAACTGAATTTCAGTCAAATACCATTCAAACTGTGAATTTTTATATTATTGAGTGTATTATTATTTTTATTATTATCTAAAACTTGATTTTTTCAAAATATTTACTAATTTGAATTAGTGACAGACTTTTCGCTTTTGAATTACTAAATTTTATTACAAAATAGTAGTTTTTTTTACTAAACTATTAGTAAAAGTTACTAATTCAATAGCAAAAAGTCAGTTACTAATTCAAATCATTAAACATTTTTACTTACTCAAATTTAAAGAGTATTATTGTTACTATTATGATTATTATGAATAATATCATTAATTAACAAATTTCTAAATCTTGTTGGGCAATAGTGATCATTATTGTCCTAGGGCAATAATGAGTAATTTTTTTCCCTAGAGCAATAATTTAGAAAATTAAATTAAAATTAAATTAATTAAAATTAATTTTAAAAACCTACAAAAATTACAATTTAGTAAATTTTCCCATTAAAATTCGTTACATTTAGTAAAAACAGCAACAAATTTAGGAAAATATTTCAACTCCTGAGGAAAGTTGAAAAATTTCTCTTTCATTCATTTCTTTTTCCTAATCAGTCCTAAAGCGCGATGGTTATGAAAAGCAATCCCGGAGCGAAGGACTCTTTTCATATTTTCGTGAGGGGAGGTAAGGAAAAAAAAAAATTTTTTTTACGGGCGGTGCCATACATACAATAGGTATTCTGCTATTTACCAATATATATAGCACACATCCCGAACACATGAAAGATCCGCTTCTTTTTCACATCAAAAAAAAAAAAAAAAAAAAAAAAAAAAGTAAAACCTCTTGGCATCATATTGTAGAAAAATGTAACAGTTACACTGTGTGGTATATTTGTTCCACTTTATACACATATGTGTACATTGTTATAGAATCGCGAGCGGCAAAGATTTTCCCTTTTTGGGAACAGAGAAAAGGAAAAAGGAAAAAGGAAAAAGAAAAAAAGAAAGGCGAAGGATTTTAAATCCTCCGCGTGTATATAATATGCCTTTGGATTTCTTCGAGACAGTGTGCGGCATTTTTATTGTTTAGGCCCGCGCGGTTATTTTCGTGTATTATTACGTTCTGAAAAGGAAACCACCTATATGATTTACGAACCATGGGGAGTTCCTCGAGATAGAGAGAGAAATTTTATTTTTTTATTTTCTTCTTATGGTATATATATATAGACATTTTAATCGTCTGTCGCCGGCAGCTGATATCATACGAGACGTTCGAGTGAACAATACAAACGATCACGAGAGAGTACCCATAAGAAAATAGTCCGCGCGCGCGGTATTGGATTCCCGCTTATATCTTATTATTATTATTATTATTATTATTATTATTATTATTATTATTATGTATTATTATTATTTTTTTTATTATTTAAGAATATGAAACGAAGAAATTTGAGATCGATTCACAATCTTCACTCGAGTGAGAAAATATTGTGTCTTTTACATTATCTTACGCAATATGGAGAAAAAAAACATTTTCATTTGTATGGAAAATTTTTTTTCCACTTCGAAAGAAAAGTAAGAGGATTTTTTTCTCTTATTTTGATGATTCATCTGTAAGTGACATTTTTTTATGCCTCGATTAAATTTTACCTGAGATCTTTTTTTAAAAATTTTGTATGTTCTCAATTTCAATTAATTTAAAGCATTTAATTTAATTTTCAATTTAAGAATTTAATTTAATTTTCAATTTAAGAAGAATTAAAAAACAAACCAGTTTTTTCTATTTCAACATTTTTTTCAATGCAAAAAGAAATAGAAAACAATAAAAATTTGTTTTCAACATTTTTTTCAATAGAAATGGGTAAAAAATTGTAGTAAATATAGTAGAAAATATGTTAAAAATATAAATTGAGAACTTTTAAGTTTAATAACTTTCAAACTATTTGGACTAAAAATCTAAAACTTTGTGAACAGTTTCTTAATGTAAATGGAAAATATAACCCAAAGTTTCAAGAGTTTTTGAGATCTTTTAATAGATGTCTGATTGCTCCTCATTTGGAACCTATACAACAATCTACTTGAAAAATTAAATGACCATAAAACGAGATGTTGTATAAAAGAAAATGGATTAAATTTTTAAATAAGACAAGGTATATATATTATAAATATGTATATGCATGGACCATTAGTCGAATGAATGAGGAAGATAAATCGAATTGAAATATAAAGAAAAGAGAGACGAAGCAAAAAAGAAAGAAAAAACTAAAAATCTATACAAAAGTAAAATGAACGGAACGAAAGGAGCGCTTTCGTGAAAAAAAGAAGGAAAAAGTAAAGTGACACTTGAATTTCTAAGAGAGCAATCAAGCAGTCTAATCGACCCTTTTTACAGATGTGCCATTGAAAAAAGATTTCAGGTTTGCCCTCTCTTTTCAAAATATACATGTATTTGTGAATGTGTATCATCGACCAAAAATTTAAAAGCATTTTTCTTCAAGTCCAATATACAGACACACACACACACACACACACACTTATATACATACAATTTTCATTTATTGTTCATTTATCTTTTTTTCCTCAGTACTAAATTTCGAAAAGTGAGAAAAAAAAATTAAGAGCTATTCATTATTTTCTAGAGAGAGAGAGAGAGAGAGAGAGAGAGGGATTTTTAAGAAACAAAGTGAAAGTAGAAATTGTGAAATTTCTACCAAATTTTTATTTTAATTAATTGTAGTATCGGAAAAGATAAGTTGGAAAGAATTATTCAATATTTCAATCACTATTGTTATCATTATTATTAGATTATTTTTTTATTAAATATAATTTTTTTTAAATAACCGTGAGAATAATAATTATTATATTTGTCACGTCTAAATGTTTAAATATATTAATGTATGTTCTACACGTTAAAAAAATTTATTTAAATTACTTATTTATGTGTTTAAAAAATTTTTTTTTTAAATTGGATTTATTTATATATATGGGTCATTCCACGTCAAGTTGGACATCATTTTTCTTTTTTCGAATAATTTCATTATTATATTTCAATATAGTAAATTCAATATAATAATAATAATAATAATATTAAAAATAATTATTATTATATTAACAACAACAGTTATATTATTCATTATTATTATATTAATAATAACGATTATTAGTAACTTATTTATTATTATTATCGATAATTTCAACTCTACTATTAATAACAATTATTAATATTATTATTATTTTATTATTATTGAAAGTCAAACAAATTGGATATTCCAAAAATTAAGGAAATAATGTGAAATTTCCATATAATCTTGTCACAAGGTCAACCTGTCCGAACTAAATAGGTTATCATTTCTTTTTTTCTTTTTTTTTGAAGCTATATCAATTTCCGTTTCTCATTCTCCTAAATTAAAACAACACTACTATAATGTGTATATAAAACTTAAGTGTGTGAGTAACATATACTTAATAGAATGGAAAATTTCTATTTTAATTGAATTTATTATTTACATCCATATAGTAAAGGAAATAACTAATTTTTCATTAAAAAAAAACAAGTAATTAATTTTTTAGTAGAAAAAAGTTAGTAATTATTAACTAAAATATAATTAATTTTCACTAAATTAAAATAAAAATTCACTACAATTCACAAGAAAAATCCCACTAAACATATTCACTAAGAAAAAAAAAATTTCACTAAAACTAAAAAAAGTGATTCTAAGTATTACTGAAGAAAAATAAATATTTTTTTTGCTAAAGAAAAATTACTAATTTTCAGTTAATAAAGAACTATGTTTGTGTTAAAGAAACTAATTGTATATTTTTCAGATAAAAAAAACTGTAAATTCTTATAAGAAAGGATAATTCGTAAAGTTTACTAATTATTAAAATTATATTATAAAATTGTTTCCTAAATTGAATTAGAAAATTTTACTAATTATTAAAATTACTTAATTATATTATAAAAATATTTACTAATTAGTAAAATTGTTTGCTAATTAGAATTAGTCACTGACTTTTTGCTTTTGAATTAGTAAATTTTACTAATAAATAGTATTTTCCACTAATTTATTAGTAATGTTTACTAACTATAAAGCAAAAAATCAGTGGCTAATGCGAATTAGTAAATATTTTTATAATATAATTAAGTAATTTTAATAATTAGTAAAATTTACAAATAAATTCGTAGAAAATACTATTCATTAGTAAAATTTACTAATTCAAGAGCAAAACGTCACTAATTCAATTTAGGAAACAATTTTATAATATAATTTTAATAATTAGTAAACTTTACGAATAAATTAGTAGAAAATACTATTTATTAGTAAAATTTACTATTTCAAAAGCAAAACGCCACTAATTCAATTTAGGAAACAATTTTATAATATAATTCTAATAATTAGTAAACTTTACTAATAAATTAGTAGAAAATACCATTTATTAGTAAACTTTACTAATTCAAAAGCAAAAAGTCACTTATTAATTCGAATTAGTAAACATTTTTACTATTTAAATTTAAAGAGTATTTAAATAGTTTTATATTTTTAATTTTTAATTTTTTTATTCTATATATATATTTTTTTTTTTAAATAATTTTTTTCACTATTTATAAGTTAGAACTGTAATAGAAATTTATTACCTATGAAATATTTCTATAAAAAATTAAGAAAAAATGAATTAAAAAAATTAATAAGAAAAAGATATATATGTATATATGTGTATATGAAATAATGATATAAATTTCTCCCGGTTGATTCAGTGACAAGCGTCTATCTAATCAATGAGGTCGAGCATAATAATTAGACGCTTCGCGCTATTCGGATTGCAGCCTACCATGGAATAGATAGATTTCAAGCGAAACTGGACCACAGATAGCAAAAGTCGTTGATCATTCCTTTACAATGTGATAAATTGCCTTCTCACCCGCCCGCTGTTCCCATACGCGCAACTATTTGTTTAGAACAATACAATTTACGCTCCTAAGATAATAAAATATAAACGCGCGCAACCAAGTTGCAAATTATCTATTCTCTTTTTTTTCTATTCATCTAAAATATCTGACAGATTATTTTAATTATTATCTTTCTACATTTTAATTATCTTTTTTTATTATTATTACATATATTTATTACTTCATTCCATACTTTATTATCAATTTTTTTTATAAATCAATAAATAAATAAATAAAAATAATAATAATAATAACAATAATAATAATAATAATAATAATAATAATAATATTTATTATTAGTTAATATTAATATTAATAATAACAATATTAATAATAATAATAATAGTATTATTTAAAATATTAATTTTAACAAATTTTTTAACCCAACTGGACAATAAAGTGAGTATTATTACCCTTGGGTGATAATGGGTACGTTATTGACCTGCGAAAGGTTAATAATGATTAAAATATGTTAAATTATGTTAAATTATGTTAAAATAGTCAAATCGGGCCTGATAGTGTTAAATGAAGTCTGTTAGGGTTAATATAAATTGAGTAACTTTTATTGGGCAAGGGTTGATATAAATCAGGTCAAACATGATAAAATTCTCTTAAATAGGGTTAAATTAGGTTGAATTTGTTTAAATCGGGTTAAATTAGGTTAAATCGGTCAAAGCGAGGCTATTAGGGTTAAATTTCGGTTCGTTAGTGTTAATGAATTTCAATATAATTTTCAATATTCAAAGTGGGTTTCAATTGGTACATGTATGTTTGAATCAGTACAAACAGGGTTAAATTAGGTTAAATCGAAGTAAAATAGATAAAAAAAGGGGTAAAAATAGAGTAAAAAGGGGCAAATTAGATTAAAAAGGGTTTAATTACGTTAAATAGGGTTAAATTACGTTAAATAGGGTTAAATAGGGTTAAATTAGGTTAAAGAAGGTTAAAGAAGGTTAAGTAAGGTTAAATTAGGTTAAATATGATTAAATAAGGTTAATTATGGTTAGATATTGTTAAATAAGGTTAATTATGGTTAGATATGGTTAAATAAGGTTAATTATGGTTAGATAAGGTTAAATAAGATTAAGTAAGGTTAAATACGGTAAAATAGGATTAAATTAGGTTAAATTTAGTCACGTGAGAAAAATATTCAAAATTGAAACATAATGATAAAAAATGGTAAAAGACAAAAAAACAGGGATTTCAATATTCTACATGGACACATAACTCGAAACAGTTACATAAGTGCCAATCGTAATAATTGAAATCACCCTTCTTCTTCTTTTTTTTTTTTTTTGCTTTTTCTTCTTGAATCGACAAATATACATATATAATTGAATTACAAAACTCGCTATTAAAGGCAAATTAGCCAATTAGTTTTGTAAATATATTTGGCTACTTTGTTAATATAATGTATTACAGTTATCATCGCTATACATCGCGGCATTGAGAAGTTCGTCTTTTTTTAATGAGTTGCTGTATAAATATTAATATATTTAAATTGTAATGATGTCCCTCGATGTAATATAATATTTCAATCAGATTATCATCAAGTCAAGGTATGATATAATCGTCATAGCTCAGCTCCTAGAAATTACATTCGCAATCGTGCGTTTAAAGTATAGAAAAAAGAGAGAGAGAGAGAGAGGGAGAAATTCAATACATTAATAAATGCTCACTGGATATTATTCAATTATTATTTTCCTATATCATTACTTCCAATTTTTTCTGTTTTTCCTTTTAACTTGAGCACTGTAAAAAAATCAATCTTACTTTCAGTCCTAATTTAATTTTAATTGAACCAAAAAATGACCCAATTAGATCTAATTTAAAATTTAACCCCAACAGAACCAAATTTGACCCCATTCGATTTAATTTGACCTAAAGTTGGAGTTTTTCTAAATTTTTGACATAATACTTTTAATATTACTCCGTTCTACTAAATTTTAAGGTTAATGTTTTTTTTACCTAAAGTTACAATTTTATTGAATTCTTTGTCTCAAGTCAAAAATATATTGATATCTTTGACCTATTATTTTTTTATGTTTGACCTGAACTTTGAATTTTACTACAGTTAGCAAGACACTAAATTTAGGTCTGAAATATATGAAGATCAAAGTTTAGTATAAAAATTTTAATATTTTTGACCTAAACTATGAATTTTACAAATTTTTATTTAAATTAATCTTTAATCGGTCAAAATTAGTTTTACATATTAAAATATTATTGAAATACTTTTGACCTAAACATGCGATTTCACTAAAGTTTTCACTATGATTGTAAAAGCATAATATTAGTAAAATTAAAAGTTTAGGTCAAAAATATTTATTTTTTAGTTAATGTTTCGATTTTATTGAACTTTTGACTTGACGTTTTTGACTAAATTTAGAGTTTTACTAACTATATAATAAATTCACAAGAAAAATTAATAAAATTACTAAAATCGAAAGTAGTGGTCAAAAGTATTTATAATTTCCAAACCAAACTTTAGATCAAGAATATATTTTTAAACATTAAATATTTTAAATATTTAAATATTATTCAAATATTTTTGGACCCAAACTTTGTATTTTACGAAACTATTTACTTTGACCTTTTTTTTAACCGAACTTTAGTGATGTCTTGCTAATTGTTGTAAAATCGCAAGTTTAGGTCAAAAAAAGTATTTCTAAATATTAAAAGACTTTTAATTTTTAAGAAAAATTGTAATTTTTAGAAAATTTTTGACCTATACTTTCAATTTTATTAAGTTTCTCACTACAATTTTATAAGTAAAATTTTTATTTTAGGTCAAAACTATTGACATTTTATCACCTAAACTTTCTTTTTTGCTAGTTTTTTTAAACATTAAATATTTTAAATATTGAAATATTATTTAATTATTTTTGAACCAAACTTTGTATATTACGAAACTACTGACTTTGGCTTTTTTTTACCAAATTTAAGTATCTTACTAATTGTTGTAAAATCTCATTTTTAAGAAAAATTTAAATTATTTTTAAATTTTTTGACCTAAACTTTTAATTTTATTAAATTTTTTACTACAGTTGTATAAGTAAAATTACAATTTTAAGTGAAAACTATTAACAATTTTTTTTTATCTAAACTTTCGTTTTTGCTAGTTTTATATTTGAATTGGTAAAATTACAATTTCAGGTGAAAATTATTAACATTTTTTTTATCCAAACTTTCGTTTTTGCTACTTTTATATTAGAATTAGTAAAATTACAATGTTTGGTCAAAACTATTAACATTTTTTTTTACCTAAACTTTCGATTTTGCTACTTTTATATATATATCTTGATATTTTTTACCTAAATTTACAGGTTCGGTAAATTTATTAAAAACGCAAGTTTTGCTAAAAAAAATGTTAATATTTTCGACTTAAGTGAAAGGTCAAAGAAGGTTAGATAAGGTTTCATGTTTCGAATCTGGTCAAGTAGGGGGTTAAATTGAGTTAGGTTGTGTTGAATTCGGTTAAATTAGGTTAAATAATGTTAAATATATTATATTATATAATAATATTTCTTAAATAAAATTATTAATGTTGAATAATGTTAAATAATATTGATAAATTAATATTAATAATGTTAACCATATTACATTATATAATAATATTTCTTAAATAAAAATATTAATGTTAAATAATGTTAAATTAGGTTTTCTTACGTTAAATTATTGTAAATGTGATTAATTAATTTACGTTAAGTTAGGTTAGGTTTAATTCGGTTTATTTAAGTTAGTTAAAATTACGTTAGGTTGAGAAAAGTAAGATTTGATTGAGTTAAGTTAAATGCGGTTGGGTTAAATTAGGTTAAATTAGGTTAAATAAGGTTAAATAAGGTTACATAAGTTTAAATAATGTTAAATAATGTTAAATAATGTTAAATAATGTTAAATAATGTTAAATAATGTTAAATAATGTTAAATAATGGTAAATAATGGTAAATAATGTTAAATAATGTTAAATAATGTTAAATAATGTTAAATAATGTTAAATAATGTTAAATAATGTTAAATAATGTTAAATTATGTTTTCTTATAGGTTACATTAGATTAAATAAGCTTAGGCTTGGTTAAATAAGGTTGAATAAGGTTAGGTCAGTTCAGGTTCGGTATGAAAAGGGGTAAGTTTGGTAATAAAGAGGTTGGCAAGTAGTCGATAAATAATTCCTAATTCACTACAATTTCCTTAGTGTTGTGCTTACGACTTAACATTATAATCTCTTGGGATTTTCGTCACAGATTTTTCCCAGACTCTTGACTCTTTTTTTCCTAAGTTAAAAATAAATATCCAACCATCTTTCATGTTAAAAATGTAAATTACCTTTTTTTTGTTTGATAAATTGTAACACTATGGTGGATGGTAAATGGTTAATGGAACATCAAATATTACGTATGGCGTGTTCATGTAGAGCAAGTTTCCTCGCACAGCTGATGTTTTCGTGTCGACAGATGCCTGGCCATACCTTTACACACACACATATATATATCTTTATTTTAATGTATATATAACCTCATGGCCCCATGGCACTTGGCAATGTTCTCAAAGCAGAGCAACATTGGTTCACAACAACGCCGCATGGAACGCGCAAACCAGCTGCTATACTGTTGCTACTGACTTCTTCTTCTTCTTCTGCTTCTTCATCATCGTCTTTAACCCATCGAGGCGGAACGAAAAAATTTCCTCTCTCTCACTTTTCATTTTTTTTTTTTTGTTATTATTTTTCATCTCTTGAGATCGATTACCATTGTATTGGGGAAAAGTATTATTATTAGGAATTTATGACAATTCTATTATATTCGCTTTTTGGAAAGTGTTTGCTTTTTCATTTTTTCATTTTTTTTTTTTGAGAAAGAAAACGGTTTCAAACTTCAAAGCATTTTTAAAGAGGCGGAACCGCGATCGGGTTGCTTTACACATTCGGCCAAAAAAAAGGACAAGGTGAAAAGAAAACTTTTCTTTTTTTCTTCTAAAATTTCACTGAGCCATGAAGATCAAAGATTTTCGTTTTTTAGTTAAGAATCGGGAAAATGTTTTTTCTGAAGCATTTTTCAAAATTAGTGTACGAATTTTTTTTGTCAATTAAACTATTTTTTTTGTTTCTTCCCCTTAAAATTTAAAATTACTCCTGTATTTTTTTATTAAAATTAAAAACAAAAAAGAAAAGACGACTTTTGATAAAATAAAATCTCAAGAGCACTAAAAAAAAATTCAAATTATCAAATAAAATTTTGTCTATCAAATCAAAAACAACGTCAATTATTATTAATCAGGAAATTTAATTTAGTTGTATTTTTTTCTAATAGAAGTGAAAAATTTTATTTTGAAAATAAAAATTAAAAAAATTGAATATGCATTTTTATCTTTTAAAAAAAGAGAGAGAATTGTTATTTTCTTCCAAAGGAAAAAAAATTGCACAGCCGATGAATCAGTCAATTTGGAAAATAAGGGGGAGGGGTTTTTTCTATTTTTCACCAATTCATCGCTTATTTGTCCTCGTTTTTGTATAAATTGGAACATCATTTTTCAGAGATCTCATTTTAAAGCGATTTCAGTGCTGCGCAACGCACATTGATTAATAGTTCTCAAAAAAAGTTTTGACATGAGGGAAAATTTTTGTTTTCATTTGTTGTGGCTTCCGCACTAATGATTTTGTAAATTGACCGCACGCTCATGTCAAAAATAATTTTCCCGTTAAACTATCAACTAAATATTTAAAACTAAAAATGTAACAATAAATTCTATTATTTTCATATAATATAAAATAAAAAATAAATAAAGCCTATTATTTTCAATAATATTACAATAATAAAAAAAAATTCAACAGCTAAATACTTTCGTACTTTTTTAAATAAAATAATAATAAAATTTGGAAAATTTAAAAAAAAATTGAATTTACAAATTTTTATTTCCCATTTCCAAAATTAATTCAACTTCAAAAGAATTGCGTTTATTCAATTTTCATACATTAAACAAATTCAAATTGTTTTAATTTGTAATTTTATAAAATTTCAACTTTTAATGAATTTTTATAAACAAAAAAACTTCAAATTGTTTTAATTTGCAATTTTATAAAATTTAAACTTTTAACTAATTTAATTATAAATTTAAAGAAATGTTAATTTCTAATTTTTTTTTATTGCAAAATAAATAAATAGTAATAAATAATAAATAAATAATTTTATTGCAAAAAAGCTAACTTTTTGTAATTAACAAAATTCTTCTCCAAAATTCAATTATTTATGAAAAATTTCCTCAATTCATTTTCAATATCTAAACTATTTTAATAAATTTTTTTAAATAATTCAATTATTTAAAAAAAAAAATTAACAAAATTCAACTGAAACATTAAATTATTTTCATAAATTGTAAAACTCATCGCAGAACTTTAATTACTTTCAGTAGAGTTTTAATGCAATTTTTGAAAAAATTTATTTTTCTTATAAATTTCTTGATGAAATTCATTTCAAGAATTAAATCTCAAAAATCGTTCAATTATTTAATAAATTACTAACTTTTGTATTTAAATAATACAATTTTAAACAAATTAATAAAAAAAATGTAATGATTATTAAATTTTTTATCAAAATTCATCAAAAGAATGCAATTGTTTTTATTAAAAGTTTGTTTGCATTGAAATTTACTGTTGTATTGAAATAGTTAAATAATTTATATTTTAAAAAGGTTTCAAATTAAAATATTCGAAAAGGTATAAGAATGATTACAATTAATTATAATTAAATAATGAAAATAAACCGACAAAAATTACAAATGCCAAAAATTACAAAATAAATAAATAAATAATATAAATAAATAATATAAATAAATAATATAAATAAGTAATATAAATAAATAATTTCAAAAGTAATTTTAAAAGATAAATAAAAAGTTAATAAAAAATTTTTTTATCCACGAAAAATTTAATTCGTTTGCATCGAGAAAACTTTTTGAAAATTTAGTTAAAATTTTAAAAAACAAATATTTTAAAGAGCAAAGAATGTAAAAATTAATAATTAATAAAAATTATTATTATTTAATTGATATTATTTATTTAAAATTATTATCAGTAAAAATAATAAAAATAAAATTTCAAATATTTTTAGGACCCAATTATTAAAATATTGAATTACTAAAAGTGTGTATATAGAGTTTCATTAAAAAGGGTTAAAAAAAAATTTCCAAGACATCAGCTAAAACATATATATAGTCAATATTTAAATACATATATGTATATACACGTAAAATTCAACTTAAAAAAAAACATTACATAACATTCAAATGAAATACATACACGAATATATCCCTTTCTCTTGCAGCTGGAGAGCATTTAATTCTTCACGCTTTACATTTAGTAATACGTATAAAATTTTTTTTTCCTTTAGTTTTAAATTTTCTTTCCGGCACATGTTTTGTCAAGGGGCAAATAAAAAAGGAAAAAAAAGCAGGCATATGCAACTGACGCTTTATATTAGGATTGGATCGGAAGAATAAAAAAAAATTATTATTTAACTCTTTTGCCCAGAGGGGAATTCGACTGATGCTCATATTCTCTTTGACCTATTTTGGACCTTAATTCGCTTCTATATAAATATATATACCTAGATAAAATTCGGTCCCGCGGAGAAAAAGGGTCACGTCTTTTATATACTTTGAAAGGTAGTAGTTATATATTACCGGTGTATATAAATATATATATACATTCATATAGAACCCTCTTTTTAATATTAAAAAAAAAAATAGTTTCGTCTCTGAGAATTCGGAGAGTTTTTCGAACATAACCTCAAAATTAGGCCACGTCAAGTTTGCTTCTAGTTATATACTCTAAAATCCGAATTCAAAACAGTAAAAATTCTATACTACATAGATATACTTTGAATTTTTCAATTTATATTATTTTCCCCGCCAATAATCGGTAAAAAAATGGAATTAATCCTTCTCGTCAATCAGAGTGAGGATGAAAAGAATAGAATTTAGTATTTCACTAATAGACGTGGTAAAAGAAATGTAACCATATTCTACACCAACAGTCGGTAAAAATATTTTTTAGACCATTTTTACCATCAGTCGGTAAAAATACTTTTTATACCATTTTTACCATCAGTCGGTAAAAATGGATCTAATCAATTTTTGTCAAAAATTCATTTTAAAGAACGAGAAATTAATTTTTCTAATTAAATCGCTTTGAGAAGATTTAAGTTACTAGCAAAGAAGTGTCGATGAGCGAAAATTTACAGGACGACATAAAAGAAATCATTTATTTTACCATATAATATGCCAGATAAATAATAATTAACGAATTATTAAATTTTAAGATGAAAAAATTAAAGTAGAAATTAAAATAAATCGTTAAATCAAAAAATGGAAGAATGATAAAACTCACTGTTTTTTTTTAGGAAGACAGAAGCAGTTGACTCGTTGCCAATCGACAAAAATCACTTTTCACTGAATTTAGAAACAATTTTGAACATTTCGTATAAAAACGGCAAATAAATATTGTTAATTAATTAACAAAAAAAAACTGTTAGTTAATTGTAATTAAGAAACGAAAATAATTATAATTTCGTGCAAAATAATTCACTAGATTATATTATTCTCTCTTGCAGTGCGATGACAAAATGGACGATTCGAAACGTGCGTTTGTCGTCTGCTATTAAGTGAAAAGTTCTCAGCGCCCCACGCCACGAAAGCGCGGGAAATTAATTTAAATTTAAATTTATTATTTAAATATTTTCTTTCTATTGAGAGTTTTGTTTTTTAAAATTATTTTGCAAATTCATTTTTACTAAATACATGTATAGGTTGTTTTAAATCCATTTTGCTTCCTCATAAAAAAGCTTTCCGTTTACAATAATTGTTTTGTAATTAATTAAAAATTTTATTAATTTGTAATTTTTTGTTAATCACACACAACTATTGTTATTGTTATTTATTGGTTTTTATTGTTATTTATTGTTTTTTTTTTGTTTTTATATTGTTATTTACTGTTATTTATTGTTTTTTTGTTATTTGTTGTTTACTATAATATTGTAAATTCTATTATTTTCGTTAATATTATTATAACTATAAATATTTTCAATATAAAATAAGAAATAAATAAAACCTATTATTTTCTATAATATTATAATAATAAAAAAATTTAACAGCTAAATTTTTGCGTACTTTTTTTTGATAAAATAAAAATAAAATTAGCAAATTTGGAAAAAAATTGAATTAAAAAAATTTTAATTACCATTTAAAAATCAATTCAATTTCAAAAGAATTGCGTTTATTCAATTTTCATAAATAAAACAACTTCAAATTGTTTTAATTTGCAATTTTATAAAATTCACAGCTACCTTTTTATAAATAACCAAATTCTTCTCCAAAATTCAAATATTTATGAAAAATTTTCTTATTTTTTCTTTTTCAATATTTACTATTTTAACAGAAATTTCTAGAATAATTCAATTATTTGAAGAAAAAAAAATAATTAAATTGAACTGAAACATTAAATTATTTTCATAAATAATACATTTTTTATGAAGTTAATTATTTTTTTAAATAATAAATTTGTTTTAGGAGTTCAATTATTATTTTCATAAATTGTAAAACTTTGTGTTTACACGGAGAGAGAATATATATATTAAATTTTGTAAAAATATTTTCAAATTGGGGAAAAAGTGCGACAATGCAAAATTTTAATATGAAAAATACTAAAATTTAAAAAAACTTATGTGAAATTTAGTATAAATTATATCAAATATCAAGAATATTAATTAAATTCTCATATAACTTTAATAAATTTCACAAAACTATTTTTAAAGTTTAGTATTTTCAATATCAAAATTCCGCTTTGTTGCACTTTTTCCTCAATTTGAAAATATTTTTTAAAAATTTAATATATATTCTCTCTTCGTGTACAATTGTTTTGTAATTAATTAAAAATTTTTTGTTAATCACACACATCTATTCTTATTGTTATTTATTATTTTTTATTGTTATTTATTGTTTTTATGTTATTTATTGTTTGATATAATATAATAAATTCTATTATTTTCGTTAATATTATTATAACTATAAATATTTTCAATAAAAAATAAAAAATAAATAAAGCATACTATTTTCGTTAATATTATTAGAACAATAAACAAATTTAATTTATTTAATTCAATTAATAATAAACATTTGGGGTTAGTATTTAGCTAAAACAATTTTTCCACAGGAAAATAAAATATTGGGGGGGGGGGGGAAACACTCGAAGTAAAACGTTAATTGTAGTGCTATATATTTTCAAACATAATTTTAAAAATTCGCTTCTTACAGATAGCCAAAAATAACAACTAATCCTGTGATATTACAATGAACACACACATACACACGCACGCATAATTTTTTTTTCAAATACATTTTCTATATTTATTCTCAAATGACAGAAATTTGTTTGGAAATAAAGATAAAGCTTTAAATGGACCTTTTATATTATAGAATAGAAAAGGGTTAAGAGAAGGAACCTGGTAATTCTTTGTATATACAACCCTCGCTTTACACCTGTGGTTGTTTTCAGAGGGTGAACTCCCTTTTATACTTAAATCCACTTCATCGCTTTTTCATCTTACTCCCTCTTATACTCTCTCTCTCTTTTTTTTATATATGTATATATAGTATGTGTGCGTAAATTTTTTTAAAAAAATACATATGTGTGCGTATACACTAATAATTTTGTTTTTTAAATTAAAAGGGTGCGCAAGCATGACAACCTTTCCATGCCAGAATCGAATCTAATTTCCTCATGAGGGAAACGGAAAAAAAGGAAAGAATTGATATATATATCACATCTGGACTCTTGAGGATTAAAAATATAGCTATTATATGAGATGAAAGTGGAAAATGAATTCATATATATATAGGTGTGGTAGGTATTTTTATAAACTTGGACGTGAATCTATCAAATCGTCGTCATTCATCAGGTAATATTTGAACAGCAGCAGAAAGGAAACTTGTGCAAACCGTCTGTTGGATGCGCTCTTTTTTCTCTCTATATAATACATGGTAGACGTCAAGCTCTTAAATATATACACGCGCACTGTTTATGAATTATCTTCCACTTCATCGGACATATTCGAATTACATTTTAAGACCCCCCTGATGGTTATTGTTCATATTTCCTTTTTTTCCCTTTACTCTAGGGTGTCATACTTTCATTTTTCAATTTCAAAAATTATATCCTACAGATATACTAATTTTGTTGTAACCTTTTCATTATCCTTATACATATCAAAATGGAATATAGAAAACAAAAACAAATTGCCTTTGATTTTAAAAATGTTTTTCTGGTGCAGAAAAGAATGTTAAATTAGAAAACATGAATTAATCAATAACAAAAAAAAAATTCACATGGGTAAAAATAATTAGTGTTAATAATGCGGACGATTGTCTGAATGTATAAATTAAATAGAAAATTATTCTTGTGCGGAAGTTCGATTGTTAATGAACAAAACGAAACTTTGGTTTGTAGAAAAATCTCTTTAATTTTGCTGTAATTATTTCGAGAAGAAAAGCAAAAGTAGCAAGAGAGTATCCACCAAATAGTACACAAAAAAGCACTGGCAATAATTTTTCCCTTGTTATATATTCCGGTTCCTGTGAGCTACTTTGTAAATTTGGAAAATTTTCATAAAAATCACTGAGTAATCCAAATTCAGAAGCTTTAAGAATTATTTCATTAATTTTTTCAGCGTACGGTGACTCGTTTTTCAACATAAATACATGATAACTATGATCCAATGGTTTTTTGAGTATTTTCACATTCATTAAGCCGTGTTTACTTTGATAACTGTGAACGTGATATGCAGCATCATCAAGATAACAACTTATGTTTCGAGATTTATCTAATAGTTTTAAACAATCTAACGCAGAACTAGGTAAAACTGTAGATTTAATTAGTCTATCATTATCAACTAATAAACTAGGTCTTGATTTTAACAAGTCACTCACAAAAAATGGTATTAAATGGGATTTGTTAAGTTCAGTGAAATTTGAAATTATTGGAAAGGATTCAAAGCTAATGTCAAGAATTACAGAGTAAAAATAACCAGTGTAGACAATGCAGGCAATGAGAAGTGAACCGAACATTATTCTTGCTGGGAAAGTGTCTGGTTCCTCGGAAGCTGCCGCTCCCATTATGATTTGACTGATGTTCAACGTTTGCCAGGTACTCCTTCGAAATTTCAATAAGTATGCCAAGAGTCGTATGATGCAAATCGTACCAATTGTCGCCGAGATCATGTACCAAAACTCAGATGAAACTTCGATGTCCTTGCTAACTTTTACTTCGTTTGGAATTACAGCCCTAACATGACTAAGTCTTACAACTCGTGAATGGAACTGTGGTTCATATATAAACTGCCGAATTTTATTAACATTTAGAGAAATTTCAGGATTTAATACACGCTTTTTAACATTAACTTCATCGATGAATTTCTCAAAATCAAGCATGTCTAACGATTTAATTACTTTACCGTACTCAGAATAAATTTGTTCTAGATTTGGTTGAAAATTCATCTTCTGCTGCAGAATATTCAAAAACTTTATTCCTCTGTTAAATTCTTCTTGGGATGAATCATTAACGGGTCGAATAGTGACGTTCAATCTGTATCCATTCAAATCGAGCAGTTTATTTGGAAACCACTGAGATTTTGATGATAGCACTTCAGAAGTGTAATTCTTGAAAAATGGATTAAAGTAATGTAAAGTAGGTAATACTTTAGAACTTGGTTCGATTCCTTTTTGCAATTGAGGATTGTCGTATGTCAGTATAGCAATATCTAAAAAGTTGAAGTACCAAAACTTATCCAAATATTTGTTAATTTCATCTTGAGTCTTGGGAAATTGGTTTAGAATTAGTATCCTTGGATATGATGATGTTTTAATGATACTATAATAATAAAATACAAGGGGCAAAAGAAACGCCATGTTAAGCTTATCATTTAACTGATGAACAAAAAGTGTAGCACTTCTTAAAGGTAATTTCTTGTATAATGTCTTAAGATCCGTAAACCATATCTCATTGTTCATTTTTATAATGATTGACGGAAAATGCGAATTTACTTTTGAAATAAGAGAATTCATTACTGGATCCGTACTGTTTTGAGAATCTTCCAGAACAAACGCAACTTGGTGCAACTTTGAATCCTCCTTTAGATACTTTATCAATCCATCAAACATTGAACTATTCGAACATGCACTGTTCGGCGACATTCCCAGTATTTCACTCCAGGAAATGTAAAAGAAGAGAAATGTCCCAACAAACTTCATTGTACACAACCACTTACTTCACTCGTCAAAAACAAACTGTCTATAAAATTACAGTTTAAATGTATGTAGTCCACTCAGATATCAATTGAAATTAAATTAATATTGGACACTTTCAAAGAATAATAACGATATAATAATTTGCCTTATCAAGAATATGGGATATTTTCCTCATGAAAGTTCAAAAGCTAATTTGATCCACACCTTTTGTACTAATGAAAAACATTTATATTTTGAATACTCTGAAAATGAAAAAAGTATTCATTACCCAAAGTATCTGTAACTAATATAATTCACTACCTCATCCTTCCTCTAAAATAGTTATGAAATTATTCTTCAATGTAATTTACTGAACACGGTAATAAATTCAAATAGATTAATATTACTCACGTCAGAAGACTAATGACATAATAATTTCACCAAAGAAAGTTCATTAGAATAATGTTTGAAAAATTCTGAATGTACATTAAATCTAAAATTACACTTGCACTATAGTTTTCTTCTCAAATTTCAATATGAATCATTCGCTTATTGAAGAAACTTCTTAATTTCGTTATTTTTTATTCATTTTTCCCAAAAGGTTCAATTTTTAAGAACTTAGGAATTAAGAATGTACATTGAATGTTATATTATTCTTGCACAGTCAGTTACCTGTTAATTTACAAATCGAAACTTTGGTTTGTAGAAAAATCTCTTTAATTTTGCTGTGAGTACTTCGAGAAGAAAAGCAATTGTAGCAAGAGAGTATCCACCAATTAGTACACAAAGAAGCACTGGTAATAATTTTTCCTTTGTTAAATATTCTGGTTCCTCTGGGCTGCTTTGTAAATTTGGAATTTGTTCATAAAATTCCCTGAGTAACCCAAAACCAGAAGCTTTGAGAATTATTTCATTAATCTTTTCACTATACGGTGATAGGTATTGCATTTCAAATACATGGAAGCCAGTACTAAGAGTTGTCTCAAGTATTTTCGCATTCATAAATCCATTTTTAGTTTGATAATTGTTCACATGTTGTGCAGCATCTTCTAAAAGACAACTTACGTTCCGATAATCATTTAAAAGTTGTAAGCAATCTTCCTTGAGAAGATATGGATTTCTATAAGTTTTAATTATCCAATTAAAAGCAGAAGAAGCTAGACGTACTAGGAACTCAGGTTCTATTATTGGTTTTATATGTGATTTGGTAAGTTCAGTGAAATTTGAAATTACTGGAATGGATTGAAAGCTAATGTCAAGAATTACAGAGTAAAAATAACCAGTGTAGACAATGCAGGCAATGAGAAGTGAACCGAACATTATTCTTGCTGGGAAAGTGTCTGGTTCCTCGGAAGCTGCCGCTCCCATTATGATTTGACTGATGTTCAACGTTTGCCAGGTACTCCTTTGAAATTTCAATAAGTATGCCAAGAGTCGTATGATGCAAATCGTACCAATTGTCGCCGAGATCATGTACCAAAATTCAGATGAAACTTCAATTTCCCTGCTAACTTTTACTTCGTTTGGAATTACAGCTCTAATATGACCAGGTCTAATAACTCTTGAATAACTCGGCGCTTGCTGGCTATACTCCCAGATTGCATCAACATTTAGGGCAATTTGAGGATTTAATGCACGTTTTTTTTCGCGATTTCTAAGTCGTAATTTATGAAAACCATTATGATTTAAAGTACTCATTATTTTACCAAACTCAGAATAAATTTGTTCTAGATTTGGTTGAAAATTCATTTCATGCTGCAAGATGCTCAATAGCTTCATTCCTCTGTTGAATTCTTCTTGAGATGAGTCATTAACGGGGTAAATGCAGGCATTAAACCTGTATCCATTCATATCGCGTAGTTTATTTGGAAACCACTGAGATGTTGATGATATCCCTTGAGAAGTATAATTCTTGAAGAATGGATTCACTTGATTTAAAATGGGTAATACTGGAAAGCATGGTTCGATTTTTGTTTGCAATGGAGGATTCTTGTATGTGAGCAAAGTAATATCGAAAAACTTCGAGTGCCAATAATTATCCAAATCTTGTTTAATTTCATCTTGAGTAGTTGGAAAAGTGTTTAGAATTAGAAACCTTGGTTTTGATGATGCTTGAAAGAAGTCATCGTCACTTATTACAAAGTCCTGAATATTGTATAAGTCATGCTCATCTGTCAACTGATAAACAAAGAGTGTAGTACTTCTGGATTGTTTGAGTAACTTGTCGTGTGATTTTCTAAAATTTTCGTACCACTCGTATTTGTTGGATCTAATAATAATAATACATGGAAAATGCGATTTGACTGCTATGATAAGAGAATTCATTACTGGATCCGTACTGTCTTGTGAACTATCCAAAATAAATGCAACTTGGTACAACTTTGAATCCTCCTTTAGATACTTTATGAATCCATCAAACATTGAACTATTCGAACATCCACTGTTCGGCGACATTCCCAGTATTTCCCTCCAAGAAATGTAAAGGAAGAGAAATATTCCCACAAACTTCATTGTACACAACCTCTTCCTTCACTGGTCAGAAACAAACTGCCTACAAAATTATAGTTCAGTATAATGTAGTCTACTCAGTATTGAATTGAATCAATATTGGACACTTACGAAGAATAATGATTTAGACGACTAATCAACTATATGAAATATTTTCCTCATAAAAGTAATTTTATTCACCTTTCCGACTAATCAAAAAACTGTTATATTTTGAATACTCTGAAAATGAAAAAGGTTTTCATTATCTAAAGTATCTGTAAGTAATATGATTACTACCTCGTCCCTCTTCTAAAATAGTTAAGAAATTATTCTTCAATGCAATTTACTGTACAAGGTAATAAATTTAAATAGATTAATATTACTCACATCAGAAGACTAATGACATAATAGTTAAAAATATAATAAGAACAATAATAATAATTTGATATTGAAATAAAAATAGAACAATAAAAGAATAAGGTATTTTTTATTCACAATACACAAAAGGTTTTATTTCAAGTACTCAGAAATTAAAAATTTAGAGTAACTGTAAAATTATGGTAGCTACGGGTATCTAAAAAAGACAACTAATCATAATCTTGTGATATTTTACAATAAACACACGCACAATTTTTCAAAAAATACTCTTTCCATATTATAGTCTCAAATGACAGGAATGTGATTGAAAATAAAGAAAAAGAAAAGATTTATAGTTTTAATGTTTGTTAAATGTACATTGAAATCTAAACTTACACTTGCATTGTAGTTTTCTCGTTAAATTTCAATATGAACCTTTCGCTTATTGAAGAAACTCCTTAATTTTACCATGAGTAGTTCTAGAAGAAAGGCAATAATAGAAAGAGAGTATCCACTAACTAGTACACAAAGAGAATTAATTTCTACTAAGTTTGCTCGAAAATTCATCCTCTGTTGCAGAATATTCAAAAGCTTTATTCCTCTGTTGAATTCTTCTTGGGATGAATCATTAACGGGTTGAATACTGACGTTTACTCTGTATCCATTTATATCCCGTAGTTTATTTGGAAACCACTCTGATTCTGATGATAGCACTTCAGAAGTGTAATTCTTGAAAAATGGATTAAAGTAATGTAAAGTAGGTAATACTTCAGAACTTGGTTCGATTCCTTTTTGCAATTGACGAGTGTTGTATGTCAGAAAAGCAATATCTAAATAATCATGGTGCCAAAAATCATCCAATTCTTTCTTAACATCGTCTTCAGTCGTGGGTGAGTTTAAGAGTAGACATCTGCATCTTGTGTTTGTTTCAGAGGCAGATATGTAATTTACAAACTTGTAAAACTCGGATATGTCGTCTGTCAACTGAAAAACAAAGAGTGTCGTTCTTCTTGGATCTTCCAGAAATTTTTCGTATGGCTTAGTAGAATTGTTGTATGTCAGGTGACGATTGTACCTAATAATAATTGACGGGAAATGTGAATTTACTGTTGCTATTAGAGAAGCAATTATTGGATCCGCACTGTTTTGTAAATCATTCAGAATAAATGCAACTTGGTGCAATTTTGAGTCCTCCTTCAGATACTTTATCAAACCGTCAAACATTGAACTCTTCTTCGAATATCCAGTGTTTGGAGACATTCCCGGTATTCCGTCAAAAATTGAAGTCTTCGAATATTCATTGTTTGAAGATATTCCCAGTATTTCGCTCCAGGAAATGTAGAAGAAGAGAAATTTTCCCACAAACTTCATTTGTACACAACCACTTCCTTCACTGGTAAATAACAAACTGTCTATAAAATTACAGTTCAGAATTACTCAGTATTGAATCGAATCAATATTGAACACTTACAAAGAACAAATGATTTAGTCGACTAATCAACTATATAGGACATTTTCATCATAATATTTGGAATAAGAATTGAAAAATGTTTTCATTACCTAATGTATTTGTAACTAATGATGTAACCTCATCGTCCCTTTTCTAAAATAGGAAATTTACTCTACTCGGTATGAAATTTAGATTAATATTACTCCAGGGTTTCCACAGGTCAGAGAAGTCAGGGATTTTTTAGTAAAAGTACTGGAAAAAATTGAATTTCAAAAATTCATGAAAAAATTCTAAATTTTGGTGTTTTTTTTTGTTTGCCTTGTAAACTATAAAAATAACCACGAATTTTAATACAAAACCGTGAATTTTTTCTATTTCAGACAATAATTTCTTTTTAAATAACTATCGCAAAATTATAACTTATAAATTATGTAATGAATAATTTTTACAATTTTCATAAATACTAGATTGATAAAAGAATTTTAATTAAAAATACTTAAAAAAATTTCATTTTGGAAAAGTTACAAATAATTACAGATATTCAATTATTTTCAAAAGTAATAACATTTTTAGAAGAAATTAAATTATATTCAAAAATTTTTAAAAATTCTTGTCATTTCAATTATATCTTTAAAAATAAAAAAATTCTTCTCCAAAATTCAATTATGTTCAAAATCTTTAAAAAAAAATTCTCGTCAAAATTTCAATTATCTTTACAAATAATAGAATATTCTTCTTCGAAATTTAATTATTTTTAAAAACTTTAATAAAATTCTTGGAAAAGTTTCCCAGGAATTCAATAATTTACAAAATTTTTGATGAATTTCTTTTCAATAAACCAATTATTTTCATAAATAATAAATTTTTTACAAGAATTCAATTATTTAATATAAAAAATTTCAAATAATTTTACGAAAAATATCAATTATTTAAAAAGCATTTTAGAAAATTCGTCGCAAGAGTTCAGTTATATTGAAAAAAATTTAACAAAGTTCTTTTTAAGAATTCAATTATTTTTAGAAACAGTAAAAATTCTTCACCGAAATTCAATTATTTTTATAAACTTGAATAAAAATCGTTGGATGAATTACTCTCTAAATTTGAATCAGTGGAATTCACTGGGAAACAGTTATAAGTATACCATTTTTACTGATTTCTCAGTGAATTTTAACTGATTACCAGTAAAAATGGTATACTTATAACAGTTTCCCAGTGAATTCCACTGATTCAAATTTAGAGAGTAAATTATTTTCAAAAGTAATAAAATTCTCCGCAGAAATTCAATTATGTTCACAAATTTTTGTCACAATTTCAATTCTCTTTATAAATAATAAAATTCATCAATATTCAATTATTAAAAAAGAAATTTTTTAATTCTCGTCAAAATTTCAATTATTGTTATAAATAATACAATTCTTCTTCAAAATTCAAATATATTTAAAAACTTGAATAAAATTCTTGTTAAAATTTCACAGAAATTCAATAATTTATGAAATTTTTAATAAATTTCTTTGAAATAATTCAATTATTTTCATAAGTAAAAAATTTTTCACGTGTGTTCAATTATTTAATATACAAAATTTTATAAAATTTTTTGAAAAATGTCAATTATTGCAAAATTTGTTGATAAAATTCTTTATGAGAATTCAATTTTAACAAACATTCAGTTATTCAATAAATTATTTATTTTTCAATTTAAATAATCGAATTTTTCTAGAATTTTCTAATAAAAGTTGATTAAAAAATGAAATTACCGAATAATCGATTTATTGTTTATGAAAATAATTGAATTATTGCAACGAATTTTATTATAATTTTTTCAAATAATTGAATTTTTTTGAGAAAATTCACTATTTTTAAAAATAATTAAATTCTTGCAAAGGATTTTTTTAGGATTTTTGTAAATAATTAAATTTTTGTTGAAAAATTTCATGTTTATTTAAATTATAACAAAACATGAAGAAGGTGATCGCCTTCTTTATGTTTTGTAATAATATTCTTATAAATTGTTGTGTTTCAAAAAGGTTTGAATTCGAATGTTCTGAAGAATTTTAATTCCTGTATGGAAAAGTAATAATTAAATACTTATTTAAAAATTTAGTTATTGATGTTTTTGAATAATTTTACAATTTAATGAAATTTGTAAATAAATTTAATACAATATTTTTTTGAGTATCTAATAATGTTTAAGAGTGAATCAGAATATTTTTTATGGTCAGGGAAAAAGTGAGAATTTTGTCTGGAAATCAGGGAAAAATAAAATTAAATATTTGTGGCAACCCTGTACTCGCTTCTATGATTTTTTGTTGATTTTTGTTTAAAGAATCAAGTTCCTGAGATTATGTAGGAAAATATTCACTGTCACTAACTTTTTGAACTTCTTTGTTCGCAATACATTATTGTATTCAACCTTTCCTGAATATATTATACAATTTTTCGTTTTTATCAAAACAATAAATACGATTTTTCTTTAAAGAAAAATTTTTTTCTTTCCTCTATTATGTTGTATAGGGAAGCACAATTTTTTTTCCCATGAACCAATTTTTCTGCTTTGAACCTTGTGTGTTTATCTGGGTCGAGAAACTATAGAAAAAAAAGAGGAAACGTAGAAAAAAATGAACGAAATTTAAAAATCTCTATAATGTTTGTATGAAAATGTAACGGTACACGTGGTGACCAACAACAAACGATTTTTTCTTCTTTCGGCTTTAAATCTCTCGATGCTTATTGAGATACCCTGCGGTGGCATATACACATTCATCCCCAGAGTACTTTGGCATTGTGTCTCGTCGACAGTCCATTCAAATGTCAGAAGTGCACTCCTAAGCCTCGTTAGATTTCTATTATTTCCGAGTTCCTTTTTCCTTGAATATTTTTAACTATATGAACACTCTTAGGAGAGGAGTCTCTCTTTCTCTTTTCCTCTGTTATTTTCGTCTTATTCTACTTTTTCACTTTTCCTTTAATTTTATACACGTAAAGTATTCTTTAAAATAGCGAAAGTGTTCATTGCAGCAACTAAAAATTTCACTAATTTAGTGAATTTTAATAGTTTTTCCAAGTGAAGATATTTTTTCGTGTAGTATTGTCTCTCATTTCTGAAACGAGGGAAAAATTAAAAAAAAAAAAAGGAGGGGAGGAGAGTATTATATAAACTTAATACACTTCATCGTAAAAATAATAATACTTAGTGGAACATATCTAGCTAAAAAGGTGAAAGAAAAGAAGAAGAAGAATTAAAAAAAAAAAATTGAGACTCTTGAGGATCGAATCTCAAGGTGGTCCTGTGAAATGGTTTATGGTGTCGTGTGCGTGCTACCAGGGCCAAATTGGGGGGTGGGGTTAAAGGACTAGCCCGAGGTCAATTTAGTCGGGAATCTTTTCATTTTTCCTTTTTTCGCTCTCCCCCCTCTTCCCCTTCTTGTCTCTTTCTTTTTCTCCCCCCTCTTTTTTCACTCACTCATTCACTTTTTTACGAGGCTCAGATTTCGGGTCCTCTGGCAAGATTTTTTTTTTCTTCTTCTTCAAAGAACGCCCTGATAATTTTCAAGATGTATTCCTGGCCAAGGATTACTATAAAAATGCCTTTGGATTTAAACTATTGCGCCTTTTAACAAAAAAAAATAAAATAAAATAAATAGAAAGGAAAATACGTTCTCGTATTTCTGCATTTTTAAAAGGACGACAAAAATATTCAATGTTTAGAATTTTTACTCAGTAGTGTTATTTATTTTTCTCGTAAAAAATTTTCCTTTCTCGTCTTACAAAGTTTTTTAAATGGTAAAATGGTGGAACTTTTTCCTTTTCTTTTTTAAATAATACATTCAAAAAAAAAAAAAAAAAATTTCTTTTATTTTGTACTTCATTTTTAAACATTTTTTAAATTGTATTAATAAATATGAATGGGTATAGTTATAAATGTAATTTAATAATAAAAGAAACTGTGATAATAAGTATAATAGTAATAGTAGTAATAATAAAAATAATAATAATAATAATAGTAATAGTAATAGTAATAGTAAATAAATAAAATTATAATATTATAATTGAATATTACTGACTATAAATTTGAGGTTAAATTCAAAAAATGTAAAATAGCGGATCTAATATGGCGGTGGATATTTAAAATCCACCGCCAGGCTTCGGTGCAAAAATTGATTTATTTATTTCGTTTCAGTCAATTAAAAATACAAAATAGTCGAAAAAGTAATTTTTTAATTCAATTATTCAAAAACTGAATAAATTAGTTAAATAAATTGTTAAATACTTCTCAAATTTTTCCACGGAAGAGAAATTTTCAAAAATTTCAATCTCTGTCCAGATTTACCCCAACAAACTATTCTTGAAGTTCGCAGAAAAAAATAATTTTTCATTTTCATTTTCTTGAAGGTCGAAGAAAAAAAAAAAATTTCATTTTCTGCTGATTTTCGGCTGTGGTTATTTTTTAGAAAAAATGAATTAAATTAATTTTGACGACCCGGATATTAATTAAAATTGTTCTAGTTGTTGCTTAGTGACCAACAATCAATTCTTGAAGTTCGCAGAAAAAAATTAATTTTCATTTTCTTGAATGTCGAAGAAAAAAATTTTTTTTCATTTTCTGCTGATTTTCGGCTGTGGTTATTTTTTAGAAAAAATGAATTAAATTAATTTCGACGACCCGGATATTAATTAAAATTGTTCTAGTAGTTGCTTAGTGACCAACAAACTATTCTTGAAGTTCGCAGAAAAAAATAATTTTTCATTTTCATTTTCTTGAATGTCGAAGAAAAAAAAATTTTTTCATTTTCTGCTGATTTTCGGCTGTGGTTATTTTTTAGAAAAAATGAATTAAATTAATTTTGACGACCCGGATATTAATTAAAATTGTTCTAGTAGTTGCTTAGTGACCAACAAACTATTCTTTAAGTTCGCAGAAAAAAATAATTTTTCATTTTCATTTTCTTGAAAAAAAAATTTTTTTCATTTTCTGCTGATTTTCGGCTGTGGTTATTTTTTATAAAAAATGAATTAAATTAATTTCGACGACCCGGATATTAATTAAAATTGTTCTAGTTGTTGCTTAGTGACATAGTTCTTAATTTTAAAATAGAATTTTTTATAACTGGTTATTTTGAAAATCATTTCTGAATGATTTTTCCCTTTTATGTGTATATACTTACTTTTCTTACTCTACAAAAATCAAAATAAGTTGCATATATTATTTTAAAATCTTGGTTCATATTTTATTCTAATATTTGGAAGAAAAGTAAAAAAAAAGTTGAAATACTCAATATTCGATACATATATTTAAAAAAAAAACATTCTCGAATATGTTTCTATTGAGAAAACTTTTGAAAAACAATATTTAACATTACGATAATAATTTTCAATTCCAATTTCTTTTCCCTCTGTGACTTAATAAAGTGTGTATAAAATAAAAATTTTAAGCACATGCTGAATATATAATCTTCCACTTCTTTGGACATATGTGAGCATATCTGACACGCAAGAACGCTTCGAGAGCGCATTCCATAAAAATACAGTCCACAAGACGATGAGGGTTGCTTCAAACAGAAAACAGAGAGAGAGAGAGAGAGAGAGGTCCGTAAAAAAATCTCCACACTTCATGGCAAAGAGACATGGATCTTTACATGATATATATATATATATATATATATAATACCGAAAAAAGGAAAAATGTACACGAGGATGATTTATTTGAGAGGTTCTAATAGCAGTTAATAGCCATATATTTGCCTTTTGCCGGAAATAGATTTTTGGTAGGCATGTGGAATTTTCGGGTTATACGGACATTGGACTTTGAGCGTGAAAAATGGAGGGAGATATGGCTAATATATTATTATTATTATCAATATCATTATTATTATTTACTAAACACTGAATTTAACAATCACTCCGAGTCAGGTGTTTAAAATAAAATAAAACAACAATACATTATTATTGTTGTATTTATTACTATTATTGTCAGGTATTCATGTCGACAACGCTATTTTTCAATTTTCCATCTGGAGCATTACAGACTCTATAGCAGCTACTAATAAAGTAATCGAGCTATTATAGAAGACAAAGGCCAATTTCGATAGCACGTTCTCAAAGTGGGTCAGTTTTTCAAAAATACAGTTGGGGACAGATAGCCATGTGTGTTTTGCTTCACGTTTTAGAAAATTATTCGATTCTGTATTCTCAACATCATTATCTCTATATAGCAGGATGTGTGGATTATTAGTATTCGAAATTAATTTCTCAGCCAGCTGCTTCAATTTTTGATTGAATGTGCGGTCTTTGTTTCCCCTGAAAAGTGATTTGTCGACTCCTCAAGATGCGTCACTTGATAAGTAAAATCATTTCACGTTGCTACTAGATTTCTAAACTATTTGTCACGCCACTGTTTTCATCTTATACACCCGCAGGATATGAGTGTACGAATTTTTAAAATTCAATACTCTTCGAGTTATTTCGTCAGTGAAAGAAATTAAGGACACTTAGGTCTCATGAACAATTAAGTAGGTACAACAATTTAACAACAAATTGTAAGCAAAAGCTAAAACATTTTGTGAAAAGTCAATAAAAAACTTTTTATTATCGATACTTCATTTAGCCGATAATCATTAGTCACAAATACATTATAGGTAATGAAAACTATTTTCAATTTCTGAGTGTTTATTTACTTTTATGATTAAAATAACCCATACACTTGATTAGTGTAATTTTTATAGTATTATGTTTCGAAAGTGACACTTAATCGGATTCAATTGATTACTTAGTGGACTACATTACTCTGAACTATAATTTTCTAGATTGTCTGTTTTCGACCAGTGAAAAAAGTGTTTGTGCACAATGAAGTTTGTAGGAACTCTCTTCTTTTACATTTTCTGGAGTGAAACACTAGGAATGTCTTCAAACAGTGGACAGTGGAATAATTCAATGTTTGATGGATTGATAAAGTATCTAAAGGAGGATTCAACATTGCACCAGGTGCTATTTATTTTAGATGAATCGCAAAACAGTACGGATCCCATAATGAATTCTCTCATCACAACCGTAACTTCACATTTCCCCTCAATTGTTACTAGTTACAACTCTGATGAGAATAACGAACCTCTTAATGAATCGTACAAAAAATTACTCATAGAACCAAGACGCACTACTCTCTTTGTTTATCAGTTGAAAGATCCGGATTTCATGTACGGTTTCATACACTTTAATATCAAGCGCATTGATAGGATAGAAACATCAATGCATCCTAGAATTATATTTGTAAACTCTCTTCCTATATCTCAAGATGACATTAACGAAAGATTTGATATGTTTTGGAATGACCTTTATTTAGATGTTTCTTTTCTGAACTACAACATTCGTCGATTGGAAAAAGGAATCGAACGAGGTTTCCCGGTATTACCTACTTTACATCAAATGAATCCATTTTTCAAGAATTACACTTCTGAAGTGCTATCATCAGAATCTGAGTGGTTTCCAAATAAACTACGGGATATGAATGGATACAGAATAAACGTCGCTATTCAACCCGTCAATGATTCATCCCAAGAAGAATTCAACAGAGGAATAAAGTTTTTGAATATTTTGCAGCAGGTAATGAATTTTCAACCAAACTTAGTGGAGTTATATTCTGAGACTGGTAAAGTAATGAGTGCGTTAGACCCTTATCATTTTAATTTATCAGAGTACAAACTTTATGCTGAGGAGAATTTACTGGAACCTCTAATTTTTTTAAATATTAGAAAAATTTGGGAGAATTACGAACGAGGACAGTGCCATTCACGACCAATTAAACTTACTCATGCTAAGGCGGTAATTCCAAATGAGGTGAAAGACGGTAGGAAATTGGAAATATCATCAGAATTTTGGTACATGTTGTCAGCGACAATTGGTATAATTTCTTTCGTACGATTGATGGCGTACTTATTGAAATTTCGAAAGAGTACATGGCAAACTTTTAACATCAGTCAAATTATAATGGGAGCGGCATCTTCCAACGAACCAGATAATTTACCAGAAAGAATAATGTTCGGTTCACTTCTGATTGGCTGCATTGTCTACACTGGTTATTTTTACTCTGTAATTCTTGACATTAGCTTTCAATATTCTTCAAAAATTTCAAGTTTCGATGAACTTGTTAAATCCCATTTAGCACCAGTGGTGCAGTCTGATGTGTCAAACTCAATATTCTTTACTTCTACCAGTCCTTTTGTTCAACGATGGCTGAGGAAAAAAACTATATTCACACAAGGTTATGAGTTGGATTGTTTGGAAAATTTGGAAAAATATCGAAACATAAGTTGTCTTCTTGATGATGCTGAACATCATGTTCATACTTATCAAGTGAAACACGGCCTAATAGATGTGAAAATATTGAAAAAACCTATTAATACTGGTTTTCATGTATTTCAATTGCAGTTCTTTTCGCCGTATGCTGAAAGGATTAATGCAATAATTCTCAAAACTTCTGAATTTGGATTACTCAGCGATTTTTATGGAAATTTCCAAAAATTACAAAGTAGCCCACAGGAACCGGAATATATAACAAAGGAAAAATTATTGCCAGTGCTTGTTTGTGTACTAATTGGTGGATACTCTCTTGCTACTATTGCCTTTCTTCTCGAAGTAATAACAGCAAAATTAAGCAGTTTCTTCTATAAGCGAAAGGTTCATGTTGAAATTTAACAAGGAAACAACAGTGGAAGAATAGTTTTACAGTGTAAACAATTTCAGGGTTGCCACAAATATTTAATTTTATTTTTCCCTGATTTCCAAACAAAATTCTCACTTCTTCCCTGACCATAAAAAATATTCTGATTTAATCTAAAAATTATTAGATACTCAAAAGAATGTTCTATTAAATTTATTTACAAATTTCATTGATTGTAAAATTATTCAAAAACATCAATAACTAAATTTTTAAATAAGTATTTAATTATTACTTTTCCACAGGAAATAAAATTCTTCAGAACATTCAAATTCAAACCTTTTATTTTTGAAACTCAACAATTTATAAGAATATTATTACAAAACATAAAGAAGGCGATCACCTTCTTCATGTTTTATTATAATTTAAATAACCATGAAATTTTTCAACAAAAATTTAATTATTTACAAAAATCCTAATAAAATCCTTTGGAAGAATTCAATTATTTTTAAAAGTAGTCAATTTTCTCAAAAAAAATTCAATTATTTGAAAAAATTGTATTAAAATTCGTTGCAATAATTCAATTATTTTCATAAACAATAAATCGATTTTTCAGTAATTTCATTTTTTAATCAATTTTTATTAGAAAATTCTAGAAAAATTCAATTATTTAAATTTAAAAATAAATAATATATTGAATAATTAAATGTTTGTTAAAATTGAATTCTCATAAAGAATTTAATTAACAAATTTTTCAATAATTGAATTCTTTTGACAAGTTTTAATAAAATTTTTAAGAATAATTACATTTTTCGAGGAATTTGATTAAAATATTGTATCAAAAATTAATTAAAATCCTGCGATGAGTTTTATTATTCATGAAAATAATTTTTAAAAATTTCCAAAAATGTTATTAAAATTTTTCTAAAATAATTGAATTTCGGTGAAGAATTTTATTATTTATAAAAATAATTCAATTCTTGTAAAGAACTTTGTTAAATTTTTTTTAAATAATTGATTCATGCGACGAATTATATAAAAAATCTTTTTAAATAATTGATATTTTAAAAAAAATTTTATAAAATTTTGTATATTAAATAATTGAACACACGTGAAAATTTTTTTATTTATGAAAATAATTGAATTATTTCAAAGAAATTTATTAAAAATTTCATAAATTATTGAATTTCTGTGAAATTTTAACAAGAATTTTATTAAAGTTTTTAAATATATTTGAATTTTGAAGAAGAATTGTATTATTTATAACAATAATTGAAATTTTGACGAGAATTAAACAATTTTTTTTTAATAATTGAATATTGATGAATTTTATTATTTATAAAGATAATTAAAATTTTAACAAAAATTTTTGAACATAATTGAATTTCTGCGAAGAATTTTATTACTTTTGAAAATAATTTAATTCTTCCAACGATTTTTATTCAAGTTTATAAAAATAATTGAATTTCGGTGAAGAATTTTTACTATTTCTAAAAATAATTAAATTCTTGAAAAGAACTTTGTTAAATTTTTTTCAATAACTGAACTCTTGCGACGAATTTTATAAAATTCTTTTTAAATAATTGATATTTTTCGTAAAATTATTTGAAATTTTTTATATTAAATAATTGAATTCTTGTAAAACATTTATTATTTATGAAAATAATTGGTTTATTTAAAAGAAATTCATCAAAAATTTTGTAAATTATTGAATTCCTGTGAAACTTTTCCAAGAATTTTATTGAAGTTTTTAAAAATAATCAAATTTCGAAGAAGAATATTGTATTATTTATAAAGATAATTGAAATTTTGACGAGAATTTTTTTTAAAGATTTTGAACATAATTGAATTTTGGAGAAGAATTTTTTTATTTTTAAAGATATAAATGAAATGACAAGAATTTTTAAAAATATTTGAATATAATTTAATTTCTTCCACAAATGTTATTACTTTTGAAAATAATTGAATTTCTGTAATTATTTGTAACTTTTCCAAAATTAAATTTTTTTAGTATTTTTAATTAAAATTCTTTTATCAATCTAGTATTTATGAAAATTGTAAAAATTATTTATCACATAATTTTTAAGTCATAATTTTATGATAGTTCTTTAAAAATTATGTTATTTAAAAAGAAATTATTGTCTGAAATAAAAAAAAATTCAAGGTTTTGTTTTTAAATTCGTGGTTATTTTTATAGTTTACAAGGCAAACAAAAAAAAAAACACCAAAATTTAGAGTTTTTTCATGAATTTTTGAAATTTGATTTTTTCCAGTATTCTTTTACTAAAAATCCCTGACTTCCCTGACCTGTGGCAACCCTGAATTTTCATTTCCTAAGTGTTCAAAATATTAATGTTCTTCGATTAAAAAATCAAACCTACGAAAGGTTCGAAACCTTTTGAAACCTTTTAAAATAATTGAAAATAACAGTCGTAAAAAAAATTCCAGACATATGTTGTTGTACAAAGCGAATGTTGCATGGAAAAATCTACAAAAACCATAATATGTAAGAATTTGCATGAAAATGGGAATTAAAAACACGTGTCAATATGTGTATACAGATGATATGAAAAGGAAATTTGATTGAAAACGAGGGAAATTTAAATATGATTGAATATCTTTTCTTTGCGCAGATTTCCCTTCTTTTGAAATTGGACCCTTTTTTTGGGTCTTTTCAACATTCCCCCTCTCTTTCTCTTGATCCCTCTTTTATAATATTATATGATTTTTCTCATGTGTAACATTTTTATATATACAGACGGAATTATTATATATTATACAGAAGCGTGCGCTGTACATATAAAATGTTTAACCGCGATACTTCAAAAATTTGTGACACACACACAGACTGCTTTTTTTCCTATATGATTTCAATCGACTAAATCTGATCGATGATGTTTTACCTTTTTTTCCATTATGCACATCGGTTTTTCATCTTTTATCCAAATACATGTCTAGGTACAATATTATAATAATGTCTAGTGTGCTTGATCTGACATTTGACAATCTTATTATGTTGAAACATTATTTCGTGGGAAGTTTTTCGGAAGTTGATATATAGAAAAAAGAGGAAAAAAGAAAAAAAAGGTTTAAAAAAGAAGAAAAGGTTGAAAAACGAAAAGGATAAGCAAAAAAAAAAACGAGTAGAATAAAAAAACAGGAAAAAAAAGATAGCCACTTATGTATCTTTAATGCGGAAATGTATTTTGCTAAATCGTCTGTGTCGCGATAGCAAGACAAGGTCATTTATCTGCTATCACTAACGTGTGACGTGTGTTTTTATTACTTTTTCTCCCCTTAGACCGTGACCCCCTGATTTGTTGATTGCCATTTTCGTTAGATTTGAAATAAAATAAATTTTTTTCCCCCCCACTGCATTATATAAAATAGAAAACAAAATGATTGCAATATAATATATATATAAAACTTTTGATTTCGATATTTCAAGGGGACTAAAAAAAATGTTTAAAAAAAAGAAAAGAAATATTCCTCCACGATTATGTTCCTGTGATACATCAACCTTATCGTTCGACAAACCGTTTAATCCCAGTTCATGTCAATCGGAAACAATTTATCATCGTCAATGTATGCGATATAATATAATATGTATATTTATGTATATGCAAAATTTTAAAAAGAGAAAAATTGCAAATATTTTTAATTTCTCGAGAAAATGTCTAATTATCAGTATATACATACGGCAGTTCATTAAACTTATTTTCAATTTCATTTTTCAAGCAATAATTCAATATCGAAATGTAACTGTAATTTTTTTCTGCTATTACTACTATCTAATTAAATTAATTAATCATTATTCGTAATAATTAGCATTATTGCCATCATTATAATAGGAGTAAAAATAATTGTAATTATACAATTAAGTTTGAATGTAACTGTTAGTAAATAAAAAAAATCATATTTAATTAAAATAAAAATAAAAAATAAAAATAATAGTCTGAAATAGGAAAAATTATTTGACTTCTTTTTTCACGGATCCTAAAGCCAATTAATTGAATATTGAATAATATTAATAGTAATAATAATAATAAAAATAATATTAATAATAATAAAAGTCTTTGAAGGGTAAAACAAATTTCTCCACCTGAGAACGCCGAAGGTCATCGCCAGATGGCGTGAAACTCGATTTCATTCACTGAACTGCCATCTAGCGACGACCTTCGGCGTTCTCAAGCGAAGAGTGGCGTCTCCATATTGAACTAATATTTTTCAAGTGCGAAAAAAAATCTACAAAAAGTATACTTTGCAAGAAAAAATTTCACTTTCCCATTTAAAAATTGTATACAAAAAAAGAATTTTTACATAAATTATTATAACACTTGATCCACTTGATTTTAAATTCGAAGAAAATTCTCTTTTTTTTCCAAAACTTTTCGTATATATTAACAATTTAACGTTGATTTACGTGAAGAAAATAGAAGGTGAAACTTTTTTTTTTAAACTCTTTCATTATTCGACACGATGGAAAAAGAAAATAAACAAGAATCACTTAAAATTTTTGCCAAACTTTCAAGATTGTAAATTTTCAAGTTTTCATCGATGAGACATAATAATGTCAAAAATTTGAAATAATATCAAAAAGTAAAAAAAAAAAGAAGAAGAAGAAGAAAAAGAGAAACCGAGAAATCGCAATAGCATCGTCGTAAAACGATTAATTATTTTTAAAATACGTCTGACACCCGACAAATTATATATATCTTTCAGAGAAGTGATTTTTTTTAATTTTCTTCTTCTTTTTGAAAAAAAATGTACGCACTTCTTTTACAAATTTGTGAAAATTCTCAATTCATAAAATTTAATTATAACAAAATTAATAATAATAATAAAAAGAATAATGGTAATTATTGTTTTCTCTTATTTTCGATAAAGAGTAAATTTTGTAAAAATATTTATGTGAAATAAATAAGTTATAATAATGCCTAAGTAATAATAATTATTTAATATTATAATTATTACTATTACTCAGAGTTTAATCAAATTTGCAAATAAAAATAATAATTGTAATTAAAATTTGATTATAATCATTTGTATTTATATTATTATTATTATTATTATTATTATTATTATTATTATTATTATTATTAATATTAATTAATAATACTTATTATTAATATTATTATCTTACTATTATTATTGTTATTGTTGTTATTATTACTTTTCTTTATCATTATTATTAAAAATATTTTTAAAATGGTATAAAATTAAATATTTTTTTCCGTATTTTGATCCCTTTTGTGTAATAAATTAATGTTTCAATAAAATTAATGATAACTAGCATTTGTAATTTATTATTAATTTTTAAATTATTGTTTTGTTAATATTCACTAAAAAAAACTATATTATGTATATAAGAATCTAGTCGACTGAATATCCGGTCGAGATGACGCACACAAAACGGAGATTCGGTCTGCCCATGCACGCAGGTCCTTTCTCATTAAAAATACAAAAAAAAAACTCAAAAAAAGAATAAAAAATTCAAAAGTACTTACCGGTTCGTAGAGTTGGTGCCATTTGAACGTTCCTAACTTCTGCATCCTCTGAAAAATGAAAAAAAATAAACTTTATTAATTTTAATTTTCTTCAAAAAAAAACTTCGTGTGAATTTTTCGTTTTGTTATAAAATTTATTTATAAAAAAAATTATTTAAAAAATTTATTTTTAATAAAAAATTAAATAATTTTCCCATGTCGAAATGCAACTCATTTTCAAATATTATTTTAATTTTAAAAAGTCCGACAAAGAAATATTTTCACTTGTAACGTTATTAGAAAGTAAATATATAACAAAATTTTTAGGATTTTTTTCTGTAGAAAAAGTTTTAAAAAATCAAATTGCATTCCCACAGATTTCATTGTGTATAAAATAAAAATATTAAATTATAATTGAATTTGAAATTTAATTTAATTAATTAAATTAAATTAAATTAAATTAAATTAAATTGATTTAATTTAATTAAATTAAATTTCTTAAATTTCTATTCTGTTGAAAGTAAAGTAAATCTCAAAATAATTAAATTATCGACCTATTAATATTTTCATACATCTTTTCAAATTTAAAAAAAAAAATACTGATTAAAATTCTCATTTTTAAAAACGCGTGAATTTAAAAAACAATTTTCCACAATTTTCGATTCAAAAAGAAATAATTTCTTTATGACAACATTAGATGCAAATAATAATTAAAACTGTAATCCTTTGTGCTTTGTTGTTTTTCTAAAATTACAAAACTTAACATCATCATCATCAACATCGTATATATATATTATGCTTTATGAACGCTTATATAAAAAAGATAATTTGAAAATTTTTCCGCAATGCGTTTAAAAACGCATAATATTAAAAAAAACACTTTCAGTTTCAAAAACCATTTAAAATTGTCGAGGAAAAACTTTCGCGCGTAACAATTAGAAACTTAATTTCATATATTAATTTGAATATATATTGCAATGAAAGTGAAACGAAAAAAAATTCCTAATTGCATTATTATTATTATTATTAATATCATTATATTTTTGTTCTTAAAGTTGATACGAAAATAATTTTACATTGTAAAATGTGTGTAGAAAGTTTTCTTGGTTGCCTGGGCAATATAACAGCAGCTGTTGCTAGCCAGATGCACACACAATGTTAAGAAAAAAAAAAAAAAAAAAAAAGATAAAAAGAAAAAAAAGTTAGAGCATCGTGTCTTCGGTGTTGTCCTTGAATTTAGTGCATTTCTTGGAGAAACCGCGCATCTTGTCCCAAAAAATTATGTAATTAACGACTGTGCGGTGCAAATTAAAGGAGTTCAGCTTTAAATGTCAAATAATTGCAAAATTTTCTCAAAAATAAATTAAATTTTGCCAAAAAAAAGTTGGCGATATTTTAAATTTTCCATGAACGTGGAAAAAAGTGAGGAAAAATTGTTATTTAATTTAATTTGCAAATTATAATTTTATTTTTTAATTAAATTTCAAAATTGTTAATATTATTATTAATAATAATAATATAAATTATTATTATTTTTTATTATTGAATATTATTATTATTGTCTTATTATTATTATTATTATTATTATTATTATTATTATTATTATTAATTATAATACCTTTAAATATTATAAACAATAATAATATTCATAAAAAAAAAATTAAAATTTGTTTCTATTTATTATTTATATTATTTATTTATACTTCTGGATTTTTTTTTGTTTTTATTTAGAAATATTATTTAATACATACTTATTTTTATTTATAAATATTGTTAAATATTCACTTATTTTTGTTCATAAATATATTTTTTCTTTCTTTGTAAATATTTTTTCAAATTTATTTATTTTTATTTATTTATTTTCATTTATTAATATTTCTTTATACTCTTCTGGACTTATTTATATTTATTTATTTGCATTTTGTGCAATTATTTATATTCATTTTTCTTAAAAACTAACTAATTAAGAAAATAAGGTTTTAAATTTCGCGCCATTGGCGCCTCAGCTGATTTGCACATTCAACACAGTTGGCACACCTGCTCCTACCTCATGCGAAAGCATAACCTAAAATTCACTTCATTTTCGTCATTCAGTGATTATTAAAAAAAAAAAAAACACAGTAAAACTTTCAGTGTAAAAAGTTTTATCTTGAAAACTTGAAAAAGACAAATTTGGAAATTAAAAAAAAGAGGAAATGGGTCAAAAAATTACTGTTTCTATTTTTATCATCGCAGTAAAGTAAAAAATGTTTCAATTTTCAATCATTCCTATAATACGAAAATACCTGCAAATATTTATCTTTTGTTTCTATTTGTTTTGCCAGCTTTACAAATATTACATTAATAGTACATTTACCGTTAAATAAATTTCGAGAAAAAAAAATAATATTATCAATATTTTATTAGCAAATAAAATAATATCAACGTTGATAAGCTTGTTTACACTAACAAAAAATATTGCTTTTTATTTCGGCCAATTTCAATTTCAATTCTTATTAAATTTATTTATAAAACTATTAAATTATTTAATTTTAATTCATTTTAATTAATGTAATTTTTCAATTAATTTCACTTTTACCGTTATTTACGTATAAAAATATAGATATTTGAAAAAATGATTGTTATTCACATGCATTTTTTTGAAAAAATTAAATTTACCCCTGAAAATATATTTTCAAGTTCAAAAATTTGCAAAAAAAAAAATGTTGCAATTAGAAGGAAAATAATTTTTTTTCGGAGGGGGTAGAAAAGACAAGGGGAGAAGGGTAAGAACTAGGTCTAGTAACAAAAGAAAATTGACGCAATTCCTCTGGTATGTATTATACGTAACTAAACGACCTTGGCCTTGAAAGTATCAGCCCTCATGTGTGGACAAGTATGTAAAAAATGCGGGTGCACCGGTTGCGTTTATGACGTTCGTTGCAATTTAACTTCCCTCTTTCTTCCACTTTTGGCGTTTTGCCTTTTAGAGACATTGTTTTTTTTTCCTCTCATTTTATTTTTTTTTATTACACTCTCAATCAGTGCAATTTCCGATTAGTAGAGAGAGAGAGAGAGAGAGATTATTATACTATATAAAAGTCGTTAGTCTTGAAAAATAAAATGTTTCTAATGATTAAATTTTATTACACGTTCTTCATTAACTTATATTTAACAAATGACTTTTTTTTAATATATTTGTCAAGGTAAAATTTTTATTTTTGTGAAAAAAATATTCTAGTAAATTAATTATATGGCAAAAGTTTCTAGTGGAAGAAAATTATTTCAAATCTCGAAAAAAGTACCGAATTTTATAAGTTTAAAATAACTTAAATTTGAAATGTAAGGGACTTAAATTTTAAATTAAAAAAAATTCAGTTTAATTAATTAATTAGAAAAAAGATTAAATTCAGTTTAATTCATTAAAAAAAGAACAAATTCCGTTTAATTAATAAAACAAAACAAATTCCGTTTAATTAATAAAATAAATTCAGTTTAATTAATTCATTAATTTTACTTGTTAAAAAAATATTTTTGCAAATAAAATAAAACTAATTTTTGAATTAAAAAAAAATGAAAAAGAATCTAATTAAGTTTCCCAATAAACGGGTGATCATTATAATTTACATTATTGAATATATAAACATAAAATTACGACCACTTTTGTCGATAAAAATCATCGTCAGATTGCCGTTTAAAAGACACAAACAAGCTCCATGGGTCATTTTTTTTTTTTTTTTTTTTTTTTTTTTTTTTACATAGTGCAAAACTTTTGAAAAACAAAGTTGAAAGTGAGAGATTTGACGCTTATAAAAGAGAAGCGATACGATAACGATGTGTCTATAATAACAAACAGTAGGCAAAAATAAAAAAGTCGCGATTAATTGAAAATATGATCTCTTTCGAATGTAAAAAAGAAAATTAAAGAAAAAAATTAAGAAAAAATAAAAAAAATACTAATATATCAATAAGTATCAATGATGTTAATGTCTGCTTATCTTCTCCCCCCCTCTCACTCTTTTCCCCTCCCTCTTTTTCTATCTCCTGATACAAAATATCGTGATGCAATTTAATTAAATTTAATTACAATTTAAATATTTTAATTTTAAATTTAGAAAATAAATTATTATTGTTAATTTTAATTAATTAATTATAATTTTAATATTTTAAATTTAGTAAATAAATTATTGTTAATTTTAATTAATTTAATATAAATATTTTAATTAATTAAATTTCAATATTTATTAGTTAATTTAATTTCAATATTTTATTAAAATCAAAAAAATGTATAGTTAATAATTAATCAATTATTTATTAATCACTAATTATTAATTACTTGATAATAATAATAATTATAAAATATATTTATTAATTTTGCTAATTATGTTGTATAAATTTACATGCAGAAATTTTTTTCTTTGAGATAATAACTTGGATTTAAAAAAAAAATAAATAAATAAACGAGGAGAAGAAAAAAAAGTGGCCAAAACGATTGCGTTAACAGTGTAAGATATACATATATATAGAAAAATATGTTTTATTAATATTTATCTATTAAAGAGATATATGACGATGCAAATGAATTCCCACTGACAAGACATTATTGCAAAAGATTTCATAAATTTTTTCTTATTCAATTTTTTACTTCTTTTCTGAAATATATTCGTTTTGACAAGTTTTTTTTGTCATTTTTTTCATTACTGTTATTAATAATATTTTTATTATTTATTGATAATTAATTCATTGGTAAAATCTAAAGAATGATAAATAATTAATTAATAAATATTAACTATTAAATTATTATTTATTTATTTTTATTTTATTTTCCTTTTTCTTATTAATATATTTTTTTCTATTTCTTAACTATAATTATTATTATTATTATTTATTTTTATTAACTATTATTAATTACCGTTATTGTTATTCTAATAAATAAAAAAAATCGCAAAGTTTCAAATATTCAAAATTCCAAATGTAAATATAATTATTTACATTTGAAATTTTGAATATTTGAAACTTTCCGATTTTTTTAAAATTTATTTATTAAGTAAAATCAAAGTAAATAGAAATATATTTTAGAACCTCAAGATTTTTTTCGCCCTTTTTTTTGCCTTCAAAATTTCGTAAGTAATTTCAAAATATATCTATATCAAAAAATGATAATATAAATTCAAAAAAAAATTCATCAAATAAAAAAAAAATTTAATTACATTTCAAAGTCTAGAAATCGAGTGATAAATAATTTCTTAATCCGAGACAAAAATTTTACACACCACATCAGAAAAATATTATTATGTTATGTTTGACAAAAGTATATAAAAAAATACATGACAAAAATAAATAAATAAAAAAACGCTATTTTGGTGGATATTTGATTCTAAAGAAGTAATGTCGAGAGTTTGAAACTTTTATAGAACCAGGTTGTTAAACATAGTGTCAGAATTTTTTTTCTTCTTCTTCTCTTTTTTAAATTTACTACATGAAATGACCTTGTGTAAAATTAAAACTTGTCTTCCAATTTTATTCCTTTGCGGTTAATATATAATTTTTGTCACGTTACTTGGAATTTTTGTCAATTAAAAAATAAACTCGAGTTACTGGTTCATTAATATAGTGGGTAATAAAAATGCTAATTTTTTGTCTTCAAAACATCAAAAAAAAGATAAAAAATTTTTTTTTCTTATAGTTTTAATTTCCCCTTCCAACCACCTCTAAAAAAATTTAATTTTCAATTATTTTTTTGCTTTTTTTCCATTTCTTTTTTTCATTTCAATCTACTTGTTTTAAATTTATTTTTTGTTGCCTTTTCGCTAGGTTTTCTAGTTAAATTCTTTTTCAAACTTCTAATTTGAAAAGTTTAATTTCTTTCTAAAAAGTGTTTTTAAATAATTTAATTTTTGAAAATTACGCTACTAATATTCAATTATCATCTGGAATTTTAACTGAAATTCAATTTGAAATCATTTTTTTTACAGTTCAACGAAAATTCAATTATTATCTAAAATTTTAAGTGAAATTCAATTTTAACTATATTTGAGTCAATTTTTTTTAATGTTCTACGAGAATTCAATTATTTAAAATAAACATTGAGAAAATTCTATGCAGACATTTAATTATTTTCGTAAAAAATAGTAAAAATTTTGTAAAACTTCAATCATTTACTAATTTTGTTATAAATTTCTTTGCAATAATTTAATTATTTTCGTAAATAGTAAAATTCTGTTTAAAAATTAAAGAA
Organism: Leptopilina myrica (nomen nudum); assembly: GCA_032872475.1. NCBI lineage: Eukaryota > Metazoa > Arthropoda > Insecta > Hymenoptera > Figitidae > Leptopilina > Leptopilina myrica (nomen nudum). Next base: position 43,070,478 of record CM065462.1, on the reverse strand, counting down.
AAAAATTTGTTTTCAAATTAAAAATTTTTTAAAACTTTTAAAAATTAAAAAAAAATTTTATAATGATAATTATAATATAATTATAATAATTTAATTATTTTCGTAAATAATAAAATTCTGTTTAAAAATTAAAGAAAAACTTTTTTTTCAAATTAAAATTTTTTTTTAATTCTTTAAAAAGTTTTAAAAATAATCAAAACCTTCCAATGAGTTTCATTGTTTATAAAAATAATTAAATTCTTGGTAAGAATTCTATTTGAGTTTTAAAAATAATTAAATTCTTGCCAAGAACATTGTTAAATTTTTTTAAACATTTGAATTTTTGCCAAGAATGGTAAAAATTATTTTTAAAATAATATTAATTTGAGTTTATTAATATTTTATATTATTCTTTTTAAAATAATTGATTTTTTCGAAAAATTTTATGAAAATTGTATTCTAAACAATTGAATTCGTTTGGAAATTTTTTTAATTTATAATAATAGCTTCTTGAATTGAAAATGATTTTCGAAAAATTTTACAAAAACAATTGAATTGTTAAAAAAAAATTTTATATGAAATCTCATTAAATTGTTTCTAAGAATTTTCAAACCGGAATTCATTGAATTTTTTTAACAAATAGAAAAAAATTTAATAATTTTTTAGTTGCTTTGAAAAAATAAATTTTTTTTCTATATTAGTAGAAGATTATTAATTTTTAGAGTGAAATTTTCATAGAATTCTTATTTTACTAGTAAATTATTTTCAATAAATTTTTAAATTTTTAGCGCTAAATTTTAATAGAATTATTATTTATTAGTTAATTATTTTCACTAAATTTTTAAATTTTTAGAGTGAAATTTCAATAGAATTAATATTTTACTTGTTAATTATTTTCACATTTAAAAAAATACAAATTTTTATCCACAGTTCCGCGTATTTAACATATATATCTATATAGAAAAAAAGAAAACAAACGTCTCTAATTAAAATCGTTTCCCAACACGAATTGTAAAGTTGATTAAAAGGATAGCGCTCTCAAGAGTCATGCAGATGAGTAATCTCAATAAAATGCAGGATCAGCTGTGCTCTGATTTCGCTCTCTCGTCTTTTTTCTAAGTTAAGGTACATTAAAAGTCATCTGCCAACAAGTTTCATACACATTGCGAGGTTAAGGCAAAAAAATAAAAAAATAAAAAAAATAAAAAAAAACATGATATAGAGGGTTCTCTAAAAAAAAAGTGTTGGTCTGTGCGCGCTTATATCGTGCTTACATCCGCAACTTTTGACGCACTGACGCACCTGAGACAAAAGTGATTCACGGCTTATCGAATCGGAAACTTAAACATTGCTTACACTGCTATTTTATTTTATTTTTTTTGTTCTACACAACTCGTTAAATGTATATAATAATGTATGCGGGACAGTCAAGGTTTCGCGGAAAAAGGAAAGAAAAAAAGAAAAAGATTAACGGACAATAATTAAATTTTACGATAATTTTCTCAAATAAAGTATAAAAAGTAAGTGTTTCGTTTTTCTCCTATCTTTCAGTATAGGACTTCTCAAACCAAAACTACTAGTTTAGACTAATAGTTTTATCTTGTATTAATATTAACTACTAGTTTTAACTTTTACTAATATTATTGACTACAATTTTTTAATTTTACAAGTATTGACTACAATGTTTAACTTTTACAAGTATTGACTACAATTTTTAACTTTTACAAGTATTGACTACCATTTTTAACTTTTACAAGTATTAACTGGTAGTTTTAACTTGTACTGGTATTAACTACTAGTTTTAACTTGCACTAGTATTAATTACAATTTTTAACTTGTACTAGTATTCACTACAAGCTTTAATTTCTCCAAGTAGTGAATCGTACTTTTGAATTATTTACTAATAGTGTTACTTTAGTTTAGTATTGTATAATATTGTTACTTTTTTATACTAATTTTACTTTTTTATTTATTCTTTAACAATTATTAGTTTTCAATCTTTCTGTAGTTTGTCACTATCAGCAAATGTTACTTTACTATATTTATCACTACTAGTAAATGTTACTTTATCCATTATTTACCGCTGGTAAATGTTACTTCACTATATTTATAATACTATATTTACTACACTATATTTATAACTACTAGTAAATGTTACTTTTCTAATTCTCCATTACTAGTAAATGTTACTTTACTACATTTATCACTAGTAGTAAATGTCTCTTTACTATATTTATCACTACTAGTAAATGTTACTTTATTATATTTATCACTACTAGCAATTGTTACTTTTGTATAATTTGTCACTAATAGTACATGTTACTTTACACATATTTTTACCGCTGGTAAATGTTACTTTTCTATATTTATTACTACTAGTGATTGTTACTTTTGTAATTTGGCACTGATAGTGAATGTTACTTTACCCAAATTTTTACATCTGGTAAATATTACTTTAACTTTTACTTTACGATATTCATCACTACTAATAAATTTCAACCACCTCTAGAAAAAATTTAATTTTCAACTATTTTTTCCTTTCATCTCAATTTCTTTTTTTCATTTTAATCTACTTATTTTAAATTACTTTTTTTTTGCTTATCGCGTGGTTTTCTATTTAAATTTTGTTTTTAAACTTCTAATTTAAAAAAAAAATTTAACTTCTTTCTAAAAGTTTAACTGCGACATTTAATTTTAAATCTCATTTTGTTTTAAGAAGTTCTACCGAGAAAGCAATTATTTAAAATAAATTTCGTTAAAATTCTACGCAGACATTTAATTATTTTCATTAAAAACTAATAAAAATTTTCTAAAACTTCAATCATTTACTAATGTTGTTATAAATTTCTTTGCAATAATTTAATTATTTTCGTAAATTATAAAATTCTGTTTAAAAATTAAAAAAAAACTTATTTTTAAAATGAAAAATTTTTTAAATTCTTTAAGAAAAATTGCATTAATAATCAAAATCTTGTAATGAGTTACAATGTTCATAAAAATAATTAAATTCTTGCTTAACAAATCTGCTTAAATTTTAAAAATAATTTAATTCTTGACAAGAACATTGTTAAATTTTGTTTAAACATTTGAATTTTTGCCCCGAATTTTGAAAATTCTTTTTAAAACAATATTAATTTGAATTTGTGAATATTTTATATTATTCTTTTTAAAATAATTGATTTTTTCGAATAAATTTATGAAATTGTATTTATTGATTGTAACTACTAGTGAATGTTACTTTGTTAAATTGGCACTACTATATAGTAAATGTTACTTTACTATATTTATCACTACTAATAAATGTTACGTTTTTAGTTTGCCACTACTGCGGTAAATGTTATGTTACTAATTTCTCACCATTAGTACATGTTACTTTTGAAATTCGTCGCTACTAGTAAATGTTACATTTGTATTTTGTCACTACTAGTAAATGTTACTTTTAGACTTTGGTACTACTAGTAAATGTTACTTTTTGTAATTTACAACCACTGATGGTAAATTATTTACTAGTTTTTAATCTCTACTAAATGTTACTTTATACTATTTTACTTTTTTTAATTTTATTTATTTTCCATATTTATTTTATTTTACTATTTTTAAATTCCCCCACTGAATTTACTTGACGAACTATATGCAATAATTTCAATACGAGCTAATATTGAAGATAATGAAAAAAAAAGTTAACAAATACAGAATTAGCACAATTATTGTGTCTAAGGGACTGTTCAGCATTTAACGAAGCAACAATAAGTATAATTTAGAAAAAAAAGGTAAAAAAACGTCTCTGTATAGAGTAAAAATCAGACTAGGCTTTTATGAGTTCTGTTACGAAATTGGGTCCCCATTATATATATACTATATGGTGGAGTGTCGTTAAAAACTTTATACGTATATTTTATTCTAGATGTGCATATTGGCGAGATAGTGACTCAGAACATTTGAGTGCATAGGAAAAATCTACATATACAAATATATATATATATTTTTTTTTTATATACATATATATATATATTTCTATATGTATATGTCTCTTATAATCTTGACTCTTTCGGTTTATTGAAACTCGTGAAATATTGCACAACTTTGTATACACACATATACATGTATATATGTATAGAAGGGAACTCTCAATAATCAGACTTGGATAGACAAAGTGGCTACAATGTCATTACCCAAGCTGTCCATGCTTGACGTACAGATCGAGCAAAAAGTTTTTCTCTCTCTCTCTCTCTCTCTCTCTCTCTCTCTCTCTCTCTCACTCTTTCTGTCTTTTTAAGATGTCGTTGATACTTATGCTCGAGGGAGCGCGACTCAATTTAGCGTTTAGCATTATTGTCCTATTGCTAAAGGCCTGTAATAGTTTTGTATATAGTTGAGGTTTGGTGAAAAAAAGCAAGAAAAAAAATTTTATTAGACTTTTGAAGATTCAGATCACAGGAGGAGAAAATTGGAAGCATTACTCTCAATTTACCACTAATCATAGACTTTGCTTTTTTTAAAAACGCATTTCAAGGAATTAAACACGAGTTTAATGCAAGAGAAAACAATTTTCTTTTGGGCATAATTGTACTGAATTACCAACAGTCGGTAACTTTTTTGGTGAGACAGTGCCAAAAGTACCAACAGTCGGTAACTTTTCTTATACTAGAATAGTGCCATTTTTCCAATAGTCGGTAACTCTTTTGGTAGATAGTGCCAAAATTACCAACAGTCGATAAATTTTTAGAAAAATAATGCTATATTACAAATAGTCGATAACTTTCGATATAGTATTGCCAACAGTCGAAATATTTAACTTAACGTCAAGAAAAAAGACCTTAATTTAGATATTTTCAAGAATTATTTTAACAATTAATGGAACATTACAACTAATAAGTTACGAAACGATCTGAAAACAAATAAAATATATAATCAAATACCATTATTGTATTCGATAATCCTAATAATAATTGAGGCCATAATTAATTAAATATTAAGACACATCTATTAACAATGATACGATTGTAAGTTAATATTTTTCCTCCATCTTCTCTTTGATAAAAATGATGAAAAAAATATAAAAATTCAATAATAATAATAATAATAATAATAATAATAATTACTATAATGAAGATAGTGATTAAATAATCTTTAGAAATTGCGTCGAAATTTTATAAAAAACGTGTGAAATGTTTGTATATGTATATATATATATTTAATTAGTTATATACAAAATATATACATCTATATTTTTGATGAGCGAATTTATTCTAATGTCGATAAACAAGTTAAGTGATAATATAGATGAATTTATATATAATGCACGTGTCGACAATCGCGTAATCGTTCGTCATTTCCAGTGAACTTTGATATTAAATGAGCGATATTAGACAGTGACAGTTGCACATCTTCCTGTATATGTATATATATATATATATATATTTAATATATAAATGTGACAAGAAGTATTTTACAATTTTATCACTAGTGCGTTTAATTTTATGTCATTATTATAAACTGGTTGTAATATTGCATATCTATATCAATTAACACTCAAATAAGCGTAATATAATTTTTATAATTACTCTATTTGATTTTATCACTTTTCTTTTTTTCCTTCTTTCTCATTTTTTTCTGCTCTTATATATACGTATATATTCTCACATATATCTTAATTTATTCTACGTATATATATGCATAATGCATCAATTTTCATTTAATTATTAAACGACATATTATATAAACGGGTTTTTATAGAAAAATTAATTCATTTCTTTTATTGTTAAACAAAAATGAAATATTAGGTCAACAACTTTTACTGCAGTTTGTTCTTCAAGATTATTTTGGTTTTGAATGTTATTTGTACTTATGAAAACAACAACAAAATAACAAAAATAACAACAACAAAAATAACAACAATAATAAAAGCAAAAACAATACCAACAACAACAAAATAAAAACAATAATAATACAAGCAAGAACAATACAGCAAAAAAATAAAAGGCAAGAACAACAAAATAACAAAAATAACAATAATAATAAAAGCAAAAACAATACCAACAACAACAACAGTAATAATAAAAGTAAAAACAATACCAGCAACAACAATTATAAGAAAATATGAAGAACAACAATAAAAGCAGTAACAATAAGCCTGAAAAATATAGGTCAAAGTTGACCTATAGGTAAATTTGACCAAAATTAAGTCAAATTTTACCCTCAACATGCCTGTATTTGACCTTAAAATTTTAAAATACATGACAATCGACAGTCAAGGTGCAAATTTAACCTTAAAATTCAGGTCAAGGTTTAAAGATCGAGTTGTAAATTTAACCTTAAAATTCAGGTCAAAGTTTAAAGATCGAGTTGTAAATGTAACCTTAAAATTCAGGTCAAAGTTTAAAGATCGAGTTACAAATGAAACCTTAAAATAAAGGTCCTTGAGTAAAGATGAAAATTCATTCTCAAAGTATTAAAATGTATCATAATAGATTAAATAATGCACTCAAAGTGCAATGTTAAAGTTAAAATAAAGGTCAAAATTTACAGACAAGATGAAGATTTAACCTTAAAGTATCGAAATATAGGTCAAATTTACGTCAAAATGTAAATTTAACCTTGAAATTTAGGGCTTGCTTTACAATTACAATAAAATTTAACCTTAACTTAAACTGTTTTGAAAAATAGGTCAAATTTAAATCAAAATGTACATTTAACCTTCAAATTTAGGTCTTGCTTTACAATTCCAATCGAAATTTAACCTTCCATCGTTAAAATACACGTTAAAATGTTAATTTAATCTTAATATTAAAATTCATGACAAAATTGACTGACAATTTGCAAATTTAACCTTAAAATATATATGAAGCTGAAGTCCACAACGTTTTTAAAAACAAAAACAAAAAATAATGGTACGGTATTTTTATTTTTGATTCTACATCATGTTATTTTTTAATAATTCTATCCTTAGTGACAATTAATTTCTTAAAAATTAAGGCAAATAAAAATTAGAGTTGAATTTAATTTGAAAAAAAATTCTGTTTTGATTTTAGGTTTTTAAAAACGTTGCGGACTTCAGCTTCGTAAATATATTAAAATACAGGTAGAAAAATATTCTCTTTTTAAAAATAGGTGAAAATTCGCACTCAAGATGCATAATTTAACTTAGAACAATACAAAAATTTAACGTGCAAAAAAAATAAACCTAAAAGTAACGTAGTTTAAAAAACACTTTAAAGGACCAACGTAACCTCAAAATTTTAGCTAAAATATTTCCTGTGAGAATTGTTTTGTAATAAAAAAAAACCCTTTTGTCAATTGCAAAAAAATTCGATTTATCAAAAAAAAAAAAAAAAATTCACAGGGTTTAGTAATATATGTGTTTTTTTTATTTTGTCTTCAATCTAAAAAGTGCCAAAAAGTTTTCGACGATCATCTATAATATAAGTGACGTTTCGATTTCAGCTCTGGGGTCCAGACGAATTTTCTTGTTTCTTATTTTTGGGGAAGGAAACTTGACCTTGTCTGGCTTTGAAGAAAAGGGTCAACGACACCAACATATATATATATATAAATTTTTGTTCTCCCTTTTTTTGGGTTCCTACATAGGTTCCTATATATAAATGAAACTACCTTTTCGTCTTTATTTGTATATGTATATGCAAGGACTGGAAACGCATTAATCTCGTCAGTGTTGGCGATTTTTACACCGTTACTAATCTCTCGTGTGCCTGCATCGCACTCTCTATATACACACAACATTATTATCAGCTCTGAGTCAGCGGTAGCAAAAGCAGTCGAGAGGTTTTGCAAGCCTTTGTCTTTTTTTTTCTTTCTTTCTCTCTCTCTCTCCCTCTCTCATTCCTTATTGCAATCATTTTTTTTACCCGAAGCTCCCGATCTGACGAAATCTATCTGCAATTGCTATAACTTGAACTCACCCGACTCTCGACTTAACTCTCTTAACTGTTTAGATGCCTATAAGCGAGCGAGAGAAAATTGCTTCTAGATGCAAAATTTAAATCTTGATAACGAAAAAAAAAAACTAGAAAAAAATCTTCTTAATTCCAAGAAATTTTCCTAATCTCTAAATCTTAATTAGTAGTTTTCTATATTGACTTTAAGTGTACGGATTTGTAGACCGAAGAGAGGTTGAGAGTCTTGTTCGTTTTTGATGGAAAACTACTAGTTAGTAACTACTAATTAGTAACTACTATTTTTCTATTAAATAAATTTTAATTGTTGAAAGATCACTACTAATTGTTAGTAGGTAACAACATGTAACTACTAACTTTCAATAGACAAATACTATTTTTAAGAAATACTAATTTTCAGAGATCACTACTAATAATTAGTAGGTAAAAACTTATTTTTAAAAGATAATTACTCATTTTTGTAAGATCACTATTAATAGTTAATAGGAAACTACTATTTTTTAGTAAATAGATACTAACTCTTTAAAAAATAACTACTAATAGTTAGTAGGTAATTACCAATTTTTTTTAGTACAGAACTACTAAATTATAATAGAAAACGACTATTTAAATATAGTAAAAAATTAAAATTTTAATATAGTAATTTCTACCATAAATATACATTTATAAAATTAGTAGTTTTCTATAAAAAAAACTATTAGTAGTTCTCTATACTACTAATTAGTAGAAATAATAATTAATAATAGTAATTAGTAGGAATATTATATTTATTCTATTGTAATTATAACATTTATTTGAATTTAAAGATTAAAATTAGTAGGAACATTAAAAATTAAAATTAGTAGGAATTTTAAAAATAAAAATTAGTAGAAATATTAAAAATTAGTAGGAACATTAAAAATAAACAGTAGGAATATTAAAAAGAAACATTTGTATAGGAATATGAAAAATAAAGAAACGCGAATCTCAACAAAAAATCAAAAGAAAATAAAATGAAACGAAAAAAATATTAATAAAAATAAAAAGAAAAAATATATATAAATAAAAGAATAAACAAAATCACTTTAAATCGAAATATTAAATTAATTCACACTTATTACATTTTAATTAGACATTAAATCAAAGGAGGAAAATTATTCAAAAGCTAAAGTGACAATATTTTTCCCTCCCCATCCATTTATATGTATATATATATATATATATATACATATAAATATATAGTATAAAATACTCGCACGTAAACATATATCGATAACTGTCCATAACGTCTAGGAGTCATTAATAATTAATAACGTTACCGGTGAAGGTTTTACAGCATTTACAAGATAATTACACATTGTAAATTATTAACGACATTATACGCATATAAGTGGATGTATCATGGAGAGTTAAGAAAAATAAAATATGTCACATCAATTTTTCATCATCACTTTCTTTCTGTTTTAACAAACATGTATTTATATATATAAATAAAGAGATAACATATGCATGTCCATAATTTCTTTTATGTCCCCTTGTTTCAGTAATTCCTCAATCCCCGAGTCAATCCCTCTATTTGCACTCTCTTTACCGTATTTCTTTTTTTTTTAGGTTATTTTCTTTCACCCTTTTTTTTTGTCAACTGAAATCGCGTATATATGTACATCTGATGCATTATATGCGCCACTGAAAATCACCATTATTATTATATAGATATACCTGCCTACTTCCGAGGATATATTCGCGAGGAACATTAGCGTGGGTAAACCTATAATTACCTTTTATCAAAAGCAACTGGACGCGAGTAGGTGGATTCGCGGAAAGCAATTACATGTAAAATATGCTTCGTCTCGCATGGCGACCCATCTCAAGCGTCAAATTAGCATTTATCCACAATTTTTTTCACCGTTTTTCTTTTTCGCGTTATTTTGCGCGTCCAAATTTTCTGCAGCTATATATAAGAGTGTAATTTTGGGTTTTGTCCTATATACCTGATCATAACCTATAAACTTATCTAATTAGGTCGCATCTAACATAAATAAACAAAATTTAATTGAACCTAATCTAAAAAACCATGTTTAACCTAACTTGACATAAATAAACGAAATTTAACCTAACCTAACCTAAAAAAACAATATTTAACCTAGTCTAACCTTAAAAAACAAAATTTAACCTAACCTAACCTAAAAAACCATATTTAACCTAATCGAACATAAATGAATCACATTTAACCTGACCTAACAGAAAAAACCATATTTAACCTAACCTGACATAAATTAATCAAATTTAACCTGACCTAACATAAAAAACCATATTTAACCTGACCTAACATAAACGAATCAAATTTAACCTAACCTAACCTAAAAAACCATATTAAACTAAATAAATAAATAAAATAATAATAATAAATGAATCAAATTTAACTTAACCTAACCTAAAAACCATATTTAATCCAAACTAACAAAAGTAAACCAAAAATAACCTAACCTAACATAAAAAAGCATATTTAACCTAACCGATCATAAATAAACCGAATTTAACCTAATTTAAATGAACCAAATTTTACTTTACCTAAAAGAAATCTTTTAAATTTTTCTCAAACTAACACAAATAAACTAAGTTTAACCTGACCTAAAATAAATTAATCGACTTTAAAAAATGCATCAAATTTAACTTTCCTATTAAACATGATAATTGATAAACTAAATTTAACCTAGCCAAACATAAATAAACCAAATTCAACAAAACGTAACATAAATTATTATTCAACCATATAACTAATTTAACGCAAATATATCAAATTTAACATTCATAAACCAAATATAACCTAACAAAACGTAAATAAATCAGATTTAACTATCCTAAAACCTAACAGTCTATATTTAACCTAATCTAACCTATACATAAACTAAATTTAACCAAACATAACATAAAAAAATCAAATTGTAATAAATAAAGTAATTTTAACTTTACATAACCCAAATATACTAAATTAAACTTAACAAATTAACAAATTATTTAAATTAATCAAATGAACTTAAACCTAACCTAAATAAACGATATTTAACCTAAAACCAATTCTAATATAATATATAAACAAAATTTAACATAACGTTACCGAAATTAATCAAATTTGACCTAATCTTAATGAACCAAATTTAACCTGATTAAATTTAAATAAACTAAATTTAACCTTATACCTAACTTCTAATTAACTGAATTGAAATAAACCTTTAACTTTCTTTAAATAAATAATTAATCACTTATTTACTTATTTCCAAATAGTTATAAATTACAAATTTAGATTCTATATAACAAATAGTAAATATTACATATTTAATAATTTTAAGAATCTTATATACATAATGCAATTAATTAATATTCGATAAATTATTCATCGAAAAGTAAAAGTTAAATGAATCGAAAATTGCAAATATTTAATCACATTTTCTCAAATTGCATACATGATTACTCCAATAATTATAAAATTCAATTTGATAAATCAAATATTATTTCTATCAAATTAATTAAGTAATTAATAGTTTGATTACGTGGTAAAATTGAAAAAAATAATGGCAAAGTAAAATTATAAGAAAAATTAATTACAAAGTGAAATTGAAAATAAAAATTAATTACAAAGTAAAATTTGAAAATAAAAATTAATTACCAAGTGAAATTGAAAATAAAAATTAGTTACAAAGTAAAAATTTTGAAATTAAATTAAACGAAAATTTTTACAATTAATCAATTAATTAGTTGATTAATTACTTAATTGATTAATTACACAGTGAACTACAATGCCTATAATTATAAAGCAGCAATTTGATAAATCAGATAAAATTATATTTTTGTAAAATTAATTATATATATATATGTGTTTAAAATCTAAAAATAGCCGACTCTATAATTATATTTATCTTTAAAATGAGAAACGAAAAAGAATTTATTAATTATTATATTTAATTCCAAAACCAAAAGGTTCATTCGCATTTTATTTTATTTTCAAACTGCGACTAATAATCCGATTGGAATGTGACCCTGGAATGCATAAAATATGCCCTTGAAATTCATAAAATGGTAATAAAAAATCCACACAGAGATTAAATAATGAAAGTCATTTTTCGGTTAATTGCATCACTTTTTCAATAATTGATGCATATATACATTTTTTTTTAATACGGATTAAGAAAAGCTTATGGGGGAAATTTTTTATTATTTCCATAAACATATACTTTTCAACTTTGTAATCTCGTATTATTTCTAATTTATTAATTAATAATCAACTTTTTAATTCATCTTTTAATAAAAAATCTTTTAATTACTTAACAATCAATTAAAAAATCAAAAAAATAATCAATTAATAATCAATAAATAATTAATTAATAATCAATTGAATAACCAATTCAATAATTAATTAATAATCAATTGAATAATAAATTAAATAATTAATTAATCATCAACTTGTTAATTAATTATAAATAAATTTATTAAAAAATTAATAATTCATTTGCTAATTACTTAAAAGTTAATTTGTTTATTAAGTGAAAACTTTTGTTTAATTACTTCATAATCAATTCGTTAACTGCTGAATAATTTTTTTGTTGACTAGTTTATAATTAATTACATTTAACAAATTCATAAACTATTTCTCAAATTAAAAACTCTTTTGTTACTTTAATAATAATAATTAATAGTTAATAGCAATTATTTAATAATAAGTAGTTAATAATAATTAATTAATAATAATTAATTAATAATTAATTAATAATAATTAATTAATAATTAATTAATATAAATTAATAATTGCTAACTTGATAATATTTAAAAATTGTTAACTAATTAGTATGCAAATTCGTTTTTAAAATAAATTAATTAACCACGTAACGATAATTAAGGCCTAGTAATTAATTATTTTTACACCACAAAATTATATAATTACAAAAAAAATTGAATTAAATTTTAATCATTTAATTTCACTTATTCGTCCGATTAATAACCCCCTTCTATTTATTCATAATTTGCAAAATATCCTAATGGCATTGAAGCAAAATTTATGTTTTAAAAAATACTCTGAGAGTAATTTTTCATCAATAAATATTTTTGCAAATTCATTGCGAACAAGTAAATGCGGTAAATTTATTGAAAGTCGTTGTTTTATCAGTAATCGAGTTATGTCAACGGGTGCGCTCAAACAAATTAAATTGACGACGTCTTTCGGAAACGACCGATAACCCTTTGGCGAGAGCAGGAAAGACGTCTTTCTTTCTTTCTTTTATTATTTCGTTTCATTTCTTTTTCTTTTTTTTATAATTGAGGTCAAATGTATCTTATAACCTATTGTCATTCACATCAAGTATACATCAAATATAAATGAGTCATAATTTTTTTCGTGCTATAACACACATTATTTTACCGAACGATGATGAGTAACAAATTGTCATATTTGATACATATATCCTTAACCCACTATTCGCTGTATTTATATTTGCAAAAAAAAAGAAAATGTTACATATTCCACTTCATTGTATTTCATTTTTTTTTTGCAACTTTGCAAATTATTTTCTCAGTTATTCCTAATGTGTAGGTAGTGTAGGTAAGACAAATTCATTTTTAATAAACTAGCCACTAGTCATTTTCTTAACTGCTAATTACTAAATACAACACTTTCAATTTTTTTTGTTCCAGGTGAAGTATCATCTAGAATATAAATCGTATGTTTCAAATTACAACCACTTTTATGATGAAAATATTCCATATACTCGATTAGTCGATTATATTATTATTCTTCGTGAGTGTCCAATATCAATTCAATTGAATTTATTACTGAGTAGACTACATTACATTAAAGTGTAATTTTTTAGACAGTTTGCTTTTTGACCAGTGAAGAAAGTGGTTGTGCAGAATGAAGTTTTTAGGAACATTTCTCTTTTTTTACATTTCCTGGAGTGAAATAATGGGAATGTCTCCGAACAGTGGACATTTGAATAGTTCAATGTTTGATGGTTTGATAAAGTATTTAAAGGAGGATTCAAAACTGCACCAGATTGCGTTTATTCTGGATGATTTACAAAACAGTACGGATCCAGTAATTGATTCTCTAATCACAAGAGTAAATTCACATTTCCCGTCAATTATTATTAGATGCAACAGTGACGTGTGTAGGACAGATATTGAGAACTCATACGAAAATCTACTCAAACAATCAAGAAGTACTACACTCTTTGTTTATCAGGTGACAGACACGGATTACATGCATAAAATTCATGACCTTATAATAACAGACGATGGTATCTTTACATCATCACCAAAACCAAGGTTTCTCATTCTTAATCCTTTTCCCATGACTCAAGATGAAATTAACGAAGACTTGGATCATTTTTGGTACTCTCAGTTTTTAGATATTACTTTACTGACATACGACAATCCTCAATTGCAAACAAGAATCGAATCATGCTCTCCAGTATTACCTATTTTAAATCAAGTGAATCCATTCTTCAAGAATTATACTTCTCAAGTGATATCATCAGAATCAGAGTGGTTTCCAAATAAACTACGGGATATGAATGGATACAGAGTAAACGTCAGTATTCAACCCGCTAATGATTCATCCCAAGAAGAATTCAACAGAGGAATAAAGCTTTTGAATATTTTACAGAAGGTGATGAATTTCCAACCAAATCTAGAACAGATTTATTCTGAGAATGGTAAAGTAATGAGAATGTTAGCAAGTCCTTATTATTTTCATTTCATGAATGAAAATAGAAATAAATTGGATGCATTGAAACCGCAAATTATTCTAAATCTTCAAAAAATTTGGCAAAATGATGAAGGATATTTGAGCTGTTCACGAGTTTTAAGACTTAGTCATGTTAGGGCTGTAATTCCAAACGAGATGAAAGTCAGTAGGGACATTACAATTTCATCAGAATTTTGGTACATGATCTCGGTGACAATTGGTACGATTTGCATCATACGATTCTTGGCATACTTATTGAAATTTCGAAGGAGTACCTGGCAAACGTTGAACATCAGTCAAATCATAATGGGAGCGGCAGCTTCCGAGGAACCAGATACTTTCCCAGCAAGAATAATGTTCGGTTCACTTCTCATTGCCTGCATTGTCTACACTGGTTATTTTTACTCTGTAATTCTTGACATTAGCTTTCAATCCATTCCAGTAATTTCAAATTTCACTGAACTTACCAAATCACATATAAAACCAATAGTCTCGTTAGAGTTGTCAGCAACATTTCAATTTTTCAAAAGAACTAACATTGATGATTGGCTTGTTCAAATTTATGATAAAGAGTATCTTTTAGAGCATGATTGCTTGAAATTCTTAAACGATTATCGAAACGTAACTTGTCTTCTTGAAGATGCTGCACATCACGTGAACTCATACCAAACTAAAAATGGCTTAATGAAAATAAAAATACTCAAAAGACCTTTTAATTCTGGCTTCTGTGTATTTGAATTCGACATTCGCTCACCATATGCTGAAAAGTTTAATGAAATAATTCTCAAAGCTTCTGGTTTTGGATTACTCAGGGAATTTTATGAAGAGAGACAAAATTTACAAAGTAGCCCACAGGAAGCGGAATATATAACAAAGGAAAAATTATTGCCAGTGCTTCTTTTTGTCCTAATTGGTGGATACTCTCTTGCTACTATTGCCTTTCTTCTAGAACTAATCACAGCAAAATTAAGGAGAGTTTTCTACAAACCAAAGTTTCGTTTTGTAAATTAAGCGAACTGTAAGTACGATTCTCTTCGATTGATCCAATTACTAACGTATTATATCTACTTTGTGTATTATTTGTTGGATATTTTCGCATATCCCTACTATTTTATAGTTTTCTTCGTGTGATTTTATAATTATAAGGAGTTGGATCCTAATAACAGTATTGTATTTATATAAATATACAATAATAAATAATTAAGAATTCTTATCTCTTGGGCAAAAAAAAGAAAAATTCTCATGCACCTTGGGGTGGAACATTAAAAATTTTTTTGCCTCCCTTCCTCGCATTTTTTTCTTCCTCTCAAGCACATGCTAAATGCGAGTTCACCGAGCGAGTGCATTATAGGCAGATGATGAAATCGCTTGGCAATTATTGAAAATTTCAAGGCTTCCACGCCTTGGACAGCTGTATATATATAGTGATAGGAAAGGATTTGAGAGAATGCACCATGCTCTTATAATATAAAAAAGTGTATACATATATATACATACAAATAAATTTTCTGCAGAAGACCTTCCGCAAAAAAAAAAGAAATACTCCCAGAGATATATAAATATAATTGCTTCATTGGAAATTCGCGATGAAACAACAGGATAGTACACTTTATTATTATTGCACTCCAAGTTATTTTTTCGTCGGTGTTATTATTCTTTATTATTATTTGTATTATTATTATTATTATACTATATACATTCCTATATATATATATATATATATATATATTTTTTACCAATATACATAATTCTTTTGCGAGGCGTTTCACGTACTGCTCTCTTAAAACAAGAGACAATAGCAACGAGTTCGCAACAGCTTTAAAATTATGTTTAATCATTGGTTTTCTAAACATTTCGACACCTTTTTATGCACTTAGTAGTTTTTCGAGCGTGAACTATTACTTTTTTTGCCGTCTTCTTGTTTTTTTTTGTTGTTGTTCTTTTTTTTACTCAAGTATACTATTAAGACAGTATATTAAAAAAAAATGAGAATTTTAATTAGATGAAAATTGCCAATGTAAATGCATTTGTTCATTGTTACTTTATGGGTTTCTTAATTGAATTATAATTTTAATTAAAATAAAAAACCAATTACTTGTATACTTAATTATATTGTCCACGTGACTTTAAATAAGTAAAAATACAAAGAATATATAAAGACAGAGAATTAGGAAAAATCGTTTAATAATTTAAGCAGTAAGTAAATAATCTAATAATTAATTAATTTGTTTATTTGATAAATAAATAATATTTAATTACGTTATTTTAATAAATAAATAATTTAATTTCTTTATTTTAATATTGATCTTTCATTTAATTTAATTTTTAATTTTTAATTAAAACAAATGTTTTTCCGTTAGGAAAAAAGGAAGACAGAGAAATTTCGTTAATTGAGAGAAAGAGAGAATATAATTGAAAGGGGAGTATTCAATTGATTTTATTAGTATAATTGAATGTGATAATCGGTCAAATCTTTCACTAGAATAGTATATATATATATATATATTTATTTCAATATAGAGATTCACACAGACGGTCTTCTTGGAATGACCTCGACATCCAACGAAACGCGCACAGTCTGTCTTCTTGCACAGATGCGTGGAATTTAATGACCACTTTTAATTTTCAAAACGACACTCGAATTAAAATTTATTCAATTTCCTCTCAAACAGAAAATGCTGTATGTCCACACATATTTATTTCCATCTACAATTAAATATTTCCTCTAAAAGAAATTTCAATCAAGTCTTTTTTTTTTAAATTCACTATATTTTTTTTCCTTAAATGGCAATTTGAAAAAAAAAATTCTATCTACTTCCGAATAATTTTAAACAATTTAATAGTACGTGTAATTAATACTAATACTAATAATAGTAATAATACTAATAATAATAATTGTGTATGACAAAAAATTTAAATTCTAAAAAAAATTGAACTATAATATACTTTGGCACTTATATATGAAAACAGAGAAATGAAAACTTATCTTGTAAGTACGTATCGTTAGCTCAGTGGTCAGACCGTTTGTCTACAAGTCCGTAGGTCGAGGGTTCGATTCCTCTGGTGCGTAATTTTGTTTATTTCAAATATAGTATGAAATTATGATCATAATAGTAATTTAATAATAATAAAAATAGTTGTAGTAACAATAATAAAGGAAATAATAACAATAACAATAGTAATAATAAAAAATAATAATAATAGTAATAATAAAAATAATTATAACAATAATAATATTATTATTAATAATAATTATAATAATTATAATAACAACAATAATAGTAGTAATAATAATAATAATAATAATAATAATAATAATAAGAATAACAATAATAATAATAACAATAGTGACAGTACTGAAAATAATTGAATAAACAAAATAGTGGAGCTTTTATCTACAAATACGAAATAATGTCAAAACAAATATTTAGTATTGTTAGAAAAGAAAAACAATTTTCAATATATTGATTATTAAATATTTATATTTTGATTGCAAATTCATTTTATATAAACATATATACACAATATTATAAATTGTACACATGTAAACATTGTGTAGACATTTTACTTTTTAAACGAAGTTGCGTGAGTTTTTTATCATGAAAGATATTACAACAGGCGTGTATATATATAAATATATATATATATATATATATAAAGTACACACGCGATTCTAGATCACACACTCTTATTCATATATAATTGCACATTAACATACGTATGATTCGGTTACTCAACTCCAACGATTAATTGTTTAATTGGTGACTTTGTAAAAAGAGACGAAGAAAAAATGAAAGAAAAAAAAATGATCTCACCGATTTATTTTGCGCAGTTATATATAATATGTATATATACAAAATATATCTGTAATATATTATACACTTAATTATATATATATGTATATGCTACCTTTCATTTATTACTTGCATAGTCTTTTACTTATTATTTTCGATTTATTATTATTATTATTATTATTATTATTATTATTATTATTATTATTATTATTATTATTATTATTATTACCATATTAAATTAAATTATATTATATTATATTATATTATATTATATTATATTAGAAAAAATATTATTGTTAATATAAATATTTTTAAACTATTAATATGTTTCTATGTAATAAATAATAATCTCAAAGCTGAGATTGCGACTCATGACCTGCATTATTGTTTCATTTAAAACCTAACCCTAAATTTTGAGGTTATGTCCAAATTCTGATTTATGAACAATTAAAATTTCTATAAACATTATTCATTATTTGCTAAAAAATAATTTGTTATTATTTTATATTTTTATCCAAATTATTCTACTTTTCTATTTCATTTTTATATCGTCTCATATATTTGACCTACAATTGACCTATATAATCAAAAATTCCACATTCTTCTTCTTGCATAATTTTTCAAGTTTTTATTTATTATACTGAATCTTTGTATTCAGTATATAATAATTAATGAAAGTTAGAAAAATTAACTATAACATTTTTGAGGTTATGTTCATCTTTCCGACACTTAACTAACAGTTTTGAGGTTATGTTCAACTTCCTGTCTCTTATCTAACATTTTTGAGGCTATGTTCATTTTTCTGACTCTTAACCAACATTTTTGAGGTTATGTTCATCTTTCTGACTCTTAGCTAACATTTTTGAGGTTCTCGAACAATAACCTAAATTTTATTCTTCAATCTCCACATTGACCTTTATTGTGTCAAGTAAAACTGTCACATTCGCCTTTCGACCTATAAATAAAAACTTGACCTAAAAATAAAGACCTAAATTTCATTTTTTAAACTTAGTTGATTTATTTTTTAATTTCGTTTTTACTATTTATTTATTATTTTCTATACAAGAAACGGTAAATTATTTATTAATTGAAGTAAAAGAGCGAAAATGAGGTAAAAATAAATTTCACCATGAAGAGGCGGAAAGAGGGAGGGGGGAGGGGATTCGAAAATAAAATATGAAAAATAAAAAAATACGGAAACAAATCTCACGAATATCTCTAGACAACTATGAAATGTATATATATATATATATATATATATATATATATATATAAATATACTGTTTGTGATTTTCAAAGCGTATAAATACTTTTTTAAACGATAGAGCGAATCTATTTGTCAGCAATAATCACAAGCACTTCCTGTTCGTGTTGTGAATTCAAAAGTCGCTACACTCTGCGATTGCTTGGAAAAGATTACGAGTTTCTGGAAATCTTGCTATACACAGACTCTAATATCGAATGATTACAAGAATTATAATTATATATATATATATATATATAAGTAAATGCCATTTTTGTGGTAGGTTTTAGTTTCCAACACAACTTTATAGATCCGCAATTTTTTTTCAGAAACAGAGAGAGAGAGAGAGAGAGAGAGAGAGAGAAAATATTCTAAATTTCGTGTGAAATGGATTAATTTTTTTCCCACTATAAATAAAATAATGTCTAATTGTAAAAAAAGGATAAATCCTTTATACTTAATCTAGATCTCATAAGATATTGTATATATAATAATGTATACGCAAAAAAAAGGAAAAAAAATAACCAAAGAATAACGATTTCCACTTTCTAATTTGTAATTAAAATTTAAAACATCATAAAGTAATAACTAATTCCTCTTTCTTTGATTCTATTATTATTAATTTCTTATTATTCTTTTAATTATATATTATACATTCGAAGGATTATTACACGCGGAAAAATTCAATTTTAGTGAAATGAATTAAAAATATTTCCCAAGCAATAATATATATTTTAAGATAATGAATAAACAATTTATTTAAAACAAATTTCTAAATGTTTAGAATAATAAAAATAATAAAAATAATTTTTTTTGACCTAAATTTTTAATTTCTAAATATTATCAAAATTATGATATCCTTTTTTAAGGCTATACAGAAAAATTAGCGCTTTTCACCTATACATATAACTATATTGATCTTAACTTTGAAATTTTATTTTTCTTTTGACCTGTGAACGTCAACGCTGTTGACCTAATTTTTTTTAGGTTAGGTTTGGTTTTAATTTTAAAATTAGTTTTTCTTTTATTATCAAATTTACGCGCAGGGAGTTAGTAAAACATAAATAAAATCATTTATACATAAAAAAATTACTTTTGACCTTTAAAAACTTGACCTGTCATTAGTATAATAATAGATAAAATTAATTTCAAAAAATCTCTACATCTCTAACCTCGCATATTTTTTAGCATATGGACCTAAAAATTTAACTTTATTTGACCAATTGGCGGTTGACAATCTTGACCCACTTTTGACCTATTTCTCAGATTAGGTCACAATTTTGACCCACTTTTGACCTACTTTTTCAGATCAAGTTCAAAATATAAAAACAGAATTTTTTTCTTCTTGAACAATGGAAATAGAAAAATTAATTTCAATACACTGGGAAAAAATTGATAAGCAAAAAAAAAATTGCGATTTTTTTTCTCTTTGCTTAAAAAAACAAAACAAAATTTTACAGGATAACATTGTCATTTTAATATGCGCGACTTTTTTAAATGACAGATAGGGTATATAATTTGTAATCATTTTCTCTACCTTTTCGCTCTTTTTCTTAATTTCAATTTTTTTTCTTTTTTTGTTTCATAATTAATTATCACATTATTATCACCTCACGACTTATTTGAGCGACAGTATATATATTCAAAACTATATATATAAGAGATAAATTCATGATTCTTTTTCAAAACATGAGACACGCGAGATGGTATAGAAATGTGACACTTTTAAATACGAGGCGGAGTTATTATATATACGAAAAAAGAAGAAATTTATTCTCGTTCCTCTCAACAATTTTTTTTTTACTTTTTCTATGGAGAAACAAATTTTTTTTTGGTAATATAAGGAGTGTTATATTAGGGGTAATGTGGCATTAAAACGGTGGGGTAAAGTGACACTGATAATATTAATTGTTAACCGTGTTTTCTTGGGGTAATAAGGTAATGACATTTTTGGGGTAAAAAGGTAATGAAATTTTTAGGGAAATTTAAGTTCCATATTGGGGTAATATGGTAGTAGAATATTTGGAGAAAAAAGTAATAGAATATTGGGGTAATATTTCGTTGCTTTTGGGGAAAGAAAAAGAGTGTTAAATTAGGGGTAATATGGACTATAAATTATACTGAAATTTTGGGGTAATATGACACTCTAAACTTGGGATAATATTAACTCTAAACTTGGGGTAATATGACTTTTACTTTAGGGCAATATAATTTTTACATTGAGGTAATATAATTTCCACATTGGGGTATTATAGTCCAATAATAAATTCATACAAAAACTGTGAGATTTTCAAGTACTATAATTAAATATATTAACACAAACTAAATGGGGTAATGTAACCCCATGTAGTTTAAACTACCGTAAAGTTTTAATTAAAAAAAGATAGTACAATCGGAAAAAAATTCGCGACGACACAAAAAGCAAAAAAAAAAAAACTTCTCATTATTTCAGGGTTACAAAATAAAATGGTCCGGGGAACTTGATAAAACACAGTATTACGCGGCTTATTGTTTTAATAATAAGTCCTTGAATATCAGCGCCGAGTATCTCAGCACCCACACTAAAGAAGAGTGCACATACCAAAAAAAAAAAATTTAAGTAGCATTATAAATAAAGAACATTTAAAAAAAAAGAAAGAAAGAAAAAAAAAAAGAAAACATTGAAGCAAGTCGCAAATACCCGTGTGTATATTATATATTATACTCTCGGTAAAATTCGATATATAAACGTGTGTATATAAAGCACAGAGAGTTACAGGTATCGCGTCTCGCGAACTCAAGAGATCAGATCCAAATAATTCTGAGAATCGTGGCGATCGCATAATATGCGTTCTTACTCTCTTGATACGAGTATAAGGTTGTGTGTGCTTTATATATATATATATATATATATTAAAAATATATGTATATTTTATAAATATATATGTATATAGGTATACTTTATAAATCTATATAGTGTTACAAGTACATTATACTAGCCAGTGGAAAAGCGATGAGACGCAACAGGTTCAAACTCGCACAATTTCAAAACCTTTCAGATAACACACACTGGACCTGAGATAACATAAAGTTATTTTTCACATTCTTGAAATTACGGAACAAAAACAGGGGGAAAAAATAAAATGTTTGGCGAAAATTAAAATTGGTCAAAATTTAATTTTTTTTAAGTATAATAGCATTTTTTTTAAATAACAATAAACGAGAGAATTCAATTTTAAATACAAATACTAAATTTATTCTAATAATAATTGCCAATGTTCACTGAGGAAAAATTTTGTTTAATTCAAAAAATAAGTAGTCAACGAAAAAAATATATGTTTGAATTCGACATATTTTATAATTGAATTAAACAACATTTTTATTGAATCAAATTTTTTACGTATTGAATAAAATCTATTATTGTTTAATTCAAAGATAGTTTTTACTTGTCTGCGTATAACAAAGATAATTATGTTTGATTCAAGTATATTGTTTTCTCAGTGTAGGTATTTATTTTTTAAGTATATTTTCAAAAAAAAAAAGAATTCAATTATTTTAAAAATATTTTTTCCAATAATTTTTGTAAAGAAAATAGTTTTTCAGTTTAAACATAAAATTGAAAAAGTTCCAAACAATTAAAATTTGGGAAAAAATTTTAAGTAAATAATTGAAATTTAAAAACTTAAATTTAAATTAAATAATTAAAAATAATAAAAATAATTTAAATTTGGTGAAATATTTTTAAAGTAATTAAAAATTTAATAAACAATTTTAAAAAACATGAAAAAATATGAAATTTGATAAAATCATTTTTAACAAAAATTAAATTTTCATAAAATCTTTCAAAAATGATTGAAACTTGATAAAATGTTTTCAAAATGATTATGAATTAAGAGAAATTATTTTAAAATTAATTGAAATTGTAGTAGAATCTCTCAAAAAAAAATTAACATGTGGTAAATTTCTTTTAAATTAATTAAAATGTTAAACTTTTTAAAAATAATTGAAATTTTGTAAAATTTCTGTAAAATAATTGAAATTCGATAAATTCTTTTAAAAGTAATTGAAATTTGGTGAAGTTTTTTTAAATACAAATTAAATATTGGCAAATTTTTTAAAATACTTGAAATCATACAAAATCTACAAAAAATAACTAAAATTGATAAAATCTTTGGAAAATTCTTTAAATTTGGTAAAATGTTTACAAACAATTTAAATTTGGTGAAATTTCTGTACAATAATTAAAATTGAATAAACTCTTTTAAAAGTAATTGAAATTTGGTGAAATTTTTTTTAAATACAATTCAATTTTGGTAAAATTTTTCAAAAATAATTAAAATGCTACAAAATAAAAAAAATAGTTAAAATATGGTAAAATCCTTGAAAAATTCTTTAAATTTGATATACACTTTTAAATGTAACGGAAATTTGGTAAAATCTGTAAAATAATAATTGAATTTTGATAAACTTTTTTAATTGTAATTACAATTTTGGTAAAATCCCTAAAAAAATAATTAGAATTTTACAAATTTTGTTTAAATGAATTCAAATATAAAATTTTTTTTAAACATAATTGTAATTTGGTAAAATTTATAATAAATAATTAAAATTCTAAAAAATCTTAAAAAATAACTAATTTTCGGTAAAATCTCTTAAAACTAATTGAAATATTACAAAATCTTTAAAAAATAATTGAAATTCGGTCAAATTTTTGTCAAATAATTGATATTTGATAAACACTTTTAAAAGTAATAGAAAAATAAAATATCTAAAAAAAATATTTTAATTTTAATAAACTATTTTAAATGTAATTAAAATTGGATAAAATTTTCTAAAAGTAATTAAAATATTGGTAAATTCTTTTAAAATTAATCAAAATGTATATTCTTTAAAAAATATTCAAAATTCGATAAAGTCTTTCCAAAGTAATTGAATTTTGCTAAAAGTAAGTAATTAAAATATCAGAAACTGAAATTTCCTAAAATTATTTCAAAATCATTAAAATAAGATAAAATATTTTTAAAATAATTAAAATTTCGATCCGAAACTAAAAAGAAAAATATTTTTTCATTCCCTTTTTTTTGAACTTATACATAAAATTCAATTCTAACCTCCAACATTTGCAAATTTCACCAATAAATTTATCGAATTTTAATATAAATAAATATAAATACCAACTTAGTGTGGTAAAAATAGACACAAATCACTTGAATATAATTTCAAATGAAATGCGTATAATATATATCTATAGAGAATTTTCGCTATACAAGATATTTACGATCTGACTTGAAAAATTTATTGAAGTTCGTGTCAATAATTGAGAAATGCGGTGAAAACTCAATTACCTCGAGAGTTAAAAAAAGGCACTTTAATAGATATATATATATATATATAACAAAACCAGAAAAAGGTAATTTTATTTATATTTTATATATATAAATTTTATTCTTTTTTCGCTCATTTTTTTACCGCAATACTAATACACATATAAACGATAGTTGTTGCTCACTTCGATTTTCCGCACAATATTATTTATACTATATATATGTATACCTTTTATATACTAACTCGCACAACGGTCACGTTCGAACATACTACACTTCCTGTGCGGTACGCGCCACGTATCGAGAATGCAAATGTAAATAAAATTACAGGGAATTCTTTTATACGCACTTAAAATATATGCTTGTAATTTGTATATATATATAGTCTCACCATATATATGCGCTTGTTGGAGAAACAATCAAATCTGACTTAAATGGCATTGATAACAGAAAAAAAACTGCATCAGCTATTCAAAACACTCCGACGCAAAAATATATACGTTACATTTATATATATACAAAACAACCATTTTAGTTTATGCTACAAACGAACTCTTCAGAATTCTTTTTTTCTTACTGCAAAAAAAAATTCTAAAGTATTTTTTAATTGAAAAAATTAAAAAAAAAGACTTTAAAGTTTCAACCTAACCTCAAAAAATTAAAAAGCCGAAGTAACATTTTTTCAAGTGTGGATATAACCTTAGGGACACTGAGTTTTTCGAAAAACTGAAGGGACAATTTTTACCTACAGTTCCAAAGTGTGGACATAACCTCAAAATTTTAAAAATTCAAAAAACATTTTTCTCATGATTTTAAAGATAAGTAGAAATGTAACCTTAAAATAAAATTTATTTATACTAATAGATTTAGTGTTAAGAAAAAGTTGTTCTTTGAAAAACTGCAAAAAGACAGTTCTCAGCGACGACTTTACGGTCAACATAACCTCAAAAAAATTTTTAAATCCAAATAACTAAATTTACAGCCGTTAAAATCAAAGCTTCAAAAATATCCGATTTTTCAAAATGTTTCACTATTATATATAACCCAAGCACAGGCACAGATTTAAAAAATTCAAAATTCTCCTCAAAGACCACAACAACAACAAAAAAGTTGACTCACCTCGCGTTTTCCCAAAGCAGTTGTTGTCATCAGCACCAAAACTCTCCCTCCACCCTCCTCACGATTGAACAATTCCAATAATAATTTCATAATTCCTCCTCTGTAACAAAAAAAAAAAAATTTCCTTCTTATTTAATAGTTCACAGAATGATAATAACCTAACCTCGCACTTTCAATAAATAATCCACGCGGCATACACACTCAAAAAAAAAAAAATCTTTCTTCATGAATGGGCAGATGTGCGCACTAAAAATCAGGTCAATGGAAATCACACACGGGGGGCCACTCGAAAAAAAAGAGAATCTTGATCTTGAATGAAAATCTTTTTCATTTCTCTTTCTTTTGATTCTTTTTTTTTTTTCATTGACTAGTAGAGAGAAAGTTTATCGTTCCAGAAGCGCGCGCGCTCGCTTACGCTTTTACACCAGGGGTAAGGAAAAAAAAATATATAGGTGATGAAAAAAAAGGAAGAATAAGTTTTATCCAACACTCGACACTCACAGTGTGGGGTATATTTTATTATTTTTTTGAATGGTACGTTTAACGTATATTTTCCGTTGCACGCGAGACTCTGTATACTGATTACATTTTCTATAGTGTGAATGTGGTTGGAATTTTTTTTTTCTTGAATGTAAACTCTAGGGATGTAAACGTGGGTGTCATGCTTTTCCATCATTTTTTTTTTTAGAACGTTCCCCCTTTCTTTAAAAATTATGGTATCACCCCCCACCCCAGAGGGGGCCCTTAGCCGAAATTTTTGTATATCAGGTATATTAAACAAAATATTACTTTATATTTAAAAAAACAAGTTTAATTTCCCTATATTTAGTTTGTTTTTATTTTCATTACATTTTTAATAACTTTTTTAAAAAAATTTTCTTTGTTTTTACCTTAATTTTAGTTTTATATTATTTTTAATTTCTACGTGTCATTACATAAGGGATTTAGTGTGACGAATAAATGGTAAGAAAAATAATTTTAGGAATAAAAAAATATTGAAATAAATTATTAAATAAATAACTAAATAACAAACTGAATAAATAATTAAATAAATAACTACACTGAAAAAAAAATTATTTGATTCAAATAACCGATTATTTGACTATTATCAAATAAATATTTACTTGAATCAAATAATTTTTATTCGAATCAAATACATTTTATTTGAGTCAAATATTTCAGTATTTGAAGCAAATATTATTTAATTGATTCAAATAAAAATTATTTGATTCAAGTAAATATTTATTTGATAATAATCAAATAATCGGTTATTTGAATCAAATAAATTTTTTTCAGTGTAAATATAAAACTAAATAAGTAAATAACGAACTAAATAAATAATTAAATAAATAAGTAAATAAATAACTAAATAACCAACTAAAATGAATAATTAAATAAATAACTAAAAAAAATTAAATAAACAATCAAATAAATAATTAAATAAATAATAAAATAAGTAACAAAAATTTATAAAATAGGTAACGAAAAAAAAAGTAACGAAAATTGTTTAAAATACAGAAATTAATATTCTCTGTATCAAAATATTAATAAACGATCAAAATCGAAGTCAAGATCGAAATCGAAATCAAAGTCCCACTTATCAAGGTTCGACTGCATTGAATTACGATTTTAAGTATTGAAAACGAATTTGAAAATAGAAGGAAAAAAAATAAATAAAATTCTAAAAACACTCAAAACGTCGTTAAACGTTTCAAAAAAAAAGTTTTATTAAATCACTCCAAATCACCACCGTCTCACTTAACGAGGTTCGACTGTAAAAAAAATTATTTCAAGTACAAATTCAAATAAAACTAAAAATACGAATTTTCCCCAGTAAAAGCAAAACCATTTTCCCATAAAAAAAAAATCTCGTTAAATATCTCACATCCGAGAATTCAAAAAAAAAAAAATCTCACTTTCGGAAAAAAAATAATTCTCGCTCGTAAAATTTCACCGACAACACCATATGCTTTCGGAAATAAAAATCAAAGACTAGGAAACACACATATGCGCCTTCGTTTTGGGTGGTAAAGTTAAAAATTTTTCTATTAAAATTGTCCTCTATTCGCTTTATATTATAGTTCAGTGCTAGTAAAATTTCTTTCTTAAAAAAAAAAGAAAAAGAAAAAGCTACTAATTCCCGAAAGAAAAGGAAACTACATTCAAGTCTATATACATTTTAGAGACTGTAGTTCCCTTGCTTTTATATATTCATTGAAGGAAACAGGATGTCGATTCCACGAAAACCGACCGTTTCTGTTTTGCTTCGGTACACGTCGTTTAAAAATAAAAGAAAAAAAAATAAAAGAAAAAAAAGTATCCGATCCCAAAGTCAGTCGCGTCCCTTTAATTTTTAAAGGTCCAGGTGAAATGGTAATGTTATAGTATAGTGCTCTTTCGGTCGCCTCTTTAAACCTTTTCTGTGTGCGCGCGGGGGTGAAATGTATATGTGTCTGGGGGGGAAATAATGGGAATTCCTGTGTAACCTGCAGGAACTATATACACAAGGCCCCGAAAGCCACATTTTTTTTTTTTTTTTTTTTTAAAGAACTACACACCATAAAAGGGAAAATGCAAAAAAAGGTCATATTTTTGCAGGCGTCATGCCGGGAAATTTTCATTTTCACTCTATATTTGAACAGTCATCTGATTAATGATTTTCTTTCGTGACAAAAAAAAGTAACGATTTTTAAAACGTGCTTCTTCGACAATATAGTTTGTAAATTGTATTTTAAAAATTTAGGTCATTTTTCGTTCGTTCGTTCGTTCGTTCCTTGCTTAGCAACGGGCAATTTTTATTTTATTAAGAAAAAAAGCGGCTGAAACTAAAAAAATAATTAAAAGAGAAAAAAAAATTAATTTAAGAAACAATTTTACAAACAATCGGAACAAAAGTTAGTTTAGTTCAAATTATTTATTTAAAAAGAAAAAGTTTTAAATAAAGATTTTAAGATTTTTAAAAAGATTTAAAAGAAAATTTTTAAGCTTTTAAGAAGTTTTAAAAAAAAATTTAAAGTTTAAAAAAATTTTAACTCAATTTATTCTAATAATTGCAACTGTAAGTGATAATTTTTTAAGTATATTAAAAAAAAGAACTGAATTGTTTTACAAATATTTTGAAATCATTTTTTTTTAAAATAGTTTCTCTGGAATACATGAAATTGAAAAACTTCCAAACAATTAAAATTTGGGGTTAAAGATTAAAGTAAATAATTGAAATTTGATAAAAACGATAAAAATAATTGAATTTTAATAAACTATTTTAATTGTAATTGAAATTTTGGTAAAAAATCTGAAAAAAATAATTAAAATTTGACAAATTTTTGGTAAAATCATTTCAAAATAATTAAATATTGATAAATTTCTTTTAAATTAATTAAAACGTTAAATCTTTAAAAAGTAATTGAAATTTGATAAAATCTTTGTAAACTAATTGAAATTTAATAAACTCTTTCAATAGTAAATTAAAATTTGGTAAAGTTTTTTTTAAAAACAATTGAAATTTGGTCAAAAATTTAAAAAAATAATTTAAATGCTACAAAATCTTTAAAAAAATAACTAAAATTTAGTAAATCTTTTGAAAATAATTGAAATTTGTTAAAATCTTTTAAACATAATTAGAATTTGGGAAAATATTTTTAAAATAATTGAAAAATTGCAAAATCTTTAATAAATATTTGAAAATTGGTTAAATCTTATCAAAATAATTAAAATTTGATAAACACTTATAAAGGTAATGGAAATTTGTTAAAATTCGCAACAGAAAAATTTTGTTACTTTTATATTTATTTTATAGTTTAAAAATTTATTTCAAATAATTAAAAATTTATTTTAATGTTTATTATTTAAAAGTTTAAAATTTTTAATTTCAACTGAAATGAACTTTTTTTAATCAAATTTTGCTGAAAAATTCTACGCGAATTCAAATATTTAAGGAGAAATCTGACATACAGTGAAATCAAGAGTTAGTCCAATATCATAATTTTGTAATTTAAAAGAGAAAAACAAATTCAATTTTAAATTCGTCTCGGTGGAAAGGTGAAAAATTTAATATTCAATATTTAAAACAATTAAAAGTTGAATTTGAATAAAAATTACAATTTTCTATCAATAAAGAAATTAGTTGAATTTTAATACGAAAAAAAAAGTTTTTGAAATGATTAAAGTAATAATCACATTAGCCGCGGGGAGTAAAGCACTGTTTAAGGGAATAGAATGGGGTGTTCGATTCCCGCCTCTGACGTTTTTTAACAATTTTCTTTAGACCGATTTTTCACAATGGTTTACAGTTTATGTTATTAATTTACATTCATTTTACGATTTTAACAATAAAAAACACGATAAATGTGTTATTAATTATTGTAATATTATTAAAAGCAGTTAAAATAAGGCTATGACCGTATTTTTTTAAATAAATAAATAAACAACTAATAATAATAATAATAATAGTTCAAATATTTTTAAAAAAATATTAATAAAATTCCATGTGAAAGAATTCAATTTTCAAAATTTTTACTAATATTTTTTATACAATAGCAAAAACAATAATTAAAATATGGTAAAAATAAACTATAAATAATAATAATAATTATTATTATGATAATAACAACAACAATAATAATAATAATAATAATAATAATAATAATAATAATAATAATAATAATAATAATATTAAAAATTGAAGAATACACGAAATATTCAAGAAAACCGAATTCGTTAAAAAATAGAACAGAAATAAAACTGCCAACTGCAAAAATTTTCCTCCCTCTATATACAATGAATAGATTTCTAATAATCTACGAGCGTGAAAGAATGGAAAAAAAAATTTTCTCTGCTCAATAAAGCAATTCAGTAATAAAGTTCTGATTTTTTTTTCCTTTTTGGGTGAAAATTATTCGGTTTTGTATAATATACACTATATATATGATTGTGGAGCGCATCTGTGTCCACTGAAGGCATACAGATGTCCGAGAGTCATAAAAAACGAGAAACGTCATAAAAAATCTTAGGGCTGGTCAGTCAGAAGTCATTTTGTGACATTTTTAGGACCTGTCCCATTATTATTATTATTATAGTATTGTTATTGTTATTATTATTATCACCTCCAACATCGTAAATATAAGAAACGAAAAATTCCTCACTATACACTGATTCCTGAAAATTTCCATCATAAACTAGCTGCAGCAGCTTTAGAGATTTTTTTTTACTCCTACATTTAAAATGTTATTTTTATTATTATTACTATTATTATTATTATCATTATTATTATTATTATTATTATTATTATTGTTGTCATTATTGTTATTATTGCTGTTATTATTATTATTAACCAGCGGTTGTAACTACCAATCATTAAAACTACCATTAATCATATCTACTATTAAACCAAAGTATAATTTTTTGTTGTTTTAATGTTTTGTTATTTTTAATTTTTTATTAAACAAAAACCGAAATTTTTTAAACGTATTTTTCAAATTTTAATTGTATTTAAAAAATTGTATACATTTGCATAAAATGATTGTTCAACGCATCCATATATATATATAAACACCATAAAGAATAATTAGAAAACTACAATTAATTTCAATTCCATCATTATGGTTTACAAAAAGCAATGTTTTTAATTTCTCATATTGAGCGCCACTGTCATTAAATTTAATACTACTGTATATTTAATGACCGCATGATTTATTGTAATTACTGTTGTTTAGATTTTTCATTACTTGTCATTACCATTGTTGGAATACACCATTATTTTGGAATTATTATTGTTTTCAATAACTATTATTTAGAACCGTCGTATTATTTATGTTGAATCTTTATATATAATTACTAGCCACGACTATGCGGTAATTAGAAAAATAACAGTTATACAAACAGTTCATGTTACAACAAAAAATTGTATTTAATAATTGTATAGCTAAATATTGTATTTAAAAAAGTGTTTTTCAAAATTCTATTAAAAAACTACTTTTAAAAATTGTATTGTAAAAAACTGCTTTTTAAAATTGTAATACTTGAAAACTGTTTCTAAAAATTGTATTAAAAAACTACTTTTTAAAATTGTATTAAAAAACTACTTTTTAAAATTGTATTTAAAAACATATTTTTTAAAATTGTATTTAAAAACTGTTTATATAAAGTGTATTTAAGAACTGTTTATAAAATTTTTTTTTTTTAAATTCCCTGACTTTTCCCTGACTATTTTTTTTATCCTTCCCAGACTAACAAATTTTTGAATTATTTAATATTCTACATTCTTGATTAAATGTGATTAAATTGTTTAATAACTTTGTTCGAAGACAATTAAAATTAGAAAAATTTTTAAATTATGGTAGAACAATTTCAAGAATAAGTTTTTAAACAAATTTAAATGAACTTTTTTTAAAAATAAATGAATTTCTTCAAAGAATTTTTGTATAATTTAAAAATACTAATTAATTTTTCGATGAATTTTAATTAAAATTTTTCAACACAATTTTTTTTTCTAAATTGTTAAAAATAATTTTCAACTATTATTTTTTGTACGTATTTGAATTTTAAGAAATATGAAATTCAAGAAACTAAAAATATTACATTTCAAAGAATTTAAAATCTAATTTTCATTAACTTCCATTTTTAAATGTAATATATCTGAAAAGATTTTTCATTAATGTTTTTGATAATTCAATTAGTTTCAATATTTGAAAATAGAATTCTTCAAAATTGAATTTTCAAAAATTGTTACCAAATATACTTGGATCAAATTAATTATTATTAATTAAATTTTACAAAATATTTCATCTATTGAAAAGAATTTTTATTATTTTATTGTAATTTTTATTCAAATATAACTTTTAATCGTATTTGAAATATTCCGAATTAAATTTTTCGCCTCATTACCAAGGCGAATTTAAAATTCAATTTGTTTTTCTCTTTTAAATTACAAAATTATGATATTGGACTAACTTTTGATTTCACTGTATGTCAGATTTCTCCTTAAATATTTGAATTCGCGTAGAATTTTTCAGCAAAATTTGATTAAAAAAAGTTCATTTCAGTTGAAATTAAAAATTTTAAACTTTTAAATAATAAACATTAAAATAAATTTTAAATAATTTGAAATAAATTTTTAAATAAAAAAATAAATATAAAAGTAACAAAATATTTCTGTTTCGAATTTTAACAAATTTCCATTACCTTTATAAGTGTTTATCAAATTTTAATTATTTTGATAAGATTTAACCAATTTTCAAATATTTATTAAAGATTTTGCAATTTTTCAATTATTTTAAAAATATTTTCCCAAATTCTAATTATGTTTAAAAGATTTTAACAAATTTCAATTATTTTCAAAAGATTTACTAAATTTTAGTTATTTTTTTAAAGATTTTGTAGCATTTAAATTATTTTTTAAAATGTTTGACCAAATTTTAATTGTTTTAAAAAAAAAACTTTACCAAATTTCTATTTACTTTTAAAAGAGTTTAAATTTTAACTACTCTTCTTAGTTCAATAAGTCCCCAAAGATAATAAAAAACCTATGTTAACCATTAAAAAGTAGTTAAAATATTTAAGAATGTTGTTGGTACAAGACTTTGTAGTTATTTTTAAAATTTAACTACTTTTGTTAGTTGCTTCAATTCTAATTTTTTAACTATACATAAGAAGTAGTAAAATAATACAAACAGTATTAGATTAAATGAAAAAGTAACTAATTTAACTATATACTTGTCACTCCTACTGCCTAATAGTATATAGTTGAATTTCTCCAAAACAAATTTTGTTCACTGTATAAAGTCCCAATAAAAATGTAGTTAATACAACACACAAATGGCTCTAACATATTTATAATGTACTACAACAATTCCTCATTGTACCTTCCCCCCCAATACAATACTATAGTTAAATTTTTACACTACTCTACAGCATTAGTACCTCCAATATAATGATTAAGAGTCATTCACAGTCATGTGGTGCAAGTACAAAAACGAATCCGACAAATGGGCTTATAATCGAAAAAAAGAAGAAGAAGAAGAATCATCCACAATTTTTTTCCACCTTAACACATTTCATTAATTTATTAGCATTTGCGAACAAACAAACTTTTCACCCAAACAAACATTTTTCTCGTACTACATCTATTGCAAAAGTTTACTGAAAAAAGGAAGAACCTTGAAAAGACCGAAATGTATGAAAAGTATAAAATGTATAAAATGTATAAAATGTATAAAATGTATAAAATGTATAAAGTGTACAAAATGTATACATGTGTACCGCAACAAAAGAAAAACCCACGTGCTAAGATCGCATCGTCTTATTTTCTATTTTCCTTTTCCTCTCTTATTATATTTTCTATCTCCTCGCACGATCAATGGCGCACATATATAATGCCAATATATAGAAGAAAGTTCGTTATACATTTTTTTTCCTCTATTATTACCGACACAGTGGGCGCAATAGTCTCTCTCTCTCTCTCTTTCACATGTATAAATATAAATCGTCGAATAGAAAAAATAGTAATTTTACGAGTAGTTTTACACCTCCGAGGGCATTATTCCCGAAGCTCACATACACACACACACACAAAGTCGTGATCCTCATCTCTTTGGTGTCCGTACTAGCAATGAGGGGGGAGTAAAAAAAAAAAAAAGTGAACGTAAATCTCGAGCAAAAATCGTAAAAGTTGAGTTTTCCCATCAGGTATATATATGTGTGTGTATGTATCGAGATGAACGACAAAACGTCATTTTGACTCGTGGTCCTCTAGCCGCCACCGCAGTTCTACTACTATTACTATACAGCTCGTAAAAAGTGCAAGTCGAAGGGCGTTTTACAAGCGATCTAACTTTATTACAGGTCGCAAGATCGCGCAGCTGCTTTCACAATTGTCGAGGATTACATTTATTTCTCGCGCGCTACAAAAACCAAAAGCATTTTCTGTCATTATATCCAAATGCATGCGCATTTCATGTTCACAATAATCTAAAGCTATGTCATTATCTGTATACAAGTTTTCTTTGCCGATTGTTTAAAAAAATAGAGTAGATAATAATAAATAATAATAATTCTACAAATGGAGACGAATTTCGTAGCAACGTTGCGATTTTTACTGCTACCAATAAAAAGAATAAAAAGAGAACTTGAGGTTTTCCTATATAGATTGCGGCACTATTATGAGTTATGGATCATGATGACTCACTGTGCAGTGTGAAAGTCTCTTTTTCAAAATGATAAATCAATTTTTTGACCGCGAGAAACTGTGTGTCATTTTTTGGAATTTTCGGTCAAATGTATTGAGATGTTTCTTTTTTTACAATTCATATATATATGGGTATCATTAATCAAGGTACGTGCCATTTGACGGAGGTTTGGTATTTTTGGATCGAGCGTGAAATGTTTGGTGTCATTGTTGGTAATGAGGGTGAAGAGTAAATATTTTTTGAATTTAACTATACCATGGTGTTTGTAACAACCAGTGATTATAACAACCACTGCTTGCAACTACCATTATTTTTAATGACTACTGATTGTAACTTTTATTCTCCTTAATATGACCATATACTGCTTGTAACTAAAAATTTTTTTAACAACCATCGCTTGTAACTACCATTGTTTTTAATAACAACCAGTTATTTAAACTACAGCCTCGACTATAGCGATCATAACTCCAAATTATTGAAACTAACAGCGATTTTAAGTACCAATTCAAATGATTAACATTTATTAAAACAACAAATTACTTAGGCTCAAAAATTCATGATATAATGCTTTCAATATTTGCAATTAAGGGTCCGAATTGAAGAACCGACTATAAATTTTCTACACTCCAAAAAAAAACCGAATTTAAAATATCAATTTCTTCAAAACATTTCCAACTTGTATTAGAAATACCAAAATGGGATTAAAATCGCACTTTAATTTTTTACTTACAGAGCAATGATTAAATTATCAAATGAAATTTTATTAGGAAATTTTTTCCAGAAATTCAATTATTAAAATGCAAAAATAATGAACTTATTCGATAATTTTAGAATTCTTTAAAACTTTTTGAAAATGGTGCAAACATTCAATTATTTTTAATTTAATTTTATTTTATTTTATTCAATTATTCTTCTTTTAATAAAATTCTTTTTACAAAAAGTTTAATATTATTGTATAATTCCAAATTAAAAGAAATATTCTTTGTCAAAATTACGATTATCTTTATAAATAATAAATCGTTCCACTAAAATTAAATTATTTTCAAAAGTTTTCCTCCATATTTCAATGACTTTCAATTTCCACTATTTTAATAAATTTTCGAAAAGAATTCAATTATGTAAAAAAAATTTTAGTAAAATTAAAGTCAAACTTTTAATTAGTTTCATAAATAATCATTTTTTTAAAAATTATTTTCATAAATTTACAAATTTGTTTTAGAAAATCATTTTCAGAAATTACAAACTTATTTTTGGAAATCAATAAATAATAAAGCTCATCGCGTAATTTAAATTATTTTTATAGCACGATTTTCACCAAATTCCTCGAAAATTGTAATTATTCTTAAAAATTAGATTAAAATTCGTCGAAAGAATTCAATTATTTAAAAATTTGTTGATAAAATTGTTTATAAGAATTGAAATTTAAAAAAAAACCATAGAATTATTATTCAATTAAGTTATTTACTTTTGTATTTAAATAATTGAATAATTTTGAAAAGGAAAATTTAAATTTTCTCTTACTTTAAACTTTTTTGTTTTGAAAAAGTTTAATTTAATTTTCTTTTTAATAATTTAAAGTTACATGGAATTTTTTTCAACTATATACGGAAATTTTTCCAAATTCTCAGAAATTTTCCTATATTTTCATAATTAAATTTTCCTAAACATTTTTTTTTTATTTTACAAAAAAGTTATTTTTTTTTTGAATAATTTCAAAATTAAAGAAATTCGTAAACAGAATATTTTAATGACTAAAATTTTTTCTTTCAATTTCGAAGAGTTTAAAAACTTTCAATTTCATTTTCAATTAACAAATTGAATTTATATAAAAATACGAAGACTATTATAGTTAATTAATAAATTGTCATGACAGTTTTTTTTGGAAAGTACCAAATTGATTCTAAACTAGATGAAATTAATGGCAAAAATTTGCATCAATTCTTTAATAAATTGATCCTTGTTTTTGGTATCAATTTGTTGCAATTTGATACTTTTAAATTACAAATGATATTTTATTGTAGAATTACCATTCGATTTTATTCAATATACCGAAAGTGTGAATAATTACATACCGTAAAATAAAAAATAATTTTCTTCTAGAAAAAATCAAACAACGATTCGGTAAAAATTTATGAATAGAAATTGTTCGAATTGCAAATAATTAACTTTTGATAAAAATACTCATACAAGCCTTTACTTCAAGAAATAAACTTTCCTATACTGGGACTATTTAAAAATTATAAACTATCACAATCTTGGGTTCATGAATTGCATAATTTATACAAAGTTGACTCATTTCTGCGGTGAGAAAGTTATAGAGTATATTCTTAACGAATATTATACAGTTTTGATTAGAAAACTTAATATAATCTTAATATCACTACATGTACAAATAGAGAGAAACATATATAGAGAGAAAGAGAGACCAGCGTGAAAGTTTTCCAATTTTGACTCGAAATTCGTATAAATATACCTCATATACTCTCATTCGTGTTGAAATAGCCTTTTTATATATACGAAAACAAAATAATATATATATAGATAGATAGTTATGAAAAAAAAGAGTTGACGATGATGATCTATGATGTTTCTAGGTTGACGTGAATTCTTAGAAAAATTTTTTAATACGAAAACATTTTTTGGAAATTAATCATGAGGTAATTATATAAATATACAAACGTGCGGTTCTTGATCTCTTGACTTAATCGCGTATTAAATTATTTTTTTCTAGAGAATAATTTTACATTTTTAAAAGGTATTTTACTATCACTTATTTTCCAATCAAACATATATATATATATATAATTTCTATTTTTTCTTCGGTATTTTAGAACAAAATTTTCATTTCCATATTTTTTTTGGCTTTTCTCAAAAAATTAAAAAAAATAATTCCAGTAAAACATTAAAAGATATTGATAAATAAATAAAATTAAAATAACAAAAAATTGAGAATTAAATATTTTATTGAAAGGATTTTTTAAAACATTATCACGTCACAATTTGTGCAAAGCGGGTGTTTTAAAACTTTGAGGTCATAAAGGTTCAAATGCCCTTAAACATCAAGAAAAATTTTTCAAAATTTTAAAAATAAAATAAAAATATAAAAATTTCCAAAATTAAAAAAAGAAAAAAAGAAAAATGAATAAAAAAGAACAAAAAATGATAAAAAAGAATAAAAAATAAAAAAAATAAAAAAGGAAAAAAATAAAAAAGAAACAAAAAATTAAATAAATAAATAAAATTAAATTAAAAAATGCAATAAAATAACCATCTCAAAATTAAAAATCAACCAAAATATAAATTTTTCCATTACCATTTTATTTTTAAAGACAATTTCAAAAAAATTAAAAATACTTTCAGTAAAATTCAAACAATAAGCAATATTCTGTAGTATTAATTCTGTATTAAAATACAGAAAAAATTATTTATACTGTAAAAAACAAAAAAAAAGATTCTCGAATCTAAGAAAAAAAAACAACTGTAAAATAATTTCCATTCATTTTTTTCCTCCTCTCCACTTATTATATAATTAAATGGTAATAAGATTTCTCAAAAATTGTGAGAAGAGAAAAATTATAGTTTGATTGTTGAAAGAATTACAAATTTCCTGTCAAAGTATATATATAAATTCATATAAATATATTCCAATTTATTACTTTTAATTCAAAAATATTGAAATTTTAAAACTTTTAAACTTTTAAATTCCATTATTATCTATATGTATTTATAGAGAGAGAGGAGAAGAAAAAGAGGAGACATAAAGAGTTAGAACTAAAGTCGGAAGTATATTAAAATTCGGTCCCATTTCCATTTGAAAACCGTTTTTGAAATTAGGGTCATTTTAATTTAATATAGCGTTAAAATTTCAAACATTATTTTTCCTTGCGAGCGATTTAAAAATGTTTACGCTGTCAACTGGAAAATTTCCGTTATATACTCTTCAACATTATAAGTTATATTAAATATTTATTTTCTTTAATTTATTAAAATACTAAATATTTGAATTTTTTTGAAAAATTTTATTAAAATAGGTACTAAATATTTGAATTATTTTGAAAAATTTTATTAAAATATACTAAATATTTGAAAATCATTGGAATTGAGGAAAAGTTTTGAAAAATAATTAAATATTTGCCAAGAATTTAAAAAAAAAATGTTTTTGGAAGTAATTGAATTTTGGAAAAGAATTTTATCAATTTTAAAGAAAATTGAAATTTATTCAGTGTTTAAATATTCATTTATTATAAAAAGTATATTCAAATTTTGATTTTAAAAAAATGTTATAAAAATAAATTTTTTAATTTGTTATCAAATTAATTGAATTCCTCAAACAAATTTATTATTTATATGAAAATAATTGATTTTATAAAAAAAATTTACTATATATGGAAATAATTTAATTAAAATAAGTAATTTAAATTAAAATAATTTAATTTAAATAAAAATTAAAAATTTTTTAAAATAAATAATTTAAATTAAAACATAATTTATTTTAAATAAATTAATTGAATTCCTAAAAAAAATTTATTATTTATATGAAAATAATTGATTTTATAAAAAAATTTGATATATATATGGAAATAATTTAATATTTCTGTATAAGTCTATTGAACTTTTCCTTTTAAAATAATTAAATTCAAATAAGTATTCAAATTGTAATTTAAAAAAAATTATAAATGTAAATTTTTTAAATATTGTTAACTATATTGTTAACAGCTTTTGATCGTTAGGTTCTCGGTGGTAATTTTTTCACAACATTTCTCTCTTTGAATTTTTAATAAATTGAGCTGAAACTTTGTAGAAAAGTCTAAAATACAATAAAGAAGGGCAGTGATTTGCAAAAGTTTCAATAATTTAAAAATAAATTATAATAAATCAATTTTTAAAATCGGTGAAGACGAAAAATTGATTAGAAGTGACCGTGATACAGGTTAAACTTTAAAGTAATTTGTAATAATTAATTTTACAACTATTAAAAATTATATACCACAGCGCTCTTCTACATTATGTTTTAAAGTTATTCACAAAAAATTAGCTTAATTCATTAAATATTTTAAGAGAAAAGTTGATGAAAAAATTACCCTTTAATAATTTCTAACAGTCAGATGATGTTAAGAATTGTTAATTATGGTCAATTATGGTCAACTGTGATCAAACATGGTTAATTCTGGTCAACAATGGCAACTATGGTTAATTATGGTCAACAATGGTAACTATGGTTAATTATGGTCAACTATAATCAATTATGGTTAATTCTCGTTAACCATGGTAACTATAGTCAATTCTGGCTAATTCTGGTTAACAATATGGTAACTATGGTCAATTATGGCTACATTCTGGATAACAATGGTAACTATGGTCAATTATGGCTAAATTCTGGTTAAAAATGGTAACTATGGTCAATTATGGCTAAATTCTGGATTAAAAATGGTAACTATGGTAATTTATGTTCGACAATGGTCAACTATGGTTAATTACGCTCCACAGAAAACAATCTCAAAAATAAACTCAACCGCAGAAAACAATTTTCACTTAATTTTCAATAAAATTTCCAATTGCTACACTTTTGCAAGAAATGGCAAAAAATATGAGCAAAAACATTTGTGTAACCATAGAGGAGAGGCAAATGGGCACGATGGATAATAATAAGAAATAATGTGTAACTTTCTTTTGAGGTCTCTCTTCTCGGACCTTTAAACGTCCTGCTGACTGCAATAATTGGACGTTATATGGTGTAATTGACGTTTACGTTTGCCTAGGTCAACGGTTACTGTATTCATGGGCAGTAGCAGCAGCAAAAGAGCAGCAAACAGAGGCAAAAGCAGCAAAAGAGGATGCACGTAAACGAGAACATCACAGCTCTTCTTCTCATCGTTTTCTTTTCTCTCTTTTAT
This sequence comes from Leptopilina myrica (nomen nudum), assembly GCA_032872475.1. Lineage (NCBI taxonomy): Eukaryota > Metazoa > Arthropoda > Insecta > Hymenoptera > Figitidae > Leptopilina > Leptopilina myrica (nomen nudum). Next base: position 43,029,336 of record CM065462.1, on the reverse strand, counting down.
TTTATACTCTTTTTCTTTTTCTTTTTTTCTTTTCTTCTTCTTCTTCTTCTTCTTATTTCGCCGAGAGTGAACCAACACTCACTATTATCCACAGCTGCTGCTCGCTTGCTCTACTCCATTTGTGTGTGTGTGTATTGCAGGACCTTTTTGCCAAGAGACTCTTTTCTTTTTACTTCTATTGCCCATTTGGGAAAACTGTTAAGCTCTAAAGAGTCGAAAAAAGAGAGAAATGAAAAATTCCCTCTAAAGAGAAACAAAAAAAGGGAGAAAAAAAACTTTAAAATCCCACAAGTTATTTTCTTGCGGTTAAGAGGTTTAACTTTGTAATTTTACTCTCTAATCTTTTGATTTTTGAGTAAACAGAAAAAGAAACTGGAAAATTGATTTATGATTAGGGAATTATTTTTTTTTCGATTTTATATTCGATCTACTTTGGAAATTATAATTTTACTCATCTTTCTGCAGGAATATAGAAACGTGACAATCGTGACAATCTCTACTACAACTGTTCCATAGTGACTTGAATTTTTTTTTTTTGCTTTAATTCTAAAAAAAAAAAAATAAAAATGCAATAAAAATATTTAAAACCTTCTGAAATTTAATAATTTCTAAAAAAGAAACATTTTTAACATTCCAAAATTCAATTACTATTATTATTATTATTATTATTTATAATTTTGAACTACAAACTTCAAATCCATAACAATTATTTTTAATGATCTTCCAAAGTTCTTTGGCGAATTCATTTTTAAATATAAAAATCAAATTTTTTTCAATAAGTATTGAGATTTATTTTTTGCAAACATTTTAAGATAAATTTTTCAAAAATAATAGTTCTGTAATTATGGGATAAAATTTTAAAAAGTTCCAAACAATTGAAATTTGATAAAATTTGATAAAAACAATTAAAATTTAGTGAAATTTCTAAAAAACATTAAAATTTAGTAAAATATCTGAAGAATAATTGAAATTTGGTAAAATATTTTTAAAAATAATTGAAATTTACTAAAATATTTAAAAGATAATTAATATTGGGTAAAATGATTTTATAATAATTGAAATTTGCAAAAATATTTTAAACATAATTAATATTTGTCAATATTTTATAAAAACTATAAAAAATTTTGTTAAATTTGTTTAAAAAATAATTGAAATTTAATATAATATCTAAAAAACAATTTAAAGGTAAAATATTTTTAAAAATAATTGAAATTTGCTAAAATATTTAAAAGATAATTAATATTGGGTAAAATGATTTTAAATTTGTTAAAAAAATAATTGAAATTTAATATAATATCTAAAAAACAATTTAAAGGTAAAATATTTTTAAAAATAATTGAAATTTGCTAAAATATTTTTAAAATAATTAATATTTGTTAGAATTTTATAAAGACAATAAAAAATTTGGTAAAATTTGTAAAAAAAATAATTGAAATTTGGTAAAATTTCTAAAATTTAATTGAAAATTGGTAAATTTTCTAAAATTTAATTGAAATTTGGTAAATTTTCTAAGAAAAAATGGAAATTTGATATAATATATAAAAAACAATTTAAATATCATAAAACATTTTTAAAATAATTAAATTTCGCCAAAACATTTCAAAAATTATTGATGTTTGGTAAAATATTTTTAAAATAATTGAAAATTGGTAAAATTAAAAAAAAATAATTTAAATATTGTAAAATTTTAACAAAAATTAATTTAAAATTAATAAAATATTTTTAAATTAATTGATATGATAAAATATATAAAAATAACAATTGAATTTCTAACAAGAATTTTTCTAGAACTTAAAGAAAACTATAATTTTTATAAAATGTTTAATTAAAAATTTTGTACATGATTGTTAATTCTTCAAAATGTAAAAAATATTCTAAAAATAATTTAATGTTAGAATGTCTACATATATCAATTTTTAGAAATATGTAATTGAAAATATTAAAAGTAAATTTGCTGCATAAGATTAAAAAAATCTAAGATTTACTTTTATCAAACAAATTTTAATTTTCAAAAGCTATGTTTTATTTTTTATTTTTAAATTTACATTAAATTTTGCATAAAAATTCTTGAGAACTAAATAATTATTGAGTAATTAATTTATTAATTAGTGAACGCAAAATTCAAAAATCTTCAAAAGTAGATTTTCAACCTAGTAAAATATTTGAAAAAAAAATATTTCTAATTTAATTTTACAACAGTTCATAAATTATTCAAAATCTTCTCAATTTTATATTTCAAAAATTTAATCAGAAAATACATTCAAAAATAATGTTTAATAAACATTTGTCTGTGATTATTTTCCACACTTAGGAAACTGGAAAAAATTACTAGTTAATTTAAAAATTAAAATCCGTTTCTAGATTCCGATCGTAAATAATTACAAAATTGCGAATATTGACGAATATCTCGAGATTCAATATGGAGACGCTATCTCCACCTGCGAACGCCAAGGTCATCGCTAGATGTCAGTTCAGTCCCTTCTTGGAATTTCTTCTGCCACCTAGTGGTGACCTTCGGCGTTCTCAAGTGGAGAAAATCGACAAACTAACATCTTAGGCAGGGCAACTTAAATAATACACTACAAATAACCAAAAAATCGTTAAGTGTCAACAAAATACAAACTTTTGCTCTCTCTCCCTCTCTCTAGGCTCGATAAAAATTTACTACAATCCCTCTATCCCCATTTGTCGAAATTAAATTCTTCCCCGGTTCAAAGTTCACTTCATAAACTTGCCAAAAATTTTAATTGTACTTTCGCCCGATAACGCAGATGTGAAAAGAAAGTCGAGAGAGAGAGAGAGAGAGAGAGAGAGAGAGAGAGAGAGTGAGAAAACCACGCTAAGTTTGCGGTCAAGCGTGAAACATTTCTGAATGGTCAAACCCCTGTTGTTCCATTTCATCTCGAGGCTCTTTGCTCTTCTCTTCGAAAAAAATGGACAAGGCTATTTGGAGAGGGACAAAAAAAAGAAGATAGAGGGGGTAAAAGAAGGCATTTTGTTTTTTCTCCGGTGAAAATGCGTGGAAACTATTTTTCTAAGGCGTGTGCCATAAATTGAGGCCAATTTCTGACAATTATATGTTTCTCCGACAATTTCCTTTTATATATTTATATATATATATACCGTATACAGAGAATAGTTTATAGAGTACGTATTTATAAAAGGAAGAAGCGAAAAAGTTTCCTTTTTATTGGGAAAAATTTTTCCAAGTAATAAATTTCCACTAATTCGACACTTTTTCGTCTTTTTTTTCCCTGAAAATGATTTAAACAACCTCTAACGGTTGGTATTTATATACACATTTCTTTTTTTTACCCCTGGTAATAATCGGTGGTTTAAATTGTCTCGTTATGTATATATGCGGATAATATATCGTTGTCGCGTGACGAAAATTGTCTTTTATTTGTTTCTTAAATACCATAAACGAACACTATAAGTTTTATAAATAAATCATTGCAGGACAAATGATTTATTTTATTTTACTATTTAAAATATTAAATTAAAAAAATCAAATGGATTAAAAAATTCATGGCAAGTTTAAAAATTTAAATAATAAATGCGGCGAAAAATATAAAATTAAAAAAAAGCTATTCTAAAAATTGTTAAAAACTGATTTTGTTTAATTTAAAAAAAAATTCTTAAATGTTAAATAATTTTATAAATTCTTACAATTAAATATTTTTAAATAATTCAAAAATTTACCTTAATGGTCACTTTTTCCGCATCGCATGTATTTCCAGCCAAAACTTTGTATTCCTAGAAAAAAACGAAAAATTATTTTTTATAAAATTATAAAATATTTTTTAAATCAAAATTTAAATTCTTTTCTTTAGAATATACTTTTTATAACAAATGAATATTTAAACACTGAATAAATTTCACTTTTCTTTAAAATTAATACTTCTGAAAAATTTAATTACTTTCAAAAAATTTAATAAAATAATTCTTCTACAAAATTCAATTGTTTAAAACAATTTTGTTTTAATTTATTCGCAAATATTTAATTATTTTCAAAAATATTCCTTAATTCAATGACTCAAAAATTCAGCTATTTATAATTTTTTTTTAAATTAATTTATATTTATAATTTTTTTAGAAATTAATTTATATTTTAATCATTTTTAATTTTAAGGAAATTTAAGTCAGTTAAAAATCGTGAAAATATCTACAAAGCAAAAGAAAATTAAAAGAAACAAACTCTAAAAACCAAAAAATCCAAAAATAAATTCGGTGTTTAAACTAAACTTTCAGAAATTACTAATAAAAATTTTACTGTTTAACAGTGAATGATACTTTTTTTTTAACGACTAAATAAAAAAAACAGTTGACAAACTTTACACTTACCTAAGAAAACACGTGTTCCATATAAAAAGAATATAAAGTAAAAAAAGTACAACAAACTTTTTATTCTGCTTAAGTAAAAAACAAAAAAATCCAAAGTACTTCCGAAATAAAACAAAAAACTACACTTTTATATTTAACACGTTTTTATCCAAACAAGAATAATTTTTAACTACTATTTTTGTTTTATACTAAAAATTTTAACAGCGCGACGATAAATTCATTAATTTTAGACAAGTCGAAACACGCAGTGACTGCGACTTTAACTGTATAGTATATATGTACATGCGCCACGATGAGTTTCAGAATATCCAATGATCTGACCTGACGACTTAAGGGTATACACATACATATGTATACAATGCCTGTACAAACAACCCTTGTTTGTATCTTCATGTAAACAGAGCGCTCGGAAAGTAGAGACAATAATAATATGCACGAATGAGATGCGAATAAATATTTCCCAAAAAAATCCCTCAGGGTTATTTTTAAATATTTCAGTATATATATATTGAAAATCTATATTTAAATATTTTTACTTTCTCTTCTTTTAATGGAAAAAAGGCATTTGACCTTTTCTCACGAAAAAGCGCCACAATATTTAAACTACTAGTAGTATAAAAAAGAAAAATTATACAAAAGCCTAAAAAACGATTCACCTAGCAAAAAATTTTTTTTATTTCAAATTTTGAGCTTGGTATTTTTTATTTTCAAAATCTGATAATGGATTCGTAACCAGCGACCCCAAAAACCCCCGAGTGGTATACATTCGGTCCAATTTCATTGACTTTTATAGTAATAAATAACTTTTTTCTATTAAAGTATAATAAAAATATTTGGCCGTGGGGATTAAGACATACGTTTTAGAATGATGGTCCAGTGTTCAAATCCCATCACTTCGTAATTTTTTTCAAAACAATTTTAGCACATTTTTGACGATATTCGAATTTAGAGAGTATAAAAATAACACAAACAACGAAAATAAATAAATAAAAAAAAAAAATTTTTAAGCAAAAAAAATTGTAAAAACAATAGTTTTCTAATTAAAAAATACCTTTTGTATAGAATCTTCGCTTCTGCTCCCAAAAACCTCCTCCACAATAGACATATATATATATATTCAAGTCATGTACACTCGAAACTATATTTGCCTTACCAACTAACTATTCACGAAAGCCTTTCACACACAAAATTTATACACAAACATACACACGTGCCTCGAAAAAATTCAACTTTTAACGTGACAAATCACAAGAGTTATTAATGCTATATATAATATTGAATATATAGGAAAAATTTTGCACACAAGTCAAATAATAAGAATCAGTAAAATGAAATAAAGTGTTAGAGATAAATAGATAAATCAGTTCGATGACAGATTGATTGATTGATAGGAAAAAAAAAGAAAGGGGGCAAGAGAGGGGAGAGAGAGTGAGAGAAAGAAACTATACAGGGAGAAAAAGGAAAGAGTATACGAGAAATAAAGAGTGAAAGTATCAAAGAAAGAGAAAAATATTAAATAGGGGAGGGATTCGAAAGTGGGTGGAGCGAAGGGTCAGGGGCCAAGTCTAGCACGTGTGGATCGTAAAAGAGCTTCCGTTTTTATTATTATATGAAATATTTTCATTTTACTTCAATTAGAATTATTATAACAAAAAAAAAATCTTTGCACACTTTTAATTGTCATAAATTACAATTAGTGACGAAAAACGTGTTTTATTGGTGATAACTAAAATTTTTTATCTGAGAATTGGGATATTTTTTCTATTGTAGTATTTTAAAATCATTATTATTTTCTTTTTATATTAATAATAATAATAATAATAATAAAAATAATATGAAGAAGAATATAATAATACCTAATAATAATAATAATTATTATTATTATTATTCGCCCTATTATTATTTTTAAAAAATATTTTTAATATTATTATTATTATTATTATTATTCGAATTTTTGTTATTATTACTATTATTTAAATATATTATCTTCATAATTTACATTATTATAGTTCTCCATATGACTAAACAACCATCTAAATTTAAAAAAGTGCAAAATTCGTGTTGAAAAAAAAATTACCATTAGAAGCAAGTAACGGGATTCGAACACCGAACCCTCATTCCAAAACATATGCCTTAGTCCTCGCGACCAAATATTTTTTTTATACGTTTTTCAAAGAAACACATTAATTATAACAAAAAGTCAATGGATTTCGATAAAAATTACAACTCAGGGGTTTTCGAGGTTGCTGATTACGAATCCACTGTCAGATTTTTCAAAAACAAAATATCTGATCAAATATGGCGGATCAGGAAATAAAAATTTCGTTTTATTTTGTCATTTTGACCTAATTTCAAATGCAAAATTGTTGCTCTGGGGTTTTTGGGGTCGCAAATTACGAATCGAATTGCCAATTTTCAAAATTCAAAATGGCAGAACCAAAATTGCAAAAATTGTCCCATTTTAGGGGAAAATTGCCACTCGGGGGGTTTTCGCGGTCGCTGATCACGAATATAGGGTCAGTTTTTTAAAAAACAAAATGGCGGATCAAAATAGTCCAATTTCAGGGAGAAATTGCCACTCGCGGAGGTCTTGGTGGTCGCTCTTCACGAATTTAGTATCTTATTTTCAAAATAAAAAATGGTGGACGAGAAATACAAAAATTGATTAAATTTACAGAAAAAAAATTATAAATAGAATAATTTTTGCTGCAATTAAATTACTATAAATAAAATAAAACAAAATAGAATAAAATCGTATATAAACACATGAGTACGTAGATCACGTTTGGGCTTAGATTAAGTGGTTTAAATTGTATTTAAGTGGTTCAAGTAAAGTTTAGATTAAAATTAGAAAAAACTATAAACGTTACGGGCTGTACTATAAAATTATTAATAGATTTCTTTCGCTTTTCTTTAAACCATCCAATACTCGCGCGCTATATAATACTAAAATCATCCTCTTTTACGCTACTATATGTATATACACGCACAAATACACAACAATAAAAAAATATTTAATCACTTAATAAACATTTCGTCTTTTGGCAAAAAGTTGATATTTAAACGATTAAAACATTCAAAAGATTGACTTTTTGGACAGAGACCAACATTTTAAATCGGCAATAAATTTTCCCCGCGACGATCACTTTTCCCTTGAGATTTCCAACAAATTTGAATATCAACTTTTGAATAATGATCAAATGGAAAATAAATTTTATCTCTCACGCCTGGTTCATGACAGGAAGTTTACTCACGCGGATCTGTTATTATTATTATTTTTAATTTATCACAGGAAAAAAAAAATTGAAAATGAATATTTATTATTTTATATGTACATATATATACCTTTAGTTTTGACATTTCTTCAATAATTTAATTAAAAATTCTAATTAAATTTAATTGCCTTTTTTTAACTCATAAATTTCAATATGTATGTAAATTTAATTAATTTTTTTGTGAATAGAATTTTTTTTTCCTCTAAAACATTGTTAGGCATTTTTTATTTTAATTATTGAAAAAAATACCTAAAAAATTTTTTTTCACATTTCTTTTAAAATTTTTGGAACAAATAAGAAAAATTGATTTTATTCGACCTCAATTTTTTTTCCAATATATATTCTTCACATTTTGTGATATATAGTCATTTGTTATTTTTGGTTCGAAGATATTCTGAAAATTTTCTGGAGATTCATGAATAAGTGAGTGTCATATAATTTTAAAATAAAGACGAAAGAATTTTGAGTTGAATGGCATATGAGCGTGAAGTATTTTTTTTAAGTTTTCTAGGATTTATATAGTAATAATTGCTACAAAAATATAATCGTCAAATAATAAAAATAATAATGATAAAATATTAATAATAATAATTAATAATAATAATAATAATAATAATTAATAATCATAATAATAATTAATCATAATAATAAATGACGCTAAAAACAAATATAATATGAAATTAAATAATAATAAAAAATAAAAAAGATAACAATAAATTATTAAGATATTGAGCAATAATAATAATTCGAGAATGTTTGCGATTTTTTTTAATATCAAAGTGATATTTTTGGCAACGAAAATAATCTTGAATCATTCAATTAAATTGTAAACAATGCATAAACTGCTTCGAGTTGACTTTATGCAATATTAGCATCAATAATATTATCACTGCGCTGTTTATATTATTATTAATTATTATTAAAACATTCATGTTTTGAGTGAAAACATTGCTTTCAGAATTACAAATTTTAAAATAGCTTTCAGTATATATTAAAAATCAAAAATATATATTTTATACTTTAATTCAAGGTTCACAAACATTTCAGTAAAAAACTATAAGTAAATTTTTAGTTTTTATTCTTATCATTATTATTTTTGAAAAAGAAAAAATTATTAAGAAGCAAATATCAAAGTTGAAATCAAAAACAAAAAAACAATAAAATAGTTTTAAAAAATCCAAAAAAGAAAATGTTTTCAAAAATTACTTTAGAAAAAAACTAAAATTGTAAATTTTACAAATGTTCACAGTAAGTCACGGAATTGCCCGAAAAATGCAAAGAAATAAATAAAAAGATTAAAAAAACATTTCAAATTGCGACTGAATAAAACAGATCTAAACAAACTATAATTTTGTAGATTTCAGGAAGTAAATGTCTGCTTTCAAAATTTACCATAAATTGCTGATTTTACAAATTTTTAAAGTTCACGAAATTGGCCGAAAATTGCAAATAAATAAAATAGTATGAGAAAAAATTTTGAAATACAAACTTAAATTGCATATTTCATTATGATTTTCAGAAACACAGAATTTTTCTTAAATTGGTATGATTTTACGAATTTTCAAAATCACGGAATTGCCCTAAAATTGCATATAAAATAATTAGAGAATAAAATCCAACAAATTCTGAAATACAGACGGGTACTTAAATTGCACATTTTATTAATTTTCAGAAACACGCAGAATTGTTTTTAAATTGGTATAATTTTCCGAATTTTCAAAATCACGGAATTGCCCTAAAATTGCATATTCAAGTATTAAGAGAAAAAAAATCAAATATAATTTTGAAATAAAAACAGGTACTTTTTATTGTACATTATTGTACATTTTATTATAATATTAAAAACACGGAATTGCCCGTTAATTGTTGATTTTGTTAATTTTAAAAATCGCGGCATTTTCCGAAAATTGTAATTAAAATGCTTAGAAGAAAAATTCCAAAAATTCTGAAATAATAGCGCAAACTAAAATTGCCGATTTTATTAATGTTGAAATATCACGAAATTGCCCGTAAATTACAGATCTAATATAATAAAGTTAAAATAATTCAAAAAAATTTTGAAAAAACGAGTACCTTATGAATTTGTTTAATTTCTAAAATCACGGATTCGCCCCTAAATTGCAGCTTTTATTGATTTTAATCACGGAATTGCCCGTAAATTACTACTTGTATGTAATATTGTTTTAAAAAAATTCCAAAAATTTGGAAATAAAAACGCGTATACATTGCTGATTTGATTCACTTTTCAAATCACGAAATTGCCCCCAAAATTGCCGATTTTAATAATTTTAATCACGGAATTGCCCGTAAATTAAAAATCTAATATAATAGAGTTAAAAAGAATTCTAAAAAATTTTGAAATAAAAACGCATACATTGCTAATTCGATTATTTTCCAAAATCAAGGAATTGCCCCTATATTTCGGATTTTTATCAATTTTAATCACGGATTTGCCCGTAAATTACACATAAATATATAAAATAGTAAAAACAACTCAAAACCTTTCAAAATAAACAAAACCAATCCAAACCTACTAAAAATGACTAATTTTACAAAAATTTCCAAAAACACCAACCAAACCTCAAATTGCAAATTAAACAAAATAGTAAAAAAAACAATTCCCAATTACAAAAAACCAGTTCAAAAACCACTCTCTAAATCTGAATTAGTAGAATTCTACTAAGAATTAGTAAAATTTTACTAAGAATTAGTAGTTTTCATGAACGACTTTTCACCTTTTTAATTAGTAGAATATTACTAATTTTTAGTAAAATTCTACTAATGTTTTAGTAGAATTCTACTAATTGAAAGTCACTTTTTTACTAAATAAATTAGTGAAACTGTTTTATCAACTATTAATAAAACAGTTCTACTAATTGTTAGTAGAATTCTACTAATCAACTAGTAACGCTCTACTAAAAATTAGTAAAATTTTACTAATTGTTAGTAGAATTATTACTAAATCATTTAGTCGCCGACTTTTCACCATTTCATTAGTAACTTTCTACTATAATTCAGATTTAGACAGCATAATACCAAAGTACCGAAAAATACTAAAAATAAAAAATAAAAAAAATGTTTTGCTGAAAATAAAAAAAAAATTCCATCTTCCTCTACGCAAAAAAAAAAAAAAATAAAAATAAACACAGAAAGAACCGCGCTTTTAGAAACCACGTGCGTAGTAGAGAGAGCGAGGAATCTAAAATAGTAAACACAATTGCGTGAACATCAGTGACAACAAGGAATTGCGAACGGTGCTAGAAAGAAATAGAAAATGGTACATACTATCTATATATATATGTGTGTGTATATACACAGAGAGTGGTGAATGCTGGGTACATATCTGTTTTACTAGGGAACTAGGGGGGATGACGCTCCCCCCCAGCCGTAATAGCGGCAAAGGGGGGGAGGAGGGGGACAACGCGTAAAGCAGTACGAGAAGGGTGGTTAAAAAAAAAAGGGTCGACATAGAGAGCGAAGGGTGAGGGGAGCGCTAAAGGGAATATTCCCCCCCTTCCCTCTTCTCTATTCCCCATCCCTAGAGGGGGGAAACTCTCGCCACTAGGGCACCGAGTAGGGCACGGATAGGGTACACAACCAGGGCACTGTGAGAGCTTTCAAGGACGATTCTCACATCTATATGGCTTTTTTTTTTTTTTTCTTCTTCTTTTTTTCGCTCTTCTCCCCTATATAGGTTTGTGTGAGTAGGGGAAGAGAGCGGAGGGGTAAAGGCGAGAGAGCTAGGGGAAGAGCGGAGGGGAACAAGAGTTGGTTAGCGTGTGCCGATTGGTTGACGCGCGTGGTTGTTTGTGTGCTTGCGAACCGCACAAACCTGGGGTTGTTGATGAGAGTGTAAATGCTAGTGTGTGTGTGTGTGAGTTAGTGGAGAGTTGTACTCTAGAAAAAAAAAGTGGTGGGGGGTGTGTGTTAGAGCGCGCACAGCTGATGCAGCGCGACCACAGTTTTCAAACTCGGTTGGTGTGTGCGTATACACTGCAATCGTCTTCCCGTGAGCGAATCAGTAGCACACGAGCGCTCGTTCAGCGAGCATCGTAATCGAGGCTCGAGTGGAAATGTCACCTCGTGAACGTCGTCTCATCGTGAGAGTCTCATCATTATAAAAAATAATTTTTTTTTTTGTCAAAAGAAAAAAAAAGAGGACAAGAATTTAAAAAAAAAATTTTTGCAATTCGTATTTTCGAAAAGGAAATCTATTTTCCTCTAAAGTAAAAAAAAAAGTGTGTTCGCTATTAATAGTGTGCAAAAAAGAGTATCGCGAAAAAAAATAATTTTTTTTTTCTGCAAAAAATACTTTTCGTGTTGTTCTCTTTTTTTGAAAAAAAGAGAAAAAGCGCGAATTGGTTTTTTTTCTCCCTTAAGTGTGGTGTTATTTTTTTTTTTTGGAGCTCTGATTTTTTGCCAAAAAAAAGTGCAGTGTCTCGAGGGGGAGAAAATTTGTTACGTTTCTTCCAATCGGTGATTAAAAAAAAAAAAAAGATTTGTTTAAAAATGGTGCCGCAACAACAAGACAGCCCTTCGAGTTCGGGGATGCCGTTATTCGGATCGCTACTGGTGGATAAAAATTCATCCACACCTTATTCGGATGCAACGCAGGTAAAGAGATATTTCTCACTTGTTGGCAAAAGTAAAAGAGATTTATCTTTTTTTGAGAGAGAAAAATCAAAAAAAAATTCCCCCCCAGTAATTAAAAAATGTGTCTTTTTGAGAAATTGTCATCGATATAGAGAGGAAAATGCGGTTGGAAAAAAACACGTGCGGCGACAATAGAACTACTTTGACAAGTCTCGTCTTGTCAATGAACTATCGAACCTGTTGATTTTTCCCCAACTATTTTCGTTGCGCTTTTCCCGCCTTTTTCCGAATTTTCCATTATTTTTCCATTTTTCTCATTCTTTTCGAGAATTCTCTACAATTTTTCCGAATTTCTCCAAAATAAACTTCGGTTAATTTTTCGATTCGAATATCAATTCAATTTCAATTCTGTTTCACTTTTAATTCTTTTTCACTTCAATTTCGATTTAGAAATCAATTTGAACATTAATTCGAATTTAAGTTTCAATTCAAATTTCAATTTGAATTCTAATTCAAACTTCAATTCCAACTCGAATTCAAATTCAATTCCAAATTTTCCGAAAATGATTCATTTCCATTAGAAAATTTCGAAGCAATCGATAATTTGAATTTAAATTAGTAAAAAATATGAAGAAAAACAAGAATAAAAAATAGGAAAGTGAAAATTTAGTGATTTACAAAAAAAAATTAAACTAAAAAAGGGGAAAATTTTCGAAAAACTCCAAAATCCGTGACGTGAAAATAAAAAAAGAAAAAAAATGTGACAAATTGAAAAAATAGTTGAAAAATTATTATTTTACGACTAAAAAAATATTTACAACTAAAAAATACTTTTTCACAAGCAAAAAAAATTTTAACTAAAAAATACTTTCTTGCGATTAAAAAAAAATTTAAACAACTAAAAAAAACTTTTTAACGATTAAAAAAAATTTGAACAACTAAAAAACACTTTTTCGCGACTGAAAAATTTTTAAAACTAAAAAATTCCTTTTTTGAAATCAAATTAAAATTTCTAAGTGTTAAAAAATTGAAACTTAACCTAAAAATAATAAAAAAACACGAAGTCGAATTAAAAATACAAAAAAAAAAAATTTAAATCGTGAACTTAAAAACAAAACTAAAATTCGTTTAAAATTAGGAAAATTTAACCAAAAAAATAGAAACTTTAAATACTTTCTTAACACTTTAAAAACGATTCAAATAAAAAATAGTTTTCTTTCAAACTCAAATTTAAAAAATTTTCATTTCTTTAAAAAAAAAATTGAATTTTACCAAAAAAATGTTAAAATATCAAAAGTTCAATGACTCCGCCGATGATAAAGATTCAAATATTGTAAAAGTGAAAAAGCGTTAACACGTACGATAAAGTTAATTCATTTTTAATGGTACTTTTGAACAATTTTTCACACCTCTAAATGATTTTCTGGCTAAAAACATCAAAATTCTATTTTTAGTATTAAATACGATTATTATTAAAAAAAAAAATTTATCATTTAAAAAGTGTCACGCATGGCAAATAAATGTTTAAAAAAGAAACTAAGTAGATTGCCTCAATAAAAATTATTGACGATAACAGAATTTTTCACATTCGCGGTTTTCAGCGATAAAGTAAATTTAAAGAAAAAAATATACATTATATTACAATTTTTTCCCAATAATTTGTCTCTTTAAAACTTATAAAAAAAATTTTATTCCAACGTTCGTAAATTTTAATTTTAAATTACAAATGTTTTTTTAAATTTACTTGATTTACTCCCAAAATGTTTTCGAAACTTTCAGAATTATTTCCAAGTACATACTTTTAAATATTTTAAATTTTACTTTCGGAACTTTTTGCAATTAGTTTAAAATTTGCAAGTGTTTTTTAAATTAATTTCTCACTTTTTAAAAACTTCCTAAATTTTTCAAGTGTTTTTTAAATTAATTTCTCACTTTATAAAAAATTTATTTTTTCCCCCTATTTTACGGAAAAAAATACTGGAATTTTCAAACATTGTTAGTTTCTTTCCAAAATAAAATTTTACTGTTTAATAAAATTTAAATAACATAATTCAAAAATTAACATATAATATGTAATAAAAAAAAAGAGCAGAAGATAAGAAAATAAAGGTGAAAAATTTTATTGGGAAAAATACGAGAGGAGGAAAAAAAGAAAAGAAAAGTGTTTGATATTAATGTTTTTTCAACGAATTAGAAACAGTGAAATATTTTTTAAACATCCTGGAATGGTGTTAATTCGATTTGACATTCAAATGATCATAAACCGCGAGAGCATAAACAATTTTTAGTATTCTTCTCACATCGATTACGCATTTTTATTTATTTTCTTTTCAATGTTTGCCTTTAGTCTCTCTTCTTTTTTTTTTCTTTGAAAAAATTTGTAACTTCATTTTTTTTCTAAACCAGTGAAAACCAACAAGACTGAAATTTTTCGTAATTAAGAAACTAATAAAATAAAATTATTGAAAAATCAACAAAAATAAATTGAATAAGAATAAATTAACAAGGAATAAATAAATAAATTACGGAAAAATAAACAAAAACGGAAAAAATAAATAAACAAAATAAATAAACAAGAAGAATATACTAAAGAAGTAAATAAACAAGAAAAATATACTAAAGAAATAAATATACGAGAAAAATTAACTAAAAAAATAAATAAACGAGAAAAATAAACATTTTTTTTCTAAAAAACATTGAGAATAAAAATGAGACTTTCGTCCAGACGGGTTTCAAAAGGGCAACGAACAAATAATCCCTCGATAATTGTATCAAATCGTTAGAGTGAACTAATCATTTCTTCCAACGTTGTATTTAATTAAAACAATTTGTTTTAAATTTTTTTTCTCTCATTCTCTCTCTTTCTCTTTCTCATTCTCTTAAATCGACTCTAATCGCATTACAACTTCCGCGACAAGTTCAATAATCAGTTTAAAAATAAAATTCCACAAAACTCGTGCGAGAACAGAAAGAAAAATTCGACTTTTATCGCGAAAAACAATGGGAAAATATTTTCAAGTGTAAATAAAGTGTGAAAAGTGCAAAAAAGTGATAAAAAATTTAAATTAAAAAAAAACAGAATTTTAACAAAAAGTTTACAAAAAAATTTAATCTTGGAAGAATAATTTTTAAAAGTACGAATAAATTTGAGTAGGAAAATAAATTTTTTAAATTTAAACAAATTTTAGGCGAAAAAATTAAGTTTTAAAGGTAAATAAAGAAATAAAGTGAGTTATTTTTAGAAGTAAAAAAAACATTTTAAGTAAATAACTTTTAAAGGCAAATAAATATAAAGTGAGTTTTTTTAAAAGTAAACAAACTTTCCAGTAAACAATTTTTAAAGGCAAATAAAATTAAACTAAATAAATTTCGAGAGGTAAATAAAATTAAACTAAATAATTTCCACAAAGCCAAATAAATTCAAACTAAATTTTTACAGCTGAATAAATTTCCAACTAAATAAATTTTAACTTAGAAATAATTTTCAATAGTTAATAATTTTTAACTAAATAAATTTTAACTTAGAAATAATTCTCAAAAATGAATAATTTTCAACTAAATAAATTTTAACTGAAAAATAATTTCCACCTAAATAAATTCTAACACAGAAATAATTTTCAAAAATGAATAATTTTCAAACTAAATAAATTCTAAATCCAAATAATTCTCGAAATTGAGTAAAATTACCAACAAAATAGTTTTCAGTAAATAAATTTTAACTACAAACCAACTTTAAAATATTTTCACTTTCAAAAATTTTCCAAACCCCAAATATACATAAAATTGAAATACCAACTTTTCTAAAAATCACCAAAAATCAAAAAGAGTCGAATAAAAAACTGGACAAAAATAATTTAAAATACAAAAATTAAAATATTGTTTAAAAATCAAGAGAAAAATCAAATAAACCGAAATAAAATCGAAAAGAAAAATATTAAAAGCACGTGTGAGGAAAATGACCCATTTTTCCCGGCAAAACTTGCATTCGCATTGACCTCGAAAAATTATTGGATTATTTATTCATCGATAAAAGCCCACGAGTTTCAAATATTTACGCTCCGACAAAATATATAATTATAGAATCAATTCAAAAATACAGATCTCTGTGTAAATAAAAATGATGAGAATTATTTTTGAAAAATCAAAAACGCAAAAGAAGAAGATAGTGCGCACAAATAATTTCTCTGATTCTTAGGAGGGAAAAAAAACCCCATTTTTTTCAAATTCCCTGTAAAATTATTATCGACTCCGCAGTAAAGTTTACACTTCGTAGAATTTACTCTTTCGGTGTGTGTATGACCTTCTAGATTCTATCGACATCCAAGGAAAGTATCTGGTTACGACTGTAATCACTAAGGGCATCAAACTGAACCTTTCCTTTCCTCTCTTACTTTTTTTTTCATTACTAAATTTTTTTTATTCCAATCTTTTTAACTTTTTAACCTCATAACTGTATCACACTCTTCGAGTTCTAATTTTTCTCTCTCTCTCTATCATTTTTTTTCTTGGTCTCCCCTTTTCTCTCTTTCTCTCTTTTTCACCTATTTCTCTCTTTTTTTCTTTTTTTCCTTTTCTCTTTTTTCCTTTTTTTCTCCTCTCTCTCTCTCACTGAACCTACAATTTAAAAATCTAGAGGCAAGAATTTAAAAAGGTTTCTCTTCGAAAAGGACTCAATTTTCTTGGGGTAAAAAGGGGGACAGGAGGGGGCAGAAAAAACCATTAGTTACCGAAAAAATAGTTCAATATCAGATAATAATTTATAAAAATGTTTAAATGCTATTAGAAGATTATTAGAATGTAGAGGGAAAATTTTTTTTTATAATTTGACGAAAATTAGAATTTCGGTAAATTAGAAACTAAAAACGAATATCTAAAGAAAAAGGTTAATTGTATTTCGAATGTAAAAATTACAAAAAATGATTTTTAATTCCCTAATTAGAAGCCTTTAAGATTTTTTTAAAATTAAAATTTCAAATTACCTATAACAGAAAAAACAAAATCCGAATCAAATTTAATTAAATTGAACATAATTCAGTAAAATTTAAAAAAAAAAAAATAAGATTTAATAAAATTAAATAAAATTTTAAAAAATTCAATATAATTCAATAAAATTAAATAAAATTTAATAAAAGTTAATAAAATTTAAAGAAACTAAAATCGGCAATTACTAAAACTAAAACTGAACTAAAAGAAAAATAATTAAACTCAGAAAAAATTATAAACTTACAAAATAACGAACAAAAAAATTTCCCCCAAAAAATATTGTGGGTCAAAAAATAATTTACAATACTTTCTTTTCTTCGCAGCTTAAATGTTTTTCCAAAATAAAATTTTTAATTTACGACGACAGAATTATAATATAATAATTGCGGTTATTTTTGACCATAAAAAAAATTGGGAGTTGAGAAAAATTTTTTACTCCTTTTTATTACTTCTCGAAAGGATATTAAAATGCTCCTCGACTCATTAAAATTCAAAAGATAAAAAAAAGCTCCAAAAAACTATAGTTCAAAATTTATTTTACTTCAATTTTCCTATTGATTACTATTATCAAATTTCTATTGAACCAAATTTTATGCAAAAAAAAAAGTTGTAATTTTTTTTAAAGTTACACAATTATATTTACCGGGATTTTGGAAAGAAAATAAAAAGAAGTTTCACCTCGTGCCGAAAATTTCCCAAGGGGACGTGTCATCCAGCAATTTTTTTTTTTTTTTTTTTTCAAGAGGCTTTCAAGATCAATTCTTTCGTGTCTTTGACCACAATTCAACTTTTCTATCTCTCTATACACATATGAATATATATATATATATATATAAAAGGTCATGCTCCTTTTCGTACTCGATCAAGCAAACTCGCTTTTATACTTACTCCCATTTCTATTTTATATATTGTCCCCTCCTCAATGTTACCTTATATCTATATGACAGGTCAATTTTACCCCTCGACCAAAAAATAATAATAATAATAAAACGACAAAAAAATATAAATTCTCCATCAGGACCAAAAAATTGTTCTGTATTTTTAAAAACCGACTTTTCCTCGTCATATTATATTATGATTCATTGTGGTTTCTTTTTTGAAATGATTTTCTGAATCAAGAGGCGTGTCACTCAAATGAAAGTCTTATTTTCCTTTTCAAAAAAAAAAAAAAAAAAAAATGTGGAAAATTGATTCCTTTTCGGTGGATTTTCCTTAAGAAAAAAAAATATATAACTTCATTCGAAAGGACTCGTTCAGTTTATTTAAAACTAATTTTTATTTTCTATTTTTAACCTAATTGCCCGTTAGCATAATTTTTAAAAATCTAATTTACCTAATTAATTCTCAATTCGACTAAAAAGAAGAAAAAAATCCCCCTTCCCGATAAAATCACACCTGATATTATATTTTTCGACTTTATTTTCAATTTAAAGTGGAACGAAATCAGAGATGGGAAACAAGGGCGGGGTATAAAATATTGAGTGGTGTGAGGCATTTTTTTTCACTCCATAATTATTTGGAGCCGAAAAAATCATTTTTTTCATCCTACTCTCGACACTTTTTTTTAAAAGTCACAAAACCCCGAAAAAGAAAAGGATCCCGAGCCAATTATCCTTTTTGGACTTTAATGGCCCCTGCGCCTCATCCTAATATAATTCTAGACCTTTGCCTTTTCTCTCTCTCTCTTACTCATTCACTCTTTCCATTCTCGCAGGTAGTTTAATTTTTGTATTTATTTTTAATTTTTTCCCCTTCTTTAAAAAAAAAAAAACCTGTATATAGCTCGAGGGAAACCGCTTTCCCCTTTTCTGATTCATCTTTTTTGAAACTAGTTCAAGCGCCGTTGACGATATTTAAAAAAAGGAATTTTTAAAAAAATTGTATTTAATTTTCCAAAAATGTTTTTTGTTTTAAATTGTTCACTCGAGAGGAAGAGTTTAAAAAAATGTTTGTTCGATTTTATGGAAGTTTGGCAAAATTATTCGAGTCCAAAGTCTCGAGGTGGGGCTCTTTTTCGCTTATAGCCTATTTTTCCAATTCTTTCAACTCCTATTCGGATGAAAACAATTTTTTCTAAATAGTTCACTCGAGAGGTAGAGTGTAAAAAAAAGTTTCGATCATTGTTACGAAAACTTGGCAAAATTATTCGAGTCCAAAGTCTCGAGGTGGGTCACTTTTTCACTTATAACCTATTTTTCCGATTGTTTAGAATTTTAGATCATCACTAGAACTATAATATTGTAGACCTAAGACAAAGTGATGAATTTAATAATTTGATTATCAATAATATATAAAATAGTAAAAATTAGTTACTATTTTTTTCAATTTCTATTATTAAATCAATGCTAAAAGTAGACAAGTACAACTTTTTTTTTCGTAAAGTTGATCGAAAATAATAAAAAAATTGAAGAATTAAAGAAACACGAAAAAACTTGATTAATAGCCGCGAGGGATGCGGCGGTGCATTTTTAAGAAATTAACGCTCAAGGCTCGATTCCAGGCGGGTTTTGTTCTCGTTTTTTTTTCTCTCCAACCTCTGAATAACCAGGATGCTCGTAAAAATCTTTCAACCCTAGGTGCTTTTTTCTCATATTGTTAAAAAAAACGAGAATAAAAAATAATTCCGACTCGTAAAAAATATTTAGTTCAACTTGAAAGAACTTTACCTTTCTTATTATTACCATTTTTTTTTATTACCTATGAGAAGAAAAAAAAAATGCTTAAGATCGTGACAGTTAATGATCTTATAACGGGATAATGAATGCAACTTCACGTATATAGATACATTTCTGTCATCGCAATCAATCCCGATTTTGCATACGTCTTTGTTGCATTATTATTATTATTAAAGAAACGCGTGACTTTTCGTTAATCCCCGAGATATGCTTTTTTACTCTCTTCTTTTTTTTGATTTCTTCTTTATAGAAAAAAATTTTAAAATTTCCTTTACAGAAAATAAAAACTAAAAAATTCAAATAAGGAAAATAAAAAAAAATAATTTGAAAGAAACTTTGCGTGTGTATCAGAAAAAGTTTTCGTTGTTTAAATGCGACTAACGGTTCTTCTTCCGCTTAAACGAATAATCCTCATTGAATATCACTGTTTTGTACCCCTCCAATAAGGGGTCACGGACCTTAAAGGAAAATAATGTTGCCAATGTCAAAACAAACCATTTTTCCCTTGTTCAAAATAAGTTGAGAGGGATAATTGTAGGAAAATGAAAAATTGTCCTTTTCTCTAGAAGTGTGACTTCATTATTCGAGTGGTTGATTTATGAATGGCGATAGATTATTTATCGACACATTGAATCACGTTAATTACCTCCTAGGTAGCATTTTTGAAAAGAAAAAAAAATACCTCAAGTTAACAGGTGAATAATATAGTTTAATTTTATTCGTAAAAATAGTATTTAAACGCGAAAAGAAAATATTTTTTTGGGAAACGATCACAAATGTTTAATATTTGTTGATAATTTTAATTAAATTGATTTTAATTTTAATAAAAGTAGAAAAAAATAAATAGAATAATGATTACTAATTAAAATAGGCGTTAAAGAATTTCTATCGATATCGGGATTCGAACTCCTGACTGTTCGGCCTTACGCAACACTGCTCATTACCCCGCAGCTATCGAACTATTTTAAAATTGTCAACTATCCGAAAACGAAATCAAGTCATTTTTAACCCTGAGACTTCTCGTTTTTTGTAGAATTTGTTTGTCTTTCTTTTGAACTTTAATTCTTCGCTGAACTGTGAAAAAAATAATACTTTACTTTACTTTTAAGTGTAAAAAATCTATTTTTCCCAATAGGTGCAAAATAATTGTCTATTTTTTCCTTCCAAATGTAAAATCTATTTTTTTCAACTCGTCAAATAATTTCCTAACTATTATTCAATGAGAGAAGGAAAAGTCGAAATATATTTTTTTTTCCCAACCTATAATCTTATTAAAATGGAAAGCTTAGGCTTTTAGAGGATTAAATAAGGAATTATTTGTTGGACCATCGTTAAAAGTGTATATACTATACTGGTGAAACGGACAGTGCTCTCTGTCGCTCTTGCAACACGTGGAAACTGTCAGACTTTAGTAATATTGTTGCAGCTGAGTCTGCGGCAATGCTGCAACAATCTGTTACTTTTACATGTATATATATAAAATACTATATGGAATACAATGCCGCAACTCTATAGTTCCCTGTATGTATATACATACATTATACAAGCAAAAGTACAGCACAAGATGCTTTTTGACGCAAATCTGCACGTGCAAGAGCTCTCTAGAATTATTATTATATATGTAAAACATGTCTAATATAGATGCTGACAAAATAGAAATTTTCTACTTAAAAACGAAAATAAAAACTAAAATAAAATAAAATTTAAAAATGAAACTTATTTTTCCCGCTGAATTTACACCAATTGTCGTCTCTTTAAATTTCCTATATATGAGAGAAAGAGAGAGAGATAGAGAGAAATTAAACTCATTTACACTATATATATATATATATATATCAAAGACAGGAGAATGTGTTATAGTCGTTAGTTTTAACGACCCCTTTTAATAGTGTCATTAAGGCATTATTGTTAAGACAAAAAATTGCCGCGGAAACTCGACAAGTCTTTATTTTTTAATTGCCAGCGAATCAAAACAATTTTCTTGTTTACCGCATATATATCCTTTTTCCGGCCGAAAATTATTCCCTCATTAACATTTTTTTTAGTCGACTTGTACGTTTCTTCTTTAATTTCAAGTGTACGTTTTAATACCGCGAAAAAAAATTATAATTATAGAAATGAAAAATTCACTGGAGAGAAAAAATAAACGATAATATGATGTCAATTGTTCACTCGAGAGGAGGAGTTTAAAAATAAGTTTGTTCAATTTTATGGAAGTTTGGCAAAATTATTCAAGTTCAAAGTCTCGAGGTGGGGCACTTTTTCGCTTATAACCTATTTTTCCAATTCTTTTAACTCATATTAAGACTAAACCAATTTCTTCTAAATAGTTCACTCGAGAGGAAGAGTTTAAAAAAAAGTTTGTTCGATTTTACGAAAGTTTGGCAAAATTATTTGAGTCCAAAGTCTCGAGGTGGGGCACTTTTTAGCACATAACCTAATGTTAAATACTTTTTTTTTTGCATAATTAGTGCATTTCTATTTTTTATTATTATTATTACTAATATTATTACTATTATTGTTGTAAAAACTAAAAGTGTTATTAATTACTAATACAGACAGCTTCGAAGTTAAAACTCAAACTTCATTGAAATCAAGTAATAAAATAATGATAATTAAAATAATAGTAATGGCACTAATAATAATTGTAGTAATAATAATAGTAATAACAATAGTAAAAATAATATTAATAGTAATAATAATCCCAACTATTAAAATAAAATACATGAAATAAAATAATAACAGCATTATTAATATAGTTATTAAAATAAACATAAAACTTTTAAATTCAAATCATTAGCATTAATTAGCAGAGAAAAAAGCGCAAGAAAATGTTGATTCACAATTTAAAAAAATGTTTTTCTAACTTTGTCTCTACAATCGTGAATAACATTTGTATTTTTTTTTTGTATTATTATTATTTTTTTTTTTTGCAACAACACATTATCGGTTTCAATAGGTATATAGATAATGTGTAATCTGAAACACTCGAGAGATTAGATTCTTGGATATATTGATAAGAGTGCAACGGCATTTTAATGAGCAATTTTTTCCTTATTAAAAGTTCCGGATGGATTTAGATAAAAAATAAAAATTCTTTTTTTTTTAAATTAAGAAAAAAATATTCAATATTTTATATGTTGAACGAACGATGAAGAATAATATAATGCGGTAAATAAAAAAAAATATGTTGAATATTCCAAAAGTTTTCTAATTTTTATTACTATATATATTGTGCATTTAAAAATATGTAAAAGGGGGGGGGGAGTATTTTAATAGAAATAATACTATTTTGATGAAAATAGTATTTAAAAAAAGTATATTTTCATTCAACTAATAGTTTTATAAAAATACTATTTTATAAAAATACAGTTTTAATGAAAATACTATTTTAATAAAATCACTATTCTAAAAAAATACTATTTTTTTAAAATACAGTTTTAATGAAAATACTATTTTCAAAAAATAGTATTTAAAAAATACTATTTTAGTAAAGTACTATTATTATAAAAATACTATTTAAAAAATACGATTTACATAAAAATACTATTTTATAAAAATACTATTTTAATGAAACTACTATTTTTAAAAAAATACTATTTACATAAAAATACTATTTTAATGAAACTACTATTTTTATAAAAATACTATTTTAATGAAACTACTATTTTTATAAAAATACTATTTTAATAAAACTACTATTTTTATAAAAATACTATTCACATAAAAATACTGTTTTCAATGAAAATACTATTTTAAACACATGGGGAATTATATTAATTTGTTATCCCATTCTATAATATATATATGTATAGGTTCCTCTTGCTCTGCGCGCGCAGGCACACGCGCTCTTACACTCTCCCTCTCCACTTGCTATATACAATTCCTTTTTCTTCTTTTACTGATCGAGGATGCTTGCACGCGTATCATAATAATTATGACGCGCTCTGTCTATTCTGTTATGTGAACGCGTGCAGCATGCATCGCTTTCAGCGAGTGAAACCGCGAAGGTTCGCCCCGCTCAATTCACTGTCACTTTTGTAATACCGTTGCTCCTTTAAGCGAGACGCTAATCGACCAATATTTTGCAACCGGACCTTCTCTCTCGGCCACCGCGCCGCCGCCAGTCACTCTCTTTTTAAAAAAAAAAAAATTATTTATTCATGCGGGAGGAGAGAGAGAGAGAAAAAAAAACTTTCGATAATAATTTAAATCATCTTTTGAATAAATTAAAGCGAAAAAAAGAAATTGATTTATTATAATAGAAATTTAAATAAGAAAAAATCGAATAGTTACTACTGAATAATTAATCGAATTCATTAGTTAATACTCAATAAGTAAACCTATTAGTTACTACTAAATAATAAATCCAACCTATTAGTTTAATACAACAGCAATGTTAATAAACAAAAAAAAAATTACGAAACGCGTTATTTTTCCGCTCATAATTGACGTAATTCCTGCAACGAGACATGGTAACAAAATTATGTTTACAGTAGCCGCGGGGATTAAATCGCCGCGCGAAATGACGCCAACACAAGTCAAGGTTCGACTCCCAGTGACGATTGCAATTTTTCGCAAGTCATTTAACTTGACTAAACGTACGTTTTTCCGTCTCTCATTCTCAGAATGGAAAATACATAATAATAATTTCAAAAATAAAAAATTTTTTGGCTTCAACCACAGTGTTTGAATATTAAATTATATGTAGTAGTATGTATTTGTGTGTAGGACGTTAGACGTCAATCAACAGTCAATTTTATTTCTATGAGGTGAAAAACACCGCACACGTGTGTGTATGAGAAAGAGAATTTTTTTTTACACGCGTCTAATGAGACAGAATGAGAGAAAATACGAGAATTTCCGATAGTAGAAACGGAAGTCATTCCGTAATTTCCTTGGCGGCTCGCCAATATTTTCCCATTTTGCCTCGCTAAATAATATCTGCACAAACTTGACGTCGTATCATTCTCGCTTATTTCTGACGCAAAATAACATATTGTTATCGCCACTGTCCCACTGGCCCACATTGACATTTATTAATTTTTTTCTCTCTCTCTCTTCTTCGAGGAAAATTGAACGTCAGTTTTTTTGCAAATTAGAAAAAAAATGTAGAAAAATGAAAATAACGACGAGATAAGGTAGATTTACTGAAATTAATGTAACGTCCCCTGCAAAAATTTCCCTCCACCTCGAGTTTTCTTTTCTCTCTAAATTTTTCGAAAATTGTTCTTTTTTCTCAAAATATTCGGGAATGCCTTCTACTCAATGGCACGATTTATAAACAACGTGTTTCATTTCCCTTTTTCGCTATTTGACTCCTCTTTTCTCGAAATTAAAGAATAATCGCTCCACTTCGATTTTTTACTACCTTATAACTCTTTCGAAACTAAAAATTCCCTTTCTCAAAATTTCCCCCCTTGTTTCTACACGATGGCACAATTTAAACTTGACCCAATTGCGAATATTATAAAGACAACAATCTCCAAATGTCGCGCAAAAATCGAACATAACCTTTAAAATGCACAATATTCCAAATGTCAATTATCGGCACGATAGAAATCGAAATATATTTCAAAACCCCCTTTTTTTACAATATATTCATTTGGAAACTTAATTAAAGAAAATGTTTACATTGAATTAAGATTACATTAACCTTAAACGATTCAATATCCCTACTCGTGAGGGAATATTTTAATGAAATTCATAGTTTTCACTTGGGAAGTATTTTGAAATAAATTGCGCTCGATCGGATTGAACTTCTCTTTCTCTGTCTTTATTGGGGGCCTAACTCACAAGTCTCTCTCTCTCTCTCTCTCTCTGTCTCTCTCGGGAAAAGGTGAGATGCGGTCGCTTCGGTAGAATTTGAGATCGAATTGGAAATGGCGATTAAGACTCGGGAGTAATATTGCCTGGAAATGTCGGTCATACAACGTAGGCGTGATCGTTCCCACGATCTCCTGTGCACCGTGAGTGCTCATATACACATCCCTGCGATATTCTCGTGTCTCTACGTTCGGCATTAGAAAGATGCATACATATATATAAATGTGCATAAAAAAATATATTTATACACACGGTATATATAAAATTTCTCTCTCTCTTTTTTTCCCCTTTCTCTCTTTGCCCCCTTCCCCCCTTTTTTCCCTGTTTTATATAAAATTTCCCTCTCTCTTTTAGTCTACAATATATTATAAACTAAGAGAGAGAGAGAGAGAGGGAAATTTTCCAATCGTTAGATGTGCCCAGCAGTTGCAACAAGGTCGACCCCTGTCGAGAGAATATACGATCCTCACTCAAGATTATTTAAACCTTTCACCTTGTCAAAAAAACACCTTATAAATCACTTTTTCTTTCGATAATCGGACAAAAGTGGTTCTCCGAGGTAGTCAAATTTCATTAGCCACGTGTTTTTTCGTATTAGGAGAAGTTATTTCCAAATTACGCGGTGGCTTCGCGGTAAAGTGGGCTGCGCGCAGTGAATACGCACTCGCTCTTCGGGGTTCGAGACCCGGCACCTGCGGATTTTTTTTCTCCCTAATTTTTCACTTCCATAACTATTCTTTTTATAAATCATCAACTATTATGTAATAATAAAATAAAAATAATAAAATAACTAAAAAAAACGAATAATCAGAATAAAAAAAAAGAATAAAATAACAAAATAATAATAATAATAATAACAATAACAACAAAATAATAAAAAGCGAGTAAAATTAATCTTTTTAATATTATTTTCAAAAAATAAATTTCCTTTTCTAAATTTAAAAAAAAAATCGTTTAACAAAAGAAATAGGAAAAAACTACTTTTCCTAACTACGGGTATTTAAAAACATTACAATGTAATACGCACACGCGCTTCGCACACAGTTATTATTAAATATATATTTACGTTGTGAATTATGAAGTGTGTTTTTATATATATATATATGAGGATCGCTCTCCTCGCTTATGGTTTAAAAAAGTTTTGCACGCATTCGTGATCATTCTTCTGGTACAACGACCGTCTCTCAATTTGAAAGTATAATTTCACACCATGTGCTTGGGATATACGATTAGCATACACCGCCGTCTAATAATCGACTTAAATCGTGTTGAGATCAGAAAAGCGCGATCTTTTTGCACGAGTGAGCGCGCGCGAGCGAAACTATATATATATATATCTATACAATAATTATATTTCATAAAAAAAAATAAATAAACAGTCCCAGAACTTGTCAAGGTCTTATTTTCCTTTTAAAAAAAAAATCGAAGCAAATATATATCAATGATGATGCAGAAAAAAAAAGATGAAAAATTTTCCCGTCAATCAAATCGACATTATCATTTTGTAAGATGATCAATGGTGAGGAATTTTATGAGTCCACGTAATGGAATAATTATAATAAAGCGCGCGCTATTTCGTAGAATTTTTTTTTTTTTGCACGTGGGGTAATTCTTTTATTTTCTAATTTTTTTATTACTTATGTATGCGGTTAATTTTTTTTTTAATTTTTAACCGTTTTTTTTAATATATATTCTTTAGGAACGCTTCTTACGTTTTTCTCTGTATTTAATTTCTCTCACACGCTTTATTGTTCGTTTTTATGAATCATTAAAATTGTTTTGCCGCTTCGAAAACTCAGGAGGAATAATTAATTTATTAGGTTTGCTAATAGCAAATAATTGAAGTTTATTGCTTCGAATTAAATTTTTCAATAAAAAGTATTATTTAATTGCCGTTTTTAATGTTTATTTAATGTTTTTCTTTACTATTTTTTTTTTTTTTTTTAATTTGCAATATTGTGAGTCGGGAAATTAACATTTTCCATCCCGAGGAATATAAAATCAAAGGCTAAAGTTTATAATACCGTCTAAACCTGAATCGGTATTCAAAATGCTCGATTTTTAATAAAAATATGTGGAAAAAATTTTTAACAAAAGGGGTAAAAACTCACCCGAAGAGAAGTTGGAAATAATACAATCGTCTCTCGACAAGGGCTCATCATAATTCTTCAATTTTTACTGGAAAAAATAAAAAAAAATTTATATCCTTTTTAAAATATTCAAAAAAGGGAAAAATAGACAAATTAATTCAAGAGCTAATTGAAAAGAAAATTTCCAAAAGTCGATAAAATAGAGAAAAAAATAAATAATCAGATATAAAGTAAATAAAATGAAGAAATAACATAATCTTAAATATAGCTAATTGAGTTAAATAAGAAAGACCAGATAAAAAAAAGTACTAAAAATCTAAAAAAAAGATTTTTCATGGCTTTAAATTTGTTTTTCAATCTAAAAAAAAGAATTTTATAAATATTTAAGATAACGAAAATAATAAAAAAACAAAAAAATTAATTTAAAAGTAAAAAAAAGACCATTTAGAGATAAGAAAAATAATATAATACTCGCATGAAAAGTAAATACGAAAATGAAAGCAAAAAAGAAAAATGTTAAAAAGTACATTTATATATATATATATATATATATATATATATATGTATATATGTGTATACAAAAAGGGAGACAATAAAAAAAGGAATGTTGAAAGGTTCGTGTATAACGATTTTCTCAAGTTAAGAAAAGTTAAAAAGGAGAGGCGAACGTTAATCTTGGGCAATGGCTAAAAGCCTTGTTAATGGTTTCTCGATGTCAGGAGTATGTAGATTTATGTAACGCGTTTTATTGACACCCCCCTCTCCTCCCCCCTTCTTCCTTTCCCGGATCCTATTGCCCCCCTTTTCAATTTTTTTTTCCTTCAATGTTCTCCCTGCCATCGGTAAAGTTTTTCAAATCACTTTGTTTGTAATCGAAGTAAATGATTGTAACTGACATATATATACAACTATATTTCTCTCTCTATCTCTCTCTCTCTCTTACTCCATACATATAAAATATAAATATTTTATCCCTACGTTTATTAAATTAATAATTAATACATATTTGATCCCTATTTTCATTAAGTTACTAATTAATAAATATTTCATCCCTATTTTCATTAAGTTACTAATTAATAAATATTTCATCCCTATTTTCATTAAGTTACTAATTAATAAATATTTCATCCCTAGTTTTATTAAGTTAATAATTCCTTTTTTTGTAATATCGTTTCTTGTTTATTAATTTTTCTCTTTCCTCCCGCCTCTTAAAATAAAACATTTTTTATATCTAAACCCCTTTACCCTTCCTTTTTGTAAAAAATTTTATATTTTGACCCTTACGTTTCCTTTTATAAAAATAATTTTAATAATTATATATGGAGCGAGAGAAAGAGAGAAGTGGGGGGAGAAATATAAATAAAAAAATATATATATATTTCTCAGAGAGCCCTATCCTTTTAAACTTCTCGTCAGCGAGTGAGTTCACGATTATAATGCGTTAAAATGACTAAAAGTTAATGGCGACACAAAGTGCTCGGGGAAAAAAGGAACTCTTACCCGCAAATGTACCCGACTCGATGCGATGGAGTGGATAATTGGAAGACTCTTTCGCTTCACGAATGCAGCACGTCGCCTAACACTTCCCAGAAATTATTGTGACTTGGAACGAATTTTTTCAAGGTCTGGCATCACTAGCGAGCGCGATTATTCATTCGCGAGTAGGAGGTTTTTTTTTCTTCTTCTATTCCTTACTGTTTTTTCCCCTTTTAATATCTATATACATATTTTTTTAACAACTGTTTTTGGCTTCAACCCTAGACAGATTTTCATCATCTGTATTATTAAATTTTCTTTCTCTCCGCGATAGTCTGATTTAATTTTATTTCTTAGCTTTAAATCAAAAAATTCATTCTTAGATCATTGCCTTTTTTTTATTTTCATTTTTAATGAATCAGTTAATTGAGTTAATTGTTCAGTTTTGCTTCACTATTTACAACGTTCGTTTTGAAATATTCGAAAAAAGTGAGGTTATGTTTATCTCTTTTTGTTATAATTCAATTATTTGTAATTATTTAAGGAGGAAACCTTGTGGCTTTGATTCTTGCCATCGCAAAGAATGTTCCAAACTATTTCCTTTTGTGTTTGAACAAATGTTTGAATTTCTGTCCCAAAAACAAATTTCGAGCTGGAGAGATGAAAAACAAGATTTTAAATCACTTCCTGATTTTAATTTATACCCAACCGACATTGTTGATTATAATCAACGGGAGAGAGGGGTACTGGCAATTTCTCAGAGGCCCACAGCTGTGCGCACAGACCTTGATTATTACAAGTAATAATTGATAGTTGAGTATTTAATCGCTGCTCTCTTTTTCATTGCGCACGCATCTGTGTTTTTTTCTCCTCTTTCGCAGATGCTTGCAATGGTACTTGTCTTTTGTTATTTTCCCATCAGGTATAGAGACCCCTCGGGTCATAACAACTCTTTTTTTTTCTTCTTCTCCCCTTCACAATTCTTTTTCTTATTCTCTTTCTCGAAATGATTTTTCATAAGGCAAGTAGTAGAAAATTACAACCGACTTGCATTTGCATTAGATATTTTTGCTCCAAGTCAATCGGAACTTATCGTTTCGATCGATGATGATGATGATGATGAAAAATATAGACCATATGGCCGGCGTGTAAAGTTTCCTCTTGTTGAGAACTCCGCCTCTTACAAATACACCCCAAGGGCCTTATTTGGAAAGCCATCTTGAAAACTAGACGGTCAAGTGTCCAATTCCAAAAGGGATTTCTCTTTTTCTTTTTTTGCCCATAACAGGTAGCAGGGACTTTTGCCAAAAGAAAAATAAACCTCCCCTAATACACAATGAATTTCAAAAGATCTTAAAATGGAATAAAGACATTTTTCTTCGCGTGTAACGAGCGGAAAAAAAATTTCCAAATTTTTCCAAACAGGTGTCAAGTTTCTAAATTTTCTATTCAAATAAAAAAAAAATTCCGTTTGGAAGAAGGAATTAACAAGAATTTTTCTTCTACCGAAAAGAATATAAGCTGACGAGAGAAGTATTATTGAGGAGAAAAAAAAGATGGTTTAATTATTTTTTTTTTCGTCGAGAATTATCTTCCCTTTGGTCTATAATAAAAGGTATATATCCCATTTCTTTTCTAAATTTTTCAAGAGGTGTACGGATGAAGGAATATCTCTAATGACTTGAAATCAATCTTCATTAGCTACCGAAAGTCTCCATCATTGGGAGTTTGTATTAATATTAAATCTCGGTTTCTTTTTTACAATCACTTTTTTTTTTATTCATTTATTCTTGATTTTTTTTTGTGTTTTTGTTTTAATGCACAACTCGAACAGTGGGTTAAGAGCCACTCCTCCGACCATGTATTGCCTCACGTAAACCGCAGACGCCAAGTATAATTTAACAGCGCATGGAAAAATGAACGATTACAGATTCAAGGCCTACACCAAGAACGATTACCAGACATTACACGCACGTTGCATTTCGACTTGAATTCTATTCGACACATATACGTAAAGACACACACACGTGTGTGTGTTATAATACCACTGTCATTGGAAATCATTTTTTTTCTTCTCTTCAAATCATCTATTCTTCATTCCCAGAATTGGCTCATTAACATATTTCACCACGTCATTTCACGCGTCGAGAACTATAAATTAGCTCAATTTTATTTTTAATTTGATACCTCGAATCTCATAATCAATCGAATTTGTAATTTTTCTAGGTTAGGTGATTTCTTTTTAAATAATTTCAAATCCAAGGGGATTAGATGAATCAGTAAAAAAACGTGCCATTGTTTAGAAACAATTTCAAAAAAAAATTATGTTAATTTATATTCAACTGAGTAAGTTGGAGATTAAAATTCGTAAGTTGGGGAAAAAAATTCTAAATTCTAAAACGTCGAGTTAAAGGACAATTCCGTGTTGTTCTAAGGACACTCAAGTCAATTGAAAATAGTATAACGTTCGCCTCTTTAAGTACAAGGAAGCAAACATAGACCGCAAGAGAGAGAGAGAGAGAGAGAGAGAGAGAGAGAGAGAGAGAGAGAGAGAGAGAGAGAAATTCAAGAACAAGGTGCTCGTTGCGTCAACGAAGGATCCTTGGGGTTTCAGTTATTTCCTTACATGCCTCACTTCCCTTATCCGAATGAAAAAAAAAACTAAACAAAACTTAAACATGACGTCCTATCTCTCTCCATTTACGTCGAAAATTAACCGCAAGTATTTAATTCCGTTGGAATTTCCGGTCTTCCCGATTCGGTCTTTTAATTTCTGCTCTGCTGATTTTGAAATTCTATATTTATTCCCCGCCATCAATATCTTTCGCAGGCAGAGAAAAAAAGGTATAAAAATTATTTTACAGTAGAAACTCGATAAGTGCACGTACTTTCCTTTTCGTGTTACGGAACGTCACATCACCGATTCCGATTATCATCATCATCAATGCTCACATTTTAATCAAACAATAAACCAATCTTATTATATAAATCATTACATAAATATCGCGAATCTTGCAGATCATTGCAATTAATGCTAAACACTAAATCGTAAAATGAATCGAAAAAACCAAACAAAAGAACAAATATTTTTAAAAATACCAAAACGTATTAAAAATCCTAAGACTATACCAAAATTTTCATACTTTAGTAATTTAGTTCAAAATAACGTAAGGAATAGAAATCGAAAAGCTAAAGTAAGGCCTAAATATCAAAATCAACAAATAATAATAACAACAACACAGAGGAGTGTAAGAAGTTAATGAAGAATATAAATTTTGTGCAGAGAGAAAAAAGAGAAATAAAAACGCGGCTTATTTTATGATTTATAGATTGAAAAATGATTGCGAGATTGGAGATGAAAAAAAGTTGACAGGGACAGTATTAAAGAATAAAACAGATTGTTTTGATTGAAAGAAATATATACATATGAGCACACGTATCTTGGGAACCTGACTAATGCTATTAAAGAAGATATAAGTGGATGGGATATAATATATTATTCGCTATTAGCCTGCAGCTGACGGAAGTAAAATATACTTAAGGTCAAACCGAGGAGGCAGGTTCGCATCTCAACGCACAAATACAAACATACACACACATACACAAACAATTCTTGTTCGCGGCCTTCATTCACAAGAGTGACAGTTTATCTCTCTACGTGGTATACATTCGCGATTGGCATCACTACACTTTATATTTGTGTATGCGCGAAGAAAAATGTTCCATACACTCAAGTTCATAATACCTTATCAGGAAGAAAGAATCAAGGAAAAAACTCTCATTTTTTTCCCCCGATAATTCTTCTTTTTTCACTATTCCCATAGCCCTAATTGCGAAATGAACCGCACGTTTCAAAAACTCGACTAAATTTAGAATTAGATTTTTCGAAAATGAAAAAAAAAATCTTTAACGGTTCTCCGTTCTCGTTATGACGATGTGGGGGCTTTTTTTAAAAGGGGTCAAAATTAATGTGGAGCGCAATATTTATGTGCGGCGAGGCTTTTACGATGTTGAAACGTCCCGAGTTGAATTTATCATAAAGTCTCGAGAGCGCCTAAAGAAACCGCAGAGACGAAATTTTTTTTTTTGGAAACGAAAATGAAAACTAGGGTAAATAGAGAAAAGATGAAGGAAGCTAAAGAGTTTAGTTTTCTATTGGGGATCATGATCATGGTTTATTGATGTGGAGAGAATGCGATTGGTATATACGAGTAATCGAGATTTGCTGCAGGGGTTGCAGGTGGTTCTGTAAATCCGACTCTAGTCGGTAGCTAAGTACGTCAAAGGGTTTAAGCTCCTCCATAATAGACATTCATAGGGACTTGCATTCACGTTCCATTTCCGCTGATGTGTTATATGAAGCCAAAGGGAATCCGAGATTAACCGGGAAAATCTTCACTCAAACGTAAATGTCCGCACGTAAACCCATCGATGATAATTCGTCTATCATTATTATTATATTGACACACCGATGGTTTTGTTAAATATACCCTTCCCGACCGTGAGAAAAATTAGACCTTCTATCGCAAACGTAACCTCTAAACACTGCTAATTATTTTATCTAATATTTCTTTTGGTTGAAAGAGTAGAACCATTCTCGACTCGCGTTGTAAAAATAATTATTAAACATATTAGCCATCTTGAACTTTCGATTACGCGCTTGTCCTTCGGAACATATGGGCGAGGTCCTATAAAAGCAACCGGCTAAGAAACGCAGTAAAAAATGTTATGGCTACACTTCAGTAATTGACTTGTGGGCGTGCAATAACCGAGCCGTAAAAACCGACTAGTTCCCAGATTCTAAAATCCAACGAATGTTTATCGGAAATTAAAGAAAAAAATTACAGGATATCTTTTGATTTTCGCGAAACTAGTTTGGTTAATAGGCTAACCCGCTGGTATTATTAACTCCTCCCCTATCTCTCCCATCCCATTTCAATATTAAATTATCTTTTCATTTTTTCAAAAATTCACCTTTTTTCTCTCGATTCTTTGCGTCTTGTTTGTTAATATTGTCTTTTTCAGTTTTTTAAGAACAAATTTTTTCGATCCGACCTTTTTGTGCCTTCCTCTCGACTCTTTGAGTCTTGTTTGTTAATTTGTCTTTTTCATGTTTTTAAGAACAACTTTTCTCGATGAGACACACGCAGAATCTGAAACAGAATACATTGAACAATTAGAAATTTTAGTTTAGAATTAAATCTTAAGTTTAAAGTTAAGTTTTTGTTTAGAGTTAAATTTTAGTTTGCACACAAAATAACCGTGAATTGACTTTTTTTGTTACAGACGAAGAAAAACAATCCAAATCATATAAAGAGACCGATGAACGCTTTCATGGTGTGGTCGCAAATTGAGCGCAGGAAGATCTGTGAGATTCAGCCCGATATGCACAATGCGGAGATCAGCAAACGATTGGGACGCAGATGGAAGACACTTGATGACGAGGCGCGAAGGCCATTTATCGAGGAGGCCGAGAGACTACGACAATTGCACATGGTCGAATATCCCGATTACAAATATCGACCGAGGAAAAAGACGACGAAACCATCGCCCTCGCCAAAAACAAAGGAACTAAAGAAGACCAAGAAATTATCAATCTCCCAAGTGACACCAACAAAATTACGCAACGACTCCAACAACAATAACACCCAATCACCAATCAAGAGGCTTCAATCGCCACCGACGACAAATCCAGTGTCGAGGCTCAAAATAAAGCTCGCTCTTGATAAGAGGCCACAGGATTACACACCCCTACCGCCAATAATCACTGCCAAGGTACCAAGTAGTCCATCGTGTGACACACCCGATTCACCAGAATCGGCAAGTTTCTACGATGACAATTTCCTCGATTCCACCTGTCTTCCAACGACAACATCGACGACGACGACAGCGACCAAAGTCAAACAGGAAGCTGCCGACATGGAGTACAATGAGTTCCTCAATGACAGGTTACTATCGTCTGTGGGTTCGTTTGGTGGCGATTTGGCAACATTAGCACGCAGCTATCAACGAACAACGCCATGTCGATCATTGGACAATGTTTTTGTCAAAGAAGAACCACACGACATCACAACTGGTACGACGACAATACAATTGAATTGTTCACCATTAACCGCATCAACAACAACAACAACGACAAATCAAAATCTAAAACTCAATGACGATACAACGAATCATAATCTTGGCGATCTTGATTCCCTATTGCAAATCTCATCCACCGATCTCCTTCAAATACAACCGGATTTCAAACTCGATCTCGATATGGACACAATAACGACTGATCTTGATTCATTTGAAACATCAAGTTCCAGCAGTGGATCACATTTTGAATTCACTTGTACACCAGATGTCACCGACATGTTGTCATCGATTGGCGTTCATAACGAATGGGGTAGTTTTTAAAAAAAGAAAAAAAATATGAACAATTTTTTTTTACAAAAGACGATCGAGGTCAAAAAATTTTGTATTTTTTTTTTTTGCAAAGCAAGGGGATTAACTTCAAGAGATTTGCGTCACTAATTTGAAGAGAAAAAAAAATTTTCTTTCAACATTTTTTTTTTGGAAGAAACTAAATTCGGAAATTATTTTGTCGTGATCAGAAAATTTTGAGGTGACGTTTCCTGCCTTCTCTTTCCTTAAAGTGTATTCTGCGGTTTCTGCTCGAAAGAGAAGAGGGGGAGATTTTTTTTTCGCGTCCCAGGCTTTCATACTGAAAACCGGTTACGCTATTGGAAGCCCTGATGAGAGAGTTTGGCCAAGGTGAAGAGAATCACATCCTTTGGGAAAAATCTTTTTTTTTGCTTTCATGTCCAAGGCTTTGTGGTCGGGACACTTTTTTTCGAATTTATGAACAATTGTGAGAAATTTGCCTCGTTTTTTTCAATGTCAAATTAGCAGCAATTTCTTTTATACCACAAAAGCATAAAAGATTTCTTTGATAAACAAAATTTATACCAAAAAGATTCAAAAAAGAAAAGAGATTTTTTCCCAAAGAAAATTTGTACTTTTTCCTCAGAGCTAAAATTTTTCTCTGCAAAAAAAAGATTCCGAATTGAGTTTCTCCAAATGAAAAAAAAGGGCCAGTATTATGTTACTATATTTAAAAAAAAACAATGAGACCGGAAATCGGTTTCTCTAGATTCAAATCTCTTGAAATCAAACGAAAGAGAAAATAAAGCTCCTCCACATTTTGAAATCCGACACTAAATTTCCCCTTTGGCTTATTTTTGAAAAAAAAATCCTAAAGGAACAAAAATTTTTTATAACGTATTTTGATATTTTCTTAGAAAATTTCGTATTTTAAAGAAAAGGATAATTTATATTCTTCTATGTAATTAAACTCGTTTTTTTGTCGTGTGGACTTTTTCTATTTAAAAAAAAAAAAACTTAAAATTTAATCGTTTTTTGATGGCATTTTCTCTATATTTATATAAACATATATATTAATTATATTAATAATAAAAATCTAATCGTTTTTTCTCAAAGAAATTTTTTCCAACCTATTTGCGTATAACTTAGGAAGTAAATTATTTAAGTTTTCGTGTTTTTTTCTTCCCAATTCCTAGGTAATTAAGCATATATATATATATATTATATATTTATATAAAATATTGTATTTGTATTGTAGAAACTTTTTCGGCTTAAAAGAAAAATTCAGGATAAAAATGTGGAGAATAAAAAAAGAAATGGAAATTTATTTTTTTAAAAAGTACTCGATCGTCTCACGATTTGCTATTATAAACAAAAAAAAAGTCTTTTTGTTTTTTTTAAATATTAAAAAAAACACACACACACACGATATATATATTCGCGCCGATAAAAAAAATTATAATATAAGCGTTTTTGTATATTTACTGTAGCATACTAGTTTTGTAACGCTCTTTTTCTACGAAAAAAAAGTAAATAATAATTGATCAAAGACCGCCGAGCGTCGATTGGATTAATGAAAAGAAAACTTTCCGCCTGTGAGTGAAATAGAAAATTACAATTTCTCAACTACTACTCGATTATTTATTTATTTAATAAATACAAAAAAAATTTATTTTATAAATAAATAAAAATTTGGGCAATAAATTTATTTTAATAAATAAATAAACATAGAGAATAATTTTGTTTATTTATTTAATAATTAAATGAATGAAAATAAATGTATAATAAATAAATTTATATTGAATAAATTAATTTAATAAATTTAAAATATAAATTTAAAGAATAAATTTTTTAAATAAATTTGTTTACCTAATAAATAAATATATAATAAATGAATTTATTTACCTAATGAATAAATATATAATAAATAAATTTATTTATCCAAAAAAAAACTATGCAATAAACAAATTTATTAAATAAATAAATAAATAAATAAAATGAACTATTTATTTATTTAATAAATAAATAATTATAATATAATAAATTTATTGAAAAAAAACTATAATAAAATATTGAGTGTAGAAAAACGTGCCGAGAAATTTTTGTTTCACCGATTGACGCTCGCCGATCTTTAAAAAAATGTTGTGTATATCGGTATATTTAGTAATATATAACACTTGTAGTATATATGAAAAGCAATCCTACGTCGTAAGTCAGAGGAAATGAAGGCGTTTCGAGGTTATGGAACTCACCAAAAATACGAAAAAATTAAATTACTACACTCGAACCTCGATAACTGGAACTTTTTTTCGCAATTTAATAAAAACATTTTTTATTCGAATATTAAATAAAAAAAATTTTTAACTCTGAAATTGAAAACCTTTTCAAGTTCATTAAGTTGAAAAAGTCCATCGAACCTCGATAATTGTCATTCGTTTAAACATTTCGACAATTATCGATGTTCTACTGCACTAGGTTATTTTCGAAAATTTTACAAAGAAAACGATTACAAAAATTAAATCAAAAATAGATAAAAAAAATTATTTAGAGAAAAAATCAAAAGAAAATAAAATCTATCGAACCTCGATAATTGTTATTTATTGATAACTCAGCAATTATCGAGGTTCCACTGAAGATTTATTCCATAAACATTTCCATTTTGTCTACTTGGAAACATTTTTCCCCCAAGGGTAAAAAAGGTTTTTTTTAAAAATTCTTTCGAAGGGTAAAAAATTCTAAAAACTCAACTGTCGAGAACTATTATCGAGGTTTTACTGTTATATTAAAACAAGGTCAATTAATCGAAAAGAAAATGTTTCCAAGTTCCAGGATAAAATAGTAATAAAAATAAATAAAAATCAAACGATTATCACGTTTTTTTTTACATTTTCCCACTTATCAAGGTTCGACTGTAAATAGAAAAATTTATATAAAAAAAAAATTCGTCCTCTTTTCGTGAGTTCCTGACTCTCTTGTCAAGTCATAAAAACACGCAATACAATACCAATAATAAAATAAAGCAACAGGATGATTACAAACAAAAATAAATAAATTCAATCAATAAATTGAAAAATGGCGAAAAAAATGTCCTTTCTTCGAAAAATTGTCCATTTTAATTTCGACGATTTATTGAATGAATCGTAACATCCTGGTCAGAGAAGGAAAAAAACTTAATGTAAACTTGTGCAACAAACTCGAAGATAGATTTTCATACTGGGATTGATTGTTTTTTTGTTTAATATTAAACCCTCTTTACTGTATTAAAATACAGAGTCCAAGAGGGAAGTGCAGTTTTTTTTTATTATTATTATTATTATTATTATTATTATTATTTTTTGTTCCTTTTTAAGGAACCTAACAATATCAAACTTTGATCTCATGTCCTTTTACATTTACTTTAATTACTTAAAAGTTATTTTACGTTAGAACTACTAATACCAGCGAAAGCCCACTACCGTTATTATTTTTTTTTCGTTTCCTCAAGTAACTTAAGACTTTCTTTTTGTCGTTTCTTGCTTTTTTTGGCGAGCCCAGCAAAAGGGGCCATTTTCATGCCATTTTTACTTTTTATTTTTGTGTTCCAGACGTGTCAGGGTTTTATTATTGTTTTCGTTTTTCTTCCAAACAAAAAAAAAAATATCTCAAAAAGAAAGGAAAAAATAAAAATTGTGAAAAGAAAAACAGTGCCTGAGCACCTCCGATCAAGGTTTTGTTTTTTGATAAATAAATAAATAAATAAACAAAAAAAACCGTCGTACAAAATCGAAAGCAGGGCCAAGAGATAAAAATATTTAATAAAAATTTCTTTCTGGTTTATAAAATACAAAAAAAAGAGGGAGAAAGAGAGAAAGAGGGGAAACTACACATCTTCTACAAAAAAAAAAAAATTAACAAAAAAAAACAAAAAAAAACAAAAAAAACAAAATCAACCGCTACATTTATACAAAAAAAAAATACTGCAGGCTGTGATGTGATGTATCTCTGAGAAAAAATTAAATAAAAAAATTGTATTATAAGAGACGTTTAATAAATTTCGAGATTCCGTGCAAAAAAAAACCACTAACTCATCCAGAAACTCGTACCACACAAGTATTCTATACCTGAAATTTTGGAATTGAAAGTCTGACTTAAAAAACAAACTGCCATTGTTTTTTGGGTATCAACGAAAAAGAAAATTAACTATATTTTTCTCAAAAAAGAAACATATCAGGCTTTTTTTGTAATTGCATGTCCTCCCTTTTTTTTATTATTTTTTTTCGAAACAAAAAAAATTAGATTTAAATAAGTAAAAAAGAAATGGCAATTTTTGCAACACAAGTGCAAAGTAGAATTTTTCTTCCCAAAAAAAAAAACTTCAAGTGCAAATAAATCTCAAGACTGTTTTTTATAAACAAATTCTGCCATTAATAAGAATCCTAATTGTAAAAAGAGGAAAATTTAATAATTAGTTACAATTTCCCATGGTTTTATTCGCAAATGAATTTTCTTTTGTTTACGAGTAAATACCCTTACCACACCCCTCACTTTTACCCCCATGCAATTATTTTTTTCGAAAAACGAGACCCAAAAAAAAAATTTCTCGTGCCAATTTTTCAATTTTTCTTATTGGCAACATTCGCGTAAAATTAAAAAATCGTGGTTTTTTTTAAATATAAGAATTTCGATATTTAAGAATTTGAATTTAAATTTAATTTAAATTTAAAAAGAAAAAAAAACAGAAAAAGAGCGAATTTTTTTTTCAAAATTTGTTTTCGTATTATCTTTGTGACTAGTTTTTCTTTATTCATCATGTATTTATTGTGTGTGAAAATTAAAAAAAGGGGGGGATGATTCGCTCTATATTAAAAGGGGAAAAAAAAAGAATTTTTTTTGAAAGAAAAAAGTTTTCTGCAACAAAAAAAAACCTTCAGAGGAATAAGTGTGTTGTTTCTTTGTTTAAAAAAAAAATTATACTGGAATTTTTGAAAATTTAAATATATATATATATATATGAATATTGATGTCTTGAATAGTATTTAATCCTTGCTTTTTGAATTATATAATATTAGATTTTGCAAATATTTAATATTGAATTTGATATTTGAGAATATTACAATTAAAGTGTTTTTTAAGATGGAGTCGTCTCTCGATAAGTGATCGTTTATTTTTCTTGATTGAATAATTGAAAATAATTTTAAAAAAGGTAAATTACAAAAAATTAAAATCTTTTAATTAAACATAAAATTTTCTATCTTAGGTTTAAATGTAAAAAAAAATGATCACTTATCGAGGTTTTACTGAACCTCGTTATGAAGAATTTCGATTAAAAAGGAAAATTTCAGGTTTTACCGAACCTTCGTCTGATTAATTTCAATTTTTTTAAATTGAGGATTTACTGAACCTGGTTCCTTAAAAATTACTGATTTAGAAGAAAAATTCACTTATCAAGATTTTACTGAACATCGTTCAAGAGC
This sequence comes from Leptopilina myrica (nomen nudum), assembly GCA_032872475.1. Classification (NCBI taxonomy): domain Eukaryota; kingdom Metazoa; phylum Arthropoda; class Insecta; order Hymenoptera; family Figitidae; genus Leptopilina; species Leptopilina myrica (nomen nudum). The sequence goes on along the minus strand of CM065462.1, from coordinate 42,988,252 downwards.
TTTTTAAAAAAATAAGGTCGATCTGAAGAACTTTTACTTTTTTAAACAATGCCACTTATTAAGGTTCAACTGAATTTTAGAAAAAATTGAAAAGAAGAAATTTGTATTCAAAATTTAAAGAACTTATTGAACTTTTATTAACGAGGTTCACTGAAACGACCACTTATCAAGGTTCTATTGAATGTTAATTTTTCAATCGAGTTTTCACTCCAACTAAATGTATAGAAAAGTGCCATTTTATCGAAGGTTCGACTGAATGAAACTCTCTGAAATTCGGCCATTTATCAAAATTTTTACTACATTGAGAACGCAAAATGCATAAAATGAAAAATTAGAAAATTATTCCTATCATTATTAAATAAAATAAATTAAATAAATTATTTATTAAATTATTATTATTATTATTATCATTATTATTATTATTATTATAAATATTATGATTATAATTATTACAATTATATTTCTGATTATAATTACTATTATTATTATTATTATCATTATTATTATTATTATTATTATTACTATTATTATATATAATTGTCCAATTTTTCATAATTACAATTATATAATAACTAAAAATAAAACTATTTATTCTATTAGAAAATAAAAAAAAATTCTAAAGTTAGCAAAAAAAAAATTCCTCTGAAGGTTTCAAATGAGAGATTATTTGAAAAGACAAGAAAAAAAACTAGAATTTTGTTGCAAAAAAAAAAATAAAAATGAAAAACTATTAACAGATTTCAGACGACGGAATTTTATTTGTTCTTTCTTTCTTTCTTTCTTTTTTTTCCAGTGGGAGAGACGACGTCAAATTTCTGCTCATTTTCAGGCCTCCTTTCTCTCCCGCACACAAGGGGTCAAATTACGTCCAAACCATTATTTTTGCGAGGTCCCTCGGTAATTTGTCAGGACCGTATATACATATATATATAGGATTTTTTATCTCCCCCCTCCCTATCATTTGCTCCAAAAAAAAAAAAAATTTCAAACGATTTACAAAAGAAAAAAAAATAATAATGAAAGAAAAAAAAAGATATCGATGCTCAAATAAGTATTAAGTTATATAATGATTTTGATTGCCCTGACAATCTGCCGATGTTTTTTTGTTCATTCATTGATTTGAAAGAGAAAAAAAATTTATTTTAAAAAAAGTTTTTTTTTTCTATGAAAAAACATATATATACAAATAAATATATTATTGTATATTGTACGGCAGAAGAATTAGGTGTGTAGTAGTTTTTTAACAAATTTTTAGCGTGTATATATGTCGAATTTTTGAAAGACGATGTTTCAGTGATGAGAAAAAATTGTCCCATTCGAAAAAAAAACAGTGTCATCCAATATTTTTTTTCTTTTAGTATCGTATTTTTCTTTTTTTACCCACAACTTTTAAATGATTTTTAAAAAAACTTCTCCTTATTCACTTTATTATTTTCCAAAAAACAACAAAAATATATATCTATATAAAGATAAAAATATATTTCTATATTTACAAAAATACAATTAAAAAAAGCAAAAAAAAAATTGTATTTAACAAATTTCAAATTTTTAATAAACAAAAGACTATAAAAAAATTTTATTACACAAAAGAAAATTTTCTGCTTAAAAATAATTTAATTTTGCAAAAAAAAACAAAATACAAATTAGATAAGAAAAAATATGGTTCACTTTAGGCCAAAAAATGTCTATTTTTCGTATTTCAAAAACAAAAATCGTTTACAATGAAAAATTGTCAAAAAAAATATTTTTACACAAATTAAAAACAAACAAAAAAAAATTTCCCCCTCTGTTGTCGAAAGAAAAATTTCTTTTTTATATATCACACACAAATATACGCGCGCAATTAAATCTCTTTTTTTAAAAGTGTTTGCGTTTTCTTTTTTATATCGTTTTGGAACAAAACAATTATTTTTTTTAAATGTTTTTTTGAATAATATATATATATATATAACTGATGTACTTTGTAACAGATTTTATGATGAATATTTGAATTTATAAACAAAAGAAAATGAAAAGAATGAAAAAAAATAAATAAATAAATTTAAAAAAAAAAGATGAAAGAAATATCGAGTAAAGAAGATACGTCTGCGTAAGTTATCTATTCTAGTTTCTTAAGTTTTACAACATTTTTACTGTTTAAGAATAAAAAAAAAAGAATGTTGCGCTAACGCCTAACTTTAACGATCCCATTGTACATTTGTATTTAGTACCCTTGTTTATAATACTTATTATCTTGTTATTAAGTACACGATTTATATCATTTTTTATCGAAATTATTAAAAAATCTTTTGAAAAATATCATGCATTTTTTTCCTATACTTTTTACCCATCCCATCCATTTATTATATTCTAGATTATAAGTTAAGTTACGCTCGTTAATTATGATAATAATTTTTTCTTCTTTCAATAAACAAATAATTTTCAATTTTATTTATTTATAAATTTATGTATTTCTTCACTTTTTTTCTTTAAGTCACGATTTTGCTGAGAAAAGAAATTTATTAAAAATAAAATAAAATAAATAAACAAAATAAAAAAATTAATAAAATTAGGTAATTATTTATATTTCTAAGCAAATTAATTTTTTAAATAAATCAATTCTACTTCTTATTTAATTAACTAATTAATTATAATTATTAAGATGATTTTTATTTAACGCTCAGAGATAAAAATTACCAATTAGAATCTGAGCAAAAAAATATTTTTTAATTATACTTAATTTGAATTAAGTAACTAATTAAGGTACGTATAATTATATATTATCCATTGCAATTCAATTTTGTTAATTCAAAATTTTTTTGTGAAACAAGAATTGTTCTTGTTAAAAATTGTTAATTTATTTATTTAAACAAATTGTCACTAAATGTTAATTAAATCCATAATCTTTACAAAATATCAACTATTATCTTTATAAATAATTGATTTGTCTCATGTAGAAAAGAATTGTTCGACTAAATTGTTTAATTATTTATTTATTTAAATAAATTGTCCAATTAAAATTTTCCATTTAATTTCAATTCAACAATTGATCAGAATTCTTGATTTATTTTATGGAAATAATAATTGTTCACTTAAATTGATTACTTATTATTTAGTTTTAAAAAATCAATTAAATTGTTAATTTATTTATTTGAACTTTACTTTCATTTATTTGTTTAAACAAATTTTTTGTAGATATTTATTTATTCAAACAAATTGCTGCTAAATGGTTAATTCATTGAATAATCTTTACAAAATATTATTTTTCTAAATAATTTATGGAAAATAAATTTTTAACTTATGAAAAATAGAATTGTTAACTCAAATTCATTTCAATTAATTAATAATAATTCTTAATTTATTCAATAACCTTCATAAAAACATAATTGATATTTTTTATAAAAAAAAAATTAAATAAAAACGCAACTTAATTAATTAACGAAAATTAAATAAAGAATTAAATAATATTAAATAAGTATTTTATCGAAATAAGAAAAATTTTTCTGTTTTGAAAAGAATCGGATTTTTTTCGAATCTTTAGAAAAATATATCAAATATATAGGTAAGAACATATTATCTCCAGACTTTCTTTTTTTTCCAAACAAACACACAATTATATGTTGAGAAAAAAAAGAGAAAAAATCATTATTATCGCAAGAAAAAATTAAGAAAAGAATAATTGTTTCGTTCAAATCGTTTAAATTGTAGATAAGCAATTTATCGATGGTCCTTGTCAAGAGTAATTTTTTTATCAGCTTGTCAAGTTTCTTCAAATGTTTATACAAAACTCGGACGTACAATTTCAAGTACTCAGCAAATATGTGATAAGAATTTAAAAAAAAAGCAGGGAATGATTTACTTTGACTGACGATTATAGTGTTCTCCTAACAAGGTCATTTCTGCTCCAGAGAATTGAGACCAATAATTTATTATTGCTAATTTTTATTTTTATTATTATTATTATTATTTATTTATTTACTATTTATTTATTATTATTTTCCCCTTTTATTATTATTATTATTGTTAATAAAAAAAATAATTATTCGAATTTCCCGCAAGATTCGAACCTCCAACCTTCAAAGTTTTATGTAATTTTGGGCAAGTGCCTTAACGACTTCGGCTATTTGAGATGAATTATTTTAATAATAATTAATTGTCAAAAAAGTTATTTTTTGAAAAAAAAATCCAGCAAAAACATTTACTACAACTACTGAACATGTTTTAACAATTAAATATAATTTAATTTGCTCTAAAAAGGTACAATTTTCTCGAAAATATTTTTATTTCAACTTGAAATTAATTTTTGAATCAAATGGTAGAATTTTTTATAATAAATAAAATTGTAAACAATAATACATTTACTTATAACGATAATAATAATAATAATAATAAAAAAACAATTTCCGATTTTCATTTTTCCTTTTTCTTTTGAATATTATGAAACGAATAAATAACGAAAAGAAAATAATAATTCCGAATAGTATATATATACCGTGCAGCAAATTGTAAAATGACGAAATTTAATGAACACACATAAAGAGAAAATAAAAGTGTCGACGTGAAAATAATAATAAAAAAACAACAACAAAAAAAACGAGAAACAAGAGAGAAAAAAAATGATAATAGTCACAATATTCTCATAGAGTAAGTATAGTAACAAGGAGGCGGTTTATTTTCGGGTTAGAAAATTCACTTTTTTTTACGACCAACTATATACGTAACGTACACACACACACACACACGTATATATCTATATAGTAAAAAGTAGACTTTCATTATTTCTTTTCTTCTCGCGCGCGCATTTTAATAGTGCACAGTTTACGTTTTACGTTTTCATATTAACTGTGCAAATGCGTTCCGGCAATTATCCACACCACCGCTTTTGTCTCGCATGGAATTAGTTATTACAGATAATTTCTCTAATGGGGATGTAATTTCTTGGCAATAGTCATAACTGGTCTCTCTTTTGCGTGCACGAGTACACACACACACAAACAAACATATATATATATATATATATGGATATTTATAAATGTACCAACACTCAAATTTACTGTGTTTGTCAATCAGTTACGGATTAAAGAGAGAACAGTTCGCTCTCCACATGTTCCAATTAAATTATTGGTGAAAAAAAAATTTTAATTAAAAAAAGCGCTGCTAAGTTTTGAGGCTCAAAATTTTGTTAGTTCATTATTATTATGATGTTATCAATGCTTTTTATCAATGCTAATGATGCTGCTAATTTTGGTTCTAACTAAAAGATGATGATAATAATATTTCTGCTTCTAAATATGCTACTAATGATGTTTTCGAATGTAAAGATGCTACTAATACGGATTTGTATTCTAAAGATGCTGCCAACAATGTTTCTGCTTCTAAAGATGCTACTAATAATGTTTCTTCTTCTAAAGATGCTACTAATAATGTTTCTTCTTCTAAAGATGATACTAACAATGTTTCTGATTTTAAAAATGTTACCAACAATGTTTCTGATCTTAAAAGTGCTACCAACAATGTTTCTGCTTCTAAAGATGCTATTGATCATGTTTTTGCTTCGATAAATTCTTTAAGCAATGTTAGTGCTTCTAAGGATGCTAGAAAACACAGATTTTTTTTCTAAAGATGCTACTAATAATGTTCCTACTTCTAGATATGCTAGCAATGTTTCTGCTTCTAAAGATGCTACCAACAATGTTTTTGATTTTAGAAATGCTACTAAAAATTTTGCTGCTTCTAAAGAAGCTACTAATACAGATTCTTCTTGTAAAGATGCTATCAATGTTTCTACTTCTAAAAATGCTACCAATGATGCTTCTGATTTTAAAAATGCTACTAAAAATTTTGCTGCTTCTAAAGATGCTTCTAATACAGATTCTTCTTCTAAAATTGCTACCAACAATGTTTCTGCTTCTAAAATTCCTGTCATGAATGTTTCTACTTCTAAAGATGCTTCTAATAATGTTTCTTCTACCAAAGAAGCTATTAATAAAGATGCCTCTTTTGATAATGATACTAACAACATTGCTGCTACTAAAGATCCTACTATTAATGATTTCGCTATTAATAATGCCTCCGACAATGTTTCCGCTTCAAAATATCCTAACAACAAAGTTTCAACTTCTAAAGATGCTATTAATAATAATTATATTCTTCTTCTAAAGATGCTAACAATGTAGTTGCTTCTAAAGATTGTACAAACAATGTTTCTGCTTCTAAAGATGTTACCAAAAATGTTTCCACTTGTAAAAATGCTACTAACAATGTTTGTACCGCCAAAGATGCTACCAACAATGTTTCTGCATCCAAAAACGCTGCCAATAATACTGATTCCAAATACCTCAAATAATAATACTTGTTTTTGAAGAAGCTTCCAAAAACACTATATACAATTCCCAAAGATGTTTCTACTTTCGAAAATTGCCTCTAAAAACATTCCCAATATTCTAAAGATGCCACACAATTCAAGCTCGATTCTTAAAACACTATCAATCACCGTATCTTTTCTCCAGACGATATACTAATTACATTACTCTGCCTTCAAAAATACTATAACCAACTTTCCCTATCCAGAAAATTTTACTATACGATAAACGAAGTAGAAAACCCAAATAATGAAACGAAGAACACTGAAAATACTTGAAATATTTTTAGACCTACATCTATATACAACAAAGAGAACCTTATCGCCATGGTCAATTAATTTTCTCTAGGATTCACTTTAGAAGACTATTTAATACAAAAGAAAATATAAAAGCAATATATCAAAAAGGAGAACAAGAAGAAGAAGAAGAGAAAAGAAAGATTAATATTCCACGAATCAAGAGAAATACGTCAGAAATATGTTATCAATTTTTTGGTTAGAGATAACTTATGGTACTTTAAGGTTAAATTGCGTCATTCTCGCCACGGCTTCTGATCGCGTTAAAATACCTGACCTTCCTCACAAACACACATATATATATATATGAATATCGGGGAACCGCAGTCTCGCGTATGCATTAGCACTGAGATAAGCGATTTGTTACGGATAAACATCGAGGTGGTATTATTTGTATATATACGATTTTTATATATATATATACATGTATATACGATACTTTTCCTTCGGATTCGTTGTTTACTGACCGCAATGCATTTCATTAAAAACGATTGTATTTTAACGTTGTAATCAATTCCACCCTGTTGCTCCCGATCCTTTTCAATTTCCATTCTTTTATTATTTTTTCTCTCTCTCCGACTCTTTCTCTCCCTCCTTTTCTTTAATTAACATATCAATGTACATACCCCCATTGTGATTTTAAAGTCATAAAGATTAATTATCTGGAAAGTAGGTAAAATTATTGGAAAACAAAGGGCTTGTTCATTGCTTTGTAAAAACAATGCAAAAATGAAACTATTACAATTGGAATCATAATTATATTCTCTATATATATAGAGAGAAAGATTCGAAGTATTTCTACAATTTCCAGTGAAGTTCTCGCGGCTTACAATGTTTACAGGGAGGGCACATCTCTCTCTCTCTTTTATTTTTATGGTAAACTCCGTATTCTGGGAAATAGAAATTTTATCCGTTAAGAGGAATATATAATTTCTTTCTTTTGAATTATTTCCGTTTGATTTAATTATTGTTTCGAAAAAAATTAATTAAAGTAGGATATACATAAATATAAAGTTTGCACAACTTGCGATACATATCCGTGTATTCTATTGTGCATTTTAAAAAACAAATTTTTATAATGTGTGGAATAAAAAATATTATCATTTTTTTAGGAAAAAAACAACGTTTATGATAAAAAAAAACGTTCTAAAAATGTTAATTGAATATTTAGTGTGCACATGTACACGAAACATATTCACATGTACCTAATTATTGCGAATTTAGCTACATGTGAATGTGTTTTGTGTATATGTGCACAAGAATTATCCAAATAACAGATTAATTTATGCTAAAAAACCTTCGAAAATCGTTTATTGGAATGTTTTGTGCACATATACACGAAACACGTGCACATGTACCAAAATCCACTCTAATTAGCTACATGTGTACGTGTTTCGTGTACATGTGCAAACGACAAATGGCTAAGAACTGCAAAAAATCGATATATCCGAAAACAATTAAAAAAAAGACAAACATGATGCTAATTATTTTAAAAAAAACATGTATTCAAATGCACAATAATGCAGAAACGCAACTGATGACGAAAATGTTTGTTAAAATTACAATATTTCCACGTGTGGATATATTAGCTTGGGGCAATGCAACGCGCATAGAGTGAGAAAGAGAGTTTAATACATACACGTGTGTGTATATAATATCGCCGCGCGGTCGACGTACGTCGTGAAGACGTGGGCGAGACAAAAGTTGACGGTAAGTGCAATTATCAAGTTGGCTCGCGAATACATACGTATCGTGACTTGATTCATGAAGATTAGTGACTCTCACACGGCCACGCTTCAACGATAATGCGCAGTAGCTATTAATAACGTCGAAGCCGTTGCCCAGTGGTGCTTTACAGCACATATAAACTATATACACATATATATATGAAATTCGCATATAAGAAAATCATCCTCGCTTTTCCACTCTCTCTCTCTCTCTCTCTATCCTTCTCTCTCTCTCTTAAATACAAAAAACCGACAATATTCACATGTAAACTTTTTACATGTGGCATTTCGCCATTTTCAAAAGAAAATGCGACTTAAAAAAAACCCTTTGTCTTTCATTCCATACATATAATTAAAATGTAGGTATATGTGTTCCAAATAATCTCAAATACCGAGCATTCCGATTTATTCGAGAAAAGACAATGAGAATAGTTCGAGGTATTCCTTCAAATTGCTTTCATTTTTCGAATACTTGCCTTTTTTTTAGAAAATTATTTGGAAAAATCCATTGTCTTAGAGGTGATTTTAAGAATAGTTTCGAATTTTTGAGGAAAAGGCAAAAAGAAGAAGAAGAAGAAGAAGTTGGGGAACAATAAAAAATTGTAGAATTTAATGAAGATTAAAAATAGTCATGTCAACAAAAGATAACGAGAACAACACGTACGACAACAATAACATTAATATTTATAACAGCAACACCAAAAACGATAACAATAACAAGAGAACGAAGAAGAGTACAACACAAAGATGATGACTGATAAAAAAGTAATGTACAACCATAGACGATCATCAAAGATAAATATAAATCGAATTATAACAACAAAAACAATGCATTGTTTCACCCTCTTTATGCTAAAAAAAAAAATTGAAAATTTGAATAACCCAAAAAAAAGCATTTTGAAGAAGAGATGAATGCAAAAATAGTTTTCAATTCTATAAAAAAAAAGTATATTTTGAAGAAGAAACGAATGCAAAAATCGTTTTCAAGTCTATATGTGCAAAACCGCACATGTACAAATTCCCGTTTTCACTAAAACAATTTTATGTAATGTAAATGCGATGTTACGTGAAATGCGCATGTTCAGACAAGTAAGAGAATTGTACAAACGAGTGTTTTTCGATATTTACGAGAAATGGCCATACGAAACGATCGTTCTCTTATCTTTATGCGCGCGAAATGCTCGAGTTGTAATATATTTATATAAATATAAAGAAAAAAAAACATTTTTTCCCATGGGGTAAACAATCGAAAAATTATAATTCCGTCTTGTGGATGAGTATAAACAAGGGAATATATAAAATAATATATATATGTATATATATATAAATATATAATAAATAGAGAAGAAAATTTATAATTGCAGGAAAATCAGATATATATTATTGTTGCGCTAGATACATATATTTATTTTAATATATGTGTGGTAATATCATAAATTTACATTTTTATAGGTTTATATCGTTATAACGCCTTCGCAATTTTGTTTTCACGTTTTATAATAAGAGTTCATAAGTTTGCATTCGAAACAAATTTTCGCTGGAAACGAAAAAAAATGCATGCATATATATATATATATATATATATATATATATATATATATATATATATAAATGTAGCATATGTGAATTTACATATTTCACACATAAAACATAATGCAATTATTCATCGTGTTTGTCTCATGTGCGATGTTTGTGTATACAATTCATATATACAATGATAATCGTTTAAAAAGATGATTAATCGTTTGTCAAATATATGTGTATCATAATAATGAGGATTTTTTTTTGAAACTTCTAAATTATACCGAAACAAAATATTTAACATCTATTTTAGAATTTTGTTTATTGAATTCAAAACTCTTTTATAATATATAAAATAAGCATTTTACACGTCGGTGAAGTTTGCAACGTTTATGATCAACGATTGAAAGAAAAAAAAGTTCTTTTCTACCAGAAAGAATAAAAATTTTTGTTCACAAATATTTTGTTTTGTAAATCATTATTAAAAATATTAAACGCACTATTTTCTGTACAAAAATTAATAAAAATTTGCTTAAAAAAATATTTCCCTTCAGAAATCGTTGATTATAAACGTTGTGAACTTCACCAACGTCATTTTACTCTCTACACTGAAAAAAAATTTATTTAATTCAAATAACCGATTATTTGACTATTATCAAATAAATATTTACTTAAATCAAATAATTTTTATTTGAATCAATTAAATAATATTTGCTTTAAATATTGAAATATTTGATTTAAGTAAATATTTATTTGATAATAGTCAAATAATCGGTTATTTGAATCAAATAAATTTTTTTTTTTGCAGTGTAGATTTGAATTAGTAAAAATGTTTACTAATTTGAATTATAGTCACTGACTTTTTTGCTTTTGAATTAGCAAAGTTTGCTAAGAAATTACTATTTATTAGTGAAATTTACAATAGTACATTTTAATGTATTTAATTTAGTGATTTTGGCCTTCTGAATTATTATTCAAAAGCAAAAAGTCAATCACTAATGCAAGTTAGTAAACATTTAAAACCATTTCAAATTTATAGCGGGTATAGAATCTAAAAATTTATTTTCTAATATTTTTGATTTCTAAATAATCTCAAATCGATGAAAATTCTTTTTTTGAAAACTAGGATCAAAAATTGTAATTTTAGTTTAAATTCAGATCGGTTAGGTGTTACAAATTTTTATTCTTCAAAGCATCAAGGATCAAAAAATATTATTTTTCATTCAAATTTAGATTAGATTTTGTTTCCAACTAAACTGGAAATTTGGTTTTTTAAATAAAAATTTGGATTTTATAAATAAAATTTTGGATTTTGTAATTAAAATATTATAGATTTTCATTCAGCCTAAGTTTTTAGGTCTAATTTAAATTTTATGGTTTAAATTTTAGATTTTTTAATTCAAATTTTGGTTTTTAGAATAAAAATAATTTTGTTTTGGGTCTAATATCGATTCTAATGATTAAAACTTTGGATTTTATAATTCAAATATTGTATTTTCACTCCTCCTAAATTAGGAGTTTAATTTTTTATTCAAATTTTGGTTTTTTACAAATAAAACTTTATAGATTTTTTAATTCAATGTTTGGTTCATAGAAAAAAATACTATTTTTGCTTTTAACTTGGATTCTTTTATTTAAAACTTTGGATTTTGTAATTAAATTATTAGATTTTCATTCCGCACTAGGTTTTTACTTGCAATTTAAATTTTACATTTAAAACTTTCGAATTTTTAATACAAATTTTGGTTTTTTTTAAATAAATAGTATTTTTGTGTCTAATTTCGATTCTTAAAATTAAAACTTTGGATTTTATGATTCAAATGTTGGATTTTCATTCCATTCAAGTTAACAGTTTATGATTTTTGGTTCAAATTTTGATTTCTACAATTAAAACTAGATTTTTAATTCAAATTTTGTTTCTTTGAAAAAAATACTATTTTAGTGTCTAATTTTAATTCCTCTATAATGAAAACTTTGAATTTTGTATTTCAAACGTTCGATTCATTAAAAAAAATGTATTTAATTCACATAAACAATTCTTGTCTATTATCAAATAAATATTTACTTCTGCGTTAAGTAAATTTTTCGCATCCCAATGAAATAAAATATTTGCATTAAATTCTGAATTTACTGGTTCAAATACAATTTATTTTATTGAAATAAAAATTATTCGACACTAGAAAAAAATTTTTTTTTAATAATAGACAAGAAATTATTTATTGCAATCAATTTTTTTCAGTGAATATGCGTGAATAGTATAATATAACGTTTTTACTAGAATAAATTACACTTTGCTTGACTGCGTGGAAAAATAATGCATTATTTATATCACGAGCAGTAGACAATAAACAGACGGTTGATTATTACGCTTCTTGCATGGGGGGGTGTTTACTTTTTTCTCTCTCCTTCTCTCACATAGAAAACACGATTCAAATCAAACGCTAATGGGGGATTCGTAACATTTTTTTCGTCGATTGTAATCTATAAACGTGAAATCAAAAACGTGTTCTCCTAATTTTTTGTTGTTGTTGCAAATATTAAAGGCTCAATTTGGAAAAGGGGATAATAAATAGGGGCGAAATTCACAAGTGAAACTATATTAACATTCACTTGAGATCCACTCACTAATTATTGAATAAATTGTTTTATCCTCGAGATAAATTATTATTTTGCAATTAATTCAATAAGTGATCGTTGAGTATTTTTTGAATAAAATAAACGCACTTAGCTACAAATATTATATATAGAGATGACAAAAGGCACTCACCATTTGTAGATTTAATTGTTGAAATTTGGTCAAATTTTACTCTTTGGAAAATATGGATCGTCAAAAATATATAAATTTACGTCATTTTTCTCCTATTTTTTATTTATCCTTTTCCTTTTTTCGATCCATTTATTTTTAAATCTCCAGAAAATGCAAATTGAAAAAATTACTCTCGTGTTTGATCTGAAAAATAAAGAAGAAAAAATTAGAACGATTAGTAAAATTAAAGCAAAAAACTAATTAATTTTTTAAAAAATTATAATTAAAAATTTTAAACATGATAGTTTTTTGCAAAAAGTGAAAAATATAATTATTTTTTGCACTTATTTGAATTTTTCAAAAATATAAAATTGAAAATATTAGAAATTACTGAAAATAATTGAATTTCTGAAAATTAGAATTAAAAAATTCAAAGAATTATTTTTGTAAAAATATGTTTATTAAATTTTTTAGAAGCTAGTTTTCATTAATTTTTATTTTTAATATCCACATTAGGATTTTTCTTTAAAATTTTTGCGAACTTCAATTATTTTCAAAAATTTATAATAAAAATCCTTCAAAAGTGAATTTTCCAAAAATGTCATAAAATACTTGTTAAAAAATCAATTTACTATTTTTAATAAAATTCGACAAAATTTCAATTATTCAGAATCTGTTTAATTGCAAATTTTGAAATGTTGACAATAAGTCGAAAAATTTCGAAGTTACAAAAAAACATCCAGAGACCGGAAATTGATTAAATTAATTAAGTATTAAATTTTGCCTGTAGCATTAAGTTAATAATTAAATTATATTAAATAATAATAATATTTATTTTAATTTAATTTAATTTTTATTTCATTTTAATGAATTCGAAGTCTTAAATCCGCAGTTTAAACCATAAAATCCAATTTTAAATTCTTCTTCATAATTAATTAATTTTCCGTTAAAAAAAAAAATACAGAAAAAATGAAACATAAAATTAGCAAAAACTAAATATTTTCAAATTTTCAACATTTATTTCAAATTCAAAATACCTTCTCATGTGATGAGAATGTAAAAATTACGCAGACAGAAAATTGCGTATCGAAATTTGCGCCTTTTCCTAAACGCGTGGCTTAATTTTCCCAAAAACAATAACTCCAAACGTAAACACCCAATTTGCGCATAAATTTTTGAAAGTCGATGTTAACAACAACACGTGTCTATTACGACACATATATATACACACACATACATATATACATATTAGTCTCAGAAATTGTGCAATCCACAAGTTGCATGAATTAACAACTATTTCACAAATACTCTATAACTTTTCCCAAAATTACATAACAGGAGAAAAAAACAATTTTTTTCCCAAATAACATTAATAATATTAAATCATATCAAAATCCATAAACACATATATAGAAAACAATTTCATATTTTCACGAAAGTAATTAAATTTTTTTCCCCCTTCATTTTATTATGAAATAATTTCATATTTATTGATTTCAAATATACTTATAGTTGCGTTTTTTTTCCTTTTCTAAACGATAAATTTCAAATGAGATAGTGAGATATCTAAAAGAGAGAGAGAGAGAGAGAGAGAGGGGGAGAGGAAAAAAAATTAGAATATGGTAATCGGTTACAGATGACTCAGAACTAGACAATAAAAAAAAATTATGTATGATTTATGACTCACCTGATTGTCAGCTGTTGTTCGAAAAATTAAAATGGATCCTTGGAAGTGAATATCATTGGAATGAGCTCGCAGAGAGAATCTCCGGAGAATTATTGCATACCTGAAAGAAGAAGAAGAAGAAGTAGAGAAAAAGGAATTAAGTCATTAGATAATTCAATGAAAAATACATAATTTCTAAATTAAAAAAAAAAAAAATAGTAATATTATAAATTTATTGATTCGAAATTATTATTATTGATTTATAGTCACTGACGTGATGTTCGTATTTCTAATTGCGATAACACCATAAATAATAAAAGAATAATTTTTCAGGAATTTCTTATTTCAAAAAATAATATTTTATTATTTTACTATTTCAATTTTTACGCAATTTATTTACTTGATAGTTAACTAACAAACTAGATTTAATTTCAAGTCTAACATAAATTTACATAAAACATCACTTAATTAATAAAATTAATTTATTGAATTAAATTCTGACAAAATTAATTTATATTTGATTTAAGAAAATATAAGTGAAAAATTTAAAAAATAAAAACAGTAAAATTAAATTATAACTAGTTACTTAATTTTTATAAATTACTTATTTCATTTTAAGGAATATTTCTTTATGAATTTAAATTTATTCGATAAAATTATACATAATTGTATTAAATAATGAAAAAGTTTTTTTTACTCTGGAACTGTTAATTAAAAAAATTAATTGTAATTAATCCATAATAATTCATTAAGAATTTATTAATTAGGAATAATCATTGATTACTATTAATTAATAATAAATTATTAATTATTAATCAATATTCAATAAATAATAATAATTCGATAATTTTTAATTATTAATAAATAATAATTATTTGTTGTTAATAAATATGAAATAATAATTAATTAATTGTTCATAACTTCTAATAATTTATTCCCATATTTATATTATTTACCAATTACAATAAAAAAATGCAAATAAAAATACCGTTTTTCGTTCAACGATTTTGCATTTTTCAGAAGTTGGAAATTTTTATTGATTTTTATATTATGCGAAACATTTTTTTTTTTACTTAAAAATCCTTTTTTACATTTTACAAGCAAAGTTTATTGTTGTTACTATTATTTTAAGCTAATTTTAACAACCGGAATTAATTTTCAATTGAATTCAGGGAACAATTAAATTTATTTCCAATATTATTGAAAACGAATGTCATTTTTTATTGTTTCAAAATATTGACAAAGCAAATTTAAAAAAAATGTTTTATAACCAAAAATATTTCGCACAATTATGTTCGCCTGAAAGTAAAATCAACATTAAACACGACAAAATCAAAGGGAAAGAAAATATTTCATAACCTAAAATACTTTTTTCAGAGATTTTTGCTAAATATTTGAAATATAAAAGTAATCTTGTTAACCTAACCTCAAAATTCAGGAGCGCGAGTCTACGACTGAATTTTTCGGTACATGATTTAAAAATAGTCAAAATATTCTATTAGTTAATGTATTTATATGTTCAAAACGGAAAAAATTTTACCTTTCCTTTACGAATTTTTGTCAGTTTCGCCTTTCTTCAACTTTTCCCGAGAGCGAAGTTTACTTTACGTTTTTTTTGTTCATTCGACGAATTTCAATAAAAACTACTTGGAATTATCAAATTTTGTGTTATATAATACTCATTTCCTGTCAAAAACTACTTTCAATTGTGTTGGGTCATTTTCACCATTGTCGAGAAACTATTGCTCGATTGAAGAAAATACTCATTTGTTCCAATCGCAATTCATCAAAGTACTTGTCGCCATTATTCGATTGTTATTATTATTACAAACATATTTTTGCGCCTCAATCTCAATTTACTCTACTTTCCATAACTATTGTCAACATTTGCAATGAAAAATTGTACATATTGACGTGACGACAGCGACAATGCAATGATGGACTTTACCAAAATGGCCGTCCACTCCAGGGTTGGGACGGTAGAGCACTCGAAGTGGCGTCCCACCACAGTTGGGAAGTTGCAATCCATTAAGTAACGTGCACAAGTTTTTTTTCTGTACACGTCACAATGTTTACAGTAAAAAGTGGGAATAATAAATAGTAAAAAAAAGTAAAATGGTGAAAATTTACTTACGTATTTTGCGATGGCGAAATAAAACTGCGAGAGTGTACAAATTTACATGGGGAAAAGAACTTAAAGCCATTTTTGCAAGTTCTGGTAAATTTCAATCAGTCTGCAATGAAACTAGGGGTGGGTTCACATCAATTTACAACTTTGTGTCCGTTAGGAATCATAAAGGTGTTATCACAATATTGCACGTGTTTGCTGTCGATAATAAAGGTACTTTTACAAAAATTGTCGGCATTTTTTCTATGTAAACGTTACTTGTAAACGTTACTTGTAGTTATTTATCAAAATAGTAAAAATGTGTAATAAAAAACGTAAAAATGTGGAATTCTACTCAAAGATTTCGTACTGAGGAAATTTAAAGCGTTATGCACACCTTTACATGCATTAATGGACATAAAGAGGTTTTTTCAATTTCTAGTAAAATTCCGTCCGTCCACAATGAAACTAGGGGTGAGTACACATCAGTGTACAATTCAGGGTTCGTCAAAGAACATAAAGGGGTTATCACAACATTGTATGCAAATGCTTTCGATTAAAAAGGTACTTTTACAAATTTGTAAAAATTTTTTCTATAAAGGTACGTTTACAATTTTCTGGAAAAATCGTATGTAACCGCTATTTGTTAAGATAAAGGTACTTCTACAATTTTATACACGTTTTTTCTATGTGAATGTTTTAATGCTTGAAATTACATATAAAAATAGTAAAATATTTAGTACAAAAACGTATAAATATATAATTTTATTGATGAATTTTGCAGAAGAAAAAAAAGGTTCCGGCTTAAAAACCTAATGGGATTATTTCGGATAAATTTCTTCCAGCAATGCAATTAAGGGTGATTACACATCAGCGCACAATTCTGCGTTTGGCAAAGAACATAAAGGGGTTATCACAACATTGTATGATATTACTATCGATTAAATAAAGGTACTTTTACAACTACATTGCCTTTTTTACTGATACGAACGTTTATTTTTTATGACACTTTATGGTCTGTTTACAAACTGCGTCAAACTTCAGTGGTAGGGGGAAAACAGTTTATTTTCAATTTCAAAAATGTGAAAAATTACAAGAAGAGGTTAAAAATGAGTCCACAACTGTATATACATGTAAAATACGTATAAAAACGAATAAATACTTATAAATCGAATTTAAAATTTGTTCTTATATCCGGTCATGTAGAATCTATTGGCTTCAAAAACTCTTTGATCGACAAAAAGAAAATAAATACAAAATCAATAAATTTTATACTGTTTCACTGAAGAAAAAAAATCAACATATATATGAATTGAAAAGAGACGATTAATTTTGGGAATTTTATAAAATCGTTTCTCATAAATTCTCAAGCTAACACGGAAAATATAATTTTCGCTTTCCAATATGTGTTACCGCATGTTTTGAGTCGTTTGGAGAATTATATATACATAACAAGCGTGCCCGATCTTTTTCTCGCCGAAGCGATAAAATCGAAGGAATTATCGTCGTTGGTAATTTAAAATTTTACTTGGCTCAATATGTATCTGTATACATATATATATATATATATACATTTATGAAAATGTATATACATATATATATAAGACTCATATATACCAACAATCATGTGGGCGATGTAAACACTGCATTTGTTGGCAACCCTGGCAAACTGAGTGCAACGCCACAACGGACCTTGAGCGATTATTTTACTGTAAAATACTTCTCTCTCTCTCTCTCTCTCTCTCTCTCTTTCTTTATCTTTTTCTACTACATCTCCCTTTACTCCTCTTTCATTCTATCCAATTCTATCCCTTCACCTTTCATCTTTTCACGATCTTAACCTTGACATTTTTTTTCTGTCACTCTAGTAAAGTATCTTTAAATGTTTCACGAAAAAGCATTTTCGCAGTTGAAACATTTTAATTGAGAAATTCCATTTGGATAATTCTTTTTTTTCTCTCTCTCTCTCAAAGAGAAAAGAGGAATTTATTTAAAAGAATTTATTGAAGAGAGCTCATTTTAAAAGAGAATACTTTTTATCGCGTATAATTTAAAATTGTTTCTTTTAGAATTAACTCGCTTTGTTGGGCTATATTTATATAGAGGAAAATATATTTAAAATTATGAAAATGGAAAAATTTTACTTTATAATGCATTATATTGGTTTATTTATAAAAACAAAAAAAATTAAGAATAAATTCTAGTTTTTTTTTACTTTAAACGAGGAATATATAAGAAGGAAGTGTTATTTCTAGTATTATAGCTTTTTGTTAGTGCATTTATCAAAACTATTTGAAGCGAATTATAAAATTGTAAATTTTTACTTCAAGGAGTGTTTCTTTTTAGAATTAACTCTTTGTTGGTATTATTTATAGAGCAAAAGGAATAAAGTGAATTGAAAAATAAATTTCTACATCAGAAATAGAATTTAAGGGCAAAATTATTATTATATAGAGACAGTTGATGCAGGGAAATAGATTGAAAAAGAAGATCTAGAAGATAAGATTAATAGTCCTAAGCGAAAAAGGGGAGGGGGGGCTTAAAATTTGTTTTCTTCCCATTTCCTACAAGTTAAAGTGAATATTTGAATTTTTCTCTTCGCACCATTCATATATAAAATATTTTACAAATGGAAAAAAAGGAAAATTTGTCAAATACGACTTTGAATTTTCTTGTCATATTAAGATTTATCTTCATTAAATAAACACACGGAGAAAAATGACTTTGCTATTCTATATGTTGTTAGCCAATTATTAGCTATAGAAAGCTAATTATTACTGTGGGAAAAATATTCGATTTTATTTTTCTCTAATTTTTGGAAAAAATTTTATCTTTACCCTATGAATCGAAAAAAATATCTGATTCACTCTAAAATTGATTAGATATGAAATGAAAATGTTTTCTATTTCTATTTGTAAATATTTTTAAATTTCAAAATATTTGGAAACAAAGAATTTCTTTTTTAAATAAAACATTTAATCAATTTTTCTTTTTTTTTTGTAAAAAGTAAGATCTTTGAAAATTTCACATTTGGAACCCTTTTAAAATCAATTATGTATTAAAATTACAAACGCAACTATTTTAAAAGTCAATAGTATTTTTGAAATTTTTGTGAAAAATTATATATTATTATTATAAAATAATTTTTTTCAGTTCTTCAATAATTAAGTTATTTAAAATAAATCCATGATTTTTCTCTGACCTGTGATTGAGGTTAGAATTAATATTGATATTATAATATAAATAATATTAATATTTTTTATTAGAATTTAACTTTTTTTCTCCGTTTGCTTATTGAATGTATTCTCTAAATCTGAAATAGTTTTTTACCGATGAAATTAAGCAGATTCGTTTACTAACCTCAATTAAAAACACTTTTTTTAAATTAATTTTAGTCACAAAATCTATTAATTTTTAGTAAAAAAAATTACTAATTGATAGTTTATTTCTAAAAATTAATAGTTTATAACTAAAAGTTAATAATTTACATTAAAAATTAGTAGTTACAACTAAAAATTAATAGTTCACTACTAAATGTTAATAATTTACATTAAGAATAGTAGTTTACAACTAAAAATGAATAGTTTACTACTAAAAGTTAGTTAAAAACTGCTTCTAATACAGTTAGTAATCAAATTTGGAAAATTAGTTAGAAAAGTAATATTTCAGATGTAGAAAGTGGTATTTTTAAACCCAAAATTCTTTGATTTCGAGTTCCTTTTTATCCATTTAATATTACGATTTATCTTTATTAAAATTACTTTTTAAACTGCATCATATTTTTCAACCTTGAAAAATTTCAACTCCTTCTTGCTTCGATTATTAATCGTGCGGCTCGTCAACTGCTTTCCGGATTTTGATTTCAGAAATTGTCGTTTCAGCCTAAAACAGAATTCGTATTAGAACCAACAATTTATTACAAAATAAATAAAATTGCAATTACTTAGTTATTTAATTCTTTAAAAATTTTCTCTCAGTTTTTCTAGAATAAGAATTTTTTGTAACCATTAGAAGAGACGGAAATTGCATCCTAGTGGGAAAAATGTAATTTATTTTTCCACAAAAATATTTTAAAAAACTGTTCTTATTTGTACGGAAACAGAAAAAAATCAATTTCCCACTCATTTTTTTCACAGTGCTTGAAAAATTAATGAACCCAAAAATTCAACAGCCAACGATTTCCAAATATTTGAATAATCTCTTTTTTTCTAATGTTCAAATTTACAAATAAAAAGAAAAACAAATATATACATTTTAATGAAAAAGGGAGAGTGAAAATAAATATATGTATAAAAAGGGAGTTTTTCAGGAAAAACGAGAAGGCCAGGGAGGGGCAGAAAAAAAAGAGAAAGGAAAAATAAATAATCAGTGAACCATTTATTATTGGTTATGATTTTTCGATAGTTTTCAGGGTGGGGAGGGTTTTTTTTTGTTGAGAGTAAACACCAGACGGAAAATCTGGCAGGTAAATTTTTTTTTCTTTCCTGGGTGATGAGGTGCGGGCGGGGTGACTAAAGAGTTTTATATTTATATTTATCTCCAACTGAGAGGAACCTGAAAGGGAAAAGGAGAACCTAACTATACTATAACTGCCGAATCACTTCAATCTTGATTTTTTTTTCTTCTTCTTCTTCTTCATCTTTGACTTGAGAGAAAAACCCCAAGGAGAACAGGACAGAAATAGTATATATTATAGAGAGAATGTTATGGTGGTAACAGATAGAAGTCTGTTTTTCGTGCTGGTACCTGGACAGGTGTGCAAGAGGGAACTGGGACTAAATAGAGAGCAGGCCTGACCAGCTGGTTTTCTTCCCTTCCTCACACACATATATTCACAAACACTAAAATACAAAAACAGGTATTTCCCTTGGCGAATCTCAGTTGAGAGTTTGGGGAAGAGAGAGGGGTGGGGGAAAGAAGGGAGAAATTGGGTAAAAGGGTTACAACCACATCCCATAGATATAATAATTCTCTTCTGTTTTTTTTTTGAGATATTATTCAAGATATAGTTGAAAAAAGGGGGGAATTTTTTTTTCCTCTTGATTTTGTTGTCAAAAAAAAAGTTCTCCATTTAATTACGAAATTAAATTCTACTTTAGTTTCAACCTCCAGATGATAATTTTCTTGAATTTATTTAAATTTCAAAAAATTAATAAATTTCAATTTATTTAAATTTCAAAAAATTAATTAATTTCAATTTATTTAAATTTCAAAAAATTAACTACTTTCAATTTATTTAAATTAATTAATATTAATTATGAAATATTTTATCAATTTTTAAGAAAAATTTACTTTAAAATTAAATTTCTTTTCTTTACTTTTCTCTCTATAGTTTACTGAAAAATTCAGGGGCAAAAAAAATCGTTTTCTTAAATTGACGATATATAAAAATTCGTGAGAAGAAAAATAATAATTTGGCTAAATTCAGGGCAAAAAAAACCATTTTCTTAAATTGACGATATTTAAAAATTCGTGAGAAGAAAAATAATAATTTGACTAAAGTAAAAATAAAATTCACGCGTATAAAAATAATATTGCCAAGGGGGCAAAAAATAAACATAAAAAAATTGGCGAAACAATTTAATAAAAATAAATAATGTGTAGTAATAAAAATTTTCATCTTTAGAAGGAATTTAAGTTTCAACTTTTTATTTTCCCAATAACTTATATATTTTCATCCTCTCAATAATTTTAAACTTTTAATATACTTCATTCTATTTTAATTTATTTGAAGCAAACTAAATTTGATTTATACAATATATATACTAAATTTTTTTAATTTTCCCATTTTTTTCAACTTTGAATCAATTAAATTTTTTCAATATTGACTATAAACATTTTATTTATTCAAATTTTTCATTGCTTCTAGTTTCAAAACATTCCATTTTAATTCACTGGAAATCCAATAATTTATGATAATTTTTCATCGATTCTTAGTTTTAATTTATTCAAAAATTTTCTTGACTTCAATTTTTAATAGTTCATAGCTATAATTTTTTTTTGGCAGATAATTTAGATCGTTTAAAATTTCAATTTACCCAAATTTTTATTGACCTTAACTTTAATTTATTTGTGTATTTTTTTTTCAATCGATTTTGGTTTCAATTTATTCAAATTCGACTGGATTTAAATTTTAAATGATTTTATATTTAATTTAGTGAAAATTCTACAAAAAAAAAATCGTTTAAACATTCAATTTAAAAACAAAACTTGTAAATTTTTAATTTATTAAGGTGTTATATTAGTTGTAAAGTGGAAAGAGATGAGAATTTTTTTTTTGCTGTTATAAAAAATATTTTGTCAATGTTGAATAGTACTTCTAAGTTTTTATTAAAAATTTTATATATTTATATATTTTATATTTATACAATAGACAAAAAATATTTTTTTAAATTTATACTTCTCGTATAATAAAAAGAAGTTCGACTATTATTGAAAAATAGTATTCAAGTGCCAACTCGAAGGAAAAATTCAGAAAAATCACGAGAAATTCTTAAAAATCAAAAATTAAAGTAAATCATTTCCTTTTTCGAAAAGCAAAAGAAAAAAAATTCTTTGTAAACTTCCTGTTTTAAAAAAGAAATTGTGTGTGTATATATATAATGCACACACGAAAAAGAACCCGAGAGTGCATATAACGGCTTGTCCGGAAAGCCTTGAACCCCGATGAAACCAAGGACGAAACAAGAATATCCGTGAGCAAAAATCGAGCTAAAACATAGTGCACTTTGAGAGAGAGTTGCTTGTTTCATATTGCAAAGAGAATTTTATGGTGTTTCAATATACAAAATTATTTAAGTGCTTCTTATAAATACACACACATATATTTGATCCATGTTACTTTTATATTAATAAAATTATAAAGGTACTTCGGGGAAAAAAGATAAGATTATATTCCAATAAAAAAAAGTAGTAGAACAAAAAAAATTAAAAATTAATTCTGATGAAATAGAAAGGGATATATGTAAAAAAAATTGCTACCTCTGCGTTGAAAATTTTTAATTTAATTTTTAAAGTGTGTTATTATTTTATTATTAAAAACGAATGGATTTTCATTATTCCACATAAATAAATAGAATATGATAATATTCATGACCGTTTTTAATATTTATATACATATACGTATAGTGAGATAATTATGACTATATTTTCAAAAAATATTTTGATTGGAAGCGAATAAATATTGATAAATATGATAACTAAATCAAAAAGAAACTAAAGAATGCAGTTAAGTGAAAAATTATTTCTTTAATCATTGTATATTTTATTTTCTTTTTACGATTTTAAATATGTTGATTTTAAATTAAAAAGAATTAAATTCAGTGTTTAATTTTTCAAGCAATAATCTTATCAAAAAATTAATATTTTATTACATTATAAATTAAAATATTTTTTTTAATATTTCCTAAATTATTATTACTAAAAAAATATTAATAATAATATTGATAATAATAAAAATATTCATTAATAATAATAACAACAAAAATGATAATTAACTTTTAAGAATATATTTATATTATTATAATATTATTATTAAATATTATTTTTTTAATTAATACTAATATGTAATTAATATTTATTCATTTATTAATATAAATATATTCATAAATGTTAATATTATCAAAATATGAAAAAGTATTCATTTCCATTCTATATGTGGAAACATTTCTTTTTACTTAAAAATAATTTTTTCCATTTCACGTTTAACATTTGTCTTCGTTTAAATATTATTTTATGCAGTTTTTAATACTGGAAAATTTATTTTCAATTGAATTTCAGGAATTTGTTTCAAGAAATAAATGTGATTTTAATGAAATTAGGGGTGAGTACACATCAGTGTACAATTCAAGCGTTCGTCAAAGAACATAAAGGGGTTATCACAACATTGTATGCAAATGCTTTTGATTAAAAAGGTACTTTTACAAATTTGTAGACATTTTTTTTTATAAAGGTACGTTTACAAGTTTGTCGACCAAATCGTATACAACTGCTAATGGTAAGATAAAGGTACTTTTACAAATTTGTAGTCATTTTTTCTATCTAGACGTTAAAATGCTCGTATTTATATATAAAAATAGTAAAAATTTGTAATAAAAAACGTATAAATATAGAATTTTGTTTATGTATTTTATCCATAGCAACAACTATAACATCATTGATATACAAACAACTTCAAAATTAAGTTCAAGGTAAAATTATTCCCTTTAGTATATGCTTAATACTTATGTTTTGATTGACATTCGTCAAGAAGAAACTTTACATTAAGTGTGTGTGTGTCAAAACAAAAGTTTCAATCGATAAGAAGAATAAAAAAATGTTTTAATACTAATATTTTCAGTTAATTTTTAAAAGTGAATAAAGCAACTTCTACAGTATGAAGTTATCGGACATGTACTTTACTAGTTTCGTTTTTTGGTGTGAAATATTAGCAGTGTCGTCAACAAGTAACTATTTTCATGGATTGATAAAGTATCTGAAGGAAGAATCTAAATTGCATCAGGTAGTGTTCATCATAGACGATTCGTTAAACAATACTGATCCTGTAATGGATTCTCTCATGACAACAGTGAATTCGCATTTTCCATCTTTTAGTATTGGATACACGGACATGATTGACAACAATCTAGACGAATTACATATTAAGTTTCTAAATCGACCAAGAGGTACTACACTCTTTGTTTTACAGTGGAGCAATGAAGATACATTATTCAAGTTTGATGACTTTTTGATTAAAAACAACGATTTTTTGTTAGGATCATCAAAACCAAGATGTTTAGTTTTAAATTCTTCTCCCACAAGTGAAGATATCATTAACGAAACGTTGCATAATTTTTTTAAATTTGACTACGTGGACATTACTTTATTGACATATGACAATCAACAATTGCAAAAAAAGATTGAATCGAGTGCTCCAGTGGCACCTATTTTAAATCATATGAATCCATTTTTCAAGACATTCTCCTCCCAACAAGTATCCTCTAAATCTAAATGGTTTCCTGATAAACTGCTCGATCTAAATGGATACAAATTTTACGTTTTTTTTCAACCTCTTAATGATTCATCAGTCGGCGAATATAGGAGAGTTGAAAAGTTATTAAACATTCTATCTCACTCAATGAACTTTACACCAGAAAGACTAGAATATCCGATGCCTACTGGTAAATTAAATTTTGGTGCAAATGAAAGTGAGACAGAGAGGCTTTTTCAAGAATTAGAAATGAAACTAAGTAATAAAAGTGTAGTTTGGTTACATATGGGAGCAACGTATAGCAATTGTTGCCTGGAGAATTTTAATTTACGATTTTTAAAACTCAGTAGTGTTAAAGCTGTTATTCCAAAAGGCATAAAACTCACCAGTGAAATTCGCATGTCAGAAGAATTTTGGTTAATGATCTTGTCAACAATGGGAACAATTACTTTAATACGACTAATGGCGTTCTTTTTGAAATTTAGAAAAACAACCTGGCAAACGTTGAACATTAGTCAAATTATAATTGGAATGTCTACAAATCAAGAGCCTGAAAATTGGTACGAAAGGACAGTTTTTGGCTCACTACTGATTGCATGCATTGTCTATTCAGGTTACTTCTATTCTGTGATTCTCGATATTGGTTTTCGTACAACTCCGGAAATTTCAACCCTTGCTGAACTTATTAAATCAAATTTAACACCAATGATGGACTTTGCCATAAACTACACATTACCAAACACAACATCTGCAGAAATTGGTAAGTGGATAACAACATCTATTGGCCATGCACGTGCAGATCAAGAATATTGTTTGACCTACCTGAGAACTTATCAAAATGTTACTTGTGTTTTTGATGACGCTGAATATTGGGTTAATGGTTATCAAATGAAAAATAGTGAATTAAATGCAAAAATATTGCCTGAAACAATTGGAAATGGTGCAACTGGTTTTGCTTCATCGCCTCATTCCAAGTATGTCGATCGTATCGATGAAATACTTCTAAGAGCTTCTGACTTAGGATTAATGGCCGAATTTTACGGACAAGTTGCACCTCATCAAAGGAATCCTGCGGAACCTGAATATATAACAAAGGAGAAACTATTACCCTTACTGCTTTGTGTTCTTGTTGGTGGATACTCTCTTTCAATGATTACTTTTCTTCTTGAATTAATTACAGCCAAATTTAGAAGGATGATTTTAAAACTGAAGATTCGATTTACAAGTTAAGATCGTACAATATAATGCTAGAGGCAAATGTTTATAAAATTCAGGCTAATTATCAATCATCAATGTATCATTCGAGAATATTATTTTACCTCCTATTTGTATAGTATAGTCTTTTTAAAAAAATGTTTTAAAAGGGTAATTTTTTCTCTAAGGGGGCATGATGAGTAGGCGTTTGTGGTCCTGACTCACCTCGATTCGGAGAGCGTCTCCGGATCGTAAACAGTCTCGGCAAAACGTTTCCTTTGCGATCTTGCTTGCGATCCACGTTCCGATACGCCGTTTCGGCCCCGACGCTCGGACCCAAAGAACCATGAAAACAATTTTTAGCTCTCTTATTCCTTTCTTATCGACTTTTTAAAAAAACTTTTCTATATCTTCAATTGTAGAAATATAACCTTGAAATTTATTCCCCAATAAGATATATATCATATTTTCTTCAAATCTATTTTTAATGATTTATAATGTAATTCCTTTTTTTTAACAGTTTCTTTAAAACATTGACAGTATTTCAGAAAATATTTACAAAATAGAATTAAATAATTTTGTAAGAAAGAAAATCGTCTTTCAAAAATATTTTTTTTTTGTAGAAAAAAACGTGAATAAATATTAAGGCTCTTTTTTTTTAAAGAGAATAATTTAAAATTCATAAAAAGGCGTTTTAATTAGAAAATGTAAATTGAAAAAATTTATATCATTGGAGATTGTTTTTGAGATCTCGAATTTATTCAAATGAATTTTTCATGTAGATATATGCCTCTTTTAGTTAAGTATATATATATATATATATATAAAGAACGGTGTGCGATCGACCTCGGCCTTCGCAGTTTACTTTTTTAAAGACTTGTATGGTGGACCGAGGGGTAGTGAGGAGGGGTAGGGGGAGGCAAGGGACGGTGAGCCTTGAAAATCATTAAAATCGTGATTCCGTACAGAGGTACACAGAGAGCTATACACAGAATATGCGAGATGTATGTATTCATTATTTATTCAGCTTGTAATAGTCTTGTTAACAAATACTTTTTAAATCTCATTTATTTTTAGAATGAACATGAAAATTTTATGGTACTTCTTTTTTCTTTATATCCGTATTTTTAAAACAGTATATAATGTAGGTTTAATTTTGAAAATTTTAGTGATTCTTTTCTTTTTTTTTGCAAATTCATGTAAACGGCTGCGGATCTTTAAATATTCTATTGTGAAATTACCCTAAACGAACAAAAAAATGTAAAAACTCAACATTTGATTAAATTTGACCCATTAACCTAAATTTTAGCAATTACTTTGTCATCCTAAAAACTATAAAAGACTTCTAACGAATTAGGAGAAAGTTGTAAGTGAATACAAAATTAAGCAAAAATTCTATTTCAATACAAAAGTGAGAAGAATGATGGGAACAAAAATATATGTATATTCAAAGAGAAAAACCGTTAACAAACGGCAAACAGTAAAATTTTGGTGTTTTACCTCTAAAATAATCTATGTATACGACGAATTATTCGATTCACCGCAAGGTTGAGTTCGACCTCGCAAAATATTTCCGAATACCGGAATACATGTATATATATTATGCATACATTCATTTCGGTGCAAAAAAAAAAAAAAATAAGCGCCGCGGCATTTAAATGCGTACAAATATACATGAGGAAAAGTACGAGCCGGTCCTATAAAAAGCTATCATTCCTGACCTCACGCAACGTCGAACGAGCCTCTTGTCAAGTATGCGATATAAAGTCACACCGAATTTGTGTGCGTCACTGTTTTAATATATACGTGTGTGTGTGTGTGTGTATTTTTTCACGATCGCGACGAACAGAAATATATTCGTATCATACTAATGTTTTTGCGAACCTCTTGCATTATATTCGATCAAGTTTTCAATTTGTGAAAATTTATCAAAACGATAGCTATTATAATCGTAGTTAATATCAGGAACTATAGTTAAGCTCTACGAGTATCCAAGATTCGGAAACGTCATGACATGAGAAAAAAAAGATACAGCTATACAACTATCCTTTTCTATCCCGTGTATTACGTTCACGACTCTTTTGTGCTTATAGGGCTTAATATAAAATGCGAAATATCTCTAAAGTTTTGTAAAAAATCCCCTAATTGTAATAAAAAATTCTTTTGATTTTGATGAGAATGTGTTAAAAAATGTCAAATGAAGTTAAATATTGTAAACTAAACGAAAGATCCACTTAACCTCAAAATGAATTAACTCTGTACTATTTCTGTTATTGATTGATAATTTGGAAAGTTATTGAAAGAAAATTACTATTTTTTACTAAACTAAGAATTATGTACTCTAATTACTGTAATAACGAAGGAAAATAATCTACCATTGTTGATAACTATAAAAAAAAATGTTTTGAATTCAGAAATAAATTGTTTTAACTTTTGTGAAATTGTCTTTTCATTTTTTCAAAGAAACTGTTTTCTCATCCGAAGTAGTATTTCAAAAACCATTATTAATAACCGACGTTTTTGATTTCGAAAATACCAACCACTATGTTTAACCAGTATCGGTCAAAACTACCATTATTAATCATCAGTAAAAACTAGTGGGAAATATGCAGCATTGAAAGTACTTAAACTTTCATAAACAAATGTCTTTTCAGTTTTTCAAAGAACAACCTTTTGCTCAACAAACTTTTGGTAAAAATGCAGCACTGAAAGTACTTAAACTTTCATAAAAATGTCTTTTCAGTTTTTCAAAGAACAACCTTTTGCTCAAAAAACTTTTGGTAAAAATGCAGCATTGAAAGTACTTAAACTTTCATAAAAATGTCTTTTCAGTTTTTCAAAGAACAACCTTTTGCTCTCTTGCAATAGTATTCTAAAAACCATCGAGTCAGTGTTTGACAATGTTAGTTTATTATTCAACCATATACTCACTTCTAAATCCTGGAATTTTTGTAACCGCCAATTCTGCAATGATTCACATATTTCCTTATGACGCCCCCTCTAGAAAACTGTAATTTCCTTGTCTCTGTGAAAAGAAATAAAATTATTAACACAAAGTTCTTATTTATCCAATTGACGTCAGTTTTATTTCCCTCAATCATATATGAGAGGAGTATATAAATAGATATTTTTCCAAAATTACTGTGAGGAAAAAAAGAAATTTTAACAATAGACAATAATTTTTTTGGGAATATGAAAGAGTATTAAACATGAAAATCAGTTTTATTTAGAATATATATATACAATTTATATAATTATATTTTTCGTCACGTGATAACCAATTTTGTATATATTTTATGAATAATGTTGCCAAAATAATATTTACCCTACGTACATATTTGAATGAAATGTGTCAATTTTTTTTTCTTCTTTTTCTCCTTTTTTTTGTCACACATATTGCGAGTGTGTTTGCGAGTACCTAATAGGTATGTACACGCTTAAGCGTGTACCTTAGATACACAATTCACGCACACTATTGTTCTATTGTATGTATTTGTATACATGTATTGTGAATGTGTGTACGCATATATGTAGATATAGACAAATAGGCATGGTCAAATGCTTATTCTCATGCTTTTAAGTAAATATTTACGCTCTAACGTGGGAGAATGTGAGGTGACATGCACGATACAGTAATGTCACAGTTTAGACCTCTTAAGCCTTCCTCGTTTAACTTAATGTTCAATTTCCGCCTTTTTTTTTATCTTGAAAAATAGTGGTAAAACCAAACTTGCTAAGTAAAATATCAAATTTGCTTAAAGAGAAGGATAGATAAACTTAATTCGTGCTTCCTGAACTAAAAGTGTTAAAATTTATGCCTCTCGCTTTATTTCATATATATATATATACAAGGGAAAAAATCAATTTGGACACACTCGGAATACTTTTTAATTTATTTTTTAAAACTATATTCGAATGTTTCAGTTAATCTGAAATCTTAATTTTAAGTTAAGTATAATTTTATACTGCATTTAAAATATGTAACATTGTAAACCATACACCTCTCTTTGTATAAAGAATCAAAATCGACTATATTATAAATCAGGGCAAAAAAAAAAGAAAGAAGAACGCGTTAATTAAAAATAAAAGTCGAAATAATATATTAAAGAAAACAGAAAAAAAAGAGAGAATGAAACGAGTGTTGGACAGTCGAGTTAATAAATAG
Source organism: Leptopilina myrica (nomen nudum) (assembly GCA_032872475.1). Lineage (NCBI taxonomy): Eukaryota > Metazoa > Arthropoda > Insecta > Hymenoptera > Figitidae > Leptopilina > Leptopilina myrica (nomen nudum). The sequence continues at coordinate 42,957,521 of CM065462.1, read as the reverse complement.
AGATTTTTTTTTGTTTGTGTGTGTGTATGTGTCTTTTCCATCCCGTCGATTTGTCCTCCTGATCGTCCGGTGCCACTCGAACCTACTTCGAGGCCAATGATTCGCTGTTACCGGAGTCATAATTCTCTACGAAGGTCGCTCCCAACTCTCTCGAATCCCAAGTCCTTGAACGGCAAGCATAATAACTAGTGCCACTTAACAGGGCTCGAAAGACTCACTTTCCTCAAGAAAATTATTCCTCAATATTCGAAAAAAAAACCTCGATAGAATTCACTGACCCTTGCGGTTACAAATACGATTTTTATATATGTATGTATATACGTGCACGTGTACGAAATTTAATAAATTTTTTATCTTCTCTTTTTTTTGTATATCTATAATGAGAAATTTGCGTGGAAAAAAGTTGACTTCAATTTAAAGTGAATATTGAAGTTGTTTCGTTAACAAATTATTTATTATATATATATTTCTACTTTTCTCCTAATGTCCCCACGCGATTACTATGAGATTATTATTAATTGGAAAAATATTTAAATGAAAAAAAAGTTTTAACATGCTTCCTTATTACAATTTAATTATTATAATTTTATTCTTACTGTTAGTTTTATTTTGTAGTAAGAAAGGCCTGAATATTAGAAAATAATTGAAAAATAATTTTAACTAGTAATTAATTTTTATTAATAGTATTATTATTATTATTATTATTATTATTATTATTGTTTTTATTATTATTATAATTTTTTTATTATTGTTATTATTCGTATTGCTTGTTTAACATCCAGGATGATTGACTTCATATTTACTAAAAACAAAAAAGGCTCTATTTCTTAAAATAATATTTGAGTTTATAATAAAATAATTTTTTAAAATAAGTATTAATTTATAAAATAGGAAAAGATTCCCTCAAGTTTTCGATAAGTTTATCTTGAGACTTTACCTACTGCTTATTATATACATAAACTCTCCCAGTAGAAGAAGTTTTGTGTGGTCAGACACAGGTTTCTCATTCTCAGACACGTCAAGTTCATGAAGAAACTTTATTGAAATACTTTTTAACTATTATACTATATTTGAGTCAATATCATTAAAATATCAACTATTGCCACGTTTTGAAATGAAAACTATTTTAATTCTATAATTAATCGACAATTAATTCAAAAATAATAATAATAATAAATAAATACTTATTACATTATATAAATAATAATACTAATAATAAAATTATAATGTAAATAATAATTATGATTGTAATAATAATAATAATAATAATAGTAATAATAAATAGTGATAATAAATAACCTCAATAATATCAATAATCGTAATTATAATGATAATAATTAGAAATTTAATTTTCTAAATAGAAAATTACTCTAATAAAACTGATTAAAAAAAAAAATTGGTAACAATTTTGAACTTGTATACAAAGTGAATTTTTCATGCAACTTTAATAACGCATAATTCTCATGTAAATTAGTATAAATTATACGCTGCTTGTAACATATTATCACAACTGTACACTGTTGTAACTATCCATAATAATAGTAGCACTATTGCATTAGCCTATTGGTCGTTATAATACCACTATCTCTATGATTATTTTCTCGCGGTAAAAAAGAAGGTAAAAAAAAATTAATACGCAAACGCGAGTAAAAGAAAGATTTAAAATAAAAAAAACGTATTGTGATGTTATTTCATATTCAGTATATGAAGAAGTTATTATTTTCAGAAATATTAAGTTATACATATCAATATGATGAAAGAAGAAAAAAAAAGTTGTAAAATCAAATTAACTTCACGATATATATGCAATTTTAAAGTCTACAGCAAAAATCAATGATTGATATTTTTTTTTTAATTAAACGCGTTATTACCCTATTCACCTACTTTTATTAAATTAAAATGCAAATTTTCATTACGACTTTAGCTATATGTATATATGTACTCGCATTAGGAAAACATAAAATTGTTAGTTTATTATTTAATAAATTTTGTTTTTCTCGTATAATACTTTTTATTTTGTATATGTAACTACCATACGAATTTACAATCATTTCGTTTTGTAACGATTTTATTTTTATTTATAATTTGATATTTTATTTGCAATATTGATACTTTATTTATCATTTGAATATATATATAATTTGTAGTACGAGAATTATCATGGTGACTATATAATAACTATTAATGATTCTATTGCAATTAGAAATAATGAATTATTATTATTTATTACTACTATAATTTAACTATCAGTCATTAATGACTATCAATGAATTTAACTGATCAATTATGACAATTATTATTAATTATTATGACCACTACTTTTCTAAAAATTATTATTTTTATTTAAAATTGATTATTATTAAAAAAAAAATGCAGCATTGAAAGTACTTAAACTTTTGTAAAAATGTCTTTTCAGTTTTTCAAAGAACAACCTTTTGCTCAAAAAACTAGTGGTAAAAATGCAGCATTAAAAGTACTTAAACTTTTATAAAAATGTCTTTTCTGTTTTTCAAAGAACAACCTTTTGCTCAAAAAACTTTTGGTAAAAATGCAGCACTGAAAGTATACTTAAACTTTCATAAAAATGTCTTTTCAGTTTTTCAAAGAACAACCTTTTGCTCTCTTGTAATAGTATTCTAAAAACCATCGAGTCAGTGTTTGACAATGTTGGTCTATTTTTGAACCACATACTCACTTCTAAATCCTGGAATTTTTTAACCGTCAATTCTGCAATGATTCACATAATTGGGCGAATTTCCTTATAACGCCCCCTCCATAGAAAACTGTATTTCCTCTTGTCTCTAAAAAAAAATTATTTACACCAAATTCTTATTTGATTTCCAATTGACGTCAATATAGTTCCCCTCAACCGTGAGGAATATGTACAAGTAGGTAAATAAATTTACTTCCAAAATCACTAACTGTCAATAAAAAAAAGAAATTGCAACAATTATTGAGAATATTAGTTAATAATTCTTGTATTTTTTAAATTAAAATTTATATATAGTGAGGATAGGAGCCAAAACGTAAATCGTCACCAAGATATTAGAATGAAGCGCGCATTTTAAATGCGCCCAAAAATTTATTAACGACTCGTAAACAGTGATATAATCATTTTTCACGAAATGTGTATTTTCACTTTGAGAATCGTGGGAGAGAGAAGAAGAGAGAAAGAGAGAGGGACAGGTTGCTTTTGAAATTACTGAAATTACAGTCATTCATTTTACCAGCAATCAGCATTCCGCTCTCGTCTTTTTTTGGCAACCTGGCCAATTTTCGTTATACTCTGATGCATATCTCACACAGGATTTCCGGAAGTAGCGTAAAATCGTCTTTATCTAATTATAGTCTCCTCGCAAATATATGCACTACAACTCTATTAAAATTAAAGCTTTTAATGAACCTTATGCTTATTGTTATAAACAACATTTCCCGTTTAGAATACAATTCCTTCTTTAATTTTTTTAAATTTGTAAAAAATTTTAAATTTAAAAATTAATTATCAATTTTAAAGTTATAGCTATTAATTGATAGTACTTAATAATATATTAAGTAATATAAATTCATTTCTATTAATTATTGTTCGCTATTTATAATTATTTCTAATTAATAGCTTAGTAATAATTCTTCACTCTTTTATAGAGTTTCAAATATTTAAATCTATTTTTTTTTTGCTCAAAAGTATATATCAGAACGCGCTGAACCTGCACTTAAGGACAATTGGTAACGGATGTTTTATATAGACTGCAATAATATAATAAATACAATCGGGAGCCAATTGAAGAGGGCAAGTATATGAAGGGTGGGGGGTAAGGCAAGTGAAAGTCATAAAAATAAAATTCGTCTCTGGTGTTACGGTGAATTATAAACTGTGTCGTTTTAAATGTAAATCATTCAGAAAACTACATCCGTGAAATTGGCAAACTTTTTTTTGGCTTTTATGTTATGTTAAAACGTAATTACTTTTTATATTTAGCAATATATTATATATTATTATATATAATATAGAAATATAAATAAATTTTTATTTCAAATATATAAAGGATTGTATAAAAATAAACTATTATCATTCTTTACTATTGGACTATCTGTGACGCGCTCCCGGAAAAGGTATATCGCTAAGAAGCAAACGAATTATAGGTTAGGTTCGTGTTAAATTTATCTTATAATTAAAAGTTTTTAACTATTTGAACTTGAAAGCAATTTTCATGGACTATTTTAGATTTTAATGAAGACTTGAAAAAGATTTTTAATTAATAATTAATTCTCTATAGCTGTATTTTTACTGAAAAAAAAATTAAAAATATAACCTCAAAATTTTTATGTTTATTTATATAATTTTTGTAATATTAATAGAAAATAGTTTATAGTATAATAATTTGATATTTTTATAATATACATAAAAGAGAGACAGTCGAAATGAATCGGAGATATATATGGGTCGCTAGCGGATGCAGGAACGACGACGACGGCGAAGAAAAAAATAGTGGCCCTGGGAAGACTGAGTGTGTCCTTGGCGGGGGGCGCCGATCTCGTGAGTCTCAGGCTCCTTTGGACCTGATAAACCCAGAGAAAGAGAGAGAGAGAAGAGAGAAAAAAGAGAGAAGGGGTATATTAGGTGCATTGTGCAGCTACAGCGAAGCTTTCGGGTGGGGCGAAGCGAGACGAGGGCCCGCGGGCCCAATTTTCCCCCTCCCTTCTCCTGTTTGCTCGCGCACCTCAAGAAAAACAAAACTACTGCGAAAAATAAAAAATAATCTACAAAATTATTTTATTTAAATTATTTTCCCTTTTGTTACCGAATTTTTTCAACTATACATTGTAAAAATTATCTTTATCATAGAAAAAATTTTTTTAGAATAGTTTGCGCACATTTTTCAAAATCTGTTTGATAAGAAATGAGTGAGAGAGAAAGAGAGAGAGACTGATTAAAAAGTGACGAAATTTCATAAAGTCTCTCGAGCAAGAAGTGAAAAGCACGGCGAGGGTCAATAATTTTACTGGTTTGCGCGGTGACGGGTTTGGCGAAACGAGCATATAGCTAGCGATCGAGGGCAATGGTTAGTCCAAGGTCTTGAGTTCAAATCCCGCTGCAGTTCACGCTGCAACGCTTCCTTCCAGCAAAATAATCTTTCTTTCTCTCTCTCGTTCTCAAGTTCCTAGAATAAGTCTCAGGGAGAGGTCCCAAGAGACTGACTGACACTCTCGCCTCTTCAACATCTTCTTTCTTTCTTTCATTTTTTTCTTGTTCCAAAACACCCATAAACATTTTATATTATACTGAATTTGGAATAATAATTTTTGCTATATTATACTTGATGCAAGACCATAGTCGTTAAATAAGTATTATTCGCTAATTTTTTGTTTTCGCAACACAGTTGAAATAACAGAAAATTTGCAAAACGAATCGTAACTTTTGCCCTGCGCGTATTACTTTAATTTACTTTTCAAAAAAAAAAAAAAAAACGATAAAGAAAACAACAATAAAAAATTTATTAGTCTCTTGAATCGTGAAGAAAAACAAGGGTGAATATATAAATGGAAAATTTGTATCTTTAATGAGGATGAATCTATTTCGCGATCGAGCACCGGAAAATTTATTACTTTCATGCTTCATCGACAGTTTATTTGATAAAGGGAAAAAATTATCGCAGTAGTTTAAAAATTAGAATTTAAAAATTACTTGAACGAAATCCCTTTTTAGATCTGAGAGAAAGAATATTGTATATATATATATATATATGTTTTCCCATTATAATGTTTATCGAACCAAACAAAACAATGTTTATTTTTGTGCATTTATTAAACGGGCGTGATTATTGATTCAAAAATTATAAATTTGCATGAAAATGGTAAAATTATGATTATTACGTAATAAGTGAAAAAGGGTGCAATTACACTTACGTGTTAATTAAAGAAAAATTATGCTTTCACAAGAGTTAAACGATCCCTTATCTTTTGCTTCAAGGATTATCTTATAATTAACTTACAAATTATTATACATTTGCAAGTTTTGTAATTATATCATAATTACGAAACTAGTTTGCATCTATTATATATACGTATATATATGCATATACATACAGGACTAAAAGTTTAAACCTTTCAATTTGTATAAGCATATGATTAAACATAAATTTTAAAAAAACACGAATTTATTCAAATTAATTTATTTTTGAAATAAACTTTTCCTCGACGTGAATAAATATAAACCCTTTGATTCTAGTTATTAAAAAAAATCCCCTAGTAGTGCGGAATATTCTATCTACATTCCTGAACCATACTGACATTTTAAAAATGTTATAGTAATTGTAAATTTTATTTATAATAACATCTTATAATTATCAATTTATTTTGCAATAAAATAAGGAATCTGTTTTAATTATATTTTAATATTTTATGTCCGATGGATAATATTCGTTTACCCCTGACAAAAATTTTAATACAAACGCTATATTTAATGAAGATATAAAAAGAAAAAAAGAGATAAGAGGAAAAATTTGAACATTTGCCTAAGGATCGTTCTCGTTACTTGTTCTATACTATATCTTGTAGGAGCGATTAATTATTTCTGTCCGCATATAGATGAAGCTTGCCGATAGGTTCATTGCATTTGTGTATTGCGTTTAATAAGTATACAAGCGTCAATGTATGTACTTTAATGGGGTGCGTTCGTATATATAGAAAAGATAAGATATTCTTTCTCTCTCTCTCACACAAAGCTAAGGATGCGTAATTGCATTGAAAATCAAATAGCACGCGTATGGCTCGCGACTTAATTCACGCATTAATATTATACATAGTAAATACGAAAAGTTGTTGCAAAACTATTCTCCACTATATTGCCTCTTGTCAGTCTGTATGTCTGTCTGTCTATAATATTCCTTATTATTTCGTGTCCATGAGAAATGTAAATGTATTGGAAATTTTGAAATATATTTTCCAAGAGCAATTCATTTGATACATCGATATTGAGCAATGTTTATATTCTTAATGATTTACACACCTACGTGAAAATGTAACAACCTTTTTCTTCATCGACAAATGGCTAATCAATTTTTACCGAGTTGCAATGAGGGAAAAATTATTTCTATATGTCAATGAACATTTTATACGTTTTTATGTGATTATATAGGATCGTGATTTTTTACAGTGTTTGTATATTCTTTGTTGAATTTTAATTTTAACTTTGTTGCATATTCATTTTGTATAAATAGATATTGTGTTTAATTTAAATTACACTTGATAATAAATAGAAAATGTATAAATTAAAAAGTAAATAAAAATACTAAATTAAAGTACAATTAAATACGCAATTATTTCTCTTAAGAGTATTAATTAAAATTTTTTAATTTTTTAAAAATTGAGCCATATGTCGAATGGAATTGTCATTTCAGATATTGAAAACTATACTACTGTCTGACTGTTACTCTACATGACTACTAATTACGCTAACCTTTAAGCTTAAATCTACTATTAGTAATAACCAGCAATAAAAATTGATGGTGAAGATTGTCTTTTCATGTTTTCAGAGAAACTATTTTTTTCGTGGTAGTATTTCAAAAACGATCGTCAGTAACGAACTTCTTTGGTTATAAAAATACTGATGGTCTCTGTATAACCATTAAATTGTCTTTTTCATGTTTTTAAGATAAAACTTTCCTATAATTCGAAATCATAATTCGAAAAGCATTTTTCGTGACTGATATTTTTGGTTATGAATAAGAAGTGCAAATAACCATTGTTGGAAATCATCAGTCCGATCGTTCCTGAAAAAAGAGAAGAGAAAATTTATTTTTAACTTTTCGATATACATTTTTCCTCCCTTTAACCCTGAGTTCAATTAACTTTTGCTAATGAGAAAGAAAAAGATATTGAAAGATGGTTTTTGAGAGAGAAAAACAGAGAGAGAGAGAGAAGGTAAACGCTTCCACATTACTGTAAAATTTCTCAAGCGAAGGTCAACGTCTTTGCATGCATGAATCTTACTGTCTCTCTTATTCTCCCTTCTCGCCTTCTTCACCTGTTTCTCTCTCCTCTTTTTGCTCGACCGTGACTCCGAATCGTTTTCTGCAACCGTGATATGCGTCAAATCCATAAATAAATTCAGAAAATGAAGAGAACCAACGTGAATCACTTTGGGAAAAGCGTTAATTAATTTCATGAAATATATTTCATTGCTTCTATTCATTTTTTTTTCTCTCTCCTAAAACCTTTAAGTAATTATATCTTATCCACTTTAATGACTATACACTCTCAAAACCCTTCCTTTTTAGTCAGATAAATTTAAAACCATTCCTCTCCTATTTTCCTCGAAAGAAAATTGTTATTAAGAAAGATAAAATTATCATGAATACATAACATTATTATTAGGAATAAATAACATTTTAAACTTATTGTATATAGAAGAAAATGAATGAATGCAATAAAAACGTAAATGAGAAATTGAAAATGTGCACGGTCATGGTAAACAATCAGGAAAAAATGGAAAATTAATAATTTTGTCGATACTGTCGTTAAAAAAGAGCTATGCCCATACAAAGGAATGGAGTCGTAATCGTAAAAATCTTCGAAAGATATATACAATGAATAATAAATGTAAAATATGATACTCCATTCTCGGTAGCAATAAACATATACACTGCTTAATAACTGTAACAATTATCCGGATCATACCGTATAATCACAATAATTCAAAAGTTGACTGCATATAATTCATATTTGTTATGATATGTCATTTTACATCCATAAATTTTGCATAAATCATTTACTTCTTTTACAACATTATATTGCCAATTTACCGCGCGCGTGTAATGAAAATGTTAATGAATTTATAAACATTTAGTATTTTAAAAAAATCCTTCTTGTTACAAAAAAAGTTAATTCTTTTACTTTTAATTAAATTTTTTGGGATCTTTAAAAATTTCTCCCTTATTGACTCGTACTGAAGGTTAACAAAAGTAGGGAAAAAATGTAACCGGTAATAGTGAGATTTTTTCAGGGTGGGGGAGGGATGGTTTTTTTTTAATTGATTCTATTCAGTGAGGCGGAAAATTTCCTCGAAAACGAGGGAAAATTCTCAACACACACGCATATATACACAAATAGACACGTGTCACTCGTGGATTTTAAGTTGGCCTCTAACTGCGCGTATAACGAACCCGAGGCTGTTTATTGCGTGACAAAATAAATAAAGCAGCGTTAACGCGGTTGGCAATGAATTCAACTGGTGCTCGGCGAGTCGAGCGGTCAACGAGCCGAATCGAACTTTTCGGGCACGACGAACCAAACGAATGCTCGTGTCATTTCGTGTCGACGATCCTCTCTCACTAATTCTCTCTCTCTCTCTCTCTCTTATTCTGAAGAGACTATTTCAAAATATAACCTATACCACCTGACAAACTCAAAAAAAAAAATGTTCGCGGTCTTAATTTAAAAAAGCCGGAAAGAAAAGTAAAAAATTTCTCGGAAGAAAAAATAAATTACAAATTCTGTGGTCCGCAAAACTGGATGCTGTGTTGGCAATAAAGAGAAAAACTGCACACGGCCAAAAGTACAAAAACGGCAACACATATATATGAACGCACACACACACCAGAAACAAACGAGCACGGTCTACAAGATACCCCCCAAGTATTTTTAGGCGAATACTCAGGACGTTCACTTTTGGTTTTTGGCGCAAAGACAAAATTTTTCCTCTCCTGCATCGCGCGCGACATTGCATATATAAGCGAAATTTTAAAAATATAAACGACCACACGAAAAGCGCTTTGATAAATCGCCACCCTTTTCTTCCTTAAAGCACACCGCGAGCACTTTTCTTTTTCTTTTCTCTTTAACTTATTTCGAAATAAACGCATTTCTGTTTCAAAAAATTTCCTCCCCGAAAATTATTTCTATTCAAAAAGAATAAAAAAAATTGTTATTAACCGGTATTCATGTCAAGTTTGCCCTATAAGGGTACAAGTCATGTAAAAATCGAAACAAGAATCCAAAAAATGATATAATTTCTAATTAAATTTTTTAAATAATCTAATAACGGACTGTAGCTAACTTCTTCTAAATTCCGATAATTATTGTCGAAAATCCGAAAAAGAATTCAAAAACTGGAATTCCAGTTCGAATTAGAAATAGAAATACACGATTTAACTTCTATATGTCAAAGAGGGAAAAACTTATTAGTTTGGAAAGCAGTCAAGAAAAATAATCTTTCATATTGAATTCACGTTTTCCGGATAAAAATACTCTTCATAGTCTCTCACTTTTAAATGCCAAACTGTCAGTTGACAAATGAAAGAAAAAAGAAATTAAATTTTAACAATAAAAAATTCAATTTAGAATTTGGAAATTTATTATTGCGAAAAATCGTTTTACATTCGATTAGAGGGTTTTTTTTTTTTTGCAAAAAAAGAAAGTCAATGGTTTACCGTGAAATGAGTTAGGGAAGGTCATAACGTCATTCGTATCCTCAAAAATAATAATAATATTTTTTCTATAAATATCGCTTTGGCATTCGGATATTCGTGGATATATATTTCGTCGGTGCGCATTAATTCTGAGAAGGCGGAATCACGAGAAAAACTCTAAAAAAAATACGTCGCGTCGACACCTGTCAAAAACATACAATATTATTTAGTTTTGTATCTTGAAAATCTCCCCTTTTAAATTTCGCCAATTTCACGTCGAAACGAGCTTTGAAATGAGAATGAAAATCAGGAGAGAGAAAGAGAGTGCTAGTGAGAAAAAAAGAAATAAAAAAATAATTTTAACATTGAATTTGAAAAAGGTCGTAAACCTCGCGATAAAGTCAAATTTAGTTGCGAAATCGGCCACGTGGGATCAATATAATCAAAATGGCCGCCTCAAGGCTAAACAGCTGATCGACTTTGGCACTACTTCCAATTCGATTTGTCATTTTTTTTTTAAAACTATATCTACTGTTTCAACTTTTATTTAGACTGATTTTTAATTTGAAACTTCCTAATAATAAATATCTAAATTAAAAAAAACGTTTCTTGAAGAGTTAACTTTTCGTATATATTGGAAAGAAATAATCCTTCATTTCCGAGAGGAAAGTATTAAAAATGAACTTGACAGAAAAAAAGAAAATAATTACTGTATTTAAAAACTAATAGAAGATCTTTAATTTTATACCGCTATATGAAAATTCGGATAATTAGAAATTTTAGCAAATACTCAATGTATCAGCGCAATTGTATAAATGTCGAATAAATCCTTTTTTTTCTTCATTCATATTTACATTATAAACGACATGAAAAATATAGTTTGAGCAATCGTAATGTTGGTGGTATAACCTTTTCCCCGAGTTTTATTACTTATGATTACTGAAATTATACTTATGGTATTATTAAGCGCAAATTAACTATAAAATAAAGGTCGAGGTCAATTCTTATATACAAATAGGTCAAACCGATGTTTATTCTTCTACCACTCTTTTTTTTTATAACCGCAAAATAAATGACTATTTCTTTCCAATAGTAAAAAAAAAATTCTTTAGTTTTCAGGTAAAAGATTTTGTTCTGTTGTATATATTTAAAAAAAGAATCTTCTATTCTGAGAAAAAATTAATATTACTTTTTTTTGAGATATAGAGAATATTCTCGGAAGAATAAAAAATTTCGTAATGTCTAAAACGATTGAAAAAAAATGCGACGCATAAAAGAAGGTGGTGCTCCAATGATAAAGAGGTCTTTCGAATGGCGAAACGTCTTGAACGCCAAGTGGGTTTTGACCGATAAGAAGGCTAATGTCCGTATGATCGCCGTTGAAACGAAATAGCGCGCAAACTTGCACTCGATGCATACAAGATATACGTCTTTCAAGTGTATATAATATTCACATGGGATAAAATAACGCGTGTGTCAGGGAAAATAAGATGTTAGTGTCGCGGTTTCTTTTATATTTTCTCTTTCTATCCTCTTTTTTTTTACACCTGAGGCCTTTTGTTTCCCTCAAGCTGTAATAATAAATACAACTCTTTTTCTCTCTCTCTCTCTTTCTGTCTAGGGTTATTGCTCGAGTGCATTAAAATCCTGACGCAATCGACAATTTTGTTTACGCTCTTTTTCTCAATGACAAGAAAAACGTTTTATAAAGATGTCAATAATATTTACGCAAATGAGTTCTATTTTTGGTAAAACAATTCCTGAGAAATCGATTTTTATAAATTCGCATTTACGTTTTCACGTATTTATCAAAATAATTATAAAAGAAAATATTAATTTCTTCCTGGAAGGAGAGGCCAGAGACCTTAATCATATATACAAGAAAACTTTTATTGCACATACGACTTGGGAGAATTAAATTTTATAATGACATCACCTAGCGGTAATATTCAAAAACTGAGGACAAAATGAAAAGTATCACGAAGCGGAACAACGGGAGGAGTGAATTAAAATACTAATAAATTATTTTCTTCAAACTGCACAAGTATATATATATAAGTGTGTGTGTGTGGATTTAAAAGGACTTTTTGACCCCTTGAGGCGGAGTTAAGCCGATGCTTGTAAAAGTCAGAAACATTAATCCTTGATTCACGACCCGGACTCGGTCCAGTGACCGGCGTTGGTTCGGCTATTTATGCAATGTGTGCAACGACGTAAAACGCATTGTGCGTGAGATACGATTCTTGTTGCGAAATGTACGGTCGCACTTGACGAAGTTCCAACGTATTATAATACTCACGGAACGATGACAAGAGTTTTAAAAATTTATACATATGTATGTATATGCATGCCCTTACTATGTATATACAAGATATAATATTTTTAAAAAAAAGCAAAGAAAAACATTACTATACACAATACATATATGTTATATAGTTGATATAAATTCTGTAATCATGACTTTAAATTGTATACTTGCGGTGTATATACGCGAAAGCCGGTTATTGAAATATGCAAAAAAATAAAAAAAAAATAAAAACATTACTGGTATTTTATTGTAAAAATTCTTATCTCCTGTCAAGGTCTCGCGCGCAAGAACTTAATTCGTTATTTATTCGCTAATAAGTTGGTCATTCGTGTGTAATTAAATCATGACCGATTTTCAAAAAGCGCAAGGGGTGTTTCCAAAGTGAGGAGTGAAGAATGGGGATTTTTAATTTCGCAAAAGGGACTATAAAGTATGTTTTTGTAATGACTTCCCCAAATGTAGTTGATTCAGCATTGAAAGTTTGTAGCTTTTCAAAAATTTGTCTTTTCAGTTTTTCAAAGAACAACCTTTTGCTCTCTTGTATAGTATAGTATCTTAAAAAACTTTTGGTAAAAATGCAGCATTGAAAGTACTTAAACTTTGATAAAAATGTCTTTTCAGTTTTTCAAAGAACAACCTTTTGCTCAAAAACCTTTGGTAAAAATGCAGCACTGAAAGTACTTAAACTTTCATAAAAATGTCTTTTCAGTTTTTCAAAGAACAACCTTTTGCTCTCTTGTAGTAGTATCCTAAAAAACGTTTGGTAAAAAAGCAGCATTGAAAGTACTTAAACTTTGATAAAAATGTCTTTTCAGTTTTTCAAAGAACAACCTTTTGCTCTCTTGTAGTATTATCCAAAAAAACTTTTGGTAAAAATGCAGCTTTGAAAGTACTTAAACTTTGATAAAAATGTCTTTTCAGTTTTTCAAAGAACAACCTTTTGCTCTCTTGTAGTAGAATCCTAAAAAAACTTTTGGTAAAAATGCAGCATTGAAAGTTTGTAACTTATTTCCAAATTTGTCTTTTCAGTTTTTCAAAGAACAACCTTTCTTCGAAGTACATATAGTATTTCAAAAACCATCATCAAATTCTTTATTTTGAAAATACTAAGCGCTGCAATTCGGATCCTTGTTCTCTGAAAAAAGAAAAATTCCAATATTAATAATTAATAATAATAATATTGTTGAGAAGATAAAAATAACATTTAGTAATTCGAATAATAAATATTTTACGAGGTAAATATATGAAATAAAATTTACTCTTGGTATAAAACAATCATATATGATGCATCGTACTACGGGGTCACTTATTATAAAATACAAGTTCATCGTTCCGACCTCTTTCCTTATTATATCGAGTTCTATTACCCCTTTGCCACGACGGTAATAAATACGCATTTTGCAGTCGTTATCGGCTTGGCTGATTTGCTCGGACGTACTCATATTGCACGGTTACTAATCGTGCAACAAGAGAATAATGTAAACACAACAGATAGCGTTAATTTATTGTAACTGCTGCGGTTTCGCTGCTAGATTTCGTCAAATCAACGAAACAACGCAATTTTCATATACCAGATTATCAATATTTTTCCATTTTTAATCTCTTTCCATATACACTTCCAATCTACCTCCCACCCTTCTCAGTATAGAACCTTTTATTTCTGTCGCATATATACGAACACACGATATCGTCTCTTTCCATATTAATGAAATTTGCCTACGCAATATTCATGATAAAGCAAAGTGATGTTTCTAAATATATACGATAAGTATACTGCTTCTTCTTTTAATATAAGAAATATTTTTTGGTATAGGAAATTTTTGCAAATTCGGTGAGAATTTTAAATGTATGAAATAAAATATTTTCTATGCAAGGATTGGTAACATTGAGTAATGAAATATTTGAAACGAGGTCAGTGTTCGATTAAAAGTGCGCGGTGTAAATTGACAAAGTTTAAAAAAAAGGGGAAAAAAAATATAATTTCCCGACGCCAGTATATAATACACATGAAGCAATTTATTTATCAATCCATTCCATTTTAAAGCGTGGGTGTCGCGTGTCGCAATTCAATTGCCTCCGTATAGATATGCCTCGCGCGCTCTCGTATTTATACATATATATATATATATATTCTGCTGCTATGCGTGCGGCTCGACTAGTTTCGCGGGGAAAAATTGTGTCTGTTAGTCACACGCAACTTACACAATATACATATATACACCGTGAACCAAAACCCTCAAATATATATATATGTATGTATAAAATCCAAGTGCTCACTCTGCGTCCTGCATGAGCGAACTCGAGTCCTGTCAGGTCATTCTGACCCACTTAACCAGCCGATTGATTAAAGCGAATCTGATATATTCGTCTCGAGACACACTCACGCGAGGCGATGAGCTAAACCTCCCCGCACCTTCTTTTTTTCCTTCATCTCAACCTAAAGTCCCCCTTTTTTTTGCCACTGCATTCCTAACGCGCAAGGACAGAAATCCTCGATTCTTATCGACTTCTGATAAATTTTCGTCCTCGGGACTCGTAATTTCTCTGCGCTGAGAAGCTTTAGTGACTGATTTTTCAATTCAACTCGTATTTTTTTTTTATTCTGAAAAAAAGAAACAGATGATTTTCCTTCTTTCGTCAGTCTAAATTTTTAAAACTAGCATTTTAGGATAATTTAAAATTTTCTTCTCGTTATTTTCAAAATAAAGCTAACTTCGTCAAAACATAAGTGTATTTTTTGACTCCCAAAAAAAAGGAAAGAGAAAGAGAAATTTTTTATGAAAAAGAGAAAGAAAATTGGAGACATTATGCATATAGTGGTGTTCAAGGTCTATAGCAGATTACTCTAAAAGCTCGTGAAGTCGTTTAAATTGGTACTTGCATATCTCTTGCTCGCGTTGGCACATTTTTGGCACACTATCCAATGCACATCTGCGGCATATTCTAGCCTTTTTTTTAAACCCTCCCCCCCATTGGCCCTTCCTCGAATTCGAGTATCTCGTTTTGCGGAGACGTATTTAGTCCAAGAGCACCGCCTCTTCCGATAACACAACACACACACACACACATTGAAAAACCGCTTTTGCTTAGGTTAGGTTTCTCACTTTTACTCAAGGTTCACATTCTCAAACACGTATAGAGTAAATATTTTACACACTCTCTAACTCTTGTGCGAGTTATATTTTTACCATCATTAAGAATTTCTAAATATACATTTATTTTGTTCAAACAAAATGATTTTATTTTGAATCAGTATGTGTGTACATATAAATAGGTAGAAATTATTTTAAAAATTCTCCCTTTATCTTAAATAATGTTTTTTTTAATTAAAACATTTTTTTATTTATAGAAACGGTTTTTGCATCTGGCTATAGGGAGTGTCGAAATAGAAACAAAAAACTATATTATAAAATGTGACGTATGAAAGCAATAACGCTTTGCGCAAAAAACAACTATGGACCCGATGCAGATCTACCTGAAACCCGAAGCAAAAGCGGTTTGTCTTTGAAGCCATCAGCAAGTTGTGTGCCTTAGCCTCCTAAATCTGGACGACTGAATCGCTTTGAATTTTACCGAAAAGCAGAGTCAAAAAAGTTGCTACTAAAATTTGGAATATTTATCAGAAAACACGATAAACATTTTTTTTTTCAATACAACCATATAATTATATAAATGACTCTTAAATATAAATACGTTACAGTAAACAATTATTTACTATAGCATTAAATTCAGTCTTTATCTTAAATTTCCGAACATTTGGGAGAATACAGGAAGAGATTAATTTCGAAATAATTAAAAACTATAGGAAATATAAGATGTATAGGGGAAAATTAAGATATCGTTAATAATATAATAGAGATAGAAATAAGCGTTGCACAATATGTATAGATGCATTTTTCATGAACACGACTAGTGATGGTGTGTATATAAGTGGTAGTATGGACATTGGCACTGGCACATTTTGATAACGGCTATACTCTTTCCGGGAACTGACTAGACTGCCTTAAACTCCTCTGAAATATTGCACCACTCAGTATTAAATTAAGTTCTAAAATTACGACCGACGAGTTGCTTCGGCAGTGTCTATGTGTATATATATATATGTTTGGTGTTTGCTTTTTTGGGGAATATAGGTTCAACTCTACATTTCAGAAACACACTACTCTCTTGTGTGTCAGCCCAATGGAAAATTTTATTTCAGCAATAAAAACCCGTCAGATTTATGAGCGGTCGGAATCAAAAAATAACATTTCTGGAATCTGCATCCAACGCCTTTATTTTCTATTATTAATAATAAAATGTTCCCATAATAAAACATGTCTATATAACGAATTTTTTATCTTAAAACCAAATAGAATATCGAGTGATAAAAAATATTCTTCAAACTATGTTAATTGTTCCAATATAAGACTATGTTTAGAAAACTTTTCCAAATCAAAAAATTAGATACTCGATGAACTTTGGAGTATAGGTTCAAATTGATATCGAAAATACTGAGATACAAAGGATGAAAAAAAAGTACAATAAGAAATTAAACAACGTATTGACCCTGCATTGAAAAATCCAATTGTTAGAAATTATTTCTTGTTTTTTTTTAATGAAATCATGAGAACGTGTATTTGTAGAATATATAAAAGGTGCATAATTTTGAATTGAGACTGTGAAAAGATAAAATCAGAAGGCGCCAGGAATTTGCCCACTGGACCTGGATAACTGATTATCTGACATGATAACTCTCTTGTAGATTCTTAAGCCTATGGTGTATAAAATGAATACAATACATAATATATAAGATGCTAGTCATCAACGAAACCCTAAGAAACCTTCCCTACACGCTTTTAGAATATGAAGAATATATTTATATATATATATAGTTCTATGATTAAGCAGTGTCTCAAAATTTCTTCATTGTCAACTTTTCTCTATTACGATGATAAGTCTTTCTATGAATAACAACATATTCGGCTATTAGCTTATGGAAAGATTTTTATCTCTGAAACAGCTTTAAGAACGATGTCTTTTTAGTAGGCAACAAATATCGCATTTAGTCTCATATACTTATGTACATTTACGTCTCTATATATAAAACTTGACGATGATGATGATGAAAAATTCCAATAGAGGAATTTTTAAATTCTACAATGTAGTTTCTATGGTTTTCTAAATGAAAATTTTGTTTCTGTAACAAATTTTAGCTCTGTGGGTGATTTTTCAGAATGTATGATTCTTATAGACTAAATAGAAACGAGTTTCTATCAACTTTGGCAGAAATCTATGTAGGGTGATTTTATAAATTTTTTAAATAAAAATCGCACAAATTTCAGATCTACCTGGAAGATGATAAGATTTAAAACTACTCTTGAACGTGTTATAAAAACGTGACGTTTAGAATTTTTTTTGATAATATTTGCAATTAAAGAATAACGAGAAATAGAACAAACGGTTGGTAGTTCTAAATTAGGGTGTCTCGATCTCCTCCTCTTTCGGACCCTCCCGAAATATATAATGTTTCTACGCCCATGTGTGTTTATTTAGGAAAGAGAGAAATTTTTCTTTGCCGCTGATGTTAATGGGGGGTAATATAAAACGTGCAATGTACACTGGTGACTGGAGCCCAGTCGAATTCGCTATAATTCTTGTCGTACATTGCATCGCGGGCAAAGAGTAGTCTCTCTCGCATACGATCACGAAATCTTGACTGCAGCCTCCCGCGGCGACGCTAACCTGTTTTCTACTCCTCTCTCTCTCTTTCTCTCTTTCCCTCCGTTCCTCGAGTTTATTTTGATTTATTGTGTCGTCGCTAAAGAGACACGTATTGTTGTGACATTGCAGCGCCCCCTTTTTGCCTGCCAATGTCCCTTTAACTCCTTATATTCTCTATATCTCTTTATTTTTTACCCTTTTCCACTATCTCTCCTTATTTCATTATAACTTTTTCAAAATTATTTAAAAAAAAGAAATATCTATTTCTTCTAAAGAAGAGTGGGAAATCAATTCTAAATTCGATTTCCATCATTTTGTATGACTCAGATTGATTTCGTTTTCCGATGAGTTCAGAATTTTTTTACCCTCAAACCAACAGACACGCGTACGGGTAGTTTATTTCGATGAACTTTTTGACATTTGGAATATATATATATAAGGGCATAAATGACGCGTGGACTTTGTGCATTGAAGAAAGAGCGATTGCCATTTTTTTATTTTGACGAACACTATAGGGAGGCATATAGAATGGAAATATTTCTTCATTTTCCATGGAGTATGACATCTATACCAAAAAGAGAAGGGTGGTCGCACTCTGAATCGAAAATAAAAAGCCAAAAATGATCGATCATTGCAAATACTCCACTACGTTTAAATTATAAAAAAAGAGTGCAAAACCTGACAGGTTATATTTAACATCCAGTGGGCATTTTGTCTATACTATAATCTAGTTGAAAAAGAGAATTCTAGTTTTCCGGTTTGGCTATAGAATACCAAGGGGCATGTTATACAAATGAATTTTTTAAATTCTCTAAACAAAGGAGGAATTAGTTATCATTTTGAATGTCTACCACCATAATGTATAGGTTCAACTGTATAAAATGAATCTCGATGACTTTTCAATCGTCTCAATCTATATACATATATATATATATAAAGGAAAAGAGCCGTTAGAGTATATATACATTTAATATAGCGACATAAATTCGTGACACACGGCGAATCGCGGATCCCCTATTCCAAGCCGTGACACATTGGCAAAAGTCAATATTCAAACGAGGCCGCTTCATCATGAGAGAGAAGCTCTATCGCGAAAACGATCTCCGCTCTTAATGGCTAGTACGTGACAGAGTGGGCGGCATTACCCCGCGGCCCTTGCCACGTTTTGCATAATATACACATTGCGGCGGCGCTCTCTCGCGGTCCGCACTCTAAAGGAGCGCACACCAAAAAAAAAAGAACGAAAACACTATTTAACCGAATATAATGAAACCGTGCGTCACTGGCAGAAAGTGTTTTTTAGGGTTGCCGAGGGTTTTACCGAGGGGCTTACTCCTCTTTAGAGGACCAAATGAGAGATACGATAGAAATTTTCATGTTATTTAAAATTTTTAACTTTCGCAGAAAATAGCTTTTCCCACTTTAGTCTCTTAAATTCTGTTAATGATCGAGTTCAACTTTGATATAACTCCTAGACTCAATTTTAATTCCTCTATATACTCAACTCTATTCCTATTTTGTTAAATTAAAAACAAGAAGATAAAGATTTTTTGTTTTAGGCAATTATTCTCGATTTCTATATACTGTCTAAGTTAACCATATACCTATAGTTACTATCGTTGACAAATACTATCGATTCGAATAGTCATTAATTATAGTAAGTACCATCGACGATAAATACCACCACACGAAACAACCATTTATCGTAACTATTAGCATATGCAACTATTATCTATTGTACCAATCACCCTATATACAACTCCAATCTATGTAACTATTATTCAAAGCAGTGTTTCACCACTGATCAAGAAAAGTTCAGAAAAAGTAAAACAGAGCAAAGAAAGCAGAAAAACAGTCCAAAAAATTTCTCTAAATATACAGTGCCAAAGTAGAAATAATTTCCCTCTTTAAAAAAAGTCGAGTTTTTTCCAAAATTAAAGTGAAAAATTCCAAATTCGCATGAAATTTGATAAATTAATTAAAGTAAATTGAAATAGATGTAAATTAAAATGATTGAGATTTAAGTGTTCGTAAAAATATCGTCAATAATTAAAGGAGTGATTAAAATTTTTCATTGATTGAAATTCTCTAATTTACTAAAGTATATAAATAGATTATAATATTGCCTATGAGTTTGAATATAAAGTTGATTAAGATTGCAGTAAGTGAAAATTTATCTCGATTAAAATTCCCATAAATAACATGTAGAAACTATATTAATAAATTCAAGTTTAATTGGAACTGTGTTGAAACTTCTTCAGTTTGTACAATGAAATTGAAATTAAAATTAATTGGACTTTAAAATAATTGAATAATTAAATAAAAGAAACGATAAATTGTTTCGTTAAATTGCAATATATATAATGTATTAAAATATATTTACTTTTGTTTAAAAATAGAATCGATTGGAACTTCCATAAGTAAGTAAATAAAATTGAGTGAAAAATGAATTTTTTAAATTGAATATAGAAATAGGTGTGGCAAATCTGTCTATTTCTATAAGTCTATAAAAAATTATCCCCTATTTTTAGTCAAACGTGACAGATAATTTTTCCTCAATTCAGAATTGAATTGAGTAATTCAATGTTTGTAAAAATTGTCTTTTCAGGTTTTCAAAGAAACACTTTTTTAAAGCTGTATAGTTAAGTAACTATATTGATAGTTGATACCATTAATTTTTCCTCAAATTCAGAATTAAATTGAATAATTCAATGTTTGTAAAATTGTCTTTTCAGGTTCTCAAAGAAACACTTTTTTAAAGCTGTATAGTTTAGTAACTATAGTGATAGTTAATACCATCATCACCAAAATCGATATTTTCCAATGCTCTGCTTTCTTCCGTAAATGAGAATATGTCTCAATTGTCTTTAATATCATCGGGATCTCTGTAACAAAATAAAGTGAAAATTATTCTTTTGCAATCGTCTTTACAGTTTCTGAAACTATATAGAAAAAACAAAAATTAATTAACATAAAAATATTGACGAAAATATGCAATACAAAAATATTGCAACAATATTTGGCAAAATTGAAGTAAAAAAAGCCTTCCCTAAATTTTGGTGTGGATATAAGATAAAAAAGACCCGTATGAACTAATAGCAATTCCCTAAACCAGAATCCACAAATTCGCAGTGGAATTGCTCTCGATGTGTATGCTTTTATGGTACATTGGGGATGCTGGCAAGATAAAAAGCCACATGGGTTTATCTGGATTGACGGGGCCATCGAAGCAACTACCGAACCGTGACGATCTCAATTCAATTCAGTCGCAAAAATAAATGTATGCAAGTGTGTATGTATGTTGGAAATATATATATCTATATTCTATCGTCAAAAAAGAAATGAACTCAAATATCAACTAATATAAACCTCAGGGTTCCTTTTTTCGCTGACTTTTCAATCGTCTCCTGGCAACGCATATATATAAATAACGCACCCGCGGTGGGAATTTTCATTCCATAAATGCTTCTAAAAAAAATTCCCATATATAGATGGTTTTAATTTTTAACAAATACTGGAAGGTAATGAAATGATTATTATTGAACAAGAAAGACAATTTAAAATTAATCATTCAAGTATATAAATAAATTTCGATTGTGTGCCTTGAGAGTAAAATATACACGCGCACTTATATATATATTGAGTCGAAAAAGTGAAACACGTGCGAATGTAGATAATATAACCCTTCTGTTTAATATTCTACTCTAACGCAAGATAAATAAAAAAAAACCGTATATATAGTGTTCGAAAGCATATTTTTTTAATGTCCCCATAAGACGTGTCAGAATTCTTTTGAAATTCGCGCCATATGACCATAGGAGAGGACACGTACACTTGTAAGTTACACACGACGTGACGTTGCTCCACACGTGCAAACACGTTCAATGAATCAGTGACATGTTCGAATATTTAATGTCCAACACATATATGTGCATATACATGTAAATATATATATATAAAAAAAAATATATATATATATATATATATATATATATATATACATATATATGAACCACTGTGCTGGCTGATTCATCTTTTCGATATATTCGGACATGGTAAAAGGTGTCGTTCGTTTTCCGGGTTGTTGTTTTCATTGCTCTTTGTGCATATTTGACGAAAGTGTGTGTCCCACATTCAATTTCCGCTACTTTTGTATTATTATATACTCGCATTTAGTGCGCGGGTGAAAAAGAAAAGTTGTCTTTAAAAAAAAAAAAAAAAGAAACGAAAATAAGTATATAAATTCAGTTTGGTTCCCTTTTTTTCTATTCGCGATTATAACACATTTATCGTGTATATACATGTATATATACCTCTATATACCTATCGCAATATAAGAGAAGCAAAAAATCGTGATTTATAATCGTGACATTTAACGTGATTTGAAGTTCAATTTGGGGCAAGATGATTTCACGAGTTTTATTTAAAAGTCAAATCAAAATCGCTTGATGTAATATATCATTCTAATGTGAAAATTGAAATCTATTTTTCTAGGTCGTGAGAAATATATGCTTATTTGTAGAATTAATAATTAGGATAATAATTGTAATTTGGAATATAATTTTAAATAAAATAGTAAGAAATCGAGGGGAATTTTCAAAGTATAGAATATTAAAATTCTAGCATAGAAATTATCTATAGGGTCTGAATGAATCTATATTCAGTTTAAAATAACATTAAAAAAAAGTGTACGTAGAAATTTTTCATTTTATATTGTCCAATTCAGCAAAAGAGTATACAAATATATATATATATAAATTGTAATAAAGATAATATACGCTATTTAGATCGCGGTTTTTTTATGACACATAAATTGAATCACTTGACATAGATAGATAAACGAATTAATCATAATGCGATTTTATGTCGGTCGGATGCTGATTTACCTTTTATGCTGAATTTACTGAAATTGCGCGAGTCTTTTAAATATTGAAATATAAAATCTATCATAAAGCACGTAGCATTATAAATACTTAACCTAATTAATAATTTAATAATGAAAACATAAAATAGAATTTAATATTCATTTTAAAAATAACTTCTGGGATATTGAGATTTTTCAAAAATCGAAAATTCAATTAGGAAAGAAACGGTTTTATCGAACAGCCTATAGTCTAGTTCAAATTTTTACTTATTTTCAAATGTCGACGTAAACGTGCGTCTCGATGCCTAATGCTTGTATTCAATTAGCGCATATACAACCTAACTTAGCTTTAATTTAATTTCGAGAATAAAAATTACGCAGAAAGGCAAAAATATGCATGGAAAAAAGTATAAAATGAAAATACTCTAATATATTTAAAAGTTAACTAATCTTAATAGCGAAAATTTAATATTTTCTTGTGAAAGTATTTTATAACTTTGCTAAATGATCTCTATTTCGTTATAAGGCGCGCCCCTTAATCTACGGAAGATCAGCACCTGTGAACATATTTATAGCAAAACATAATGCGCTGAAATATATATATATATATATATATATATATATATGTATATATTTGTATATGTATATGTTTATATATATGTACATGTATACACTCTGAGTGGTGAATTTTTTTAAACAAATTTTTAATGTATATCTATACCTCTGTGTGCAATGTGCATACAAGACACATGCATAAATGCTATATAAACTATAAACCGGTACTGCGCGCTTTAAAAGAGCCCAAGAGAGTATAAGGCTTGCACGATCTCTGATAATCGGTTTAAAGAGGCTCGTAAGCGCGGGCTCTTGCAACTCCTTGTCAAATGGGCTGCTATAACGTCTAGTTAACCAGGAACGTAATTATTAGTTCAGGTTCCTCACCAAGAGAAAATTTCAAAAAATAAAAAAAATAAAATAAAAAACAACTACCCGTTATTAATTATTTATTCCATTATTTTAAATGAAATTTTCCCTCGGAAAGTGTTACTCTACCGCGTTTTAATTTTATGTCCGTTGCACGCTAAAATGATGGAAAAGTGACGAGAAGGGGTCACACGATTTTATCGTTGAAACTCGATCTTTATAATGTTTGATTGATTAAAAAGTGGAGAGAACGAGAAAAAAAAATTTGTAAATAGAATACTAATGATAGTAATGTTGATGGTAATGATAAAAATGCAAAAGTTGAAGATCTTTTATTTGAATAATAATTTGTGTTAATTATAAAAGTAATACGTAAAAAAGTGAAATAAATTTTAATAGATTTTCGGAGTATAAGAGCTTTATAGTTTGGAATTACTTTCACAATGAATTTTACATTTTTTTTTATTTATTTCGAAGCAAATTTTAATAGAACTTAGTAAAATTAAATTATAGGATGTAGCAAAATTTCGAGAAATATATTTTGCTACGTTAAAGTAGATTTTACTAATTGTAAGTTTTAATTAAGTCACACTTCAGAAATATTAGTAAAAATATTATTTTGAAATTAAGAGCAAATACTTAGCAAATCTATTTTTAAAAATACATTACTTTTCTAAGAATACTGTACTATATATTATATAGTATTTTTCTACGATTTTGAAACTATTCATAAAATAAATTAAGAATATTCCTAATCTTTACCATAATTAAAACTTTGAGAATAATTTGAAATATCAAGAATAATATTATCTTAAGAATAGATTACTGCTAAAATTAAGTATAAAATAAAAAGAAATCAAGTTCTAAAGTATACTATAAGTAATCAATGTTTTAGAATAAATTTTCTTCTATAATGTAGAAGCAAAATAATTCGTTTCTACTACATGGAAAAATATAATAAAAATAATAATAGCAATAATGATAATGACCAGATAGAAAAATACTAATGAATATCTCACAAACTCTAAATTAAATGATCCGATAGAAAGGCTAAAGTATATCATAATTCAAAAAAACCAGCGAGATTTTCATCGAAATTGAAAATGAATCGGTCTACTATTGGTGAGGAACGAACCTGATGACCGACGTTTCTCGGGTTCGGTGATCGAGGAGTGAACTCGGATGAACCGTACCTATAGCGAGAGGGAGAGAGTGAAGAGAGAAAAAGAGAGGCAGTTAGTACGTTTCATATGATTTGAGTGTGAGATAGAGAGAGAGAGAGAGAGAGGGATGAGGGGGGATTTCAAAAGGGGGTGGGGGAGGAGGCAAGTCGTAAGCGAATGAAAGAGAGTGTATGTGTGTGTGTATAAGAGAAAGAGAGAGAGAAAAAGAGTGATGGATCGAAAGGAGAAGAGGGAGAGAGGCGTGTGGGTGAGGGTGAGTATAAGTCGAGCTGCTGTCGGGTCATCGCCGGGTCAATGTCGCCAGAGTAATTACCTCCCCCCCCTCTCCCCTACCTCTAACAACCAGCCGCGGTCCTCTCACTCACTCCCAATACCACTCCCTCTCGCCCTCTTGCCCACTCGTTTTCCTCTCAACCATCATCCGCGCCTTCTCTCCAGTCGGTCCCCCCTAATACTTCTCTATATTTTTTATTCCCATATTTATTTCTTCTACGATTATTAATTTTTGACCGCTATCATATTATTACAGCCATACATATAAATACCATAAATAATAATAATAGTAATAATAATTTACAATTATCTTATTAATTTTAATTATTTTAACCGAAATTTATTTCAATATAACAGTAATTGAATATATTAAGTAACCAAATTGTAAAACAAATCTTTCTTTTCCTTTTTGATTTGAATTTTAGCTAAGTGTATATGATTTTAGATCTTAAAATAGAGTTAATACATATAAAAATAGATTTTAAAAATGTTTTTAATAATCTGATTTAATAATTTATTCTATTAAAGTAGTAAAGTTTTGTTGATTTTATTGCAAAAAGATTCGAAACGAAAAGCAATCATTAATCTATTAAATATTCCGCAAAAGCAGAATCAGAATCAAAACCGCATTAATTATATTTCAAACAAATCCATTAGAGACATCACCCTTACAATGTGGGTTACTTTTTTTTTTAATTCCGACACCTGGTATCAGTTAATAGTCTGACACCCCGAATACTCATCCACGGATCATTGAGTGCTATATATATATTGCATTGTTCCCCATCCCCTTGCGACTGCTCGCAAATCCAACACACTATATATACAATAAGCTAATATCGCTTTACGATCGCTATTAATGTCGCACATAAGCCATCACGTCAATTGCATACACACAATGTTTTATCGCGTTCAGAAAATAAAAAAAGGAAACTAAGACATCTTCCTCTCCAGCAATAAAAATGTCACAAAAAAAAGAAAATAATTTCCCTATCCGACATTTTTTTTACATACATCGCACGTGCGAGATAAAAGTGTAGAAATTTAAGAATATTCAAGATATATCTTTGTCAATATGTTTTTTTTTCTCTAAAAGTTTATTAATATCGAAAAGAGAAAGAAAAGAAATTCATGTGTATTGAAAGTCATTATAAAAAAATGGTGAGAATGGAGATATTCAGACATTGTATATATACAATATGTATATATGGTAACATTGAGAATTGAAAAATGAAGGTTGGCATTTTTATAAGAATATTATGCAAAGAAGAATCGTCCTGTCTTTGGAGAAGCGGTTAAAATTACAGACAATACTGTTGTCAATGCGATTTCTCAGAATCTCATCGGAAAGAGAGACGAAAAGAGGGAGGAGAGAGAGAGAGAGAAAAAGAGAGTCGTATAGGAGACAAACGGTGACTTCTGAATGCAAATTGGAAATCGTGATGCTGTCAACATCGACACTTTCCTGAGGCAGAAAAAAAGCTCGACATTCTTTTTTTCACCCTTTTTTACAAACCATGTCTCGTTATTAAGCAAAAATGCATATTTAATTTCCCTTTTGCATTATTCTTTTATTATATTTTCGTTTATTTCTATCGTTAATATATGTATGGCGGTAAAAATAATGAATATTTTCAAAAATAATATTGTAGAATTCATATTGAAGATGATTTATATTGTCTTTTCAGTTTTTCAAAAAACAAACCTTCTTGAAGTATTATTGTTACAAAAATAATTGTCAACATCGACTGTTATTTATTATTCACTACTTTATCCATTGATATAGACTCTGGAAGCTGTACAGTTTCTACCTGAAAACAAACTTTGTATTAGTATCACAAGAAATTATAATTTACTCCAAATGAATAAACCCCCAAAACTAAATATTTTACAAACGATAATTATCATCATTTTTAATTAAACAAATACTTTTTCTTACAGTAATAGTAAATAAATTACAAAAAAAAATTTCCTAATCAAAAGATACATCATTTTTGATTCCAAAATACAATTTTCTTGTTATAAGAAAACAAATTCCGTTACTATCAATTAAGAACTTCCAATTGCAAATAATTTTAAACAAACATATAAAAAGTATTTAAAATAAAAAACAAAGTAAACTGCGTTTGATTTTGAAAAACAAAGGACCAAGTAAACTTTATGTAAATAATAATATATGAGTATCATTAACGTTGTAAGAGAGAAAGAGAGCTACTTTTGTTCTTTTTTTTTAAAGTTAAAGGCAATTATCTACTTTCGAAGGTTTAACGGAGTACATGCGCGCTTCTCGATTGTATCGCACGTGAATCACACGTGACTCACAACAAGTGTTTCGTTCTACATTGCAAAACCTAACACTATGATTAAAATTAAATATTGCAATATATTAGAAAAAAAAGAAAGAAAGAAGAAAAAAAAATGATGATAATGCCCGTGAGTCAAAAGAATCAACTTTATAAATTACGCAGATAATTATTTACACATACATATATGTATATATATTATCTACTTTATACATATAATAAAATGTAGTGAGTTTTCTACTATGTACATTATTTATAAAAATTTATTTGATATATATAAATATTTATTGTAAACAATATTAATATTGAAATTTATTTAATATAAAATGACATCGTTAACGGGAATTGATTTATGGCGCACTTAAAGGGGTTCTTGAGAAGATTTTTATACACTTTTTTTTGCAGAAATTGTAATTCAAGTTAAAATCAAATGAATAGAAAGAAAAAAAAGAAAAAATCAGAAAATATTTAATATAATGCATTAACAATATAACTCTCGTCTAGGTTCAATTAAAATATTTGCCCGGAAAAAAATATTCTTTTGGAAAGTTCATTTTAAGAAGACAAAAAATGGAAAAAATAATTAAACTTTTTTAAGCGAACTTTATCTTTGATTTAAGAATAATTGTTAAAAAATTGATTATTTGTTACTAAGATACTACTAGAACTATTGCACTTAATATCCGGGTCATAAAAAATTATGAAACTCATTTTTAATAAAAAGTAACCACAGCCGACAATCGGCAGAAGATGAAAAATTATTTTTTAATCCAACTTTATCTTTTCTTTTAATAACGATTGTTAACAAAAAAATTGTTTCTTGGCCTCTCTAATGTTTTCAAAGTAGAATAGAAAATGAATTTTAGTCGCAGGAATCAATAAATTTTTTAAAAATATTTTTAAACAATCTGTAAATATATTAAAATAAGAATTATTAAATTATTATTATTAATTATACATCTGTAAATGGATTAAAAAATTAATTATTAAATTTTATTATTAATTATACATAGAAGAAAATATTTTTTTCAGACTTATTCTATTTATAAATAATTTTCTAACTTATTTTTTATATTTTTTTAAATTAATATTTATGTCTAAAATAAAATCGATAAAATAAATTTATTAAATATTTCAATTGAACTTATATTATATGTTAATTAATTTCAATAATTTTTAATATAAAACAATAATTACAAATAATAATGTAAATAAAAAATAATTATAATGTTTAACATTATAATTATTGATAAAATTAAATAAATATTTTCAAATAAGTTTAATTTATTATTTATTTGAAAATAAAATAAACATATGAATTTATTTATTAATTTATTCTGATAATAAATTTCTTATTTACTTATCTGAATAATTATTCAATTTCAATAATTTTTAATAGAAGTAAATAATTATTTTCACCTGATTTTAAAATTGTATTTTTCCGTAAAATATTTAATAAATAAATATTTATTTTATTCTCCTTACTAATTTATTATTTATTTGTGTAAATAATTAGCAAATTTAATTAATCACTAATGAAATTAAATAATTATTTTCCAATCTGTTAACAGTTTATTTCGAAACATTTAAGAAAATTGGAATTTATTGTTTTTTATTAGTTTTTTCTTATCGAAATAAAATAGAAAAAAATTATTTTAAACTATTTTATAGTAATAAATTTTTATTTTTTGATTATTTTGATTTCTATCGAAAAAAAATTCAATCTTTTCGTTATTTATCTTGAATTTAGAAAAAAATTAGAATTTAGTAAACTACACAAAATGTAATAAATTTATTTTATTCTATTCATCAATTCATAATTTTTTTGATTAAATAATTATTTAATTTGATTAATTACTGACGAAATTAAATTGTTTGTGAATTTTTACAAACATTTGCATAAAATTATTGTCAATTATTTGCTACTTACCAGAGAAAAATTTTAATCAATTTTCGAATCAATTTTAAAAACAAATAATTAAAAACTCTTCACATCTCACGGAAATTTGATTGTTGACTGGTTGAAATTTGTTTTGCCATCAGGAAATTGTATTTTTATTATCTTAGCAAAATAACAAATGCATCATAACCTCAAAAATGGCAAATTTTCCCTTGTCAATAAAACTTTGATTTTGAACAACTTTCGTCTCGACATCGTTTTCGAAAATTTATTCCCACTCGATAATTTTGTTTCCATAACAATTGTATTTTTGATAATTTTCACTAACTTTACTTTTTTACTAAACAATAATTCTTGTTTTCTTTCTCACATTTCATGTACTTTCTAGCCGCCAAAATTAGTTTCAAGAAAAATTGTAAACATCAACAACAACGTTTCTTCTGCAATGAGAAATGGAGGCAAAACGAAGCTTTCTGATTGGTCCTAGAGTCGAAACTCTCAAATGTGAAACATTAAAGTGCGATTCACATTGCATTACCCCCCACCACATACTAAAAAAATTGCGGTAAAAAAGTATTACCCCCACCTGCATACTATTCACCCCATGGTTGAGAAGGTGCAAAAGCGCTGTCGGTAAACTTCCGAATTTTTACAATTTTCACAAGTATTTCACGCTACTAATCAAATAAAAGTAAAAATATGTGTTTATTACTCACTCCTGTGTAGTATTTTACTATTTTTTGTGTGATTTTCGGGAAAATATTACAAAAACTCTGTCAAAGTTGTCCGCAGCGTCTCAACCCTGTTCATCTCACGGGAAAAAAGTTTCGACAGTGACTGTACACTCGATGCCTCGACTTCCAGGGAACATCCCGTTGTTGTTTTTTGCTCCATATACAAAAAGTTGAACATAAAAACAAAATTTGTGCAAATTCGAGCTTTGTTTATCGTTTGTTAGTAAAAAATGCCACATTGGATGGTGGAAATTTCGCACTAAAAGTACTAGAATAAAGGCGTAATTGGAAAATAATGGAAGTAGCGTTCTGAGCTTTTCGGAGCTGCGAAGTGCGAGCAAACGGCGTTTGGAAGTTTTCATCAAATAAAAATAGACTCGTCCATCTCAATTTTATCCAATTTTAACAAATATCAATGTGGATTCTGTAAAATTCGTGGAGGAAATTTTCGCCAACTTTTCATCGCCGCCATTTTGAGGTTAAATTCGGAAAATTGTGCAAAAAAAGAAAAGAAAGCAGCGCAAATATTGGTAAGAAACATTTTTTGGTATGAAAATTTATCATTTTTTTCCTAGTTTATTCAATTTTTGCAAACTCTACCTGTTTATTTCAGAATTTTTTTTTACAATTTCCAATTCTTGGCCATTTTGTCTTTTATGTATTTTTCATTTGCTTTTTTTTGGCAATAGAAAATTCTTATTTTCGTTTCTTTCGCCATGAAAATAGTAATAATTAGTTGACGTTATAAATAATAATTAGTAATAATAATAATAATTAAATAATTAAAAATGTAAATGTAATTAAAAATATAATTATAAATCGGTAGAAATAATAGTAAATAACAGAAAAAAGATAAATGAGGGGAATTTGTAAATAAATAATTAAAATTAATTATAAAGTAGTAAATATATTGATAAATAATCATAAATAATAATAAATCAGTAGAAATAATAATAAATAATTGGAAAATAGTAATAAGTAGGTAAAAATTATAAAACAAATAATAATAAATGATTGAAAAATAGTAATAAATAATAATAATAATTTAAAATAATAAAAAATAATAAAAAATGTATAAAAATTGTTAAAAATGAGAAATTAAAAATAATTATAAATTAGTAAAAATATTGTTTAATAAATTATTAAAAAATAAATTAATTAAATTAATTAATTAATTATTTACAGAAAAAAATTGCAACTTAAAGTAATTTTTCGTGAAAAATTTCAAATGAAAATGAAGCGAAAAGAATTTTTTTTGTTTTTCCTTTTTCTTTTATTTAAACAATTATGCAAAATGTCAGCTCGTGAGATTGAAATTTCAGAAGTAAAGTGAATTAGAGGTTCTTTCCTGTTCTGACACCCTCAAGGTCTTTCATGTTCAATTTAAATGTATATAAAAATATTTACATAAATTTACATTTTCATTTGCATAAATTATTATTTTATATTTTTTCAAATATTTAATACTTGTTGGCAAAATTTGACAGATATTTACAATTTTATCAAACGAGAAAATTCATTTTCTTCTTTCTAAAGGTGACAATGTACAGAGTGAAAAAAATAGTTATAATATTCTTTTTTCTATTTTTCCCCCTTTTGCGGAGAATTTCTTATAAAAATAATTTTAAAAGCCAGATTTTTATTATAAAATTTTTTTCAATGATTTATTTTCGATTTTTAATTGTCTTCATTATTAAAATTAAAATTTATTTCCATTTTTAAAAACAAACAAATCTTTTGGTTCAAATATGTAGAAAAATTAACGAACTGAAAAATAATTAGAGATTTAATAAAAATTGGACAATGAAAATTGAATATGAAAAAAATTTCTTTTTGTAAAAATTTTAATTGGAAAAAAATAAAATTGTTGATTAATTAAATGTGTTAATTTTTTTTCAGACTAAAGGATAAACAGTTGAGTCCGGAGAAGAGTTTCCAATTCCTATTTATTTATTTATTCAAAATAAAGTAAAAGTTTCTAGAGGGAAGTTGAGAATAGTGTTGATTCTTCTATTTCACGTGGAGATTTCTGCAAACTGAGTGAGTAAATATAAATAACATTGTTTATCTGAAAAAATATTTATTACACCAAATATTTATTTTCAAAATTAATTTTCAGTTTAAAAAATTAATTTTTTATTAATTATATAATTTAATTTTATAAAAAATTAATTTCTCTAACTATTCAGAATGAATTTTAATATTCGATTGTTGTAATTAGATAATAATAATATTAAAAATATAATCATTATCATTAATTATTATTACTAATTAAAAATAAATTTTTAACTAAAGTATTCGGAAGTAATTTAAATATTTGAAATTGTTTTTCAATTTTTTGAAATTAATTTGCAATTCTTTGATGTAAATAAATTATTATTTTTTTTTTAAATCGAATTTTCATTAAAAAATTAAACTAATTCAAAATTAAGTAAATTGTTTTAAATTACCTATCAAAGGAAACTTGACAAAAAAAAGATTTCTTTTAATAGAAATATTAATAATTCCCACGAAAATAAAAATGATTCAAACCTTTAATATCAAATTACAGATTTAATCAATTTTCATTTCCTCTTGATAATTTGATTTTAAAAATATTATTTTTAATTTTAATAATTAAATACCAATTTAATTGCCACATAATCTTAAGTATTAATTAATTTTAAGGATACCCAATCTTCATTAAATTTATACCCTAATAAAATTTACACGTTTAAAAATTTTTAATTTTCTAGTTTTCTATTAAGTTTATAAATATTTTTTAATAAAGAAAACATTTTAAAAATTAAAATCGCGTTTTTACCCTTATCATTTTTGTTTTGAACTTATCTTAAAGGAGAGTAATTAATATTATTCTCTTATGAATAAAGTTGGAAAAAAAATTGATTAAGAAGTTGAGACCAAGAATAAACCAGGGAAAAATTGATAAAGAAAAAATTAGTAATAGTAAAATTAGAAAAAAAAATTATGATTAGTAAACAAGTATTAAGTTAGGAAACAAAGTATTAAAAGAACTAAAGTTAGGAAAAAATATAAAAATAAAAGTTTTAAAAATTGATATTAAGAAAAAAAAATAAAATGAGAACAAAGTTAAAAAGAAAAAGTGAGAGCATATGCATATGAAATTTATATCGTGAGTAATGAAACAGAGGCAATGTAATTATTATAAAAAGATTCATTTTTATGCAAAAACTCTTACATATATATACATAATTTTGATTATATATATGTTGGAATGTCCTCTATTGTATGCATATCAAACTTTCCCCGCTCACGCATTTAGCGATTGCAAACTCTGACAAATAAACTTGAAAGAGAGAGAAAGAGAGAGAGAGAGAGAATTAAAAATTATAAAAGTGAAAAATAAAAATTAATACAAAATAAAGAATAAAAATATTCTGAAACTCTTATATGTGCCTTAACTAATTTATTGCATCGCGGTGTGCGTATCGAGAGCGTAATCGCTTACAGTGAGTCGATACAGATTAAACTCGATTAATGACCGTTCAAAATTTACGTAACCGTTTCACCGCGTCTAAATTATGATTTAATACCACTTTTATATGGTTTTTTTTTCGAACATATTTTTTTTTTGTTTTTACCAGTATGTAAAATGACTTTTTAATATTTTTCCCCCACTGTTTTAAAAAATAATTGTCGTTTTTAATCATATTGCACTTTTTAAATTTTTTCTCTAATTTGAAATAAATTATCCCTTTAAACAGATTGATTTTTATTCTCTTCTCAGTTTTTTTTTCTGAAGAATAAATTGCTTTTAATTTTAAGTATATGTTTAATTATGTTTTGTAACTAATGGTAATTATAAATGTTAATAACTTTTAATTTCAGTTAAAGTGTTTCTTTGAAAAAATGAAAAGACAAATTATATCAATTTTATTGATCTCTGTGAATTTAATTCCATTTTCTTTTTGCTAAATGGAATTGTGTGGAATGACGAAATTTCGACCACATAATGAAAAGACAACTTTTTAAGTTTTATTACTTATTATTTAATTTTGTTGACATTATTGTAAAACATTACAAGGAACCGTGATTATAAACTAAATCTTCAACACAATCTTCCAAGGGACAGTGAAGTTAAAAAAATAATTTTTCGTTTCATCATAAATTGAATACAAAAAAATAATTTTCTTTAATTTGTGAAAATAATTTAAAAATCTAATATTCGTTTAAACATTTAAAAATTATTCAAAGACTTATATAAAATGGGTTTCAATAAATAATAATTAAGTGCAATATTGCATTATAATGGGAGAAATCTCAAGGCAATGAAAGAAGAGCAACAATAAAAAAAAAATTAAATACAATTTCGATAAGCTCTCTGAATATTGATTTGAGGACACCGAAGTTCTTTGATAAAGTGACGTGTGTATAGATCATAAAGTGCACACATCTGTTTTTATCTGGGATTATGCAGGTTCACGAATAGTCTTATCACTTAGCATTATTATTATTTTTTTTTCTTCTTCATCATCCTTTTTTTTCCACAAGAGCATATAATTATAATAGAACATTTGTATCGAATATTATGTGTGTGCATCGACATAGTTATCGTTGTGGCGCAGCAACTTGATAATGAGAAAACAGAGGCTTCATTGTCCCATGAAAGATAGTCGTGCGATTTCTTTTCTTATATTTCATAAATATACTCTAATTTATAAACACAATATATACGTAACGTATTTAATTTTTATTAATTGTTCGTAAAATGTATATTTTATTTTTTTTTATTTGCATATTTATGAAAATGGATCTTATAAAATATGTACATACATATTTATATAAATATGAATACATATATGTTTTTTTTAAATTATCTTTTTCTATACTTTGGAAGAGTATAAAAGGAAGAAGGAGAGAGAGAGAATGAGAGTGTGCATGATGCGCAATTCGCGTAACAGATATTCACGCGCGACACGCGCCAGAAAATTATCAAGAGTCTGTTCGAAATACATCACTCTTCATTTTCTATATAACACAACGTTATCGCTCGTCTATGTCTTTTTCTATTTAATGCAATGAGATTAAAACTAGACGCAGTACAGGCCACAAGATGAATTCAATCACAGAGAAACCTTTGTCTCTCTCTCTCTCTTTCTCTCCCTCTTCATTTTCACATGATAAGTTCTTAAGAATATTAAAAAAAGGAAAAAAAAATTCGTGTCAGATGTTGAACTAATTTTAATTTTTTTTCCTTACTTTGTTATTATCAGTCTTATTAGGAAATTATGTAGATAAAATTATTAAAATCAAATTTTATCTTTGCAAATTTAAATGTTAATTAATTTTTTCCACACAAAATTATTATTAAAAACAATATATTTACATGAAAACTTGATATAAAATATATAATAAACATAATTAAAACGTGTAAATAGTATTTTTGACAATAAATAAGTAGAAGTATGTTAGGAATAGTTTGTAGCCTAAATATTATTATGAACTTTAATATGATTTTTTGTTTGTTACAGTTGCTACAAAAAAGGGTGTTTTTTGAAAAATTGAAAAGACAATTTAATAAAATTATAATTTAAAAATGATATAATATCATTACGTTTATAATATATATTTATTATAATGTAATTTTATTATTATACTTTTTATTATACTTTTAATTATAATTTTAATTATACTTTTAATTATAATTTTAATTATACTTTTAATTACACTTTTAATTATTAACTTAAGTTTTACTACATTATAAAATTGAATAAAACGAAAATAGAATTGAAAAATAATAAGAATTTAGTAAAAACTATCTTTTCCGTATATATAACGTCACTAGATTTGTGAAATATTTAAATTCTTCAAATTTATCATCAATTATATTTGAACGTCACTTTGAGAATTTTCTACGTATATATTTGAAAAATGTACACGTATAGTGTATAACGTACGTAGATGCATTGATATAAGTGTATATGCGATGATTTTGCGATGAAGAAAGCGAAAAAGATAAAAAAAAAAATTATTATGAAGATTGCCAAAACGTAAGATATAATTATTTTTATAAAAGACAATAACGATGGAATGATTCATTTTCGGGTGAAAGGGAGGGGGGAAGAAAAAAAAGATAAACTCACGGTAATTGCGCGTTATACTTTGCCCTGTT
Source organism: Leptopilina myrica (nomen nudum) (assembly GCA_032872475.1). Taxonomy (NCBI): domain Eukaryota; kingdom Metazoa; phylum Arthropoda; class Insecta; order Hymenoptera; family Figitidae; genus Leptopilina; species Leptopilina myrica (nomen nudum). The sequence goes on along the minus strand of CM065462.1, from coordinate 42,920,789 downwards.
CTGCATTTGACACGTGTCACTGTCGACGGACACACTGGCCCATATATGGATCACATAAGTGCATTCATTTTGAATTACAAACTTTTATGTTTCATTTATCATTTTTTTTTCGAAAATTTATATTTTCCTCAACATTTTTATTTTTGAAAAATATTTTGAATTTTTTTTCATAATTTTTAATATGTTAGCAAATAAAATATTTACAAACTTTAAAATAATGATACTAATAATAATAATAATAATAATAGAAATAATTATAGTAAAACTGAACAGTTCATTTAAATATTTCTTGCTTCTAACTTCGCCCGAAGACTCCTTTTTTAAATAAAAATATTTTTTTAAAAACTATAGTTCATTTAGTTTCTATTTTTTTCAACAACTTTATGATTTTATAGATCCTTGATAGAGCAGGACAATAAATTCCAAGTTTGTATTTTATTTATTTTATTTATTTTCAAATATATAATATTCAAAATGTATAAATTTTCATAAAAAAATCAATTTGAAACGTTAGTCATAAAGATTAGAAAATAAATATTATCGATATAAGTGCCAGTAAATGTGTGTGATGGTTTATAAGAGATGAGAAAAAAATAAAATGAAAGGCAATTATTTGTACAAGATATTTAAAATATGAAATGAATTTATTGTCGTGAAAAGAAGAAATTTCAACCCTGGTCTATTTGACTACTTGAATATGACATTTAAAGTTTTTTGAGATGCGAACGGAGAGATAAGATTTTCTTAAGTGGACTGCTACGCTGCTTATCGTCTCTAAGCCGCCAATGTAATCCGGCATTAGTACTTAAGCTTGAACAGAAAAACTTAGAAATTTATTGGCCGCAAGCTATATTAGCTGCTGTTTATAAAAGTTAAATTCCAAAGTTCAAGTGTAGAAACTTTTAAATTAAATTATTTTTATTTAAAAAAAAAAATTCTAAATTCTAAATTTTTTTGTTTGGCATTTTAATATTTTCATTAAAGTAAACTTCTGAACAGTTATAAAATAACTTTAAAAGAAATTGTTTTTAAATAACTCGCAATTAGTGGACTTTTTCAAAAAAAAAAATGTTAGAATAATTTTTTTTAATAATTTTTTTATATTCACTTTTGTAGTGATAATTCGAGAAGTAGAAAGAACTAATTTTTTTTTACAAAAATCTTAACGATTCAATTTTATAATTTTCTAGTATTTTATGTTATTTTTTTAAATAATAAAAAAAGTTTGATAGTCATTCGTACATAATGTCACACCTCGAATTATTTAATCAGGCTTTACTATTTGGTTGAACACGTTCGATAATCGAGGATGAACGTCACGGATGTTTATTGCTCGATTAGCAACGGTATAATCGCGCGTGTCGCACGTGACTCTTTGAGACCCATCACTCTTTACTTGTGACGATATTCTAAATATAATTACTTCCATTATCGACAATTTTGTATACTTAATATGTAAAGTGAGCTTTTAAACTTTTCGCACCTTAATTATATATACAAAAAAAAATGAAATTAGAAAGGCGTGTACACTTTCAAATTCACTTTTATTAGATTTTTAATATCGCACTAGTTTTTTTTATTTCTTTCAACTTTATTATATTTCATCTCTTATTTTTATCCCCTTCTATTTATCGCTTATTGGATTTTTTTTCCCCCTTTTGAAATTGAACTCATCAATTAGAAAGTGTTATCGTGTCGTAAATTATAATTATTGAGCTAAAATCTCAATGGTTTTCGGAAAAAAAAGTTTTAATATGAAAATTGAATGGGAAAATAGTTTTTTTTAAAGAGAAAAATTGTAAATGCGGTTAGAATTTTGCAGAAATAGGGAAAAATTAGTTTCTAGATTTAATTTTATTATTAATTAATTAAATAGTCTTTAACGTCCGAGATACTTAATAAATAAGTCAAATTAATGAAAACGAAAACATTCGGACAAAGTAACAAATTTTATTTACTCCAACGTTTCGAAATCAAATCGATTTATTATTTATTATTATCGATTATTATTATTTATTTATTATTTATTATTATTGCTATTAATAATCTTGTTTTTTGTTACAGCTGTACCGTAAAGGTTTGTTTTTTGAAAAACTGAAAAGACAATTATTTAAATTAATTACAAAGACATCAAGATGATGCGGCTTGGTTATAACAACCAATGACATGGTTTTAGTTGATCGTAAATTGATAGTAGTTTAAACTTTAGATGTGAGCATTGACTTCTGATTTTTTTTATTGCTACACTGATGATGGATTTATCAAGTAGTTGATACCTTTACATGATAGTTAAATTGCTGATTGGTACAATCGATATTTTTTTCAATTACTAGTTAGAGTTAGTGATCTTTTTAATCGTAGCTTATGTCAATCATTTGTTATTGAATTATATTTAGGAATGTTACTGACAGTTATACAGTTAACTGTTACTGACAGTTATACTGTTAATTGTTACTGACAGTTATACTGTTAATTGTTACTGACAGTTATACTGTTAATTGTTACTGACAGTTATACTGTTAATTGTTAATGACAGTTATATTGTAAATTGTTAATGACAGTTATACTGTTGATTGTTAATGACAGTTATTCTTATCGTTAATTTCAATGAAAGGTAGTCGCTATTAATGTTAATTACATTCCAAAGTAGAGTTAGAACAATTATTTAGAAAAGTCAGCAGTAGATACAAAATACAAATTAAAATTCTGATACTTCTGTATCACCATTAGTGAAATGGAGTTATCGTAGAAAAATATTTCACCCCTCAATTATATGTTAGGCAACACAAAAGCGAATTTACATAAAAGTGAATAGTTAAAGTGACGAAACCAGTAGGTAAATAATTAAAAATGAATTTTCCTTTTTTATCTTTGGAAATATCGGTGTTTATCGTGAGCAATCAAAGAGCACACAGTGGATGAGTAATAGCATTATACTTATTAAGTTATAATAAAGTGATATATACATATATTTATATATACGTATTTAAAATATATATATATATATATATATATATATACAACTAAACGAGCGTATAGTTAATCTGCGGGTATACGGTTGACCAAGGCCGCGCGGGTGGACTAACAATGAGTCAGTGCGGAACAGCTGTTCATCGTAACAAGTACATAGATATAATACTTATATAGGAGGGCAGAGTACATAGAGTACATACATATGAGAAGCAGAGATATCCAAGTAGTGCTTTAGATAGCGGCTTCCTGGTGGCCTCGAGAGCATTAGTTCTCAATCGAATACGAGACGATTATCATAGTCCGCAGGAGAGTATATAGTCTATATAGTTATTTCCAAGATGTATATACTCACAATCAGTAGGCAACCTCCCCCGCCCCCCTTATCCTTCTTTATTTCTCTCTGAACTTCTTCTTGTCATTGTACATTTCGAACCGCATCCACATTATTTTGTTATATATCTGCTCTCTATTTCTTCCGTTGGACGCTTATATATTTCTCTCCACATACATATACCCACACAAGTACATATAAATGTCCAAAGGAAGAAATAGGACATATATATATGCTATATAGTTGCAGAACACGTGCATACGTGAACGATTCAATCTGCATTTATCGTTTATTGAAACTGTCTCTTTTTTGCTCACAAAATCAAATTAGATCCTTGATTTTTTTATTATACGTTCTGTATTGTTGATAAGTTAGATCAGTTTTAAAATTAATTTACCGAAATGAGGTCTAAATGCAGTTTCATTTATATATTCGAGTTTATATAGGGTTCGAGGGCGCAATATTTAAGATGGGATGACAATTCTTTGGAGGGGGTTTTTTTTGTATATATATGTATACACGTAGAGAACTGGTTAAATTACCCTGATGAATATCAAGTGCGATTCGGCATAAGTACGATATATAAATAACACTGTAAATGCAGCGTGTAATGCGATGTGTGTTTAACTTCAACGTATATCAAACTACACGTTGTGTAAGTCTCACCGATAACGAGATACACGTGTTTTCTTCTAAACATAGATCGCTAGGAATATTCTATATACACGGACATTTATATGTGTCGGTGTGTGTATATTGCTATATGTATTTATATTTATATTCCCGTATATTGAGGAACCGAAATTTCCGCGGGAGAAGGTATATATGGATAAACCATTCGGGAGCATCGCCCTTCCTCTAGCTTTTTCGAAAAATAAAATTCTGCATTCGAAATAGGAAAATTTATAAAGGTATTAAGGTGATAACAATCTTGCGAAAGTAGGGAAAATTTGTTATAAAGATGAATAATATTGAAATTGGATTAAATTGGATTTAAACGAAGAAAAATATTAAGGGGTTCTTAGGGTGTAGTTGCGACGATCTTAAAACAATTTTTTAACATGTTTTTTTAATTTTGAAAAAATGCATCTGGTTAGCAATGAACGACCTTGAAAAAAGACGAGGGTTAGATTTTTGTGAGGGTATAGCTTTTGTTTCTTATTTTTACGCTGCGGTTCAATGATAAACCAACATTGGCAAAGACTGACACGATGGTTTTTAGGGAAAGGTTGTTTTTGAAAACTGAAAAGACATTTACGAAAGTTTACCAATTATATCTTTAATCCAGATTAATAATGGTAGTTTTTTTCTGATACTGATTGAATAAAATTAAAATTTCTTTTTAAAACCCCGAATTCGATTTGATATCAGTGACCCCAATATTTAAAAATTATAAAAAAGCTTCTTGCAGTTTTTTAAAAAATTTATATAAATTCAAAAATGTTAACAAGTTAAAAATTTTCCCCATTAATTTTTTTTCTCCTCTTGTTTAAAAAAAAACATATTTTTCTACTCTCGGTACTTGAAAAATATATTGTTACTCTGTTTTTTTTTCTTTTTACAAAAATGACGGGTATATACGCGCATGTTATATACAGACAAGCTCTGAGTCGAGATTGATGTTATAAATATAGTTGTAAAAGATATATATTTTTCTGGTTGCATCTTTCTCGGCTCGCACACTTGTAATAACACGAGAGAGAAAGAGAGTTAGAAAATCAACCGTTTCGAGTGTTTTTAACATATATACGCAGAGACTCGGTTTCTGGTAAGTCTCAATTGGAAAATTCGGTTTTCTTTTCCGGCATTGGAGGTGATACACGTGTATACACGCGCCTCATTAGCCGAATACTATCGTTGCTATTATCGTTTTCTTAAAACGAAAAAAAGAAAAAAAAATATGAGAAAAAAAACACACAAAAAAAGAAGTTAGGAAAGACAAACAAAACGCTTGTAAAAACACGCGGAAATCTAACTAATTAACGGTATACGTATAATTTAAAAAAAAAAGTGGAAAAAAGGATCGAATTCTTGAATTTAAAAATATTTTAGCATACAACTGATTTTTGTAATAATTATTGAAAATAATATCAATAGCCATTTGTTATTAATTTACTATTAAATTAAATTATATTATTTATGAACTAAAATAGATATAAACATTTGTTTTTCTTTTCAAATTTATTTATTTACTTTTGTATAAATAAAAAAACATTTTTTCAAAATATTATTTTCTTTTTTCAGAATTGGAGTTTATTTTCCTTGGTATTTTTTTGTGGCTGTTAAGGAAGATTTATTATGTTACGATCAACATCGACGTCGAGTGTTAGCAAAAGTAGTGGTGTTAATAATAATAGAAAAAAAGTGTTGAATACTGTTGGCAACTATCATATGGTGAGGATTTTGGGAAAAGGAAATTTTGCACGAGTCGCCGAAGCCGTTCATACCGTACTTCAGTCTAAGGTATTTTTATCAAGTATATATAATGTAACATATAAAGTAATTTTTTTATCTCGTCCCTTTGATCACTTATGTCCCTTTTTTTGTCGCTGTTGTCGTCCTGGTATTTTACGTTTCATTCTCTGTGTTTTTTTCAACATTTTTTTTTCTTCTTTTTTTTGAGAATGGAAATTTGTGATTCCAGAGACGATTAAATTAATTGAGCCCCAGCTTTTACAAAATTATTTCGCTATCTTTGCGATCCCATTAAAGTGCTTTACGACACGCACAAGTTATGTCGATTATATTTATTTCTCTCTGTTTTTTTTTTGTCGCATGAAAAAAAAATATGTTAACAACTTGCCTCTGAAAATTGCGTTGTATTGTAATTTTTCTTTTTATTTTTGTGTAAAAGTAAAAATTCATCGTTTATTTATCTTTATTTTTCGGTAATTACGTTTTAACAACTTGAAGTTTTGTTGTTTATTGATGTTGAGAATTTTGTTGTGAATTTTATTTTGAAATTTACAATTTTCGAGTTTAATTACAAAAGAAGGAAGTAACTTTTTATTGTGAGAGACAGAAGGGAAAAAAAAATTTTTTCTCTGCGTTTGAAAAATAATGAAATATTTTATTCGAATATTTAAAGGCGAAAAACGGTTTTTTTGGGGGGAGAAAAAAAATTTCGAAACACGTTACAACTGGAAATTGTGAAAACAAAATTTCGTAGAAAAGAGATTAAATTTTTTCTAAAGCCTTAGAGTTGATTTTCATCATTGGCCGTAAAAAATAACAATTGAGTGAAAATTTTTCGAAATCGTATAGTAATAATTACCGTTTAGAAAAGTTATTCTTTCTTTTTAAAGTTTTTTCGCCTACTCTTCTCCCCTCTTTTTCTCTCTTTCACTCATTTTGTTTGACATTGAGTTTTTTTTTTGCCTTTTACTATAACTATCGTATACTATGTATACATAGTGGACACTATGTCACTATATGGGGTCCGTGTCGGGGGAATAATTTATGGTTGCCCGGCCAATACCCGGGTGCACTGGACGTCTAGCGGCTCTTCACGGGATTTTACGGGGATTTACAATGGAACTGCGTGTCGTAACGAATTAGTTCACACATTGGTCACTTGGTCGATTCGCGGCACAATTCAAGCGACGACTACGACGACGACGACGGTCAAGGCAAAAAAAAAAAATGCACTCGAAAAAAAAGAGGGACGTTTTTTTTTTCATGAATGGAATAAAAACTATTCTTGTTGTGAGTTTTTTTTTCTTCGTCTATTATTCAAATTTTGAATGGCGATAAAAAAAATAACGAGTGGAAAAAAGTTTTTTTTTTCTTCCATTCACTTAGTTTTCGTTTGATTTTTTTTCGGAGTTTTTTTTCTTTGGGGAAATTTGTGGCAAAAAGAACAGGAAATTCATCGTCATGAATGAGAGTGAATGAAGTGGATGGAAATTTTTTATTTTTTTTTCTTCATTTATGTAAGTGAAAACGAAGATATTTACGAGGTATAGAATATTTTTTGGGGGGAATTTTGACTTTTTCCCTGACCGACTTTTTTTTTTTACTAAAATTCTTCTTTAAATCAAATATTTTAAATAATTTTTGGAAATAGTTCTTTGAGAATTTTCAAATCTGTTTGTTCGGTTCAATTTTAGGTGGAATTTTTCAATTAAATATGGATTAGAAGATTTCTAACTTAAAATAGTTTTAATAAATTTCGATTCAGCTTTTTAAAAACGAAAACAGAAAAATAATGGTACGGTATTTTTATTTTTGATTGTACATTATGTTATTGTTTAATAATTGTATCATTAGTGACAATTAATTTCTTAAAAATTAAGGCAAATTAAAATTAGAAATGAATTTAATTTTAAAAAAATTCTTTTTTTGATTTTTCGTTTTTAAAAACGTTGCGGACTTCAGCTTCATAAAATTTTTAAGTTTTTTCAGAAATTCCGAATTTTCTTATAAATTCTAAACATTTAATTTTTTCTAATACTTTTAATTAAATTCCTGATTTAACTGACCCTTTTGTGGCAACTCTATATCATTATTATTATTATCATTTTTATTATTATTATTTTTATTATTATTATTATCATTATTATTATCATCACCATTATTATTATCTTGTTAATAATTAGCAATAATAGTGTTTAAAAATTAGAAAAAGCAGTTTCTTAAAATTCTCATCGCAGAAGATTCGAACTCGAGACGTCAAGTTAGAAAGCGTGTCGTTTACCATCTAAGCCAATATAAATATTTAATGAAAAGTTTATCTTAAACAAAAATGTACATGAAAATACAGTTTTTTGCACCGAAAATAAGAATTAAGTTCAAGAGAATAAAAAATATTCGAAATTCTCAGTATATAATTATTATTAATATTTAATTAAATTTGAAGAGGAAATCGATTTGATTTCGAAACGTTGGAGTAGATAAAATTTGTTACTTTGTCCGAATGTTTTCGTTTTCATTAATTTGACTTTTTTATTATTAATATTATTAATATATTTTAATTTACTTAAATTATTTTATACTTTTACATCCAAAAATTGTAATTTTTAATACTTTTTTGTTTAATAGTAGAGTTTTCGTTAAGTTTTATAATTGGTTTAGATAATAAGTGACTAGCTTTCGAAGCAGATGTCTCGAGTTCGAATCCTCTTGGAAAAACGTTATAAATTTTTTTTCTTTTTTTTCAGAAATGAACCCTTTTTTAATTAATTATTTAATCAAAAAATAACCTGTTTTTGTTTCAATTTGAATTTAAAATTAAGATTTTGGACAATTTTCTTCAAATACTATAATAATAGATATGCAAATTAAATTAAATTTAGAAAATTTTTTTGAAAAGTAATTGAATTTTTGACATGACTTTTATTAAAATTTTCGAAAATGATTGAATTTTGGTGTTGAAAAAAAGAATGATAGATAAAGTATGAATAAATTTTCAAAAATTATTCTCTTGTTTTGTGAAATAATGAAGTAGAAGAAGAAGAAGAGGAAGAAGAAGTTTCTCTAATTTTTGGGGTGGAAAAACAATTCCATTTCCTGGTATAAAGCGCTTTAATTCGATGACGCGATTGAGAATGATTTAATCGGAAAAAGAAGAGAGAAGGGGCGCGCGCCCTTTTCTATTTTATCGATGGTGGTCCTCTTGAGATGGGAAGTGCTCGCTATATCTAGGTAAAAAAAAGGACAAAGAGTAGGGGGACAATATCTTACGGGGGTTGTTTTCTTTTCTTTTTTTCTTTTTTTTTGTTCTCGTTCCCCTTCGAACCGATACCGAATATATATATATATATATATATATATATATATATATACATGACGAGCCCTTGTTCCTATAGATCAGTAAAGTGTCATTGGTCAAGGATCTGTGACCGGTCCGAGAGAGAGAAAAAAGAGAGAGAAAAATAGAGAGAGAAAAAGAGAAAAAAATAGAGAGAGAAAAAGAGAGAAAAATAGAGAGAGAAAAAGAGAAAGAAAATATAAAAGAGAGAGAGAGAGAGAGAGAGAATGTACTCAATGATTAAAGAAAATATTTGGATCGTCCACATGAATTTTTGTCTCTTCCGCATTTTTTTCCCCGTCCCTCTTGACAGGATCGAAAAGAAGAGGCGACCGAGACTGATCAAAGTGTAACGACTACTCTCTCTCTTTAATAATAATTTTCCTTCTTTGTCATGGGGAAATTTTTCTCAATATATTTCTGTCCTGAACACGTGCCATGTCCAAGAGGTTTTCACCACCAAAAAAAAAGTCTTGCATAAGACTCCAAAAAAATTAAGGGCGTCTCAAGTATAGTAATTTTTTTCCACCATTATCCCTTTTCTTCAAATGTTAATTCAAAAGTCACAAGGATTTTAAGATTAAATTTTAAATTTCTCACCTTTCGTTCTTGTCATTATATGTACGTATATACATTGTAAAATGTCGATTTTTCTTCTTATGTTATATTATTGAGAAAAGCAGGTGATATGTCTCGAGGGAGCTCTCGAAAAGAGAAGAAAAAGAAGAAAAAAAATTTTTTATTTTGTCAAACGCGCGTGCTCCTCTAGATTGACAGTTCAATGCATTATTTATAGTGCGTGACTTTTTTGTTGATAGGACAAAATGATAAATAAGGTATTTTTGAATTTATATAAGGGAGTTTTCGATGATTGCGTCTTTGGCGGTATTTTTTTTCGCTTTTAAAAAAAGGGGGGAATTTTTTAACTCGTGATTTTTGTTAGGGAATTTTTTAAGTTTTGGGAATTTTAAATCTTTAATGTGAATGGCAAATTTAATAGGAATTATTAGGACCCGAGTTTTTTACTCGATAAGCCAGAAGATAAAGAGATCGTCTTTTTTTTTATTCCTAAAAATCGAAAGTGATTGATAAAGTAGACAAGATGTTCGGTTTTTTCCTTTTTTTTTTTTGCTCACAAGGCGCACGAGCGAGCAGTTAACTGTAAACCAGTTTGCAAATCGCTCAATTTTCGCGTCCTGCTAACGGACAAGGTGTTTCTTGGCACCTCTCGAACGCCCATAAAGGGATCTGGTTGTCGTTGGTCGCCTTTGAAATGCCTTATAGGTGAATTTAAACAAGTCGAGTGCACAATACTAATGCTGATGGAGGTTCTATCTTTCCTGTCTAGAGGAAAACGGGGATCTATGTGTGTGTGTGTGATTTATATATATTTGCACTTAGATATGTTTACTTAAAGTACAGTTTCTACTGTGTGGGGTATAGTCACATATTGTAACTTATACGATGTCATTTCTTTTAGATTCAGTGTGGCGCTACTGCCATAGCTGGCTGTATCTCCTTCTTCAGATCGTCCAATTTTGTATAATGATATGTACATGGGAGTCTGTTCCATTTGAATCGTATAGAAATTATGGCAAAATATTCAAATTTCCCGGTGTTTTTTTCGGTTTTTAGGATTTTTTATTCGAAATTTGCGATTTTTTTCTGTATTATTGGCTTTGCGCAGGTGAAAAATTGCATTGCGCAGGTTTAAAATACAAGTGCGCAGAAGTATGTGCCTCGAAGTCGTACTGCGCAGGTTATAGATTCTACTGCGCAGCCGTAAAAGCATCGAAGTCTCACTGCGCAGGTTATAGATTCTACTGCGCAGTGAAAAAATACTTTTTACTCTTACTGCGCAGCTCATAGATTCTACAGCGCAGCTTGAAATACATTTTTAAGTTTCTACGCAGCTGTAAACTGTATTCAAAAATTATTTCACTGCCTTAAGTTTCTTAGAATCCTAATCGTTCGCTTTGCAATACTTCTGCGCAAGTTTAAATTATTCGAAGTACAATTGTAAACGGACCATAACTTCCGCGCAGACGTAATTTAAAAAAAGCCTCTATTGCGCAGCTTGACAATATTTCCTGCGCAGAAGTAGGTAAAGTAAAAAACTTCTGCGCAGTGGAAAAATACTACTGCTAATGATTACGGTAAAAAATTCTCAATATTCTCCTTAATGAAATCATCAGTTTACTCTGCGATACTCATCAGAAAAATCAAAATTGCAAAAATTCCTCTCTTCTTTATTCGACAAAAATAAGAAAAAAACAGGTGTGAAACAATGGTGAAATAAAAATTAAAATTCATATACAAAATGTGTGTCGCGCGATGATAAATAATAAATGACCAATAATAATTGGAAAATAAGAGAAAAGAAAAACAAGACAAAAAAAAAACAAAAAAATTAAATAATGAAACCTTGAATTAAAAGTGAATTTAATTTTTGTTTGAAATAGAATAAATTTGTAATGCAACTTCCGGTAAAAGATAAGTAATCTCCAATGACAAAAGATTATTATTAAAAATTAAAATAGGCACACCGATTAGGAAAAAAGTGACTAATAGGACGACGTTTTAAACTCAATCAGGATTTCCGAGGTCGATCACACATAAGTGAAACGTGTATATTGAAAAACACATGCATGTATAGTTATATAGAAACATTGAATACATATACATAGAAATATATATATGTATGTATTGTAGAATATATAAGAAAAGAAAAAAAAACATTAAAGTGTCATATTGGTTACTTACGCATGAAATGCGTCGTTTGTATAAATGCATCAAGGATATGCAATCGCGAGTTGCGATTATCATGTTAGAACAATGGCACGATCGTTTCATTGCGAATCATTTGGCCTTATCTTCTTCGCAAAGTAACGAGATGATGATAACACCCCGCTACTGCAAATCGTATTATATCGTTCAATGCATTTTCATTATCGTTGTTGTATGTATGTATATATATATATATATATATATATATATATATATAAAGATGAGGGGCTTTTGATTGTATTGTATATATATACGATTATAGCGGCAGTGATTTATTATTTTATTTCATTTTTCTTTTCTTTTTAATTAGTAATTTTATTTTGGTTTGTACGTTATTTATTACTTGATGGCGACATTCTTTTAACCATCAATTTAATATAAATTTAAGTATTAACAATTGAACCACATTTTAAGTTTTAATTTAATACTCTCTAAATTTGAATTAGTAAAAATTATTGTTACTAATTTGAATTAGTAACTGACTTTCTGCTTTTGAATTAGAAAAATTTTACAAATAAATGTGACGCGATCTGAAGAAAGGGACCTTAGAAGCAAAAAATTATAGGTTATGTTTGCAATCTTGAAAATACAAAAAAATTACCAACTGTCAATGAGAATAATTAATGTTTAAGTTTTCATTATAACTGAAATATTTAATAAACACTGATTTTAATTTGCAAAAAATAAAAAGAAACTTTTAATCGTTATAAAAGTAACACTAACATATAACCTTAAAGTGATTTGCTTCTAAAGTCCCTTTCTTCAGATCGCGTCACAAATAGTTATTTCTACTAATTTCTTTAGTAAAATTTAATAATTGAAAAGCAAAAAGTCAGTTACTATTTCAAATTAGTAAATATTTTTACTACTTCAAATTTAGAGAGTAGAACCCCATTAAAAGCCTAATTGAAGAATATTTAAAATATAATTGAAACCTACTTGAAACCTAATTGAAACATATTTGATATAATTGAAACCTACTTTAAACATTAATAGGAAAATATTTAAATCTGGAAAGAAACATATAATTATAATTGTAATAGAACCTAATAAAACCTATCAGCCCCTAATGAAACCCAATACTGGTTCCTAAAAAACTGCATTTGAAGTCTATTTGAAACCTATTTTAGGCCTTAATAGGAAAATATTTTAACCCCGAAAGGAATCTAATTTTAATTGTAATAGAACCTAATGCAACCTAATATCCATTCATGGAACCCAATAGTGGTTCCTAATAGAACCTTATTTTAAGTCCTAATTGAACCTAATTTTAAGGTTTAAAATTGAAGCGATAAGAGGGTTAAAATCGTAATAAAATCTAATTTTAACCCCTATTTGCTTATGGTTCGTTATATACCTTACCTTAAAATCTTAAATCAAATTGACTACTATATAAATTATCTTATTATCTTATAATAATTATCTCTTATAGTCAGTTTGACCTAAATTTTTAAGACAACCTAATAAACCTTGCCTGCAGGTGAAAAATATTTTCAATTTCACCTAAAATTGGAGTTAAAATAAAGACTTTTGCGACCTATAAAGTTTAAATAGCTCGAATATTACTTAATTTTTTACGTAACTTTTAGTTTCTTGACCTTTATCTTAAAAGCAGGTTAAATTTGACCTAAGCTTTAAATTAATCCATCGGGTTAAATATTTTATATTATATATAAGGTGATAAATAAAATAATAAAAATACGAGGAATTTCGAATAATTTTCACCACTTTGCTTTGAGGTTATGTTGTAGGTATGAAATTTTGACCTAAATTCAGATATTTCGTTATAATTTTGACCTTAACTTTAACAATATGTTTGAAAATGAATTTATTATTTTAACCTAAACTTAATTAAAATTTAAAGTAAAATATTTTATTATAATTATGATGATAATAATATAGCTAAAATAATTGATAATCTTCCATTTTGACCTCAATTTTGAGAATATCTTAATTTAATTTTATATTTTGACCTGAACTTAACTAAAATATTAAATAAAGTATTAATTTTAATAAATGATGATATTAATAGCAGAAATATTTAATAACTTTCAATTTTTCCACTAATTTTGACCTCAACTATTTGATAATATGTTAGATAATTAAGACGGTGTCAAAGTCGATGCGATTTCTGTATTGAGCTTCAATGGAAAAATCGCATCGACTTTGACACCCCCTTAATTCGATATTTTGACCTACAATTTATTAAATTTTTTTTTTAATATTAATTTTTTTTAATAGCAATAATATTAATATTAATAATAATAATAATAATAATAATAAGAACAGAAAAAATAATACTAAGAATATGCAATAAGATATTGACAGTTATAAATAATAAAAATCCATTCAATTTTATATTCACTTTAAATAAATTTTTAAATCGATTTAAAAGAAGTGAATAAATATTTTTCTTCACAAAAAACCAGTTTTTAATTGAAAAAAAATATATATATACAAGTTTGAATTATTATTGTCATTTATTTCACGAATCGTAATTTGCATTACTTTCTTGTTGAAAAAAAAGTAGAAGATACGACAAAAAATTTTTTCTCTTCTTTTTTTTTTTGAATTTACAAAGTAAGATGAAAAATAAGATTAAATTAGCAAGAAATGAGGAGTAATAATTTAAAAAATTAATTTCATTTAAAAATTCCTATATAGGTACCCGGATAAAAAGTAAAAAAAAAAAAAAAGAAATTTTTGTTATCGAATGAAAAAATTGTCTCGACACGACGACACACCTTGTTATGATTTTTGCCTCTCTCTCTCTCTCTCGCACACTTTTTCTCTTTTTGATTTTTTAATCTAAACATATATTTAGCGTCGATTATAAGTCGTTGATGGCGACAATAGACCTACCGGATTGTGACCTATACCGATCTTTATATATATATATATAGTATAAATTTGTGAATGTGTGTTAGAGGTGAAGAAAAAAAAAATTTCTTAAGGTAAAGAAGTAGCGAAGAGAGGAGAGATTTAGCGAAGAGAATATAGGGGAAAAGGCTGAGGAAGGGGGATGGGGTGGGGTGGGGTTTAAAATGTGAAGAAAAAGGCTCCCGGTGTAAAAGGCATAAGGCCCAGGTTTCAAGTTACTCGCGCGAAACGGTAGGCCCACACAAACTTTACGGGACCTGCTAAAATCGTTCGTGTGTGGTTTGTCAAGATTTTTTTTAGAGTTTCACCTCCTCCTTCTTCCTCTCTTCTATCACCAAATTCTCTCCCCCTCCCCCCCCCACCACGCTGTCACTCTTAATTTTTTCTTTTTTTTTCATGTATATAAATAAAAAAATCATTATACACCGGAGATACTCGAGAGCAAAACGAGTTTAAAAACCGATTATCATAATCATAAATTAATTAGTGACTCCACAAATATTCTCCGTTGAAATAATCTGTTCTCGTATAAAGTCGAGAATTATAAGTATATACATATATTTATAAACTTGTTTTTTTATCCTTTATATATATATCTCTAGTTATTGTATATAGAGTTGAAACATATTTCTATATTCTATTATTTTTTTTTGGTTTTATTTTTTAGTTTTTGTCATTTGGTTGTTTGGTTTAAAAATAGTTTTTGATTACTTAAAAACACACTGAGAAAACAATTTATTTGTTTCAAACATATTTTGTTTAAATCAATCTTAAAATATCTTTGCTATACAGTTAAATAAATTTAAGTTTAATTCAAACATAATCTTTGGTTCATTTATAGAAATAATATATTTAATTCAAACATAATTTATAATTGATTTTAAAATTATTTGTTAACAACTTTTAAGTTTGAATCAAACATATAAAATTTTTCAACATATTTTTTGTTTAAATCAAAACAGAAAATACGTTTAAATTAAACATAATTATTCAAAGAAAAATTATTTTTGAATCAAGGCAGTAAATATTTTCTATATATATTGGAATTAAGCTTGCAAATTAATTTCAATTAAACAAAATCACTTAAAATTATTTTTTTTACTTGAAACGAGTATAATATTTTCTCAGTGCAGAGAGTTTGAGAGAAAAATTTGAAGTTAAGTTTTGAACCAGAAACTTTCTGGTCACATGTTGACCTAAATTTAAAGTTTTTTCGTTTACGTTTTAATAACGATTCTAATTTTCGTGTTTTTGTTTCATGTAAAAAAAAATTGTTTTCGTTTAAAAAAAAAAGAACAAATAAGAAAAGTTGTTAAATTGTTCAGCTATTTGACCTGTATTTTGATATTTTATTTATATTTCGACCTAAATTTTAACCCTTAATTTCAACCCTAATTTTAGTCTTTATTTCTATTTTGACCTAAAACTTTGACCTAAACTAAATTTTTTTAAACATTTTGCGCTTATAGTGTCTATTTATTTTAAAAATTTATTACAAATTAGAAAATTGAAATTACAAATAGAAAAGAGATAAGAGGATCTATAATAAGAATTGTAATAACGGCAAAAGAAAATAAAAGGAAAAAAATGAAGAGGCACTACATGAACATGTGTATAAGAAATGAATATCATTTTGTCTGAAATCTATATACCTGCGGTATTTTTACTGTCTCGTAGAATATATATATATATATATATATATATAACTATGATGACGAAATCAACAGAAACTTTTTCCGCACATTCGATTCCAAAGAAGAGCGAGCCAATAACCAGTAATTTCAGTGACCACAAATAAAATCGAACGCGGTTCTGTCGGCACGTTTCAACCTGCTTTATAGGTATATATAGATATAGATATAGAGATGTATTATATATATATATATATACACCCAATCTTTGCCGAATAAAATCTGTTCTTATTTCATGGATCGAATAATTTTTTCTCACGCTTCATTTTCGCCATGGAATATTATTATTGTATAGTTAGGAAAAAAAGGAGTGAAAGAAATTGAAAAAAACAACTTATTTTGTGAAATTTCTCATCCTGAGAGATATCTTATATATATATTTTCAATTAGCAATTATCGTTTATGTTTTATTACGTTTTTCCACTTTGATTCGATTTGAGCAAATTTTTTTCTCTCCCCTCCCCTTCTTTTTCGCAAGGTGGCAAATTTGTTTCGAGAGTGAATTATATATAGTTATGAAAGTATATATTGAATGTATTTTATTATTCTTTTATTTCAAGCCTCGAACTCACGCGACTATATTGATAAAGTTTTGACACTTTTTTCACCTAATAATTTATATTCGTTACTATTTTTAATTGATAAAAGTTTTGACACTTTTTTCACCGAATAATTTATATATACTTACTATTTTTATAAATAAGTTACTATAATGGTACTTATGACTAAGATTCTATTTCTTAAATCGAGAATTTTGTTAAGAATATAAAAAAAATTGATTGATGAAATTTTAGATTTAACGGGATTCGAACCCTGGGCGGAAAATTGCGAAACGTGATAGTTTACTAATTGAGCTACTGACAATATTTTTATTGAAAATTATAAAGATTTTATTATTATTGTATTTGATAAACTAAATAGACTAAATAATTAGCTAAATAGACTGAATAATGGAATAAATAATCTTCGAGATAGAAATTACTGATAATTACAGAATATTCAAATATATTCTATCATACAAGTCAATTCCTGTTATTATATAAATAAATAAGTGATTAAACAATTTAAATATTAACAACTTTTATCGCAGTTTTCTTGAATAAGTATCAAATTTTATATTTCAGTCTATGTGAATTTGATACCAAACTGTAATTGAATAGAAAATTGATCTAAATTTTCGTATCAAATTGATACACTTTAGTATCAATTTAATACGTTCAAGAAAACTGTGATATGGGATTAATAATTTTAACTATTTAAAAATTAAAAATTAATAATTAATAATTAATAATTCTTTTTGAAAATTTAAAAAATTTAGGTATTAATACATTTTTTGTTAGTTTTAAATTGTTATTAAAAAAATTATTGTTACAAACTGTATAATAATAATTTTTTTTTGAAAAATAAAAAATGTAATGTTTATTGCTTCAGAGAGAGAGATAGACTGACTTAAGGGAAATTAAAAATATATAAAACGTAAGAATAAGAAATAAAATAAAAATTAAAAAAAAAATACAAGAGAAGAGAAAAAAGGACGAGGAATTACATGACTCACGCGAAAAAATAATTAGATACCTGCTCGGCTATAAATCAATCGGCTGATCTTTAACATCGGGCTGTACTGAGAAATGGCCAACGGAAAGAATTCAGTTTCCCGTATTTCGAGAAACAGGAATTTCTATGATGAATTCATATATGCATATATGTACCTCAATATGTGTGTGTATATACATATTATACAAAAAAAATGAATGTATATATATATATATATTTTTTTTCCTATATTTATAAAAAAAATTTTATATGTATACATATAAAATGCTTGTGCCTCCCTCGCAAGAAATATAGATCTGCCCGATCCCGCTTTTATCACGATCCTTGATCTTTGAATAACGATTCCTTCGAGATTTATGTGAGATATAGACCGTGGTCCATGAATCTTCTAGAAGCGTGTCTCTTTTGAAACAGTTGCTGAAATGTTGAAAAAAAATACACATACTTTACTTGTTTTATCATAATTGCGTCCTCAAAAACTTACTAATCTTATCTTTCTTACACTAATTGCTGATTAATCGAATTAAATATACATTCAATGTAGCAATAAATAATTATTTACGAAAGAGAGAATAAGGAGAGGAGGGAAAAGGGACAAATATCAATCGACTCATTTCATAGCTTTCTATTTCTTCAATTTTATTCAATATTTTGATTTTAATTCAAAAAGGGCAATTTTTAAAGTAACTTGGCTTCTGTTTTTCATTTGGTAATTAAAATTATGAATTAATTCATTTTATGTCGAGAAGTTTCTTAATTATTCAAATATTATTGTTTTCATTTAAAATGTTATCAGTGGCTTAGATGATAAATTACGTGTTTTATAAATCTGCGACAAGGGTTCGAATCCCCCCAAAGGGTGTAAATTTTTTCTCAATTTAAATAATAAAAATAAATATATAATACTATTATATTTTTATTTATTTTTATTATTAGAAATCGAAAAAAATAATTTAAAAAATAGTGTTGAATTTGCAGAAAATGTTCCGAATTACAGAATTAAAAATTCAATGTAGTTTGGAAGATACCAAAATTGTTGAATTTCAAAGAATGTTATCTATGTACTTTTTTTGGTTTTTTGAAACTAAAACAAAAAAAAATCGCATTTCGACACTATAAATTCTAGAAAAAGTAAAATATGGGACTTTTAAAGTAAAGTTAGTTTTTCAGGCGTTTCTCCACTTTTTTCTTTTTTTGTTATTTGCGGTTTCTTGTTTGGAAGTCTCCTGTCAAGTTGGTAAATCTCATTTTTTTCTTCTTCTTCTTTTCTTTTTTTTGGAGGTTAGATGGTTAAATATTCCACACACGCGCCTGAAAGACTGGCGATAAGACCCCGATGGGTTTCGCCCAAAAATTTCTAGGAAAGTTTCAATCTCGAATGATCGCCTCACTATTTCGCTCTCCTGATGTCCTTCTTCTTTGATTCCCAAAGGATCGAAAAGAGAGAAAAATCCAAAACCCGTGTGGCATGGCGCAAAGGAAAGTGAGTTCGATTCAGGGGCATTGTCAATCCAGATTCATTTCAGAGAGCTTCCTAAAGCCAATGACACGCTCGAATAGATCGCATTTTTTCTTCCTTTTCTTCTTGTCCCTTTAATTCACTATATTTCTCCTGTGAGCCTCCTTCTTTCATTTCTATTCGCTTTTTTATTAATCTCCCTTTTTTGAGGCGTCAAAATATTGTATGTGTGTTGAAATTAATTGGGAAATTATTTCAGGTGACGGGTATTATGACTTTTACGACATTTTGTATACTCTTTTCGAAAAATTGCCTTTTTTGTGATGATAGTCACTTGAGTTGTTGATAGAGTGTGACAGAAGAATTTCCTGAAGGATAGAAAATTTTATTGTAAGCTTTAAATACAAGAAGGGCCAACCGTACGGTAGATTCAAAAAATTAAAATACGGGAAAAAGGAGTTTAAACTTTATTTTTTCTAATTTTTAGTGACATTTTTAGAAGCAAAATGATTACAAGTAGTATTGTCTTTAGAAGCAGAAACACAATTACTAACATCTTCGGAAGTAATTCCATCTTTAAGAGCAGAAATATTGTTTGTAGCATCTTTGGTTGCAGAAAGAATGTTTGTACAGATCTTTAAAACCAAAAATATTGTTTGTAACATTTTTGGGATCAGAAACATTGTTTGTAGCGTCCTTAGAAGCAGAAACATTCTTTGTATCATCTTTGGATCCAAAAATATTACTTGTAGCATTTTTAGAAGCAAAAAAATTGTTTGTAGCATCTTTGGAAGCAGAAATATTGTCATAATCATTATTTGTAGCTTTTCTGTAGCAGAAACATTGTTTGTAGCATCTTTGGAACCAAAAATATTGTTTGTAAAATTTTTGGGAATAGACACATTGTTTGTATCATCTTTGGAACCAAAAACATTGTTTGTAGCATATTTGGAAGCAGAAAAATTGTTTGTAGCATCTTTGGAAGCAACAATATTGTCAAAATCTTTATTTGTAGCATCTTTAGAAGCAGAAACATTGTTTGTATCATCTTTGGATCAAAAACATTGTTTGTAGCATATTTGGAAGCAGAAAAAATTGTTTGTAGCATCTTTGGAAGCAAAAATATTGTCAAAATCTTTATTTGTAGCATCTTTGGAACAAAAAATATTGTTTGTAACTTTTTTGGGAACAGACACATTATTTGTAGCATCTTTAGGAGCCAAAACATTGTTTGTAGCATCCTTAGAAGCAGAAACATTGTTTGTACCACTTTTAGAAGCAGAAACATTGTATCATCTTTAGATCCAAAAATATTGTTTGTATCATTTTTGGAAGCAGAAAAATTGTTTGTAGCATCTTTGGAAGCAGAAATATTGTTAAAATCATTTATTTGTAGCATCTTTAGAAGCAGAAACATTGTTCGTAGAATCTTTGGAACCAAAAATATTGTTTGTAGCATTTTTGGAAGCGGAATTATACACATTACCTAGAATTTTTTCCATTTAACATAAATTTAAAAAATCGAAGATCGCCATTCTCAATGATTATTTAGCTTGTTCCAAAAGCATTAAATTTCGATCTAAATTAATTACCAAATTAATCCGACTATTAAGTTGAGAGGTACTATATTTACAGCCAACTAACATCGAAAAACAATAAAATTTCTTTTCTCCCTTTTGGTTTATTTGCCTGCAAATACATATATGGTTAAAAGAAATGTCAAAATGAAATTCGCAATGATCGTAAATAAGAAATAATCATTTTGAATTTATATAAGAGAGAGAAAATTATACGGATTATGATATCGAGAGCGAGAGAGAGAGAGAGAAGGAGAACTAATTAACGTTATTAGGAGTGAATCTCTCGACACTGAAGGACCATATAGAAGCCGAATGACTTTATGACTTATCCTAGCATGGTGGTCGAGCCAAAAGGCGACGGTCTTAATAGGTTGGCAATTTACCGACGTCAAATGCGCGCTGAATGAATAAATTTGTACCATTAGTTTCGCGGTTTCGAGTCTTTTAATTTTGAACAACTCTCTCTCTTTTTCTCTCTTCTTCTCTCTCTTGCTTTCGACAACGATGTGCCGACAAAGTGAAAATAGTGACAAATACAGAATCGTATACACGTATAATCGAGTCCGACATCATTCTTAGAAGAACGAGGCTATCTTATTGAGAAAATATTCCGTGAATTTGCCTCTCTTATATATGTATAGTATGCAATACCAGGAGCGTTTGACCCTAGTTTCTCATAGAGAAAGAGTTATAAGAGAGAGAGAGAGAGAGAGGGACTTGATACCATATACAACTTTGATACTAATTAATACGAATTCAAATTTCCTTATAAATCACACATCAAACTGTGTGTGAATCGATATATTTAAAGTAGCAAACGGTATACAAATGTTCTTGCCGATTGAATCTTTCAAATAACTTTAAATATCTTTTCTGTTTTTGATTATTTTTTTTCTACTTTCTTATCTTCTAAGAAAGCCATTAGGAATGGTGGATTATTTAATAATAGTTCTTCCATTATGTATAGAGGCTTTTTGGAAAGATAGTCCGTTTTTAGAAAAAGAGGAGACATTTTTGGAAAGATAAACCATTTTTTTTGACGATGTTAATAGTGTTAAAAATTTTTTTTTTCAAATTAGGATGATTGTAGGTGGTAGCATAAAGTTTTTAAAAGCGAATTCTTGGTTCTGCCTTCGTTTCTCGATTATTACTTACATGTGACTGTAGGGGATCCTAAAAAATTTGTTTTCCAGATTGTACTAATTGTGGTGATGGTATTTTTGAGAGATAACAGGTGAAGATATAGTCTTTCTGAAGATCTTTTTCAGTATTTTTATTTTCTCCACGTTGTCAAAAAATGATAATGGTTTTAGATATGGTATGGTTGAAAACTTGCGAGTTGATCATGATTGAACTATTTTCTTACATAACGTAACTTATCATATTGATTTTAAAGATGTCAGTATTTGATTCGGTTTCTAATGATGCTAATAGTATGTTGATATTTCTGCTTTCAAAAATGTTATACCAATTTCGGTACTGATCTAATAATTTTTAATCCCTTCTACGCACTTGATATTGATCATAATGTATACCTAAAAAAATATTTTCCCACATTCGTAAAACATTTTCTCACTAATCTCCTATTTAATAGTTTCTGTTTTGACAAAGATCCCTTAAAAAGGCTTTATTTAAACTACTGTATAATTTAAAAACAGATACTTTCTATTCACATCACACATAACGTATATATACCCTGAACTTAGAGTCTCTAAATTTTTCCAAAATTGCCCATTAGAATACCGTTAAATGTGCCATTTAGGAAAATTTATTCCTTCACCTCTTTCACAAAAGGTCCAGGAAACATGTGACAAAGACCAATATCAGGAAGAAAAGGAAATAAATGGGAGATATAGGGGGATGAAAAAAAAATCAATGGCAATGATTTTGAAATCAAACGATAAATTTACTCTTTTCCTTTACTCTATCGCACTTTTCTTCGCATCTTCTCCACTCTCTGGTTTTGGCCTCACTCTCTCTCTCTCTCTTTTTTTATTTCTGTTATCGATAATCGTACGTGTGAGTTTTCACTCGTTGACACACTCTCAGAGACAACTTTTTTTTGCACGTATAAGACTATATAGTGGCGCGATAAAAGTCGTCAGTTGAGCCTCGAGACAAGGGATGATTCGGGCAACCATTGATGGGGGTAGGGCGTATATATAAATGTATAAATGTGTATGTGAATGGGGTGTTTTGTTCGTCGCATCCAATCTCGGTGGCCATGCGTCAAAGCTAATCTTTATACTCCGCAACAACTACGCAGCCTATTTTCCCTGTTGCTTTTAATCTAGATACATAAAGACTTCGTGCCGACGAGTCGTATCGCCTCGTTTTCACCCTCCCCCCACCCAAGCATAATGACGGGGTTGATGATAATGAAATGCTCGCTTGATGGAACGCTCTGAAAATGGTTCCTTAGAAGGTGCTTATGATAGTATGCGCGCGGCTTCTAGAGGCATTGGGGTAGATTATAATTAGACTTCTCTCTTTTCTCTTTTGCTGTATATGGCTTATGATATTCTTCTTTTCTACATTGACCCCAGGTGGTAATAGATTTAGATAATCTTCTTTCTTACTCATATTTTTTGATAATAGTTTGATAATAGTTTTCTACGACATGCATGAGTTAAGATGTAGTACATTTTTTAATGATGATTCAACAAAAATAATATTGGTTGCAATGATTGTAGTATCTGCAAAACAAGAGGTTTTGTTGGTTGCATCATAAAGGACAGAAATATAATTTTTAGTAACAGTTTTTGAAGAAGAATAATATTTTAGAACCGTGTACGTTCTTAGTACCTCTTTTGGAAGTAGAATCACTATTGTAAATATTATTTTTAGAAGCAGAAACATTGTTAGTAGTATCTTTAGAAGCAGAAATATTTTTAGTAGCATCTTCAGATGTAGAAACATTGTTTGTAGCATCTTTGGACCCAAAAATATTGTTTGTAGCATCGTTGGAACCAAAAATATTGTTTGTAGCTTCTTTGGAACTAAAAATATTGTTTGTAGCATCTTTAGAAACAGAAACATTGTTTGTAGCATCTTAGGAATCAGAAACAATGTTAGTAGCATCTTAGGAACCACAAATATTGTTTGTATCATTTTTGGAAGCAGAAAAATTGTTTGTAGTATCTTTGGAAGCACAAAGATAGTTTGTAGCATCTTTGGAATTAGAAATATTGCCATAACCATTATTTGTAGCATCCATAGAAGCAGAAACATTGTTTGTAGCATCTTTGGAGGAAGAAAAATTGTTTGTAGCATCTTTGGAAGCAGAAGTATTGTCATAACAATTATTTGTAGCATCTTTAAAAGCAGAAACATTGTTTGTAGCATCTTTGGAAGCAGAAGTATTGTCATAACAATTATTTGTAGCATCTTTAAAAGCAGAAACATTGTTTGTAGCATCTTTGGAGGAAGAAAAATTGTTTGTAGCATCTTTGGAAGTAGAAATATTGCCATAACCATTATTTGTAGCATCTTTAGAAGCAGAAACATTGTTTGTAGCATCTTTGGATCCAAAAATATTGTTTGTAGCTTCTTTGGAACTAAAAATATTGTTTGTAGCTTCTTTAAAAGCAGAAGCATTCTTAGTACAGCATCTTTAGAAGCAGAAACATTCTTAGTAGCATCTTTAGAAGCAGAAAGATTGCCAATATCAGATTCATAAACAGAAATATTTATATTTGTATCATTGAAAGCAGATTTTATTTGCAGAACTTCTAGAAGCAAAAAATTCTCCTTCAGAAAAAGAGAGAAATGATTCCCTCTTACATACTGTCTCATAATTTTCACCTTGTTCCTAAATTGTCCCCGCAGGTATTAATAGATTTAGTTATTCCAAGCTTTTTTCCATCCTTTTTGTATTTTGATAGCAGTTTTGTAACTGGTTTTTCTACGTCCAGCATATATAGTTATGGAATTTTTTTTTCTCGTAATTTCTTCTCCGCAGTGAGAAATAGATTCTTTCAATTTAAAAATAAAACGAATATTTACTCTCTCGAGACAAAATCACTTGAGGTGATATTTGAGATTTGCATAAAATTTTTCTATTTGAAAAGCAAAAAAAAAATAGAAAAAAATTAACCAGTTGCATTTTACGAAAGCAAGTAGCCTAATAATAGATAAGATTTATATACACGAGACATATAAACATGATTGCGAACATAACTGTTGACTACATATATATATATGTACATGTAAAACTTGATCAAAGTTGATGTTTTCTCACGGACACAAAATTATTCCGGAAGAGGTGAACGCGAGAGAGCAGTGCCGTTTTCTACGGGACAAGATAGCCGGGTTTGCATCGGGTGGTCGACGTTAATCACTACCAGGGTAAAGAATACTGATGGTTATATAGTTGAGAGAAGAGCAGTCTCGCCAAAGGGCAGCCAGCTACTTCGATACGTTAAGTGTGCGAATATAAGCCCGCTTGACTACTAGTCCCTCTGTTTCATGTAAATTAGTCTCTATAGGAGAGAGAGAACTTGTGCGAAGGACCAAAAAGTGGTGGAGAGAAAATTTGCTTCTTTTTAAGTGTATGGAGTGAATGCGAGAAATTGTAATTATTAATTTTTTTGGTGGGGGTTTTTAATTTTGACAAAAAAAATATAAATGTTATTAGAATGTTTTGTGTTTTGCTTTTTTAAGAATGTTTACCATATTTGGTACCGCATGTTTGGTTAGTGGCATTTTTTGCAACGGTATCATTATTAGTAGCATCTTTCGGAACAGTGGCATTTTTATATATCATAAACTTTAAAAGCAGAAACACTTATGATATTTGGAATTAGTATCATTATTAGTAGCATTTTTAGAAGCAGGTACATTGTTAGTAGCATTTTTAGAAGCAACAACATTGTCCAAAGCATTATTAGTAGCAGAAACATTGTTAGTAGCATTTTTAGAAACATAAACATTGTTGGTTGCATCTTTAGAGGCAGAAATATTCTTAGTAGCATCTTTATAAGCAGAAACATTCTTGGTAGCTTTTCTAGAAGAGGAAAGATTATTAGTATAGCATCTTTAGGAGCAGAAGCGGTATAAGTATAGCATCTTTAGAAGCAAAAAAATTCCGAATAGTATTTTTGAAAACAGAAACATTGTTGGTAGTATAATCTTTAGAAGCAGAAACATTGTTTGTAGCATCTTTAGCACCAGAAGTGTTGCAAGTCCCATTATTTATAGTATCTTTACAAGCAGAAACATTTTCATAACCATTCTTTGTAGCATCTTCAGAACCAGAAACATCATTAGTATCATTTTTAGAAGCAGAAACATTGTTTGTAGCATCTTAGAAATGAGAAACATTGTTTGTAACATCTTTGGAAGCAGAAATATTGTCATAACCATTATTTGTAGCATCCTTAGAAGCAGAAACATTGTTTGTAGCATCTTTGGATCCAAAAATATTGTTTGTAGCATCTTTGGAACCAAAAATATTGTTTGTAGCATCTTAGGAAGCAGAAAGATCATTAGTAGCATCATTAGAAGCTGAGATATTATTTGTAGTATCTTCAGAAGCAGAAACATCATTTCTAGGACTTTTAGAAGCAGAAACATTGTTTGTAGCATCTTTGGAACCAAAAATATTGTTTGTAGCATTTTTGGAAGCAGAAAAATTGTTTGTAGCATCTTTGGAAGCAGAAAGATCATTAGTAGCATCTTTAGGAGCAGAGACATTATTTGTAGCATCTTTAGCACCAGAAACATTATTATTATAAGCATCTTCAGCACCAGAAACATTGTTCCTCTGTTTCTAACTATGCTACTAAAAATGCCTCTGATTTGAAAGACTCATTCACTACTTAGGACTATGATTCCAAAGGTATTCCTTGAAGAATAATTTAACAAAAATCTAATCAAGACCAACACCTTCTTTTCAACCACAATCCGTACCATCTTTGGAAGTAACCTTTAAGAATCTAATCTTTGAACGTAAAATATAACCACAAGTCTTGAAAAAAGTATTACCAACATTCTTACAATCAAATATTACCATATCTTTACAAAGCAAAATTACCATCATCTGTGTTTTGAAAACTAAAATTAGCACCACCCCCTTTTTTTCTAATCTATTACATATAGAGACTTTATAGCAAAAAACGAAACCTTTTACGTAAAAAAAATGGAGAGAAAGAAGGAAAAAAAGGAAAATAATGAAAGGATAATATTAGCAAATTGCGTAAGACATTCTCAACATTGTAACTGTATAAGTTCTCTAGACTTTTTGTCGAATCTTAATGCCTCCACTTAAAACGCAACACCCTATTAAGCGCACGCAAAGCTTATACATAATTTCCGTTTTTCCCTACGCCAAAGGTTCGAAAAAAGGCGAAAAAGTAAAAGAAGAAGAGGAGAAGGAGGAGGAGAAAAAAGGAAAGAAATGAACAAGAGTGGAAAGATGAAGAAAGAAAGAGAGAGAGAGAGAGAAAGACGATACCACACTTTCAAGTCATTGGTTTGTGGCACGATTGTGGTTGCGGCGTTATACCTGCGTTCACGTTGAGCGCAACGGTGATGGTTAAGGTTATCTCAATCTGAACGGGCTAGTTGCCTAGTTGCATCGGTGTTACGTTGTTGCTGCAATGGGACAGGGAGGAGAGATCAACGGGGATAGAGGTAAAACTAAAGCCAGAGGAAGAGGGACAAAATAATACTCTTCTTTCTCTCTCTCTCTTTTACTCTTTTACTCTCTTTTCTCTAGAAAAAAACTTGCACTCTTTTTTTCTTTAACTTCCATTCTCTCTCTCTCTCTCTTTTTTCTTTAACTTCCACTATTTCCCTCCTTCTTCCAAAGAGAGTAAGAGAGAAATAAATAGATTAAAAGAGAAGTAAGGAGAGAGAAAGAGAGAATGAGAGCGCTTGTGAGAGAGAAAAGAGGAGTACAGTGGGAGAGAAGGAGAGCAATATTAAAATGAAAAGAGAGGCAAAAGAAGCGTGGGTCCGAGCTCGAACTGCTCTAAGATCCGATCTGTCTGTTGTCTTGACCAGCGATCGTGATCCGACCGGCCGACCCTGTAATTACGTCGTAATTTATGCGTGTTACGGCGTGGAAGCAATCGCGGTCTGGCCCCCTTGCGAACTCAGATCCAGCCCAGGAGGATGTGGATTTTATTCCGATCTACAACCACACGATTGATTTTTATCCCCCACTGAACTCCAATGAACCTTTAGCTTCACGCAGAAGGCTACATATATACATATAGAGAAAGAGAATCCAATCTTCTGGAAAATAATTTCTGAAATTTGATATACGCGCACACTTCTTCAAGATCATTAGGAAGATTTTGAGAAAAGTTTCTCTCTCTCTCTCTCTCTAAATTTATATATTTATGTGGAATTTGTAAATTTTGCCTATATTCAAAAATTTGGAGGCTTGAATTTATGTATGAACGTTATATAGGTTTCCTTATATATAGCTTATTCTTTCCTTCTACGTTATATTTACGTAGAGAACGAATAACCCTCTCGGTAGCATATATCTTTTAGAATATATAATCTTTGGAATCAAAATTATTATGAAAATGTTTGAAATTTTTAGGCATGTCGAAAAAGAACTATAAAATTAGGGGAAATACTATTTTGTACAGAAAATTGCAGGAAACGATCGTTAGAATTAGAAAAGTATTTTGTTACAATTTTAAGAAATTTTTTTAATACCATCCCGACAATCAAAAATTTTTGAAAAACAATTATTTTTTCTATTTTTCAATATTTTATTCATCGGCAAATGATCTGACTTTTGGTAGGGACTAAGCCTCTCCCAATCCTTAAGTATTTAAATTTTTTAAAAATAGTTTAAATAAAATTCTTCGTAGAAATTTAATTAATTTCTCAAAAATTCGTAAAAATTTAAATATTTTCAATGTTTGATATATTTTAATAAAATTTCCCGAAAGAATTCAATTATTTGAAACGAATTTTGATAAAATTTGTCCCAAGAATTCAATGATTTGTAAAAGTAATAAATTCTTCGCAAAAATCAAATTATGTTCAAAGATTTATGAAATTTTTAGTCGAAATTTCAATTATATTTATAAATAATACCAAGTTTTCTTCGAAATTAAAATATTTAGAAAAATTTTAACAATTTTCAAATGTATTTGTTTACATTATTTAATTTTAGGAAATTTTAATTATTCGTAAATTTTTTACTTAAATATATATAAGGAAATAAAAACAACAAAAATTTATCTAAAATTTGAACAAGAATTTATTTTAGAAAACAAATATTGTCAAAAAATTCTACGAGAATTCAATTATTTTAATACAAATAAAGGTATAATTTATTAAATAATTTAATTCTTGTTTAAATTGAATTTTGGTAAAGAATTTTATTAACAAACTTTTTAATGAATAGTATTCTTTCGACGAATTTTGATAAAATTCTAAAGAATAATCACATTTTTGAGAAAGTCGATTAAAATTGTACTAAAAATGATTAAAATTCAGCAATGATTTTTGAAATTTGAATTTTTTAAAATAATTGAATATTCGTGTATAGAATATTATAAAAATTTTTGTTTAATAATTAAATTTTTTGACTATAAAAATAAATATTTTATTAAATAATTAATAATTTCTTAAAATTGGATTTTTAGAAAGAATTTTATCAACAAATTTATAAATAATTGAATTCTTTTGACAAATTTTAATGAAATTTTTAGTAATAATTTCATTACTTTAATAGTCAGTTTTTGGATCTTAATATAATTCTTCTTTTATAGTTTAGGCAAAAAAATCCAAATTTTTCTTTAAAAAGTTATGAAGACAATTTGTAAGTTTCTTAAAATTGTCAACCTTTTTTTAAAGAAATATTTGGATTCTTTGGTTTAAACTATAAAACAAAAAGTAATAATGTCAGTTTTTGAGAAATTTTATAAAAATTGTACATATATATATATATTAAAAATAATTTAAAGTCTGTCAAGAATTTGATGAAAATTTTTCAGTAATGTTTGAATTTTGGAGAAAAATTTTATTATTTATAAAAGTAAATGAAAGTTGACGAAAATTTTTGTAATTTTTTGAACATAATTGAATTTTTGGGAAGAGTAATTAAAAATAATACGTGACACTTGCAAACTAAAAGTTTTAATTATTTTTTCAATTTTTTTTCGCCTTGTTATGCATACCTGTTTGTAGGTCTAAAAATATATTTTTACTTATTCAATCTATGATGGATTTAAATTTTCCAGTCTTCTGGAGTCCTTAAATAGATTTAAAGTCTTTCAGAAAGTTTTGTTCCATAGCTTTGATATAGGCAACATTTTTCTTCGCCGGAAGTTTGTTCTGTTAAGTTTGCGTACTATAACATATTATTAAAGATCATTGTAAAATTATGTAATATGCACTTGAATTATTATCGTTTATATGAATTTGTTTGCTATAGTTTTGTGTGTATGTACAAAACTATTTTACAAAGACGATAAGGAACTGTTTCTAAATTACTTTGCTCTTATAAATAAAACAAGAGGTTGTCAATATAATGACGAGTATAGAGAAGATCTTCTTAAAGATAAAGACTGTTTTAAGAAGATTAGAAAATTGTTTTCTTGTATATAGATATGAGGTTAAAGATGATTCGCTTCTGGACATAAAGTCATTTCCTTTATTATTATTATATTCTATCTTTCTAATATACGATTAATTGATCATTTTAATTGGAAATAATTATCAAATGATTATATGGCAATCAAAAGAGTGAGAGAGGGTTGGGA
Source organism: Leptopilina myrica (nomen nudum) (assembly GCA_032872475.1). Lineage (NCBI taxonomy): Eukaryota > Metazoa > Arthropoda > Insecta > Hymenoptera > Figitidae > Leptopilina > Leptopilina myrica (nomen nudum). The sequence goes on along the minus strand of CM065462.1, from coordinate 42,890,051 downwards.
AATTTATAACAGGTATTATCTATATATACTTGCAAGAAAAAAGATTTTTTTTCTGATCTCTATCTAGTAACGTCTATAGACAAAAATAGCCTACGGACGATATCCACTAATCAGTTATGAAATAAGTTTTTTTATTTAAATATAGGAACGATTACTCGTGTTATATAAATACAATTGAATCTGTTATGACAATTCGAAGAAATTTTCAATATTTTTTTATTTTATGTTGTAAATACTATAGTTATCGTAAATACTACTGATAGGAAGTTAAAAACTTCGAAATTTTGATACAAAGAAGAGTAAAAATTTATTTATTTTGAAATCTTCATTTTAATAGGATTTTTTTTCACCATTCGTAAATGTGATTTTCTAACATCTCAATGTGTGGGCCACGAGAGTATATAACAGGTCCTGGGATCCAATTTTTGAAAAGCATGTTGAGCTTCTTTTCAACAGATTTTTGGTTAAAATTGCATCAATATTTTGTGTTCGCATTTGAATGGAGGCAATATGAGATTAAAGCGTTTCTCAGCGTGCGATCTATATATTTTTTTTTCTTCTATTTGTGAAAAGAGATGAGTCCTCTCTGCCCCTGATTCGCAAAATACAGTATTTGTTTGCGGTCCCTTTAACGTGTCTACCTGCTCTACCTGAGACTCCATGTCACTTATTTTGTTCGTGAACGAAAGTTCTTTCAAAAATAAAAATACGTTTTTCACGATCCGATCGATGCGTGTTCGACCTTCCAAACGGATGAGTCTGACCTCGGGACGTCTTTATCCGCTTTAAAAATGTCTTCAACGGGACACAATATTCAGATTTCAATGGGGATTCGAACTCCATTATATATATTTTCACTCGCACTGAACTATTTTTATTTTTATCACCGATTTTTATTACTTCTATTTATTTTCATTTGGATTTTCCTTCTGAAATTTTTTTTTTTGTGAAATACTTTTTTTGTAGATGGAGAAGGAAGCAAAAAAAATGGGGAGCATTCGGAATGGTACATTTAATTAACGGGGAAAAGCCAACGGGATTTCTGGACGATATGTGTCAGGAAGCGCCGGATATTAAATTAATAATCTCACAAGCAAATATAATATCGTCGAAAGTAGCGTGCGCGTTGTATAAGCGCGCGAAATTGAGAGAAGGGTGAGAATCAATATAATATAGAGACGCATGTATATGGATTAGACATTATTATTGCGAGTCTGGGGGGAAATTATATGGGTACATAGTCCGTCATTATAAACACTGCAATTTTTTTTTTATTCTCTTTAGTTTCCTCTTTAGGAAAATTGTAATTAAATTCTGCCGCATCGATTCAGGAAATAATTAGTATCAAACATCTGAATTGTCTGTTTTGTATTCTGTTTTTTAATATCGGATTTTATCGATAAAGTGATTTGTGGATGGTTTGATTTTTTATTTAGGGAAATATTGGTTGTATAGTATGTGGAGGTTATGATTAACAACGTGCTTGAAAAACATTAATAGAATCAGATTAGCTATTAGGATTCTGCTGCATTTGAAAAAGTAGAATTATTCTAAGCATATGTAACAACAGATACTCTATTAGTAGCATCTTTAGAGGCAGAAGCATTGTTTGTAGCATATTCGGAAGCAGAAACATTGTTTGTAGCATCTTAAGAATCAGAAACATTATCAGTAGCATCTTTAGAAGTAGAAACATGGTTTGTAGCATCTTAGGAATCAGAAACATTGTTTTTAGCATATTTGGAACCAGAAACATTGTTAGTATCATCTTTAGAAGCAGAAAAATTGTTTGTAGCATCTTTGGAGGAAGAAAAATTGTTTGTAGCATCTTTGGAAGCAGAAGCATTGTTTCTAGCATCTTAGGAATCAGAAACATTGTTTGTAGCATCTTTAGAAGCATAAACATTGTTTGTAGCATCTTCGGAATCAGAAACATTGCTCGTAGCATCTTTGGAAGCAGAAACATTGTGAGTATCATCTTTATAGTAGCAGTACTATTCTTAATAGCATTTTTAGAAATAAAAACATTGTTGGTTGCATATTTGGAAGCAAAAACATTGTTAAAAACATCTGCAAGATTAAAATTATTGTTAGTAACATCTTTAGAAGTAAAAACATTGTACCATCTGTAAAACCACAATTTTTGTTTGTAGCATCTTTAAAGATTGAAACATGTTTACTAACACTTTTAGAAGCATCATATTACCATATTTAAAAGCAGAAACATTGTTAGCATCATCTTTAGAAACAGAAACATCGTGAGTAGCATTTTTAGAAACAGAAACATCGTCAGTAGCATCTTTAGAAACGGAAACATCGTCAGTAGCATTTTTAGAAACAGAAACATCGTCAGTAGCATCTTTAGAAACAAAAACATCGTTTCTACCTTTTTCAGGAGCAGAAATATTTTCACAAGCATTCGCAACAGCAGAATCATTATTAGTATGGGTTCTTTTGAAACAAACACAAATAATATCAGTTTCTCTTATAAGAATTATCATCAGATGATCCTAATAAGTTATGGGTACACATTCCGATACTGCAACTTCGCATTCTTCTTTTTTAATGCAATAATCCACTCGATACAATTATCAAAGTTTAATTAAGGCAAGTGAACATTATACAGTCTAGCACACTGAAACCACCACTTCCTTTAAAGGGGGAACTTGACTATACTCTCTTTCTCTTACTCTCCCTCGACAAAATTACACCTTTAAAGCGATTTCAACTTGTAAATTACATAGAACTGGGGCAGTGTACAACGACACAAGTTTTGCATATTCATGTGGAATTTCAGGCTTTTGCGGTAGCCTCTTGTACCTTTCACGCAATAAATGAAAATTACTTTGGAATGGGTCGAAATTGTGTGGTGTACGGGCGGGAAAGCATATACTGCGAGGACTATATATATATATATTTGTATATATCGCCTGACGACGAGAAACTCCCATTGCACGTACATATATATATATATATTTATATAAAAGGGACGAAATTCTCCACTCGGAAATTGGAGAGTTTAATCGTTTAAATTCTTCTGGGTGGAGAAAGAGAGGAGGACCTTGTATGCCCGCAAACAACATTTGGGTATATAAAGGTGGACCATTTGTCCGCGCGTATAGAATGTGTTTTGTGTATATTGGCGTTCAATTTTAATTACTACTGCAAATAAATCTCTCACGGTTCAGTGAATTTTGATTCCTTATTTCTGATCTGTTGGTGAAAATTTGGAGTGCTTTCGAAAATTTATGGCATTTGCGCGCAATCTGTTGTTTTTCTATTTAACAGTTTGAAGATTTTATAAATGCTGGAAATACGAATTGGTATTTGATAATAGTATAGCAGTAAATAAAGGAGCTTTTAAAAAATGCTCCTAATTAAAACAATGTTTGTAAATACAATTAATCATATCATGATCTACTGTTACATATGCAACTAATAAAGCTTCTGCAATTAACGAATCTACTAATATGGTTTCTGATATAATTATTTTATACTGATATTAAATTTCTATTTCTGCATATAACATTTCAAACAAAGCTGCTATTAAAAGTCAAAGTATTATGTGTGTTTTGATTCGAAAGATTGGATATTAATTATTTTTTTGTTTAATTATGCTATTAGAAAAAAATCTGTTAGTAATAATGATTCTGGTTCTTTGAATGTTGTAAAAAATGTGTCAGCTTCTACAGATGGTACTGATAATGCTTCTGACAATGTTTGTGCTTCTAGAGATGCTACTAATTGTATTTCTGTTTCTAAAAATGTTGGTAACAATGTTTTTGATTCTGAAGATGCTACTAGTAATGATTATGCTCCAAGAAGTGCTACAATTTTTGTTTCTGCTTCTTAAGATGCTACTAATAATGCTTCTGTTATTAATTGCTCTTTAGAAGCAGAAACACTGTTAGTTGCATCTTTAGGAGCAGAAACATTGTTTGTAGTATCTTTAGTAGCTGAAAAATGGTCAGAAACATTATTAGTAGCATCTTTAGAAGCAGGAGCATTGTCAGTAGAATAATAATTAATAACAGAAACATTTTTGGTCGCATCTTTAGAACCAGTAACATCCTTAGTTTCTTTTATTGGATCAGAAACACTATTAGTAGCATCTTTAAAATTTGAAACATTGTTAGTAGCATAATTAAGAGCAGAAGCTTTATTATTCACATTTGGGGAATGATCATCATTATTAGGTTCGTTTTTAAAATCCAAAAAACATTGTTTTTAGCATCTTTAAAATAAAAATTCAAAAAAGTTTGAGTTACATCTATATATATTTGGTACTAGAGTCATTATTAATAGCTTCTTTAAAGTTTGAATGATTATCGGCAGTGTCATTAGAGTCAGAATGATTATTTTCCTCATTCTTAAAAGTAGAATCAACATCTGTTGCATCCCTACAAGAGATGTTAAGAATATCTCTATTCACATTCTTGTAAGATATGTTATTTTATCATTGAAAACTTGTATACACATCATCAATACACGTCCTTCTCGTTTTTATTATCTGCATCATTGTTCCCAAAACGAAAAACGAATTGAAATTGAAAAACTGAATGAAAAATCACTGATGTTAATTCACTAAATTGTCGCACGTACATACACACACTTTATAAAAACAAGATAAATTGTTCCGCACGTTAAAATTGAACAATGAAAATTACATCAAACTTGAACGAGCACACAATGAGAATTTAATAATCCGAAAAGGTGTTTTCTTTTTTGTGTGTGTGTGTGTGTGTGTGAGGGGGAGTAGACATTTGCACTTTAAAATTCAATAGTTGCATCAAGAGCTTCAACTATTGTAACATTGAAAAGTGTGCGCGCGTAAGTTTCAAGAGTGAAAAAGAAAGGTCAGTGTTATTAATCTCGACAATATGGACACATCCCCATATAATATAATTGGAAATAAATTTCTATTTGACACAGAACTGGTGAATACTCTATATGGCATTCATTCGAAGATATTGAAAAGAAATCTATACGTATAAAAATGAGTGGAAATCTCTCAATTCTATTGAAAAAAAACAAAATTCGTCGACTATTCATCACAACGGTGTCATGCAATATAAAGTATATTTTCTTTCTTTCTTTCTTTCTTTTTTGGAGAATGGACTCGAGCCAAAAAAGGAATATATGGTGTGCGGTTTTTAGTTATAGTGTCCATGGACAATTATTGGCAAAAACCTGTTGTTAGTGAAGTAACGCTCCAGTGAGCCATACCAGACGTACCTGGGGTCGTTTGGACCCCAATGGAGTAGGTAATATGTCACCCGGACTGTCGTCGGCCCCGCCAAAAAGAAAGTGTATATATATATATATACGTATATAATGCAAACAGGAAAGAAAACGAAAAAAAAGAACAAGAAAGTGTCGCCTTTGACCGACCCGAACAAAATCCGCAAATTAACGGAGATTTAATTTACACCCCGTTGCTCTCGAGCAAGAATCTCGCTCATCTCTTTCAAAAATTTAACTTACTTTTTTCGTCTTTTTCTCCAACTACCACTTCTTCTTCTTCTTCTTGTTCTTAATCTTCTCTTTTTCCTTTTAATTAATCAAGGGGAAAAAATTGCAGTCACGATTTTTTCAAATCTTGTCATTTTGGCGAAAGTTTATCCGCACTATAATGTGCTGTGAATAATGAAATACGAGATATTGGATAGAAATAGCATAAAAAAAAGAACAAGGAACTAATGAATCGTGAAATTTTAGCTAAAAAGGGTATAATATTTTAGATTTTCTGCTAAATGCAAAATTAGTCGGTTAATTATTACAAATTTCGTAAAATGAAAGAAAATTTTCCATCATCTGACAAAATGTTTATCGAAAAACACTTCTTTTTTTGTTACATTTATCTCTAATTTCAAATATATATATAGTTTTTTCATCACACATTCTGGAAGTGATATGAGTTTGATGAAATAAGCAAAAAAAAAAAGAGAGAAGAAGAAAAAAAGTGAAAAAAATGATGGAAAAAACGGTGAAATAAGGTCAACACGTATACGATAATTTATACAGTTTAGACACAATACGTGGACTTGAAGCAAAAGTCGACTCGAATTACATGAGATCGGTGTTAAAAGATAGGCTCTCGCCACAGTTGCTCGATGGACCAATAATAGACGTGCCTTATCTCGTTAGGTTACCGTCAGAGTTGGTATAATAAACGCTCGAAAACAACTTCAATGTATCATATTTATATACACACATATATATACACATTTCCAATTTGGTCAAGAATAAACGTGTCCATTTTTTCTTCCTCTTCATTTTTCATTTTTTTTGCCCTTTTTTATATTTCGAGGTTTTTTCTATCGAAATGACCATCACATGCGTGAGATAGAAGGGAAATGTGTATATATAAATAAACGTATTATATGTTGCCCTTCGAACTGAGGTTGAACTTTAAAGCAAAATAAAAAACTAAGACTTTAATATTTAAAATTTTTTTTGGATCGAAATAAATAGGAGTAAAATTTTAGTCAAAATAAAAAACAATTCTTAAAAAGTAGGTGAAATAGTCGAGAAATTTTTATGTTGAAAGTCAAAGTAAGGTAGAGGTGTTAAAATTTAGATCGAAATGTGAACGAAGCCTTAGGATTTAGGTCAAAATAGGAAACTAACCATAAAAGTTGTGTCCAGTAGGGAATAAATTTTAAAATAGGGTAAAATAAAAAAAAAGCCTTAAAATTTAGGTCAAATTAGGAAAATAATGATAATAAAAGTTATGTCCAGTAGGAATTAATTTAAAAATCTAAGACAGAAGAAGAAACTAAAAGGGAAATTCGGATCGAAAAAAAAGACTACTAACTGTAAAAATTAAATCAAAATTACGAGTAATTTCAAAAATTTATAATTAAAGTCACCGAGAAACTGTTTTTTAACATTTAGATCATAATGGTAAATTTTTAGCTTTGAAATTTGTGTTAAAATAAGAACATAACCTTAAAAATTTGGTCAATATGGACCAATATTAAATATATTAATATTAATTATAATTTAATAATTTATTTAAATAAATTAGTAAATTAAAATTTGAATAACACTGACTTTTTGTGAAGGAAACTTTACAAATTATAGGTCCAATTTGGAAATTAAAGTCATAATCATCAAAAATAAAAAGTTGACCCAAAAAATAGGTCAAATACAAAAGAAATTTTAAAATTCAAGCAAAAGAATGAAACATATTTTCAACTTTTAGTTAAAATAGCCACAAATTTCAGAATTTAGGTCAAAATAGGACTTTTAAAAATAAAAACAAGTTGTTATAAAGGAAAAAGGGCGACGATAAAGAAAGAAAGAGAATAAAAGAAGGGAAGCTAAAAATCACGAGTATCTAAATTTCTGTTGAAAAAAAAAATAAATGGAGGGTTCTCGAATCGTTTATACATCGCTTGCAAATAAATAAAGTGAGTGTCGGGTCGTGGAGTTCATTGAGAGCAACGTTTTCACGTTTTCGAGGTAAAGTAGTTTACATAATGGCCACCGTGTCAGCATATACAGGGGATAAAGAGAAAGAAGGAAAAACCACTGCGGGATAAGCGCTCAAAAAAAAGATGGGCCAGAGAGAGAGAGAGAAAGAAAAATTTTACAATCCTCTATAGTATATATACGCAGTTTTTCTCCCCAAATGTCCCAAATAATCTTCCCTAAAATACGGTTTTATGAAAAGGGACATATAGTGAGAGAATATGTGCCTGTATCTGATAGATAAACGCACTTTGTTTGTGTATCGATGTGTGCTTGTGAGTTTGTGTGTTTGTGTCACGTTTGCGTGATATTTTCCAGTCTTTTCTGTATATGTATGTATTGAACCTCTTTTTTGTGGACTCAGGTATATAACTGTCCATTTTTCTTGATTGGAAAATGATAATCGAGATTGTGACAAAAAAAGGTATATATATATAACGAAAAAGAAGGCTAAAAAGATTGAGGAATGGCCTTGTACTATATATGGAGCAGTGTGTACTTGAAAGTTTATTTATTGTTATAATTTTATTTGTTCTTGTATTAGGACGTTTTGTAATGAAGCTTGGATTTATTTTACATTTTTATTACAAGCATCTTTCCAGTATTTTAGTACTACTTCCGATTAGTGTTGAGGACTTGCTACGAATGGTGCTACTTCTAATCTTTAACATCATGAAGGACAAATTTTTATTTTCCCTAACAAGTGGTACGTATCCTTAGAATTTTTCGAACCATTTCTAGTATCTTTATAAAGAAGACAACAATTTTCGTGCATGTTGTTAAATCTTAGAAGTAGCGCACCATTTGTGATGCTAATAATAACGAATTTTTGAAAAATTCTACCAACATTTGGTACCAAAATCTTTCAAAAATGCTGCGTCAAAGTTTTCAAAAAGCTGCTATTTAAAAGCAATATCAAACACATCCAAAACCTTTCAAAAAAACTGTTAAAAATTTTAAAAATTAATAAAATTTTGATCTTAATTTCCAAATCTGCTATGCTAATCATTATAAAGCGATATCAAACACATCCAAGAGGTTATTAAAAATTAGAAGCAGTACTAGGTTTTTTAAAGGTGCTATAAGCTTTGAAGACTTAATAAAAATCATCAATAAGATGTTCGACATGAAATATACAATCGCAGCAACAAGTGAAAATTAGAAATCATTAGTTTAGTTTTTTTTTGCCCGTAGTTTCTTTAAAATAACAAATTGAAAATGACAGATGATGATAAGTTCTAAATTCAAGTGCGCGCCTCGAACTAAAAAAGACTAATGATGCATTAATCACTCGCTCTATATTTTCCTCTCGTACAAGTCAAAAGTGTTTCTTGGCGTACAGATCATTCAAAGCAGATGGCTTATTTCTGATTTTTCATTCTTATTCTTAGCAGCTGTCCGCTACTCTTGGACTTCTTACGGTGCATATTGTCGACTCTTTAATACTCGCGGCCTTCGCACGCCGCAATGTTAGACATATATTTGTATATACAAATGCATATATATATAAATACACAGAATTATAAATATAAATAGAAATTATAAATGTATGTAAATTATTATTTTATATATAATAAAAAAAAGATGGTATAACAAATTTTAGAGTTAGAGTAACAATTTTTTTAGATTTACAATTTTTTAACAATTTTTTAGATGGTATAATAAATTTTAGAGTTAGTGTAACAATTTTCTATGATGCTACAACAGATTTTAGAGTTGGTGTAACAATTTTTTAGCTACTATAATAATTTGTTAGTTTTTAAGATGCTATAACAATTTTTAGAGTTAGTGTAACAATTCTTTACTTACTACAACAAACTTTAGAGTTATAACAATTTTTTATGATGCTACAACAAAATGACTGTTGGTGTAACGATTTATAAGATGGTATAACAATTTTTAGAGTTAGTGTAACAATTTTTTAGATGGTAAAGCAACTTTTAGAGTTAGTGTAACGATATTTTATGATGCTACAACAAATTGAATGTTTATGTAACCATTTTTAGATGTTACAACAAATTGAGTGTTGATGAACAATTTTTTAGATGGTACAACAATTTTCAGAGTTGGTGTAACAATTTTTTAGCTGCTTCAACAATTTTTAGAGTTGGTATAATAATGTTTTAGATGGTACAGCAATTTTTAGAGTTAGTGTAACAATTTTTTAGCTGCTACAACAATTTTTAGAGTTGGCCTAACAAGTTTCTAGATGATACCACAATTTTTAGAGTTAGTGTAACAATTTTTAGCTGCTTCAACAGATTTCAGAGTTAGTTTACCATTTTTTATGATGCTACAACAAATTGAATGTTTAAGTAACAATTTTTTAGATGTTACAACAAATTGAGTGTTGATGAACAATTTTTAGAGTTAGTGTAACAATACTTTAGCTGTTATAACAAATTTTAGAATTGGTGTAACAATTTTTTATTATGCTACAACAAATTGAATGTTAATGTAACAAGTTTTTAGATGCTACAACAATTTTTATAGTTGGTGTAACAATTTTTTAGATGCTACAACAGATTTTAGAGTTGGTGTAAGAATTTTTTAGCTACTATAACAATTTTTTAGATGGTACAACAATTTTTAGAGTTAGTGTAACAATTCTTTAGTTGTTACAACAAATTTTAGAGTTATAACAATTTTTTAGATGCTACAACAATTTTCAGAGTTGATGTTACAATTTTTCAGATGCTAGAACAATTTTTAAAGTTAGTGTAACATATATACTTTTTTATTTATAAATATATAAATATATATGAGTGTACATGCATCCGTAATATAAATGCAATACGAACATGCAAAAATGACGATAGATTTAGAAGATAAATGTACAACTAACAGAAGTATACATATAGCCTCGACATTAGGCACGCGTGGAAAGTCAGAAGAGTCATATCCCCGATTTTGCGCGCTGTTCTTGTATAGATATATATATGTATATACATATATATACGTACAGAAACTACGAGTGGATTCACCACTGAGAGAGTAAAGGAGATTTAGACTTCTTGATGAAGCGGATTAACTGCGGGTACAATCCTGAGAGTAGAAAATTTATAAGCAACCCACTGTCCCGAGGATTTAACAGAGATCTGAACATTGTGCTGCTAATGGAGTAGATGTTATTAATAGCGAACTAATAGAGACCTTTTTGACCCCACAAATAGCGTATATAAGCGCAGTAGTGTACACAAATATATATAAACACAAACACAGAAAGAGAAAGAGAGACGTGTCCCTTTTTCCAAAGTCAGAAAGCTCTGCACAATTTGAGTGATTGCTCTCTTGACAATTCACTTTACTTTATACAGGGATTTAATGCCTTACACGTGAAAGAGGAAGGTTTATTTCCTTTTTTCTTACTTAGTACTTTGTGTTAAAATTTTGCTATATACCACTTTCAATATTATAAGTACCTGGCATTTTTTAAATTATGGTACAACCTTTAATTATTAGCAGCATGTTTGAAATTGGGTGTACAACACCTAATTATTTGTAGCATCTTTAAAATTTTCCATCATTTAAAAATATTTGTCATCAGAATTGTGTTGCAACTAGGGATAAAATTTAGAATTTGATGAAAAACGTTGATTCCATCATAGTTAATTTATTAACTGTAGTGTTGTTCCAGTTTTTGTAGGGAACTTTTGGAAGTTGTTGGTATACTGCTATTAATTAATAGTAGCATTTGGTTCTCTAATGATGTTTAAAAATAAAATATTTTGGTAAATTAAAATTTTGTTGTATGCTCCTAATTAGTGCCTATCAATGGTAAATTTTTGTTGGTACTGTATATGTAAAATTCTTCTTCTGCATATTTAGAACTTTGTAGGAATATTTGTACTTGTACTCGTGGATGATGATTAGAATCATTTCAAAGGGATTGCTTATGCAAATAGTCCAAACAAATGGAAATCAAAGATAATTTTGTCGACGCGATATTAATAGAGATATTCAATAAAGACAAGGAAACCGCTTATTTTCATTGCTCTGAAAAAGTTTACAACGACGAGGAGAGACGCGCGATGACGACAATGACGTTCACGACGTCTTTCGTCCCCCGTTTCTGAGGTTATGACCCGCCATCTCGAGCGTTAAGTATGTATATGCAAATTTTTTCACGTTTAACTATCTTTGATTTTGCTAAAGATAAGTAAGAACGCGCGTACATAGCAACTTACATGCATACAAGCGGATGCAGATAAAATAAGAGGTAATTCACTAACTCTCATTTCATGTACTTCTCTCTCTCTCTCTCTCTCTCTCTCTCTCTCTCGATCTTTCTCTCTTGCTCGCTCGCTCTCTTTCCACTACCGCGCAGAGAGATTCACCACAAAATGCATATATTTTCCAAAGCCCTCCAATCTCCTTTCAATTACACGTTTTTAGCCGCATTTCATCAGTTTAAAAAAAAGAGGGAAAAAAATGCACATCTCTTTATATAGGATCATTTACATTCAATATTCTATATAGATATATGTTTCATCGCGCTTGGTAAAGTACGTAATAACTGTTTGTGTACGTAAATTGCCGGGTTTGGTTAGATTTAGATCAAAGGTTATAGGGTAGGGTTAGGATATGGAGCGAAATTATGCTGAAAATATTGAAAATATTTGGCTAATTGAAAAAAATTGATGCTCTTGGAAAATGGTATATAACGATTCTTTTAGATGGTATACATAAATTTTAAAATTGGGGTAACAATTTTTTTATGCAGCTTCAACAATTTTTAGAGTTGGGTTAACAATTTTTTAGATGTTATAACAATTTTTAGAGTTGGTCAAACAATTTTTTAGAGTTAGTGTAACAATTTTTATGATGCTACAACAAATTGAATGTTGATGTAACAATTTTTTAGATGCTACAACCATTTTTAGAGTTGGCCTAACAATTTTTTTAGATGCTACAACAATTTTTAAAGTTAGTGTAACAATTTTTAGCTGCTTCAACAGATTTCAGAGTTGGTGTAAGAATTTTTTAGCTACTATAACAATTTTTAGAGTTGGTCTAACAATTTTTTAAATGCTAGAACAATTTTTAAAGTTAGTGTAACAATTTTTTAGATGCTACAACAATTTTTAGAGTTAGTGTAACAATTTTTATGATGCTACAACAAATTGAATGTTGATGTTAGAATTTTTTAGATGCTACAACCATTTTTAGAGTTGGTGTAACAATTTTTTTTTGATGCTACATAACAAATAAAATGTTGCTGTAACCATTTTTTACATGGTACAACAATTTTTAAGATGATGCAACAATTCGTCTGCATTAGAAGAGGTTCTTCTTGTGATGCTCCTAATTTTCAAACTAGATATCGAATAATAATTTTTCTAATGATAATAGTCTTTTGTAGCAGAAGAAAACCCTTTTAATAGTAGAAAATGAATAATAATTCTGATGTCAAATGTTTTAAATTGATAGAGCAACAAAAATTTTCAAGATGATACAAATAATTAGGCGTTGTACACCAAATTTCAAACATGCTGCTAATAATTAAAGGTTGTACCATAATTTAAAAAAAAAATGCCAGGTACTTATAATTGAAAGGGGTAAAGCAAAATTTTAACAGTTGTTGTTAATAGTTAGAAGTAGAACCTATAAAAATTGCTTATGGTTTAAAGTAATGCTAAAAATATTTTAAAGATGCTGCTAATTATTAAAAGTGGTTTAAAAACAATAAAAGATGCTACGATAAAAATGTTTTGAAAATTTTTTGAAAAACAAAATAATGATTATATAAAGAGTACCATCATTTTTAAAGATGAAGTTAAAAATTATTTTATTCACAAAAATTTAAAAGACGATGCTAAATGAGAATATTCACAAAAATTTTAAAAATATACTGTTATAATGATTAAAATTGATTAAAAAACTGTTAAAAATACTACGACGCCAACTATTAAACCAAATTTCACCAAAATAAAAAACCAACCACCAATATACTATATTCTGCATATATATTATAATTCCCAATAAAAATAAATAAATAAAGCGATAATGCCTTTATTGAAAAATGGTCAATTGAATGAAAGGAAAATATATAGAGAGGACGCAATATAATCGCCCTGTTGCGTTATACACAATGAAGGATATGTATTTATGGAATTATTGTGTATTTTAAAGGGGAGCAGAACATAAAGAAACGCTTTCACATAAATGCTCTCTTAATTGATACCAGCATATTTCCCATATATATATTTATATATTCGAACCCCTTTCCCATATAAGAAAACCGACACCAAAAAAAAAAAGAGAAACCCCTTTTTCCAGGTTGTATTATTCATACATAATATATTATATTCATTGAATTAAAAAGAAAATAAAAAGGAGAAAAAAAAGAATCTCTCTCCTCTCTATCGCACCTAAGAATAATACTCAAATTTCCCTCATCCCTTTTTTAGTCGTATATGCACCTTCCTCAACCCTTTTTATTTTCTTAATATTTTTTTCAACCTGCGTCGCGCACTGTTCAAAAGTGACTGTATTTTTATTATTCTAACGGTACAATAATAATTTTTTTTTCGAGACAAAATAAACAATTCTTGTACGGTAGAAGTACTTTGAAACTAGATGATAAATAATGATTTTTTAATTTATGAATAATTTATTTTTACATGAAAAAATTTTGCAGAATTTCCATTTGTTGTTAAAAAAAATGGTAAATAATTGCATATATTTAATTATATTATATTTAATAAAAATAATTATTATAATAATATCATTATTCGTTATTATTATTACTATTATCATTATTATTATATTATTATTATTATAATTAAATTAATACATAATGACATAATTATTATAATATTAAGATTGTCCCCCAATGGATTCGAACTCGAAGCGTAAATTTATTAAGCGCATTACTTATCATCTAAGCTAATAATAATAATCATTATTTTTATTATTGTTGTTGTGTTAGCTTAGGTGATAAGTGATTCGGTTTCTAGCTTTACGTCTCGAGTTCGAATCCTATCAGAAGATTAAATTTATTTTTTAATAATTTATTATTGTTATAACAGTTTATATTATATTTTAAATATAGTACTATATATTATATATAATATAATAATAATGATAATAATAATAATAATAAAAATATATTTGTGTGAATATGTCGTCCCCTATTTTGAAAACTATTCTATGGGACACTAATCAGTAATATGAAGGGCCGATGTTGCTTTTGTGGTTAGAATTTTTTTTTTTTTTTATATCGAGAAATAAAAAGGGGGGTTTCACATATTTATGGTATCATCTCACTGACAATAATTCTCCCCTCTTTCTCTCTTTCGTCCACCTCGTATATAGCTCTCCTCTCGAGTCTCTCTTACACACACACACACACCTTGCTTTTCCTGAAAACGATGGCATAATTCCCCGTGGTGTTGTAAATCGTTTTGCGTGTGAAAATATCATTGCAAGTTGTGTGACTCGGATTTATTTTTTGAATAATATACCGTATCTAAAAATGAGAAGAAAACAATTTTTTTTTTTGCTTCTAAATTTATATTATTGAAACCATGTAAAATTAAGAGAAGGGGGAAGGGGGGTTTATTTTATATAAAATTTTGAGTTTTAAATTAATGTAGGATGGAAAAAATGATGAAATTTTTTTTCTCTTTTTCTTTTTGTATTGAATTTTATGAAATATGTAGGGTGAAACGATATATTTATAATGAAATGAATGAGCGCGCGCGGCGGAAAGGAACAACAGGAGCTGTTGGAGAATCTTAGATTTATTGTGTTTTTCCTCACGGTTTTTTTTTTTATTTTTTTTTTTTTATTTAAGGAACACACTTTTTGGCTTTGTCTGAATATCAATTTTATGTGTAAGTACAATATGTGCTTGAAAAATCAGATCTGACGGAAAACGTATATTTATATGTATGTATATGTATGGAATTTGATAAATGACACTTTTTGTGGCGTAGTGGACTACTGTAAATTACCATGAGAATCGAATTTTTTTTTTTTTTTGAAAATGCTTCTTGGCATGTGTGTATTGTGTTATGAGGACTTTTACGCTTCATTAAATTTAGGGATGAAGAATGATTAGAGGAATTAAAAATTGAGGATACTTAAAGGTGTGGAGAATAAATTTCTTTTTTTTGAGTTGAATAACTTTTTGGATGTTGCAACAATTTTTCGAGGAAGGGATGATGGATTTTTATTCTTTATTATTATATTTAAAATAGAGCATGACAATTTTTTTTTGTTGCAACAAATTATTAAAAGTTATTCAAAATTTAACTATTTTTATTTTTATAAATAATATAATTTTCAATAAGAGTTCTAAGCTGGAATTCAAGTGTTAAAGAACTTTTTAGATGAATAAAAATTAATTTTTTTTGTAGAAACAAAAAGATTTTCATAATAGATTATGAATAATATTTTTAGGAATAATGACTCGGAATGATCGTTAAATTCAATGTTTAATATAATTAATTTTTCTTGCAGCAAAAAAAGATCTTCATACTAGATCATGAATAATTTATTGTTTCACAACACAAACAAAAAAAATATACAACAAACAACATTTAACAATTGTAACAAAATTCATATTTAATTTGTCACAAGATTTAAATTACTGTCGCAATAATAACATTTTTCATGGAAATTAAATTTTTTAAAAAAATTTTTGATGAAATTTTAAGCGAAAATTCAATTACTTTCATAAATAATTAAAGTCATTAAAGAATTTTAATTATTTTTAATACTATTTTAAATTAATTAATAGAAAAATTCAATTATTTTCACAATTTAATTCACACAATTTTAATGAAACTTCTTAAAATTAATTCAATTACTATTTTAGATTTTAATTAAATTTTTCCCAAGAATTCAATTACTCAGACAAATAATTTTTCGAAATAATTAAATTATTTCGATGAATAACAAACTTATTTTCAAAAATTCAATTATTTTGAGTCATTTTAATAAAATTCTTTACGAATTTCAATTATTGTCAAAAATAACAATATTCATCATAGTAATTAAATTATTTTTTTAAGTAATAAATTTCCTCTTGGAAATTCAATTTTAAAAATTTGTTTAAAAATTCCAAGAAAATCGTTCCTAAGAATTTAATTGTTTTCATAACTAATAAAAAGCTTTTTAGAAATTCAATTGTTTTTAAAAAAATTTAATAAAAAGCCACACAAACATTTAATTATTTTCAAAAATTTTAATTAAATTTGTCAAATTTAATTATTTTCAAGAACTTTTGTCAATTTAGTGATTTTTAATATCTACTATTTTCATTAAATTTCCAAAGAGAATTCAATTGTTTAAATTTAAACTTTTTGTAAAAATCTTAGTAAGAATTCAGTTTTTTTCATGAATAATAGAAATTTCTCAGTACTTAAATTATTTAAATTAGGATTTGCATAAAATTAGTCGAAAGAAATTAATTATTTGAAAATTTTAATAAAATTCTTCACAAAAATTAAATGATTTTTATAAATATTTAAATTCTTTCATGAACAATAAAATTCTTTACAGAAATTTAGTTTATTAGCAGAATAAAAAAAAAGTAAATATCTTTGATGAAAATTAGGAAAGATTTAGAAATTAATAATATGGAATATGGAATTTTTGGGTGATTTACAAGGAAGGTATAATAATTTTAAAGAAGGTAGAATAATTGATGTATAACGTAAAAAAATTTAGAAAGAGGCAACATTTTTTTAGAAGAGTAATCGAACGTTTATAAAATCTTTAGAATAGTTTTTGATATCTCAGCATTTTTAGAATTGTTGCGGCAATTTTTAAGAAATCGTATACAATAATAATATATTTTCTACAATAGACTTTCAATTGTCAGGATAAAAACAAAATTTTCGTGGTGATTTTCGTAAATTTTTTTCCCCTCATCTGAAAAGGTGCAATCTGCCTGATGATAAAAAGATGACTAAGGTAAAATCTGTTGACCTAAAAATGATACTGCATTTAATTTTTGGAATTGTCCCCAAAAATTGTCTCCCTATGCTACAAATAATCCGACAGGTTACATGAAATATTCCCCAATTTCCAGAAATTATATTTTCATCAGGTGCAAAAAGTTACAGAACATGTAATTTTCAGTCCAGGTGTTTCAAAATCTCAAATAAAAAAAATCTTGACAACATTTTCTCGTTTAAATAAAAATAATGATTAATAATTTAAAATTGGCTTTTTTATATATAATTAGAAACGGAAACTCAGAATTATTGTTCGAAGAAATAAAAATCTAGGTACTGATTTAGATAAAATTTAGATAAAAATACTTGTAGAAAGATAAAAATGTTCAGAGTTGAATAAACAGGAAACTTAAAAATTGCAGATGATTTTTTCTTCTTCAAGATATTGCAGATAGTAGAAATCAACATATAGGAGAAGGTTTATTAAAGAAAAGATGTTCTTTTCACGATAACGATATGACTAGATCGGATAATTTCATCAATAATTTTTCTTTTGTTACAAGAATAATAAAACAAGGAAGTTGTCTTTTTCAATCATTGATTGTTGAACAAGGAACGTTATATAATAAAATAGCAACAGATTTTGTTTCTAAATTTTGTCCACTTTGTAAATTTTGAAACAGTTTTGAATTTTTCCAACATTTTTTAATTATATCGATTAAATCGCCTCATCTCTCGAGAATTGTTTACAAACTTTTCCATGAATTGTAAATTTTCCTAGAATGGAATTGATTGATCCCACTTCCTGAAAGTATATTATTTCGATGACAATATCGTAAATCGATTTCAAATGACTTTTCTCATGAAAAAATAAAGATTTGTCTTCAATGATGACGACGTTCATGATGATGATGATGATGATGATGATGGTTCGACGATGTAATAATGATTCCAGGTGGTTATTTCATCGTTTAAGGAAAAATCATCATCGAAACTTTAAGAGGCGCACTGATCCATTGTTCCTGGAAAGAGAGAGGAGTAATTTACGAGAGACGATTTCATAGGAGATCCTCCCTGGATTCTTATTTCCTTGTGAAAGAAAGAAAAAAAAAAGAAAAAAAAAGCACACCACTTATATATATTGTACTATGGGTGAAGGTGAATCGGTGATGTGAGACGGTTTACACGGTGATTTACCCAGCGACGTGTAAATCCGACTTCGCACTCTCAAGATAGCCATTAATTCAAGGTAGAGAGACGTACCAGCACTCGAAAAGGAAACGGACACGATCGACGCCTTGACATGGGCTACATACAAACTGCCTATTCGCTTGGTTGCAATTCCATAGGATGACGAATGAGGGATGCGCTCATACACTATCTCCTTCTGTGTGTCAGTTTATGTACGTATGTACGTTTTGTACTTTTGAATTATCTTTAGGGAGGTTTCTTTCTTTCTTCTTCTCCTTTTTTTTGCGAAGTTATAACCTAACTTTTGAAAAATGGATAACCACCACAAGGGGTTTGCTGTGTTCTTCATTAGTTTTGAAACACCTGAATGCTTCTTTTTAGTGATGGACAATGTGTGGCGAATAACAGATAAGGTTCCTTTTTTCCTTTCTTGTGTTAAGGAGAGAAAAATGTACTTTTCTTGATTTATTGTGTATAGAATTGTATTATGATATGGTATTAATCATCATTTTGTTGGAAGTTAAAGATTTGCATTTTAGGCCTATTGTAAGCTGGGTTTTTATCAGTGGATGGTAGAGGGATTTTTTTACTCCAAGTGGAACACGTTTTGAGAGAGGTGTACAAAGTTTTTGTAAGAAGAAGTTTTGAGACAAGTTCAAGAATTTTAAAGAAGGATAGAATTTTTTAGGATTGAACAAAAATTAATAAGGTGGTATAACGTTTTTTTAAGATGGTGCAACAATTTTTAAGATGGATAAATAACTTTTATGATGAACAATAATTAATTTTTTTGCAGCAACCAAAAGTTCTTCATACTAGATCATGAATAATATTTTGAACAACAATTAATTTTTTGCAGCAACAAAAGATCTTCATACTAGATCATGAATAATTTTATGAACAATAATTTGTTTGTAGAAGCAAAAAGTTCTTCATACTAGATCATGAATAATATTTTGAACAACAATTAATTTTTTGCAGTAACCAAAAGTTCTTCATACTAGATCATGAATAATATTTTTAACAATTAATTTTTTTTAGTAACAAAAAGATTTTCATACCAGATCATGAATAATATTTTGAACAACAATTAATTTTTTGCAGCAACCAAAAGTTCTTCATACTAGATCATGAATAATATTTTTAACAATTTATTTTTTGCAGCTGCACAAAGGTCTTCATACTAGATCATGAATAATTTATCAAACAATTATTAATTATTTTAGAAACAAGAACAGAAAATTTTGTTGCGTTTATAAGAATTTTTTCTAAATTTTCAAGACTTAAATTTCCTCTCGCGTGAAAAATCAGTTAAAAAAAGTAAGATGGTTAAACAACTTTTAAGAAGATATAAGAATTTTTAAGATAATACGACAATTTCAAAATCAAGCAATAGTTTTTTGAATCAGCACCAAAAGTTTTTAGATGTTGCATCAAGTTTTAAGGATTGTTCAATAAATTTAAATATAATGGAACAATTTGTAGAATGGTGCAACAATTTTTTTAGATCCTAGAAGAATTTTTATGATGGTACAAGTTTTTAGAAAGTTCCTAAGTTTTAAAAATAGTGCAACAAGTTTTTAAGAAGTACTTAAATTTTCAGAAATAGTGCAACAAGTTTGTAGGAAGTCCCTAAGTTTTGAGAAATAGTGCAACAAGTTTTTAAGAAGTACTTAAATTTTCAGAAATAGTGCAACAAGTTTGTAGGAAGTCCCCAAGTTTTACAAATAGTGCAACAAGTTTTTGTGTACAACCAAAGTTCCGTCTCCCTATTTTCCCAAACAGGTATAGGATAAAAAAAACAAGAAAAAATTCCCCTCGCCCTTCTTCCCATGAACAATGATGATGAATTTCCATGTTTAGAGCATTAAGAAGAATGATGCCACCATAAAAAATTCGTAATCGATACACTTTCTTTTCGGAATTGAAAATGAAAGTTATAGTAGTGTATGTGAGAATTATATATTTACGTTAGCGATTGAAAAGAGTCAGAGAGAAAGAGAAAAACTGATAGCTTCAATGAACGCGGTGAATCTCTTTTATATATACATACATATATACAAAACACACAATCAGAGAAAGGAAGAAAAGTCGGTCGGTGGAAAATACACAGGGTCGTATTCCCAAATGGGGTTATTGTCACATTGTATAGAAGTTAAAAGTGCACAATGTCGAAAATCCCTGCACACATCTGCGTCATCGATTGCACAAGAGGGCGCACACACCTTTTCGATGATGTGCCTATACCTGGCCGATATATTAAAGACCGTTATCCGTAGTAGTTGAAATTTTCCCGAGATCACCGATGAGAGGTCACCAAACTTCCACTTTATACATATTTGTGATATTTCTTCTTCTATCCCCAATGTTTCGAATTTCTATTCACGCATTTGCAAAATTCTACCTTTTTTTTGTCAAACAAAAATTTTCCCCCTTTTCACCAATAAATAACTTCCGTCTATTTAACTCTTATGGGAATGAAGAAGGAAAATTTATTTCCTTTGAAGAAGCGTGACACTTTTTCTTTTTTCTTCGTCGAATATGTAAGGGTCGATTATTTATTTATTTCGATTGGATTTATCGACTGGGAATTGTGGACGAGACAAGTTTTTTTTCTTTTCTTGTAGAACGTGTGCTGAACGATGGTAAACAGAAAGACGTTTTAGGAAAACATGTCTTGTTAGTATGAATAGTCGTAAGTGAGTTTTAATAAACAAGGATTTAATAGTTGGAGATTTTTTGATGATCTTTGACTATGAGGTTAATCTTTATTAATCTTTTAGTTGAAGGTTGTCAACTGCCAAAGATTGTGGAGTTGGTTTGAAAGTAGTATAGCAGTAGCAAAACGATTTTTGTAGTAGATAATGAATAATATTTTTAAAAATAACTTTTTGTAGCAACAAAAAGATCTTTATACTCGATCATGTATAATTTTTTGTACAATAGTTAACTTTTTGCGGTAAGAAAAAAGATCTTTATACTAGATGATCATAAATATTTTTAACAATTAATTTTTCTCAGTAACAAAAAAATCTTCATACTAGATCATGAATAATATTTTGAACAACAATTAATTTTTTGCAGCAACAAAAGTTCTTCATACTAGATCATGAATAATATTTTTAACAACAATTAATTCTTTGCAGCAACAAAAGTTCTTCATACTAGATCATGAATAATATTTTTAACAATTAATTTTTTTCAGTAACAAAAAGATCTTAATACTAGATCATGAATAATATTTTTAAAAACAATTAATTTTTTTCAGTAACAAAAAGATCTTCATACTAGATCATGAATAATATTTTTACTAATTCATTTTTTCAGTAACAAAAAGATCTTAATACTAGATCATGAATAATATTTTTAAAAACAATTAATTTTTTTCAGTAACAAAAAGATCTTCATACTAGATCATGAATAATATTTTGAACAACAATTAATTTTTTGCATCAACAAAAGTTCTTCATACTAGATCATGAATAATATTTTTGACAATTAATTTTTTTCAGTAACAAAAAGATCTTCATACTAAATCATGAATAATATTTTTAAAAACAATTAATTTTTGGCAGCAACAAAAGTTCTTCATACTAGATCATGAATAATATTTTTAACAACAATTAATTGTTTTACATTAACAGAAATTTTTTTATATTTAAGAACATTTTTTTTAATTTTCCAGACTTAAATTTTCTCTCGCTTGTAAAATCATTTTAAAAATTATTGTTGTTAAGGAAAAAACGATTCTATACATAAGAAAAAAATCTCTTTTTACTTATTGGTAAATAATGACAAAAACTTTTTTTATTTTTGTCTACTTTTTTGTAACTAATCAATCTTAACCTTTTTTCACTTTTGCGGTTGAAATATTCAAAATTGCGTTTGCAATTCTGCATTTTACGTTTGGCATTTTGTGGTTTTTAGTTCTTCCGAGTTGTGCTATTGCCGTTTTGCGGTTTCTTTGCACAAGCAGCTGTGTTTCTCACCCCTCATTATTAAATATCGTCTGATAAGAAGAAAAAGAATACAAAATCGACATTATCTCATATGTTCGGACAATATATTTTTTTCCCTTTTTCTTTCTTTTTAAAAACGAAGGATATCCGCAGGATGTCAAAAACTCTTGTGATGCGAAAATGCGGGCATTCTTTTAACTTTTCGTGTGGCGGGAAAAATGTGTTCTTTGGCTAATTTTTAACAGAAAATACTAATTATAACTATTATTTTAATTTCTTTTTGCTTTTTTTTATTTCTCTTTATGTCTTAATTAGAAATATGCTTATTACCCGTGAGTATTTTACTCGCATGAATTGGTTTTAATTAGCAAATATTAGGAATGTTAATAATTGGTAGTAACTATTTTTTAATTTTATTATTTTTTGGTCAAAATATGTAACACATTTGATTTTAAGGAAAATTTTTAATATTCTTTCCCTTTTTTGTTTCAGGTAGGTGGATTCAATTTTTGCAAACTGGAACAGACTGTTTGGTATGTTTTCTATTTTCAAGATATATTTTACAATTTATTAAAAATTAAATCATAACAGATAAAATTTAACAAAATATAATTTATGGGACGTAATAATTAGAATGTTTGGGAAGTTATACCAAATGCCAAATGGGATAAAAAATATTCTGATTTTTAGGATACTAAAAGTGTCTCAAACTTAGATCAAACAATAATTTGACAATAAGAATTTAAATGAAATGAAGTTATAAAATTGAAATTTGGGGAATCATCATGCGCTCTAATTTGTATTCCACAAAGTAATGGAAGAAATATTGTCAACTAGGACTTTTCGCTTTCTGTTCATTTTTTATTACGATTTATCTTTATTAAAATTAGCTTATTCTTCAAGTTCATTATCTAATTAGGAATCTATACTTTTTTCAACTGTTACCATCTCTCCAGGCTTGGTAGGAACTTATTAATAGGATTCACTGGCTGGTCACTTGTTCTGGTAGCATGTTGTAGTTTCGTTTTTCAGTTTATTTCCACCATCGCGTCTAGAACAAAAAAATTACAAGTCAATTTTGTTTATTGTTAACAATATCTTCTTGGTTGGACAAAAGGGAGTTCCTGATTCAAGGGAGTACTTTTTTTAGTTCAGGTTCTAGAGGATGATTACAAAACCAGATTTAGAGTTTAGATGTACTTTGATTAGATTGGTTATGTTTAGATTTACATTGTCTGGAAAAAAAACTATCAATTTGGTGAAATTCAGAGATGGTGAAACTATAATTTTGACCAAAATTGTTTTTACGGAATTGATTATTTTTTTTTGGAAGACGATGTAAATCTGAATGCTACAAGCAAAGATGTTGTGTGCAGTACTGCGGCGAGTGTCAAGAGAGAGAGAGAGGAGAGGAAGACCGCTCATGAACTCTAGCCTTGTATTCGAAGGGCAAGGCCACTCGACATCGAGTGCCACCATCTCTTGTACATATGTACGTAAACGTTGGCTATAAGTACATACACACAGTATCTACTATTCCCCCGTCTGTCTCTTGGCACTTGGTTAAAACTACCAACCTTTTCCTCGCAACAAAACTTCTTCTCCTTCTCTCTTTCTCACCAACAAAACCCGACCTACTGCAGCAGTTAGTTCGTTATCCAGCGCACTGAAAAACCTGCACCAACCAGTTCTTGTCGATTTGTGGGCAAACACTGAAACGCTCTCTCCTAAGGTCGTGCGAACTTGTCGGTACGATCTCTACACTGCACTGGCCGCTCTTGACTCCTCTGCTTGAAACCGCGCGAGGCCACTTTACTTTGGAAAATGTCGACGTCGCACTTTGGACAAAACTTCCCTTCTTTTTTTTTCTTTTTTTGCACACACAGAGAGAGAGAGAGCAAGGTCGACATAAACGCTTTTATATGCTGTCAAGCACCCCACAGTGTGTGTGACGTCAGCGATATTAAGAGGAACTCTCTTAATCTCTTTCCAATGCGGGATCTTTGGAAAAAAAAGAGTCGAATTAACCTTATCGTTCACTACATGACGCGAATGGAATAATTGTCGTTCTCCTTTATTTCCGCCTTTATCAAGGTTCCCTATTTATCAGCCATTCTTTTATTCATCATCTGGTATATGAAGAAACCTTTTGAATTTATTATTATTTACAGGGATTATTAATTATTAGTAATAAATCCTTTGCTAATAATAAATCCTTTATTAATATTTAATCCTTTATCAATAATAAATTCTTTATTAATAATTGCAATTAATAATAATTAAAAATATTATTTCAACATGAAATTCTTTTATCTCTTTTAATAATAGATATTGGGAAATAATGATAAATTATAATTATCTTTTACTATTACTCAATAAATATTTATTGCTAAATATAAACAAGCTATGCTACTTAAAACAACATATGCTATTTAATATCTGTTAGTAAATATTAATCTTTGTTTAAAGTAAATTATAAGACAATAATTTTCCTTATCCGTAGGGATCCTGGTTGAATTTCAGAATTGAATATTAATTTTCTTTTTGGAATTTTTATTTAAAGATTTTTTTTTTGAAGATGATGATGATTATCAATTAGTGAAATTGTAGAGTAAAGCAATAAAGGGAGAGAAAAGTAGTGGGAAATGTGCTTATGATGGTAATCTTGACTAATTAGCGAGGGTCGATGTTATTTAATTTTCAAAAGCAACTGATTGGTCGAGTTTATAAAAGCCGTACGGCCAGAAGAACATGTACGTATGACTCACTGTGCTTTTGGTGTGAATCTGCTAACTATGGCAGTGCGCCTGATGCATCAGTGGCAGACTTGTTCTCACCGTTCACGTTTTCTAAAGACGCACATGTGTTAATTGTGCGCTTATATTTATGGCACTGCGCCAATTATTTACGTAAACTTCCAAGAGCAATGCCTTCTCACCAAAAATTCTCATATTCACTCCCTCAGTCCGTTTTCAAACCCAAGTCCATTTCTCACGAAAATCCATGTTCAACTTTTTTTTTATAGTTTATGGTTTCAAATCAACTTTTCTAAATATAAATTTTGTAATTGCAATCATACTTGAATTATTCTATTTCAGAAACAGCAGAAGCAGAAAACTATCTTCGTACTAGATCATAATAATCTTTTGAACAATGATTTCTTTTTTGCAGCATGAAAAAGTTTTTCATACTAGATCATGAATAATTTTGTCAACAATAGTTTTTTGGAGCAGCAAAAAGATCTTCTTACTAGATCATGAATAATTTTTGAACAACAATTAATTTTTTGCAGCAACAAAAGTTCTTCATACTAGATCATGAATAATTTTTTAAACAATAATTTGTTTGTAGAAGCAAAACGTTCTTCATACTAGATCATGAATAATTTTTTAAACAATAATTTGTTTGTAGAAGCAAAACGTTCTTCATACTAGATCATGAATAATTTTTTCAACCATGTTGGAAGTGCAATACTTATTAAAGAACTTAGAAGCATTTTAGGTACAGAACTTGATATAAAAATTAATAAATTGCCTAGTCTTTGCCTGCCTACGAACCCGAACGGTAGTAAAAATTGTTTTTCTGTATAAAATATATTTTTATTTGTATTGATTCACTAATGCTTCTTGTAAATAGTTTCAGGTATCTAATTAATTAGATTTAGTTTAATTTCCAAAATATAAATTTTTGATATAGTTTAACTCAACAAACAATGATTTCTTTCCAGCAACAAAAAGTTCTTCATACTAGATCATGAATAATATTTCCAACAATAATTAATTTTTCCCCAGCAACAAAAAGATCTTGATACTAGATCATGAATAATAATTTTGAACTATAATTAATTTTTTTGTTGCAACAGCAAAAAGATATTAATATCAGATGATGAATAATAATTTTTTTTTTAAAGTCAAGAAACTTTTTATCCTTTTTTGGCCAACGGCCTGAAGTTTAATGTACTTTGTGTATAAAAGTCAGTCTAATATTTGTTGGTCGTTGAGAGAGAAAAAAAAAGTTGTCAGATAGGGAAAAAAAAGTTCTCTTTGCTTATTCGAGCAAAAACAACCCCCTTTCTCGCTTGTCATCTTCTCTCGTTTCCCTTTTCCTCACACGACGGCAAGTTTGCGTGAACAAACTTCCAACTTAGGAATGAATGACGTTAAAACTACGTCACGCTAACTCACCGAGCATAGCGTGAAATTGTCCATGGTTGCTAGTCACGACAATGGCTTGGCATTATCGATGTGAGTTTATGGTAATGTACAAACAAGCTCAATAGGTATAGGTAGCTCGATATACGTCACACTTCCTATTTACTCATCATTATCTCTTTTTTTCTGTTTTTCACTTTTTTATTTATATTTTCATTTAGTTGAATTCATCGTTAAATGGAATAGACTTCTTTGTTTATTTTTCCCTCTGAATAAATATTCTTCATACTAATTGCAAAAAATTTGCAAAATTAGTAATTTTTAGTTGTTAGAATTTTTAAACCATGGCATAATAAAAAAATTGTTTGTTACATTTACAAACATTTTCTTTCGTTAAACAAAACTGGAAATGATTGATAGATGAGGAAAAGGAAAAAAAAATAAAGAAAGGAATTTAGAGACGGAAAAAAGTGGAAAGTTCATCGAACCATATCGTTTTCTGTATAGTTTGTAAACCTCACGCAATATCTGTCGAGTTCAGACGGAACCCTTCCTCGAATTGCATCGCGTGAATCGGATCGTCCCATTTCTGAAATTAATTCCCTTCCTTTTCTTTTGGACACTTTTCAATTCGCTGTAACGATTCAATATTTTTCTTTCATTGTACCGTTCCTTTCTTTTTCTTCTCTTCTCTTATGATCTTCAACTTTATGGGGTTATTACTTTTCAAGTACAAGAAAGTGAGCAATCTTTCGATTTCATACACGAAAATTATTATGAATTGACAATTTATTTTACTTAGCGAGAAAGTGCACACGTACATTCGGAAAAAATACAATTTTAACATCAAGAGACTGCAAACGAAATGTTTTAAAATTTCTTCCAAAGAATTATGGGGTTTATTTCCTTTAACTCGTTACATAAAACAAATTTTTACTTAAAAGATTAAAAACATTAAATTTGGGAATAAAATTTAAAAAGTAATAAATTGAAATACAAATTAAAAATTTTGGGAAAATTGCAATCATTAAAAATTATGATTTTTGTTTTTTTTGGTTTAAATTTAAACGATCCTTGAATCTTATCTTAATCTTTGAATCTGTTTGAGAAAAAAAACAAACGAAATTATTCTGTCAGTAATTACCGTATATATTTTTTTGTAATAATAATAATAATGTCGGAAATGGCAAAAAAAGAAACATTTCCATCTAGACAAATTTAATGGCAGGTAAATATTAAATTTCTGCATGACAGTAATAGGCTAAATTCTAAGCTATTAACTATCATAAAAATCCAAGTAACGTGTTCTCAAAGTTGCCATTTCGTCTCTGAATACGACATAAGATCATCTTTGTTTGTTTTATAAAATAAAAAAAAATGTGAAGAAGGAGGAGGAGGTCGCACATTCTTTGAGGTCGATTAACCTCCTTCAGGTTCGACGTCCACATGAAATAATAAAAATCTCTTTTATAGATTTTAATGCCAATTAAAATTATTTAAAAATTTAACCAAATGCTCGTAAAAAAATGGGAAAATAGAAACAAAATTTTTTAGTTTCTCTTAGTTTGGGTGATTTTTTTAATTGATCAATTAATTTAGATTTATTTCTTATAAACTATAAGTTGCATTGGAGCATGTGTTTTAATTAATGTTTTTTCTTTTAATTTTATGTAAGGAATTTCTATTATTACGAATTAATGGTTATTTAACTAATAAACAATTTTTTTCAGCAACAAAAAGTTCTTCATACTAGATCATGAATAATATTTTTAACAATTAATTTTTTTCAGCAACCAAAAGTTCTTCATACTAGATCATGAATAATATTTTGAAAAACAATTAATTTTTTGCAGCAACCAAAAGTTCTTCATACTAGATCATGAATAATATTTTTAACAATTAATTTTTTTTCAGTAACAAAAAGATCTTCATACTAGATCATGAATAATATTTTGAACAACAATTAATTTATAGCAGCAATAAAAGTTCTTCATACTAGATCATGAATAATTTTTTGAACAACAATTAATTTGTTGCAGAAGCAAAAAGATCTTCATACTAGATCATGAATAATTTTTTGAACAACAATTAATTTGTTGCAGAAGCAAAAAGATCTTCATACTAGATCATGAATAATTTTTTGAACAACAATTAATTTGTTGCAGAAGCAAAAAGATCTTCATACTGGATCATGAATAATTTTTTGAATCTAAGTAAATTTTATTTTTAGTTCTAAGGTTTAATTTTTTTAAAAATATTTTCTTAAATTTAAAAATAAATGTTTAGCGAAATAAGTTAGATAATTTTTTGTCCACCAATCCTTTGGGTTTTTATTTTTGTATCCCTAATCGACAGTCGTAATTTAGAAGAGGGATGGCGCGGCTGGACTTTGACAATTTGGGTCTTTTAATTAAAAATAATAGTGGCTAATTTGACTATTCAAAAGTTGATTAAAAGTGAACTATTAAAATTTTTAGAGAGGCTATATAATATACGGGGTGGAAGGAAAAACCAGTTAGTTGGGATTAAAAAAAAAAGGCGACAACTAGCAGCTCAATCCTAAAGAGTCGGGACTAATTTAGATAAAAGTAATGACTTTCATAAATTTCACCTGGCAACGTTATCAGCGCGAGTCAGACAAATCGCAAGCGGTCGAAGAACCAGTAATGCAATGACCGGCAATGAGTCATTCCTGTCTTTCGTTAACACGCGGATTTGTCAACGAACCGTGCGAGCAGAGAGGGACGCTGAACGCTTCCTCCCTTCTTTTCTTTTTTATTTTAATTTTTTTTCCCAAACCCCAGTATACTACTTTCATCCTCCGCAGACTCAACATCATTAGGAAACGACCTGTATCGTCCAAATATGCAAAAAGTGTGTATATATGTATACAAGCACATTATTATGATCTCTCTCTCTCCCTGGACGTCGAACTTGAGAAAAGTTAATTGACCTCAGTCTTTTGTGTCACGACTTTTGTTGCCAACAAAAAAAGTTTTTCTTTCTTTAGTGCATAACTAGAAAAAAAAGAAGTTATTTTCATAAAAAAATATATAAATTAGGTTTGCTACAGGTCAGGGATTTTTAAAAATTATTAAACATTCTGAATATTAGCGCCTTTTTGTTTTTTTTTCTTTCAAAAGTTAAGTTATTAAAAATTATTAAATATTCTAAAAATTTTTTTCGAAAATTATAAAAAAAATAATGTTTATAATAATATTCTTATAAGTTCTTGAATTTTAAAAAGGTTTGAAATTAAAATTTTCGTAAAGTTAAATTCCTATTGAAAAATATATATTTTTTTCAATTTTTTAAATAATTATTAACAAAATTATTTTATTTCTTTTTTTGATATTTGATTTGTGACGCATATTCAGAGTGAAAAAAAAAATTTCTTTAAAAGGAAAACGCGATTGAATAGAGTCCTCTCGTTGAGCAATAGGTTGGATTTATAATCGGTCGCAGAACTTCTTAAAAAACCCTTTTAAAACGTGATACAAAAGGATTTTTTTTTTAAATTTAAAGAGCGTATAGGGTAGGTGTATTTTTTTCACTCAACTTCGAAAGGTTTTCGTATTTTCTTTTCTTGTTTTTTTTCCTTTCTTTTTTTTTAATACAAGTTCATCCAACTGGAATGGATTCATTCAAAGCACTCTTTGGTTTAAATTGTAAAATCTACACCGATGATGATTCGAGCCTGTAAAATGCGTGAAATCGTGAACATTTCCTCGCGAGCGAATCCACCTTTTGCTTTCCAGTTAAGGAAACTTGTATTCAGGGGTTAAAGACCGATTTTTTATGCGGATTTTCGCTCTTTTATATTTATATATATACAACAGCCGCTAGGAAATATATTTTAACGTTAACTTCTCAAGAGTCTTATTCAGTATTTTTTAATTATTTACTTTGTGAATTCTTTTTACTATTGTGTCTTGGAATTTATGAAAACAAATTTTTGTGTATTTATTTTTCTCTTTTTGCTTTTATATTCTCTTTCCCAATTGTTGTGTATTTTACGGCCTTTATATTGTTTCCTTAATTTTTTTTATATTTTACATAATTTTTAGTTAATTTTTGTTAAATATTTTATTTTGTATTTTATTTATGTTATTTATTTATTTACTTTAATTATTTTAGTAAAATAAATAATAATGTAAAATAAATAATAAATAAAAATAAATTAAATATTAAAGACCAAATTAATAGTAAATTAATAATGAATACCTAAATAAAAAAAGTCTGGTTGACAAAATTTTTAAAAACATTTGTTTTCAAATAAAATTTATAAAAGTAAAAAAAATTTTTTGAAAGTAAAATTAAAAAAGTTTGATAGTTCTCTTTCTTTGGTTTCTTTTTCTTTTTGTTTTGTGTTATCCCTTACAAGCCCTCTCTTTACGATCTCATTTCGTCGAAAGCGTTCCTTACTCAAAGGCTTTTATTGCCCAAAGGTATTGCGAGTGCTTAAGAAAAGCCAAAGCACTCGCAAAGCGAAAGCGCGCTCCCTCTAATTGACCCACTTTTATTTAATGATACCGAGTCAGCAAATTGTTTACTGGCACTTTTTTTTCCTGTGGGTTTTACATTTTCTTTTACAACCAATTTCCAATTTGTTTGATTACTTTGTGCTTACAAAAAAAAACTATTTCACTTTTATTTTTTTTCCTCGTTTCAAGTTCACGTTACAATTACAGTTTTTTAAAAGATTTTCTATAATTTTCGTTGGGGAGATAGAGAAAAAAGTAAAATATTTTCTTATCTGTTCATTTTTTTAAAAAAAGAATTTTTTTCTATAATACCTTTTACTTTTTTTTATTAAATCTAATAATAAAAATATATAAATATTATTTTTTAATATAATATATTAGAATATAATATTCTACAATAATATTTTATTTTTAAATATAAATAATAAAAGTATTAAAAAAAATTATAATATTAATAATTGAACTTGTTTTCCTTGTTTTATTTCGTTTCGTAGTTTATTTTTATTTCAAATTTTCTTGTTACCTTTTCATCGAAATTTGAGTTATTGTAAATAATAATATTAAATGAGAAAAAAATGTAATTATTGTTTACAGTGGAATTTTTCTTGCTCTTATAATAAAATTTTTTTATTTTCATTATTTTTATTATAAATAATTATTGGTGAATAAAAGTGTGTTTTATTATTGAAAAAAATGAAATAAATAATTACCGTCACTAAAAATAACTCGTTTCTTGCGTGCGGTGATGTTCTTCGTTTTTTATTTCTGAAAAGATTGAAAGAGAGGCTAAAATAGATATTTTTAAAGTAAAATAAATGATTTCATCTATCTTCCAAGCCGAATAAAACTGGTGCTTAACCCTGAAACAAGTAGTTGGGCAGGACAAAAAAGGAAAATAATTATATCGTTACTGTCATCAAGACATCTTATTTCTCCGCGTTGCATTTGATTTTCTTTTTTTTTACCATTTTTTTTCCTCTCAACTTAACTCACTGTAATTAAAAAAAGGATTTTAAATTTCCAAACTATCTATTCTGGTGTTTTATTGAAAGGAGAAAAAAAATTGAATGAAAAAATTTTGTAGTGTTTTATAAAAGTATATAAGGCCCATCACTTTTTCTTATTTTCTAATTCGGGTTTTATTTTTAATTATTTTTTTTTATTTATTTCGAGATTTAGTTATGACAAAAAATTTATTTAATTTAGTTTCTTTTTTGAAAGGTGGTAATTAAGTTTAATTTTCAAAATTATTTTATTCCTTTGGATTTGTAAACATTTTTTTTTTAATTCTGATATTTATCAGTAAAATTTCGTTTTTATTAATTTTTATCCAATTATTCGGGGCCTTATGGCTCAATTTTTATGTATTTTACAGTAAGAATGACAAATGAATTATTTAATCATCCATGACAATCGATTCTATGCTCGAACATGACTTGAAATAAAATTCGAACGTCATTTAAATTATTTTTCGGTCTTTTTTGGAGAATTGAGGTCTTATTCACAGAATTTGACGACTAAATTGTTATAGTTTTACAAAGTGAAAGGATATTTAGATGACAATAGCTAAAAAAAAGTTGTTCGTCATTATTTCAAAGACATCAGAATAATTTTTGGTTCCTAATAAAAATTGCTTTTTGGAAAAATTACGGTATGATTTTCCCCTTGGAACGAAATTGCAAAAAGTTATTTATTAGATAAAAAATTCTTAAATTAATTTTACTTGAAAGAATTATTATTGATTTTTAGTGACAGTTTTAAATTAAATTTTTTGTATTAGTTGTTTTTTCTACAATAGGAAAATTTTTTTACATTCTGAATGATGAATAATAATTTTTTTCAATAGACTGGGAATACTTGATTTTATTTTTGATAAGGATTTTTTTGTTTTCTTTTTTTTTTGTTAGAAGGGAAGGGGAACTTTCGGGCCCAATTTAAATATCCCTTGAATTTCTAATATACAATTTAAAAGATTTGGAATAAAGACTTTAGAAAACAATCGTGTATGGCAACAGTGGAGAGGAATAAGAGATAGAGAATGAATGAGAGAAAGAAAACAATATAAAATGCTGATGGAGGTTAATATCGCGATCCGGTTCAGCAGATTATACCTGAAAACAAGCGAGAACCGTCTCTCTATCCTTCGCGTCCGTTTGCCTGCGCGCATTGATTTACTCGCTGTGAGAATTTTACTCACGAATTCTTTTTGAATAAAACTTCTTATTTTTTTTAATGTGATTTGAAAAATCAGTATTTTTTTAAATGAATTAACATTTAAAAATTTTTGCTACAGGAATAAAAGATCTTCATACTAGATAATGAATAATAAGTTTTGAAACTGAAATAAGTTCAAATTAATTCAGTTAATAATTATTTAATATTATGTTTGATCAATGAATATTTTCACAGTGGAGGAAAAACGTTCTTCATACTAGATCATGAATAATTACTCTTAAAACTAAAAGACCCCTTTTTGGATTTTTTTTAAGCAATCTGGTGTTTAATAAAAAATATTTCCATTAGTAGATAAATAAATTATTAATAAATAAATTAGTAGCTTAAAAAGAATAGTGAATTATAATAAATATTAGTAACCCCGGAAATCGATTATCAATTTCCTAACATAGCAATTTGGACCAAATGGATCCTCTATTTCAAAATTTTTACAAGAATAATGTATTTAATAACTGTGAAAATATAAGAAAATTTTTTAATAATTTAAATAATAAAAAATAATAATAAATAATGATGGCGAATAATAATAAAAGAATGATTATTAATAATAAAAATAATAATTATTATAATCTCGAGGATTAGACTTTTACACGGTTGAATACGTCCTTCGACTTCTCTCGTGATCGTGATCTTGAGCTCAACGGCTAATTACGCGCTGTAAATCCAATCGCTAGGGGGAGGGGGCAAAAGGGGTATATATTGTATATATTGTTTTTTTTTAAAAATATTTTATTTATTTTTGCTTTCAATTATTTATTGTTGTTCGAAGTGAATTGTAATTCGGGCTTTAAACTGCGATTGTGTGTTGAGAAAAAAAAGATATCCTTATTACCGTGGTCGTTAAAATTATTAAATGATTTAAACTGGGAATTTAGCACCAATATAGACGAATGAAGTTGATTTCAGTGAGTCATTTATTTGATGTTACGAGAGGGTGAGAGGGAATAAGAAGAAGACGGGAAGACGGAAAGACAGGTCAAATGATGTCAACTCTGGTATTTAACAACTTTCGAGTCGTGTCAAGGGCCTCGCTCATTTTACGAGTGGTGTCAACTCTTCAATATTGCCACCATTATGCAATTGATGCATTTCCACTCAAAAATTAAATTAACAAAAAACAAAACACAAGATAGGGGAATACTTATAATTATAGTGACATTTAGATATGGAAAAAAAATACAATTTTGACCTAATTTTACAAACTTTGGTAATTTTTAATTCTTTTTTTGCCACCCCCCGCGAAAAAAACTCTCTCTCTCTTTATAACTCAACTTCGTTTATAAAGTACAGCTATACATTCGCTTTACTGAAACAAATTTAATTGTTGTCTTCAGAGTTTAAATGGTGAGCTTTTTAATTGAGTGCGTTGAACTTTTAAGCGTGACCAAACTTGCTTTTAATCTAATTACAAGACTTTCGAGGAAACAGTCTGAGTGTTTGCACATTTTTATGACTTTCATTCGTTACAGTTTCTTTCGTGATTATTTTTATTATTATTCCCTCAACCCCCTCTCTCTCTCTCTCTCTTTTTCTTTCTATTTTCGTTAGCGTCAAAAAAAGTCCTTTTGGTTTAATTACATTTGACTTTTGTGTCTGAAAAATCAGTCATTTTTACACCGAAAAAAAAGTATTTTCAAATTTAGTGAATTCCTCTTCTTTTGCAGCATTTTTTCCTCTTATATACCGGCACTAAAGTTTTCTTTTCTAATTGAGAGGATTTTCCTTTATTATATTTGTTATTAAATGTCACTTTTTAGACAGGTTAAAGTTGCATTCAAAAAAACAAAAAGCAACTTAAAAATCTTCTTTTTAGTATAAATTTGTTTCATTTTTAGAGGAATAATTTCAATCAAAGAAGAAATATTAAAATTAATCTTTTAGTTAAAAAACTGTCAAATATAAACAAAAATTCCTCTTTTTTACAGATGAATATTCGTATATTGAAAATAAAATGTGAAAATAATTGTTGAGCGGAATTTTCTTCTCACTCTGAGATTTTATTTTTTTCGGTGTAGTATTCGAGTGCTGTTAGTTTAAAATTTTTATAATTATTCATTAGCGTAAATAATTAATTATTTAATTTAATTCCTTGTTAATTTAATTGTATCTTTAGACATTAATTTATTTTTTTTACTACAGAAATCTTCATACTAGATCATGAATAATAATTGTTGAAACAATGAAATATTAGGTATAATTAAGTTAATATTTACTTAATCTTATCATTGAATAATAATTATTTTTTGCAACAGGAATAAACGTTCTTCATACTAGATCATGAATAATAATTTTTTAAACTATAAGAAGTGTTAAATAAGTTAATAATTACTTAATCTTTTTATTGAATAATAATTAATATTTTTTGTAACAGGAATAAACGTTCTTCATATTAGATCATGAATAATTATTTTTTGAGCTGAAAGGCCTTCTATTATTTTATTGAGCAAAAATTGCTTTGCCAAAAGCTGGCCAAAAGTCAAACTTCACTGAATCGAATAAGTAATATTTATGGATCGATGAAGATTGAAATAAATTCGATAAATCTTCTAAGGGAGGAATAAGATAAAAGGTTAATATAAAATTTTGAATCAGAGTCCTTTTGTGTGCCCACGACGGAATATAAAGATAATAATAATAATATATAAAAGAAGTTAAAGAAAGAGAAAATTCAATGGGGAAAAAGTAGAATGTTGTTTTTATAATGATGCAAAAAGTCGATAAAGTGCATTAATAGTTCTTTTTTTGGGTCCGTATTCATAAAGATGTCAGATAAAGAAAAGGGGACCCCTTGGATTATCACAAACCAATTTTTCCGAACTCTATCCCCCTCTGTTCTTTCCTTCCTTTTTGGAAAAGAAAAAAAAAAGAGGGGCGCCTGTAAGTGAATCCCTTGTCATCCCATTTTCCTTGATAAATTGCGTCTCGAAGAAGGCAAGAAAAGAGAGCAGAACGCATCGAACCAAACGATACCTTCGTAATTTTCCATAAAGAAACTAGAAGAGCGTTCTCGGTTGAGGAGTAAAGAGAGGTATAAGACGAAGCGTTGTGTACAGGATTTAGGGGCTTAAATTCTCGATCTACACTTGAGTGAAAAGAAAGCAAGCCCTTTTCCGCAACGATCCGTATATACATGATTTTTTTAAGGGATTTTTACCTGTATTATGGAGGATTGAACTTTACTTATATGCGAAGTATGAATGTGAGTTTAAGGCTTAAATTTTTTTTTCTTGCAACTTCCCTCGATATTCACGATAGGATTATGATCGGATAAAGTCCCTCCTCTCTCTCTCTCTCTAGCTCCCAAACCCTTCTTCCTATTTAAAAGCACGAGGTGCACCATGAGACCTCTATCGAGATCATGGTATCGATTGTGAGGTGGGTCAAAGACCTGCGATCTGGTTGGTAAACCATGTGTACCGACCTAGCCTGCTTACTTTGCTTCTTCTCCTCCAAACAATATAAACTGTGTTTACCACCTTCTTCGTGTGGACATTGAAAATCGGATGATGTATTTTTTCTCGAGGGAGAGGAATAAATTCTATTATCTGTCGGAAATTTACGAGATCCTTGGGTAGAGAGGGGAATTTATTGAGTTTGAAGAAACATGTTTTGGTTCGGGTCTGAGCTGTTGGGTTCTTATCTCTACTAAGCAGGTCGGTAATGTCGATAAAAACAAGTGTATTGGTCCTTAGGGGAAAAAGTCGCCAATTCCTAGACTTTCGCATTTGTAAGAACATTTACCGACTTTTTTTAGTTGAGACACGAATCTTATCGACTGTCGGTAATATAGACATCTACAAATAGTTTCGAACTAAATTTCTCTTTTTCGAGTTAAAAATAGTAGAGGTACCTTATTTAGTGCTTATATAACATCGTGATTATTTTTATAGTCCAAATCGTGGAAAAATACAAAAGTAATTTAGTCGAAAACGAAGAAAATTGTCATTTTTTGCTATAATACGGAAACAGTATTAACTGAACCTAATGATTAAAATGTTAATGTTACGAAAATGCGATGTTAACAAGATAAATGTTAATTGGGTTTGTTTCCAAGTGAGCAAGAATATTTTTTTCCACTGTTCCGATTATTTTCAAAGTCCAGAACATGGAAAATTGGATGAATACAGGACTTCCTTTTAGGAATACATGAATTTCGTTGATATTCGAATCTTGATTAGCTGGGACCTTATGTATTACATTCGGGGCCTTATTTTTTTTTTATTTTTTTTGAGAAATAAAGAGAAGAGCTATATTAGCAAAAGAATGCCTCGGGTCAACAAAGGCGTTGTGAATTTCTCGTTTCTCATTGGTCGGACACAATTTGTTAAATTGCAGGAGCCTTCTTTAAACATAAGCAGGATGGGCCCGTTCCCATATTATTCTCGAGCAAAGCGCTTAATCGAGGCACCCTCCGTGACGACTGACGGCACTCTGATCGAGCTATTAGCCCCTCAAGGGGCCTTATGTATATATACACACACATATATAGCATCACACAAGAAGAATGTCGGTCTAATGAATCCCCTATACATTGGATTTCGACGATTAGTGCATCTCTGGTCGAAGACACTTTTAAAGAGAGAGAGAGAGGCATTATCCATACAGAAATATATAGTGCGTAGCACATTTAATTCCCCATTGGGACCCTTAAGGCCCCGCTCATAAGTCATATATTGTATATAAGCAAAATACATTCAATATATTCTAACTAGCTATAGACTTATTGTTCTATTTATTATCACGCATTAATCATTTTAAATTCTTTATATATCTTATGTGTTTAAGATCCCTTTAGGGCCTTATTTATATATAAATGGAAAACTCGTTATTTTAAATAACCAGAACAAGTTTATTTTATCCTTTTTTTTGCTTTATTATAGTTCATGTTTTTATTTACTTCTTTCGAACACGTGTAATTTTTTCCCTCCTTTTTTTAAAAACTGATTACAAATAAGGCCCCATCTTTCCCCTCAAAGCAAAAGATTATATTAAAAAGCGTGGCGAAATAAAATTTCACGTACGTTCAGGAATTTTATTTTTGAAAAAAATTCTGATTTTATGTTTAACGATAAGGCCCCGAAAACTATGTAATAATAATAAAACGAGTAAAAGTATTAAATTATTGGATATATCAAAAATGTTATATTACACTGGGCACGGCAACAATAGTTCCCCAGAGGTCTATAAAATAACAATGTCACATTGTTCAACATCATATAAAGACTTCGACACATTGGATTTTTCGATTTTTTATTTGGGACCTATAAATCTATATAAAAGTGGTCTATAACCGGTGTTAAAATGGGTTTTATATAAATATGATTTTTATGGGCATCGCTTTTATTGAAAAACCGGCTCTCGTAGATATTAAATCTCGAGATATAAAAATAGAGTTATAAAATCCCTTTGGGCCTTGTGACAAATTTTGCAGACCCAAAAAGTTAAAAAGAATGATAGTATTTAATTTTTTATATAATGGGTTTCAAAGAATGATTTGTAAAGATAACATTTATTGAAAGTATAAATCGTATGTCCCCCACTTCCGGGTTGTATTAATTTTTAATTCAGTTTAATTAGATTTAAATTCAATTTAATTAAAATGTTAATATGTATTCAATAATATTTTCTGAACTATAATTAATATTTTATCGTAGGAAGAAAAGATGTTCATAATAGATAATGAATAATTATTTTTGAACCTAAGGAAAATTAATAAATCTAATTGAGTTAATTATTATTTAATATTCTTTTCAATAATAATTTTTTTCCTACAAAGTTCTTCATAGTAGATCATGAATAATTTTTGAAACTAAAGGGAATTAATGAAAAAAACTATTATCATTTGAAATAATTTACCTAGGGTTTAAAATAGCAATTTCTCACTTGGGGAAATAAAATCTTTCCTCACTATCCTAGAAGCTGAAATAATTACTTTTTAACCCTAGTGAGGTAAAATGTTAATTTTAAATCCATCGTTCAAAACTAAATTAACTATTTTATTCCCTCTAGGTTTAAAATTTTTTTAAATTTAATATTCACTCTCGTTTATGATTTATACCAAAAGTTTTTTTGTTTCTCGAATGTCAATGTGAAAAATGATAACTTAAATTAAAATTTTTTTCTTCTACACTATATTTAAAATTAGAAGCGAAAAAACCAGATTCGTAGGTTAGATCAAAATTTTCAATATAATTATGTCAGGAAATGACAAGAGTCTGAATAAATTTATTGTTGAAAAATCTAAAATTACATAAAGGCAAATTAAAAAAAATGGTTTCTTTTTATACTAATGGGTTTTTTATTAATGATATGATAGAAACCTTGTAATGTGGCCCAAAACTGGAAATAATGTATTCTTTCTCACAGGTCAAGTTTTCGTGTTTATATATATATAATTTTTTTTCGTATTTCGTGAATCTATGTATGTATATAGATACATTTATTATAATATAATACCGAGTGAGATTGAAATGAAAGATAATTTAATTTCAATGTCATATACACTACGAAATCACAATCTCAATTATCGGGAAACGAACTTGCTGGAATTTCGTAACTGTGAAAAATACATCATACACGAATGAATATACACGTATATATTAAAACATAAATGTATTTTGTAATTTTATACGTGAAGGTCTATCCCAATGAGTATATATATGTGAGTTTTGTAAGCACATAAATATGTTTCTCTCTCTCTCTCTCCCTGACGTTTTTCTGTTTTTCTCTATTCAGAGAAACAGAGTAAAATATTGATACATATATAGATATATTAAACATCATGTTAGTACACCTGAAATGGTCGCACTTTCATTATGGGGAGTTCAAAGGTCTTTAAATCGTATTTTATGCAACGTTAGCCGCTCAATAGAAAACCATAAATGTTGCAAGTTCCTTTCGCGCTTCACGCACTGCCACTACTACGCGATTTGCCCTTGAAACAAAAAAAGAGAAGAAAAAATTAAAGTACGGGACGAATAATTATTGTATTTGTCAGATTTGAGCTAGTTTTATATATGATTTTGAAATCGGCTTTAGTGAATCATTTCAAAACATTTTATTCTTTCGAATGCAACTTGTTTTTAAATTATTAAGTATTATTATTATTTAGAAACAAAATATACTAATTTCATCATTCTTCTTGTACACATTGCTATTATTTTTGAGGTAATTGTATTTTATTTTTATATACATTTCCACATCTTTTTTTTATTTATTGTATTAGTTATTAAATATTAATTCAATAATTATGATTGATTACTAACTGTTTTTATTTTTTATTGTCCGTTACTAAAAATTTACGATTTTATGAAAATGAAAAAATAAATATAATTAAAGAATGTAGCGAAATTCCGGAAAATATGTCACGTGCAGAAGAGGGGGAAATGTGGGCGGGACTTAATTCCGAACACAGCTGAGTGAAGTTGCGTCGAGGAGAGGGGGAAGGACAAGGCGTGGCATAGTAGCAAAAGCAACCTAGGCTACTACATTAATACTTTTTCAAAGTTTGTTACTAATAATACTATTTTTCTTGGTATACGTTCAACTGCTTCGTCTGATTATTTTTAATTTATTTTCATTAACTTTTAATTACCCTTTAATATTATCTTTTGAACTAATAATCGCATCTTTCTTTACAGCAGAACAAAAACGTTCTTCATACTAGATGATGAATAATAATTTTCCAAATTAAGGGCCCTTTTTTGTTTTTCGCATCGTTCTAAGATTAAAAATAGTATTTTTACTTTATAATTTGATTTCAAAGAATAGTAAAATAAAAAAATAATTTAAAAAAAACGGAGCGAAAAACAAACGAAGAGCTGAAGAATTACGATTGGCGTATTTACGTTAAATTTACTTCAGTTAAGAGAGGGAGTGATATTCGACGTAAATAAATACTTAAGAGCGCGTGAATTTATTTTATTAGTGATTGAAATGGGGCAAAAGGATTTATTGGAGAAGTCGATAATTATTCTAGTCCCGTTCGGTAAATTCAGAGGGGAGCAACATCCCAAAAACCGAGATAAATTACCGGCAATACAACGTCAATAATGGTGAACAAAAGATATTTTTTGTTCGACTACATCTATATAGTTCGTTTTTTTCAATTCTCTATATTCCATTTGGTATACAAGTTTGTCGTGAAAGCTTTTTTTTCAGCTGTTTTTTTTATATCCAAGAGATAGGATTTGCAAAATCATACGTGACAATCAATAGAAAAATTTTCAGTGTTATATCTATATATATATATATATTTTTTTCCACTTTAGAATCCCCTTTTTCTGTTGCTCATTCTATTAAATGGCATGTCTGGTGACCCTACACACATATAAACATGTCCACACTCCATTTAATCTGAC
This sequence comes from Leptopilina myrica (nomen nudum), assembly GCA_032872475.1. NCBI lineage: Eukaryota > Metazoa > Arthropoda > Insecta > Hymenoptera > Figitidae > Leptopilina > Leptopilina myrica (nomen nudum). Next base: position 42,848,287 of record CM065462.1, on the reverse strand, counting down.
AGAATTTTGCATTACCTTGAAAAAAATATTTTTTAAATTGATATTCATTTATTTCACGACTTTGATTCTCAATGCTTTCAGCAATTTGAAAGCGGAAGGGTATTGAAAGGCATTTTTTTCACGGGAAATAAAATTTTTAATTAAAAAATTTTTTGATTAGGGATTTAAAAAATTGATTTTATTAAAATTTAAAAGGAGATTATGAATATTAATTGGTTTGATCAGCTAATAAAGAGAATTTAAAAAAGAATTTTATAATTAAAGACGCGGATTAAAGTTACAGTAATTTTAAAATCGAGGTAACGTTAAAATTTGAAATAATTAAATTAAGAAATTTTTTTTGTAAAATTCTCTTTGAAAGGAAAGAAAAATTGTTTAATTGCAAATTAATATCGGCTATTAAAATCACGTATTTACAAATTCATAAAATGTCACTTTATTATCGAGGTGATTTTTATCATTAAGTACTTTTCAAGCGTAATAATCTGTCAATAAACTGAATCTACCCGTTAAATCTTGACAATTATTATGCTCGCGACCTCTCACACTTTTAATATATATACATATGATATTCGACCTTATTTACATATTGTAATTTATCACTTCAATTAGATTCGCTTTTTTTAAAAATTAATTTTAATTAATTTATTTTTATTAATTAAGTAATTGTCAATCAAAAGCAAGGCCACAATTTTGCAATTATCTTGTCCTTGTACAATGAAATTGAGAATCTAAGTGCCTGTCGGAAGTAAAATTTTTCCTTTTGACATTTAAAAGAAATAAAAATTGTTTTCAGAAAAAAAATTTAATTTATCGAATGTCGAAATTAGTTTTTTTTTAAATATTAAACTACGTAGCTAAGTGATTTAATATAAAAGCAAAGTATTAAATCTAATAATTATTTTTATCTCAAGGGCAATAATGTTAATAATAATATTTTTATGTTCTATTTATTTAAGAAATATAAAATAGTATTTTTAATATTTCGACTAGTTTATAGTTTTAATTTATGAACAAGAAATAGGTTAATTAATGACATATTTTTGAAAAAAAATATTCTCTGAGAACTTAAAACTTGGGGTGATAAAAATATGATTGGGCAAAAATGTTAGATGGAGGGAGAGGGGGGAGCTAGCGAAGGAAAAAATTTATTTGTGCACACGGAGCTTATACGTACGTGCCACACGTCGTCTTTAAATTCATTCTGATAAGACTTTATTGCTTCCCCCAATAATCAGGCGTTACAATCATTGCCGATAAGGCAAGGTCGGTAACACAATTATTATTATCCTAAAGTGCGACAACCTCAACAATTTTTGCAAAAATCTTTCCGCTTCATTTTTATTTGACAACTCATTCATTATACACGATTTAAGTCAAGTATAATTTTTATCTAGAATTAAATTTCTTAAATTTACAATTGTTATTCAATTTTATTTTGTGACAGAAATGTATATTTATAAATATTTATTATTATTTTTATCTGCTATTTTAAAATTATATTTTATAAATATTTATAATGAATGATATTAATAATTAAAAAATGGTATTAATAATAGGCAAAAAATTAAATTGATAATGTTTAACATAATTATTTCGTCAAAAAATGTTTAATTATATTTACGATTTTAATATTTACAATTTTTATGTTTGTGTTTAATTGATATCTTCTTTACAGCAAAAACGTTCTTCATAGTAGATGATGAATAATGATTTTTTAAAAAATGCTGGACCCTTTTGTTTTTATTAACATTTTAGGGTCCAAAATCGTATTTTGAACCGAAGAGAAAAAAATACATGGAAGAATATTTTTTTAAACTTAAATTATATATTAGGTTTGGATTAAAAAACAATTTTCGAATCTGAAAGTCTTAGGAAAGTTTATAAACATTTATTATTTGTATAATATTTTTCGTTTTCATTTTAAAAAATTATAAAATTTGGCATTATCGGTTCGGATTTTTTTGACGCGTAATCCCCTTTGGCAGTAGACGATTAATTTCCTGCTATGCAAAGTATGAAATATACGAGAATTTCAAATCGCAAATTGTAATTTTTACATTTTTCTTTTTTCCTCACCGTTAGTTTTCAACTGCCGCGAAGTGCAACCACGTGAGGAGCGTATTAACGTTTTTTTTTCTTCTTCTTTTGCAAGTGATTACATACTTAATTACCGTGTAATTACCCGTCTCTTGGCTACCGATGTCATTTTCTATAGCCAGCAGTTAGTTCTGTGATCTACGTTGAAAATTACATCTCTCTCTCTCTCTTTCTTTCTCTTTTCTCTCTTCCATGGTTATTAATATTTTACTAGTCTTTATTTATTGTATACATCATTATGTGATTTGTATTCGGAAAATAAGCATTTTACTCACTTATCGCCTTTAACCATAATTACAATCTAACCGAGAAAATATACTTTAACTTAACGCATCCTGGCATTTTTCCTTTTTTGCAAATGAAAAAAAAGTTCCATTGCTATTTTTTTTGAAAAGAGGAAAAATATGGGCGTTAATATTTAAATGCCCCTTTTCTCATCCTTATACTAATTACTTTTACTTTCATTAAATAACCTTTCTAATTCAAATTTATGAAAATGAGCTTATTTTACAATTATCTCAACTTTTTTTTTATTTTCTTATCCTGTATGCCAATCGAGGATTTTTATCGACACATTTCATTCGTAAAATGTACTTTTTAATACTGTTCTTTTTCTTTCCTAAGATATAGAAATAGACGAGTTTTTCAATAAGTCTGCTAATTATTTCATTAACTGTCTGGAAATTAAATTAAAATCTACCATCGAGTTAAAATTGAGAAAATTATTTTATTAAAATTATATTTATTATATTTATTGTATTTATTATTACGTTAAAATGTATTACAAAATTTATTCTTCCTGCTGTTTAATCGGGAAAATGATCTCTCAAGTTAATTAATTTCTGTTAATTAATTCAAGTAGGCATGTAACGTTTATAAAAAGGCGTATATTTTCAATATTGCAAAGAGGCTAAAGTACTACACTATTATTAATGAATATATCTAAATTAATATAGTTTTAAATATTTAAATAATTTCTTAAATTATAAATTACTACACAGTGTTATCAATTTTCGAATAAAAAAAAACTTTTTTAATGTCGATTAATGTGCAATGTATGTTGGAAAAGAATTTTCGTTTATACGGTATGCGTCATATTCCTTTGAGGTTTTTGATAAGATCGCAGGTAGAAAAATTGGAATTTGTTACAAGACTTTATTAAATTATAGACAACTTTAAACCGTGGAGCTGACTTCTCGTAAATTAAGTCTACCGAGTAACTTTATGTATGATTTCTCAAGAACCGTTACTGTGATCAAGGTTAATATGCTATATACAGAGGCCTATAAACCGCAGCTAAAGTGCATCTATCATTGTTCCAATAAATTCAAGTGACTTGGGAAAATATGAAATTTATTTCACGTGAGATGGAATCTATATAATTTTAGAAATTTAACATTTTTCTTTTGGTTTTTAATTTTTCTTCCTTCTTCTTATTTTTTTCTCTCAAATATTTATCCCAACTCTTTGACTTTATCTCTTCATGAAATTTACTATTTACCTTCCGGCTATTATAAATTGCAAATAAAGCGTGCATAGATTGTAGAATTTTTTTAACATCATCAAATTTCTGCTAAACGATAGAGAAAAAATTTTCCACAAAATGATTATTCAAATTGAATATTATTATTATTTACTTTCTATTATTTATGTTCATTTTCAGTTATTTTAATTCTTGTTTCTTATTTTTGTTGGAAGTATTAGTAAATATTTGACAACTTTAATATGATTGATAATATTTAATTGTTACGATGAGAAGGATTATATAAATATTGAGAAGTAGAGGGGGAAATGTAGGCGGGACGTAGCCGATTGGCTGACCGTTAGAGTGGGGGTAAAGTAGGGCGGGGAGTAATAACCGCAAAAACTAAACATCTGAAGGAAAGGGAACTTGAAACATTATTTTTAGGACTCTCTTAATATTATTTGTACTATCTTTAATAGTATTGATATTATTTTTATTTTAGCTACCTAAAAAGTTTATCTTAAAAGCATGAAAAAGACAATTTATTCTACTTTACATAATCTATATTATGTAAATAATAATATATTCTCTATTTATTTAAATTCCTTCTTCTGTTGCTCTCAAAAATTTGCTTTCTGAGGGGTTGGTATTTACAGTGGTGTAATTGTTTATTTATACGCTTATATTAAAGTTGTGCGCTCGAAATGTCAGAAAAACCTGTGTGCAAAATCCCCTTGAGAATTTAATCGGCTTACGTCGACCTTTTTACCCTTTTATCGAGAGCCTCTCCTCTTGTCCTTATAGTTTCCCGATTATGGTTGTCTCATCAAGTGGGCGTGAAAAGAGTGTTGGCCACACGCATTCATCTCGGGATCATTTATCAAAAAACGGTTTTTGCGTCTATCCTCCCCTAAAAAATCATAAATAATTCGACCCTTTCGATGCATACTTAATTTTGTTCCTATATGAAACTGTGAGAGAAAGAGAGAGAGAGAGGCAGGAGAATTAAGGATCAGAAGACATTTACTTGGGGGAAGAGCGTAATTGACTTTTGGGTCATTCTTACTGTATTCATCCCCTTAAACATTCGTGTAAAATTACATTTCACCGATATTTGTCAGTATAATAAAAATTTGCTAATTAAATTCTTAGAGAGTAATTTTTCGGTTTTCATGAAGTTGGTGGAAGGATTTTTTTTGGAAAATGGTGAAAAAAAGTGCAAAGCTGAGTTTTTGGGAAATGTAACTAGAAGTCAGGAGTGTTCGGAAAGGTCGTATATTTCCTTAAGGGCCCGCCCCTGTCGTTGGACGTAAAATATTTCGACGCTTTAATGGCTAATAGCGTTTAATGGTTCTTTTGGTTAGCGTGGAAGAACATTGTCTCAAGAGAGAATTTGTGCATAGTGGCGAAGCAATCGATCATTAATTTACCGGGCAAATTGGAGCTTTTCCCAGGTGGAAACAGGTTTTTATTTCTTAATCGTCTTTTTCAGATGTTCATAGATCGTTTAGATTCTTTTTAATTCCTAAAGGAAAGGATTTGATAAACTTCCCAAACTAATTGCGTGTTTCGAGAATTGGAAAGTGGTCTTCTTCTGCCTGAATGAAAAGAAAGAAAATCAGGGATCATCGCAGAGATATTAATAGAAAATAAATAAAATTATGGAAACTATCGGAACTATATAGGAATACTGTAGGAACAAAGGAGAAACGAGAGGGAATCAGATAATGAATCACACATTGTTGAGGAGTGTTCTAAACAAATAGTCTGAGGATGCTAAGGTCTTAATCCAAAGCTTCTGGACGACGGGAATTCTCTTTGTCTCTCCACATAAATTTTCATGTGATTCTCTCTCGCTTCACTCTATCCACCTCCCTCATTTACTTCTCTCACTATGAACAATCTCCCCCTAGGTCCTTTTGCCATCGCCCCCCCTATACTTATGGACTTCCATTGTGTACTAACTACTAGAAACTACGGCATATCAGATCCTTGAGTGTAAAACACCTGCACATGGTAGTTCTCCAGAGACGATAATACAATGTTTACCTCGGCTCTTACAAATCCCTCTCCCCTACTTCTCTAATCTCTAATGCAATTGGTTAATTAGATAGTACGTATACATACAGTGAAAGGGTTACTGCCATCAGCAAAAACATTGCTTGTGTACGTGATTCGATCCGAAAGCGTTGCTTTATCCAATGAAAGATAAACACTTGATGAATTCAGTGCGGTAACAATTTTCACAATATTGAACACGAGAGTCACAATATTGTCAAAATAACAAATATTCAGAGGGTAAAATAAATATTTGGAATCCATTTTTTTCGAAGTACAATTTTTTTATTATTAAGATCAAGATTAATATTTTTCGCTTGAGTAAATTATATACAAGGCTTCTAGACGGATTGGCCGAATTGAAAGAATCAAAAACCTTATTGATTTTATTTGTCCGAGCACAAATTAAAAAGATCATCCAAATAACGAAAATAAAATTTCTTTTAAATGGAATCCTCTAAATTCTCCATAACCATTTTTGCGGCAATAGGGGAAAGAATCCATAAATCTGCTTATAAAACATTTCATCACAGGGACACAACTAGGAGCTCAAACAGAAGTCAAGAATTTAAATATGAAATCAGTTTTTGAAAAGTTTGTGTGATTTTTCATAGTATTCCACGATCAGTTTCCTACAGTTAAAATAATTAATTTCCATGAAATATTTGTATACATTGATGTAATATTCAAAGGAAAAATTGAAAACCTATATAAGGTATTAATTTATAACAATCTATTTTATTCTCAGTTGCCAACTATCTTGATTATAGTGTGGATTTTGTGTATTTAAAGATTTTTCTAAAACGTTAGAAATGTATTTTGATATATTATACATTGGGTTACTATAAAAAGCTCTTATTGGAAGTAATTGAATGCCGACTTTATGGATTTTTGGTAATCAACACAGCGATGATGTAACTAAAGGGGTTCAAGTATTACTACCGTTTCGATGTCCAAAACTTTAGTCGACAGTAAACCCATTAAATTCGAAATCATGGTTTTCCTATACAAAATAGTTTTATCTCGAAAACCAATTAGTTTGCGGATAAGCAGCAAAATTAATGGAGCAAGTTTAATATTTTCGGGATGAGGTGAGATGCGGCAAAGAGAAAATAGGGAAGAAATAATTTCGTGTGTGTTCCATTTTTGCTGTATTAGATATTTGGAAATGTTGCCAAATTTCTACTGGAATATATGTGGATTTTGTGTGTGTATGACATGAAGGGCGAAAAGTAGTATCAAGGCAAAACTAAGTTCTCCAATGATGCATGCGTTGGAGACGTTACTGACCCTATCCTAGAGACCAATTCCATCGAGAAACCCCTTAACTTTCTCTCCCCATTGAATTCATGTTCGCTTTCTCCCGGCTTCCTTTTTTTCCCAAGGAGTCAGAGCTGCTTTTTTCTAACGTCGCCCTCAGGATATTTATTTCCATTTATTTCGACCATCGAAACAACAAGGAGTACTTCTTTCCTGCTTCCGGAAGTAAAGGGGGACGATCGCGACGCCATGTCGAGACGTCTTGGTGCCGCGAGAGAATGGGGGATTTGATATTGAAATTAGAAGATCGTTGCAGAAGTGAGTTAGTAACATTCTGAATTTTTGATTCTTGTTCAAGTTTTGCTAAGTTGGTTGGTTTAGTATTCACTTTTAGATAGCGTGGTTCTTTTATTAATTCATTTTTTCTTGATTCCAGGTTCGAAGGCGTTGAAGGTTTGTTTTTGAAAACTGAAAAGACAAATTTTAATTTCTTGAACTAATCGCTCGTAGCATTAGTAAAAGAATGACCCCACACTACCAGACTGAATTCGCCACAAGGTACAACGAAATAATCAATCCCTTGTAGGTTGTTTTTGAAAACTGAAAAGACAAATTATAATTTTTTGAAGTCGAAAAAAGAGTATTACTCAATCCCTTGAAGGTTGTTTTTGAAAACTGAAAAGACAATTAATTTCTTGAACTAATCGCCCTTAGAATTAGTAAAAGATTGTCCCCACACGACTAGATTGTATTCACCACAAAATAAATCGAAAAAGAGTGTTAATCAATCAGCTTCTTCCCCATTATAACATCTACGGAATAATATTAACTGTAATTACCATAAACATCATTATTATCATCGTGGTCATTTTTTACTGTGTAGTACATTGAACCCGGGGACAATTCCTCTCGATTGCTCCTGGTATGTTCAATTTTCTTTGAACACGATGAAGAGAGGAGCCACCCTTTGGTGGCGCTTTCACCGCAGGGGTTCTGTCAGAGCACGAGGGCAGTCGTTGCAACTTTCACATGCCCAGGATATTGCTTTCATGGTCCACCCATGAAGGATATCGAGGGCACATTATTGCCCATTGCTCTTCATCATTGAGGTTAGGCTTCATATTTTTTTCCTCCCTCTCTCTCTCTCTCTCTCTCTCTTTTTTTTATACTTGATCTATGTTTGTCCATAAAAAACCCTCCATGCGTGAATAAAGAAAAAAACCTTTCAAAAAATCAATTTTATTCATAAATTAGTGAATATTAAAATAAAAATCTTCTTCTTTTACGGAAAGTCTCTATACGAATCTTCATTCGTTTTAGATTTTACTAAAATTAGACCCACCGGAATCTGTTTTGCGTCAAGTTATATAGTTAATGTACACTGATTTGTCTTTTCAACACACTTACACTTGTTGTGGTTCTATTCTATATGCGGGGGTTCATTTTTCCGTCATCACTGTACTCTCATTACGTACAACGTGTACACTAATCAGTTCACAGCTTTCCCCTTGTCTACCGAAATTACCACCACCCTTTTGCTCATCTTCCTTTTATTTTTCTTCTCTTTTTCCTCTGGAATTTCCACGTCTGCATTATTATTGTTGTGGCGCACATGATAAACACTATAGTGAGAAAAGAACGAGAGATATCTCTGAAATTAAATAAATTTTATGATGAGCAAGGAAAAAAAATACAGGGAAATTCCTGATTAGATGCCACCGGTAAAAAATTTCCCTCATTTATTAAACTCAGCAAAAAAAAAGAGCTTAGGGGAGAGGTTTAATTTTGGTGTTAAATAGATCGAATCTAATTTATCCATCATGCTGTGGGTGATGTTTCTTTTTTATCCTGACGAAATGAATTTTCACAGAGAAAATGAATTTTTAGATTGGAAATTAGGGAAAAAATTGGAATTTTATATAAAGCCAAAAGGGGGGGAAATTGCAGATAGAAAACTATAAAGACACGCGTAAGTTTTATTTTCCCTTTTCGCGAGGTATAGTATATAATAAACTTGGGATTCCGAGAAATGTCAATAAATTTGACCCTCTTCGGTGGTATCCATCAAAAGTGTGTATATATATATTTATTTATTGCGGAAAAAAATGCCTCGTGGTATACATATTTCTCGACCGGATATATATCTTTGTGGAGAGAAAGCCTCCTCGTAAAAATACGAAACTACGGATTGATAATTGGCTCTCTAAGCGTACGCGCGCGCCAACCCCAAAACATATTTGTCCAAAGTGCTTCTTTATACTTAGTAACATTCTGATTGGCCATTGAAAGAGTAGTGTGATGGTCTGATTTTTTTTTTCCTTCTCGTTATTTTACGAGAAAGTGAATTGATCTCCTGCGTTCGTATATAACGTCGAATAGTTACCTCGCCTTGATCGTAACCCTAAAACCATAAGCAGTTCCATTTTCTCCAAATGCAGTATTTTCAGCGAGCAATAATAATTCTCTCCATGAGTCACATTCTTATTCTTGTAGGTATTGAATGTGAAATAAAATTACTTCGCGGAATGAAAATTAATACACATTTCACATTTTGCTTTCTGCTTCATTACATATCGGGGAAATTCTTGACAACTTCGAAACAATAAATAGTGATTAGTGGAAATTGGGTTTGTTTCAAAGTACAGTAACAGGATTGCCACAGCTCAGGAAAGTCAGGGATTTTTAGTAAAAGTACTGGAAAAAATCAAATTTCAAAAATTCATAAAAAAAAGTCAGGAATTTTAATTAAAAAAACTAAAAAAATTTAATTTTGGATAAGTTACAAATAATTACAGAAAATCAATTATATTCAAAAAAAATTTTAAATTCTGGTCATTTAAATTATATCTTTAAAAATAAAAAAATTCTTCTCCAAAACTCAATTATGTTCAAAATTTTTTTTTAAATTCTCGTCAAAATTTCAATTATCTTTATAAATAATACAATTCTTCTTCGAAATTCAATTATTTTTAAAAACTTTAATAAAATTCTTGGAAAATGTCACAGCAATTCAATAATTTACAAAATTTTTGATGAATTACTTCTAAATAAATCAATTATTTTCATAAATATTAAAATTTTCACTGGAATTCAATTATTTAATATAAAAAATTTCAAATAATTTTACGAAAAATATCAATTATTTAAATAGAATTTCATAAAATTCGTCGCAAGAGTTCAGTTATTGAAAAACATTTAACAAAGTTCTTTTCAAGAATTCAATTATTTTTATAAATAGTAAAATTCTTTTCCGAAATTCAAATATATTTAAAAACTTGAATAAAATTCGTTAGAAGAATTAAATTATTTTCAAAATTAATAAAATTCTTTGTAGAAATTCAATTATGTTCAAAAATGATTGTCAAAATTTCAATTATCTTTATAAATAATAAAATTTATCAATATTCAATTATTAAAAAAAAATTTTTTTAATTCTCGTCAAAATTTCAATTATTGTTATAAATAATACAATTCTTCTTCAAAATCAAAATATATTTAAAAACTCGAATTAAATTCTTGTCAAAATTTTACAGAAATTAAATAATTTATTCAATTTTTAATAAATTTCTTTGAAATAATTTAATTATTTTCATAAATAATAAAATTTTCACGTGAGTTCAATTATTTCATATACAAAATTTTATAAAATTTTTTGAAAAATATCAATTATATTTAAAAAGATTTTTATAAAATTCGTCGCATGAATCAATTATTTAAAAAAAATTTAACAAAGTTCTTTACAAGAATTGAATTATTTTTATAAATAATAAAATTCTTCAACGAAAATCAATTATTTTTGGAAAAATTTTAATAATATTTTTGGAAAAATTTTTAAAAATTATTTTCATGAATAATAAAACTCATCGCAGGATTTTAATTAATTTTGGATACAATATTTTAATCAAATTTCTCGAAAAATGTAATTATTCTAAAAAATTTTATTAAAATTTGACAAAAGAATTCAATTATTTAAAAATTTGTTAATAAAATTCTTTATGAGATTTCAATTTTAACAAACATTTAATTATTCAATAAATTATTTATTTTTAAATTTAAATAATTGAATTTTTCTAGAATTTTCTAATAATAATTGATTAAAAAATGAAATTACCGAATAATCGATTTATTGTTTATGAAAATAATTGAATTATTGAAACGAATTTTATTACAATTTTTTCAAATAATTGAATTTTTTTGAGAAAATTTACTACTTTTAAAAATAATTGAATTCTTGCAAAGGATTTTTTTAGGATTTTTGTAAATAATTAAATTTTTGTTGAATGAGTTCATGGTTATTTAAATTATAACAAAACATGAAGAAGGTGATCGCCTTCTTTATGTTTTGTAATAATATTCTTATAAATTGTTTAGTTTCAAAAGGGTTTGAATTTGAATGTTCTGAAGAATTTTAATTCCCGTGGAAAAGTAATAATTAAATACTTATTAAAAAATTTAGTTATTGATGTTTTTGAATAATTTTACAATTTAATGAAATTTGTAAATAAATTTAATAGAATATTTTTTTGAGTATCTAATAATTTTTAGAGTGTATCAGAATATTTTTTATGGTTAGGGAAAAAGTGAGAATTTTGTCTGGAAATCAGGGAAAAATAAAATTAAATATTTCTGGCAACCCTGAGTAAAGTCTTGTTTCTTCTATATCCTTATTGCAGATGTTGCAAGCTAATTCTAATTTTCGGATCAAAATTTAATTTTCTGATTTTTCTTCCTTTTGTTCATACTGAAGTACGTTTTTTTCATTATTGAATTCACGTTGTTAGGAATTCCCTTTTTCCCTAACTTGAATGACATACTGATACTTTTCCACTATACGATGTTGCAGTGATGAAAAAAGTTGAAAGCCGATTTCTTTTCCGAAACCCAAGCACATGGAATTCGATTAACGGGATGGAATTACGTTCCATACCATTAGGAAACAATTTCAAATAAATTGAAGAATAATTATTTGTGGTGATTGCAAATTTCCCCGCACGGTCATCGATTAATATTGCCCCCTCTCTCCCCTCCTCCGAAAATTGTGAGTGAGAAGAGCGAAATGGGAATAGTTTAATGCCTGGAATGAGTTTCATTGAGGCGATAAATTGGTAGTAAAGGCTTTTTGAAAATGAAGCGCCGCCGGACGCCCTACGTGTGAAATACGCACACGAGAAGCCCTGCAAAATTGTCAACTCCCTACTATTACACATTATACAATCCTATATACTGGACCTGACCTTTCGTTTCGTTGCCATGCGACCGATTCCCCGTCACACACAATATTCAACTCTACATGTACTATATATATATAATATGGGTACAAACACACTGCACCAGAAAAGAAAACCATATCTGTGTTGGGTATGGCAAAAGTGGAAGTTTCTATTCCAAGGATTAGGGTTGAAAACTACCCGAGCTCATCTGTTGACATAAAAGTCGAACGTCCCTTTTTTTTTTTGCTTTTGTCGATAATTTTTCATTTATCTTATGTCGACAACTTATTTAAGGTTGTCTCTTCTCTTTGGGTTTTTTCTTCCCTCAATTGATGGGTTTCGTCTCAATTGGTATAGACAAGGGTTCAATTCCGCTAGGATTTTTGTAATTGACTGAACGGATCCTAGAATTTTAATCCTATTCTACAAAATCCTTATCGTACAATACAGTTCCCTCTTGGCACAGATTAGGATCGTTTTTAGAACGTTTCTAAAACGTTTGATGTCTGGTAAGGGACATGGAACGTTCTAAAAACGTTGTTAAAACGTAAGACGATTTTTGTGTCCACTGGGTTAGAAGCTACTTGTTTTAGATCCCTCAAGTTTTTGGACTCGGAATATTGGTGTTTGGTGAATATTTTTGAACCTCGGGGTCAAGTGCGGTTCTTTTTTTCGTTTGAGACTACTTGATCGTGTGCTGTCGACATTTTGCAAACGCGATTTACGCGAGATGTAAAACTCTTTATCGAGTGCAAAACGGGCGCGTAGAAAATTACCGGAGCGTGATGTGTGCGAGGGTTGCAAAATTTTTGGGGGAAGGGTTATATGGAGGATCGATACTGCGCCATCTCTCGTTCAAGGACATCTCTCCCGAGTTGCCGAAAGGGGAGAATTTCTCTCCTCTCTCTCTCTCTCTCATGCATACCAGTAACATTTAGATTACCAACGTATATAAAAATATTTAACAATTCCAAAAGGGGGTTCTCGTTCCTTTTCGGGCTCTTTCGAAACATCCTAATAAAGTTGTATTTTTGAAAACTATCTTCTTCTTTTCGCTTCGATTTAAAAATCCCAGCATTTATTAGCACTAAAAGGGGACTTTGGAAATTAAAAACAAGAAATCAAATTGCAAACATAACCTACAATTTTTTTCTTCTGAGTCCCTTTCCTAAGATCGCGTCACTATTATAAAAAATTTAATATACACACTCTTGTTTGCTGAACGAAATAAACAAAAAGCTTTCGTTTTGAAAAGAAATAAGAATAAGTGTACAAAACTTTAGAGGATTGAGAGGGAATAAAAAGAATGTGAAATTTACGAGCATTAAAGGAACTCGTTATCCTGAAGGCAAGAAAGTAAAGTTGCGTTTCAATCTATCTCGACATTAATTAAAACCGAGTGTTCCGAGCTGATCTGTTTTTGAAAGAAAAATTCTCACAGGAAGGAAGGTAACTGAGAGAGTAAACAGTCTAATCGATACAGACATACATACATACATTTACGTGTGTATATATAGTTACTTGCAGTTTATTTGCATATCAAACATCGATTTATACCCATTAGCGAAATCGGTATTCAATGGGGAACACGAAAATTAATGCTAACATGTATTCCTGATTTTTGTAAATTTTATTTATAAACATATAAATTAAATCATTTTTACCACGCGCAAATATATTAAAATTCTAGACGATAAATTAAGTTCGAAAAATAATGATAACTACACTGAAAAAAAAATTTATTTGATTCAAATAACCGATTATTTGACTATTATCAAATAAATATATATTTACTTGACGAAAATATTTATAAACTAGGAAGTATTAGGGACGGAAAATCATTCCTTACACGCGACGTTCTTTCCCTTTTTTTTCCAAATAACACTTTCCCTAACTTCCTGGAATTGGGAATTTTTAAGTAATAAGTTAAAAATGGGTGGTAAATTTAAATTTAGACAAATTTATGGGTTTTTTGAAGCTAAAACGAGGGGGGCTGATGGTTAATTTCGAGGGTTTGTCCAGTATGGACCGGATGCTGTCGTGCGTCTTTAACCAAAACAGAAATAACATCGGCGAACCGCATATGTGCAGAACTAAGAAGCCGCGCGGCTAAATTTGTATTTTCTTCGGTAGAAATTAAGTATATGTATGTATAGAAGAAATTTTATACTTTTCTACTCGTGATTTTTAAAAAGTTTTACCAGATTTCTGCTAATATTTTTTTGATAATAATCTTGATAGAAATATGAAGTTTTCCTGAATATAAATAAATTTTTAATTATATGGAAATTAATTGAGGAACTTGTTATTTTTGTTGATTCCGTGATAAATTTCTATTTTGTCAGTCGAGCTTGTGTTGAATTGAAAAACATCTCATTCCCAAATTCGTAACTCTTCGTTGCTTATTTTTCTTTGGATTTTTCAATTTGTCGTCGCGACACAATCGATCTTTCTCAGAGCGCGGAAAAATAAATATAACTTGTTTGTATCCCGCACTAAGATGCATTGGCTCATGAAAAAAAAAGAAACGAAATTTAAAAAGAATTTCTCTATTTCAATTATGTCGTGAATGGATAATATATAAACGGTTATGATTTTTTGATGAGGTGGAAAATATTCATCAAAACTATATGAAATTTATTGATTTTATAATTAATTTCATTCTGGGAATTGAACTTTTTCTTTACGAGTCTCCTTTTTTTTCTATGCGACTTTTTGAGGTCAAGAAACTGGAGTCTATAATAAAAGACGCTGAGGCACGTGTCGTTATTGGTTTTCCACTCTCCTTATAATGATTAATTTCAGTCTTCATAGAATATACATATACAGATTGCGTGTTTTATATATTTAAAAAAAACGTAGAAGTAGAAAAAAACAATATTTAAGTATAGAAGGAATGTTTTTTATAGGTGATTTCTTTTTAATTTTCGATGCCAGCCGGCTGACACGCAGATGCTTCGATATCGAAAAACATTTCGTTAATAGGCAATCTTAAGGATAATCGGAACTATATCAAGAAGCTAATAAAAATTATACGAATCGTCATTATGTATGACTGAAATTGTTGGAAATAATTCTTGGAAGTAATTTCTAAAATTAAACAAAAATACATCTTTTAATTTCTATTTAAAAATATAGGAGAGAAAATTGAAAAAACATGGTTCGGTATACCTTTAGGAAAAGGTAAAGATTTTAAAAATTAGGGTGCAAATAATTATTCTGAATGGAATTTGATTGATGGAGCGGGTTAATATTTATGTGGAACAAAAGTATATACAGTGGAGAAAAGAAATTTATATTCAGTAGCTGCGAAATTTGTCGAGAAAAAAGATAATACCCTCGTATAAAGAATGTAATGAAGATGCGAAAATTTTTGACAGTCATGTGTTCTCACACCTTTTATTAAGCCGAATACAGAAACACCTTGTAAGACATGAAAAACAGTAAGGTATGGCCAATTTTTTTTTTTTTAAAGCGGTGACAGTTATGCGCACTTGTTGAAATGGGGGAAAAATGGAGATGACCGTTAAATGAATCGGGTGCAAAAAGCGGTTAACTTCAAGAAAGATCTTCCATGTTGATAATCAAACCTCTGTAGCTTTACTGTCTTTCTCCTGCCCTCTCTTATTTTCTTTCTCTCTCTCTCTCTCTCTCTCTATTTTTCTCTTTTTCTTTCTTTCTCTCTTTTTCTCTATCTCTCTTTCTCTCTCTTTCTCTCCTTCTCTCTCTCTCTCTCTCTCTCCATATTATATGTATAACGCTATCGCTAAATCTACTATCATCGTCAGGAAATCTCGTATGTAATTTGCGTGAAATACGCACTAAAAAACGGCTTCCACTTGACACGAGCCCCCTTACCTTATCTTCAAACAGAAAACTTATTTTATATCATCATGTTTTTAAAATATGTTTGGTAAAAAAAAAAAAATTTCATGACAAAAAAACGAGAGAAATGGAAAAAAGACGCTTATCGAGTTAAACTATCCTATAAATTAAATTAAGTATCCCGTATACGATACTTTTATATACAACTAAAATGTTTATATGAAATCAGTTAGGGAGATTTATATCCATAGAGGTCATACTTTAGATTTTGAAATAGTTTATTAGCTCAAATAGAGGGGTTTTTTTTTAATTTAAAAAAGTGTTTTTCTTTTCAAATATTTCGAACTTTATTGTGTATATATACCTGAACTTTATTTTAAACCTAGCGGATTAATTTAAATGGTTGGAAGTTTTTGGTTCATTTCAAATTCACTGTTAAGTTAAAAGTATCGTAAGTGGTAACGAATTGTTTCCCAAAAATGTGGGACAAAATTTAAAACTGATCCAGATTTTTGGCATTAAGGTACCGCTTTAGTATTAATTTGATACTTTTAAGAAAACTGGGAGTTGTTAAAAATTAAGCCTGCTACTGCAAATGTTTAAATTTAAGCCTACTGCAAATTTTTAAATTTACTATTGTTAACAATTTTAATAAGACAAGTTAGTTTTTTTTAGGACAATACGATTTATCGCAATTATAAACACGTTTTGGAACATTTGCCAATTTTGAAAATTGTCTATTGGAAATTTTTCCTCCTTCATGGATTATATGCTCGCGTCGTTGTCAAGTTTCATATGATTGAGTATTCTAGGCATTTGGCACTAGATTGATTTTTAGAATTCTTGTTACGATTTATCTTTATTAAAATAAGCCTTCAATGAAGCACATTTGCCAAACTTTAACCGTTTGTTTCGATATTTTTCCGGCACCAGATGACGTTAAAGAAGAGTTCCTAAGGATTATGTTCACTTTTTTTAAATTTTACTCACCTTGTGTTTACTTTTTCACTTCTGTACTTTTTGACGCACTTTTGACGCATATAGCATTAAGCTTCATCGTTATGATTTCTAACCGAACAATTCACTTTGTAGTTTTTCAGAAATTTTATATTTTTTTCTACTCTAGTAGCGCTCAACAGGTTTGTTGAGTCGTCGAATGATTTCTGGCATCTTGTAGATTTTCTTCTTGTTCTTTTTCTTCGTCTTCTTCTTCTTCTCCAACTCCGCACGATTCTGGAACAGAAAAAAATTCGATTTTTTTAGATTTTGAAAGCAAAAAATCCTCTTTGATAGAAAGGACAAATTTTAAGAAACTTGATATTGCTGATCGTCAATATCAAGTTTCTTAAAGTTTGTCCTGCTCCATTCATCAGGTGGGTGAAGTCGTTTTCCGCAGGTGCTCGAAAGTAAAGGGAGTATTTAATAGGCGCCACGTGGTCATGGTGTATTAGAACGCTGCCACCGTTTGACCTTGATTCCTCCATTCGATCACTAATAATAATATATAAACCACGATGACTTGGCCCTAAAATCATGACGTTGCTACTTTTACCCAAAGCGACTTTAACCCCAAGCGAAATAAATATAACCGGTAGTATATTAATGATAAACGATGTTCAACATTTTCTATACCCATGCGATTAACCGTTCATAAATATTTTCAAAACGATTCTAATTCACTCTGGGTAAGAATCACTAATTTTCAAAACTTATCCAATATTCAAACTTTTAAATTCGCATCGATTTGAAAAATAATATACGAGAGGAGTTTAAAATTTTATGAGAGAAATATAAAATTAAACGAGAAGAGAAATATTTTTAAAATAGAGGAATTAGTACAAAGGAAACTCCTTTTTTGGATCAGGAGGAGAAAGACATTTGCGGTGTTGCACGATGACAGGAAGATCAAGCGATTTCTTTTGATGTTTCTAAAGAGATATTTCGGCATTCCTTTTTTTTCAAAACGGCCAACTTGGTTTTGTAGCGTTGACGATGGAAAAAAAAATATACGCATATCATCGCGCGGTGACAAAAAAAAAAAACTCTCAGGGCCAGAAAGTGTATAAAGAAAAACGGGCATTTATATCTTTTTCGTGCTTGTGGAAAAACACGAGTACCTACTGTCAAAACAAATGTTTCTCTCCTTCTCCCGTCGAGTCGATTAGCGTCTGTCACTATATTGCCAGGGGAAATTTATTCTCACAAGACGACAATTTCTTTTCTGAAACTAAATAACTATGGTTGAATGATTAGAACAACTACTTTTCGAATTGTTTTCCAAGATCACGAAAAGGCCTAAAAAAATGTTGGTTTGACTTTTCGTTTGGAAAAATATTAGAGTCTTTTTCGTATATGGGGAAGATTTTCGAAATTGTTCCCGTAATGAAAGGATTTAAAATCAATTTGTGGTCAGTTTAGTTATAAAGAGCAGTTGCGGTTTTTGGTGAATTTAATGCCATCGCAGTGGATTAATTTTAATCCGCCCCGGACACATTATAATAAATCCGTGCTGGGCTTTATTTTGTCACTTTTTTTTTGGTCAAAGAGAACTTTGAGCCGATAACCTCACTTGAATTATAACTTGTAAATATTTATTTCTGAAAATCGTATACATATTATAGCAGAGAATATAAAAGCGGGAAAAATTATTTACTCGCTAAAGGCGGATCTTGACATGTATTAATGGAGAGTTTTTGGGATTTTCGTCGTCTGCGGAAAAAAAGGAATATATATATATATATATACAGTATTTACCAGCAATATATTTTGTTCTGAATGAACCCTCCCCAACAAACACCTCTGTTTCTATTTATACATTTATAATACCAGAAATATTTCTTTGTATCTATGTGTCAGTGTATATACGAATCTCATGGGCCAAGTGCTTTGTGAGAGTTTACGCCGATTTGTCTAAAAGTTGGTGTAGTCACCAAAAAAATGACAATGAAATCGAGGGGGGGGAGAATAAGCCTCTCTTTCATAGGTGGAGTGCGATACTCTTTATTATCTATTCTCCCTGTGATTAGAGAATGAGAGAGCGAGAGAGAGAGAGGAGGGAATACGGGCGGACAGATGCTGCTGCACGAGAAGCATCTGTCCTACATACGCATTGCACACAAGGACAGATGCTACGACTGATTATATTTAAGTCGCGCGCTATCCATCCAATAGAATATCTCTCTGTCACAAATTGAACGCTTTTTGTATTATTCAAACGTCAGCGCCACCTGACCAAGTGGAATGGGAGTCGCTCCCAAAAAATATGTCAGTCGGAAGCGGAGAATGAACACTTGTTAACCTTTTTTTTATCCTCTTCTCTTCTCTATCTCTTCATTACTATAGATATTTATTATTTCGCGCCTTTATGTTTCAATTTTTATTTATATTTATTTTTATACATATATTCACTCTTACTTATTAATGAATCACATGTACATATAAACTAGCACATATAGACAAAACACATTCACATATAGACAAAACACATTCACATGTATAGTTTAAAACTTAGAAACAAACACGTGTATATAAAACTCATTCACATGTACACTTGTACTTAGGAAAAAATCACTTATACATATAAACTAACACATGTAGACAAAATTCATTCACATGTACATTTATACTCACCAAAAAAGCACTTATATACGTTTAAACTAATACATGTAGACAAAACTCATGCACATGTATAATTAATTATACGCACAAATCACATTCACATATACTATTGCACATGTAAACAAACCTCATTTGCGTATGCAAATTTGCAAAAATCACATATACTTGTAAACTAACACATATAGACAAAAATTCATTCACATGTATACTTCATCATACGCACAAATCGCACATTCACATATAGAGTTGCACATGTAAAAAAGCATGTAAACAAGCACTTACATTTAAAAACCTCATTCACGTATAAAATAACACATATACAGAAACAAGCACATGTACACAAACCCCATTCACATGTAAACTAAAACATAAAGAATATAGTTTATTAATGCATAAAATTGATTAAAAAGCACAATTCAACAAGGAGAATTAAATAAAAAAAAGGGCATGAACCAAAAATCTTCATGAAGACAACGCTAAATATTTAAAACAAATGAAGTAATAAATTGTTTATAGTAAAATAGAACTTAGTGATGCAGAATAGAATAATAATGGTTACAATTTTTAAATTTTTTTTCTCAAAAATGAGTTCAAAATTGTTTAAATTTTCGGAAACGCTTTTTGCAAAAAAATAGTTAAAATTTTTGGAAATGTCTTGAATTTTCATACTTTTTAAAAAAATGGACCAAAACTTTAAATTTTGATATTTTTACAACAAAAAAAAAATTCGAAGATAAAACAATCTTCAGGAATGACATAAAATTTGAAAGTATAATTTATATTAATGAATTGTTAATTATATAATTAAGATTTGTCGGACAGTATCATTTTTGTGAATAAGAAATAAAAATATTTTCGAAAGAGTGTAAAAATAATAATTTTTAAACTGCATAATTACCTAATATAAGAATAATAATAATAAATAATTGTGTTTTAATGGTAATAATAACGGCAGGTACAAAATGTTAATTTAGAGAAAAGAGAAATTTTTCAAAATTTAAAACTAATGTTAAAAATGTCTTTAAAAAATCCATGTGAATGATTATAAAATTTTTTTTTTGTTTTTCTCTGTTTCAGGTTAGTCAATAATCTGCACTCAGTTTATCAATATTATGTAAGTACTTTCTTCTTTTTGTGACTTTAAGTCTTGTAAATATAAATGTCCAAATGTTTTTAGACTATTTCGCAAAAAAAAAAAAAATTGGTCCATCGGGCACTTAAATTTTTGTTGTAAAATTTAATATTTATGTAAATTATAACAAATTTTTGTTTATTATTAACACTTTTTTTTGAATTTTTTTATACCGTATATAAAGAATTTTTTTAAATATTAAATTTTGCAAAAAAAATTTAAGTGACCGATGGACCAATTTTTTTTTGTAAAATTCTATATTTAAAAAAATTCTTTATATATACAGTACAATAAAAAAAATTATTTCTTTCAAATAACCAATTATTTGACTATATATTATCAAATAAATATTTACTTGAATCAAATAATTTTTATTTGAATGAATTAAATATTATTTGCTTCAACTAAATATTTATTTGATAATGGTAAAATAATAATCGGTTATTTGAATCAAATAATTTTTTTTTGCAGTGCATAAGAAAAAATTCAAAAAAGTATTAAAAATAAAAAAAAATTCGATGTAATTTACAATTCATTATTAACTGACAAAAAAATATTGGAAATGGAAAATACACTAAAAGTCGAATTTTTCAAACGCGCAGTAATTTAGTAAGAGAGAGAGAGACTCCAGAAAATTCACTACCCCGCAATTTACATTTACCGTCCAGTCGCGTCTTCGTCTCGTTCATTGGACCATTTTACCCCGCGAGAGTTTTACAATTTATATATATATATATATATTACATTTTACATTCTTATACCCTTGCGCTCATAAGTTATACGCACCTATCTCGACGCCGATTTTAAATTGTATATTTGTGTGTAAAATTCTAAATAACTGTAAGGAAAATTTTGCTTACGCGCAAATTCAACGAGAACAAGAAGAAGAAGAAGAAGAGGAAGGAGAAAAAAATAAAATAAAAAAATTGAAAGAAAAGAAATTGCAAAACAAACGCACAAGTTGGGGCGTTGACGTTTGAAAAAACGAAACGAGCGCGCTCGGTGAGCCTGGTTGCGCCTGTGGAGATTATGGTAATGCTGCCAGACGTTTCGGGGTCGTAAAAATAATATGATGGTGTCTTGCCTCAGCTACCGGGTACGGTGATTCATTTTCGTGAATGTGCGCATGCGCTACGATAACAAAAAAAAAATTAAAATAAATAAATAAATAAAAGTGCGTAACACCCGCTGAAGTGAATGTCACAGTTTTTGAAATTATTTTTGCAATTTAAAAGAAGGTTAATTTCTCTTTCTTTTTTTGTTTATTAGTACCCGTTAATGAAAGTGGTACAATTTTGAATTAGATTTGAAAAAAAATTTTGGTTTTGGAATTTAAAAATATTTTTAATTTTTGTTTGAGTAACAACCGTTAAAGAAAATTGTAAATGTTTTGAATTTTGAATTTTAACACGCAGTCTTGTATTTTTCTTTTACTTTTTTTATTTAGTAACACTTGCAATGAAAGAAATTTTTTTAAGTCGAAAATTTTTTTTTTAAATAATGAAAAAAGTGGTTTGTTTTACATTCTTCGTGTTTTGCTAAAAAGTAGAAATCTGCTTTTGAATGAAGAGTAAAAATTCCAAAGAGTAGTAGAAGGTAATTAAAAAAACGTATTTAAAGAATTATTAAAAAAAAAAAATCTATTAAAGCAGAGGAGCGTTTGGATTTAATTAGGCAAAGAGGGGTAAAAAGGGGCAATAGTAAGTGAAATGAAAGTTTCTTTTTCAAATGTCAAACGCTCTCTTCGTTTGGAGAGTTAAAATATAAATGGGGGCAATTTACCGTTTTTTTATGGTTCGAGTTACACTTTTTTTTTATGATCGAGTAATGAAATCAAACAGCTTTTTACATGACAGAGAGAGAAAGAGAGAGAGGATACTTGGTTTTGTTATTGATTTTTGTCGATGAACGAACAAAGAAGTTCGCGCGAGCATTGACGCGAAACGATCTCATGCTGTGTCACCCTCTTCTCAATTCTGGGGCTTTTATATAGTTTTCAACGTTAAAGAGCAACTCTCTCGCCCTTCTCACTCTCAATTTTCTCAAATTTATGTATAAATATACCTTCGAAGAAAATCGAAATTACCCTGAAACATTGCGCCTTCAGTTTTTATCATTATAATTTATTATTTATTTATTATTTATTTTTTATTAATTATTATTATACCAATAGAAAATTTTTTGAATTTAATTATTATTATTATTATTATTATTATTATTATTTTTGGAAATTTGCTATTTTTAATATTTATTTATTTTGAAGGAAGCAGAACAGTAAAGTAAATAAAAAACAAACAAAAAATTAGATTGACGTCTTTTTTTAGAAATTTGCTATTTTTAATATTAATTTATTTTGAGAGAAGCAGAACAGTAAAGTAAATAAAATAGCAACAAAATAATTCGTCAGATCTATTTTTTTTATGTAAAACGTTTGCTTTTATTAATATTAATTTATTTTCAGAGAAAAAAACGAACAAAATAATTAGTCAGGCGCAATTTTTTTTAATTTAATAAAACATTTAATTTCTTTCAATATTGATTTATTTTGAGAGAAGCAGAACAGAAAAATAAATAAAACAGCAAGAAGATAATTAGACGTAATTTTTTTTTTTAAGGAAAACATTTGCAAAAGTAAATTTTCTAAGAAGCAAAACAGTAAATTTAATATCGCCAAGTATTTTATTTTTTTTAACGCAAAATTCGATATAGAATTAGAATGGGAAATTTCCTCTATTTTCGAATTCCAATCCAATCTCTAAGGGGCACTTTCCGCACGTGAATCTTTATCCACAAAAGTTATAAATGTATATATATATATTACACAGCTATCGACGCGGAGGGAAAAAAGCAATTTAAACCTTGAAAATCCACAATAAAAATTATATTGACCAATAAAATATTTCCGAAGGACAAACAAATATAATATTACATTTCACGAAATATATAATTTTTTTTAAGTATATATAAAGCAGAATAATAGTCTCATTTCGAAACACGCGAAACATCTACATATTCAACGAATTTTTTTTTACGACTAATTATTATTTATATTGTTATTCCTCTTGTTTTTACCCTCTAAAGTTTATTTCCAAGTAATAAATATAAATAGACTTTTTTTCATCTTCATCTTCAATTTTTTTTTCTTTTTTTAATAATAATGTATAGCTAAACAATAAAATTTCGTATACAAAGGGATAATTATCAAGCTAGCGTAACTAGTGGTAAGAAACGATAAAAAAAAACTTTTACAAAAGGAGTAATAAAAGTAATAATAAATGACTGAAAAACTTTTTATTTCCATAATCATTCGCCGAATCGGTTTTGCGTTCAATTTTCCACTGAATCTTTGCAATCGAACCGGTATCATCTTGGAGTAGATATAGAGAGAGAGAGAGAGAGAGAGAGAGATGCGCGGGGAAGGGAAGGATTATTATTATTATTATTGTTTCAATACAAAACGATCGAAAATAACGGTACGTATCTAAGTAGACATACTCTTTACGAATAATAATTTTCTCTGGGGAGCGAGCGCTCCCGTATTCTCTCTCTCTCTTTCTCTCTTTATTATCTCATCTCTCTTTTTCTCTATTTCTCTCTATTTTTTATTTTTTTAATCTTCTTCTATCTTCTTTTCTATATATTTATTACTCTTTTCTATTTATTTTTCTTCTTTCGAAGCTTTTTCTATTTTTTATTTATTTTATTTACTACTACTGTACTTATCCGTAATTTTTCAGAATATTTACATTTCTTTTTCATTTTTTATGCAACAAAATTTTTTTTTATGAAAAAACTTACTAAATTACTAATTTAAAATCTTTAAAAAAAATAGACTTCGGCTAAATTAATAGTTTTGTAAATTAAAGAGGAATCAGACGGACAGTCAAATCAAAAGTTTTTCGAATTTAAAAGAAAAAGACAAATTAAATTTTAATTTTTGCCTTGATGGAAAGGCGAAGAATTTAATTTTGATTATTTAAAACGATCAAAAGTTTCATTGAATATTTAAAAGCGATCAATAGTTGCTGAGTAAAAATTACAAATTTTTTTAATAAGAAACATTTGTCGAAAGTTTAGGTTATGTTATACTGAAATAATTATTACTATTGACAAGAAATTATGATTTTTATTCAAATAATAAGTTTAAAATAAAGAAAATGTAGAAAATGATAAATTTCTTACACTCATCTATCAAAAGGAATTTACAAATTTAATTTGACTTTAAAAACAAAATGAAATTATCACATTGGACTAACATTTGTTCCGCGATTGTTCGACGGATTCTTCCTTAAAAAAAATATACTATTCAAAATCATGAAAATATTATTAAAAATTAGAGTCAAATTGTTGCTAATTAATTTCGTAAATGGATCTGCACTACATAAACAATCGATTTTGATTTTGAGAGAAACAATTTCAGATAGAATTCATTTTACTTTTTTATTTTACGAATTTTCTATTTTATTTCATTTTTATTTTAAAATTCAAAAAGTAAGTGAAATTTCTAAAAGTTGCGCTTTCATATTTTAAAAACAACAACAACAAGAATAATAATAATAATAATAATAATAATAATAAATATAATAATAAATATAATAATAATAATTATTATTATTATTTTTTTTTTTATTCACGGGGGAGAAGAGGAAATGCATTTGAAGATCACTTTTAAAAGTAAATAAATACAAAATTTTTTAAAAATTTAACTTTTGTAAAATTTTGTAAAATTTTGTAAAACAATTTGATTGCTTTTGTTTGTTTTTATTTATGTATTATTCGATAAGTATTTATTTTGCGCAAAACTCGCTGTTTCTCGCTCTGCAAAGAATAGACGATTCTCTCTTTATATATAGATGTACATATATATATATTCATATTTATGTACGTTGCGAATTTTCTCTCTCTCTGTCAAATTACCCGGCAATCGAGCTCCACAAATCATATGAAAAAGTAAAAAAATTTCAATCCTCCGCGCTCTTCCGCAAATGAAAAGTCTACCAAGCTCAATCTCACTGAGCAATATTTCAACTTCAAATTGCATATTAAACAGTTTCTTCTCCCTTTTTTCCCTCCTTTTTTTTATTATAAATACACGATAC
This sequence comes from Leptopilina myrica (nomen nudum), assembly GCA_032872475.1. NCBI lineage: Eukaryota > Metazoa > Arthropoda > Insecta > Hymenoptera > Figitidae > Leptopilina > Leptopilina myrica (nomen nudum). The sequence continues at coordinate 42,822,520 of CM065462.1, read as the reverse complement.
TAGACGAAGCAAAAAAATTGTATTGTTTATATATATATACAGAAAAATTGAAATCGATAAAAAGAATTTATTATTAACTATATAGAAATATAAGTTTTTAATAATAAAAAAAAATTTAGATTTGTAAATAAAAATTGTTATGAGTTTCGAAAATAAATTTCTATATTGTACTGAATAAAATTTTAAATTGACAAATTTTTCGTTTCGTTAAAAATGGTTCCAACCTCCCTCCCCCTTTTTTTCATCTCACTCTCTTTTTCTTCAAACTAAAAGTAACTTGAATGACTTTGAAAAAAAAGTCATTCTTTTCGCAGAGGCGAAACTGAAAACCACAGAATCCAAGTCTCTCTCTCTCTCTCTCTCCTTCATTTAGTACTTTTAATGCCCTTTTTTGCACTCTTCGGCCCGGTTTATGACCTTAAAATAAAAAAAAAATTGCATGTTTTTTTCGAATGCCTGTTCCGTTAAATCATTTTCGGATAATTTGTTCTCCCCCCCACTCCCGTCTCTCTCTCTCTCACACTCTTTCGAAATAACAAAACACTTGGGTTAAACCATAAATAATTATTGATAAAAATCAAGTGTCAGGGAGTAAATATTTATTGCAAGTGGAACATAAAAATGTCACTTAATGCGTTTTAATGTGAAAGGTTTGAAAAAGAGTGAAAGAGAGAAAAAAAGAGAGAGAGAGAGAGAAAAGAGGCTTCCTTTTTTCTTAACATTGTTATTTGGGAATGTGAATAAATAATATAATGCGTGATATGTTTATTTTGACACGTCTCCGCATGGAATTTATATATGTCGGGAATTTTTTTTTTTTTGCAAATGCCATATTTTGAGGACATAAAAGTCCACTTTTACGAGTGGTACTCTCTCCCTCTCCTCTCTCTTTCTCTCATTTTTTCTCTCTCCCTCTCTTTTTTTCTCTTTCTCTCTATTTTTTTTCTCTCTCTCTCTATTTTTCCCTCTCTCCTCCTTTTTTCTTTACCCTCTTTCCCTCCTCTCAATCCCCTTTTTTTCAAGGGTTTTTCTTTTTTTTCAAAGCAAAAAAAAGAAGAATCGATTGAGAATCAAAGAAAATAAAATAAACATTTTATATAGAAAATCTTGAACTGAATTTATATGTATATATATATACAAATATATAAATTTTATCCAGCAACACAAGATGGTTATTCATATGGAGTGAAGAGGTCCCTGTTTTTCTATATGGTTCCTTGAGCAAAGAGGAATATATGTCTATACATGAAAGAACCGTCTGTCACGCCAACATATTATATTGATTTGGTGGTTTACGATCCGACAAGCTGACTTCACTCGTCGAGACATAAAACTAAATTCTACGACCGCGAAAGGGACTCACTTCGTCTCTATGCTTCCCGAGTGTAAAGACCGTGACACAAATTTTTTTTTTTCCTATAATATACCTTTATTCTTAAAAGGAACAACACAGAGAGAGAGAGAGAGAGAGAGAGAGAGAGAGAGAGAGAAAGAAAAAGAGAGAGAGAGAAAGTGAAAAGAAAAAAAAGGTGGAGTAGATTTCAAATAAGCAATTATACAAATGATATATACACACAAAATGCTTCCGCTTTTACTTGAAGGAAAAAAAAATATACAATAAACTGACCCCTATGTTGCGTACATAAGAAAAGTTGACTTGAAGCACGAGCTGTGATTTTAATGTTTTGATAAAAAAAAAAGAAAAGAAAAAGAAATGTATTTTACTTTTTCTTGATATTTATGATGAGGAAAATAATACACTTCTCTTAAATTTTGAAATTGCCACACACACACACACACAAAAATAATTTATTGTCGGTTATATACATAGATTATTGTGTATAAAAGTTTTATAGACATTAGGGGTGTTCCGCCAGTGACCAGAGAATATTGAGTAGAAATATTGTCTTTTTTTTCTCTCTTTTTTCCGGATATATTGTGCTTCGTAAAGAATCACAAGAAAAAAAGGAAAAAAACAGTTCTTCCAACTCTTCAGTGGCAAAAAAAAAATGTACGAAAAAAGTTCTCCCAACTCTTCAGTATGGAAGAAAATATACGAAAAAAGGAATTTTTTTTTGTAAAAGTACCTTAATTTTACGGATTACGGACAACGTGTTACGGTGTACGGGTTACGTGCTACGTCCCACGATTTACGTGTGCGTTATCTTTAGGTTAGACAATTACTATAAATAACTTACGAATCGCGGACTACTCCTTACGGTTTATAAAAATCGTCCTGCGGTCTATAGTCTACGGCTTACGGCTTCGTTACGATTACGTTCCATTCAAGGTGCTATTGTGGACTCAACCTAAGGTGTACGAAAAGCGTCTTGTGAACTATACTTTATGGTATACGGTATACGATTTAAGGCACAATTACGTTACGTTCAAGGTGCTACTGTGGACACAACCTAAATATACGGAAAGCTTTTTACGGATTACGGATTACTTGTTAACAAATACAGTAGTTTTTAATAGTTTCTTTTCCTTCTTTTTTTTAAATAATTGCAAACGAAAAAGAATTCTATATATATATATATATATATAGTGAAAAGAAAATTTTTTACAATAAAAACCTCAACGATCCGTTAAATGCGAGGAGATTATAACCACGAATGAAATACGCGCTTAAAAAGTAATTGAAAACAACCGTTGAAATTTTCTCTTACACACCATGCGGATAATAATTTTTAAGATTTGGCTAAAGTTTGTCTGTGACATTTACGACTCAAACTTTGTTGAATGCAAAAAAGAGAAGAGGCAACAAAAAAAAAACAAGAAACGAAAACGAACGAAGAAAATTACCTTTCACACACATATTTAAGAGCTATATATGAGCGTAAATTTGGCCCTCTTTCTTTTTATCATTCGCATTCTTCTTTCTGAGAATTTTCTAAGCCAATATTTCTTCTTTTTCTTCTACGTTTCTTCTTTTTTTCTTATTTTCTCTCTTCTTTTTTCTCCTTTTTCTTTCTTCTTTTTTTTCAAATACAAATTACGTTCGTAAATAACTGTTATAAACAGACAAGGGAGGAAAATCGAAGCGTTTATATTTTTTTTTCTACCCCAACCTCTAAAAATTTTTCTAAATGTCAACTGACTATAAAAATTGCAGTCATAAAATGCAGATAAAAAAAGGGCGGATCTGATGTTTAGGGATTATTTCGTTCCGCACATATTATCTACGAGACGATTCTAAAAATTTGACGCGCGGCGTCATCGCGACGACCCACTTTCCATCTCTTTTTTACGACAATTGCCAAAATAAAGATGCGTTATCGCTATTCAATTCTGTTCGTTCGCATATATAAACATAAATTTTCTGGTGGGATCGATTTCAACATGCGTTTCAGGATTTAAGGATGCGTGATTTTGATAAAGAAAAAAAAATATTGATGACGAGCCATAAGTGCGTTAGAATTGTGTTCTGTAGGACGTAATCCGTATACCGTAAAACGTCGAACGTATTCCGTAATTAATATTTCTAAAATTAATTATCTTGCGCCAAGTCTGAGTAAAAAGAATTTGAAAAAATGTAAATTTTTTCTTTTTCTAAATTTTTTTTTTACACAATTTCCTGTTGGAAAATAAACACTAAAGGTACACGTATAAATTATAATTTCGTTATATATGACGATTAGTATTTCACTTGAGGAAGGTTGAAAGAGAGAAAGAGAGGGGAGGATGGGTGTTGCCTCAACGTAATTTTATTTTGTAACATCAAAAGAATGTAGATAATAACATATATACCATACGCACGTAAAAAGATGTCATTAGCTCAAAAAAAAAAAGATTTACTTTATTCTCCCCTCTCTCTCTCTCTCTCTCTTCCATATCTTTAACTTTTTTGCAAACCGATTAAGAACAACGCGCGATATTCATATTTTCCAACATAAAAAACCATAACTTTTCTTTCGAATTCAAAATTTCAAAAATTTATTATAATCATAAAATTAAAAGAATGGGAAAGAAATAAAAATCAATCAAAATCGACAAAAATTGTCTCTATGAAAAAATAATACATTTACAAACTGATCATGTATAATGCAAGATATGTAATTTTGTTTCAAGAAATAATTACTCTGTATATACGGATGATCTACGATCAGCATTTTTTTTTTACAACCTACAAACAAAACTACCAATTACATTTTTGCAAGAAAGATAAAAAAAAAAGAAATGTCGACCATCCTCGTTTTTGCGCAGAATTCAAGTCCTAAATGTCAAAAAGAAGTAATTTACGAGTACGAGTATAGCCAAAACTATTATTGAGATGTCATGAGGTTGGGCGGTAGGGAGGGGGGGGAGTTAAAATTTAGGTCACACTTTTGTCAAACAAAAGATTGCACACGTGCCAAAAGGAGCAAAAAAAATGGGGTGCATATAAAGAGAGAAAGAGAGGGGGGGGGAGTTAAAAAGGGAGAGAGAAAGAAAGAGAGAGAGAGAGAGAAAAGGACAGAAAGAAAATAGAGAGAGAGAAAAGAGAGAGAAAGAGAGAGAGAGTAAAAAATAGAGAGGGAAGAGAGAGAATTGTTGAAAGGAGGAGGAAGAGGAAGGAGGAATGTCACGACGAGATTGAAGATACTCAACATTGGAGATCATGCTGAGGATAAATGACGCGACCCGCAAGCATGTGGAGTGCGCGCACCAACCAACACAGGAGTCTGCCTGAAAAGCCGGAAGTGAACGTAAGTGGCCGGGAGTTTGAGAGAGTGTATATAGTACACTATTGGCAAGAGGAGGATCGCTCGAACATTACGCGGGTACATAAAGTTACGAGCAGTGACCCGGTATATAACATTTAATGAGCGGAGCAAGAAGCGTTAAAGGTAGCTCTTGGATGCTCTTTTTCCTGAGGATGTAAAAACGCTTAATGCGAATCGACGCATCGAATCTCTCTTACTCTCTCTCTCTCTATTTCTGTCTCTTTTACTCTTTTTTTCTCTGTCACTCTTACTCCCTTAGTCACTCTCCTTCTCTCTTTCTCATACTCTTTCTATCTCTCTTACTCTCTTAGTCACTCTCCTTCTCTCTTTCTCTCTCTCTCTCTCTCTCTCTCTCTCTCTCTCTAAAGAAATTGTCTCTCTTTTCTTCTCAAACAACCGAACGAGAGTGAGAGAGAAAGAAAATCTCTCTCTCTCTCTCTTTCTTTCTCAAACAACCGAACGAGACTGAAAGAGAAAGACAGTAAAATATAAAAGAGAAGAGAGAATGATAGAGATCAAAAAAGATCAAATGAGGGAGAGAGAGAGAGAGAAGAGACTATTTGAGAGTTTACGAGCATAAACTGGACATAGAAGCCGTTTACAGTATATACACTCAGTTAAAGTTTATACTGCTAAAACTCGTCGGTTGAAATTAAAAACAAAACGTAAACATGTAAGTGGAAATGTGAATTTCCGCTGGTACCAAACCGTAAAAGCTCTGCTTTGCAATCCGAAACGCGACGAGACAGCGCAAAAGAGAGACAAAAAAAACTGACAAGACCACATATATAGAATCCCAACGAACTACATATATATTTGCATTGTAAACAGGCCATTAAAGATGAAATTAGAATTGAAAATGCCCCGCAAGTATAGTAATCCGTACAACGTATGTTTAGACAGTGTATCGTTAGAAATAGACCCTTAACCTGGGTAATGTAACCCGTATTCCGTAAATCGTGTCCCGTAAAACGTAAACTTCTGTTCAAGCTGCTATACTGTGGACTTAATCTCAAACACAGTCCGTAGACGGTAAAATAAGCTATTCGTATACTTTAAGGCTTAGGTTGAGTCTACAATAGCACTCTCGAACGGAACGTAAACGAAACGAAACGATATACTTAGCATTGTTTCGTTACGATTGCGTTACGTTCAAGGTGCTATTGTGGACTCAACCATAATCTAAAAACCGTAAAACGTGGTCCGCAATCCGTAAAACGCTAACCGTGTACTTTAAACTCAGTCCACAATTGCATCTTGAGCGGAATGTAAACGCAACGAATTATAAACGATTACACCAAGGTGCGCTATTGTGGACTCAAACTTAATCCGCAAACCGTAAAACGTGGTTCGTAATCCGTAAAACGCTATCCGTATTCTTTAAGTTGAATCCACATTAGCACCTTGAGCGGAATGTAAACCTAACGAATTATAAACGATTATACCAAGGTGCGCTATTGTCGACTCAAACTTAATCCGCAAACCGTAAAACGTGGTCCGTAAGCCGTAAAACCCTTTACGTATTCTTTAAAGTTGAGTCCACAATAGCACCTTGAGCGGAATGGAAACGTAACGAAGCATAAACTATTACCGCAAGTTGCTATTGTGGACTGAACCTAAGATCTATTCCGTAATACGTATATACACTTCTTTTGAATTGTAAACACAACCTTTAGGAATAAAATCCCCTATATAAAGACGCAAGTGACGAATAAATTTTTTTTTTTATCAATTTAAAAATTTCTTTTCAAAACAAATTTCACCTAAATCATTGCATCGTGTTTTTGAATTTAAATTTCCATTCCGGATATGGAATTACTTAACTAGACACAACAAAAAAAATTGGATATAAAAACTACACTCTGAATACGTATGAGCAATTCATTCATCCATTTAAGTTATGCAAAGCGTCATTTCTAAATCTTTTTAATCTCCAATTCTAGAGTACGTAATATAGTTTGACCTACTTCCTATTCAGAAACATTTAAATTGATAAGCGATTAAAAAAGAGCAATGCTAAAGAGACAGGGAGAAAAAAGGAAAGAGAGATATAGAGTGAGTGAGTGAGAGAGAAGGAGACAAGGGAAAAAGAGAGGGAAAGAGAGAGAAAAAGGGGGAATTTTGAATAAAGTAGATTCTTATTTATAGATGTTGCCTCTTTTTTTTCATCCGTTCAATCAAGATCCCTCCCCTTTACCCCCTCGATATTACTATTTTCTCTCTTTTTTATGCATCTGCCTTATATGCAAAGTGAGAAAAGAGAAAGAGATTCGAAACATTAATTTTGGGCACGTTCAACATCGAATCACTTTATCTCGATAAAAAACGATTTTTCATTTCTAGCTGGATCGACGCATTAAAATTCTGTGTCACTCTCGTTAGGCACTGTGGCGCGTCATCGTTTTTCACAAAGAGAGAGAGTGAGAGAGACACAAAAATCAGGGTTGTAGGCATTCGGAAAAGACACTTATATTGCGCGTCTCCTCGTCGCCCCATCGTTTGCTATACACGTCATTTATCATCGAGAAAGGGAAAAGAAAGAAAGAAAAAAAAAACGCGTAAGAAAATCACAATTCCGCAAACGACTTTTCACCGTTTTTGAAGACGGTGAGGACAAACGACGAAGATAGAGAGTTTATCTATCACAGTCCGAAGTAAGGTGAAAGTCCATGTTTCACTTCAAGATCTATTTGTGTGTGTGTGTATGCGAATGAACATGGCCACAAAACAAGGGTGTCATGTCTCCAAGTGAGTTTGTCCCTTGTGTCGTTAGTCGCCACCCCAGGAACTCTATTTCATTCAAGTTTCCCTAATTCTATCTTCAATTCCTCTTTTTTTTCGAACTTAATGGTATTCCACAAGTTTTTTTTTATTCTTAATTCTTTACACGCACAACTGGATTATTTTTGAGGTGGGGGTTATTATTTTTTTTTGCTCTATAAATGGTTAGAGAAAAATTCTTTTAGAGAGATTAATTGAATGTTATTATTATTTCATTGAGGGGGGCGATTCTTTTTTTAGGTTAATAGTTATTGCGCGGGCAGTTAAAAGAAAATTGTATAGTAAATGGAAATTGTAATTTTATGATAATCGGGATTTTTCGGACATTTGTGGTGTAAATATTTGTTTAGGTGCGGGATGACATTATATTGTTCGGTTAATTTGAGGTTTTTTTCTTACACAGCGGGATTTATTTTGATTGATGATCAATTAGTGTGGATAGTTTTTTTTTATTTACTTTAAGTGCGAAATTGTTTTTTTTTTCTTCATTGAAAGGGGACGATTTTTTTGAAATGAGGTTAATACTCGGTGGTTTTTTGAGATTTTAGTATAGATCATAGACAGATGGTCAGTGAGGTCCGTTTTTAAAAAGAGGTGAAAAAAATGTTATTACTGTATTTACCTTAATTTTTTACGGATTACGTTTTACGTTATGCGGATTAAGCAGTCTCATATATAAATTTCCATATTCTACATTTTGTTTTCCTGTCTTTTTCCTAATTTTTATAAAAAATTTTTTAACTTCTCTTTTATCTTTTGCTAACAAATTGAAAACTTGCAAAAAATTTTATTATTCCTGCAATAAATTTGAATATTTATGAAAATAATTTAATTTTTGTCCGAAATTTTCTAAAAAATTTTAAATAATTTATATTGCTTTCAGTTTTATACAAATTCTATAATTTAAATAATTGAATTCAAGAGAAATTGTTATTTATTTATAAAAAGAACTGAATTCTTACGAAGACTTAAAAAAATTTTTCTAAATAATTGAAATCTGTTTGGTGCCTTTTTGAAAATAGTAAAGATTGAAAATCAGTGAATTAGAAAAAATTTTTAAGTATATAATATATAATTAAATTTTAAGAATTCTATTGAATCTTTTGTAAATAATTGAATTTTTGTGGTAAATTTTATTGAAATTTCTTTTTAAATAATTGAAGTTTGAGAAATTTTCGAAATTAACTAAATTTATTACAATTATTTTTTAATAAAATTGAATTGTCACAAAATATTTTCATCAAAATTTTTGAAAATAATTTAATTCTTTGAAGAATAAATAATAAATAATAAAAAAATAATTGAATTCTTAAGAACGATTTTATTGAAATTTTTTTAAATAATTGAATTTTTAAGAAAAAATGTATTACTTTTAAAAATAGTTGAATGCTTGTAATGAATATTGTTATTTATGAAAATAATTCAATTTTGCAAAGAATTTTATTAAAATGCGCCTCAAAATAATTGAATTTTCGGAAAAAAAAATTTGTTATTTATCGCTTTAATAATTGAATTCTTTAAAAGAATTATTTTTGTGTAAATAATTGAATTCTAGGGAAGAATTTAATTAAAATCTAAATGAATAATTGAATTATTACAAAAAAATTTAATTAAAATTGTATTCAAAGAATTAAAAAAAAACATTTTCTTAAATAATATTTTTGACAAATTGAAATTGAATTTTTTTAAATAATTACATTTTTAAATCAATTCCCGTAAAATTGTACTAAAAATAACTAAAATACTGCCATGAATTTTATTATTTATGAAAATAATTGAATGGTTGCAAATTTTAGAAATTTTCAAAAATAATTGAATTTCTGAAAAAAATTTATATTATTTATAAAAATAATTGTAATATGGTGAAAAAATTTCGTCTTTTATTGAAAATAGTTCAATTTTGGAAAGATTTTTTATTGAAAGTCCTCAAAATAATTGAATTTTCCGAAATATTTTTGTTATTTATCGTCTTAATAATAGAATTGTTTTAAAAAATTATTATTTATGTAAATAATAAAATTACTGTGAAGAATTTTTAAAAAATTTAAAAGAATAATTAAATTGTTTAAAAAAATTAAAATTGTATTTCAAATGATTGATTTCATTTCGAACAATTCTATTAAATTTGAAAATAATTGAATTCCTGTGAAAAATTCTAATATTTTTCTAAATATAATTGAATTCTTCCAAAATATTTAAAAAAAACATTTTTTTAAATAATTCATTCTCTCGAGGAATTGAAATTAAATTTTTTAGACCTAAATAATTATACATTTTTTGAGCCATTTCTATAAAATTGTATTAGAAAATAATCTTGTGAGCAACTTTAATTGTGAAAATAATTCAATTTTTGAATTAATTAATTAAAAATATTACTTAAAATAATTGATTTTTTGAAGTAATTCATTTAAAATAGGACTTTAAATAATTGAATTTTTAGAATAATTATGTTAAAATAGTATAGATACTTAAATAATTGATTTTTTAAATTAATTCATTTAAAATAGTATTTAAAATAATTGAATTTTTATAGTAATTAATTTAAAATAGTATTAAAATTAATTAAAATTCTACCATGAGCTATATTATCGAAATAATTGAATTTTTGCTCAAAATTTTATCAAATATATTTTTTTAAAATTTTTATATTCATGAATTTGATTTTTTACATTTTTCCCAACATATTTAAAATAATTATTTAAGAAAAACAGATAATTTACAGCGCTTTATAAATATACAGAGCAAATGTGTTCAAATAGAAAAAAAAACTCAAAAATACACTCTTGAGAAAAATCAATTTGTCAAAGGCACTATTTACCGGAAGTGTAAATATATACATACACACAGACACAACTCCCTAACGAATAATATAGAACCAATCATTATTTCAATTTCTCAATGGCCTCTGGGATTTGTTATATATTATAAAATATATATGTTTTATTTGTCATCCTCTCAATTAGTGAAGGTATTAATTTACATTCTTTTCATCTCCATTGTTTAGAGAGAGCGTATTTCCCCCTTTTTTTCTCCATACATTTAAAGTATTATTTTTTTTCTGTTTTTTTCGGGTGCTCCACATTTATAGGAAGCTAAAATAAACACTTTTCCCCATGGTTTCGTGTCACCCTCTTATATTCAAGTAAAGGAAACTTAGTTATTAGTCGACTTCGGTTGCAGAACAAATTCGGTGGTCAAGTTACTCTCTCTTTTTTTCTCTTGCTCTCTCTGTCTTTCTCCTTTTCTCTCTTTTTTTCTCTTTTTCTCTCCTTTTCTCTTTTTTTCTTTCTTTTTTATCTTTCTCTCTTTTTTTCTCTTTCTCTCTCTTTTTCTCTCTTTCTCTCTCTTTTTTTCTCTTTTGCTCTCCTTTTCACTTTTTTTCTCTCTCCTTTCTCTCTCTTTCTTTTCTCTTACTGCCAGGGGTCGATTTTACGACCCCCTTTTTATTTTTTATTTCCCCCTTGACTCGACAGTCGTTAACGACAGAAATCCGACTTTAAGCCAGTGTGGTTAACGCGATCTCGAGTCGAGAAATCCGCGCGGACGTTAAGTAGCGATGTCTCGCTTCAAAAATCACAAAGGATCCAATAAAATGAAAGCCCGATAATTCCATTGTCCTCGCTTTGTGCTTTTACCGTTTAATTACGGTTTATGTCTTTATTTTTATTTTAAAAAAATTATTTTTTTTTTGCTTTTCTTTTTCTTTTTGTTGTATACACTTTTATAGAATAAAAATATTACAAAAAATAGGTTGAATTCTTTTTAATTTGATTATATTAAAAAAAATGTTATTAATATTCTTGTCAGAATTTCAATTATTTTTAATAATATATACAAAATTCTCATCACATCTCTCGAAAAATGCAATTATTTAAAACGAAAAATTCCCTAAAAATTTATAAAAAAGAATTCAATTAGTATTTAAAATTTTGTTCATAATGTTCTTCATATGAAATTTCAATTTTAAAAACGCGTTCAATTATTTAATTAAATGTTTATTTTTAAAAAGCATATTGTGGACGTGGATTTTACAAAATAATTGAATTTTCAGAAGTTTTATTAAAATTAAAATAAAATAAATTTGAATTTTTCATATACTTTTAACGAACAATTTTGTAGAATTAATATTTTTAAAAAGTTTAATTGTCAACTTGAAAATTGTCAAAAAACTTTTTGAAAAATTGTTAAGAATGACTGATTTAAAGAAGAATTTTAGTTAAAAATTCTGGAAAATAATAATCGTAATTGTGAAAAAAAATTTCAATTTGATTTTCAGTTCAAATCCAAAATTGAAACTAAAAATCTTTTTTAAATCAATATTTATTGGAAACTTTCACGAGAAATAAATTATTTAACTATAAAAATTGAACATTTTATTAAATAATTGAATGTTTCCTTAAAATTGGATTTTCATATAGAATTTTATCGAAATTTAATTTTTATGTTTTTTATTATTAAAAAAAACAATTATTATTATTAATATTATTAATTATTGTCAAAAGACAAATTTAAAAAAAAAATTTAACAATAATTTCATTTTTTGAGAAATTTGATGAAAATTTTGTATATTAAAAATAATTGAAATTGTGCCAAGAATATTATTTCAAATTTTTAAATAAGAATCATATTTTAAATTGAAATTTTACAAAATTTTAAATGAAAATCTTTTCAAGTTTGTCAACTTAGGGAAATTGTAAATGCAACTCTTTTTTAAATTAGTTTAATTTCGAAATATTTGAGAAAAATTAGGTTTCAAGAATAAATTTTGTAAAGAATAATTGAATTCTTTTAAAAAATTTTTAGGGAATTTTTTATAAAAATAATTTCATTTTTTCGAGAAATTTGATGAAAATTTTGTATATTAAAAATAATTAAAATTTTGCCCAATAATATTATTAGAATTTTTAAAAATAATTGAATTTTAAAGACGCAAATTTATTATTTTTAAAGATAATTTAAATGTTGACGAAAAGTTTTTTCTTAATTTTTTAAATATAATTGGATTTTTGCGAAGAATTATATTACATTTGAAAATAATTGAATTTTTTTGGGACGGATTTTATTAAAATTTATTTTTTCAATAATTGAATTCATTTGTAAAATTTTACTAAAATAGCAAACACTGAAAATAATTGAATTTTGAGAAATTTGTGAAATTAATGAAATTAATTTAAATTTCTGCGAAGAAATTTTAGTTAAGATTTTTTTTCTAATCTAGGTTTTTGAAAATTTTTTTAATGAAATTGATTTAACATTGAAATTTTAAGAAATTTTAATTGAAAATCTTTTTAAGTTCGTCTACTTTTGAAAATTGGAAATGCAAGCAACTCTTTTTCAAATTGAATTAATTTTGAAATATTTAAGTATATTAAATTACTTAAATATTTAAATATTTCAAGAATATAAATTCAAGAATATAAACAATTAGAAAAACAACAATTTTCTAGGATTTCGATCAAAATTCCCTGACTTTTCCTGGCTTTTTCAATTTTGTATAAAATTCCCTGACTTTTACAGGTTTTTTTTGTCAATTTTTACAAAATATCCTGACTTTTCCTGGTTTTTTCAATTTTTATAAAATTCCCTGACATTTGCAGGTTTTTTAAAATTTTTTTAAATAAAAGAAGTTAAAATTTAGTACCACTTGTCAAATAGTGATGAATTTTTATTGCATATTATTTTAAATATGAATCAAATTTTAAATTATTATGATTTTGTGTTTTTTTGTTTTCTTTTTTTTTTGTTTTTTATTCGTTTCTGTTTCTCGTTTAAATACGGGACTATATAAATGAAAATATATGCTTGCGGGAAGATAAAATATGGTTTAAGCTGTTAGAAAAGACATTGATCTTGTTCGAATTAACAGCCCATAAAGATAATCGTCTTGTCAGAAGAAGTAATGACAGCTTGTCTCGGGGGTGACTAATTATAGTTAGAATATCGTGTAACCAGTGCGGGATCAACTGGTTCAAGATATATTCTCGTATTTTTTCTTTTTCCTCTTCCATGAATGACAAGAGAGTGAGAGAGACGGTTGAGGGTAAAAAAAAGAAGCATTAGAATTTAACGATTGGGGGTCGATTCGTTATACGTACTTTCTCCTTACAAGAGAGAGAGAGCAAGAGAGAAAAAAAGGGACTGTCGAATTTTTTTTCCCAAACGAATAATTAATTTCATCCCCCTTGAACGGATTCAATTTAAACACTTTCGCTGAGAGTTTTTCGTTAAGTATATAAATTGAAACATAATTAGAATTGAAAAATTTAGATTGTTTACTAGAATTTACATTCTTTCGTTTCTTTTCAAAGGAAGTAAATTTAATTTGGAATTTTGTCTGGGATTTGTTAAGAATTTTATTGAGAATTTTGAAAATGTAAAAATAATTGAAATTTCGCCTTGAATTTACTTTGTATATTTGAATTTGTAAAAATGTTTACTAATTTTAAACTAGTGACTGAGTTTTTGCTTTTGAATTAGTAAAATTTACTAATAAATAGTCATACTAATTATTAGTATAGTTTACTAAGAAGTAGTCATTTCCACTAATTAATTAGTAAAATTTACTAATTCAAAAGCAAAAACTAAGTCACTAATTCAAATTAGTAACAATTTTTACTAATTCAAATTCAGAGACTAATAAATAGTCCTTTTTACTAATTTATTAGTAAAATTTACTAATTTAAATTAGTAACAATTTTTACTAATTCAAATTTAGAGAGTATAGTGAATTTTTAGAAAAAAATGTAACTAATTACATACTCGAGTTGTATTATTGTCATTTTAAAATTGCTATCGAAAAATAAGAAGAATAACTTTCTAAACAATAAAGTTAATAATAATAAAGTTATAATAATAAAATTCATAATAAAGTTGATAATAAAGTTGATAGTAAAGTTGATACTAATGTTGATATTAAAGTTGATAGTAATGTTGATTTTATAGCAAATATTTTTTTTTATATTAAAATAAAAAATTTTTAAATACAAAAAATTTTTGGCGAAGAAAAAAAATATAAATGTGTGTGGAATTGAGGGAGAAAAAGGTTAAAAACTCCTTTTGATATTGAGTATATGAAGTCGACGAACTCTCTACTCTTCGCCAATGGTTTTCTTCGACTACTTACCCCCTTACGTGTCCAATTTCACTTACAAGCGAGCGTGGGTCGTTGGAGCAGCACACGGTAGGTACCTACCTACGTTTTTGATCGAGCATAATAACGCATTCGCCACATCTGCAACAAACAACAACCCAAAAAAGAGAACAACCAAAAAAAAGAAAGAAATGAAATAAAATAAAGTAAAAAAAAAACAAAAAAAAAATAACGACCCAATCCCTTTTATATACATTTTTTTTCTGATATTTCTCATCCACCCACGCGGACCCTCAGGGTCTCTTGAATATATATTTTCAAAGACTCACACTCTTTACATGATATTAAAAGGCTCCTCTTCAATTCTCTCATTATATAGCAAAATTGGATTAAGGATGATACTCTTTTAATTTTACATGCGATATAGGTCTTCTTTTTACTGTTCGTTATGATGGCATTTTTTTTTTTTGCTCTGATTGATATTTTTCTCGTTTTCTTTTTCTTTGGGTTTATTTCTGTTTTTCCTAATTGACTATTTAAAAAAAATTGTTTTATCCCTAGGAATATAACCTTTGTTTAGTTTTTAACCACTAAAAACTACTAGTTCCGTTTTAATTTAAACTAAATTCTTTAAAACAATTCAATTATTATTAAAAAAATTTTGAAATTCAATTAAATTGAGTGTTTATAGTATTTTCATAAAATTTCACCAATAAGAAGTAAAATATTGTATTGAAAAAACATTTGGTAAATTCATCCAAAAATTTAATTATTTTCATAAATAATAAACTTTTCACGTGAAAAGTTATAATTATATTATTATAATTCAATTATTTTTATTAATTTTCAATTTATTAATATAAGAATTCAAATAGTTTCACAAATAAATTTTTCCACGAGAATTCAATTATTTTAAATAAAAGTTTCTTAATATTTATTATATTTCATAAAAATTTATTATTTACAACAATTTTTTTTAAAGATATTCAAAAAGAATTCAATTATTTTTATAAATAATTAATAACTTTTATAAGGAATTCAACTATTTTAAAATTTTTTAAAATAAAGCTTTGCAATTATTTGATTTTTTTGATAAATAAATAAATAATATAATTCATCGCAGGATTTCAATTATTTTCTAAAACATAATTTTACAGGAATTGATCATAAAATGTATAATTATTTAAGTATAAAAATTTAATTTCAATTCATCGAGAGATTGAATTATTTAAAAAAATGTTTTTATTCAAATATTTTGGAAAAATGCAATTATTTAGGAAAATATTCGAATTTTTCACAGGAATTCAATTATTTTTAAATATTTCAATAAAATTGTTCGAAAGAAATCAATTATTTTAAATACAGTATTAATTTTTTTAAAATAATTTAACTATTTTTTAAATTTTAGAAAAAATTCTTCACAAGAATTTAATTATTTACAAAAATAATAATTATTTGAAAGAATTTAATTATTTAAGCGATAAGTAACAAAATTAATTCAGAAAATTAAATTATTTTAAGGATTTTTAATAAAATTCTTTCCAAAATTCAATTATTTCTAAAAATAACAAAATTTTTTCGATAAATTCAATTTTTTATAGACATTTTTTAAAAAAAATTTACAATAGTCTAGCATATTTTCATAAACAATATAAATTTTTGAAAGGAATTGAATTACTTTCAAATATTTTAATAAAATTTTCGAAAAAATCAATTATTTTAAATACAATTTAAATTTTTTTGTAATAATTAAATTATTCATTTAGATTTTAAATATATTCTTTCCATGAAATCAATTATTTACATGTAAATAATTCTTTAAAAGAATTAAGTTTTTAAAGATAAATGAACAAAATTATTCTTAAAAATTTAATTATTTTGAAACATTTCAATAAATTTTTTTGCAAAATTCAATTATTTTCATAAATAATAATAGTTATTACAAGAATTCAATTATTTTTCAAGTAATATAATTTTTTCTTAAAAATTCAATTATTTTAAAAAATTTCAATAAAATCGTTCTTAAAATTTAAATTATTTTCATAAATAGTAAAATGTTTTTTACGAATTCAATTTTTATAAACAAATTTTATAACATACAACACAAAGACATAGAATTATTTTCAAAAATTTCAGTATAATTCTTTGTAAAATTTAATTATATTTTCAAAAACTTTTCGCAATTCAATGATTTTCAATATTTACCATTTTTTAAAAATTACCAAATAGATTTCAATTATTTAGAAATTTTTTTTGTAAAAATCTTCGTAAGAATTCAATTCTTCACATGAATGATAATCATTTTATCGGAAATTTAATTCTTCAAATTAGAATTTGCATAAAATTAGTCGATGGAAATTAATTATTCTTGGAAAATTTTTAAAAAATACTTCGCAAAAATTAAAGTTTTATTATTATTATTATTTATTATTATTTATTATTTTTTTTATGAAATTCTTTAATGAATAAAAAAATTTCGTTGAAGGAATTCAATTTATTAGCAGCAAGAAAGAAGTTGAGTGACCATTTAATTTTTTAAAAATCGATCCCTCTTGGTGAGTGACAGTTTTTTATTAATATTCCTTATTGATTCTCATTCGCCATCAATAATTTTCAAATCACTAATTAGCAACAGTTCTTTTTCATAAGCATTTTCCTCAAAAATTTACTAAAGATGATTTGCTAAAAAGATTATAATCTTTCCATTTACTGTTTTCGTTATTGGTTGAAAACTTGACAAGATTCTCCTCCATTTCCTTAAGTTTGTGTTTGCGTCTATAGGAACACATTTAGAAAAACAGAGATCGAGAGACAGAGAGAGAGAGAGAAAAAGAGAGAAGGAAAAACAGAGATAGAGTTAATGGTGGAATCTTGACGTTCTGCCCATAAATCTAATCGGTCTTCGTGTCGAGCACCGTAGAGTCTGATCTGAAACTGCAACAGTGCCTCACGGCTGATGTGCATCCAATATTATTGCACTCAAATGTATTTTCCCTCTGTATATACATATATATATATATATACTTGTGCCTATTCGAATGTATTACTTCTTATATGTGTCTCTTCTCCTGTGCGAGTGAGAGAAAGAATGACTTCACTCTTCACGTTTCTCTGATACGGCAGCCGACTTAAAGCTCAACCGATTCAATTATCGCGACGTTAATTGGATTCGAAGACGTTCGATTTTATATAAATGAGAAAAAAAATGAAATAAAATAAAAACCGCGAGTCATAAGTTAGTCGCAAACGTATATATACACACACACACACATACTCCTTGACTTCCTTTCAAATTTATTACCACCTATATCCCATGCCACACGATTCTTTCTTTTTTTTTCTCAGAAATTTTACCTATTTCAACGATTAATTCTGCAATCTCACTCGTTAATTTAGTACCGAACAAAAAGAGTACTTGAACAATTTTTTTTTCCTCCTCTTCAATTCTTATTATTATTCGTATAGTTGCGTCACGACAATGAAATAACAATTTTGTTCAGGTAAATCTGTCGTTTTTTTTAACGAAAAAATTAAATTTAAAAATTTCGTCTTCATCCATACGGTATTTAAAAGGCGTGGCTTAAGAATAAACCACGCCCTTTGAAAACAGACCACGCCTTCAACGGGCGATATTTATCAAAAGAGGCGTGTCTCAGAATTAAAAGGCCGTTTCTTCAGGGAAAGACTGATTTTTTGCTTTCTTCTATAAGGAGAAATCACGCCTTCAATGGGCGTCATTAAAAATAAAATGGGCGTGTCTCAATACTAATGGGCGTATCTATAGAAAAATACAGGTTTCTGTTTTTGTCCTTCAAGAATAGACCATGCCTTCAATGGGCGCGATTCAGAAAAGGGGCGTGTCCCAATATTAATAGGCGTATCTTTAGTTAAACACTTGATTCAATTTTTTCCTCTTTTGAGAATAAACCACGCCTTCAATAGGCGTTTTGAATAAAATGGGCGTGTATTTAGAAATAAATGGCACTATTTTTTCTCTTTCTAGAAAAAAACTGGTCTTTTAACAACTTAACTGTGGGTGACGAGGCTTTTGTCCATCACATATTCGTCATCGCATTCAAGGAGTTGAGAAAAAGCCATGCCTTTAAAGGGCGTTAACAGAAAAAGGGGCGTGTTTTAGTATCAAAGTGGGCGTATCTTCGGAGGAAGACTACTCTCTATTTTTCCTCTTTTGCAGTAAGCGACGCCTTCAATGGGCGGTAGTAGGAAAAGGGGCGTGTATAAATATTGAAGTAGGCGTGTCTTTAGAGAATGTGGGCGGTTTTCTAAAGAAGAAGGCGTGGCTTGATAGCTAAATAAGTCCTTCTTTCAGCTTTTTTCTTTTGTTCCATCCGTTTTTACCAGTGAATTTCGCTCTTGTTGAATAGAACACCAGAGAATTGCACCTGATTTCAATAACCAGGCGCACTGTTAGGTTCAGCTGAAAACATGAAAGCAAAACATGTCTGCAATAGTTACGCCCACTTGAAACTCTTATTTCACGCAGTGCAGTGTGTTTTCTGCGAGAAACTTGACATTTAACATTGCATCAATATAGTTAATGTTATTTATTTATTTATTTATATAATTGGTGAGAACGACATTTCTTTGTCTAATGTTTATACATTCA
This sequence comes from Leptopilina myrica (nomen nudum), assembly GCA_032872475.1. Classification (NCBI taxonomy): domain Eukaryota; kingdom Metazoa; phylum Arthropoda; class Insecta; order Hymenoptera; family Figitidae; genus Leptopilina; species Leptopilina myrica (nomen nudum). The sequence continues at coordinate 42,803,316 of CM065462.1, read as the reverse complement.
ATTATTGTGGAATATTAATAAATTTATAATTATATAATATTTTTTCTTCTCTTTTGAGAACTTTAAAAAAAAAAACTACCGGATTACAACCCTTCTGATTATAAAACAGTACTGTGGCGTAATTGGGTGTTACGGGATAATAAATTTGTTAAAATAATTTCTTGTTTTTGGTTTATACATGAATGCAGAAGACATAATGTAGAAGATGTTTTGCTGCTTCTATACTTTTCTTCTTCGTCTCCCGTGACCCGGTCCCGCGTGGCTTTTACAAATGTATATATGGTTTAATATACCTCGGAGTGCTTTGGTTATGTTATGCTTATGTATATATACTTATGGGAATCAGGTCGTTCAGTTACACAAGAAACAAGCAATGGGCGAGGCCTCTCCTATATAATATCGTTGATTCTTGCGCGGCGGATGGTGAGTTGGGGGGTTGTCTTGACTTCTCTCTGCGCGGCAGTGAAAGTAAAATATTCGTATATCGTTACATTGAATGGAGGAGGAGGAGGAGGGAAAGAAGACTTTTGCAAAAGCGGTGCGATGATGCGATATATATCGTTTACTACAATCGGCTGATTAATCTGCCTGGGCGTTACATCGCTAATTTAGAAAATTAAGTATCTCGTTGGCCAACAGGTGAATTGCAGTATTTTTCAACTTCTTGTCGTAAATTAAGATGATATTTAGCTTCTTTTTCTTCTTCTTCGTTTTCTTGGAGGTTTTTTTTCCTGTGTTCACTTTCATGTATTACATTAAGTTTTTACCTTTTTTTTTATATAAATTGACCTGTTTCGTAATTATTTTAGTTTCATTTCAAAATATATTATAATTGCGAAGCGGGAATTTATTTTCCAACTCGTTAATTATTTAAAAAAAGCCAAGTGCTAAATTTTTATTATCTCCACTTAGTCAAAACGTAATTTAAAGAAAGTTAAAAGAAACTTCAAAAAACGGTTCAAAAATGTCAAAAAATGGTTTAAAAAATGGCAAAAAGTGGTAAAAATGGTTTAAAAAATGGCAAAAAGTAGTAAAAACTGTATAAAATTGTAAAAAATAGTTTAAAAAATGGTATTCTTGGAAAAGAATTCACTTTGTTTCGAAGTCGAATTCTTTTTTCCATAATATAATAAATGGGAGGATATTTTTTTTTTCGCATGGTGGGCGGGAAAATCGTGACAAGTCCTTTTTCACATAATATTCGTTTTTCCAACTGGTTTTTTCATTGCATTCTTCTGAAAACTCGTGCCGCTTTTGCACCCTCCCCTTTTTTTGCGGGGGGATCCGTGTCACCAAAATCCGGGAGAAGAAAGAAACCACACAATTGCATTGTATCTATTAAGCGGGCGCGCGCGCGTACAACGCACTAGCGCCGCTCTTTTATTCTCAATTGTGCGCGATGGGTTATGGAGGGGAAAAAAAATAATAATACTTTTATTGTTATATTTTGCCATTAAAAATCAAAAAACCGTCATGTCATACAGCTGTCATCAATTATTGTATTGTAAATGAAAAGCGTAACAGAAAGACAAATTTTGACGCAGAGCACACGCAAACTTTTTGGGAAATAGAGAAAGAGTGGGGGGGGGTTATTTATAAGATAATATTTGAAGTTTACTAATTGGTAAAATTGATAGGAAAACAAGAGAAGACAAAGAGAGAGAGAGAGAGAAAGAGAAATGAGGGTTAGAATTCATAAAAAAAAGGGTTATGTCAGAACTGACGCTAGTTTAGATTAACATCGCTGGTGTCATGCTTACTTAGGCGAGGTACTTCCGCTATACCTTGATTAGCTCCGCTTATTGCGATAACGCCCGATGAAACTGACATCGTCGTATTTGACCTTTTCGTCGCCACCCCTTTTTTTCTCTCTCTCTCTCTTTCTTTTTCCAAACAGAGAAATATCGTGATGTTAAATTGACTCTTGTCAAGAGAGATGCAAAATGTATGCCTTGTTTCAATCTTTTAATGATTGCCTTTCAAATTCATCAAGATCTAACCCCACTTTATTATTTATAATAATAATGCACTGAAAAAAAAATTTATTTGATTCAAATAACCGATTATTTGTCTATAATCAAATAAATATTTACTTAAATCAAATAATTTTTATTTGAATCAATTAATTAGTATTTGCTTCAAATACTGAAATATTTTATTCAAATACAATTTATTTGATTCAAGTAAATATTTATTTGATTATAGACAAATAATCGGTTATTTGAATCAAATAAATTTTTTTTTCAGTGTAATAATAATAATAATAATAATGATTATAAAGTTTCATAATAATTATTACTGAAAATTTTCAATGTAATTAAATTTTATCAATATTTTCTTTCAAGTTTTTAAAATAATCGTGTTTATTATTAATTATTGGATAATTAACAATTTTCCTATTAATTTTCATTAAAATTATGCACAGAAAATTAAATTTCTTTAAAACAATTTTATTAGAGTCTTTGTAAATAATTACATTTTTTTTTAAAGAAAATCATTAACATTCGTAAAAATTGTCTATTTTTTTAAAAATAATTTTAATAAAAAATTTTGAATCTAATTTAAATTTATAGATAATTGTATTAACAATCTTTAAGGAAAATTGAATTGTTTAGAAAAATGTTATTTCAATTTTTATAAATAATTTAATCATATTAGAGAAATTTTATTAAAAAGTATATCTTGAGTGTAATTAAATTTTTTTTCTAGAAATTTTAATTAAAATTGTATTGAAAATAATTGAATTTCTTAAGAAAATTATATTTACATCAAAAATAATTGAATTTTTTTTACCAGAATTTTACATTTTATAAAAACATATCAATTTTTTCGAAGAATTTTGTCAGAATTTTTTTTTCAATAATTGGATTTAAATAATACTTTTAAAAATAAATTCTATACTTTTTCGAGAAATTGTATTAAAATTTTATTGAAAATAATTGAGTTTATCCGAAACATTGTATTTTTAAAAAAAATAATTAATATGATTTAAGAAATTTTATTGTTTATGACAATATTTTAATTAAATGACCTCTTGCAGAGGATTTTACTTCTTTTTAAAATTAATTGAATTATTTTTAAATTATTTAAAAATGTATGTGAATTTTTGAAAAAAATTTAATTTTTTGATGGTATTTTATTAAAAAATTTTTAAATAATGATATAAAAAAAAATTTATGAAAATTGTTTAAAATAATTAAATTTGTATTTAAATTATTCAAAATAATGGAATTCTTTTAAAACGATTTATATGATGGATTACTAAAACAAATTGAATTCTACAGTAAAATTCTTCTTTAAATATAATAAAATTTTAGCAACAAATTGTACTATACAAATTTTTTTCGAATAATATTGTTAAATATTTTGAAAAAATTGACTTTTTCCATCAAATTTTATTATTATTGTAAAAAAAGAATTGAATTTTTGCAAATAATTATACTATTTATGAATATAAATAAATTGTTTCGTAGAGATTATTAAAATTTTGGAAAATAATTCAATTTCTTAAAAAAATATATAGAACAATTAATTTTTTTAATGACTTATTATTTAACCTTCAATAATAATTTTTGCAAATAATTTTACTATTTTTTAAAAATAAAATTGAATTGTTTCGAATGATTTATTAGATTTTTAGGAATCAGTTAAATTCTTTTGGAATATTTTATAACGAATTAACAAAACAAAATTGAATAGCTTTATTGAGGGGCGTGGTTTAATATTAGAAGGTGGGGCCTACTAGCTCTGCCTTCTATTAAAAAATGTATCTAAATTTACTTAGGGGCGTGTCTTAGTATAAGAGGATTAAGCTTATTATAGCTCCGCCCTATGCTAAAAAAATTTAATTAGCTTTACTTAGGGGCATGGTTCAATATAAAAGGGAGGGGCAAATAGGCCCCACCTTTCTTATTAAACCACGCCCCTATTTAAAAATTAGATGCCTCCAAATAAAAAATCATCGTATTTAAAATATTTTAATGATTTATAATTAGGAAATTAGAAATTATTTTCCACTCTCTTGGAAACTTTGAGGGACGATGAGAATAAAAAATCAAAAGAATATAGAAAAATCAGATGTATGAAATTACAAAAATTAGAAATTAGGATATAAAGGTAATAGGGATGGTAAAAAAAGGAACTTTAAATCAGGGGGGGGGAGGAGGAAGTACATAAATATTATTATTATATAGGGAGTCGAAAAGAAGCGAAGAGCAAAGCATATATATTCTGGAAATGGAAAAGCAACTCCAATTGTGGCAAAAGGAGATTCGCGACGAGTTTGCACCAGGTTCCTCGCTAGCACAAGCGAGGGAGCTCCAAGATGGTCACGATCGTAAATCTTAGGCCCCTGGTGGAAACTGGTTATACAAAATAGGCTCTCCTCCGCTCCCAGGAGTTATTTCCTACCTACTCCGAATGCAAACTCTTGAACCTGATCGTCTGTCCCCTTTCGTCTCTTTTGTTTTTTCATTTTTTTTCCTCCTTTGACGTATATATGTATATATATATATATATATCCTCTTGGTCGAATCGGCAGTAAACGATCTTTTCTGATGCTCCTGTCGAACGCATCTTCCCGGCGTTTATATTTCACACTTTTCCTATTGCTTCGTGGATATGCACACGAAGAGATCTTGTTTTATCGATTCTCGCACCTGAAAATAAGTACAGTACACTTGACTTCGAGGAATGAAGGCAAATCAGAGAATCTCGATATTTTTTTCTCTTCTTTCTTCATTCTCCTCTTATTCTTCTTCTTCTTCTTCTTTCGCGTATTATTCTTCCTTTACGATTCCTCTCTATTTCCACTTTTAATAACATTTCACGTTATCTAATTTTCTCCTATCGTCAAATCGTAACATATTTCCCTTTTCACCCCATCACAACTAAAAAGTAAAATTTTTTCTCCCTCAACTTTGAGGAGAGGAAAGAAAAAACAAAGAAGCAACGAAAAAGCAAAAAACTTGGATTTAAAGATTAAAGTGGACACCCGTTTGGCTTCTGTGGGAATGAGAGGCGGACCAGTCTCGACAGTCGCTGTTTTATCGTAAAATCGATCAGATTGAAAATGCCCATGCCCTTTAGAGTCTCTTTCAAAGTGGTTCTTTTTTTTTAAAACAAGAAAAAAACCCTAACATTTTTTTCCCCATTTGTATCTTTTTTTTTTGCATCATTTGAGCTCTCGAAAGAAAATAAGTTTCAACGCCGTTGCGCGCCGCTCCCTTATATCGTCGTCGTCGTCGTCGTCGAAATTGACGATGATTTACTTGCGCGATCGCATGCAAACACGGTTGGAGAATTAATTTCAAAATTATAGTCAGGAACGAAGTCGTCGACAACGACGACGACGATGTGATGATGGTGGTGGTGGTGGTGCGAGGAGAAAGAGGCGAGAAGAGGGCGGAGACAAGGCTAGTAATAAGTTGGAAAACTCATAGGAGTTGTGAATCACTAGGAAATTCCGGTTACGAATCAGTGTGAAAATCCTTTCAATTTTCATAGCAATAATTCTTCATTAATACAAATTCATAATAAAAGGGGTGAATTTATCGTTCACAATATGGATTTTATGATTAATTGCAAATTTTCTTTCCCCTCCAATTAAAATTAAGTTGTAAGAGGGCAAAAAAAATCTTTTTCTGATTGGAAAACGTGTGTCCTATTAGGTTATTCATTTAAAAGAGTGAATTTCCGACCACTCCCTTTAAAGAGGCGTGTCTTATATGGTTAAAATCCTTCTAAAGAGGCGTATCTTTATACCACGCCTTCGAAATAGGTGTGTCTTAATTAGTCTCTTCCTTTAAATAGGCGTGTCCTAATAAACCACGCCTTCAAAAATATTTGTATACCACGCCAACGAAGGCGTGTTTCAGTTAACCACTCCTTCTAAAGAGAAATTTCTAAGCCACGCCTCATTAATAGACGTAGCTTAAGTCTCTTCTAAATGTCTTTCTTGAAGAAGGCGTTTTTATTTAGCCACGCCTTCATCGTAGGCGTGGCATTTAAGTCTTCAGAATGACCTTCTTGGAGGAGGCGTCTTTATCTAGTCACGCCTTTTTAGTAGGCGTCGCCTAAGTCTCTTTTTAATGGCCTTCTTGGAAAAGGCGTTTTTATTTAGCCACTCCTTTTTAGTAGGCGTGGCTTAAGTATAATTAAAAAGCCCCTTTATAGGCGTGGCTTTTTCTAAAGGGCGGGGCAATCATACAAGATACGCCCCTTTTTAAAAAATTTTAATTTTACCCAAATTTTCATAATCTTACTGTTTTAAATTTTATTTTTAAAAAAACTCGTAATATTTCTTTATTGATAACAAAATTTCGTAAATGAATTTCCCCCTAAACGGTTATTTTTATAATAGAAAAATTATTTATAATTATAATAAAATCTTTTTTTTAAATATAAAAATTAGAAAATTTATTTTTTTTAAACAAAAATTACATCTAAACAGTTTTTTTTAAATTTGGAAATAGATTCGTGAAAGTGTATATAAAGTGTTTTGAATGCTGTGTGTGTGTGTAGGATGTTTCGATGTTTCGTGATTCCAAGAGTGGAGAGATCCCTTTTGCAAAGGCAAGAGAATATATTATTCTTGGTGTGTTGACTCTACGACCTCAACGACTGACCTCACGTAAAATCGTAAAAAAAAGAAAAAAAGCAAAAAAAAACAGAGAAAAAATTTTTATATACCATGTAGTATAATCTCAATGAAAAACACGGAACCTAATCTCGTCCATAATAATTTGATTCAATGTTTTACAAATTGATATTTTGATTAAAAGAAAATTTTAATCAGACTCAAAAAATTGAATCGTTTTTTCCCTCTTATTATTATTATTATGATGATGATGATGAGGCGTAAATCTAATTTGTAACTTTCATATATATATATAATACTATTCTTATTACAAAATGTATATATATATATATATATATATATATACATATAGTCGACACAAATTTGAAAATACGTAAATAATTATATTATTGAAGAAAATTTCAATTTCAATTTTTAGTTTAAAATTGAAAATAACGTTACATTTGGTTTTGTGTTATATACGCGCGCAGAGACAGAAAATGACGATGATACTTTATTTCGTATTAAAGTTTTCCATTAAAATGCGACATTAAAATTTAAAATAGATTAAAGAGATGAAGTATGAATTTTCCCTTTTTATTTTGTTCTTTTAGCGATTATTAAATTCAATGTTTAGATACACGACTAAAATTTTTAAAAAAGTATTACAAATATTTTGAAAAAAATTTTAAATAAGTAAATAAAAAATTTTGAAGATATTTTAAGAAAGTAAATAAAAAATTAGAATTTTTTTTTTTAAAGACTAAATAAAAAATTTTGAAAAAATGTTAAAAAAAGTAAATAAAATAGAAAAATTATTTAAAACTTACTGTATATATATATATATATAAAAAGGACTATATGCGCAAAAAATAATTTTTATTCCCTACGTTTGAAAAAAAGGTTTAGAATATAAATTAATTTTGTTTTTATAGGATAAGTAATGTTCCTCCTTTTTTATTCTTGCAAAAATATACAGACGTATACTTACAATGTTTTTTCAGTGGCCTAAATATTTATTGAAAACAAGCTCCATCTGTGAGTAAATATTACATTAGCTATGCACCCTGCTTTGGAAAATAGACTACCCTCAAATATATATACTATATACAATATACTGCCAGCTATATATATATATTCACATTCAGGCGAGCATTTCTCTTGAAATTGAATTTTCTCAACAGATTTGCGAGAGAGCGATGTCGAAACCGGACCAGACTTTAAAGTAATTACTTCATTTTATTGCACAATTTTCGATGGATTTAACGAGAAAATAATGTTTTTAGCAATCGCAATTTAAAATTTTTTTCATTATTATTATTTCACTAGGTAAATCTCTCAGGCAATAAAATATTGATATTCTCAATGAATAATTTTAATCAGTAAATGATTTCAAATTTATGACTGAATTTTTTTCTCTCCTTGTTCGTTAAATGTTAGTTGTATAAATCATAATTTTCGACAACTTTTGATTATTTTTCTGTCTGAAATAACAGTGAGATTTTTGTTTTTAAATTTATACCTATTTACTTACCTACAGTTGACATAGTGTTATTTTTTTGAATAATAACAATTATTTTTTCGTATAATTAATATTCTAGAACATTCTAAAATAGAAAAAATGGAAATTTTACCTTTTTCCGGTAAAAAAATTAACTTTTTTTTTACCGATTGTTGGTAGAGTATCGTTCTTCTTTACCATCCGTCGATATACCTTTTTAATCGGTCATTTCGATCAAAAACTTATGATTATATTTCTCTTTCAATTCAATAAGTTTGTTCTCATCGACACTTTCAATTACGATCCGTGAAGTAATAACGCCTTTATCAACAGTCGGTAAGAGAATAAACGTTTTTATCGACCTTGACCTGGTAGGCAAATTTTTCAAATCGAGAGTTTTTTTTCCAATAATTGTTAGAGTTTCGTTTTTCTTCAAAGCAGCCGGTATAGTAGCAAACTTCTTTGTCGATAGTTGATATTGCTGTAAACGTTTTTATCGACCTTTACAATCGAAGATTTATAATATCAAATTCTCTGAGATTAAATATTTTTAAGATAGTTATAAGTTTTTAACTTACGCTTATTTTAAAATCTAGTCGGTATTATAAGTGAACTGTTTTATCAGCAGTTGGTAAAGTAGCGATCATTCGTACCAACAGTCGGTAAAAAATGATTTTTTAAAAGATTCTTTTTTTTGTACCTTTTCTAGATTAATACTAATAGGACAGTACTTTATGTATTGAATACTTTTTTAAGAGGGTTTTTTTGTTTGCCAAACGGAAAAAAATTGACTATAGAGAATAAAATAGGAAAACCTAACGGTGAAATGAAATGCATCGACATAAACACTTCTATTTTGCCGTAGTTTTCTCAATGTTCCTCTCCTCTATATCCTCCTTGCATAGGTTCATTTGTTCCGCGAACACTTGTCGGATAGTTTATATTTATAGTTTTGCCTCGACGATACGCCAGCGAGATAGATTCGTTCGATGAAAACAGAAGAGCAAAAGCACTGGCCTCGAGCAGCTCGTAATGATCTTGTAAATGATCGTTGCTTCTCCGCCTGGATCATGACTCTTATTCTTCACAATATCCGCTCTTTCTTTATAGAAGGAGGTGGAAAAAAAGGAAAAAGAGAGAGAAAGAAAAAAACAATTTTTTTTTCTCTCTTTTGCTCGCTTTTAAATCTTTTGCGTGTGAGAACTTTCTGACGGAAGAGAGGAGAATGAGAGAGAGAGAGAGAGAGAGAAGGAGAGATTCGATACAAAAACTTTGACTAATAGATTGATTATAAGCTTGACTTTATCGATAGCTATTAAGTAACATAAGACTCGCGTATAATTTATCGCTTCTGGCATGATCACATAAAACCGGTACTTTCTTGAGCTCCGGAAAAGTCGTTGATTCTGATTACAAAATACAAATCGCAATTGATTATATTCAACGGTGATTTAATGTCTCTTGAGGATGAGGACAATTTTCTCGATTGCAGATTTCTGTTATCGACGTTTTATCGACACTTTTTGGTTCGCGTCCGGACTAAATGTAAATTATATTTAAACTATATAATACAATGTTCTGCATCTTTTAAATTGAATTCTTTTTTAAATATTGAATCTAAGACAAGATTCACGTAAATATTCAGAAATTAATTATTATTAATTATTGTTAATTAGTAATGAATTATTATTAATTATTTATTGTTAATTATTAATGAATTCTTATTAATTATTTATTGTTAATTATTAATAAATTATTATTAATCATTTATTGTTAATTATTAATAAATTATTATTAATCATTTATTGTTAATTATTAATGAATTCTTATTAATTATTTATTGTTAATTGTTATTAATAACTAATGAATTATTATTAATTATTTATTGTTAACTAGTAATGAATTATTATTAATTATTTATTGTTAATTATTAATGAATTATTATTAATATCGTATTATTATTTATTTATTAATTAATTACTAAATTTATAATTTATTACTAAATATTGATACAAAAAGAAGGAGAATTTTTAAATTAACAAAGTGACCGATTAAAAATTACAAACTAATTAATATTACCGAATTAGAATTAATTGTCAGTGAAATTTCTTTTAGTAATCAAATTTTTGATTTATAATTTTGTTTATATAGAAAACTGCGGCATTAAAATTAAATTAATTTCTTTTATATATAGACTTTTCCATTTGTTTACCATTTGGAAATGATGCGAAAAATTTTTCTCCGAGTGCAATAACCGATAAAATCTCCTCCCAACTTGTTTAATAAATCATTTAAAAAACAATTGAGAGGCGCAGCGTGGCCTGTCGTGGTGAAGCCAGAGAGTTTAATGTTGAATTTATAAGTAAGAGGTAACCTATCCGTTCGACCCACGCGCGTTCACGCGCTACAAGAATAGTGTATACATATATATATAAGCATAAGATTATTAAAAAAAAAAAAAAATCCATTGATTTTTAAGGTTTCTTTATAAAAGATTCATTCTGATTACGACATTCCGTGAAGAAATTGAGAAATTCAATTTTGTTACATACTTTCGATTCAATCTCTCATTTATTATTTATTTATTTATTTATCTTTCTATTCATTTTCGATTTTTCTTTTTCAAATGATATTAAAATGGCGCTTATATTTTCTTTTATTATTTAAATACCGTGCGATATAAAGTGTGTGTCATTAAAAAGAATATTAAAACACACGCGCATAAATACAGCTCTCGTCTAGATATATATTAAATAATGATAAATTTATTTAAATATAAAATATTTTCTCAATTTTCTGTTCTCTTATCGATTTAATAAGAATGAAAAGAAGAATATTGTAAGAGGCCTAATTGAGTTATCCATTTAGGAAATCAGTTTGAGACATCAATTTGAAAAATCACTTTTAGAAATAAATATCGAAAAACTAATTCAAATAATAAGTTTTGAAAAACCTTTTTAATGAATTCATATAGGATTTTTGTTTCATAAGATTACAAAAAATGGAAAATTCTAATAATGACTGACAAGATGTATTTTTTACCATTTTACCGACTGTTGGTAAAGGAAAATGCTACTTTACCTACTGACGATAAAAAGGGTAGCGTGCCATTTTTTGAAAAATAAATTTTCTAACATTTTTTCTTTGTATATCGTTTGTATGTTTCTGTTTGATGATTGTCAAAGAGGAATAAATGAAAATTATTCTAAATAGAAATCTAATCGGTGAGTTTTAATCCCCCAAAAACATACCCTATGGTTTAGTTTGTGCGACCGGATGTTTGAATTCACACGAACACTGTGTGCGGTAAAGGCGCATAATTAATGCGTGTATATTACTGTGACGAGAGCCCTCGTCAACTTTATCGACGCAATCGACAATATAATTGCTTCGGGGGATTAGAAATATATATATTTTTTTTTATAAAAAGGAACAAAGAGGGAGAGTTTCGTGAAATATAATTATACTTTGTTCGATATTATTTTTTTAGTTAACAAAGAATAAATAGTAATTATAGTTGCGAAGTGAAAATAGAAAATTGTAAAAATTTCCTTTTTTTAATTGTTTTATTTTTTTGGTTATTTAAAATTAAAGGGTAATTTTTTAAAATATAAGTAAAACAAGTGGAAAAAGTCTAAAAAAAATTTTTTTTTTACTTGAAGGGGAAACAGGAATTTTTAATTTATAATATTTGTAGATTTGGAAAGTACTTTCTGTTTTTTATTTGAAAATAGATTTTTTTAATTTGACGGAAAGAAATTTTAATTTAAAGAAACGAATTTTTAATTGCAAAAAGTTTTTAGTTTAAAAAAGGGATTTTTATTTTTAAAAAAGGATTTTTTATTTAAAAATAAGGATTTTTACTTATAAAAAAGATTTTTAATTTAATAAAAAGGATTTTTAATTATAAAAATGATTTTTAATTTTAAAATAAGAATTTTTAATTATAAAAAAGATTTTTAATTTAGAAATAAGGATTTTTAATTATAAAAAAGAATTTTTAATTTAAAAATTATTTTTTGATTCAAAAATAATGTTTAAAGAAAAAAGAATCAAAAATAAATTTCTTTCAATTAAAAGAAGTGTTTTTTAATTTAAAAAAAAGAATGTTTAATTTTTTTATAGCGAATTTCTTCTTCGTAGATATAAAATCTTTTTCTGAAGCTATTATTATATGAAAGAAAGTCGAATTTTTTTTTTTGACATATCCTACCTGTCTTTTCTTTCTTCTATTATTTTCCATCAATGCTCGAAATTTCTTTGTTCTTTTCTATTTTCCCCAGACCCTTTTTCACCGTTTTTCCCCTCCGCCCTTTTTGGTAGTTTTGGATTTTTTCCCGCCCTTTTTTTCACATATATATATGTATGTGTGTCATGTCATCTTTTATATTTCATCCCTTTCGCCTTTGTGTCATTTTTATTCCCTTCTATTTTTTTTTATTATATTATTATTGCATTGTGTATACCATTTTTCCTTTTATTCCCCGCGCGACTTAGGAACTCTTATAATGTCGTATTATATTCTTGACTGAAAATGCTCATTCATATGTTGCTTTTCTTTGAATTTATTATTGTGTCGAGTGATTTAAATTGTTGATTCAAATAAATTACGAGGATAATGTTTAAGAAAACTTTGGAAAAGAGTTAAAGAGGGAGTTGTTTTTATTTTCTTCTTGTTTCTAGTGTTAATTAATTTTCCTTATTTTAATTATTTTTTTTTTATTTATTATTTATTTACATACTTATAAAATAAAGGTAAAAATTAGTCGAAACTCTAGATTCGGATCGAAAATAATGATAAAATTACGAATATTGACGAATATCTGGAGATTTGATGTGGAGACGTTTTTCTCCACTTGAGAACACCAAGGTCACCACTAGATGGCAGTTGAAATTCTAAGAAGGAACTGTTTTTCTTGGAATTTTCTTCAACTGCCATCTGGTGGTGACCTTGGCGTTCTCAAGTGGAGATATTTTTTTTATTCCTCGATAACTTTTTAAATCATTAATAAAATAAATAAAATTAATTTAAAATTAACAAAATTAATTTAAAATTATTAAAATTAATTTAAAATTAATAAAATAAATATTCTGACAATAAATGTTATTGGCAGAATTAATATGAAATTTTCATTATGTCTTTTTGACGCACTTTTGATATTACTTTTTGTTTTTTAAATTCAGTCCGAGGTTTGTATTTTTTTTGCATTTATTTTTTTCTCCAACGATTTTTTTTTGATTTACAATTTTTCTGCAACAATTTTTCTTCTTCCTCTACTGTTTTTTTTTCTTCTTTTCTTGATTTAAAATTTTTTAAATATCTCCTATCGTTTATATTTATTTTCAAATGTACGAGACATTGAAATGAAGAAGCGTTTCACTATTATAAAGATTCGTGACGAATCGCTATTTTGAAACATATCACCCCGAAAACTTTGACTGCATCTGCCTCCCTAAGGAGACGTAATTTTATCATAAAGAAAAAAGGGGTGCGCGAAAAGCGTTTCGTATATACATCAAAAAGTTTCATTCAAATTTTTTATATTAAGTTTCCTCTAATGAAATTTCCTCCAGTCACACAAAATATTTAAATATATTTTTTAATTAAAATAAAAATAATATTATATTATAATATTATTATACAAATTTTTTTTTCATTAAAAAAAATATAAATAATAATAATATTTTTGTTAGTTATCATTTTTGTTCTTCCTTTTCGTTATTAGTCAAAATTTTTAGTTCCTTTTCGTTATTAGTTAAAATTTCTACTCACTTTCACTAATAATTTTTTTTTAGTTTTTTAAATTCATCTTTTTTTAAACACTTAAAAGTTAATTTCCATTTTCTTTTACGAAAAATTCGACATTCGTTCCATTCTTACTTCGGAAAAAAATAAATTTTAAATTAAACATCATATAAAATTTTCCCATACATTCGAAGGGGAAAAAAGGGACAATTTTCTCGTGAGACTCACCGAATAAAAAAAATAATTTATACAAAAAAAAAAAATCGCCGTCGTCATTCCCGCAAGAATGACAAATGCAACACGTGCGAAAACATTATAAAGTCCATATTTTTATCCGTCACACAATATCGTTTGTTAAAAAGCAAAAAAGGAAAAAAAAATCCTCGCCACTAATTCTTCATTGTAAGGCCACACGAAAAAGTGCCACCTCATAAAATTTCCCTTTTTTTTCCTTCTCTCCGCACACAAAACAAGGCGCGAAAAGAAAGTTTTTGATAAAAGGAACCACACAAAAAGGAAATAAAAAAATAAAAAATAACGAAAGGGAAGGAAAAAGAAATCTTCTCCCACCGCAAACACACAGGCGACACTCTGTCGCGTGCGGCATTACACTTACTCAGCCATATTTCCGCATTTGTCACGCCTCCGAAAATACGAAAAATCCGATTGTCAGTAAAGAGAGCGATGAAGAAAAAAAAGAGAGAGAGAGAGAGAGAGAATGTATTATAAGACGAGTCATAATTTTTTACTAAGCACCCCTTTCTTTTTATGATTTTTTATATACAGTGAGAAAAAAAAATATTCGGCCAATAGCGCCGATGTTATTGAATTGCATTTTTATTTTTGAAGCCATAATTTCTGTATTGAGAAAATTTAGAAAATTTAATTATTTCTTAAAATTGCAATTATATGTTGCTTCTAACAAAATTTAATTATTTTATTTGGATTTTTTACTAAAAATCTGTTTCGAACATTAATAATTGTTTATAATAAATTTGCAAAATTCAATTTTTTCGAAAATTTTTAATTTGAAACTTTTTTCAGATTCAATTATTTCTAAAAATTATAATACTTTGTTACCTTCTCGAAATTCAATTATTTTTTCGGGTTTCTTTTACTAAAAGTCTTCTTTCTCTATTATTAATTGTTCGTTAAAAACTTGCAAAAATTCAAATTTTCAAAAATTTTAATTTGAAACCATTTTAAAATTTAATTATTTCTAAAAATTGCAATTCTCGCTTACTTTCTCGAAATTCAATTATTCTTTTGGGTTTTTTTTACTAAGAATCTTCTTTTAATATTATTAATTAATACAAAATTTGTTTGGAAAATTCAAATTTTACGAAAAATTTAAGTTTGAAACAATTTTACAATTCAATTATTTCAAAAAAGATACAATTATTATTACTTCCCAAAATTGAATTGTTTTTTTTTCATTTCTTATTAAAAATCGTTTCTCAATTTTATGAAATGTTAAATAAAAATATGTAAAAAATTAAAAATTCAAATGTTCAAAAATTTTCGTTCGAAACCATTTTAGAATTCAATTATTTTTGAAAATTCATGCTATAATTCTTTTAATATTCAATTATTACCTGAAACTTTAATTGAAATTCAGTTTTAAATAAATTTTTATTAGAAAATAAAGGTTTGCTGCAATGTTTATTTTTTTTATTAAATTCTTTACAAATAATTGAATTTTTTATACGATGTTTATTTTTTAGGAAAATAATTGAAATTTTAGAGAGCTATTTTATTAAATTCTTTACAAATAATTGAAATTTTTATGCGATGTATATTTTTTAGGAAAATAATTGAATTTTTAGAGAACTATTTTATTAAAATTTTTGGGAATAATTGAAATTTTGATGCAATGTTTATTTTTTATTAAACTGATTGAATTTTTGAGAAGTATTTTATAAAATTCTTTACAAATAATTGAATTTTTTATGCGATATTTATTTTTTAGGAAAATAGTTGAATTTTTAGAGAACTATTTTATTAAATTCTTTACAAATAATTGAAATCTTTATGCGAAAATAATTGAAATTTTGAGAAGTTATTAATTAAATTTTTTTTCTCGAAATAATTGTAATCCTACGATGAGGATTTTTTAATTAATAAAAATAATTGAAATTTAACAAAGAATTGTATAAACATTAAAGAAAAAAAACAATTGAATTTTTAATTTTCTAAAAATAATTGAATTTTTTCGAGAAACTATATTTTAAAACAAAAAAATGAATTTTGACTTAACAATTTTTTATTTATTCGAAAATATAATTGAATTTTGAATGAAAAAATTTATTATTTTTCTAAACATAGAAGAATTTTATGGAAATTTTTTTAAATAATTAAATTTCTTTGTTTTTTTTTGCAAAACTTTTTGAAAATAATTGAATTCTTTCGAGAAAATAATTAAATTCCTTAAAAAAAATTTTTTTATTTTTTCTTTCTACCCTCACCCACACCAATCATAAGGAAGAAGACGTTATTTAAGTATTATATATACACAACGAGTGTGTGGACATTTCAAAAGCTATAAAGTCGTTACCACACCAATTTTTTTTTTTTTTTTTGAGGGACATAGAGAGGGGGGGGGGAGATTTTATTTTTTATTCGCACTACCGAGTATGTGCTAACGATGTTTATTTTTATACAGATTTAATAAAGCATTCGACACACGAGGGTGTTTCGAATTTGGATGCAACGTTGGTACAATAAGCCCCCGGGGGTTAGGGGCGTAGTGTAAAATAAAAAAAAAATTTTTTTCTAAATAGGGGTTTAAAAAGAGAAAGAAAAATCAAAGAAGGAGAGAAATAGAGAGAAAGAGAAAAAGAGTAAGAGAGAGAAGAGTAAAAAAAAGAGAGAGAAAAGTGTAAAAAAGAGAGAGAAAAGAGAAAAAAAAGAGAGAATGAGACAGAGAGAGAAATTGAAACGAGAAAGGGGACACATCAAGAGTGAGTGAAACCACGAACCCCGTGACATTAACCGTTTGACTTGGCGAAGATCATTAGTCAGTGTCGAATGCTCCTGTCACCGTTACCCCTTCGACTCCCTTTTAATACTGGTAACTACAAAAGTCACTCGACGTTTTTCTCAATTCAACATTTTTATCGACTTTTTTTTCTAATTTTTTTCATTTACATTGTTTAAAATTTTTTCTTTCAAATCTTTTTCTATTTCGAAATTATTGAGGTTGAAAAAATGTTCCTATGACACAGCGTCGTTCATTAAATGTCAATGGGTTTTAAATAACTTTTTCATACTGAATTTAGCCGTTCTTCGAAATCGCGATTTACCTCTCAAGTTAGGAAACAAAAAAGTTGACAATTTTTTAAAAGAGTATGAGAAGAAAAAAAAACTAAAGCTATTTTCTTAGAAGAATTTAACTATAAGGGGAATTTTAAAAGTTTATGATTAAGTTAAAGAGTTAATTCAGTTGAAAGAGGAATATTTCTTTGAATTTTGTGAAAATAGTGTTGAAAATAGTCAAATAATTGTTAATAGTATATGACAATTGTAAATTTTGAGGTTATTTCGGAACCAAGTGTATTCATACGCTTGCGTCAGCGCGAGCCAATCAGAATAACGCTTCCGCGGTAGTGGCGCAAGAAAGCGCGCGAATTTTCAAACACAATAGATCGTTAATAATTATAATCAGCCTTCAGTAAGGCGTTTAAAAAATAAAATTGAAAATAAAATTATTACAAAATGTATTGGTTTATAAATATATATTCATCCAAAAAAGAAATTATTTCAAAGAATTCGTTACATTGACAAGCAAAAATTATTAGATTCAAATAACTGATTACTTCTCAATCAGCAAATATAAATATTTACTTAAATCATACAATATTAACTTGACTTAAATAATTTTAAGTTGACTAAAATAATTTTAACTTGACTTAAATAATTTTAACATGACTTCAATAATTTTTACTTCATTAAAATAATTTTAACTTGATTTAAATAAAAAATACAATTTAATTGACACATAAATTTTTGATTCAAGTAAATATTTAATTGATAATAATAAAGGGTCGTCCCTAAACTACGTTATCAATTTAAGGGTCGGGGGGGGGAGGGAGTTCAAAAAATATTTAAAAAATTCTCAACGTAATTTATAGACAACCCTTAAAGTAATGAGTCATTTGAAACATAAAATTTTTCTTTCAATATAATATTGACATAAAAATTAATAATTAAAATTATTATAACTAAAGAGACTTTGTTAGTATAAAATTGATAAAAATTAATAATTATCACTATAAAGGGACTTTGTCAGGGGAAAAAACTGAAAAATTAAAAAAAGACCCAATGAAGAACTCTCTAAATTTGAATTAGTAAAAATATTTACTAATTTGAATGAGTAAATTTTACTAATAAATGGTATTTTCTACTAATTTATTAGTAAATTTTACTAATTTAAAAGAAACTAATTTGAATTAGTAACCGACTTTTTGCTTTTGAATTAGTAAATTTTACTGATAAATTAGTAGAAATCACTATTTATTAGAAAATTTTACTAATTCTTTTGAATTTAAAACTTTTAATAACTTTTTGCTTTTGAATTAGTAAAATTTACTAGTAAATAGTGATTTCTACTAATTTCTTGGTAAAATTTACTAATTAAAAAGCAAAAAGTCAGTTACTAATTCAAATTATTAAGCATTTTTACTAATTCAAATTTAGAGAAAAGTTTGAAAAATAAATATTATATAAAAGAAGGGAGGACAAAAATAGAGGGAAAAATTTTTTCTTCCTCGTCGCAACATCTCTATTATAATATATAAAAATAAGAATTAAGATTTTGAAGAATCTGATAGATTTGTTTCACTCAATATATAAGGAGAGAGAGAGGGTCCTTGCGGACACTCCTGCACTCACTCCCCTGGAAATTCTGAGAGATCCCTCTCTCTCTCTCTCTCCCCCATAAGCAACCAGTTGAGCTCAGTTGTGAAGACTTGTTGTATATGTCTAATATGACCCTCTTTACTGTGTATGTTTTTTTTCCTCCTTTCTTTTTCACCCCTTCTTGTATACAAAATCTCATCCTTATATACATGTACTCTATACATCATTTTGTTTGTATTTTCAACATCACCCTCTCACTTTTTTTTTATAAGTATATCCAAAACTACCTGTTTTTTATTTTTTAAATAAATCAATTTTTTAAATTTATTATTGTCATTAAAAAAAAATTGTTTAAATTTAATTCTACATTGATTTAAATCTCATTTTTTTATATTTGTCTAGGGTAGAAGTACCGTTTGTGACCACTGTACCGGTTGTCGCCTTTTTTATAAAATTTCCATTTAATTATTTACTATAATTAATATTTTTTATTATAATAATAATATAGTACCTATTATAAGATTTTAAGTATTTCCTTAAGTAAAATACATAAATAAACTATAATATAAATAATTACAATAATTATTATTAACTAGTGGCCAAAACTGGTGCTCCTACCCTACCTATATTTTATATTTTTTTAAATATATCAATTTTTTAAAATTTATTATTGTCATTTTTATAAAAATTTAATTCCACATTAATTTAAATGGATATATTTATTTATTTTACTTATTATAAACATTATAACGTTTATATACAATTTTTTATAGCTAAATATTTTTCTTCCTCCATCTTCTTGATTTTTATGATTAATTTCGTAAAATTAATAAAAATAGTAAAATATATGAAAAAAGTAAGAATAGTTAAGCGATAGTTACATTTAAAATACAGACGGAAATTTGTATTATAAAAAGTATGTATATAACACACCTATATATATATATATATATGAATATAAAATTTATTCCATGGAAAGTAGCGTTGAAAATTTTTAAGTATTATTCCCTTATAGGAAAATATGCGTGCTTTGAAGTGAAAATTCAAAGATGGAAATGTTGGCAATAAAGTTGAGAAGTATTGCTTGGCCAATGCCTTTTACAATAGAATGCAATATGTATGCTAAAGTTACAGACAATGCAGCCGCGCATCGCGAAGGTGTTGAACGGTACGAAATATAACGATGATCGATTCCAAGAAATGTTTCCCGTTAAAGTCCGGTTCATGACTGTAAGAAGGGGGGAGGGGGTGGGGGAATACACAATATAGGTATATTTTTTTATTATCATTATTATCATTATTATTATTATTATCATCATCTTTATTCATATTCTGCTAAATTGCTCTCTTTTTCTATATATATAGTGAGAGAGAAAAAACAACAAAAAACAACAAAAGAATTGTATTTCTTTCACTCTCGCTTCAAATATTGCGTTACTTTAGTTTTTTATCTCTTAAAGCTATACAATTTTTATTATTAAATTATTCTAGTTTGTATTTTATTGAAAATTGTTCTCTCTTTTATCGCACTATATATTTTTCTAAAGTTGGCAAATTGTATTTTGTTTTTTATCCTGTACTTTGAATTTGTTTTTTTACCTTTTTTTTACAATTTTATTTGAAAATTAATTTTTTTTTAAATTTTTTATTTTATATTACATCTTTTTGAAATTTAAATATTTATACAATTTCTTTGAAATTTAAATATTTATTTTAAGTTTTTTTGTTTTAATTTGCTTTAGAATAATAATTTTTATTCTTACTGTACTTTTAAAAAAATTTTAATGTATTTCTTATGCCTACTGTACTTTTTATTTTTTTAAAATATATTTCTTAATCTTACTGTACTTTTTTGTATTTTTTATGATGGAATCGTGACTAATTTTTATTTCTTTCATTCTTTTTATTTTTTTTTAAATGCATTTTTTAATCTAACTGTACTTTTTGCATTTTTAATATAACGAAATCATAACTAATTTTTATTTCTTTCGACGCTAACTTTAGAAATTAAATAATTAATATTATTCAAAATAATTAAATTATCCTGAAAATTAAATAATAGATATGGGCAAGGTAAATATTAGGTATAGATATAAAAAATAAAGTAAATAACAAATTGAAAAAAATATTTAAAAAATAAAAAGTACAGTAACATTAAAAAATAGAGTAAAAAAAATAAAATGTACAGTAAAAAATAAAAAATACACTAAAAAGTGAAAAGTACAGTAAGATTTAAAAGTACATTATAAACAAAAAAGTATAGTGAGAATAAGAAATGAAAAAGTACAGTAAGATTAAAAAATACATTAAAAATAAAAAATATAAAGTACAATAGGCATAAGAAAAACATTAAAAAATATAAAAAAGGACAGTAAGCAGAAAAAATATTTTAAAAATAAAAAGTACAGTAAGATTAAAAAATACAATTAAAAAAAATGAAAAGTACAGTAAGCATAAAAAATAGAATAGGTAAAATTTTTAAAAAGTACAGTAAGAATAAAAAAATATTTGAAAAAGATGAAGTACAGTAAGATTAAATAATACATATATTAAAAAAAGGAAAAAGTACAGTAAGCAAAAAATACATTAAAATTTTTTTTAATGTACAGTAAGACTAAAAAATTCATTAAAAAAATAAAAAGTACAGTAAGCTTAAAAAATACATTAAAAAAAAGAGTACAGTAAGCATAAAAAATATTTTAAAAATAAAAAGTACAGTAAGATTAAAAAATAGAAAAATTTAATAACTAAAAAATAAAAATAAGTAGTAATAAAATATAATAAAGCTAACTAGAGATTAGAAAACATAAAAATTAATAATACAATAATAATAAAAAAATACAATAAAAAGTAAAAACTAATAATACTAAAATAATAGACAGCCGAGAATAATTAATTAATCGTATATAATTTTCGCATGTCAAGCCACTTATAAAATATAGTGAAATTGACTGTAAATATACGCGCATACAACTAGGGAGATAAATAGAAATGAACCTCAGGCTTTGATTAAGTCATAAGGTGGAATGAAGAGAACCTTTGAAATGTTTCATAGGAGAGAAGGGACTGTGTAGTATGGAGTAGAGGGGGGAAGAAAGGGATTCGCAATTAAAGAGGAAATTGTATTTACGATATATACATATATATATATATATAGGTAGGGGTGTTATACACAATGTTGAGGCAATTACCTATCGTTGTTTGAAATTTTCAATGGGCACTGTAATTAGCCCATTGATTAAGACATTTTCAAGTGTAAACGTCACTTATACATATACATAAAAACTCGAAGCACTCGCATTTCCCTTATAACACAGGTTTCCTCTTATAAAGTCACATATACACATATACCTATATAGCTTTATATATATAATTGAACAAAAATTGCCTCCTCATTCGAATTAGAATTGTTTAAAAGCTTTTATTCAAATTCTAAAAGAATAGAACTTGGAAAAAAAATTTCCCCGCAAACTTTTATTGCATTGTATTTTGCATTTTCTCTCTCCGAGGGGTTTTTTTTTAAAGGGAATGTTACCTTGTTTTTTTAATATATATATATATATATAACGCATATTCCCAAGGGAACTTTTCAAATCTACGACACAGAGAGAGAGTGTCTTAATTAAGTTTTACTTTTCCTCTGGTTACTTTGAACTTTTTTCAGTGCTTTTGAGAGAATTTTTCTCCTTTTTTTCTATTTATTCTGTATATTTTAATTTATTTAGTCAAATACGTTTTTTTTGGGAGGGGCAAATCTGTGTGGTTGGGCATAATATATTTTTTCTTCTTTCAAAGTTATTTAAAAACCTCTTTTATGAAAATTTTTATTTTCAAAATAAACAAGTTTTCATTTTCATTTATTTTCATAAATAAAAGAAAATGAAGAAAAAATATAGATTTTCCTACTTTAGAGAAAAATTGTTTTTAATAAATGGTAAATGAATTGAATGTTATTGAATTTTAATTGTATACAAATATAATAGTTTAGTTGTACAAAAATATAATTGTAAAATAATTTAATTACTAGGAAATAGTTTTATACTTATATAAAGAAAGGGATTTTGGTTATTTTTACATATAGTAACATTTTAGTAAGAATAAAAATGTTTTCAAAGGAATGAAATAAATTTCTCCACTTGAGAACGCCAAGGTCACCAGCAGATGGCAGTTGAAGAAAATTCCAAGAAAAACAGTTCCTTCTTGGAATTTCAACTGCCATCTAGCGGTGACCTTGGCGTTCGCAGGTGGAGAATAGCGTCTCAATATTGAATCTGAAAATTAATAATATTCAATATATTAACACTCAATTCTTCAATGTTCGTAATTCTACAATAAAATCTAGAAATTTTGCAAAAAAAAAGGAAAAAAGACGCTTAAAAAATAAAAAGAGGCTTGAAAAAAACTAAAATGACACTTATAAAGAAAACAATTTTTTAAACCTATAAATGAAGATTAAAATAAGGTGAAAATATAATAGGATAAAAGAGTCGAGTGTGCGAGCTTTTTAGAAGGATAGATTTTCTCGACCTATTCGGGAGCTTCTCTTCCCTTCTTCTCCCTTTCTAAAAACCCACTTTGAAATCTCTGGAGAACTCCGTCCTACTACCCACTAATTTGTTTGTACAGAGCTCGTTGTCAGGGGTTAGGGCATTTTTTTTGTCTTTCTCCTTCTTTTTTTTTATTTTTTATTTTTACCCCTCTTGCTTTCTGATAATAAAGTCTCAAACAACGCCCCACGCTTGTATATATATATACGAGATATATATCTGATGATTGAGAGCTAGCGGCGTAAATATAGCGACATGACGCGGGCGCGAGGCAAAAGACGTACGTGTCTTGTACTTTCATTTTTGCCACTGACACCCGAAGACGAGGGGGAGAGGATCCTCTTTTCTGGACTATTTTTTACTAATTGGCATTTGATCACTTTAATTTCACTTTTGCTTTTATTTTATTTTCACTTTATTTTATTTTGACTTACAATTTGCTTGCACTTCATTTTCACCTTCACTTTCACCTTCACTTTGCTTTCATTCGCTTTAACTTCAATTTCATTTTACTTTCACTTTACTTACACTTGACTTGCACTTTACAGTCACGATACGTATACTTGACTTGCACTTTACTATAACTTTATTTACACTTAATTTGCACTTTTATATCACTTAACTTGCACTTTTCTATCATTTACTTACACTTGATTTACACTGTACTCTCGCTTTAGTTTCACTTTAAGTTCATTTTACATTAAATTCACTTCACTCGAATTTTACTTTCACTTCACTCTCCTTTTACTTCCTATTCACTTTTACTTCAATTGAATTTTACTTTCACTTCACTTTTACTTTACTCTTCATTTACTTCAAGTTTATTTTACTTTCAATTTATGCTTTGACTTTTAAGTTTATTTTTACATTCACTTCACTTTGACTTTGCTTTCACTTCATTCTCACTTTCTTCCACTTTAAGTTAATTTTTACTTTTATTTTGTTTTTACTTTAAGTTCGTTTTACTTTCATTTTACTTTGCACTTCACTCTCGCTTATTTACTTTTACTTCAGGTTCATTTCACTTTACATTAAATTCACTTTAACTTCACTCTTATTTTACTTCTCTCTTATTTTTCACTTCACTTCCAATTGACATGTGAAAATGAAGTGAAAGTAAAATCAAAGTGAAGTTATGGTTAGTTAAAACAATAGTAAATGTTAAGTTAAATTGAAGTGAAAGTAAAATCAAAGTGAAGTGATGGTTAATTAGGACTAAAGTGAATGTGAAGTGAAAATGAATTCAAAAGTGAAGTTACAATTGAATGAGAGTGAAATGACTGTGAAGTTAAAATAAATAAGAGTATAATCAAAGTGAAGTGATAGTTACATAAAAGTGAAAATGAAATGGAAGCAAAGTCAAAATGAAGTGATATAGTTAAACAAGAGGAAAGTGATTGTAAAGAAATAATGAAGTGAAAGTAAAATTAAAGTTAACTAATAGTTAAAAAAAAAGTAAAGTGAAGGTGAAGTGAAAGTAAAGTGAAAATAAAATCGAATTAAAGTGATTGTTAGACGAGAGTGAAGTGAAAATAAAGTGAATATAAAATCAAAGTGAATTGATAGTTGGACAAAAGTGAAAGTGAAGTGATAATGAAATCAAAGTAAAGTGATATAGTTAAAAAGTGAAAATGAAGTGAAAGTGAAATGAGAACGAAGTTGAGATGTGAAATATTTTGAATACAATCTTGAATGCAAATTTGAAGTACAAATTTTCCATTTTTTCGAAACAATTTCGCACCATATCTTTGGAGGATCGAAAAAAAAGAAGAAAAAAAATTGAATCGAATTTAAATAAAGCTGTTACTACTGCATATAAACCAAATTAACCATATTCTCTCTTCATCTTTCTGTCTAGTTAAAAAATTTAACGACAACATTTCGTAAGAAATAGTCGTGAAACCTTGAAAAATTATGCCCCCCAGCTCCTTCACTCTACAGTTTTATTTGCTCGTAAAAAGTCTTTCAATCCGAGATAATTAGGAAAGAGGATTTGACGAAATTGCAAAATAGAGAAGAAGAAGAAGATGATGAAGATGAAACACAGAGAGAAAGAGAGAGAGAGAGAGGGAGAACCCGAGTGGTTATAAAAATCCCTCGGCAAATTATAATATTATATATTTATGACTAAAAAATTGGGGCTGTCTTTTCGTCATAAAATTCAAGAAACAAAAAAAAAGAAAAGAGAGAAAAGGGTTATTTTTTGAAAGTATGTCAGTTTTTTCCCTATAAAGAAAAAGAGAGAGAGAGAGAGAGCGAGCGAGGCACTTTTCTCGTATTTAAATACATATCTATAGCTAAATACAAGATTTTCTCAACGGAATTCTCGCTTTTCCTTCGATGGCTTGCTTTGAATTTTAACAGGCTACAAAGATTATTAAGTGCTCACCGCGGAGGCAAATCGATAACACGTTGCTAGGTGACAAAAACGTACGGGGTTCAGAGAAGTAAAAGAGAGACAGAGAGAGAATGTGTGGGAGAGAAGTGAAAGGGAGAGAAATTCAGAGAACTCGAGGATTCAGGGGTTCAAGGAGAGAAAGAGAGAGAGAGAGAAAGATAAGTTTCACAAGGTGATGAGGATTTTCTCTATATCTTTTTTAAGCGAAGGAAAATTAATGGATTTTCCTATTTTAAGAAAATAAGAAACAAGTATTAAGTAAATTAGTTCACTTTTGTTAAAAAGGAATTTTATTGACTTAAAAAAAAAATTTTGTTTTCTGATTTTATATTTTATTTTCCTCTCCCCCAAAAAAAAGAAGGAAAGAGATTTTAATGCAGAAGGAAAAAAAATTGTATGAAAAGAAATGATTATTGTACAAAAATTAAGAAACTAATAATTTTTTAATTTATAGAGGCCTTTGGATTGTTCTTCAAATTTTTTCCAAACGAGGAGGAAGGGTTTTTTTTGGTTTTACTTTCGAAAAAGTAATAAAGAGATATTCAAGTTCGTTGACACTGGTGAACTTTTAACACGATGTAAAATGATTTTTATGTCCTCTCCATAAAACTTTCCAGGATCGAATAGTTTATTGGTACACGAGTAAATAGTCCACAAAAGCGTCGATAAAATGGGCTTTTTCTCCTCAACTTGGCGACTACTTTCTGCCCCCCCCCCAAAAAAAATGTCTATCAATTTTCTTTTTTCAATTTATTTTTATTTTTGCTTTTTCTTTCTTTTTTTAGTGTCTAAATCTGGTTTGTATCATTTTTGGTATTGCTACCGTTCTTATATTAGATTATTATCAATTTTTGTCGTTACCATTTTTGGACGTTACCATTTTTGGACATTGCAATTCTTGACCGGTACCATTTTTGGACGTTGCAATTCTTGACCGGTACCATTTTTGAACGTTTCCATTCTTGACCGTTACTATTTTTGAACGTTACGATTTGTGGACGTTGACATTCTTGGTAGTTACTATTTTTGGACGTTGAAATTCATGACCGATACCATTTTTTAACATTGACATTCTTGACCGTTCTTTACCATTCTGGGACGTTGTCTTTCTTGACGGTTACCATTTTTTAACATTGCCATTTTTGACCGATGCCATTCTTTTGACCATTACTATTTTTGAACGTTACCATTCTTGACCGCTACCCATTTTTTGACGTTGAAATTTATGACCTTTACCATTTTTGGACATTGACATTCTTGACCGTTACCATTCTTGAAAGTTACTATTTTTCAACGTTACCATTTGTGAGCGTTGCCATTTTTGGACATTGACATGCTTGACCGTTGTCATTCTTGGACGTTACCATTCTTGGTTCGTACCATTCTTAATATATAATAAAGTATATACTTAAAAGTGAAAAGTATTGTTTCATTGTATAAAACTGATGACTAATAAATAACAATGTCCCCTTCAAAAAAGCCCTTTAAAATGTATAATCGATATTTAATCTCTTCTCTCTCTCTCTCTCTCTCTCTCTCGAATAAAATAGCCAACTGCTATTGGCTGATAGCGACTGATACACTTAGGAAGCAAATTAGGCACTTGAATTTAGCCCAAGTCTCCAAACTTGAAACTTGGCTGAATATATGCTTCGGTCAGCCCCCCTCCATTCTCTCTCTCTCTCTCTCTTATTCTCTCCATCACTCTCTATCTCGAAAATCCTCTCTCCATCACACTTACCCCAATCTGGCACAAATTTGCATGAAACCCTTTTCCAAGGCCATTCTCGTAACACAGCAGCGCGTCCAAATACCCTCTCTCCCCCCTCCTCTTTTGGAGTTTCGAAAAGCATTCTCATCTCGCAAAGAGAGAGAGAGAGAGAGAGCACGCCAGATGAAATATTCATTTAATTATGACTGATTAAAATATAGATAGAGAAGGTTACGTGCTTACGCTACTCTTGTTTCATGTACATCATCCCTCTTGGAAATTTGCCCCTATTTTTTCTTTTTGCTTTTTTCAAATTTCATAAGGAATAATTTTTGTTCTTAATGGAGAGAGAGAGAGAAAGTGAAATGTTGGCTTATTAACGCTAATAACAGAATTGGTTTTAAATTTAAGCTTCAATTTATTTTCTCCGCCCTTTGTTTATTGTTTTAATTTATTTAGTAGCTTCAATTTTTGACATCTTTATATGTTTATTTATAGCTTCACTTAATGCCTTTTTTATATGTTTATTTATAGCTTCAATTAATGCCTTCTTTATATGTTTGTAACTTTAATTAATGCCTTCTTTATATGTTAATAGCTTCAATTAATGCCTTCTTTATATGTTTATAGCTTCAATTAATGCCTTATGTTTAACTTCACTGTAGCTTCAAATAACGTCTTCTGTATTTAAATATAGCTTCAATTCATCCCCTCTGTATTTGAATATATAGCTTCAATTTATGCCTTCGGCATTTCTCCATAATACTTCATTTAAGACCTTATGTTCCTCTACATATTGCTTCAATTAATGCCTTTTATTTTATTTAAATATATAGCTTCAATTCATACAACTTATTTTGATTATTTACAAACAAGTGAAACTAAAATTATTTTTTACTTACAGACAAGTGAAGCTACAATCATTTTTTTACATATACAAATAAGTGAAATTGTTATAATTTTCTGTATAAAAAACAACTGAAGCTATAAGAATTGTTTTTAATTACAAGTGAAGCTATAAGCCCTTTTTTATTAACAAACAAGTGAAGATATAAGAATTTCTACTTAAAAGCAACTAAAGCTATAAGAATTTTTTATTTTTAAACAACTGAAGTTACTAAAAAAATTTTAAACTATACCAATGATGCTGCAATTATTTCTTATTAAAGCCTTAAGAATTTTTATTTAAGAACAACTGAAGCTGGAATTATTTTTTATTTTCAAACAAGTGAAGCTATGAGAATTTCTATTTAAAAGCAACTCAACTGAAGCTTTAAAAGGCTCAATTGAAGCTAGAGAACTAGTAGAGCTAAATCAACTTCAATTGAACAAAAATATAGTCATGATGTCATTAAAATACAACAGAAGTTATAAAAAATTTTCTTTTTTAAGAACTGAAGCTACAATGATTTTTTTATTCACAAACAAGTGAAGCTATAAGCCTTTTTATTTACCAACAATTGAAGCTATAATCATTTTTTGATTTACAAACAAGTGAAGCTATAAAAGTCTTTTTCTTTACAAACAAGTGAAGCTATAAGAAATATTTGAAAAATCATTGAAATTGAATTTTCCCTACAAGCCAATAAATATCGTTTTTCAATAATAAATTTTAAAATTCACCCCCTCCACTAAATTTTGCCACTCGCCCTTGAAGTGTAATGATGATATGTATACCTGATGCACACATCAAAGTATAGTACTCAAGTAGACAATCTACATAAATACATATATCACACCCGGAAGCTCTCTCTCTCTCTCTCTCTCTTTGAAGCCCGCTCTTGAAACTGACACTTCCCCCTCTCTTCATACACTAATCTATATAATATGACGACAACGACACAAACACTAAAACACATTTCAAGTGTAATACTCGAAAAATAATTTATCGTAATTAGTTTGATGCGCACCTCCATAGAACCATTACTTCTTTTTTCGAGTCGAGGGGAATGAATTGATTTTCACCAAGTTGTGACACTTTTACGCGTTGAAGAAAGAGAGAAAAAAGAAGAGAGCGTTGAAATAAATAACCTTCGAGAGAAACATTAACCGAGGGGTAAAATTTATAGAAATCGGCTATTATATGATTGCAAGCGTTCTCTATGTATGTATGTATATGTATATATAGAAAGCTAACCCTGGATTGTCCGAAGTTTATAGATTTGCAAGGATTCAAAAGGACCTTATAGCGATCTCTCGCCATAGGGCGCAGTCTATTACGATAATAAATCCAGGTTATTGATCCACTGAAAGTGAGTAATTGCCGTTTCGCCTAAAGGTTTCTTTACTACATAGACACATACATTATATACATACAAATATTTATATATTTTTTTATTTTTATATTTCAAATTTTTATAATTTCACTGTTAACTTAAAAGTATCAAATTGCAACGAATTAATATACCAAAAATATGGATCGAATAAAAAATTGATCCAGATTATTGGCATCAATTTGATCCACTTTAGTATCAATTTGATACATTCAAGAAAACTGTGTTTACATAAATAAATTTTTATATTTTTATCTATTTTTGTTTTTTTTTAATATTTTTGTATTTATGCATCATCATTTCGGAAGGAGAATTTTTTTTAAAAAGATTTGCCCTTTTTTGATCAAAAAGTGCCATTTTTTTATCAAGAAATGCCATTTTTGAATCAAATTCAAACCCTCGAGACCATTTTAATTTTTCAAGGAAAAAATATTTTTTATTTCAAAGATGAACCATAAACAGTTTGATACTATTTTAGGTTCTCGAAAATAAGCCCTTTTTTTAAAAAAATTCACTTATAATCCCAAAAGTGCCATTTTTTTAGCTAAATAAATATTTCGAATAAAATTAGTAATCGATAGAATTTTATATATTCGATGAAAAATTGCTTTATTTTTCAGAGATTATAATAATAGAGAGTTTCTTAGTATACTAAAGTCTTTTTGGATTCAAGACCTTTTTTTCAAAAAGTGCCATTTTCTAGTAAAATTAATTATTCGGCTAAAATTAGGCCTCGAAACCGCATTTTAATTTTTCAAAGAAAAATTATTTTACCTTTCACAAGTGAATAAAAAAAAACAATCTTCTCCTATTACAGATTTTTGGAGGGGAAGTCTTTTTAAAAAATTACATTTTTGCCTGAAAAGTGCAATTTTTGATTTAAAAAAATTGATATTCTAAAATAATCCCTCGTGACCACTGCAATTTTTCTAAAATAAAGCCTCGTGATCATTTCAATTTTTCTAAAATAAAATCATTCTTTCAAAAATGAATAAGAAACAATTTCCCATCATTACAGCATTTTAAAAAAGAGCCCTTTTTCCAAAAAGTGCCATTTTTGAGTTAAGTTGATAATTCCGATGAAATTTTACTTCGAGACTATTTCCGTTTCTCACAAAAAAATTAAACTATGTTTCAAAAATAAAGGGTCTTAGTTACCCCGGCTTTTCGGAAATTAGCCTTTTTTCAAAAACATGCACTTTTTCCCAAAAAGGGACATTTCTTCATAAAATTGATATTTCGGATAAAAATAACCCTCAAGACCAAAGAAAAGAACTTCATGTACAAGCTAATAGAAAAAAATCTATAAAAATATTGAATTTTGGAACATTTCATATAAAAAATACGAATTTTGAAACACTCTTTTCTACTTTTCTCAAAATCGTAACGTTCTAGAAAATTTTGAGAAACAGAATCGTGATCAGAGGACAAAAATACATTGAAAATGACACCAATGTCAAAAATATGGAAAAAATACTTTTTTTGTTTTTACCCCTCTCTTTTTTAAAAATTGTCTATTTTTTTGGTTTTTACTCTAAATATTCTTTTCTGTTTTTAATTTACCCCCTGGAGATTCACATGAGGTCTAGAGATAAACAATCAGAATTATTACACTTTAAAACTGTAAATAAAGACCAAAAATTGATTTTTTTGAAAAAAGTGGGGGTAAAAACTCAAAAAAATTTTTTTTTTTTAAATATTTGATATGGTAGTGGTTTTCAACGTATTTTCGCCTTCTGAACACGATGGTAGGTGTTAAAATTACCTAGCATGTCAGGCATTTGAGAAAAGTCGAAACGAAGATCTAATAAACGTGTTCTACTCGATCTCAATTCGCACATAACTTTTTTTTCTTCATCTACATCACATTTGTATAATATTTGTCACGGTAGGAGAAAAAATGACTCATTTTTCACACCGTATTATACAGTTGGCATAATATAAGGCTGTTATTCATGTACAATAATGTACAAGATGCGAATTCGTTTTGGCCTGAAGAGAGAGAGAGAGAGAAAGAAAAAAATTACACTGGATGTATTTATGTTTATTTGAAACGATGTAAGGCAGTTTAGTGAGAAGACTTGCTTAGGGTAAAAGGCCACCTGGGTTCAGCGAGAGAGTTATGTTGCTTGTAAGTGTGTGTGTGTGTGCGAGTGTGTCCTATCTTGGGCAAAAGTCGTTATCTGAGCGCGGAACCTCGAGAAATGTAACAATAGGGATTAACCGCATTAAACCAGTCCTTACGTGTCTCCTAATATTGCGTCTTGGATACGATGCCCCATAGATTTATATTTATATTCAAGTGAAGAAAATTAGATGCGTTTTATTTTCAAAGGGAAAACGCAATTTTAATCGAATTCAAAAACATTCGCCAGATGGGCAACACATTTTAGTTTGATCGATTTTTATATATATTTAGAGAAGGAGCTTCTTTTCGGTTTTTTTATAAATGTTTTTTTTAATTAATTGCGTTATTTAAAAAATTATTTAAATTATTAGAAATATTATAAATATTATAAATGTTATAAATGTTATAAATATTATAAATGTTATAAATGTTATAAATGTTATAAGTATTATAAATATTTAAAAAAATTATAAATATGTGACGCGCTCCGAAGAAAGGTACCTAAGAAGCAAAAAAATTTGAGGTTATGTTATTAATTTTTCAAGTAAAAATATAGAAAGAAAATCAATTAATAATTTAAAATTATTGATCTTCAAGGCTTCATTGCATCCAAAATATTCAATGAAAATAAGTTTCAAATTCAAAAAATTAAAAAGAAACTTTTAATCAAGAGAAATCTAGCACGACCCTAACCTATAATTCGTTTGCTTCGTAGGTACCTTTCTTCTGAGCGCGTCACATATTATAAATATTATAAATATTATGAATATTAATTAAATTATTTTAAGTCATTAATTAAATTATTTAAAATCATTAACTAAATTTTAAAATTTTAATTTTCAAAGTAGTTAATTATTAAAACCCAAAGTCGTTGATAACATTTTATTTGTGTGTGTGTGTGTGTATATATAGAAAATGTGGGTTTTGAAATAAGAAAAAATGAAAATGATGATGTAACGGAAAGCATATAGTTGAACTAATATTACAAGTAATATTGTTTGAGATCAATCTGGAATCTAAAGATTAGGTGATTACAGCATGGAGTTTATTGTACCGTAAAGCTGTTATCACTCAGTTCATGAATTATTTATATGAAAAGAAAAAAAAATGGAGAAAGAAGAAAAAAAATCGCTCAACTCAACTTGAAAGATAATATCTCTTTCTCTCTTTAACTGCCCCAATATCTTATTAATTCGAGAAACTTTTATGTATATGCATATATATATATATTATATAAAAAGAGCAATTCTGTATATTGAGTTATAAACTGAAGAAATAGTAAAGTGAAGTTTTTATTCCGTTCGTATTTATGTTTCTTTTGTATTTATCATAAGAATTTATAAATAATAATGATGATGTTAGAATAAAATTATTTAAGGTAGGAAATAAGAAAAAAATTATAGCTTCAGTTGACTGTTAATAAAAACACTTGTGATTATATTCTTGTTAATTCAAGTTTATTTAGCTTCGCTGGTTTTTTAGCTTCATTTGAGCCTTTTTAAGCTTCAGTTGTGTTGCTTTTAACTAAAATTCTCATAGCTTCACTTGTTTGTAAATAAAAAATAATTGTAGCTTCAGTAATTAATTAATTTTGACGACCCGGATATTAATTAAAATTGTTCTAGCAGTTGCTTAGTGACCAACAATCGATTCTTGAAGTTCGCAGAAAAAAATAAATTTTCATTTTCTTGAAGGTCAAAGAAAAAAAAATTTTTTCATTTTCTGCTGATTTTCGGCTGTGGTTATTTTTTTAGAAAAAATGAATTAAATTAATTTTGACGACCCGGATATTAATTAAAATTGTTCTAGTAGTTGCTTAGTGACCAACAATCAATTCTTAAAGTTCGCAGAAAAAAGTATTTTTCATTTTCTGCTGATTTTCTGCTGTGGTTATTTTTTAGAAAAAATGAATTAAATTAATTTTGACGACCCGGATATTAATTAAAATTGTTCTAGCAGTTGCTTAGTGACCAACAATCAATTCTTGAAGTTCGCAGAAAAAAATAATTTTTCATTTTCATTTTCTGCTGATTTTCGGCTGTGGTTATTTTTAGTTGCTTAGTGACCAACAAACTATTCTTTAAGTTCGCAGAAAAAAAAAATTTTTCATTTTCATTTTCTTGAAAAAAAAAATTTTTTCATTTTCTGCTGATTTTCGGCTGTGGTTATTTTTTAGAAAAAGTGAATTAAATTAATTTTGACGACCCGGATATAAATTAAAATTGTTCTAGAAGTTGCTTAGTGACCAACAATCAATTCTTAAAGTTCGCAGAAAAAAGTATTTTTCATTTTCTGCTGATTTTCGGCTGTGGTTATTTTTTAGAAAAAATGAATTAAATTAATTTTGACGACCCGGATATTAATTAAAATTGTTCTAGCAGTTGCTTAGTGACCAACAATCAATTCTTGAAGTTCGCAGAAAAAAATAAATTTTCATTTTCTTGAAGGTCGAAGAAAAAAAAATTTTTTCATTTTCTGCTGATTTTCGGCTGTGGTTATTTTTTTAGAAAAAATGAATTAAATTAATTTTGACGACCCGGATATTAATTAAAATTGTTCTAGTAGTTGCTTAGTGACCAACAATCAATTCTTAAAGTTCGCAGAAAAAAGTATTTTTCATTTTCTGCTGGCAGTTGATGCCCAGTCAGCAGAAAATGAAAAATAATTTTTTTTGCGATCTTTATTATGTTATCATTAACAATTGTTAATGATAATTATTTCTTGATCTCTTAACTACTACTATAGCGATGTTAATTAATATCCTAATAAACAAAAAAATAATATAACTTTTTAATAATAAATACTGTTAACATTGTTCTGTAAAATACTTGTTTTTTTATTACAAATAATTCGTAAACTGTCAAACTAATTTTCCATTTTAACCTTGGATTTTTTTATATTTTTGACCTGGAAAACCTGGAAAAAGCCTGGAGTTTTGAAATCTAGATTTTGTGGCAACCATGTTTTAACTAGAAATTCTTCTAGCTTCAGTTGTTTTTCATATAGAAAATTATTACAATTTCACTTGTTTGTAAATAAGCAAATAATTGTAGCTTCACTTGTTGATAAATAAAAAATAATTGTAGCTTCATTTGTTTGTACATAAGCTTCACTTGTTTATAAGTAAAAAAAAATGATTGCAACTTC
The DNA here is from genome assembly GCA_032872475.1 of Leptopilina myrica (nomen nudum). Classification (NCBI taxonomy): domain Eukaryota; kingdom Metazoa; phylum Arthropoda; class Insecta; order Hymenoptera; family Figitidae; genus Leptopilina; species Leptopilina myrica (nomen nudum). The sequence continues at coordinate 42,768,431 of CM065462.1, read as the reverse complement.
CATAGTTTTTTAGCTTCTTTTGAGCTTTAAAAGCTTTTTTCGTTTTAGTTGTTCGAAGAGAAAAATTCCTATAGCTTCAGTTATGTTTTTAACTAGAAATTCTTGTAGCTTCACTTGTTTGTGAATAAAAAATTCTTTATGCTTCAGTATTGATTTTAATTGGAAATTCTTATAGCTTCAGTTGTTTTTATAGGTATAGAAAATAGTTACAGCTTCACTTTTTTATAAATGAAAATACTTGTATATATAGCTTCACTTGTTAATATAGGTAAAAAATAATTTCAGTCTCAATTGCTTCTATATAAAAAATTATTGTCACTGAATTCGATATCTTCAAATAATTTAATTCCAAAATGAAGAATATCTTCTCCAGCTTTATTGTTTAAAAATTTTTTAATAATCTACTAACAAATTTTACTTTGATTTTTTTAAAACGTCAAATCTTGCGATTCTATATAATGGAAGCAAAAGTTGGATCCTATGTATATAATCCAAATGAACGTGGAAAGTTAATCAGAAATATATGTGAAAAATAAGGAGAATCTAGTGAAATGAGGGATGAGAAATGTTAGTTTAATTTTCGTTGAATGTTTGAAGCGTGTAAACACGTCAGATCAACGAACGTGAACTTTAGATATACATATACATATATATATATATTTTCGTATATATATGTATTGAAGAGTAAATTCATCAACTCGAGGGAAAATTGGCACGCATGCGCAAAAATTGAGAAAACGTCGACCTGAAGTATATACACTTATATATATGTATATATATACTTATATATTTACGTGTGTACACATAACGTGTCTCGTGATTCTAGAAATAGCTGGGGCTATTTGTTTTCTCTCCGAGGGGATCGAACTCGCGACCTTACGAGTTACACGCACACTTTCTTATTGTACCTTGGCCGTGTACATAGGTTCATGTATTTTTAACGCATCTCTACTCGTATTCCTCTTCTTCTTTTTCTTTTTCTTTTTCTTTCGGGAAAGAAAATCGAAAAAAGGAAGTATAGGGAAGAAAAAATTGATCCCAATTACGGGATTTATTATTAATTTTAACTTTAGGAGGGGGTTGAGAGGAAACTCTTTAAATTTTGGTTTTTGGTTTCTATTTATGTTTTAGCATATTAAATAACATACTCTCTAAATTCGAATTAGTAAAAATTGTTACTAATTTGAATTAGTGACTGAGTTTTCGCTTTTAAATTAGTAAAATTTACTAATAAATCAGCAAACATTACTATTTATTAGTAAATTTTACTAATAAATAGTCATTTCTACTAATTTATAAGTAAAATTTACTAGTAAATAGTAATTTCTACTAATTTATAAGTAAAATTTACTAATAAACAGTAATTTCTACTAATTTATTAGTAAAATTTACTAATTTGAATAAGTGACTGACTTTTTGCTTTTGAATTAGTAAAATTTACTAATAAATAGTCATTTCTACTAATTTATTAGTAATATTTACTAATTTGAATAAGTGACTGATTTTTTGCTTTTGAATTAGTAAAATTTACTAATTTGAATAAGTGACTGACTTTTTGCTTTTGAATTAGTAAAATTTACTAATAAATAGTCATTTCTACTAATTTATTAGTAATATTTACTAATTTGAATAAGTGACTGATTTTTGGCTTTTGAATTAGTAAAATTTACTAATTTGAATAAGTGACTGACTTTTTGCTTCTGAATTAGTAAAATTTACTAATAAATATAGTAATTTCTACTAATTTATTAGTGAAATTTACTAATTTAAAAGCAAAAAGTCAGTGACTAATTCAAATTAGTAATCATTTTTACTAATTCAAATTTGGAGAGTTATGTAGCTCAGAGCGATTTTTGGAATTTTAGTCTAAATGTTAGTTTTTTTTTTAAATTACTATTTCTTATTGTCACATAATTGCTATTGTTCTTAATTCCTTTTGTTTATTCGCCCCCCGTTTTTTCTTTTCATTTGACATGTATATGTATACTTATAACGGATGTTGAGTCCTCCCCTTTACCAGCGACGAGACATGCCATGGCTTATTATCACAAATGACAGCATTACCCTCGTTTCACTCTCCTCGCTCGGTCAGTGATGGAATGAATTTATCTTCCGTGTTTCGCTCTTTGCTATTATTATTAGTATTATTATTATTATTATTATTATTATTACTATTATTATTGCTATTTTCATTATTATTACTACTACTACTAGTACTACTACTTCTAGTATTGGTATTATTTATTAGTTTTATTATGGTCACTATACCATTATTAGCATTAGCATTACGATTATTGTTATTATTATTATTGATATTTATTTCTTTCAGCATAAATAAATCATTTTGGTTAACGATCACTCCGAACCAAAATGGAATTCAATTGAAAACTTTGACATTTTTATTATTAGTACAATTACCATTATTACTCTTTAAATTTGAATTAGTAAAAATGTTTACTAATTGGAATTAGTGACTGACTTTTTGCTTTTGAATTAGTAAATTTTACTAATAAATTAGTAGAAATCACTATTAATTAGTTAATTTTACTAATTCAAAAGAATTACTAAAAATAAAAATATTTACTAATCTGAATTAATGACTGACTTCTTGCTTTTGAATTAATAAATTTCACTAATAAATTAGTAGAAATTACTATTTAATAGTAAACTTGACTAATTCAAAAACAAAAAGTCAGTTTACTATGAAAGTTTACTATTAGATATTTCTACTAATTTATTAGTGAAATTTATTAATTCGAAAGCAAAAAGTTAGTCACTAATTAGAATTAGTAAACATTTTTGCTAATTCAGATTTAGAGAGTATACTATTACTATTATCATTATTGTTTTTGTTATTATTATTAATATTATTATTATTATTATTATTATTATTATTATTATTATTGTTATTGTTATTGTTATTATTATTATTATTATTATTATTATTACCATTATCATAATTAAAATTATAATTGCTATGATTATTATTATAATTATTATAATTATTATTATTACTATGACTAGTAGTCTAACGCGCGCTATTATTTAATTATTTAATTTTGCTCAATGAAAAATTTGTTTTTTGACCTCCCGTTGACGCAAATCGTGCAAAGTTCCGCAATCTAAAGCGAAAAACGCTATTATACGAGATTTAATAATAGTGATAATGATAATGACAATGGTAATGATAATTTACAGTGTGTATATGTATACTTGTAGCAAAATACACAAAAAAAAGAATGGTAATTATAATATAATGATAATTATCATTATGGTAAAAGATCGTGGTGTATTTTTTTTTTATTGTGGCATTTCGACTCTTAATACCATTAATTTTCACTCGTCCTCGACTCAACAATAATTAGAGGAAATACATCCCTGAGGAGTCAAGAAGTGAACAATCCACTCTCTTTATCTTTTTGTCTTTCTCTCTCTTTCTCTCTCTCTCTCTTTCAGAAAATCCCTCCTTCATTGGTCTACTCTAACAGTTATTTTTTTTTCTCTCACTAATTAACTATTATTCATTAATATCACTTAACTTTCTTTTCCCTTATTTATATCCCTCGAGGAATGGATTTTCTATATTCATTTTTCAGTTGACAACGCTTTTGTATTATTTATATATGAAGAGAATTGAGGGGTTGTTTATAAACCACGTGGACAATTCTTTTATCACTATTTTACCCTCCCTCCCTCTCTCTAAATCTAAAGTCTCTAAAGAAAATCTAAACACTACTATTTAATACTTTTTTAAACTATTTTTTCACGATTTCAATGTTTGCAGATACTTTATAATTTAATTTCTTTCACTAATAATAACATTTGTCATGCAAATTTATTTTAACAACAATTTTTTTTTGTTGATAAAATTCTAAACAAGAATTCAATTATTTTTCATAAATAATAAAATTTATTGAAGAATTTCAATAATTTTTTGTTTATACTGTTTGAAATTAATTAAAGGAAAAATTTAATTATTTTCACTGAAAAAAATGAATTCCAGAAGAATTAAATTATTGAAAATAAAATTATTATGGTATTTATTATATTTCGAAAAAATCAATTATTTGAGACAATGTTTATAAAAATTCTTATGAAGAATATTCTATTATTTTCAAAAATAACAAACATTTCCACAGACATTCAAAATTCTTTGAAAACATTTTCATAATATTTTTCTCAATAATTCTATTATTTTTTTAAAGAATAAAATTCTTCTCCAGAATTGAATTATTTTTGAAAATTTTAATAAAATTCTTATCAATTTTCAAAAATTCAATTATTTTGAGACATTTTAATAAAATTTTTTTTTAAATTCTATTATTTTTATAGTAATAAATTTTTTCATAGAAATTCAATTATTTTAAAAATATTCTTAAATAAAATCGTTCGTAAGATTCAATTATTTATAAATATGTAAAATAAAATTCTTCTCAGAATTTCAATTATTTTAAATAAAAAATTTACAGGAATTGCTGAAAATTTAATTATTCATAAAAATTTAATTTTAATTCCTAGAAAAAATAGTTATATGTAAAAAATGGTTTTTTTTTCGAATTCTTTCAAAGAATTCAATTATTTATAAAAATATTAAAATTTTTCACAGAAATTCAATTATTTTCAAATATTTAAATAAAATTGTCCAAAAGAAATCAATTTTAAATACAATTTTAATTAGATTTTCTTGAAATAATTCAATTATTCTTTTAGATTTTAATAAAATTCTTCTGAAGAAATCAATTATTTACAAAAATAGTTCACTAAAAAAGAATTCAATAATTATTAAAGATAAATAACAAAATCATTTCCGTAAATTCAATTATTTTGAGGCATTTCAAACAATTTCTTTAAATTAACAATTGTTTAAATAAATAATATTCAATTATTCTTAGAAATTTTGTAACGAAATTCATGGTAAAATTTAATAATTTTAAAAACTTTTCGCAATTCCATGATTTTCAATAAAATTCAGAAAATTTTCAAACAGAATTATTCAATTATTTAAAAAAAAATATTTGTAAAAATGTTCGTAAGAATTCAATTCTTTTCATGAATAATAAAACATTTTTCAGGAATTTAATTATTTAAATTAGAATTTGCTTGAAAGTTAGTCGAAAAAAATTAATGATTTAAAAATTTCTATAAAATTCTTCGCTAGAATTAAATTACTTTTTCCATAAATATTTAAATTCTTTCATGAAGAATAAAATTCGTCGTAGGAATTCAATTTTGCTGAATAAGAAAGTAATACAAATTTTTGATAAAAAATTGGGATAAAGTTAGGAAAATAAAATGTAATTTTTGTCATAGTTTGTTAAATTTTCTAAATCGTGTTTTTTTGGTCTTAATTTTTCAATTTCTTTTTACTAATTTTTTTTTAGTTTAGAAGCTACTTTTTGTTATATTTCAACAAACAAATATTTCATTGATTCCATAGCACTTTTTGAAATCTAATTTTTAGTGATGAGTAATTTTTTATTATTTCTTTAACATTCACTTTTGTTATATTTCAACAAACAAATATTTCATTGATTCCATAGCACTTTTTGAAATCTAATTTTTAGTGATGAGTAATTTTTTATTATTTCTTTAACATTCACTTTTGTTATATTTCAACAAACAAATATTTCATTGATTCCATAGCACTTTTTGAAATCTAATTTTTAGTGATGAGTAATTTTTTATTATTTCTTTAACATTCACTTTTGTTATTATAGTCTAACTGTACTATTAACAGAAGTAAATGTCAACGAAATAAAAAAAAATGAAATAAAAGAACATTTACTTCTGTTATTAGTGTAACGACCACTAATATTTACTAACAGAAGTAAATATCAATGAAATAAAAGAAAAAATTTACTCATCACTGAAAATTAAATTTACCAGAGAACATAGCATTTATTCCTCCTCTCTCTCTCTCTATATGGCTTTTGCTTTTCTTTTAGTGTTAACTATACGCACTGGTGAACATTTAATACAATAATGTCGACAAACTACCATAAAGCATAGTTTATAGAATGGCACCATTAACTCCATGGCTAATGGTAGTTTCTATATCTGTTTTCTCGCATTTCATATGGGGATTGGAGACGATCGTAAAGTGACGTTATCAAGGGACGCCAGTCACGTTCCGCTCGTCTTGTGTTTGTGTGTTTCTTCTTCTATATTTCTCTCTCTATATATATAAATATAATAGTCAAACACGTAAACACTATTCGCGATTCTGAACGACACGCCTTAATCTGGATTATATCGTCGTTTATTACGACAAATAAGACTCGTCTTTCATGTTCTCCTTGTCATTATTGTCCCGAAATCGTATAAAAAAAAAGAAGAAAAGAAAAACCAATATTATATCTGCGCGAGAATGCAAGAGAAAATTTTCCTGATGGGTGTAATATATTGGGCCAATGAGAGTATTTTCTTTTTTTTTTATTCTTTATTTTGACCACTTGCTTCTTCACACGATTTAGAACTGCGAGGGAAATAGCGAACAGTTCTTTTTTTTGATAATGTAATAAGAAATTTTTTTTGTGCCCTTTCGGAAGATATTATCTTTCTCTTTTGCTTTCTTTGCGCAAATTAATAAACAGAAATTGTTTCAATTTTAATATTTTACAAAATATTTAATATTTGTCCACCATATTAGATCCGTCATTTTGAATTTTGAAAATCCGATGTCAAATTCGCAATTAGCGACCCCAAGAACCCTCGAGAATCAAGTATTAACCGAATTCGTAGAATTTTTAAAAATCCGGCCGCCATATTGTTTCCACCATTTTGAATTTTTCAAATCCGATGTCAAATTCATAATTACCGACCCGAAAAACCCCCGAGAATCAAGTATTAACCGAATTCGTAGAATTTTTAAAAAATCGGCCGCCATATTGGATCCGCCATTTTGAATTTTGAAAATCTTACACCAGTTCACGTAACTTTCACTTTCAACATTCACTCAAAAAAAATTTTTTTCTTTTAATTTCACCAACAAATTTTCACTTTTATAACCTTTACTTTCAACTTTCGGCAAAAAAAATTTTCTCTTCTAACATTCTTCTAAAAAAGTTTTTTAATTTCAACACAAAAAATATTTATTTTCAACTTTCACTTTTAATTTTCACCTAAAAAGTTTTCACTATCAACTTTTACTCTTAAAAATTTTTACTTACAACTTTCACGCAGACAAATTTTCACTTTCAACTTTCACCTAACAAAATTTTTTCTTCTAATTGCACACGAAAAATTTTCACTCTCACTTTCACCCAAAAATTTCCACTTTTTTAAACCTTTTTCTTTAAACATTGGTTCGAAAAAAATTTCATTTTTAACATTCATCTAAAAAATGTTTATTTTTAACTTTCACCTAAAAGAGTTTCAAGTTCACACCCAAAAAATGAAATTCAAAGTAAAAATATTTTAGTTGAAAGTGACAATTTTTTGTGTGTGAAGGTTTAAAGTCAGATTTGTTTCGATGAAATTGAAGATGAAAATTTGTTTCGGTAAAAATAGAAAATAAAGATTTTTAAGGATGGAAGTTGAAAGTGAAAATTTTTTTCGAGTGAAAGTAGAAATTTTTTTGGTTATTGTAATTGAAAGGGAAAATTTTTTCGAGTAGAAGTTAAAGTGAAAATTTATTTGAGTGCGACACATTTTTTTAAGTGGAAGTTGAAGGTGGAAATTTGTTTGGGTAAAAAGGGAAAATAAAGATTTTTATGGGTGGAAATTTTTTTGAGTGAAAGTGGAAATTGAAAGTACATATTTCTTTGGGTTTAGTAATTAAGAGTGAAAATTGTTTTGAGTAGCAGTTAGAGTGAAAATTTATTTGAGTGAAAGTTCAAAGTGAAAATTCTTTTAAGTGAAAGTTGAAGGTGGAAATTCTTTTAAGTGAATTTAAAAAAGAAAATTTGTTTATATAAAAGTTGAAAGTTAAAATTTCTTTTTTGTGCAATTGAAAGTAAAAATTTGTTCGGTGAAATTAAAAGTGGAATTTTTTTTCGGTAAAAGTTGAAAATGAAAATAAAACCTGAAAGTAAAATTATAAATTTTTTTACATGAAAGTTGAAAGTGAATTAATAACTAATTCTAAAATTAATAAACAATTGCTTGAAATTTTAGTTATTTTAGATAATTTACTATACCACATAGAAATAAAATAGATTGGAATTTTTTCACACGTTTGCATTTTGTTGTGAATAAATAAAATAAATTTTTATTTTCACCCCTCTCAAGTGTGTGTGTGTGTCTATATGTTTATGTCAAGCGGTGAGAAAAGAATTCGTGAAGCTTTTCCAGCGTCCGGAACAAAAAAAAGGAAAAAATTAAAGTTCTATGTGGAACGTAATGCGCACTGAGCTGAAAACCATCATCCCCTTTATTTGAAAAGAATAAGATGGAGAAAGGCGGCAAAAATGTCATCAGCAGATGATCCATTGAAAAATACAAAAATTTTTATATATACATATAATATATGCAATTCGTTTCAATACTTATTTTTATAATTTCACAATAAGCGAGTTCGATGAACTGCAATGGTTATAATATAATACAATATAGAAAATGATTTTCTATATATAAATATATGTAGATATGCGAACTATACACAGAACAAAGAAAACATTTTGTTATTATTAAATAATTAAAATATTATGATATTAATAATTGATAATAATTATTTTATCACCATGAATTGATATTTTGTGTTTAATTTTAAAAAAATCTTTTTGTCTCTTAAAATTATTCGAATAATAATAATTACAATTTTTATTAATTAATTACAATTAGTTAATTCTATTAAAATAATTTTTATTTTACGTATAAATAATAATAATAATAAATTAATAATTATAATAGTAATAACAATAATAATAATAATAATGAATTAATAATTATAAAATAATAATTAATAATAAATTTTATTTTTTTTGAAATTTGTTTATTTTTTATAATTTAATGTCAATTTTTACCAAAAAAAAGAAGAAGAAAAAAAGCGGAGGAAAAAATAATCTCGTCAACAAAGAGTAAGTGTTGTACTACTTGAGTATTACTCAAGCATTGATCTACACTACTTAGAAATGTACACGGTCTTATTGGTGGAATTTTTCTACTGAAGAGAAATATATAACTTTAATTTAGATTTTTTTCTTTTCTTTTATTTAAGAGTCGATTTTTTTGAAATTTTAACATAAGATTTAAATTTTTAATTTTTTTGTTAATTTTTACTATACTGTTCAGTACGAAATTTATTTATAGTTTTAATTTTCCATTATCGAATTTCTAAGCTTGAATAATTGTAAAAAATTCGAACATTTTGTAACTTTGGTGATTTTTAGTTTGAATTATTTATGGTTTCGAACATTTCTTATTAGCTTCAATTTTGTGTAAATCTTTAAAATTTATTGCTTCAATTTTTCGTAAATATATCTTTAAAATTTGTAACATCAACTTTTTTGCAAATTTTTAAAATCTATAGCTTTAACTTTTTGTGAATATCTTTAAAATTTGTATCTTCAATTTGATTTGTAAATTTTGTAAAATCTGTAGCTTCAATTGTTTATACATCTTTACAATTAATAGCTTCAATTTTTCCTAAATCTTTCAAATTTATAGCTTCAATTTTTTGTAAATCATTCCAATTTTTAGCTTCAATTTTTCGTAAATCTTTCAAATTTATAGCTTTAATTTTTTGTAAATCATTCAAATTTATAGCTTCAATTTTTCGTAAATCTTTCAAATTTATAGCTTCAATTTTGTTATAAATTTAATTGTTTTCCATTTTTTAAATGTACCTATATTTTTGAATATTTGTAGCTTCAATTTATTGTAGCTTTGACTATTAGCTTCAATTATTTTCAGCTTTGAATATTTTTAGCTTCAAATACTTTCCCTTTCGATTTTTCTAGTTTTAAAGGTTTGTAGCTTCAATTTTTTTTGTGTCTTCGAATATAGCTTCAATTTCTTTCGTAACTTTTGGCTATTTATAGCTTCAATTTCAAGTGTCATGTTTATAGCTTCGAATATTTGTAGTTTAAATATTTTGTTTAAATATGTATAGCTTCAAATTTTTAGAATTTCAAGTATTTGTAGCTTCAATTATTTGCCTCTTCGAATAATTGTAGTTTCAATTTTTATAGCAGAGAATATTTGCAGCTTCGCTTTTTCATAGCTTCGAATATTTGCAACTTCAATTTTTATAGCTTCAAAATTTGCAGCTTCAATTTTTTGTAGCTTGGAATATTTATAGCTTCAATTTTTCCCATCTTGGAATATTTCTAATTTTTATTTTTTATATCTTCGACTATTTTAAGCTTCAATTTATTATTTATTTACTAATCATCAAATTATTATCTATTTTTGACTTCCAATTGTAAATATACTTATGTAACTTCAATTTTTCCTATTCTCGAGTATTTGTAGCTTCAATTCTTTGTACCTTGTAATATACCACTCTCTGCTAGTAACGGATTTATACTTCTTTAAAAAAAAAAAGAAAAAAAAGTTGCATCAGTAAAAACAAAGGGAGTTCAAAAGCGAAACAAAGGAATTTTAATAAAAACAATTCAGAGGAAGAAAATTAGTATGACAAACAAGAAGAAGGGGAAGAGTAATGAAGCTAAAGAGAGTGTAAGAAAAATAAATTGTCGGGAAATTATATCAACTGTTATAAAGTACATATATTTTTATATATATATATATATAGCGATAGAAAAGAAAAAAAAGAAAAGAAAAAGAAAAGCAAAAGCAAAAAAGGAATGAAATAAAGAAAATTTGTGAAGAAGAAAGAAAATGCGTCACACACGGACAAAAATGTCAAATGCAGACACGCAAAGTGTTTTTCCAAAGCGATATATTATTTCTCATTCTCTCAAAGGCTCATATAGCCTGTCTCTTCAGTTTGCTCAGAGTCTCATTACGAATGAATTAGTATATTACTGCGCTTTGTTCTATCAAGCGAAGCGCAACATTAAAAGAGAAAGAGGGAGAGAAATCAAAAAGTTTATTACTGAAAATATCTTCCGCGAATTACAAGTTTGTTGGTTTTAGTGATATGTATGATACTAATTTAAGTCACAGGTTGGGTTCTTTTTTTTTCTTTTTTTTTTTTACTACACACATGTGAAACGGAAACTTATCGTGACATTACTTTTTGATGATGTGAAACATTTTGTACGTGTGAAATTTAACGTATCTATGTGTATGTGTGTATATGCAACAAAAAAAAAGGAAAAAAAACGACGACGACGACAGAAAGGGGCGACCGAAACTCTGGGATTATTATTGTGTTGATGGTTTCAACAGTATTAAGAGGAATATAATGTGTCGAGACGAGTATTAATTTCAGCTAAAGTCACGATAACGAGTGTTTTTTATTCTATTTTCTTTTTGTGTTCATATTCACTTGTTACGGAAATTATCGTCAACATTTAGACCATTATATTTAATACTTGGTTCTAGAATAAAGAAACAAACGGGAGGAAAGAAGTTTCTATTTTTTCACTTTTGGGAAATTGTCTCCTTTAATTTGCTAAATAAATAAATTTTACGTGTTTTTATATATTTACAATTCTATTTACAAAATTCTTTTTGTTTTTAAATTTCGCGGTAGTTACCGTTGGCGGCACGGTTTATTTTCTAGGTTGGTACGACTGCTTAGAGTCAGCTGCTCGTTGACTATACATAACCTAAAAAAAAATCTATTACATTCTCGGGAGAGTGCTTAAAAGAACAAGTATGTTTTTTAACGAGAAAAAAGTAAATAAAAAAGGAAAGAAGTAAATAAGAAAGGAAAAAGTTAAATAAAATTCTACGGAAAGTGAAAACAAGTGAAGAAAAGAAAGAAGAAGAAAAATTTGATCTTAAAAAAATGAAAAAGACACATTACGGCGAGCATTTTTTTTCTTCCAAATTTTTTTTTACCATCGACGAATTATGAATTATGAATTAAGAATTATTACGAATTATGAAATTAATTTTGAATTTAATTATTAACATTCTTCAATTTAATCAATTTTCAAGTTTTAAACAAATTTTTTTTTCATATATTTATTTCTAACTCTTCTTTTTCGAAAATTCCGAATAGTTTTAAAACCCAGAAAGAAAAAATGACAAATTGACATTATGATTAGAAGACCAGAGAAAATCGGTGTAGGGCACTTATTACTGTATAAGAGAAAAATTCATTGAACCAAGAGTGCAAAAGAGAAAAAGAAAGAGAGAGAGAAAAATAGGGATTGCGTAAAACAAATGACACTTGGAAAAGTTTTCCATTTTTTTCAACCTCCACTTCCTTTCGCTTTTCTCTCTTTCTCTTTTTTTTTGCTCGACATTGCGTTCCAGTCTCTGATTTTCTCATTAATTTTTCGGGAATCAATACTAATGTCTTTATTTCTTTTGCCCATTAAATATAGTGCGGGCATTACGACGAGAGGCGAAACACAATTAGTTGTTCACCGTGAAATGAAAGATTTCGATAAATTATTAAGAGGTTTTCATTAATAATAAAATTGTGCTCACTCCCATTTTATCATCACCCGTGTCCCCCCTCCCATGCCTTCTCATCACTGTTTTAGGGTCGTATAAATATATATATATTCCAGAATTTCTTTTGATCTTAATCTTTCTTTTATTCATGCTATCATTACTGTATAGAGTTTTACCCCCCCCCACCCCCTCCCCCCGAAGTGAAAATTTTGTTGCAGATCTTGAAAGAAAAGGAAATAATTTTAATTACATTATTATTAATATTGTTATTTATTTCTTAAAAACAGGGGGAAAGTATTTAAACACAAAAAAATATTATTACAAGTTATTATTATTAATTTATTAATACTTTTTATTATTATTTATTATTTTCTATTGTTATTTATTATTATTTTTTTTAATAATAATAATAATTATTATTATTATTATTATTTTTATTATTATTATTTATCACGAAAAAAAATCTTCACCTGGAACAACTATAAAATTCACTGTATTAGCGAAATTTTTAGTTATTGCAATGAATCGCTGTTCCAGTTAAAGGTTTTTTTTTCTGTAATTTATTTATTTATTTCGCTATATACAGTGGCGTCAAATTATTATTATTATTATTAGTTTTATTATTTTGTTTATATTATTTCTTTAACTAGAAATTTTCATTTGCATTAACATTATTAAATCGTTTGTTATTATCACGAATTCTTTTTTTCTCGCTATTTTCTTTACAATTTTTTGTTTATTGTAACATTAATTTTTCTTTAAAAAAAAAATTTTTTTTTTTGTTTCAGGTTAGTAAATTTCTTCAAATTGGTGCCTAGAGTTTTTATTGTAAGTAATATTATTGTATACAATTTATTACTCTCCGTCAGTTTTACTTGAATAATAATTGTCTAAAAAAATATATCTGAATTTGAAAATTCGCGCGCTTTTTTCAAAGACATTTTTATATCACTTGAGACGTGTGACTGACTCACGTTGTTCTACGTCGTCCGTGCACCTATAGGGTACTTTAACATAACCTCAAAATTCTTTACTTTTCTTCAGTTTTTACACAATTTTTTAAATTTAATTTATTTGAATTTTACAATTAATTCTAATCGTTGGAAATTAAAATACTAAAATTAGTTAATATAAATATATTCTAATAATATATATTTATACTAATATTATATTTTTATCCACAACTTTATAAGTTGGGAACAATTTTTATACTATTGCACATTCGTAAAGTCGTTTGTTTGGAAATAAGAGGGGAAAATTGAAAGCCAATGGAGATAAAGAGAAATTTTGCTTACAATAACAAGTGAGAAAGATGAGAAAAATTATACGAGAAGAATAATGAGTATTTTAATACTGTTGTAAAAAGGCCGCTAATAAAAGCAAAAAATTCTTTTTTTCTTCTTTTTCTTTTCAACTTATATACAGTAACGGTATAAGAAAACAAGAAAGACCTTACGATTGTGGTATATGTATATGTATGTATGTATAAATTTTGTTTTTAAAACTTAAGGAGTGAAGAGTTAAAAGACTATATATATATAAAGAGATGCGCGCCTTGTAGAAAATGATGTCTGGTCACGGCAGCAAACCAATATGAACGACTCGCTTCTTTATGGATTATATAGTTATACATACACCTCAGCTTCTATATATATATATACTTATAGAGAGAGGACTTGAAAACGCAGTGCACATTGGGTGCGGCATATCATAAAATTGACCGTTATGCCATATATATATATATATATATACATTATGCTTTTAGTCTCTGGTATAGCTTTTGACTTGATGATAGAAGATTGCCTACATTAATGACAAAGCTGTTTGCACACAAACAATTAAGTTTCCCTTTATTGACCCAAAATTATTGTTATTCCTTGAAAATCGCAAATCATCGAGATTTATACGTTTTGTCTTTTCTTTTTTTCAAAAAACAACCTTTTTATACTTACCCCTGTTGCTTGGTCTTCTTTGAACTATTTTTGCACTTCTTGTTCTTTTTCATCCTGATTTTCTTCCGATTAACGAACATTTAAATATTAATTACCGCTTTCTACGTCGAGTTGAATTTTTTTTCTTTTTCATTTTTTTATCAATTTTTTTAATTTACTGAATGTTTTCTTAAATTTTTCGATTCTTTTTCTAACTTTCTTATTTGAATAAATTAAATTCAATGTCAATTTAATTTATAACATATTTGTTGTATTTGAATAAATTAAACTAAAGGTCAGTTTAATTTAACCAAATAGCAAATTTGTTATTTGAATAAATAAACCGATTGGCAATTTAGTTCAGTACGAAGTTATTTATAGCTTCAATTTTTCATTATAGCTTCGAATTTCTAAGCTTTTAGTAATTCTAAAAAATTCGAACATTTGTAACTTTGGATATTTTTAGCTTGTAACATTTATGGTTTCGAAAAATCTTAAAGCTTCAATTTTGTGTAAATCTTTAAAATTTATAGCTTCAATTTTACGTAAATATCTTTAATATTTGTAGCTTTAATTTTTTGTAAATCTCTAAAATCTGTAGCTTCAATTTTTTCATACATCCTTACAATCGATAGCTTCTATTTTTCGCAAATCTTTCAATTTTACATCTTCAATTTTTCATAAATATGAAAAATGTATTGCTTCAATTTTTCATAAATCTTTACAATTTATAGCTTCAATTTTGTTTTAAATTCAATTATTTTCCATTTTTGAAATTAATATTTTTGAATATTCATAGCTTTGACTATTTTTAGCTTCAATCTATTGTTGCCTTGACTATTAGGTTCAATTATTTTCAGCTTTGAATATTTTTATCTTCAAAAATTTTCAGTTTCGATCGTTTCTAGTTTCAAAGGTTTGTAGCTTCAATTATTTCCATGCTCTAATATCTGTAGCTTCAACTTTTCGTAAATATCTTTAAAGTTTGTAGCTTCAATTTTTCGTAAATCTTTACAATTTATAGCTTCAATTTTGTTTTAAATTCAATTATTATCCATTTTTGAAATGCATATTTTTGAATATTCTCAGCTTTGACTATTTTTAGCTTCAATCTATTGTTGCCTTGACTATTAGCTTCAATTATTTTCAGCTTTGAATATTTTTAGTTTCGAATATTTTCCGTTTTCGATTTTTTCTAGTTCCAAAGGTTTGTAGCTTCAATTATTTTTGTGTCTTCGAATATAGCTTCAAAATTTTGTCACTTTTAGCCATTAGTAGCTTCAATTTCAAATTTCAATTTTTATGTTTATAACTTTGAATACTTGTAGCTTCAATTATTTGCATCTTCGAATATTTGTACAGCTTTAATTTTTTTAGCTATACTTAATTGTTTGTTCTTCTTTTTTCCTGATTTTCTTCTGATTAACGAACTTTTAAAAGTTAATTTCCGCTATTAATACATCGAGGTTGATATATTTTGTCTTTTTCATTTTTTATAATTTTTTTTCCACTTTAATTGTTTTCTTGAATTTTTTGATTCGATTTCTATACATCTTATTTGAATAAATTAAATTGAATGTAAATTGAACCAAATAACAAATTTGTTTTTTGAATAAGTTAAACTGAATATCAATTTAATTTGAACCAAATAAAAAATTTGTTTTTTGAATAAACTAAACCGAATGTCAATTTAATTGAATTAAATAATAAATTTGTTTTTTAAATAAGTTAAACTGAATATTAATTCAATTGAACCAAATAAAAAATTTGTTTTTTGAATAAACTAAACTGGATGTCAATTTAATTGAACCAAATAACAAATTTCTTATTTGAATAAGTAAACCGATTGTCAATTTAGTTCAATTATTGCAATAACAAATTTTACTCGTGCGTTACGATTCCAAATTGAAATATATAAAATTTATCACCACCACTTTGGAAAGAATGATCTATTGGATTGAAATAAATTTTCATTTTCATCTAAATCCTCCTTCTGCTTCTTCTTCTTCTTTTTTCATCTAATATCGTTTCGTTTTTTGCCGTTCCTCTTCTCTTTTTTTTGTGTCCCCGTGTGTTCT
The DNA here is from genome assembly GCA_032872475.1 of Leptopilina myrica (nomen nudum). Lineage (NCBI taxonomy): Eukaryota > Metazoa > Arthropoda > Insecta > Hymenoptera > Figitidae > Leptopilina > Leptopilina myrica (nomen nudum). Next base: position 42,751,945 of record CM065462.1, on the reverse strand, counting down.
ATTGGTATATGTGCGTGTATACACGGCAAGCCTTAAGGTCGTACTCTATCGATTCCTCGGTACTAAACCTGTCACCGAAAGTGCACCCAGCCAGAAAAATAAGAGCCCTTTCAAATACTTTGGAAAGCAATGAAACTTGTGTGTGTGTGTGTGTGTGTGTGTCGCATGAATCCAGTGAAATTAAAGAAGGCTTTTTTTTATTTCTCACACATGTCTTCCTTTGTTTTTCTCATTCTCTTACAGTATGACGATTTATGTTTCAATTCTAATTTATATGTATGGAAAATAGACAATGATTGACATTTAAAATAGTGATATATATATTTATCATTTACTTTTTTTATCATTTTTTTTATCATTTCATTTTTTTAAATTAATTTTATATTTTTAATCTATATTTCCTTTTGTGTTCGGAAAAATAATTGAAAATTTTCATGATTGAAATGCACCTGTCTTTTGGAGAGAAATTTACTGGCGCGGTGAATTTAAATGTATAAACACAAGTTTCCTTTAATTTATTTCTATTAAATCCCTTCTTTACACCTCCCTTTATATGTATATATATATAAATAGTCGCAGCCTAGCCGCCTTCTTCGCACGATTATTCCCGTTATAAATTCAGATGCAATTTACTTGATAGCTGAGAATAATGAAATATGCAGAATCGAGAGATGGGTGAATGCAAATGTACTTAGTCATTAGAGGTGTATTCCGATAGGTCATACATATTCATGTTAAAGCTTGTGTCCATTTGAGACGCGCGTGAAACAAAACACTGATTAACGCACCTATTGGCTTGATTGGCACTTCTGGTCCAACCAGGGGAACTATCATCAATTTCCTCGCCATTAGTCTTTTTTTCAAATGCGTTTCGTTATACATACTCCTCAACACTTTATATTTATATAAATAAATTTATATAAATATAAAGTAAAATTAACCGAATTCGTAGAATTTTTAAAAAAATCCTGCCGCCATATTAGATCTGCCATTTTGAATTTTAAAAATCCGTTGTGAAATTCGTAATTTTTGACCCCGAAAACCCCCCGAGAATCAAGTATTAACCGAATTCGTAGAATTTTTAAAAATCCGGACGCCATATTGGATCCGCCATTTTGGATTTTGAAAATCCATGGTCGAATTCGTAATTAGCGACCCCGAAAACCCCCCGAGAATCAAGTATTAACCGAATTCGTAGAATTTTTAAAAATCCGGTCGCCATATTAGATCCGCCATTTTGAATTTTTAAAATCCGATGCAAATTCTCCATTTCTGCCCTAATATTGACTTTAAGGCACAAAAAACTCGCTTTTGGCAAATCCACACACTTTTTTGTGGGAAAAAATCAATTTTTCTAAATATATATATGACAATAAAAAGAAGGAATGGGTTTCTTCTTTTTTTTAAAATGAACCCCTCTACTCCCTTCGACACATATACTTATTTACAATGAGCACACTCTTTTGTCAAATTTACAATTCAAATTCGATGAAATTAAAAATTCTCGAGCCCGCTCTTTATCTTTATTTCTTGGTATATAAAAAGTTATCTGGCATGAGGCACATTGTTTGACGCACCCTAATTCGCAATATTGGATACTGGTTCACATACATATATATAGAGGATAGAAAATAAAAGTTGGTAACAGGCTTGATCGTAACATAGCTCTCTCGCCCTATTACACTGTGCACAACTCGTGTTTGTGAGGAGAACTACGACAACGAGGACGACGAAATTGGTGGGGTCAAAAGGGGCTTTCAAGAAGGGTTTTTTAGAGAGAGAAAGAGAGATTCTCTACTGGTACAGGTTTATCTACTCCTACTACTTTCTCCCTCTCTCTCTCGCTTGCCTAGTTTTCAATTCTCTAGGAGCCTACAATATTAGGCCTCCAGGATTATGTACTTCTCGATGTTAAAGAGCCAGAAGGATCTATATTATATATTTGCCCCAGAATTCGGAAAGCATCAAATCGCCTTTGAGAGAAGGAGAAAAAGAAAGAGAGAGAGAGAGAGAGAGAATGAGAGAAATTAGGGGAAAATGGTCCATTTAATTCCACTATACGAGGACGAAAGTATAGAAGTAGAAATAGTGATTTCATGATTGAAAAATAAATTACTCACGTGTTTCTTCCCCCCTCTTGAAATAGAATGGAAAATAGAAAAAAAAATATGAAAGAGAAAATTTAATTGTATTTTGTAACAATATTTTAAAAATTGAAATTGTAAAAAATTCCAACTTTTCGTTTTTGAATTTCGCGCCATTAGGTTTAGTTTGGCGCCGAGAGTGCGGCGCTGTTGGTACGACTGTCTCGCGTCAGCTGTTTGACTGTATAACCTAAAATTTCTCCTTGAATTTAATATTGCCGAGTTTTTATTTGAAAATATCAAATTCGACGGGTGAATACGAGGTATGTCAAAAAAAAACATTATTACTATAATTTTGAGCTTTTTGGTAATTTTTTGACTCTATCAGTTAGTAGTTTTAATTATTAAATTCAATATGGCGGACGAATTTAAAAAAAAAATAGTTGGATTTTTACGAAAATTTGTATCTAGAGGTGTTTAGGAGCGTCAATTTTGAATTTAACGTCAGATTCATAAAATTCAAAATGGCGGATCCAATATGGCGAACGAATTTTTTAAAAAGTAGTTGTATGTCATGGTCAGATTCATAAAATTCAAAATGGCGGGTCCAATATGGCGGATGAATTTTTAAAAAATAGATGGATTGTAACGAAAATTGGTATCCTTAGGATTTTTTGACGTCGCAGATTATGAATTTATGGTCAGATTCATAAAATTCAAAATGGCAGATCCAATATGACCGACGAATTTTTAAAAAAACAGTTGAAAATTTTTTTCTGGTAGAAATTTTTAATTAATTCATATTTTTAAATTCTAATCCCACTTTTATTATTTTTTTCTTAAATTTCTACTATATTAAATCGAAAAAGTGTTTTTTTTCCCTAAAATGTGGTCAATTTTTCCGCCTAATGTTGAGGTATGGGAAGAAAGTTTGTTTTTTTTGCACCTTAAATGGTTCTAAGAGAAGAAGAGTAAAAAAAACTGTAATGTGATGTCTTGTCAGACGATCGTTTCACGTGAGACGCAAAAGGTTTCTTCCCCCGGGAACTCAATTTCCTTCACAGTTCCTTAACTTTCCACTTTTTTTTCGGGTTCGGCTGACTTTCAACTTTTAACTTGTTTTCTAAACAGTCGTATATTGGGGTCTAATTTAATATATATGTATATTTCGCTTTTTTCAAAAAAAAAAAAAAAAAAGAAACGAAGTGTCGAAAATGGCATCGATAGTCTTCTAATTGACAGGGGGAATTGTAAATAATTTCTAAATTGATTTTGGTGGTAATTTTTACCTAATTTTGGAAAATAACGGATTTTTCCCCTCCAAGAGTGGGGGACTGACTTTTTTCTTTTGAATTATTAAAATTTACTAATAAATTGTCATTTTTACTAATTTATTAGTAAATTGTTACTAATTCAAAAGCAAAAAGTCAATCTCTAATTCAAATTAGTAACAATTTTTACTAATTCAAATTAGTAAACTTTTTTACTAATTTTAAAGGGATCAACGACTACTTTCGCTGAAATAGCGAAAGTATTCTTTAAAATAGCGAAAGCATTCGTTGCAATAGCTAAAAATTTCGCTAATTTAGTGAATTTTATAGTTATTCCAGGTGAAGATTTTTTTCGTGTATATAAATAGAATATATATCCTAACAATTTAAATAAGGGTTCAAATATTTTGAGGAATAATAAAAATAATTCAATAATCGCCAAAAATGCAGATAAAAATTCATCTCTGCGGGAAATTTTTGTTTTTTTCAGTCTCTTCCTATTTTTCATTTATTCGATTAGAGAAAAGAACTTCTCCCTTCTTCTTTTTCTTCTTCACCATTCTAAGATTTCTTTCAATTATTACAACCGAGAAATAAAACGACAATTTTTCAAAGATATATCGCTTATCTTTTATTTCCTTTTTTTTCTCTCTCAAGACTCTTTTCTTTCTTTCCTCTTGGCTTTTCATCGATTTTTTGGGGTTTGAATGTTTTCTTCATTCGCCCCCTTATAAAATGTTATATTTTTTCTCTCTCTCTCTTTTATATTTTACCTTCTCGCATCTTTAACTTAAAGGGGGAAAAGGAAACGAGTGTCTTGTCTTTCTTTCATTCTCGTGCATACGATGCTCGTATTTCTTAGATTTCCAGGGGCTTTTCATTAATCTTAAGGTCCCCGGACTATGAAACTTGCTATGCGAAGGGAAGCTGCTCGACATTAGCACATTTGTGATGCAAATTCCAGGTGGTGGTGATGCCTCGAGAGCTGCTACCCTTATATTCACACAAAACGTGAGTCGAGAAAAAAAAAAGATTTAAATCGTCTCCGATTCTAATCGACGAGTGACGACACTGGTATTTTCATATTGGAGCTGACGAATAATTCCACTATTGCGTCGCTAGTTGAAAATTTATACAGTAAGTCTCCACGTGGTGCTTTTTTTCACTTGGGAAATTTAACACAAATACCGCTTGTGAGAGAAAAAATGTTATATCCTAACGTATAGGTTAGGTTAGAACATTTTATCGAAAACCTAACCTATAGGTTAGGATATAACTTTTTTTGAAAACCTATCCTATAGGTTAGGATATAACTTTTTTTTGAAAAAACAACCTATAAGTTAGGATATAACAGTTTTTTGAAAACCTAATCTATAGGTTAGGATATAACATTTTTTTTGAAAAATGAATTCGATACGAAAATTATTGCTTTGAAAAATTGAATTAGCTTTGGCACTATTTGGCTAATAGGGTACTTTTAAATAATAAAAATTGACAAGATTGACAATAAGTCTTGCGCACGTGAGAATAATTCCCTTAATTAGGAGAGTTGTTCTCGCGGGGTTCTCTAAAAGTTTGAGAGTCTCTCTCACTCACTCACTCTCTTCCCCCATTGGTTTCCACAGTACAAACAGGTAATTGTAATTGCTGGGGTGAGTGTTACCCAAAATTCAGTGCGTTTAATATTTATGTACACGCTGACTGCTCGAAACGGCCCTGGAAACAGCTGACATTTACGACGAGAGATATAATTCGATATTGTATAATCGAGCGGAACGCCATTTGAGCCAACTTAAAAACATTTCCGCTTTTCGTATAACTAGCGAAATTACCCCATATTATTCGTGTTATACCATTTTATTATTTATTCGACAAGATTATCGGGGAGGGTTTCGAATTTTTTTTTTGTTTTGTTCTCAAGAATTGCTCTATTATATGTTATAGGGGAGATTCTTTTCAGGTGTTCTTCCATATTTTTGTTTGATAATAGGCAAAATTGGTGGATTTTCGATTTTTAATTTTCTTCTTGTCAAAATATTACGATTTATCTTTATTAAAATTAGCTTTTTGTGTTGAATTCGTCAAGTCGAATTAGTTTTTCTTCAGGTGTTCTTCTATTTTTTTTCATAATAGGCAAAATTAGTGGATTTTCGATTTTCACTTTTCTTCTTGTCAAAATATTACGATTTATCTTTATTAAAATTAGCTTTTTGTGTTGAATTAGTTTTTCTTCTACGTGAAAAACTCTTTAAAGGCTCTTCTATTTTTGTTTCATAATAGGCAAAATTAGTGGATTTTCGATTTTCGATTTTCACTTTTCTTCTTGTCAAAATATTACGATTTATCTTTATTAAAATTAGCTTTTTCCCTCGAATTCGTCAGGTTGGATTAGTTTTTCTTCTAGGTGCGTTTTTCTTCAGGTGCTCTTCTATTTTTGTTTCATAATACGGAAAATTAGTGGATTTTCGATTTTCACTTTTCTTCTTGTCAAAATATTACGATTTATCTTTATTAAAATTAGCTTTTAGTGTTGAATTCGTCAAGTCGAATGATTTTTTCATCTACGTTTTTCTTCAAAGGCACCTTTCGATTGTCACTTTTCACCACCTGTTAAAAAAATGATTTAAAATTCAAATGGTTAGTAAAATTCAAACATGGTCAAATTTTTACCTACCTCAGTATATTTTTAATTTTCTCCCATATCCAATTTTATACCATAAGTAATACTTACCTAAAATTTTTGCTTTTCCTCCTCCTCCTCAAAAAAAAACACAGAAGAAATTGGATGAAAATGAGTTGCACATTCCATCGAGGAAACAAGTTCATTTTTTTCCATCAGTGAAGGGTCGACGAGGTTTCTAGATTTGGATCTGGACGTAAAATGAGTTTCATTTTTCAAAATGTCCTTCATTTCATAGATATTGGACGTCTTTTAGTTGGTGATATATAAATAGAGAGAGAGAGAGTTGGTAAAATTCATCAAAATGTTAATGTCCGCATTGAAAGAACGAAATCGCTCTTCTCATTTCTGACAAAACAGAAACTAGCCACAACTCCATAGGGAATGCCTAACCGAATTAACCGATAGTCTGATTTATTAGTAACCCCCACACCCCATTACTCTTCAAATCCGCCCACGTCACTGGAAACATGTTGGCCCTTTGTCCCAATTTGCCACAATGCCAAACATATCACTGGCAATCTAACCCCAAAAAAACAAAAATAAATATAGTCTTCTAAATAAATTCCTTAAAAAAATTTTAATCACTTTTAATAACTTTTAAATTTTAATTACTTTTCGTTCTACTAAAACGTTTTATTTTAAAAATTTAGTTTCTGTTTCATCAAAATCTATTTCATTTTAATAAATTTAATTACTTTCCGTTTTTGTAAAATCCATTTCATTTAATAAATTTAATTACTTTTCGTTTTTGTAAAATCTTTTTTATTTTAAAAATTACAAGTTCGAAAGTAGAAAAGAAAATTTAGTTTTTGTAAAAAATTTTGCATTTGCGAAAGAGCGAGAGGGTAGAGAAGAGAAGGAGGGAGTAAATTGCGAAAATGGAAGTTGATGTTTTTAAAAAGAAAGGTCTTAGGCAGATCCAAGATTATCGTTTAATCATTGAACGGAATCAGGTTTTAGTTTCGCAAAAGAAGAAGCACTGATTAGCAGGGTCTTATCGTCGTCCAACTGGCAAAGCTCCAATAATCACCTTGAAGCCCCACCAGTTAATCCTCTACTAATTCTCGTCGTGACAAGGCCTCTACTTTCAAGTTTCCATCGTTTCTCTCTTGCGTCTATATACTTGCGCGCTATCAATTCTACTAAAAAATTCCTTTTTCCCTCAACGTCTTCCTTTCGCGCTTCAACATTAATGCCAATTTACCTCGTGCAATTCTTCCACGCCACTTTTCTCATTTCAAAAATTCCAATTCTTTATATTTACAAAAAATACTTTATTTTCGATTGAGATTATTTATTCTCTCAATTGTTTACTAAAATATTTTCTATTTACTACAATATTTTAGATTTAATAAAATATTAAAATATTTAATAAAACATAAAAATATTTGTAAAATTGTTTGTTTATATAAAAGTATTATTCTTACATATTCATATTTTTAATTTATATTTTTAATATTTCTGAATTTTTTTTACTTGTGTTTGTGTTTCTTTAGTTTTTTGTTTCAGTTTACATCAATTCTGTTGAATCGTTAACAAAATGAATTCCGTTTAATATGTCTAAGTGGTTGTTTACATTTGAAATTTCGCGCCACTTTTGTAGCGCTGCTGCTGCCCGCCATAGGTTGGCACACCTGCCTCTCGTCAGCTGTTCCGCACATAACCCTAAATTTCCCCATTCTTATCCATTCCAGTCGTTGAACAAACTTTGCTTTTTAATATTCGATCAAATGTCGAAGTAAAATAAAAAGAAGAAAAGCAGGAAGCTCACGGCAGGAAGCAGAAAACGGACAAAAAGGTACAGTATGCAGAAGAATACAAGTTGTTTATAAAAACATGAAAAAGACAATTCAACCCCGATGAATGTGGAGAAATATATACCGTTACACTTTTTATAAAAATTTCTCGTCTCTGAAAAAAATATGTTTTCAAAATTTAATTTCCTTTTTTTGAGAAAAAAAAATAGTGAGAAACATTTTCTTTTTCAATAGAGAAATGTCAGTAGAATTTTCCCTTTTATTTGAAAAACATTCAGATGTAACCTAAAATTCTTTTTTCTTTCTTTCTTTTTCTCTTTTTTTGAATTGAGATTAATTTTTTTTTCCGTTGACGAGCCTCGTGTATCGCGTGATCCAACAAGTTCTCCATTTATTGAATAAGAACCGAATCACGTGACACACGTTGTTGAATTCATTCGGAACAAAAAAGCGTGCAGTGATTTTCAATGGCATAACCAGCTTATCCGTAAGGTTCATCTGTCCGCACAATATTCTGTCACTAACCTTCATCTCTCTCTCTCTCTCTCTCTCTCTCTCTCTCTCTCTCTCTCTCTCTCTCGTTTTCATACTCCCGCAACATCGAATGAATAACACGTATGGCATCTTATACATGTCCTTTCATATATATATATATATATATATAGGTAGTAAAAGGGCCTTCGTTCGTTTTTTTCTATTCTTTAACCTCGTGTCCCTTTTTCACTTGATATTCTTGGGTTCCTATTTTTTCCCTCTAGATTCGTCCTTGTTCCTCGTATATATATATATATATATATATATGCGACAATTCAATGCAGAAGGCTAGATTGCATATATATGTATATTTATAATAGAGAGAATAACGCATAAAGAGAATGTATTTTAAAAAAAAGGAGATTGAGATTTTTTTTTCGACTATGAAGATGAAGATACGATGGAGGATGGAGGTGGGACAAAATAAACAGAATCGAGGGATAGGTTAGGAAATTAAAAAGAGACGTGAATCCCCTACAGGAAATTTGGCCGGTTTTTATCTTTATAATGAACATCTCCAGGGCTCTAGTTTTATTATTATTTTTTTATCACTTTTATCCAACTAATTAAAAAAAAATGATGAGAAAAATAAGAATAGTATTTACAATAAGTTAAAATTAGTTATTTAAAATTATTTAGCATTTTAAAATAGTATTTAAAATTATTTAGTATATTTTAAAATAGTATTTAAAATTATTTAGTATATTTTAAAATAGTATTTAAAATTATTTAGTATATTTTTAAATAGTTTTTAAAATATTCAGGTAAGTTGTTAATAATACATAATATATTATTTATTATTGTTAATAATACACTGAAAAAAAATTTACTTGATTCAAATAACCGATTAATTGACTATTATCAATTAAATATTTACTTGAATGAAATAATATTTAATAGATTCCATTAAATATTATATGATTCAACTAAATATTTATTTAAATTAATATTTCCTTCGAATACTGAAGTTATTGATTCAAATACCATTTAATTTATTCCATTAAATATTATTTGATTTTTTTTTTGATCAAATAACATTTAATGGAATCAATTAAATGGTATTTGAATCAATAACTTCAGTATTTGAAGGAAATATTAATTTAAATAAATATTTAGTTGAATCATATAATATTTAATGGAATCTATTAAATATTATTTGATTCAAGTAAATATTTAATTGATAATAGTCAATTAATCGGTTATTTGAATCAATTAAATTTTTTTCAGTGATATAGGTACTAAATATATTATATTATAGTTGTTAATAATACTAAATATTAATAATTTTAATATAATAATAATCATAATAATAATAATAAATTTTATAAACATTATTAATAGTAATTAACACAATCATTTTCATTTTTTGTTATTAGTTATTTATTTATATTTACAAACGGTATGCGACATACATTTTTTTTTAATTTCAATTTATTATTTTCTTTATTATTATAAAATTATTTATGAAAACATAAAAAAGACAAAATTTTTTTTAGTTACAAAAGTTTAGTCTTTAGCAGTATTCTTTTTATTGTTATTATACTACCAAACTTTTAACCATTTTTCTTGCAATTATTAAGTGTATTATTTACTTTTTTTTCATTCAACTTTTTTCTTTTGTTTCAGGTTAGTGAATTTCTACCGATTGGCGTATGGACTTTTTATTGTGAGTAATTTAACAAAACAATTTATTATTTTCCATAATAATTATTTGGATAATAGTATTAAAACAATTTTTTTTAAATTTAAATAATCGCGCGCTTTTTTAAAGCTATGTTTGAATGATACAATATATTGTTCGTATTATTAACTATAATAATTATTATAATTAACTGTAATAATAATAATAATAATAATTATTATTATTATTATTATTATTATAGACTGTAATAATAATAATAATAATAATTATTATTATTATAGACTGTAATAAATATTATAATTAACTGTAATAATGATTATAATTAAGTATAATAATTATTATTAACTATACTAATTATTATAATTATAATTAACGACAATAATAATTATTATTATAATTAATTATAAAAATTCTTATAATTAACTATAATAATTATTATTATTAACTGTAATAAGTATTATAATTAACTATAATAATGATTATAATTAACAATATAATAATATTTATTATTTTCAACTATAATAATTATTATAATTATAATTAACAAAAATAATAATTATTATAATTAACCATAACAATAATTATTCATGAGGGTAGAAAATTAATGTAAATTAATTTTACCGCAAAAAATAGATTTTCATTTTTTACCCATTTGTTTAGAAAAATTCCAATTTCGCACAATTTTAGCATCTAATTTGTGGGGGAAAGTAGGAGTGTCTTGATAAATATCGCATATATACTTAGAAGATTAGGGTTAAAGCCTCTTAAGAAATTACCACATCTCTCTCTATCTCTCTTCGGTTTAACTACTCACAGGGCACGTCTGCAATTCTCTCCTAAAGTCTATGAATTATATAGATGCTTAACTTTAGTATTCATGCAATACTTATACACTATTTTAACACTTATGGTAAGTATCTATCTGTATGTATATTAATATGTGCAAAACTATGTGTGCCTATGTGCTATTATGTGTAAATGCGCAATCATGTGTACATGTGCTATATAAATGTATATATTTTCTATATATATGTGAATTTATGCTATATACATGTATATATTTTCTATATATGTGTATTTATGCTATATACATGTGTATATGTGCTATATACACGTGTATATGTGCTATAAGTGAGTACATGTGATCTAAATGTGCGCACATGTGCTATATGCATGCGCACGTAAACGCATATGTGCTATGTATGTGAACATGTGCTATATACATGCGTACATGTGCAATATGTGAGAATTTGCCCTATAAATGTGTACATGTGCTATATATATGTACATGCGCTATATATATGTACATGTGCTATATATATGTATATGTGCTATGTCTACATGCGTATAAGTGCTAAATATATGTACATGTGCTATACACACATATATATACTTACGTATTTAATACGGAAGAGCCTCGCAAACTGCGCGAGTTATATTTATCTAATTCTAATACACCCTTCACCCCTTTTTTGGAATGTTGGCAAGAGAAGATATAGTCACGACAACGACAACGACAACAACAACAACGAATAGTCCAAGGGAATCCCAAATCGGAATCAAGTTTTCCCAGTGTGTCACACACTTGTTCGTTTGTAATGCTTTTTTTAACAATCCATTTTTTTCCCCACTCTTTTTGCTTTTCTTTCTCCTTTGTTTTATTTTATTTTATCTTCTCCTTCTGTTTTGCTTCCTCGCTTTTACAGCTATATATATATATATACATACGAGAACCTCATCTTTTGCTGCGCAGTTAGTTGAAGCATCTGCTTTTAAAGTTGCCTTAAAGTCTTAAGATAATTTTTTTTTATTACCATATGAGACACACCGCGCAATGAATCTTGTTTCGAAAATAACAAACGCTCTCTCTTTTTTTTTGCCTTTGGGATAAAAAAAAATTTCTGCTTTTTTTGCCTCTCGTGTAATTTTTCGAATTGTGTATAGGAGAAGATAAATGCGGTAAAAGGAGGAAAAAAATATTTTTTTCGGTCATAGATACTTCCGGAGAGAGATTACTAGTATAACAAGTGTTTGGTTGTGTGGTAGAATAAGAGAGAGAGAGAGAGTGCACTTTGTCAAGATCAATATAAGTGACAATTGAATAATGACGAAGAAGGAGCAATTCACTTATTATAAATATTATATCCTGGTGCAAAAACTCGATAAAGAAAAATTTTCCAAGGAAGCAAGATAACAAAAAAAAAGTGTAAAAAAAACCCGAAACATAAAGCGCATATAACACCCCATATAGTATTAAAATCCCCGTGTTGTCGTTGTCATTTTTTCCCCCGACATCTGCCTCTTCTATAAGAGAGTCACGATTCACGTGTTTCAAAAAGCGCACTACACATTATCTATCAAAATTTAATGCAACTTTGCTATCGATCATCTTTTTTTCTCTTATTATTTCTTTTCATTTTATCGTCTTATGTATAAAATATTCTTCTTGGCATTGAATATATATATATATATATATATATATACGTATAAGATTGAGGGTTTGACTAAATCGAGATTTGAAAAAATAAAGAGTAGAATAAAAGAGAAGGACAATGCACATTTCCCGCACTTTTTCCTTCTATATTTACTCGCGTAACTTTTCCTCCTTTCTTTGTGCGGTTTACGATTGTATAGTTATATAAAGTCAACAACAAGCGCAGTGTTGACTGTATTTTTTTCAAATATTAATTGAAAAGGAAGAAAGGAAAAAATTGATTTTTTTTAATGTCCAGGCATTTGACCGTTGGGTATTCTTGGACTAAAGGTGTTGAACAAGGAAAATATTTTTCAACTTTATTTATTTTATTGCATTATTGTATTTATTATTTTTTTATTTTCTACTTATTTTAAATCCATTTTGTTTCTTATTTTTATTATCTATTTTTTTCATTTATTTTTTATTCTTTATTTTTTTTACCAATTTTTAGTTTTCTATTCTTTACTTACAGGGTTTAACTTGTTTACTTACAATTCTCTGTTTTTTACTTTATTTTATTTTCAATTTTTTTTATTCTTTTTTATTTTCTATTCTTTATTTACTTTTATATTCTCTGTTTTTTACTATATACTTTTTATTCTTAATTTTATATTCATTTTTATACTGAGAAAACGATTTGTTTGATTCAAACATATTTTGTTTAAATTTTACTTTTATTTTGTGATTTTTACTAATTTTTATTCTTAATTTTTTATTCATTTTTACATTGTGAAAACGATTTGTTTAATTCAAATACTATATTTAATTCAAGCATAAGTTGTGATTATGCAAAAGATATGTTTAAAGATTTTATGTTTGATTAAAACTTAAAAGTTGATTATAAATAATAATTTATAATCAACTTTTAAGTTTGAATCAAACTTCAAATTTTTTATCATATTTTTTGTTTAAATTAAAACAGAAGATATGTTTGAATTAAATATATATTTATTGAAACAAATAATATTTTTGAATTAAAGTATTAGATTTCAATTAAACAAAATCACTTAAAATTATATTTCTATTTAAATGAAGTATAATGTTTTCTCAGTATATTTTCTATGCTTTGGTTATTTTATTCTCTGCTTTTTATACATATTTTTATTCTCTATATTTTATTAATTCTCATTCTCCAGTTTTTACTTATTTTTATTTTTCATTTTTTTACTAATTTTTAGTGTTAATTTCGTTTTTAAATTTTATTTTTTTTCAATTTTATTATCTTTTTTCATTTTTACTTATATTTAATTTATATTTAATATTTATTTTCCAATCAGTTAGATTTATTCTTTTTTTTATTTATATTCATTGTTCAGCTATAGTAAATATTCTCTTTTTCAAATTTCGCGCCATTGGCGGCGTTTTATTTTTTTTTTTTGTTTTAAACGATTGGTACGCTTGCTTTTTGACGTCGTCGAGAATAATTAACCTTAAAATTCTACTTTTACTCGAGTTAGACACTTTATTGAGTAAATAAAGGTTTTCCAGTCATAAAAAATTATAAAATTGGTAAATACTTATTATTTTACAAAATTAGTGGACAGTGTGAAAAATGAAAGTGAAGTAAGAAGGTTGTTTTTGAAAAAAGAAAAGACACATTTTATTAGCTGAAAAAAGCAATTTTGTAAGCTGTGGAATATTCCTGCTCAAATAATTGTTGAAATTTATTGCTATTATATATTATTATTATTATTATTATTATTATTATTATTATTATTATTATTATTATTATTATTATTATTACTATTACTATCATTATTATTACACTGAGAAAAAATTTAATTGATTCAAATAACCGATTAATTATTATCAATTAAATATTTAATTAAATGAAATAATATTTATTAGAGTTAATTAAATGGTTCAGTTCGTATTTGCTTCAAATACTGAAGTTATTGATTCAAATACGATTTAATTGACTCCAATAAATATTATTTGATTCAAGTAAATAAATTTCATTGATAATAATCAATTAATCGGTTATTTGAATCAATTATTTTTTTTCATTGTATTATTTATTATTATTACGTTTATCTATTGTTATCAATATTATTTAATATTATTAATATTTATTATTATTACTATATTTAAATTTCACTTATATATTATTCTTTTTACTTAATTGGATTATTTGTTCATTAAATTAATCATTGAGTTTATTATTTTCTAAATTAATATATTTTTTATTATTATTATTTAATATATAATTGTTACTATTAATATTATTAATTAATTATAGTAACTATTAATATTATTTATTAATTATAGTTACTATTAATATTATTTATTATTAATATTTATCATTATTAAAAAATTGTAACGATGCTGATATAGTTTTCATTTATCATTATTACTATATATATTTAAATTTTAACGTCTCTGTTTATTCATTTTCCCTTATTGAATCGTTTGTTCAGTAGTTTAAAGATTTTTGGAGTATATTATTTCTAAAATCCCCGTATTTGAAACTACAAGCGTTCGATAATTAATGAAATCTTTTATTTCACTATTTTTCTGGTAACAATTTAATTTTAACGACTCATATTTGAGCCTGAATTTGGAAATTGGATTTTAATGAGACGAGAAAAGCATTTAAGTGCCGTGAGACAAAATCCAAACAGCATTCTTTGCTCGAAATTAGCCGAAATGCGCAGGGTTAAAAATAGGTTTACGATCGGGCGTTAAATTCGATCAGAATCTGTGACCCAATAACCCCGAAAATAGACTTTTATATCCACATACATTTATATTTATATGTATATAAATATATAAATCTATGTATTTATATATATATAGTACACACACAATGATGTATATATATATAGTCTACTATATAAATACATGTATATAGTTAATTTTATATATAGTTTTATATACATATATGTATCAATAAAAAATTTTATGACCCGTAATTTGAAATGTCGTATGGGATTAATTTTGCTAGATTTAAATCCCTCCTTGCAATTGTTATTTAGCAGACGACAGTTTCATGTCCCTCGATGTGTATATATATATATATATATATTTTTTTTTTACAGTCCTCTTTAATATAAGGTGAGTTTCGTTTCATTTATTCGCATAGTTTATGATTGGTCCATAAGTCATTAAAAACCAAAGTCATCAGTCGCGCATGCCTAATAAATATAATGTCATCGTGAAAAATAGGGAGGGGGTGGGTGGGTATTCTAAAAAAGAAAAAAAAGAGAGAGAGAACCCCTCTGAGAGTTTTCCCTTTCTCTTATTTCCGATTTTCAACATCCATGACCGGTATAATAACCGCTAATAATTCTTTGCCTTTTTTGTTCGTGAAAAGAGGCACCCCCGGGGGGTGGTCGAGGATCTAGGGGTGAATTTTGTATCTCTCTCTTTCTCTCTTTCTCTAAAGCCCCTATATGGTTTTTTTCTCTTTTTAAAAATAGAGAGGGAGGGGGATATACCTCACTATGGGGGGTCTCTTGCTCTCGCCTTCCGAAATAAACTGTATATTTTATACATATATATATATATATATGGTATGGTATGGTAAAAATCCACGGGGTGTCGTTTTCCTGATGGCGAAATACGCGAAGCGGAAAAGAAGCTCAACGTTAAAAAATGAGCGTGGAAAATGCATCGATGATGAGGTTTTGAAATTGATAAATTTCCGTGTTTAACGTTGTCTATTGTGGAGCGAAAAAAGAAAGAGGGGGAATTTTTCTTTTTTTCTTGTTTGATAAATCTAGTCTATTAGAGGAGGAAAATAGGCGGAAAAATGATTCTTATTAGTGAAATTGTATATATATTATTAGAAAAAGGGAAAAAAAATTGGTTTTGGAAAAATGAGACAAAACTAATCGATTTCTCTATTTATTATTTTTCTTGCGAAACGAAGAATTTTGATAAATTATATATGCTTGATGTTTTATTTTATTAGTTTTGCTCTTTTGTGAATTTTGCGAAAATTTAAAGGGCCGATGAATTTCGCGCCATCGGTGGCGCTGAACAATTTTTTTTTAGACGATTGGTACGCTTGCTTGGTTTTTGTCATTGCCTTAAAATTGTACTTTTATTCGAGTAGGACGAGTATAGGATAAAGTAAATTATATGTTTTAAGACTTAAATACTAGAATTGTTAAATATTTAATTTTTTCTAAAGTAAAAAAAATTATTAAAACTATATTCCTATAATATTTTTGTTTATAAAAATAAAGAAATAAAAAACATTGTTTTCTAGCGTTAAGAAAAAAAAATAAATGAACCAATCTCGAAATAAAAATATAATGTCATTTAGAAAAAAAGTGAATATAAAGAATAAATGTGAAGTCATTTAAAGTTTGACAAGGCAACGGAAAAAAATTATTACAGACATTTAAGTCAATGAATACAATTCCAACTTTTATAGATTTGTAAAAAACTAGATCATAAAGTATTTTCTAAAACATAAAAAGAAGCAATAACAATCATTATTACGACTCGGTTCTCTATAATAAATTTGACATTTTATATATATAAACGTACGTATCTAATGAAGGGAACAAGAAAAAGAGAAAATTGATAAAAATTCTGTATGTATACATATATATATTTAGAAAAAATCTCATCAATTTTCAGACATTCTTGAAAATTTTTTTTCGATTTTTCTTCTTTCCGAAATTATTTATTTTTCTCTATTTCGAAAACGATAAAATTTCTTAAATTATTGTCGAAAAAATAAATATTCTTTTTAAAGGTATATACAAATATAAAAAAAAACTTAATTTTAGAAACAGAAACTATTAAATTTTTTCTCTAACTAATTTCAAAATTACTCATTTATTGCGTATATTTAAAAAAGAAATAATAAATATTGACGCATAAAATTCATCTTTCTTTCGTCTATAGCGAATTACTAAATAAAAATAGGAAGAAACAAATAAATATTTTGTGAGAGTGGACAAAAAATTTTTATTACATATTTTATACTTTATTCTTTCGACTACGATATTGGAATGAATAAGAAATAACTTTTTTCCTTTCAAAAGCTATGTTTATAGTAAATATAATTTGTCTCATTGCGTAATATTGATATTAATTTACTAATTTAATAAAAAAAAAATAAAATTTACTTACTTTAATAATTTAGTAATTTAAAAATTTAATAATTTAATTGACTAAATATTTTAGTATATCAATTTTAATATTAATAATGAAAATAATTTGAAAATTTATCGTAATAATAACAGCAGTAGTAAATAAAAATAAGAAATAAGTTTAAGACTTATTTTTTCCTCGCAGTAATCTAGAAATGGTGTCCTATTTTTAAATTAGTAACTAAACAATGGGCCCTATTTTTCACTCAGAGAAAAAGTTTATTTCACTTAACCAAACTGTTTAGTTAACCTATTTTATTTGTTACGATAAAACAATTTCGTTGATTTAAATAAAAATTTGGTTCATTCTAATAAATACGTAAAGTTTGTTTGGTTATCCAAAAGAAATTTTTTATTTGAAGGTGTTTGTTTCATTTTAAAAAATTAGTGTTTTGAATAGAGAATATTATTTAGTTGAATACAATTTGTTTGACACAACACACAAATTTGTTTGATTCAACCAAATCATTTTATTTGAGTCAAACAAAAATATTTGCTTGTCTAAAAAAGTACATGTGTGAATTTAAAAATGGCGATCTCACTTGTCTACAGTCCGCGTTCGCGTCAAATTCTTTAGTTAAATCGGTAAATCGAAGAAACAAAATTATAAGTGTCGGTTAAATAATGGCTATTGTAAGAATTATGGCATATTTAATTTGTACTAGTCAAGTTTTCAGTTGGTTGTTTCGAGTAAACTTTTTTCAGAGTGCATGTATAAAAATCATATATAATATATTTAATGTAATATTTTTAATGTTTTTTATTATTAAGTAATTTTGTGTACATGAAGAAATAATTATATAATATTTTATTTAATTGTTATTTATTTTCCTCTAATAATAATGTTTGAATTTCCTAATTTAATATTTTCTAGTATACATATTATTGGTGAATTTATGATTTATTAAATATATATAATTTTAAAATATCAATAACTGTATAATAAATTATAAATTAACGAATAATATGTACTAGAAAATATTAAACTAGGAAATTCAAACATTATTACAGGAAAATAAATAACAAAATTAAGTAAACATAAATATTTATTTAAATGAACCAAATACGTTAACTAAAACTATTTATTTGAATCAAACAAATCATTTCTTTTAAAATAAACAAATTTTTTGGTTTTATAAAATAAAAATGTTTGGTTAAATGTAATAACCATTTGGTTAATACAAATAAACGTATAGGAAGAAATTTTTTGGTTGAATCAAACAAACGTTTGGTTGACTGTATAGCAATGCATTTATTTGGTTGATTCAACCAAAATTTGGTTGTTTCGAACGAATTTTTTTCTGAGTGTTGGTAAACAAGATGATAATAATAAAAATAATAATAATGATAATACTAATACTAATTCTAAAAATAATAAAAATAATAATAATAATACGATTTTAATGTTTTAAACATTTTCATAAAATTTGGACCTAAATAGGTAACCTGAAAACAAGACCTAGACCTATAAACAAGTCTATTTAGGTCCAAATTTTATTCAAATTTTTAAAACATTAAAATTGTATTATAATTATTATCAGTATTATTATTCTTAGTATTATTATTATTATTATTGTTATTATTATTATTATTATTGTTATTATTATTATTTTTATTATTATTATTATTCTGTTTACCAAAAATAGGGCCCATTTTTTAGGTACTAATTTAATAATAGGACCCATTTTTAGATTACTGATTTAGGTTATACCTCACTCAACAAGTAGGTATACTTACCACCTTTATTTGCCCTTTTTATTAATTAGATCCTAAATTAACACCTTGCTACTGCTAGGCCCTAAAATACCTTGTGTTTAAATTTTAGCCTGCGTCATAATTTCCGTCTGAAATCACAGTGGGTCCAAAGACCCATAAAGATAAATTTATAATCACTATAGGTACTTGCAACTTGGACCTAAAATATTTACGAAAACTTCGGGAAATAACAATTAATTGAAAATTCAAATGAAGAATATCGAAATTACAATAATTTGCCCTTAATTTACGTGTTAATTTTGATTTGATGTTCACCACCACTGTGTGCTTCAATAGCATGTAACCCCATGTGGTTATGGGACGGATGCAGGTAATTATGACCAGGTGCATCAATACATGGTGATTAGGATTCAGATCAGCTATATATATATACACATATACACATATATACTGCACATACACACATTTATATATATATATATATATTAGTAAACACCATGTGCTTTCAACCCTCGAGTGTTATTTGCCTCATGCACTTTCCACAGAAGCTCCCACATGTTTGTCATATAAGGGATTAACAGCCATGGTTTTGGTCCATGTTCTCTTTCCTTGTTACTGGATTTTCTCCTACCTTGCAAGATTTATTATTTTCTACCGGTGAACGTGTATATATGTAGCCATAAGTGTGTTGTGACAGGAGAAATTTACCACCAGAAGAGGAAAAAAAAGTCAAAGCGTATACCAATAATAATAGAAATAATGCAGATGCTCATATTTCAATGTATATGTACTTGGGAAGAAGAATATAATATTTAGGGTTCATTTATAAGTGTTTGGCTTTTTTTAATCTGTATATTCTAATAATAGTTATAGGAAGTAAATTTTTACTCTATTTATCATTAATCGTACGACCATTACTGAAAAGAGGGACTTTTTTTTAAAGAAAATTTTCAGATATTTTTTCATTTTGTTCCCTTTTCATGTTGTTTACGCTGTTTATATTTGTTATTTTACAAATTATCACTTGTCATCTTATATAAAATTAACGTAAATTTTAGGGTTACGTAACTCACTAAACCCTTTGATTTCAATTTAATATTTATTCTGTTTCTTAAAAATATGGACTATATACTTTTTAATATATACCTATAACTTAAAAATTAGGCTTATTTTTTAGTGTCTAATTTAAAAATCGGACCTATTTTTTGGTACTGAACTTAAAAATCGGACCCACTTTTTATCTAACTTAAAAAACGAAACTATTTTTGAGTACCTAACTTAAAAAGAGGACCTATTGTTTAGTAACTCAAAAGTAGGACCAATTTTTAGGTTATTAACTAAAAAATACTTTCTATGTACTATTATTTTTATTATTGACATTATTCTCGTATTTATTAAAAATAGGGCCTGATATTAAGCTACTTACTTAAAACTAGGACCTATTGTTTAGTAACTCAAAAATAGGACCTATTTTCAGGTTATTATGTGAAAAATATATGCTATGTATACTATTATTTTTATTATTATCACTATTGTCTTATTTATTAAAAATAGGACCTATTTAGCTACTAACTTGAAAATAGGACCCATTTCTTGAGTCACTAACTAAAACATAGGTTCCAATTGTATTACAATTTTTATTATTACCATTATTATCTTTTTTTTCCATTAAAAATCGAACCTGTTGCAAACGAATTGAAATTAAGTTGAGGAAAAAAGTAAAGAAAAAATCATTTAATTTGAGAACAATATGGTTTAATATTTGTCGTTAATATTGTGATTATTAAAAATTAATTTAATTAATTAAGTAATATGAAAAATTTAGAAATGGATTGACAATTGTTTTCTTATATTGATTGTTCTGACCTCCATCTAGTGGGTTGACAAATTGTATTTGAATAATTATTGTTGAATAAATGATTTGAATTTTATGTGTTATACGTGACCTCTAGAATTTTGAGGTTATGTTCTACAAATTCGGTTGCATTCGTCTTTATATAATTTTGATGTTATGTTCTTGAAAATACGGTTGCACTCGTCTTTATATAATATACGTTTGAATACTTCTTTTATATTTTTCGTTTTGGCATTTTTCGAAATAGAAAAGAAAATTGTAGTTTTTGACAACAATGATATAATGATGAAAAGAGATTGAGGAGGTTTATTTCTTGTTTGGTCATCAATGTTGTTCGGTTTTCTTTTATGCTCCACATTTTTTATTTTTTTCTCTCTCTCTCTCTCTCTCTTGTTTTCTCTCTGAATGACGCTAGCTCTTATTCCCTTGAGTTTTCTGAATGTATCATCTATCCTAATCCATTTTCAGCGTCAACCCTTTACGTCATGTTGTGCCCTTTTCTTTTTTTTCTCATCCCCCTCCCCTCAAACTACTTCTCGTTACTTTTTTTCGTTGTTATGACTCTTAATCCAAAATCTCGTTTCGTGAGTGTTATTGACAAGGGATTATGATTAGCAACTTATTCAAGCAAAAATGCGGGACAAATAAAAGTTTATTTTGAGAATTATTTTCTTTTTTTTATTATTATTATTAAAAGCTGTTTTTCTTTCTTTGACCCCGCATATTGCTTTATGAGCTTATGCAATTATTGCATATTTTTCTAGTAAAGAAAAAAGAGAGAGAGAGAGAAGGGAAGTATTGTCAAAATTAGATTCTCTTTTCATGATGGTAGTAGTATTAATATATTTATATACGAAAACATTCTGTTCACCATTTGGAGGAAAAAAAAATGTGTATAGAGGAAAACTGTATCAGCTTTTTGGAAAAATAAATAAAATATGCCGCGTGTATGAGATGATTCAATTTCCGGAAGATATTTTTAATGGTTATTTAAAAGAATTCAATGTGTATAGTGTGTTTTTTAAGGGAGAATGCTTCTTTTTCTTCTTCTTCTTCTTTCTGGTCTTTATGAAAACGATCGCTTGAAAATGAACGCACAACATGTTTTTTCTAATTTTAGTTTATACATAATACAGACTTTTTGAGAGTAAAAAATAATTATCACTATCTTTATGTTTATTGGAAGGGGCGTGGTTTTCTGGTAGGAAAATTTTGTTTCTTCTTCTCGATAGTTTTTTTTTCTTTAATTATTTGCATAATTATTTACATTTGTTTAGATTTTTCTGAGTTTTTCCATTTTCTCTTACATTATTAATTACTATTATTATTTATTATTTCTTATAAAACATTTACTGATTAATAATTATTTTTTTACTAATTAATAACTAATAGGGTGTTATTAATTTAACTCTAACGAAAAAAAAATACAGTATTTTGGTTGCAAATAAATAAATTACAAAAATTTTGATAATTCTTGCATAGAAATCGAGAGAAAAGGATTTAAAGAAAAGTAAAAATAATAATTTCTAGTGTAGGAAAGCAGAGAACTTAAATTGTTTAATGTGTTTGTTAAATGGATTTTCAATTTTTCAAAGAAGCTATTTTTACCTTTCTTCCACAATGCACAAACTAATGATATGAAAAAAACCGCCTTAAATTTTTTAAGAGAGAAAATATGTTTGCTGTTTGTCTTTCCAATTTTCAAAAATAACCTTCTCTTACCTGTTTACCAAAATTGATAAAAATATTATTGAAATAAGAATAATAAAACAGCTGACTTACCTTTTGTTTATGATAGAAAATATGTTTGTTATTTGTCTTTTCAGTTTGTCAAAGAAACAACTTTTCATCTTTTATGCAAAATTAATTAAAAAAAACTCTAATTTTGCGATTGTCGTAATACACGGAAAGAATGAGTTATTATCAAAATTTTACAAAAGTATTGTTACAAGTATGAAGGACAAAGTGCGACATAGATAAATTTTAATATAAAAAATACTAAACATTAAGAAAAATATAAGATATTTAGTAAAGTTATATCAAGTATCAAGAACATAGTTTAGAAATTTTTAATATAACTTTACTTTTTATATAACATTTTTGAAGGTTTAGTATTTCCGATATAAAAATTTACCTTTTTCGCATTTTGTCCAACACTTAAACACTATTTTTATAAAAGATAATAATTTTCTTTCCTTGTGGTTGTAAAAGAATTATTTTCAAAAGTTACTCAATACTTTGTCTACTCGGCAAGAAATGCAATTTTTAGGTTAGGCGTTCTGAAACGAGAGAGGGCATTTAAACAGGCTTACCAACCCCCGAGCGCCAACGGGAGTGGCGGGAAAATTTGAAAGTCGAAGCTTTTAGTTCGAATTGGGGAAGAAACTTGGAAAGGAAACTTGGAAAGAATCTTGGAAAGGGTCTTGGAAAGGAACTGGGAAAGAATCTTGGATAAGAAACAAAGTGGAAAATTAATTGACAGCAATAAATTGTATCGAATCTAAAGTGGGACGTTAGAAAAAATTGGTGGGTGGGTAGAAAAAGAAAAAGCAGGGGAAACTGTTTTGAGAGGTTTTCTTTCTTCTGCTCTCGCCTTTTGCACATAAATCTCGTGGAGAGGAGGAACTTTCACAAAACCGGGATATATTCTCGACGACCACTTGCTGGCCAGATGACAGGGCCTTGCTCGTCTCAACTCTGACGCACGCCGGTCACGTGTGTGACCAGAACATGTACACACGAAATCAGCCCACACTCGTTGTCTTGTTCTCCTCCTTCTCTCTCTCTCTCTCACTGTCCCTTTTCTTCTTCTTCTTTTTTTTTCTCCTCCTCGACGTTTTTGGCACGATTCGGCATCAGTTGGAAGGCCCTTAGCCACGTGGCTCCTTGCTCCTGCTCTGCTGTGTTGTTGTACTTTCCCCTCTTGAACCGCACTCTCCTTAACCTTCAGAAAATCCCCTGACGCTTTAAAGACCAGCCAGAACACCCATATGGAGTACGTATACCTATATAGCTGTTTTGGTTACATCTTCTCTTTCCATTAGTTAGATGAGCCTAAATTATACACTCATTTTTCCCTCTGCAAAATAATTTTCTACTTTTACTTATTTTTTTTATATCATGTTACGATATATGATAATAAAGTCGCGAAATTCGTCACGGTCCCTGATGACCGTGATTCTTGATAATCAAATCTTGACCCGATTTTTGTATTAAGAATATTATTATTAAGAATTGTATTGTAAGAAAAAAGCTTTGAATTTATGGAAATTTTCATTTTGCTTCACGGAATTAAGGACCCCTTCTTTTCCAAATTGAAAACAAAAATCTGGAAAGTAAAAATGAATCGAAAAGAAATGGTATCCCTAAAAACAAATTTTACCACAACTCAATCATCATGACTGTATTTAACGAAAAATTATCTGTTGCTTCTCGAGTATTTTTCTCAAATAATTCTCAAATCATGTTCCTAACATTGCATCGTATACAAGTCTCTCTCTCTCTTGCTCTCCCCTTTCCGAAAAAAATTTCAATCTGTTTAACAATACCCCTCTGGAAGCCCTAAATTTTCCCCAAATTGACATCCAACAAGCAACAGGAAATAAATCTTGAAAAACATATATTCCCTCGCTACTTCTATATTCTCAAAACACAAAAACTTTTCCTCCACTTATTCTCATGTAATTAATTGTCTCCCTCTCTGAAAAAGACGAATATATAAACAAAAATCTGTTGCATTCAAAGCACAGGTCTCGGATATGTTACGAATTTTACGACTTTTTTTCGACTATTTTCAAATAATGCGACTTTTTTCGACTTTTATTTTAAAATTACGACTTTTTAGACTTTAAATTAAAAAATTACGACTTCTATTAGACGTTTCTTCCAAATTTTGCGACGACATACCATATTTTTAGTATAGAATGCAACTTATTTCGACTTTTGTTAGTATAAAAAAAAGTATAATAGACAAATCTATGAAAATTTATTTTTGAATAAGTTTTCTAATTAAATCATTCAAATATTACAATTAAAAACATTTTGAATAATTGAAATTCTGTAAAGTTTAGTGCAAAGTAAATCATCGAGTCAAGTATTTTATTAAAATTATTCAAAATTAACTTTTAAAGAATTTAAATTGAAAATTTTACAAAATTAACTTTTAAAGAATTTTAAATTAATTAACTTTAAAAGTTCATTTTGAAAAATTTTCAATTAAAATTCTTTCAAAGTTAATTTTGAAATATTTTTATAAAATACTCGACTGGATGATTGAGTTTGAATTATTTCAATTATTCGAAATCTTTTTAATTGTAATATTTGAAAAATTTAATTTGAAAACTTATTCAAAAATAAATTTTCATAGATTTTAAAGAATTTTAATTGAAAATTTTTCAAAATAAACTTTTTATTTTTAATTGTTTTTTCTTTTAATAATTTTAATTTAAAATTTTTCAAACTCAACTTTTAATGAATTTTAATTGAAAATTTTACAAAATTAACTCTTTAAGAATTTTAATTGAAAATTTGAGAAATAATATGAAATTCTCCAAAATTTTAATGAATAATCTTCAAGTGTAAATTCAATGACAATGAAAATTAATGAAAAATAGGTTTTTAAAATAATATTAAAAATAGTTTTTTGAAAAAAGTAATTCGCTGAATTATTATGTTAAAATTTTTTTTTTAATTCTATATTCTCAATATTTCCAAAAATTCAAATTCACAAACAAATTAAAAAATTTTTAGAATTATTTTCAACTTTTTAGAGAAAATAATCATATATTCAAAATTTTCAATTTACTTCTTAAAAAAAAAAAAATTGTTTTAAAAACACAAAAATTTTTCAATTATTTTCGAAAAAATACATTATAATATTTATAGGAAAGAAATTCATAGAATTGTTTAATAATAAGTTTATAGTTAAAAATTGTAGAAAATAATTAAATTTTTGGAAGGATTATTGTTTTAGTTTTTAGAAATTTTGAAATTTCATAAGTAGAAATTTGTTAAATTTTATTTCCTGTGAATAAAGAAATGTGAACTATTTAAATATTTATTTAGCAAAATTATACAATTTTTGATTTATTATTCATTTATCAATTTATTTTTTTTTTACAATTTTTGTAAGTTTTTCTGACAAAACTGAATTAAATAAACGACTTTTTCGACTTTTCTTCTATTTTTAATCGACTAAGTGACTTTTTTTTGCTCTTTAAAGTCGATCCAAGGCGTGAAAGTAGTAAAATATCTTCCTAAGTAAATTCTCTGAAAATCAGCTAAAAATCAAAGAGGGGGAAAAAATGAAACAGGAAAATTTTTTCCCATATATTTTCACGCGATACACACGAGAAATTGTGAACAGTTTCAGGTTACAATCTCTCTATGTATATGCAAGTGTCACTGGAAAGGGGATGAAGGGATGAAGGGATAAAGGGAACAAGGGAAAACCAGAGGGGTGACGAGGGGTGTTCCCTATTAGGGAGGGGAGCCAGGGAATTGTGGAAAACGAGAGGAAAGAAAAAAAAATGTAGATGCTTGCCGGTTGGAAGTAAATAGAGCACCCGAGATCGCGCAACGTGAACAATTACAAACTAAGGGGACGAATGGGCTATGAACCCCACCAAATAAAAAAAAATAATAATAATAATAATAATAATAGTACCAGATGAAATTCGAGTACCTCTGATCTGAAAATTAACAAAGAAATTTCTCGAATTGTATATGTGTTGACTCGACCACCTATTGGGACTTGAAGTTATAGGCGACGTCAAAAAAAAAAAATACATATAAATTTATTATGTTTTCTTTATAATATTTTTTCACGGTGGTTCATTATTTTGTTATAATGTGGAAAATTTACTGCAAACACTTGTTCAGTTTTTCCCATCTTCTGCCATTACTATTTTTAGTCTTTTTTTTATTCTTTTTTATTTTTAGTCTTTTTTTATTTTTATTCTTTTCTATTTTCAGTCTTTTCTGTTTTCAGTCTTTTCTATTTAATAATCAATTAATTTTTTCTTTTTAACAATTTTTATTCTTTACTATTTTCAATATTTACCATATTCGCTTTGTTCGCTTTTCAAATTTCGCGCCGTGCTTCGTAGGCAGCGCTACTGCTTTCCTTAGGTTGGCACGACTGCTTATTGTCGCAGCTGCCGACTACACATAACCTAAAAAATTTCTTTCCTTCATTCACGACTAAAAACAAAATTTTTCTTCATTGTCCCATCTAAAGTGCGCCTAAACAAAAATAGTTGAGAAAATTTGTTCTTAAAAACATGAAAAAGACAAATATTTTCCAATTTTTAAAACCAAAATTATTTCCCCGTTAAATTCAATCTTCCTAAAAAAAAAAAATTGTTTCCGAATCTGATAAAACTTGTGATACATATCTCGAGGACAAAAAATGTCTAAATTGACTCCCGTGTAGGATCTTCATCCACGCACACAATGTGTGTGCGCCTACTATAAATAAAATTGCACTTCTCATAAAATAAAGATTTTTCGGGGTCTAGAGCAGGGTGCAAAAAAAAAACAAAAAAGAAAGAAAAATCTCCATGGAACATACTTTGATCCGACCATATTTCTCTCTAGGTATTAGATGTCCAATCGAATAAATCTTTATTTATCCGAAATAAATCTTTTTCTCGACGAGGAAGGTTCCCACATTGACAAGTTCGAAAGCCCGAAGAGGGATTCTGGGTTCGCAGTGCAACTGGAGTGAGAGAGAGAGAGAGAAAGATGGGGAGAGAAATGTGTGTATGAGAAAGAGAGAGAAGAAGAGGTCACGAGAACTCGTAGCAAGTGTGCTCGACGAACCCTTTTCTCCCCTTTCTTTTTTTTTTGTTTGATCGCCCCATACACACATACATACACTTGACCTCTTCACTTATACATTTACTAGGAAGAAGTAAAAAAAAAAATTTTTTTTCCCTCGTATATAACATTCACGCACCATATATACATATATATGATGCGGCAAAGGTTTCTAATTATGCCTACAGATTAAGTAATTGCCATCGCATCGTTCTTGAATAATTAAGAGAGAGAGAGAGAGAGAGAGAAAGCCCACGCAAGAGATTCGCTATGCTTCCTAATTATTATGTTCATGAATAATACCTCTGCTATTTATTCAATGTTAATTAAGCTGTCGGTACTTGATCTTTTAGCACGTTCCATTTTACTTTACTTTTTTTTAATGGCAAATAAGATTCACGCACTTTTGAGGAAAAAATGAGAATGTGAAAAAAATGCTTGGCATTAAAAAAAAAATATTAAATTGTATGTGAAAATTATATGTACTTGTCTAGATTAATTTGCAACTCTTAATTGGATTATAATTACAGTTCTTAATTGGAATTATAATTCTTTATTCTAATCATAATAATATAATGCTTAATTATAATTCCTAATTATAATCTTAATTATAATACTTAATTATAATTCTTAATTATATAATCTTAATTATAATTCTAAATTATAATTCTTAATTATAATTCTAAATTATAATTCTAAATTATAATTTTTAATTACAATCTTAATTATAATTCTTAATTATAATCTTAATTATAATTCTTATTTATAATTCTTAATTCTAATCTTAATTATAATTCTTAATTCTAATTCTTAATTATAATCTTAATTATAATTCTTTACTATTATTATGATCTAGTAATTTTATATTCAATTATAAATTATATATTATAATTCCGATTCAATTCTATATTAAACAATGGTATTACAATATAATTAACACCCAATTTTTACAAAACAAATGTAAAATTTATAAAATATATTCAATTATAAATAAACAAATTATTTTCAAAATCAAATATAACAGTGAAAGAAATTGTATATTAAATTTTGTAAAAATATTTTACAAATTGGGAAAAAAGCGCAACAAACTGTAATTTTGATATATAAAAAATACTAATCTGAAAAAAATTATATGGAATTTAGTATAAATATATCAAATATCAACATTTTTTATTCAATTGTAATATAACTTTTCTAAATTCCACATAAATTTTTTTAAAGTTTAGTATTTTTATATCCAAATTTCAGTCTATTGCACTTTTTCCCTATAAATTGTAAAATACTACTACACCCAGAGAAATGGTATATTTGTCTTAAAACCGCAACTAGACTTTTTATTTGTTTCAAATAAACTTTATTTAGTTTAAATAAAATTTTATTTAAAACAAATAAAAAGTCTAGTTGGTTCTGAGACAAATATTCGTTTATTTAAGTCAAATAAAATATATTTGGTTCAAATAATAATTTTCTCTCATGGGTGTACAAAATGTAATATAAATTTTTTTTCAGTGTATAGTAAAATTATATTAAAATTATATTAATAAATAATAATATTAATATATTAATTAATAATATTAATATTAATAATAATAAATAAAATTAATTTTAATAATAATGAATAAAATTAATAAAATTTATTCGATTCAAATAACAGATTATTTGACTATTACATGAAATAAACATTTACTTGAATCAAATCATTTTTATTGTAATCAAGTAAACTGTATTTGAAGCAAATATTATATTTAATTGATTCAAATAAAAATTTTTTGATTTAAGTAAATATTTATTTGATAATAGTCAAATAATCGGTTATTTGAATCAAATAATTTTTTGTTCGGTGTATAATCGAAGAATTCAGTATTATAATTATTTTTGATTATAATTCCACATTACAGATATAATTAAATTATAATTTTGGATTATAAGTGCCCTGTAATTTTAATTCTACCTGTATCACAATTATATTCTAATTGAAACTCTTCCTCCTATATAATTAAAATCTAATTAAAATTGTGACGCGATCTGAAGAACGGGACCGTAGAAGCAAAAAATTATAGGTTATGTTTGCAAGTTTCGAAATAAAAATAAAAAAAGAGAATCAACTGACAATATAAATCATTAATGTCTAAATTTTCTTTATAATTGAAATATTGCATAAATACTGATTTTGATTTGCAAAAAGTAAAAAAAGAACTTCTAATCAACAAAAAGGTAACACTAACATAACCTCAAAGTGATTTGCTTCTAAGGTCCCTTTCTTCAGATCGCGTCGCACGATTGTTTTACAGTTAAAACAATAATAGTCATAGTAAAAATTGAAATTTTATTTTTAGAACCAACGGAGTTGAATAATGTGAAAAAACTGTTTGGTTTTTAAATAATTTATTATCAATAAGTAGCTTTTTGTTTATAACTAAAATTTTGTATTTTAATTACATTTTTAATTACAATTTTAATAAACATTTCTTTTTGCGAGACAATTTATATAAATAAAAAGATGATTTGTTTCATTTTCATTTTAATGGTTCGTTGAACATACGGCACTTGATTTTAAAGTGTATACATTGAAAATAGTTCCCATCGTGGGGAGGATGAACCTATATAACACACGCGTTTATATTTATAGCATCTAATAATGATTAGTAGCCATATGAGATGAAATCAGTTGATTGTGAAATAGGGGTACAAAATTATTTCGAAAAAAATATCACACATGTGCCTTTTGTGTACGTTATAGTGTGAATATATTTTTTATTCTTAAATTTCACATAATCGTATAGTAAAGTACTCTCTAAATTTGAATTAGTAAAAATAGACAATCATTTAATATATTATTAAATGAAAATAATTTAATACATTACTAAATGATATTCACCGAACTCTCAATTTGTTCGATTATATATTTTGTAGAAAATTGTCGTTTTAAGATAATCAGTGAGAATCAGTTCTTTCACCAATGTTTGAAACTCTGTTTTATTTAACTGATTCCGTACGGTGAAGAATTCATAATTTTTATTAACTGATAATGTCGGTAGATGCATCTGTAAATGAAATTCGTTATTCACAATTAAACTTGTCCAGACAATAGAAGAATATTTTTCCTCAAGTCCAGTTGTTGGAAGAAGACTTGGATCTTCAATTCCGGTATAAATTGGCAATAAAGATCTTGCTATTGTTAACGCTTCTTTTTCATACACTCGATCTTCGTAATATTTCTTGAGATTATTTATAAACAGTTGGCTCTTAATATCCAGCACTCTTTCAATAAATGCTGCGTAATCAATTGAAAGTACTCGTTTTAGTGCATTTCTTTCAATCCCATCGAATAACAATTTAACCTCTGTAAATTGATTATTGTAAATTTGAACACCAAATTCAACTATTTGTTAAGATACTGAACGTTAAAAACATTTTATTTCAAATACATACTCAATGATAATGTTGTTTTGACAAAGTATACAATTGTATTTATTCAAACTATATCGCTTTGCATTAATCTTATTGAAAAAACATTTTTAAGTAAACTTGTCTTTAAACGGGTCATAATTTGTCAATACCTCGTAATAATTACAATTATTGTGATTATTCATATAATTATTATTATTATCATTAACATATATTATTATGAAATTGTTTAATTATTTAAAATAAATAAAAATGAACTAAATTATTATATGTTATTATTAATTATTAACATAATTACAATCATATTAACAATTTTACTAATTAAGTTAATGAATTAATAATTAAAATAAAATGTGCCCTAATTGTTAGTCGCAATTTAAATGAATGATAAGGTAGAATAAATTTTCGGCATGCAGTATAAAGAAGAGAGCATATTAAGCCAAATATTAATACCATTAAATTGGGGAAAGAGACTGAGTCATTAGGGCACGAATAGCACCTTACCATCCATACTTATTTTTCAATTAAGACAACGATTAATCACTTATATTCGCGCACCCATTCTTTTTCACCTTCTTCTTCTTCTTCATCTTCTTCTTGTTCGATCGTCAATCCTTCCTGTGAAATTAGAAGGGCGACGTCGAATGTCAAGTTTTAATGAAGATTAAGCTGCATCATTGAGCAAAAAGGGTGAGAGAGAGAGCCAGTTTTTTTTTGTCAAGAAAACTTTGTTCTTTTCTTTATATTTTATGTTCATATTTCCCACAACTCGGTACATTTTTAAAACGATAAAAAAGATAAAAATTCCCTTTAGAAAACTGCAGGATTATTGAATTAAACAATTATTTTAGAAATCATTACAAAAGTAACTAAATTTAAATTTTAAATTGTACGGTAAACTATTTTAAATATTTAAGAATTGGAGCTTGTTGTACACGATATTGTTGAGGTAACTTGTATACCTATATGTTGTCTGAATTTTTTTATAGGAACATAGTAGAATATTAATTTAAATTTTGTCTTTTCAGTTTTTCAAAAAACAACCTTTGAGTTACTTTGAGCTAACTTGTACCTTTAGCTACCTATGTTGTCTGAATTTTCTTATAGGGACATAGTAGAATATTAATTTAAATTTTGTCTTTTCAGTTTTTCAAAAAACAACCTTTGAGTTACCTTGAGCTAACTTGTACCTAGTTACCTATGTTGGCTGAATGTCCTTATAGGAACATAGTAGAATTGTAATTTAAATTTTGTCTTTTCAGTTTTTCAAAGAACAACCTTTTACTTACCTTTTTCCTCAATCCCTCAAGTTTAGTAATAACTCACTATCTGTGCCGGTTCTCGACAATTTTAATGAATATGATTTTCAATCCGCTCACCTTCGTCTGTAACAAAAACCTTTCGACTTGAGGATCTTGTTAAAAAAAGGATGGTAAAAAAAGTAAAAGAGAGAAAAGGAGAAAAAAAACGAGAAAGAGGAAATAAAAAGTAGAGAAAGAGAAAGTAAAAAGAGAAAGATAAACAAAAAAAAAATAAGAGAAAGAGATATATTAAGAAGAGGGAAATTGACTCCTTCCCCAAAGTGTTTTCCTCATCCAGGAGAAAAAAACATACGAACCTTCACTCTTCATACCCAATGTCGCCCCGTTGTCGACGTCCTCCTCTCATCGTCATCTCTTTGACGTAATTCTGCAAAAGCAAACTTCAATACAGTGAATATAACATCGCGGGTGTGTATCAGGCGTAATAAGGGAACAGCTGACAATGGCACCATACAACACGCAGCTAAAAGCAATTATGAAACTGCCATCCCATAGATTTCTATGGGTGCTTTAGGATCCCCGTATGGTCTTTTGCCTGAGTAATATCTCCGCACACACCGTTTTCCTTCTCTCTCTCTCTCTCTCACTCACTCTCAAAATACATGTGCAAGCGTTTTACGGGTCCTCCATTTTCTTGCAAGTATTAGTGGGTGAAGAACCCCTCGTAGATTCTGGTTCACCAGCGACGCACTAAAGCAAGAGTAAGTAAGACAATAATACTAAGAACATCCAAGAGTGAGTGAGTAGAAAAAAAAACCAACCTCTATACAGACCCAAAAGGGGAACTGCCAGAGATACCGCTCTCGAAGATTAGAAGCTTTTATCGTTATTAAGGCTAACTGGGTCGCTACCGCGTTTCTTCTTTCTTCCCCTTTCCAAAACATGACTCCTTTTAATCAAAAAAAAAAATTTTTTTCTCTTCCTTAGTAATTAGTATTTTTTCTTTGTTCGAATTTTTATTAACATAATACTTTTTATGTCAAGTTTTGCCACTACTAAAATTACTATTATTCTCCTCCCCTCTAAGGAACGAAGAAACGACCTAACCACGCCCAAAGTGGGCGGCGACTTTTCATAGGCGTGAAAAATGTTTTTATAAAGTTGATAGGCGTGGCCAGATACCATTCCCGCCCTTTGAGTTACAGGATGCTATGAAATGATTCGTTCTAAAGGAGAAGAGAGGCTAAAGAATCGGTACCCCGCCTTGAAAGAAGGCGTGGCTAATAATGAGTTCAGTCTTGAGAATTTTAATGTGACCTCATTTATCAGATGATTTAGTTGTACAGGCAAAATTTAGAAGGCGAGGTTAACAAAAGATCCGCCTTAAAAGAGGCGTGTGGCTTATTTCCATAACATCATAAGAAGGCGTGGTTAACAAAAAGATCCGCCTTAAAAGAGGCGTGGTTTATTTCCATAGCATCATAAGAAGGCGTGGTTAACAAAAGTTCCGCCTCAAAAGAGACGTGCCTTATTTTGATAGCCTCTTAAGAAGGTATTGTTAAGAAAAAAACTGGTTTTTAAAAAGGAGTGTTTTAGGAAACTCCATTTTTTAAGGAGGCTTGGTGGGAAAAAATCCACTTTTTCAAAAGACGTGGCTTAATAATTTCTTTACCATCGGCAGATAAGGGATTAAGAGGCGTTGCTTATATGTATAGGCGTGGTTACCTAATGACTCATAGGAAGGCGTGGTTAATTGTTCATAAAGAAGGAGAGGCTTGGCTATCTTCGAATATATAAAAAGGCGTAGCTTATTTCTATTAAAGGAGGAGGGGCTTAACTGTCTCCAATTATATACCAGGAGGCGTGGCTAATCCTCCTTTAAGAAGGAAGGACTTAACAGACCACTGATATATATATAAGGAGGGCGTGGCTTAGATGCATAGGCGTGGTTTAATATTTTAATTTTCTTTACTCTTTTTAATTAAGTATTGAAATTAACGATTGTTCATTTTAATTTAAAATTTGTAAAAGACGTTTACATGTCGCTGAAAAATTAAAAAATTTTAAATTGTTAAGATTAAAATCAAAATATTGAAATTACGTTTTTTTTTAAAAAGTAGTATTGAATACTAATGATATATAATAAATTCAGTTCTGTGGTAAATTGAAACAGTTATAAGTTTAACATCTTTTATTAGTTAACTATATATATATATACAAAAATTGACTTTAAAATTACTCTCTTAAGGTGAAATATACCTTGAAATTATTACACTAATAAAATTTAATCATTTTAAAATGATGATGATGATTTTTTTTTTATTCGGCAAATAATAGAATGTTTATGTAAATTATTCCGGATGCGAATTACAGTGTAACACTTTTTTCTCCGTTTTTTTGCTGTTGTTGTTGTTATTATTATTATTTTCAAAACGAGATTTAAGAGTATTTTAAGAGCATAAAGAAAATGCTCCAAGGCCCAAATGTAAATCCCTGCGCACTCCTTTTATATTTAATAATACTCAAGTCGCCAAGACTAATCGACCGTTATTTCTTCTTCTTTTTTTTAAAAAAAAGAAGGTATTTTCTTCTCTTCTTTTGCAAAAATAGGTTATATATTTTTTATAGGAGGGAAGAAATATTTTAATGAAAAATTTTGAAATTTTGTTTCTTTTTATTAGATAATTAGGATTTTAGGGGAAATTGGAATTTATTTATGTATACTAATTTAATGTGCTTTAATGGTACTTTCACACGATTTTAAAGTTATATGTATGTGTATATATATATGGAGAGAGAGAGAGAGAGGTACAGTGTGCTGATGTTGCACGCCTCGTATTTATGCGTAATGGAGTATAAAGCCTCCTCGAGGCATCATACTGTCTGCCGATGGGGATAGTAATCGCTATGCTTATATGTATATATATATATATATATATATGGCTAGTCTTAATCGAGCATTAAATCTATCTTCATCGATTGATAGATGACTCTTGGTATATACTATATATATATATGCACTGTACATACAACGAGTGAGATTACACGATGACCAATGTGAAAAAAGTTTTATGTCAGTAACTTAAGGGGTCAATTTGAAAATGTCATGTACCATAATTAGTCCTATATTTAGAAATAATAGTCATACATGTCCATTTGATAAATGCGATTGTAAATCCTCGGGATATTTGTAATAATCAAATACAAAATGTGACTCATAACTTTTATTGGTTATGTATTCACTCAAGGCTCTTTCAGGTCAATGTTAGAGGTAAACAAAAACACTACTAATTCCATATATTTCTGTTCGTGACTTTTCATCTCAATTCTATTCCACTTGTGTTTATATTACCACTTGAGCTTGAAGACATACTTTTTTTTATCATTTCTACCGACTTCTTTTTTTTGGAAATTTGAAATTCCCGCCTTCGTGTAGCCGCCTTTGTATATACATAGATATCTACACAAAGGCGGGAATTTCAAATTTCGATTTCGTTTTTATGTTATTTTACGTAGAATTACGAAAGCTACGTCAAATTACGTCAAACTACGATAAATTACGTAAGTTATATTACATTCCGTAGAGATACGTTAAATTACCAACAGCTTTTGGAACATTTCGAACTTTTTCTGACTCCGTTTTTGACGCTCTTTTGAATGATTATAATTATGATTGAAACAAATTTGAATAGTCACTAATAATCAGGTTTATATTTTCGTTAATTTTTTTAACGTTACGTTCTTCAGCTCAATTAAGTTACGTAAGTTACGTTATATTACGTAGAGATACGTTAAATTACGTACAGTTACGTTAAGTTACGTAGAATTACGTTAGAAAGGTAAATTATTGCCAATAGGGAGAGAGGCAATAAATTTGTCATCATCTACAAAAATAAAATAATAAATTACGGTAAATACAATAAAAAATCTATATATATAATTGAAGATTAATATATATATATATTTTAATATAAATGGAAATTAATAATTTGATATATAAAAAGCATTCTCTTTTTTCCTCTCTTTATTGGACAATAAATAAGCGAGAAACTGTAATATTTGCTTAATCGTGAAAATATGCAGGGTAAAAATACTGTATATAATATTAGGAAAAACTCACATCAGATGCGCTTTGTGTCCAGGGGATATAATTAGATGTTTATTATACGTATTTTGGGTGAATACGGCAGACGATTAAGGGCATATGGCGCATCATATTTTCCGATATTATATTCAACAAACACAAGAGGGCGAAAAAAAGAGAGAGAGAGAGAAACCGCGCCTTTTTCTCACATGGTAAAAATATATATGATTATATAATGACGATGATGACTGTGTACTATAATTTTATATGAAAACTAAAATTAAAGATAGATTATTACTTATCCATTAGTTGATTGTAAGCGTATATATATATAGTGAAAATTTTTTTTTTTAAATCAGCGTCAATGATTTATGAAGAAAAAAAAATTTTTTCCTTTTTTTTGCAAAAACTATAATTCACTTTTGCAAACAAATAAATCGAAAAGCGGCTTTCATAAAAATGATCTATACCCCACTAATCTCTATCTCTTGCTTCAAATGATGAGTTGAGAGGAAAAGATAATTTATTACCAGTTGGGAATCAGAAGAAAAAAAAATTTTTTTTTTATGTGATTCACTTCCTCTCTATATATGTATGTGCTATGAGGTTTTTCTGTCTCTCTCTCTTTTTCGGTCCTTTTAACCCCGTGTGTTTATCGATCACAAACGACATAAAGCAAGCAATTTTATCTAATTGCGTACATCTGCTCGATTCAAACGAAAATTATATATATATATACATTTTGCTTTGGGATAGTTTTTTTGAAAAAGGTCATTTTTTTAGTTGACAATAAAGAAATATTGTTGGTAAAAGAATGTTACACAGTAACACTTTTGTAGAATTTTTTTTAAATAGAAGACTATAGATAAATATAAGTACACTTTTTTGATAGTAGAATTTCAAAAAATTTGTTGAATAGAAATTCAAATTAAGAAAATTGCGATTCAATTCGTATTACAAATGAAAAATTCTAAATCGGACTTTATCGTTACTATATTTTTTGTTATTGTTTTTCTTTTTACAAGCAATATTACTTTAATATATTTTTATAACTTATGTATATTTAAATCGAATCCTATGCTCATTAGTAGATCGAAATTTAATTTTGAAAATTCGCGCCCTTCATTGCTACCGGAAGTGCTTATATGATTGGATCGCGCCATATGGCATAAGCACTTAGTCCCACATAACCTCTAAATTAACATAATTGTCATACAAAACTCGATGTGTTGATTACGAAAAGCCTAATCAGTTTTTTTTTATGGTTTTTCAATCTAACTTCTGACGAAATTCAGGGAGACAAAATACATCAACGATTTTAATTGCAACACGAGTTAATAATACGCAAGTAACCTAAAAATTAATAAAATTTCTAAACCATGAAAATGAGAAAATATGAAGACAACCATTTTGCTAGAAAAACAAATTAATAATGAAATAATTAAAATTTGAATACTAATAATATTTAAAATAATAGTAAACCTATTAACGAAAGGTTGTTTTAGAAAAATAAAATTACTAAATAGCCTAACCTATTGATTTTAACTAGGGCGCGAATTAATAAGACATAACCTAAAAATCAAAAAACTATTCTTTTGAAATTATTTTCCCCTTCATGTTTGAAATTATAAAAATAAAATAATTTTCAAATGATTATTATCGTTTCACTATCACTATAAGAATACGAATTATAAAGTTAAGAGGCTTCTATATCTATAATATTCATTAAAGGTGATAAGTAAAGTAAATAAAAGCCATTTCCGATATAAATGAGAGAAACGTAATACGTGGAAAGTAGAATTTTTCCCTCCTCTCTCTCTCTATATATATATGTAACATAATCTTTCTTTTCATCTATTTCTTTTGTGTCTTATTGTTTCACGAGAGCCGTAACTCTTGACACACGACTTTGAAATTCAGCCCACTCTTAAAGAACAATAGAGAGACACATACACACCGTGTGCACAAGTCTACTTATAATTTGAATCGGTTTCAATCGTTTCTCCCCCACCCCCCTCTATCTCTATTCTTTTGCCTTGCCCCCCTCATCCCAAAAACTAATCAGGATCTCTCTTTTACTCTCGTGGGACGATAATGGCACGGTCACGTGTTTTGTTTCCCTGAATCCCTCGGAATAACGGTCACGTGTCGCATGGTGTGTGTGACACCTTTATATATACGCGTCTCCTTGTCAGTTATGTACGCGTGTGGTCCAAAAATTAAGGAGAGTGGGAAAAACTCTCATCAAAGTCGATCGATAATAATGTGTATTTTCAAAATTTTCTGATTCATCAAACTCTTATAGTCGCACACATATGTAAGTAAATATGTATTAAATTCAATTCGGTGATGGATGATTAGAGTTGGGAATTATTTTTTTTTTTCGTGTGACTGCGAAATTGTGGAGTCAATTTCCCTTTTTGTTCTGTGGTGAAATTTTTATCGTTAAGAGTTAAAATATTTGAATTATTATTATTATTATTATTATTATTATTATTATGAATATTATTATTATTATTATTATTATCATTACCAAGATTATTGTTATTATTATTATTATTATTATTATTATTATAAAATTAAAAAAAGTATATATTAGAAATTTGGACCTCCCCCTCTCCCCAAAATGCGTTACGAATTTTTTGAACGGCTCCTTATTAATAATAATTAAAAAAATAGCCACAATTTTTAGGTTAGAAACCCATCAGCTTCATTTTTGTTCGGTTGTCAAATTTTTATTGTTAAATGTAAAAAATATTTGTATTATTATTATTTTTGCATTATTATCATTATAAAATTAAAAAAAGTATATTATACAATTGATAATAATTAAAATAAAGCCACAGTTTTTAGGTTAGAAACCCAGCAACTTCATTACTTTTTGATCGTGAAATGTTTATTGTTAAATGAAAAAATATTTTTATTATTATCAGTATATAAAATTAAAAAAGAAAACATAATTTTCAGGTTAGAAATCCGACAATTTCATTTCTGTCCGATCGTGAAATTTTTATTGTTTAATTTAAAAATATTATTGTTACTATAATTATTATCATTATAATATTAAAATAAATAAGTATAGTTAATACACTGAAAAAAAATCTTATTTAATTCAAATAACCGATTTGAATATTTATCAATTATTCTTTATTTAAATAAATAAAAAATTAATTTTTACTTCGATCAAATAATTTTTACTTGAATCAATTAAATAATATTTGCTTCAAATACAATTTATTTGATTCAAATAAAAATTATTTGTTTCAAGTAAATATTTATTTGAAAATAGTCAAATAATCGGTTATTTGAATCAAATAATTTTTTGTTCGGTATAATAATTGATATTAATTGAAATAGTAGACACAATTTTTACGTTAGAAACCTATCAACTTAATTTCTTAATTATCGTCAAATTTTTATTGTTAAGTGAAAAAACATTATTATTATTATTATTATTATTATTATTATTTTATTATTATTATTTTATTATTATTATTAATATTTTTTTATTATTATCATTATCATTATTAGCATCATTATAAAATTAGAATAAATATTTATATTCCATAATTAATATTTATTATAATAGTAGTCGCAATTTTTAGGTTAGAAACCCATCAACTTCATTTCTTTTTGATCGTCAAATTTTTATTGTTAAGTGAAAAAACATTATTATTATTATTTTATTATTATTATTATTATTTTTTAATATTATTATTTTTTTATTATTATCATTATCATTATTATAAAATTAAAATAAATATTTATATTCCATAATTAATATTCTCTAAAAATAGTAGCTGCAATTTTTAGGTTAGAAACACCCATGAAAAGTATAAACAGTCGTGCGAAACTGCGAAAATTGAAAACTTCAGCGCCACCTGGGAATGGCGCGAAAATTCAAATACCATTAATCGTTAAATTCAATCTTCTACAGTTTTTGTTCATAATATACAGATTTTCTCACCTATAATTAAGACTTCCGAGTCTTAAAGTCAGAAAATAGAGAATAATTAAAATTCAAACCTTAATGCATTTATAATAATAATTTTTAATTTCTCCAAAATATAAGCGACTATGGAGATATAAATGTTTCTCAGTAGGAAAGTATAAGATTTTGTTTCTTTCTCATTCCAAATTCTTTTTGTTTTTGAAAACAAAAATTTAAATTTCCGATTTAGAGTCAAAACGTTTTTTTTTTCTTTCGAAAGAAAAAGAAAGAAATCCGCATGTGGGTTTGTTAAAATGGAGAAAAGTGAGCCATCAGTTATTGGCTATAGGGATTGAGTTGGGGTGATAGGGTGGCAGGGGGGTTGAAAGCGCAAGTTTATATATACATAGATATATGTATAGGGTCATCGGGAAAAACTGTGTGTGATCATAAAATGGCACTAACGCCAACGAAATTTTAAACAGTGAGATAAAAGCGTTCCCCACGGGTATATTCTCGACCACCCTCGACGATAACAGGCAATTTCAGATCGCGTTTTAAAATGAATGGAATACGGTCCAAGGTGTTGGACTTTTCCCCATATACCCATTTTCTTTCTATACACACATATAAAAAAAAAGCTTATCTTTGTGAGAGAGACGGAGAGAGAAAGAGAGAAAGACGTTTACGCGAGCTGCCAGTCCAGGATTTTCTTGACTGTCGTTAAAAGATCCCTTTTGAAAATCCCTTGAAAATCCCTTATGTGTAGCTTCTCTGCTTACCAAGATGTGAATCCAAGAAAAACGGTACTTTCTCTCTCTCTCTCTCTCTCGCTCGTTCGTTTATTCGCTTTTACTCCGATTTCCCTAAAAATTTCAAACTCGATCCTTTATTCCCTTTCGATCGACTTCCGGTGAAAAGGATGAGAAAATCTAGCCTTTACGAGTCCTTTTCTCATTTCAAATGGGATTAAAAAGGAGAACGACCTTTTGGAAAAGTGCGTATGCTGACAGATTTCGGGTTTTTTGTCATATTTGATGTGGGGGGATTTTTTTTTTCTTCTTTATATTGACATGGGTGGTGACAATATTCTTTATACCGTATATTTGTACCATTACGAGAGAGAGATATATATATTCTTATATGAATGATCTACTTTTAGATTTTCGGGTTTCAGATTGAAATCTCGCTTTTATTGTAGATTTGAATTTTTGATTTTATTTCTTGTTGAGTAGTTCCTGACGGATGTGTGGGACTTGTTGATGTTACTTGATTGGTATTCTCGGTTTTTATTTCCTTTCACAATGCTGTTTTTCGGTTTAGGAAGAATTTTTCTTTTCTGAAATTTTCTAGATTGGAGAAAATTGTGGGAAAATTGGGATTTTAGGTTCATTGTATACTTGTTTTGCTTTGAAATTTTGTCTTTTTCAGCTTTTCGAAAATCTTTTTGATTTTCAGGTTAGTGGTTAAAAATTTGTTTTATGCAGTCTTTGTTAATCTTTTTGATTTTTAGGTTATGTACATTATTAACTAGTCTGAAAATTAAAATAGTTGCATTAACTTTTCGCCTTTTTTAAGGTTTTGTTAATCTTTTTGATTTTTTAGGTTATGTACATTATTAACTAGTCTTAAAATTAAAATAGTTGCATTAACTTTTTAACTCTTTTAGTTTTTACAAATCTTTGATTTTTAAGTTATATTATTCATTAATTTCCGTTCTAGTAAAAATCATTAGGTTTGAATTTCGTCTTTTCAGTTTTTCAAAAAAATTCTTTTGTTTCTTAGATTTATTTTTATTCATATTTTATTACAATTCGCTTTTCAACTTAAAATCATTGATATTTGGTCTTTATAGTTTTATGAAAATCCTTTTGATTTTGAGGTTAGGTATACTCAATATTCAATCACGTCCTATTTAAAATCATTGGGTTGTTATTTTTTGTCTTTTCAGTTTTTCAAAAAATCCTTTTAGCTTTTTTTTAAATGTTTCTTTTATTACTAGTTTAGATTATTATTCATTTCAATATTAGTTTGGTTTTCAAGTTTAAATCATCGACCTCATATTTTATCTTCTTCATTATTTATAAATTTTTTAAAATTTCAGGTTATGTACATTATTAACTCGCATGCTGATTAAGATAGTTGCATTAACTTTTTCCTCTTTTCGTTTTTGCAAATCTTTTTGATTTTTAGGTTATGTTTTATTAATTAGCCTCCTAGTTAAAAATCATTCAGTTGATGTCTTCAAAAAATCCTGCTATTTAGGTTTATTATTATGCTAAGTTAAAATTATGAAGTTCATATTTTGTCTTTTCAGTTTTTCAAAAAATCCTTTTATTTTTTTAGGTTATGTATCCTTAATTCCCTCTGCAATTAAAATCACCACATTGATTGTAAAATAAAAACAATTTTCCACACTTTTTCCAAGAATTTGATTTCGAAAAAGATTAATGTAAAAAACACCCCTAAAGAACAAGTGATATAAATATTTCCAAATGGATATCAAAAAAAAAAAAAAACAAGGGGAAAAACAGTAACGGCGATAAGTGGATAAAAGGTGAATTGTCCTCTGGTATTTGAGCACTAAATTAAAAAAAAAGCTTTCAACCTATTTGCACCATTAGGGTGTTTGTGTAACAGGTATTTGCGTGACACCGCAGGAAATACTTCAAATCATCACTTCATGACTTTGGCTACTGTGTTGTCGTCATCATTCGATTATCAAGGAGGGTGAATGTTTGTGGAAGTTTATTGTCTGTATATATATATACTCTTAGTATATATACACATATATATATATTGTTACTTGTCGATATTCTTGATTGGTGGTGAGATGCCGGTGAGTTTTCGGGAATATGGGTGTCATTGGAAATGCATGGATCGTTGCGAGTGGTGGTGATCGCCTCCCATGACGCATCAATCTCAGGGATAATATCCCCCGGGAATCACCGCATTTGAGCCTCTCTCTATGTCCAATGCTTAGTCGTGCTCATCCGTCACACAACTCGCGCCTTTTGGTCCTCATCCTCCTCTCTCTCTCTCTCTGTCTCTGTCTCGTTCTCTTTTTCTATAGACAAAAATATTTTTTACCATCAAAAAAATCTAGTTTTTAATTCTTTTCGCATTTTTCCATGTCGAATTCTAAAATTCTCTTTTCTACCTTTTTTTCATTGCGTGGAAGAAAGATTGAGAAAGGAGTTTTTGAATTTTCCCGCGCCAATTGTAGGTGGCAGTCTTTTCGTATTTTCACAGGTTAACACACCTGATCTTCTATGACTTGGAGAATTCATAACCTCTGTTAACAAACATTTTGCCTTATTTAGCGAATAGAAAAAGAAGATAAAGTTTTTTTAATAAACAGGTTTTTCTATTTGGACGACTCCACGTATATAGTCGATTAAAATTCGATTCCAAGTAAATTATAACGGAGAAATAATTAAAAAATTTGCCCCCTGCTTATGTATAGAGCAGTGATCAAACTCTTTTTTTTCTGCTCTAGTTTCTATATATTCTCCTTTTTTTTCGAGGAACGTGGAGTCACTTTGATCCCCTCATCATAAGAGGCGCAAAAAC
Organism: Leptopilina myrica (nomen nudum); assembly: GCA_032872475.1. Taxonomy (NCBI): domain Eukaryota; kingdom Metazoa; phylum Arthropoda; class Insecta; order Hymenoptera; family Figitidae; genus Leptopilina; species Leptopilina myrica (nomen nudum). The sequence goes on along the minus strand of CM065462.1, from coordinate 42,707,742 downwards.
GCAGCATCACTGTGGTAATAAACGCTTGGCGAAAAGCTATAGTGTTTGTTAGAGGAAATCTGGCAGACACTCTTTTACGCGCAAGAAGAAACGACGATGAGTCTTTACACGTGCAACAGAATTTTATATATATATATATATATTTATTATGAAAAAGGGTGAAAGAAATATATACGATCCTCCCCTTTTCTCTTGCACTCTCCACTTTTTCTTCTTCAGCTACTTCTTCCTTTTTATTCCCCTCTCGCGGCAATTAAGAATAGATTTCACTTGAAATTTACAAGTGAAACATTTCCTCTGGATTTGTATTTATTAAAAAAGCCCTTCTTTGAAATTTACGCGATTAATTTTAGAGCAATATTCGGAAAAGTGTTTTTGCTCATAAAAAAAAAATTGTAGCGGGAAATAAATTATGATCGAAATTTCACGCTGGATTTCAAGGAAATTATTAGTGAATATACTTTTTATTAAGAATTGTAATTTTTTATTATACATTTGTAAGTTTTTAGAAAACCTTGCAGATTAATTGGGTTATTTGCAGGTTTCCAAGTCAGTATCTATTTATTTTTTTACGTAGAGTACAAAAATAGTTAAGTAATTTTAGGTTATGTTTCTCTCTCTCTCTCTCTATTTTTTTTGCCTTGTCCTCTTTTCGAAAACTGATTGAAATCATTGCGCTGATAGTTTGGCTTTTTTAGTTTTTACAAAGTTGTTTGATTTTTAGGTTATGTTTTATTAATTCAAGTCCTATTTAAAATCATTAGGTTACGAGGAACTAACTGCAACTGTACGTCAAGAGCCTATCATAATCACTTCCGGTAGTGACTCAAGAAAGCGCGCGAATTTTCAAAAACATAAACTTGCTTCTAGTTAAAAATTAATAATAACAATGGAAAAAATAATTATTATTAAACTTATTAATTATTGTATTAAATTAATAATAATAATAATAATAATAATAATAATAGTATTAATTACTATAAAAATAATAATAAATCGTTTCTAAAAATAATGATAATAATAACGATAATATGAATGATATAATAATAATGCGATAATAGAAATAATAATTGTTATTGAACTTATTTATTATTCTATGAAATTAATAATAATAGTAATAATTACTATAAAAATAGTAATAAATTGTTTCTAAAAATAGTAATAATAATGATAATAATAATGATAATAGTAATGATAATAATAATAAAGATACTAACAATAGATAAAGTATTAATAGAAATATTAAAGAGAGAAAGAGTAAAAATAGAAAAAGTAGAAATAGAAAATGCAAAAATAGAAATACTTTGTCTTTTGATGAAATGGCTTTTTACAAAGCATTAATGGAAACAGCAATAATAGTTATAGAAATAATAGAAAAGCGATTTGAATGGAAAATTTTTCTGCTACAAAATTTTCCCTGAAAAATCAAACAATGCTCGCAGATAGAGTGCGCATTTGTGGATCACCCCAAAAATGTGTTATGGAGACGAACGATAATTTAATCGTCGAATCCATTTTAATCAAGCTATTGATGCAAAGGACAAACTATAGATACATAACAATACGACCAATTTTCAGACGAGGGTGGTGCCATGTGCTACATATATACATAGTCGAAAACCACGAGAATTGGTTCTATATATATATATATATATATATATATATATATATAATCGATTGGTTTTTGTGTTTAACTATATATAAAGCACTCACTCGCACATTTCACATATACTTAAAATGTACATCTGGAAACGCGTTAATGGACCCAATGAAGGCGATTTTAATTCCATATGGATCATGATATAGCGTCTAATCTTTTCGTATAACCTTATCAGAAAATCCGTTTCGCATCTTTTATCCTCTCCCTTTTTCTGTTTCATTAAAACCTTATAGACTCTTTCTTTTTCTCTTCTTCTATACTTCTGCACCTCATAAATCTATTCTTTCGACGAAATATAGCGACAAAAGTGGGGAACGACTTTTCCGAAAGAGAATATATATATATGTGCATTTATTTTTATATGTATCTCAGAATCGCTGGCACGTTTGTTCAATTTAACATTTGGCCCCCGTCATCCTCTGTCAAATTGATCTTGATTATTCGCCACACAATCGGAAAATTTTCTCCTCTTAATCTTCTTATCGGATTTTTCGTCTCTTCATGAAAAGTTTGCGCCCTTGTTTCCTATAGACGCGGTTTTATATTTATAATATATTTTATATATAATATAAAATAATAATAATAAATATAAATTATTTGCAAATTTAATAGGGAGTTACTAATCGGAGGAATTGGGTTCGCGACTTTTGTGTCACTTGTACAATTGAAGTGGCAGTAATTCAATACGAATAATCGGTTGAACCATTCGACGAAGAGACCTTTTTCTGAAGTTTACGGCCAATGGCACGACCTCAATTTCGTATTGGCATAGTTCAAAAGACCTTCGCTTGTCACAAGTTCCTTCTTCGTTTTCATTCTTTACTTCTTCTTTTTTTTTTTATTTATTTCGCCACCTAATTGGTTTGTCTTGAATAACATAAAAATAAATTATAATTATATGTTTTGTCCTTTTACCATCAGATTCTTTTGAATTTGTTTTACAATCAAATTTTTACTTTCGTTAAATAGTTTCGAAAAATTTTATTTTATTACATTTTATTTTTAATTTTTCTCTTGAATTTTATATTAATTCTCGACTAGATTGTTTTTTTCTTTTCAAATTTTCCCGCCTTTTCTAAATGACTAGCTTCTATGTTTGTAATTCATGATCGTCGTGAATTTTTTTAACCTTTTTTTTAAATCCAAAATCAGAAAATTATCTTAATTTTTCCATGTCGGGTAGGTTTACAAACAAATATTTCGAAGTCAATTTTTCAAAATAAAATAAAAATGATATAAGCCATCATTCATTTTTAAGGATTAGGTCAATATTATGGTGCTTAAGTTTGGTATTAATATCACTAGTGACATAATTTTCTTTCTCTCCAAGGGTCAATGATGAAGTGACACTTTTTTTCGAACAATTTTTTGGTGAGGGTGATACAAAACAGTGACTTTGCTCTTTTCTCCACCCGAGACTTTAAGAATGATTTAGTATTTTTCTCGTCATTTGATATACATATGAAAGTGCATAGTTTAAAGACCGTGTAATCAATTACTATTCTTTGTCATTTTGCACCGTCGTTTTAAATCAGACTTTCCTTTCTCCAAGTTTTATGTGTTATTAACTCGCGTTCTAATTGAAATCGTAATATTTTGCCTTTTTCCGTTTTTTTTATCAAATTTTTAGGTTATGTGTATTATTAACTCGCTTTCTAGAATCGTTGCCTTAACGTTTTGTCTTTTTCAGTTGCTTTAAATCTTTTTCGTTTTTAGGTTAGGTTTGCAGAATTAGCAATGACAGCGCCACCTAGAAAAGGCGGGAAAATTTAAATAGTATACAATTTGGATTTAAAAACATTTTATTTATGAAAAAATGACAAGTAGCGCTATCAACGCCCCTTAGAAAAAGGCGGGAAAATTCAAAAGTTCTAAAATCCTCATTTAAATATCCATTAAAATAAAATTTTAAATAAAATTTATCACCACCATTTTCGTGTTTTGAATATTTAAAGAATAAAATAATAATCCTCCTCAAATAAAATAGCAGATTAACACACCCAGCTTTTTGTCATATATATAGAAAATCTGTTCATGAAAAAAAATTAAAATTTCGTGAATATAGTGGACTATATAGATGTGTGTGTGGTGGGGAAAAGAAGGGACTTTGCCAGCATAGGATCAAAAGGGAGGAACATCCCCGTAATCGACATCGAGGGTGTTCTGAATCACGATTAGTTTCACTCATAGGTCGTTCGGTCACGCTTCGTCGATTGCACCTGGTTCGGAATATAAAAGCCCGTGGCGTGAAAAAAAAGAGAGAGGGAACAAAAATGACTGTCGGGTGGATCTTTAGGAAATTTTAGGGGCGAGGGGCGCACGATTACCGGTACTTGGCAGATAAGTGAGAACACTTTGACACACACACACACACGCTTTCAATTTATTGCAGATCTAATTTTTTTCCCTCCCTCCCTGAAAAAAAAAATTTTTTTTTTTACATAACCACAAAAACGGAAGCGTGAGAATTTATCCCTGATTTTAATATTTGGAGAGGGGTTGAAGTACCCTTGGTCTTCAATATTAAAAATCACAACAATATTCTAATTTTTCGTATTTTTAAAAAATATATTCATTTTTAAATAAAAATTGTAAGCATTCGTATAAGTTGAACTTGATAGAAAATAATTTTTCATATCCTTTTTTTTTTTGAAGTAGCTGTAATTGTATGGCGTTCCACTCGATTTTCGAGTTCTCTCTCTTGAAGGGTTCTTTTCTAAATTCTCTCCGGAACTTGAGGGGAGAGTGCACTATCGAAGGTAAACGCATTAATGCGAACTCGCGTATAGGCACTTGTAAAATACAAAAAAAAAATTCCCCAGGAAAAAAAATCAACTCGATTTCTTTTTTAGTTCGCAAACCCAAGGGTTTGGAATTTAATGCTTTCATATTATATATAAGGAACTAGCGAACCTGTTCACAAAAATTTCCGCTTGATACATTTTCATTCCTTTTCAACCCCATTCGAAAAAAAAATATCGTTCAGTGGACAGTCCCTTCCGACAGTAATTCATATTTGACCGCAACAGAGAGAGAGAGCCCCTCTTATTTATTTTCACGAAAACATCGTATATACTTTTTCTCTTGCATTTTATCGGAAATCTTAGGATTTATGTGTATATACTTGAATGCTAACCTTTGGGAAAAAAAAGAATGTTTACAAAATCCCGATAAGGGAAAAGAAATTATTTTTTAAAATTAAAAAAAAGATGTAAAAAAAACGGTTGATGTCTGTATATGTTCAAAAAAGGAAATTTTTTCAGAAACGGGATATCGTAATTATTTTTGGTTTGTAAATATGTCATGCGATTGTGGTGAATTTAAATTGGATTTATCGAGAAATAAATTCATCGTGTGTTAATAATAATAATTCGCTGGAATATAGTTGTCGATTCAAAACACAACTATAGTTTGAAAATAAAGGAATACGTGAAATATCAGACTTCAAATGTATTTTCAAACCACAAACTAATGGCAAATTTCAGTCACGATTCTTAAGTGCGTGACGTGAAAAAGAAAAAAAGTAATTGAACAAAACGTGAAAATAAAGAAGAAGAAGAAGAAAAAGTAAATAAGGAATATTAGCCGAGAGAAATGTTAATAAGAACACGAAAATCTATTTTGATTTCAGTGTTCAAAAAAAGTAGATACGAAAGTAATTTTTGACCTTGAATGAATCGTACTTTTCTAAAATTCACTACTTTAGAATTAAAAGTAACTCTTATAAGAAAATTGTTTTCTATAAACAATAACATAGAAAATTCCAAAGGTGCGGACCAAGAGAGTAAATTGTGAACCAAGTGAGAAAGCAAGTAAATTACTTGAATGTGTCAGAAAAGATAACAATTTTTTTGTTGACTGAGTTGTATAATGTAACCAAATGTTTGGAGAAAGAGGGAGACATAGAGAACGAGAAGAAGAGAGCAAGAGAGAGAGAGAGAGTTAACAGTGGCAAACGGTAGCCGAAACTGACAGTACCCGAAGAATTAGTATCTTGTATCTGGCGAAGGGCGCTACAAATCATTTGGGTGGGCTGTCAAGCATACCTTAAGCCTTTACCAATACACTTCATCATTCACACAGACGGGGAACACGAACACCAGCACTCATGGTGGACTCCTGTTTCTCGTATAAGGGCCTTGTCGCACTAGCTCGATCCGTAGAGCAGAAAGATCAAAGCATCATGCCGGTATATCTTCTCCTCCTTGTACACTGGCTAATGATATGCGATCTGTCCGCTCATGGGACCAACGAGAACTCAGGATATCACCGCGCAGAATGAAGGTAACATTGAAAACAAGTCTTTTCGTTACTTCCACGTCCGATTTCTTGAGACTTGATATTATGAAAGGGGAAAGAGAAAATGAGAGATTGGAAATTACTGTCAATTTTGTCTCCATCATGTGAAAAATATATTATCTTCAGAAGTGGTGAGTTCAAAAACCTGTAACTAATTATATTATATTTAATGATGAATAAAATAAACAAAGTCCTAGATTTTGTCTCCATCATGTGGATATATTATTTTCAAGGAATATTTAATATTTAATATATTATTTTCAGAAGTCATAAGTCCAAAATCTGTAAGAAATTATATTATATTTAATGATGAATAAAATAAACAAAGTCCTTGATTTTGTCTCCATCATGTGAAAATTTGAATTTTATTTTCAGAAGTTGCAAGTCCAAAACCTGTAAAAAATTATATTATGTTTAATGATGAATAAAATAAACAAAGTCCTAGATTCTTAGGCAATATTAATGAATGTGGAGCTTTTTTGAATGGTCCCAGCTACAAACCTATAGTAAAAAATTATATTATATTTAATGATGAATAAAATAAACAAAGTCCTACATTCTTATGAACAAGTAATGAATGTCAGATTTTTACATGATTGGTCCTACCTTACAGACCTATAGTAAAAAATTATATTATATTTAATGATGAATAAAATAAACAAACTACAAGATTCTTAAAAAGAAGTCATGAATGTGGAGCTTTTTTAAATGGTCCCAGCTATTGACCCACAGTAAAAATTATATTATATTTAATGATGAATAAAATAAACAAAGTCCTAGATTCTTATGAAGAAGTAATGCTTTTACAATTGGTCCTACCTACAGACCAATAGTGAAAAATTATATTATATTTAATGATGAATAAAATAAACAAAGTCCTAGATTCTAATGATGAAGTAATGCTTTTACAATTGGTCCTACCTACAGACCAATAGTGAAAAATTATATTATATTTAATGATGAATAAAATAAACAAACTACAAGATTCTTAGGAAGAAGTCATGAATGTGGAGCTTTTTAAAATGGTCCCATCTACAGACCTACAGTAAAAAATTTTATTATATTTAATGATGAATAAAACAAACAAACTACAAGATTCATGCGAAAAAGCAAGGAACTTTGGGTTTTTTGCAATTGGTTCGAATCACAAACCTGTAGTCAAAAAAATTATACTATATTTAATGATGAATAACTCCTTTTGAAAAGAGAATAGTGTGAAAAATGGACGAATCTCTTTTCTACATACATAAGAATTTGATAAGAAAAATAAAGTTGTCGTAGGACTTGGAAAAAGAAATGGATTGAGGTTAGCATAACTGTAGAAATCTAGTGTTAAGTCAACATTTCAATTCATCGCACATCTTTTGTAGGAATCACCCTTCCTTCTTTGATTCCTCCTTCACACCCCTTGGTGCTGCAAAATCGCCCTCGAAACAAGAGTCAGAGTCCTCTCTCTCTCTCTCTCTTCTTCTTCTCTCACCCTTCATACCGACACTTGAATCGCTTAAGTTTGAACGAATTACTGCCTCCGGCATAGAGACCTCTCTCGCACCCATACAACACATCAAAAGAAAAGAGAAAAGAAAACGAGGGAGAGACACGAGACCAAGAAAAAAAGATTCAATTCCATTCTCCTTTTGCTGTCTTGGCAGAAATGAAATATTATGTGACTGCACATGAATTCAAGATCAAATGTGAAAGATACATACATTATAAAAGTGAATTTTTAAATTCAATTTAAGCCACTTGTCTCACACCTTTTGGCGCGAGTGTAAAATGTGTTTGTCGAGAGTTTTTCTTTCTCACGTTTATTGTTTCCTTTTTTTCTATTCAACTCGCTGCATTATTATCGCAATTTTTTAATAATTTTTGTTGCTTGTATTCTTACTTTTTTTACTTGAAAATTATTTGAATTTGAATTAGATCGAATTGTATTCGTTTAGAATATAGAAGAAAATTTTTAAAACTAATTATTCCTTTTTTTCTACAGGTGGCTATCAAGATAATTGACACGAGCGAGAATCGTCAGAGTTATGTGATGAAGAATTTAACACGAGAGGCAAAAATTCTTGCGATGCTGCATCATCCCTGCATTGTTCGTCTCTACGAAACCATTCAGGTATGTTGAACGAAAATTTACATTCTTTTTTATTTCTTTTTTTTTTTGCCGATTTGGTACAAAATGGTCGGTCAAGTTCGGTCCCCGAATTCCTAACCTAAAATCTGTTCACTATCAAGTGCAGTGTTGAGTTTTTAAAAATAGACTTACATAAAAATAGAGGCAGAAAAAAATTTGAAGAACTGAAAAAGACAAATTTAGTATCTTTAAAAACATAATTCATAACCTAAAAATTGTTCAAGAGAACAAAACTGTTGAGTCTTAATAAATAGAAACCAACATAAAAATAGGTAGAGAAAAAAAATTTACTTAAATTTATTTTTATTTATTTTTCTATTTAAAAATATTTATTTTACTACCGTTTTTTTGCTTTTATATTTTCCTTGGATTTAATGAAAGACGTAAGAAAATTGGAAGGCGGAAATAATGTAGTTCCCTTATAGAGAGAAAGAGAGAGGGGAAAAATTGAAGTAAATTGATTTCCGATCCATTATTCGTATGTACTTTGAGACGCTGATCAATATGGGCAGTGGAATGCGAATAATTACTCAGGGGGGTTTGAACCTTAGTATTATTTGTTGGGTTACGCTGTTAGTATATATCCCCTTTCTCAGGGAAATCCTGCGGCATGAAATCCCGCATGGATCGGAACGCCATTGCGGCATACAAACGAGAAATGTAATTCGATATTCGCCAATAAGGGTCAGTTTTCGGAAATTAATTGAATTCATCGTGTAAGGCTTCTATTTTCATCCAAATAACGTTCACTTTTGTGTCCGTCAAAAGGCAATACATACATAAGGACGGGATTCACTTTTGTTCTCCTCATCTTTAACTCCAAGGGGGGAAATTAATATTACGACCTTCAATCTGTTCTCTAAGGAAATTTTTACCGAATTCTTTATTTACTTTGAAGTATGTCTTTAAACAAAATTTTTCTCCTTTTTAAATTTTCCGCCATTATAGAGGGCGCATTGTTTTCCCGTCAACACCTCGTGTGTCAATGTTGTCTTTTTCAGTTTTTCAAAAATCTTTTATTCCTGCACTTCTCTTTGTCTCCATTGTTCCTGAAAAATAAAAGTTTGTTCTTAAAATATAAAATTTTTATTTTATCCTATAACTAATTGTTTTTTTTTATTAATATTTTTATCTTATTGGAAAATAATAAATTTTTTTTCAAAATTCAATATTTTATTTAGTGTGGCTCGATGTACTATCTCGTGACAGAGCTTGCAACTGGTGGCGACCTTTGTACCCATATCAAAAAACAACCCCTGGGACGCTTGAACGAATCCACTGCGAAATTGTACGCGAGGCAACTGGTCGATGCACTTGAGCATATTCATTGTCGAGGGATTGTCCATCGGTGAGTTGAATCTATTAAAATTTCATGTCAGGGGTTGAAATTAGGTTAGTGTGTCCCGGGGACAAAAAAAAAAAAGTTGTTCCCCCTTTCAATCAATTTCAATAATATTCACACAATTTTTCCCCTCCCCCTTCTTTTTCCTTCACATCTCCCCCTCCCCCAATTTCCATTTTTTTCCCATCGATTATTTTTTTCTTTGTTAATATTTCATATACCAAAAAAAAAAATTACAGATAAAAAATATTGTATTACAAAAACACAGATGGTGCTTTTTTCTATTTTTTGGAGAGAACATTTCTTTTTTCTTCTTTATCGACAATTTTTTTGTCCACGAATTTTATTAACCTGAAACCAAAAGATTTTCATTTCACGTTTGTAATAAAAAAATTATATTATATTTAATGATGAATAAAATAAATATTTAACAATATTGTTAAATATTTTATTAAATATTATTTAATAAAGTAAAAAATTAAATAATATTTTAAATTTATTTTTAAAAAATTCTCTCGAGTGAATCAGAGAAATTTCAGACAGGGAAGGAGGAGGAGGGGGGGTGAAGAAATGATGATTGACGCTTCGAGAACGTTTTGAAAAGTGCTTTCGGAAAAAGAGCGCATCGTCGGCGAAAGATGAAAGATATTGGGTCTAGGTATTTTGCTATCCCAAGTTGAGCGGATATGGGATTATATTGCCACCGCTTCCTTCTGTACTCCATTCAGTCATAAAGTTGAGATTTTTCATCAAATTTTACAGGCTTGACTCCTCATTCGTAACCTCTGGCGAATGAGAGAGAAAGAGAGAGAGAGAGCGAGATGAAAAAAAATTGAGGAAATAAAGGATTTAACTCTCAACCATTTGGCTCTTGACCGTTTTTCTTTTTCGTCAATTTTCTATTTTTTTGTATCATCAAAACATTTTTTTTCAAAAGATATACCAAATCACATCTAATTCGCTTAAATGGAGCTGCGATAACAGTAATGTGGAAGCTCCTGGGAAACTTAAACCCCTTCTCGATTCAATTTCTTTTTTGTTTTTTTTTTTTAAATTTTGATCGAGGAAAACGTTTTGAAACGTCATTTAAAGTAAATTTCAGTCTTAGAAATACAAAAGACTTGATTTTATTATTTTTTATTGATTAATAATTGTATCAAACGAATTTTGCTACCATAAGTCATGAACTATGACATAGAGAGGTAAGTTGGTAAGTGAAAGAAAGAAGCGCCACACCATCTGCACTTAAGGTCAGTTCACATGTCGCGCCCTTCTCAATTACAATCTAAAGAATACTTCAAAGTTAAAAATTATTACACTAGTAAAAAAGAAGAAAATTAATAATAATAATGATGATGATGAATGGGTAATGAATATCATTAATTATCAATAAATAATCAGCAAAAAAATCAAAGACTGAAAAAAAATTTCTAAAAATTATTAATGTAGCAGACCTAAAATAGAGAAGGAGATAGAAAAAAAAATACATAGCTACAAAAAGTTAGAAATGTTAAAAAAAAGCCATGGCTCTGGAGAGTCTCCACCCGCAGCGTGACTTATGGTGGAGAGCAGTTGAGGGATGTGGAGTTGCATTAAGAATCGAGTTGCATAATAATCGCATTAATATTACAACAGAAGGACCGGATATTTTTCCGGGATGAAAATTGCGACACATACATCAACTTCTCTCTCTTATGGCCACTGGCCAAACACACTTGAATTTTACTTGCCATTTGCAGATATAGGCTTTTTTCGTCCTCCTCCCCCTCCCCAAAAAAAAGAAGAAGGTTGGCGGAATAAAAATACGTACCCTTAAAAATAACTGAATTAAAAAAAAAAAGAGTGAAAAATTACTAAAAGAAAAAATTCCCTCTTTTCTATCTTGTAAGGCATCTTTCTCGTCGACTGGATCAGACAGCAGGAGACCAAAAATTGTATCATGTAACGAAATTCGAAGATTTACTGCCATCTCAATGTAAAAATGCCTCTATGCTCCTTTTTCGTCTTCTGATCTTGTCGTCAACCCCTCGAGTTTTTTTTTATCTTCTTTTCCTACATTTTTCGTAGGAGAATAAATTTGCTAATTATTCCATATTTTTCTCTTTGGGGAGAAAAAGAATTTTAGTTTAAAGTATTTTTTTTTAATAATATACTGAATAATGTATAAAATATTGAAAAGAAACTTTTGTGAAAGTTGAAGTTTGAATTTTCGCGCCATTTTCCCGGTGGCGCTGGAGGAGAAAAATTTTTGTTTCTCCGGTTGGTATCCTTGTCTTCTACTGTCAACTAAGCTACCTAACCTACAAATTCTCTATAGTTAGTGCGAAATCGAGCAGAAAAGTCTAACAAACGTAGAAGTTAGAATTAACAAAAAAAAATTTGTTCTTAAAAACATGAAAAAGACAAAGAATTCATCGACAATGGCGAAAAGAAAATTCGATTTGTAAACACAGCATTTAGGTGGAATTTAAAAACTTTTTTTTTGTCAACATGATACAGTCATCAGTTGATATTTTTTTTCGACTTTAAGAGACTGCCGCGTGAGTAAATTTTCACAATGGTTCCGTTAGGCAATCACAATGAATCACAAAACGACTGCACTTTTACGATTGTTGTAAATTTCTCGACATGAAATTTTTGTTTTTGTTTTTTTATTTGTAAATTAGTTTTTTTTACCCCTTTTGCTCTTTCAACTTTATACCCTCTATACAGCACATACTGGTCTCTATATAACTGTCCGCATTCTCATCCCCAACCATTACTTTTCAAAGTGCAAATCGCTCGCCGCTATTTAAGTGTTAAAAGAGTTTTATTACACCCAGAGTATATGCAACATACAGTGAAACTGTTATATGTATAGTAAAGTAATAATGATAATGATAATAATAATAATAATAATATTCGAAAATCCCCCTTACGGAACTAACAAACGCGGCTTTAATGCCCTGTCAACTGACTCTTGAAAATTTATTTTCTCCCCACAAAAACCACAAGGAACGATAAAAATTTTTTAAATGATTTTTTTAAAGGATTATTGGTGAGGGAGGAGGTCCTGTGGGTGGGGGAACAAGGGGGTTCACGAAAACGGGACCTTGTCGAAAGGTGGTTGGCGAAATATTCACATGTATTTTATGTGACTCGTCATGTTTATTAAGGTTCATAAAAAAGTTTTTTTTTTGTGAACTTAACATGTTCTTTATAGTGCGAATGATAATAAACGGATACTTTTAATAATTGAAATTTGAAACTCAAGTTCTTTTAGTAAAACGTTTTTATTTTTAATCGTTTTTTTTAACTTCTTGGTGTTTTTTAACAAATTATGTTTTTAATTGTTAATTTTCTTAATCGTTTTTTTTAAACTTTTTAGTGTTTTTTAACAAATTATATTTTTAATTATTAATTTGTTTATTTTCTTTACAATTTTTACTAACTTTTAGTGTTTCTTGACAAATTATATTTTTAATTATTAATTTTTTTATTTTCTTTACAATTTTCACTAACTTTTAGTGTTTCTTGAAAAATTATTTTTTTAATTATTAATTTTTTCATTTTCTTTACAATTTTCACTAACTCTTAGTGTTTCTTAACAAATTATATTTTTAATTTTCTTTACAATTTTCACTAATTCTTTTTACAATTTTTACTAATTCTTTTAAAACTTTTACTAATTCTGCAAAAACTTTTAATTAGTTTTTAAATCATTTTTTTTTTTTGTTATTTTAATTATTTGTTTTAATTTTTGAAAATAAATTGAGCCTTTTAGCAAATATTTAAAAAGTAGCTTTTTTTTTTTATTTTTTTTTATCTTTTTTAATTAAATTTTAGCGAACATGACAATAATTAAAACTTTCGTTTTTTTGTTTCAGTGACTTGAAGATGGATAATATTATGTTGCAGGATTCTCAACACTTGAAGATAAAAATTGTTGGTAAGTTCTTTAATTTGTAATATAAACATAATTTTTATAAAAAAAAATATCTAGAAAAAGTTTATATCTTAAGAACATGAAAAAGACAAAATTTCCCCAATAATTTAACCTTACAAATGGAAATTATATTCCTTGTTTTGGTGAATAACACGATCATCGTGGGTGTAAGTCTGTTAGCCTACATTCAGGCTGCAGAAAACTTTTAATTTATTTTTTAATATTATTTGTAATAATTCGATTTATAATTTTTTTTTCTTTTTAATAATTTTTGCAATTTATTTAACTTGATGATTAAATTTTGCTTCAAGATTTCGGCTTGAGTAACATTTGCAATAACAATGAATTGTTAAATACTCACTGTGGCTCGCCAGAGTACGCTGCACCGGAACTTTTTGTCGATGGTAAAAAATACGGACCGGAAGTGGATCTTTGGAGTCTGTACGTACGGCAAATAAAATTCTTTCCATATTAAAAAATATTTAAAAAATAGTACGTTATCTATCTCACGATATTTTTTTAAATCTTCTATAAAAGAGCAATATAAATATAAAAGAAAATGTTTAAAATAATTATATTAAATATAAAAGCAAATGTTTAAAATAATTATGTTAAATATAAAACAAAATTTTTTAAAATAATGATGTTAAATATAAAACAAATTTTTTAAACTATATACTTATTTTTTCATCTATTTTCTTATTTCTAAATATTTAAAAGAATGTGTTTTATATTTTAATCTTGCTTTTAATTTTAATTCTCCGCGCAATCCATATATATATTTAGAAATAAAAAAGAAAAAATTTTTTCCTGAAATAAAAATAGAGGAGTTGTTTTTTACGTGATGGTTACGGGTCGATTGCCTTTCGTGAGTCCTCAGGACGGTCATACACCCTCCGAGGAGCGTCGTCAAAAATTCATGATTCAAATTAATCGTGGGCTGACTGCACTTCATGAGAAAAATCTTTCTGACATATCAAGTGATTATAAGGACGCAGTGAATCGTCTGCTGACGCCAATTGCAGACAAAAGAATCACCATTCAGGAACTTGGCTTTCATCCCTGTATCAACGACTGTCAAAAAACTTGTTGTACTAGAGTCTTGTCGGAGAATAATCTCACTCCCGATGAATATTCCCAGGTTAGCAAAAAAAAAATAAATAAATAACAAAACAAAAAAGATTTCCAACTATTTCTGGAAAATAATAAATTAACCCGAATTATTAATGTTAAAAATAATAAGTCTTATAAATTAAAATACTATTATTATTAATAAATTAATATTAAGTGCTTTTTAAATAATTTTAATAATAATAATAATATTATCATTTAATTAACCAGAATTATTAATTTTTAAAACAATAATTAACCGGAAGCTTTAATTTTTAAAATAACAATTAACCAAAAATTGCTATTTTTAAAAATAAAATGTTTAACCCTAATTATTAATTTTTAAAATAACGATTAATCCATAATGGATATTTTCAAAAATAAAATGTTTAACCCCAAATTTCAATAATCATTAACCCTAAATTAATATTTTAAAAAACTTATTTTTAACCACAAATTTTAATTTTCAAAATAATAACTAACCCTAAATTAATATTTAAAAAAACGTTTAACCCCAAATTTTCATTTTCAAAATAATAATTAACCCTAAATGAATATTTAAAAAAACGTTTAACCCCAAATTTTAATTTTCAAAATAATAATTAACCCTAAATGAATATTTAAAAAAAATTATTTAAATTTTCCCAGAATTTTTCTCGAAACAATTAATTTTTAATTAATATATTTATATAATATATAATAATTATTATAATTATATATTATATAATATATTTATAATTTTTTAAAAAAATTAATTTTTAACTCTAATTATTAATTTTAATAATATTCAACCCCAATTATTGTTAATTTTAATAATATTAATTTAAGTAGCAACATTACCATTTATTTTATGAAAAATTGAAGAAAAAAATTTCTTCCTAATAATTTGTAATACTTGACGCATTTAAAATGTAAAAATGAAATAAGCTATTAATTTTGACTAATTATTATCGTTTTTTGGTGTATTTTTCAAAAATGAAAATAGATTTTAAATCAAGTGGCGGATGTTACACAATTGGATAAGTCGATTGTTCATTCAAGTATCACTCAAAAAAGATATGGAAGCATTGGTGGAATGTATAACATTAGGTATCGGCTTGAAAAAAAATTACTAAACTTAGTGAATTAGAATAACAATTTTCAATTTTTGGAATTTTTTCAGAACAATTTTTTGATGTTTTATTCAAAAATTAAAATTTTAAATGAATTTTTTGTTTCAGAATTCACGAGAGAATGCAAAAAAGTTCAATGACAAACGTCTCGAAATTACAAACAACTAGTTCGAGAATTTTGAATAATAAAAATTGTCCTTCGGATAAAAATTACCAAATGGCGTCAAACAGGTACTTTTTAAAACTTTTCAAAAAAATTCATTTTATCCTTTTAATTTTTTAATTTTTTCGTTTTCTATTTGTTTTTTTATGTCACTTATTATTATTATTATTATTATTATTATTTATATTATTTTTATTATTAATATTTTATTTTTATGTCCCTGTTTTTCATTATATTTCTTTCCCATTTTTTTTATATATTTATTTTTCTCCTTATTTCTGCTTTTCATTTTTTTTCACTTATTTTCCATTCGTTTGCTTTCAAAAAAAAAAAGAAAAATTGAAATAGTAAAAATAAATATAACGGTACTTCTATTTGTCAGACACGTGAACAACAATGAACCGATAAAACACCTTTTTCCGGCTCAAAATTCAGTTTCCTCAAATCCATTTGCCAGTGCGAGGCAGGAATTTCGCCCACTTCCGGTCAATTCACCGAAAATCGTTTCCGGAATTGTGAAAAAAGAGAGAAACTTTGGGGAGCATCAAAAGGAATTATTCTCAAGAGGACAAAGAAGATCTTCAGCTTCGGTAAGTTATAATTTTAGAGAAAAATTATTTTATATACTTTTTTTACTGTTATATATACTCTTGGAAGAATTTAAAAATTTCTCGTCCCTCCTTGCCGATTCTTTAAAAAATTATTATTCACTTTTAAATTTAAAAATGAGTGAAACAGAATTTTATTTATAAAAACTTGTTATTAAAAAATGTATGAGCAGGAAAATTTTCTTATAGGATTTTTTTTTGTTTTCAAAAAGTAAATGTAGAAAAACGATGAAAGGGAAAATTAGTTTTTCAATTGAATTTTTAACTGAGAAATATTTTTGGGTGGGAAAATTAAAAAAAAATTATAAAATATTTTTAAATAAAATTTATTAAAGGCTCCTGTTGGGAATCGACTAGTTAAAAATCAAAGTCAGATAAATTCGACAATTTCACGTTTGGAAACATCAAATCGATTAGATTGCGTTGCCCAGAGACGTTCGCAAAGGTATGGGAAAAGAAAGAATTTCTTGTGAAAATTTAAAAAATTTCTTTTCAATTTTCAAACGAATATTAGAATTGAAAGAAAATTTTGAATTCAATTCTTAAAAAAGCATAAACGTTTTAAAATTAAAAAAATTAAAATCAGTTTTTGATTTTTTGTTAAAAATGAAAGAAAAAAAATTTCAAATATTGAAATCAGTTCTTAAAATTTGTTAAAAATGGAAGAAAAAAATTAGTTTTTGATTATTGTTAAAAATGAAAGAAAAAGAAATTCGTAATTTAAATTTGTTCTTGCGATTTTCGTTAAAAAGAATAAAAGAAGTACAGAAATAGAAATTGTGTTTGAAAAAAAAAATTGAAAGGAAAAAAATATTTGAATATTAGTCGAAAAAGTTGTTTTGGATTCAATTAGAATTTCTAATTTTCTAATCTTAATATGGCTAGATTGGCAGCACGACAAGAAGTACTACCCACAAGAATGTTATTAAAAAATAACGGCGTAAGGCTTAGTGAAAGAAAGGAATTGGGAAAAGTTAATAGTGAAAAAGTAAATTCACTTTATAAAACAGTGCAAAATTCGAGGACTTCTCGATCATTAAATAAAACAATCGGTGGATATAAATTAAATAGAAAGGTAAATTTACTTTTATCCATAGTCATCAAAAATAGTGAAATGAAATTTAAAATACGTTTTTCCTCATTTTTTATCAATTTTTTTGCCTCTTTCAAAACTAAAAATTGATTTTATATTTTTTATCTAAATTTTTTGCTTCCTTAAAAACTAAAAATTAATTTTATATTTTTTATCTAAATTTTTTGCTTCTTTAAGAACTAAAAATTGATTTTATATTTTTTATCTAAATTTTTTGCTTCCTTAAAAACTAAAAATTGATTTTATATTTTTTATCTAAATTTTTTGCTTCCTTAAAAACTAAAAATTAATTTTATATTTTTTATCTAAATTTTTTGCTTCTTTAAGAACTAAAAATTGATTTTATATTTTTTAACAAATTTTTTGCTTCTTTAAAAACTAAAAATTGATTTTATACTTTTTATCAAATTTTTTGCGCCTTTAAAAGCTAAACAAGTATTTTACATATTTTATCAAATTATTTGCGCCTTTAAAAACTAAAAATTGAGCTAAACATATAAAATCCTTCTTCTTTTAAATTCATCAATTTAAAAATTTTTTTAAATGAAATAAAATTAAAATAAAATTTAAAAATTAATTAAATAATTTAATTAAGTTATTAAGATTAATTAAACTAATTTAATAATTCAAAATAAAAAAAAATTAGGACAATTGTCAAGGATAACGTGATGAGTCGACTAAATGGGATCATTTGCTATATTCAATTTTCAATCCGCCAGTTCGGAAAAATTGTAAAACGAAGAAATTTCGTCAGGTTGCGTCGAGGAAAATGGCAAAATATGCGCGCGCATCTTTTTCATAAACAGATTTTTTTTCCAAATTTCTCATTTTATTTTTTGCTTCACATTTGTAACTGATAATTGAGAATGTTAATTAAGAATTTAAAAAAAAATACATTTATTTAAGTATCTAAACAATTTAATTTAGTTTTGAAAATGTTTATTAATTATTTCCTTTAAATTTATTTATTTTGCAATAAAAATATTTTTCATTTCAAAAGAGAAAGAATTTTTAAATTAATTTTATATTTACTTAGAAAGTAAAAGAATATTTAAAAAAAGGAAAAAGTTGAGCATGGAAATTACTAACAATTAGTAAAAAAAATTTATTTGTTAGTAGAATTATACTCATTTAAATTTAGAGAGTATAAAATTATTCATGTTATTGTAAACAATTAATTAATGTTTTCATTTATTTATTATTAATTATTATTAATTATTATTAATTTTTATTAGTTTTTATTAATTTATATTAATTATTATTAATTTTTACTAATTAGTATGAATAAGTATTAATTGTTATTAATTTTTACTAATTAGTATGAATAAGTATTAATTATTATTAATTTTTATTAATTAGTATGAATTAGTATTAATTAGTATGAATTAGTATTAATTATTTTTAATTTTTATTAATTAGTATGAATTAGTAATAATTAATTTTAATTTTTACTAATTAGTATGAATAAGTATTAATTATTATTAATTTTTATTAGTTTTTATTAATTAGTATGAATTAGTATTTATTATTTTTAATTTTTATTAGTTAGTATGAATTAGTATTAATTATTTTTAATTTTTATTAATAACTATTAATTATTATCAATTTTAAAGTAAAAAGCATTTTTGTTTTTAGCCAATTGCGTTTCATTAATTTACTATTATATTTTTGAATTTAAACTATTTTCCCGCCAATCGTCGAGTGCTGCCAGCGGCATAAAGCGCAAACTTCAAGCGTTACGTGTTCTCCATCCCCATTTGATAAACTAGCGTTCTGTAAACTCAAAAACTGTTTTGTTCGTTCTCCTGCTCTCTCTTGTCAGTGCGGTAAATGGTAAAATATTATATTTCATTTAGATTTTTTTTTCTTGAACATCAATTTGCTGATGAAATTGTGTCATAATTAAGTGGAAAAAAAGAGAATATCGTTGAAACACGCAATAAGTATATACAATTACTTAATGGACAAGCCGAAGGAAGAGGGGGAAAGGGGTAAGTCGATTTAAATCAAATTTTAATTCACTTTTGACGCATAAAATGTCAATCTCGGAATATAATTCCACTTGTCTCTTTGTCTATGTAGCACTTAATTAAATTAAATTGATACGCCTACAACACATCATTCTTAAGGTCTCTTCTTCTATTTTCAAACATTATTTTACATTGTTTCGCAAAAATTTTCCTCTCTCTCTCTCTATGTGCGCGAATATTACCAACTTAACCTCAAATTCTTTTTTTATTTTTTTCTTATCTTTTCTTTTTTTTTAAAAAACTTTTTTCAATAAATAAAGTCAGGTAAGATTAATATTGTGAAAATTCTGCATTTTACTCTACAATATTCGGAAAATGTGGAAATAATTTGTTTTTTATCTCTCCATGGTCTGTATTAATTTATCGAATTTGAAAAAAACGGATTTTATTTTTAACGGATATTTTTTCGCAAAAAAAAGTTTCGTTTTGTAATTTGACTTAATTTCAAGGGGAATATTACTATTTATTGTTTATTTTTTTAAAGGGATTAGTAAATCTTTTTATT
Source organism: Leptopilina myrica (nomen nudum) (assembly GCA_032872475.1). Lineage (NCBI taxonomy): Eukaryota > Metazoa > Arthropoda > Insecta > Hymenoptera > Figitidae > Leptopilina > Leptopilina myrica (nomen nudum). The sequence continues at coordinate 42,687,758 of CM065462.1, read as the reverse complement.
TAACATTTGGCACAATATTTACTTATTAAAACTATAAAGTTGTTAAAATCATATTGTTAATATTTTTATTTATATTGTTGACAATATTAACAATTAAATATTATAGAAAATTACAGAAATTAAATGTTATTGACAATATTAACAATCAAATATTATTAACAATTATAAAAATTGAACATTATTGACAATATTACCAATTAAATAATATTAACAATTATAAACATTAAATATTATAGAAATTAAATGTTATTGACAATATTAACAATCAAATATTATTAACAATTATAAAAATTGAACATTATTGACAATATTAACAATTAAATATTATTAACAATTATAAAAATTAAATATTATACAAATTAAATGTTATTGATAATATTAACAATTAAACATTATTAACAATTATAAAAATTAAATATTATTGACAATATTAACAATTAAATGTTATTAACAATCATAAAAATTAAATATGATTGACCATACTAACAATGAAATAATATTAACACTTAAATATTAATAATATTAACAATATTGACGAATAAATATTAAAAATAATATTATTAATAATATATTATAACCAATATTATTATTAATAACATTAATTATTTGGAACTATTTTTTTTCTCATAGAAACTTAAACATTTCTAAACTTAATAAAAAACTAATTGAAAGAAAATTTTATTAAGTAATTGTTTTGTATAGCAAAGAAAGAATTATAAAAATAACAATTAAGACGTTTTTAGGAAAATGGAAATATTAATTATTATTATTAATATTCATTTATTGAAATTTAACATATTTGTTATATTTTTTTATTTATTATTCATTTACTACTTATTTATTATTTATTTATTATTTGTTTAGTATTTATTTATCATTTATTTATTATTTATTTATTATTCATTTATCATTTATCAACTATTTATTTATTATTTATTATATTTATTTTTCACAGAAAAAGAAGCAGATGAATCGAAGCTTCCAATTGATGAGGTTCAAGCCTTAGAAATGGACAAAATTCGAAAACTTTTTCTTCAGACGTTGAATTTAACGGACGATAAAGAAGAATCCGAGGAGGAGAAACTTTTATCTGATTTAAGTTTAGACGGTATTGTCGAGTACATTAAAGAAGGAAAATGCAAAAATATCATTGTCATGGCTGGCGCTGGAATTTCAACCGGTGAGTAATTTTTATTAAAAGATAAAAACGTAAATTGTCTTCTCCATTTTTAATTTATTCCAAGAATTTTTGCATTTTTTCCAATCTCATTATTCACACTACACTTTGAGAAAAGTTGTTCATTTAATTCTTTAATTGACAATTAAATTATTTACCCGATTAAATTACAATTTAATTAATTAATATTTAAATTAATTGATATTTAACATTAATATTAAAATTAATTGATATTTAAATTAATTAATAATTAAAATAATTAATATTTATAGCAATTAACATTTAACATTTTTTAAAAATAAATTTGCAAACTAATTTATATTTAAAATAATAAATATTTGAACTAGTCAATATTTAAAGTAATTCATGGTTGCCACACAACCTGGAAAACCTGGAAAACCTGGAATTAGCATGAAATTTTAAAAAGAGTATGGAAAACCTGGAAATAGCATGGAATTTGAAAAAACTTCTGGAATTTTTTTCGTTCATTAAAAAAAATTTTTTTCATTTTCTTGAAGGTCGAAGAAAAAAAAATTTTTTCATTTTCTTGAAGGTCGAAGAAAAAAAAAATTTTTCATTTTCTGCTGATTTTCGGCTGTGGTTATTTTTTAAAAAAAATGAATTAAATTAATTTTGACGACCCGGATATTAATTAAAATTGTTCTAGTAGTTGCTTAGTGACCAACAATCAATTCTTGAAGTTCGCAGAAAAAAATAATTTTTCATTTTCATTTTCTTGAAGGTCGCAGAAAAAAAAAATTTTTTCATTTTCTTGAAGGTCGAAGAAAAAAAATTTTTTCATTTTCTGCTGATTTTCGGCTGTGGTTATTTTTTAGAAAAAATGAATTAAATTATTTTGACGACCCGGATATTAATTAAAATTGTTCTAGTAGTTGCTTAGTGACCAACAAACTATTCTTGAAGTTCGCAGAAAAAAATAATTTTTCATTTTCTGCTGACAGTTGATGCCCAGTCAGCAGAAAATGAAAAATAATTTTTTTTGCGATCTTTATTATGTTATCATTAACAATTGTTAATGATAATTATTTCTTGGTCTCTTAACTACTACTATAGCGATGTTAATTAATATCCTAATAAACAAAAAAATAATATAACTTTTTAATAATAAATACTGTTAACATTGTTTTGTAAAATACTTGTTTTTTCATCACAAATAATTCATAAACTGTCAAACTAATTTTCCATTTTAACCTGGAATTTTTTATATTTTTGACCTGGAAATTTTGTGGCAACCATGTAATTAATACGTAGAATAATTAATTCTTTAAGTAATTAAAATTTAATTTAATTAAAATGTATAGTAATTAACGTTTAAAGTAATGAACATTTGAACTAATTTATATTTAAAATAATTAATATATCTAAAGTAATAATATTAAAGTAATAATTAATATTGAAAGTAACAAATATTAAAGCAAATCGATATTAAAAGTAATTATTAATTTATTATTTCAAGTATTTAATATTCAAAGTAATTAATATCTATAGCGATTAATAATTAGAATGACTAATTAACAATTTTAGTTATGAATTCAATATTTATTCATAATTTTATTTTTTTTCTAACTTTTTCCTCTTGTTTTTCAGCGGCAGGAATTCCGGATTTTCGTTCGCCATCCAGTGGGCTTTATCATAATTTAGAAAAATACAATTTGCCCCATCCGCAGGCAATTTTTGAAATTGACTTCTTCAAAACAAATCCAGAGCCATTTTTTGTGCTCGCCAAGGAATTAATGCCCGAGGGTTTTAAGCCAACTTTGAGCCATTATTTCATACGATTATTGTGGGAGAAGAAATTATTGTTGCGCCATTATACTCAAAATATTGACACTCTCGAGAGAGTCGCCGGTCTACCAAGTGAGAAATTAGTTGAAGCACATGGCACATTTCACACGGGACGTTGTTTGGAGTGCCGTGCGCCCCACGATTTTTCCTGGATGAAAGGTTTCTGCTTTTTTTAAAAATATTAAATAATAATTCAATAATTAAATAAAATAGAAATTAAATTGAATAATAATTAAATCAAATAATTGAATTAATTAATAATTAAGGGGGATTTGAAACAATATGACGTCATAGTTTTAAAACTAATGCTTTACATAAATTGTGATGTCATAATGATTCAAATGCCCTTAAATCAAAATTTAATAAAAGAATAATTAAATTAACATTGAATTAAATCATAATTAAATTACAATTGAATTAAAGAATAATTTAATCCAATAATTGAATTAAAGATTAATTTAATCAAAATTGAATTAAATAATAATTAAATTAAAATCGAATTAAAGAATAATAAAATTGAAATTGAATTAAATACTAATTAAATCAAAATTGAATTAAATAAAATAATTCTAGTTAATACGATATAAAATAAAAATAAAGAAGTGAATTGAAAATAAAATGAAGAAAAGGCAAATATTAAGAAAAGTATTATTAGTTAAGTTATATAATTAATGGAAATTTTTTTTTCTCGATCTGAACAGAAAAAATACAAAAAGGAACGGTACCAAAATGCGAGGAATGCGAGGAAGGAGTCGTCAAGCCGGACATTGTTTTCTTTGGGGAAATGCTACCAGAGAGATTTCACGATTTAATCAGTAAAGACTTTCCAGAAGCTGATTTACTGATTATTATGGGATCGAGTCTCGTTGTCCAGCCGTTTGCTTCCCTCGTCGACAGGTTAATTTTCAATAGTTTTTTCTATTTTTTATTAAAATTTTCAAAAATCAACTTTCGAAGAATTTTAATTGTCAATTTTCCCCAATAATATTGAATTCTCAATAATTTTATAATGAAAACGCAAAAATTTTTCTTGTATTTTCTGTAATCGACTAGAGAGGCTTTTTTTGCGCCTTAAATTCGTTTCCTGAACTTGATAAAATTTATTTACTTTCTAATGAAAAATTCCGAATGACTTTATTTAATAGTAAAAAAAACAATTTTCCATTTTAGAGTAAAGTCGAAATGCCCTCGACTCTTGATAAATAAGGAAAAAGTGGGAATTGCCGATCGATTCTCAAGACTCTTGGGTTTGAGGCAAGGTCTCGATTTTGATTCGAAATCCGGTCGAGACGTGGCCTGGTTGGGCGATTGCGACAAAGGCTGCCAGGAACTTGCCGACAAATTAGGCTGGGGTGTAAGTTTTTAATTTTATTTGAATATTATTATTATTTTATTTTTCTACTTATTTCCATCTGTTATTATATTTACATTTATACTTTATTATTTGCTGTATACAAAGTGAAAACAGTATTAAATCAATTCACTTTGTTCTACTTTTGAAAATTGTGAATAATTTCCATAAAGTTAAAGAAAATTTGAACAAATTTTTATTTTTCATTTTACAGGAGGACTTGAAGATCCTCATGAAAAACGAGCACGAACGTCTTAGCAAAGAAGTGACTGCTGATAAAAAATAATCTCCTCTCTTTCTCTTTCTACCTATGTGTATATATAATCCATTAAGTTAGTGCATAAATGGGTTTTATTCGAAAAATAAGCATTATATATTAAAAAGGGGGGGATGAAAAATAAATTATTTGGAAAAAGAAAATCTCTACTTTATGACAAATGGTTTCTTGATCACATCCTCGGCTTCACGTTGATGAACCCGACCAACGCCAACAGCAGGAGCTGGTAACGAATCCCTACCCGAGAAGTGCAACTGAAAAAAACACACATTTCGGTATTAATTTTTTTCCAAATATTTTTTTTAGAACTGCAAAAAAATTTGCACAAGTCTAAATTTTTATTAATCGATTTCTTCTCTTATTTATTTTTTTTTCGATTTTTTTCAGTTTACTTTAAGAAAACGAATTTTTTTTCACACTCACCCGCCGACCGCAGAGATTTTCAAATCGCGGTTTAACGAAAGACCACGCGCCCATGTTTCTTGGCTCCTCTTGACTCCAGACGAAAGCTTTAGGAAGACAAAAAAAATAGTGATCAGCAATGGGATAGAAAAGTGTATGGAAAAAAGAACAAGGTAAGTGAGAATTACTATTCGCATGCTTGTATTTCTCCATTTCTTCCAATAATTCCATTATTGGGAACGGACAGAGACTCTCAATTCGGATAATTGCCACGTTATTAGCTCCTAGATGTTCCCTTTGCTGAATCAGATTGTAATAATGTTTTCCGCTAACCAGCAAAATTCGCTGGACGTTTTCCTTTTGTACTCCATCATCTCCTGGAATGAGAAAATTTTACCACCTTCTCCTTTGAGAAAAGGTATTCTCTTCTTTCTACTAATTAGAAAAAAGATATTCTTTTCCTTCTCCTAGTCAATTTAGAGTTGTTTTTTCTAAATTAATTAGCATGAGGTTTTTACCTATTACGGTTTTAAAACAAGTTCCCGGGGTCATTTCGTTAAGATCCGAAATTGCAGAAGAGTGACGTAGTAGAACTTTTGGTGTAATTACAATTAGGGGTTTTCGAAAGTCCCTCATTACCTGAAAATTTATTTTTCATTGGATTTTATTGAACTAGTGGATAGTCTGGTACGTAGTGATCTTTTTGGTCCTTATTTAAAGCCTAGATTATAAGGAATAAGCTGTGAAAATAACCACATTACCATAGGGGTCCCCTAAAAACTTTTAGATCATAAAATACAAAAACCCTTAGATTACTTGTCTTCTAAGTAAATGGAAGTACCATAGGGGTCCCCTAAAAACTTTTAGATCATTAAATACAAAAACCCTTAGATTACTAGTCTTCTAAGTAAATGGAAGTACCATAGGGGTCCCCTAAAAACTTTTAGATCATTAAATACCAAAACCCTTAGATTACTTGTCTCCTAAGTAAATGGAAGTACTGCGCCGGAGTCGTGGGATTCGCCACTTGAAAGTTAACATCCTCCCCATCGGGCTTTGTCTCCTTGCTATCGGTCAATTGGAGGAATCTCTCCATCCTACAGGAACTATGCTCCGGACCAGCTCCCTCATAACCATGTGGCAATAACATTGTCAGTCCACTACTCATCATCCATTTCGCCTCACCACTCGTCAGGAATGTGTCGATAATTATTTGTGCGCCATTGAAGAAATCACCAAATTGCGCCTCCCAAATTGCCAATGTCGACGGTGATGTAATACTGACTCCGTACTCAAAACCAAGAACCGCTTCCTCTGACAAAATACTGTTTGCCAACTCTATCTTTCCCTTCTGCTCGCTCATCATCGAATTCAACGGTATGTGAATACCTAAAAAATTGTATTTTAGAATGTAGCTTGGATAATTTTACACCAGATGATGTGTATTACTAACCTCCACTAACTTGATCAACAAGCATTGCATGACGGTGTGAAAAAGTCCCGCGACCAACGTCCTGACCACTTAGTCTAACATTGTAACCCTGATATAGAAGACTTCCAAAAGCCATTGCTTCCGCTGTTGACCAATCAATCTGCCCTTCTTCTACGATTCTTTTTAATCTCGCCTTGACGTGTGTTTTCAAAATATGTGGATGTATGTTCTAGAAGAGAGTTAACTTTTTATTTTTTTTCTCTTAGGGTTTAATTCTGAACGCTTAAAAAGAAAAAAACCTACAAAGTTGTCTTGGAATTGTACACTCCGGTTAGCGACAAATTGCAGGAGGTTCGAATTCACACCGGTATTCCAAGTGGTTACGGCAGAGTCCGCTTGTTTTATCCTTGACCACCAGCCGGTAAAGTAGGTAGCGTCTGGATGGTAAGCGTCCGCTTGTCGTAAAGCGTTCGTCAACCATGATGTATGATCGTTGACAATGGCCTGACCCTCTTCCTTCGTGAGAAAATTCGATTTGGATAGTTTTTCTAAATACGCGTCTGGAATTGATCTGAAAAAGTAAGTTCATTGGGAACAAAGTGGAAATCAATGTAAAGATAAACATTCTTATGTAATTAATTTCGAGAAAAGGAGAGAATTATTCCCATCGGTTGAAAGGAGAGAGGGGAACTCCCCGCCCCTTTCCTCGAACTGTATAAACTCGTCTTCCCCACTCCCGCGTCTCGTCGTGCGCAGCGAAGGAGAAGGGAGCAGCCCCACCACTTTCCCTCAGCAGTATAAAAGCACCGTCTCACCAGTCCCGCGTCTCTTAGTTCGTCCTGCATTCGTAGCGTGAGGAGGCTCCCCGATTAACTAGGCAGAATGTTAAATAAAAATCAATTTCACTCACGGACGGTTGTGAATAATTTTGTACAGCTGAGGATTCGTGAATGTTGGATCGTCGAGTTCGTTGTGGCCCCATCTTCTGAAGCAATTCAAGTCGACAAAGACGTCCTTGCGGAACTTTCGCTGATAGGCGAATGCGATCCTTGTGGCACGGACTACCATCTAGGAGACGTCAGATACAAAAGCAGCACTCCAAATATTCCGGTAAGTAAATAATTTTATGAATAACTTTTCAAAAAAAAATTGTTACTACATACCTCGGGATCGTCGCCATTGACGTGAATTACGGGAGCGTTTATGAATTTTGCCAAATCAGTGCAGTACCTAGTGGATCTGCCTCGGGATGGTGGCGTTGTGAATCCGACCTGATTGTTCACGACTAAATGAATTGTGCCCCCGATTTCGAAGTGTGGCGCTCTACTTAAGGCTAGGCATTCTTGATTTACCCCTTGGCCCACGTAGGCCGCGTCACCGTGAATCTGGAGATTTTCTTTAAATGTTTATTCACGTTCGATTATAATTAAAAATACCCTAGGTATATAAAAAACGTGTTCGGTGCAGATTTGTCGGTAATGCAGAAATCTAACTAGAAATTATTTTCATCAATTAAGAAAATAACACCAGAGGCACTTAGTTTAAAGTCCGGACTTTAGAAAAACTTTAAGAAATCTGCAACTTCTGCTGTCGGTAATGCAGAAATCTGACTAGAATTTTTTTTTGTTTAGGAAAATAACACTTAAATAAGGCCTCAAATAGTAAAAGTTTTTAATATTACCTGTAGATTTAAAACTTTATCACTCCAGCGTGCGGTTTTATTTTTCGAATAATCGCCATCATTTATTGCCTGCATAACCGCACGTGTTTTACCCATTGAAACTGGATTTACCGCCTCGAGATGCGATGGATTCGGCAATAAACTAACGTGAAGACTTTTTCCCGTTGTATTAAAATCCACTGACGATATAAAATGACTTATCACATCGCCAGTCGCTTTTGCTTCATTGGGAAATTCCGGTATGCCCCTTAATTTTCGAAATAGCTTCTCAGGTGGAAAATTCATCATTCCCGTGAGTAAATTTAAACGTCCACGATGTGGCATACATAAAATTAGATGTTCCAGTTCTGTATTGGGGAAAAAAATTGTTTTTTTTTTTAGAATGTCTGGAAATTTTTCAAACTCTGTTTTACCATTTGACGAGAGTTGAAATAGTTCCCGAAGAAATACCATCATTGTTTCGGCTCCCTCGGCACCGTAACGTTTTACCGTGACAAATTTCACGGCGAGAAAATTGTCGAAAGCCTGACTTTTGAGCATGTCTTCGGCAATGACCCGACGAGTTTCCTCGCTCACCGCTTCCTGTTGGAATTTTTCGTAGTTCTCCGCAAACCATTCTCTCTCTTCTTCGGTCTATTTTCGAAATAAAATTTTTTAAATTTAACTTAAAGGTTTTTTTTTTGCAAAATTTTGTGTTTTTGGAACCGATAAAATTGTATGCGGTGTTTGTTTTAATAAATTCAAAATGGCCGTTCTAATATGGCGTCTACAGTCTTGGGGATTCATAAGGTGCCTGATTTTGAGTTTAAGTTTGAATTTTAAAAAATTCCTACTGGCGTTTATATTTCTGAAAATTTTAAAAGTTCCCGAATCTATATTTAAAGACGGACTTTAAAAATTCAAAATGGTGGATCTAATATGGCGTCGAAAATCTTTATTGTCGAAAAATCTTGGAAAGGAACCTTAATTAAATAAAAATTGAAACCCTTAGATTTTTGAGGTTGCCGATTCCGAACTTAAGGCGGTGTCAAAGTCGATTGGATTTTCGCATTGAGCTAGAATGAAAAAATCCCATCGACTTTGACACCGCCTTAAGGTCAGATTAAAAAAAAATCAAAATGGCGGATCCAATATGGCGACTGAATTTTTAAAAACCCAACGAATTTGCTTCAAAACTTGTAACTCGGGGTTTTTTTTAGGTCGCTGATTACGAATCCAATGTCATTTTTCGAAATTCAAAAAGGCTAAATATTTTGAATAATATTTTAAATATCTAAATTTTGAAAATCTGTTTCTAGTGATTGAATTTTGTGCTTTAAAAATAAGTGTTGTACCTCTAAATGAGTGAATTCAACGCCAATATTTCCACAATAAATGTGTCTCAATGTTTCAATGGCCTCGGCAATTGTAACATCAGATTTATTTGTAATTAATAAATTTTCAAGTGAAACTCTATCCGTTAATGTAAGTCCATAATTCTCTGGATTTAATTCTGGCAATGATTCTTGTTTTGTGACGAATGAAACCGGATCTATATTCGCTTCTTTATGGGCGTGTTCACGAAACGCTGTCACAAGTCGAAAAAAATTACTGTTCCTCGCTCTCGTCTCCAATTTCTCCTTGGGCACTGTTCGCAGATAAATAAAAAATTGAATAATTTCGATTATTTTTAAATTGTTAAAAAACATTCGAAAACAAAATATCGTTGAAGAGAGTGGAAAAAATGTTATATAAATAAAATAAGTAAACGAATGTTTATTAATTGATAAATATTATCTAAATAATATTGAAAATATTAACTAAGTAATATTGAAAATATTAACTAAAAAATATTGAAAATATTAACTAAAAAATATTAATAATTATTTGCTAGTAAATATTAATTAATTAATTAATATTGTAAATATAATAAATCGATTAATATTGTAAATATAATAAATCGATTAGTAAATATTGTTCATTTTACAAGCAGTAATATAATTTATCTTTTATTTTATTTGTTTTTTAAAATTTGCCAGGATAGTATTATTTTTATATACTTAATTTATTTTCCTCACTAAATAAACAATAAAAACAAGAAGTTAATTGACAAAAGCAGAGTTATTAGAGAACTTAAGTAAATAGTTTAAAAATTCAATATTGTGTGTTAAATAACTTGCCTTGATAATGATTTCGCTCTTTGGGTCGATGACCATAAACTCCAGTGCCACTGTTATAATATCTTTTGAAATTTTTCCCATTAAACAAGTTTTTCCACCGAATTGTGCTAACACTTTTATACATGGTTGCAAGAAACTTTGATCCCCCTCGTCTCTAACTTACGAAAAAAAGCTCTCACTCCATTCTCTCGGTAGTTTTCTTCGTATTTTTTTTCCTTTTTCTTTTATATCAAAACACGAGCCTCTCGTCGACTCTCTTATCTGTTTGCTTATGAAATATGGCCGAATGATATCTTTAATTTTCATGTTGCGTTACGAGAGAGGAAAGAAGCGGGAGAAAGAAAAAGAGAGCGAAAGAGAGAGATAGAGAGGTATTTTTCGCTATATATTTCTTCATTTTGGTCATTTTTAATTTTGTGATCAGAAAAAAACAAAGTGTTCAAAAATTTTCTACTATGAAAAAAATACTAATATAAGTTAGTAATAACTACTGAAAAAATTAATACAGTAAATTTTGTTTGTCAATATTAATTTATTTGTTGTAGTTGCTAATTTTGATATTCTGATTGCTTTTAATTTTGTACCGAAATTTAACATAGTTTATTATAAATATACTGTTCTTTTTACTTTTTGTAATTTTTCGCAATTTAAGAAATATTTTGTGGAGACGAATCCGAAGGTTTTTTGTAAAATTTTCCGCCATATTGGATCCACAATTTTGAATTTTGAAAAATTGACACCGAATTCGTAATCAGCGACTTCAAAAAGCCCCGAGTGACAATATTTAAATGATTTTGATGAGTTTTTAAAAATTCAGTCGCCATTTTGGGTCCGCCATTTTGAATTTTGAAAATCCGACATCAAATTCGTGATCAGTGACCCAAAAAACCCCCCGAGTATCAAGTTTCAAGCAAATTTGTTGCGTTTTTAAAAAATTTAGTCGCCATATTGTTTCCGCCATTTTGAATTTTGAAAATCTATCATCAAATTCGTGATCAGTGACCCAAAAAACCCCCGAGTATCAAGTTTCAAGCAAATTTGTTGCGTTTTTAAAAATTTTTAGTCGCCATATTGTTTCCGCCATTTTGAATTTTGAAAATCCGACATCAAATTCGTGATCAACGACCCAAAAAACCTCCGAATACCAAGTTTCAATCGATTTTATTGAGTTTTTAAAAATGTAGTCGCCATATTGTTTCCGCCATTTTGAATTTTGAAAATCCTACATCAAATTCGTAACCAGTGAAACAGAATTCGCCAGAGTAACGAATTTCGTGGGAGTTTTAAAAAATTCGTCAGCCATTTTGGATCCGCCATTTTGAATTTCAAAAATGACTTCAAATTTGCAATTAGAATCAAATTTTTCTATTTGTAGATTTGAAAAAAAATAACTACTCGTTTTCAAATTTATTTATTTTTTTCACAAATTCAAAAATACAATGAATGTTACGATGAGACGAAGAAAAGGAATAAATATTTTTTTTAAGTAGGTGAAGAAAATGTACATTTCACTATGATTTTGAGTATCTTTTTCAAATTTTTTTTTTTTTTTTTTTTGAACTAATTTGAAAATTCAGGTGAAAAATCTCTCGATTGTATATAATTAATTTCATTCCTATAGTTAAAATTTAAAAAATCTCTTTAAATCTCGGGATAAGCGGATCCCACGTGATCTTTGCCACGATAACGGAATTTATGAGTGATTATATTGAATTTAGTGCCACCTAGGGAAACAGGGCAGGAAGCATCGGGTCGTACGAGGAAGCAAACGGTGTAAAGTGACATTTCCAATTCGGGTGATGTTCCAATAAACATTGTCGTCACTGGCTTATCGATGTTGTTGAATTTCGAGTGAACTTTCAAAATTGCCGCCTTCTGGAAAATTCGAAATAGTCGAAATTAGATAAAGGAGCGAAAGTTTAGTAAAGTAAATATAGTAAATGTTTAGTACATTTTATAAATTAGTTTTAGTAAATTAATTAATTGCTTTTGGTAAATTAATTCATGTTAGAATTAATATTCAAGACTTCCAGTCTGTGATTTTCAAAACTTACATCTCCAAGATCGAGTTTCTTCAAGTAACCAAGGTAGTCGGCCCTCTTCTTCAATTCCTCGGCATTGAAGTAAATCCAATTGTGCAAACCGGAAACTTCAGTTCCAAGTTTGAGTTCAGTCATGAAAACGTGCTCAAAGCCAGTGCTGCCAATTTTTCCATCGCCTCGAGAATAGAGATTGAACCACATGGTTCTCAGAAGATCCTTGTAGGCGTAGTAATCCTGCTTCAGGAAACCTTTATTGGCTAAAAATCGCATTGCAAATGACATGACGTTAGTACTCAGGAATGTGTCCACTAAGAGACTTTCCTCCTGGCGTTGAGATGGATTTATGTGTTCGTTAGTTCTTGTATCCAACTGGTAGTTGTCGTAGATTGTGAGAACTTTTTGAATTGTTGGAATCTGTAGCGCTTCTGGTTTCACGTTCAAGAGCCTAAAAAAAAGTTTCGAAAATAGTTAACGTTTTGCTTTGATTTGTGTCGATTTAGCATTGTTTTGTTTGTTGATTACATGGCTTGTTGCATAGCATTAGAAACAGGTTCTAAAAAACACTCACGGCTGAGGAGCCTCATCAACAGGACTGCTTCCAGTGGTCTGCTTCTGAAGATTTAGGGTAATGTGCTTCATGGCATTGTTCGCGTCCTTGATGAAAAGAGCCTCTGATAATTTTTCCAAATCTTCATCGGTTACTGTGTTTCCCTTGCTGAATGTTGGATTAGCTGAGAATCTTGATGCGGCGGCTCCTGCAGCACCAGCAGCCGCGGCGCCGGCAAGTCCGGTTGCTAGTCCAGTTCTACCAGGTTGAGAAGTTGGTGGAATGTTACCTGGGAAAAATCACAATAGTTAAGACGGTGTCAAAGTGGATGCGATCTCAATGTAAAAATCCAATTGACTTTGGGATCCCCTTAAGAACTGTAATCCTAAGTGAATTGGCAAATGTTCTGAATAATCCAGAAGTGGACTAACAATTATTTTCTTTGTAATGATTATTCGGAATAATCCTGCAGTGGATGGAGGATTATTCCTGATAATGCAGAAATTAGGATCTCGTCGAACGAGAATGTTCTATTTTAGGTCGAGAACTGTGTTCAAATTTAGTCAAGTCATTAATAAAGCGCATACAAGCAATTATAGATGTTTCCAACTTATCATTTAGTTCATCAGTAATATCATCATAGACAAGAGACAAGTAATGAATTGTTTTCTTCTTTGTTACCTAATTAAGTTACTCAATCGTTTTCGTCTAAAAGTCATCTATAAAGTCAGCAATTAATCTTAAAAATTAGAATTTACCTGGTTTCGCACCCCCATAAACTGGAACACCAAAATTCGGCCTAGAAGTCGTGGTGGTTGTAGAGCCTGACGAAGCAATTTGGGCGAATGTTTTACCACCAGTTGGCGATCCTCCGGCATTTACTGGTCCACCAGCAGCGTTAGGTAGACTAGGAAAGTCTTTGGATCCACCGGCAGGAACCGGACTTCCCGGTCTGGAAGTTTGGGTAGGGTAACCAAGACCTGCAGGACCCGCGGAGTTTCTCTGTGGTACTGGACTTCCTGGTTTTGGAGTTGGTCCAGAAATTTCGCCCTTTGGAGTTTGCCCTGCACTCACAGGTCTTGCCGTTGGTACTTCTGGTCTTGAAGTTTGCGTAGGACCACCCGCAGGTCTTGGCGTTTGTACCAAACCTTGATTTGTGGATCTTGGGGTTGTGATTTCAGTCTTTGGATTCACACCTGCTGAGAGTAGAATATTAATTAAAGGGTCATTATTAAAGAATTGATTCTTTTTTTTTATTGTTTTGAAAGCCTTAGGCTATGGAGTTGAGACCTAATTAGTTCGTAGTTCATCAATAGCTATTACTTGGAAACCTAATTATCGTTCTGATCGGATAATTATCTATCGTTCTAAGGTTTATGGTTTAGTGTCACCTACCAGGTGCAGGAAGTTGTCCACCTAAATTTCCAGGTCCTGGACCAGGAACTCGTGGTGGTGGTGGTCTTCCCTCACCGGCTCCAGTCAAATCAATTGCCCAGTCCCTATAACCAGAATTTCCGGGTTTCTGTCTAGGAATGTCCTGTCCCACCTCGGTTCCAGGATTTGGTCTTTGGGGTCGTGCATTGTCCCGAATGTTTCCTGCGGTATTTCCGGCTCCGATTGACAATCCAGGATTGGCGACTCCAGCCAGAGCAGCATTTACATTGACGGGGGTTTTCGCTGTTGTCACTTGAGCTGCTGCTGGAGTGGCTGCGCCTCTAGAGGTTGGTCCTTGAGTGACTGGCGACGCGGAACTTGTTATCAGGGGCGTTTCCGTTGTCGCATCTTTGTCCTTGTCCTTGTCCTTCTTCCAAAATTTCCATCCGGCGTCGACGTCTTTTGGAGAAGGGAAAAAAATTGTTAGTGATTACTGTTTAATTTCAGCGGATGTTTATCATTTTTCTTGGGGATTTTGGGTGAAATTTTAATTAGATACGGGGTTCAGACGAATTTTTGGTTGGGATTGGAAATTTTCTTGAGGAACAGGTAAAATATTTCCGATTGATTTCTGGTGGAAGTTTAATTCTAATTTTGAGTTGGGATCGGAAATTTTATTAAGGAACAGTGAAAATATTTCGCATTGATTTCCGGGGGAACTTTAATTCTAAACGGTAGTACGACGGTATTTGGGTTGCAATCGGAAATCTTATCGGAAATTAGTCGTATTTATAACAGATTTTTCGTCAACATAAGATTCGAATCGGAATTTCAACACAGTTTCTGCTGGGGTCACAATTTTCGTAGGAAGTCTATACGAATCCTTAATATTTCCCAAGAATATCCGGTGGAATTTCAATTCAAATCGGAATTTTGACGGAATCTAACTTAAAATCGAAAGTTTTATTGCATTTTCAAAAGAATTTTAACGACATTTAAAAAATATTTCAATAAAATTTCAAATACAATCGAAATGTTAGCGAAACGTTAACCTTAATTGGAACTTCTATCGGAAAAATATTATTTTTGAAAGTTGCTCCTCATAAAATTCCGATTACACTTCAGATTTCGGCGAAATTTTAACCGAAATCGGCAATTTTATTTTTGAAACTTGTTCCTATTAAATAATTTTGGGTATAACAGTAATTGTAATAGAACTCGACTTGGAATCGGAAATTATATCGGAAATTTATCGTACTTCCAATATATTTTCTGTAAAAATATGATTCAAATCGGAATTTTTAAAGAATTATCCTGAGATCAGAAATTTTTATAAGAAACCTTTAATATTTTTAATATTTCCAGTCTCATTTCAATTCTAATCGGAATTTTGATGGAATTTAACTTAGAGTCGGAAATTTTATCGAATTTTCACAATACTTTTGAGAGTTTTTGATATAATTATTTTTGCTATCAAAATTTTTGCAAAATGTTAGTCAGAATCGGAAAATCCATGGGAATTTCTATATTTTTAAAAGTTGTTTCTACAAAATTCTAATTACAATTGAAATTTCGTTGAAATTTTAACTACAATCGAAAATTTAATATTTAAAATTTGTTTCTAAAAAATTCTTTTCGGTACAGTTGGCGTTCTAATTATGAATTCGATCTGCAATCGGAAATTTAATCGGAAATCTGATGAAATCTGCTTGGAAACTTTCCTTTCTTTTTTATAATTAGAAAAATTCAAATTCACCAGAATTTTAATTTCATTGAAGCCATTTTAAAAATTTATAATTGTTATTTGTTATTTGTAACTAAAAATTTTTTTATCCTTTAGAAGAAAATGTTAAATTTTTAAGTAAAGAAGCTTTAGATTGAAGATTTCAATCTTGGCAAAAATTATAATAATACTAAACTGGTTTTTCTTGAATCATCCAACAAATTAAATGTCCTTTATTTCGTCTGGAATTTTAAACTAATTCCTTGTTCTCTACACTCTTGATGATAACAAGAGACATAGAGAGAGTGAGATTTAACCTTCAAGGTATATTTATAGTATCTATAGTTTGATATTCAATGTCAAATTCATCATAAAAAAAATAATTTTCACAATTTTTCAAAATGGGAACAATTTTTTTTTTGGTTAATGTTTCCTCGTTTTTTTAAAATCCATAAGAAACAATTAATGCAAATTTTCACTTATCCTTAAGTGATTGTTTTTACTTAAGAGCCTTGTTTGCGAAGTTTATTTATTTTATAGTCCAAGGGCTTCTAACAAATTATATGTTTAAAAAAACGAAAAGAAATCGGAACTTTTTGATTGATTAAAAAATAGCAATAAATAATTTACGACTTCCGTTTGGAAAGAATGATTTAATTTTTCTGATCAATTTGAATTTTTGCAAAATTAGAAATTTAATTTACATATCAATGTTAATGAAAAAAATAAATATAAATTTTGAAGAATATAAATTAATTTTTTAATTAATTTAATATTTAATAATATTAAATATTATTAAACCTATAAATAATTTTTGTAAACAAATAAATTTAGATAGAGAGAAAGTAAATGAATAATTTAATAAATTATGAACATTATAAAAATATATTAACATAATAAGTTTTTCATTTTGTAATTTTATAAATAAACAATACCTACAAAAAGATATTAACTTTATAAATAAGTAAATTAAAATTAACAAACTTGTAAATAAATTATTTAAAAAACATTTTTTTTGACATTTAAAAGTTTATCATTGAAAAATTTAATTAATTCTAAACTTTATAATTAAAAAAATTTCTACAAAATCTATAAATAAAAAAACCTTATAAATAAGTAAATTTTAATTTTAATAAGCATGTGAAAGAATTTTTCTAATTCATTAATAGACTTGTGAATAAATTATTAAAAAAATCAGTTGAGAAATAATAATTTATTTTTTCACAATAAGTAAATGTAAAAATTAAAAACTTATAAATAAATTGATAAAGAGATAAGTTTTATTAATTAATAAACTTGTTTAAAAAATATTAAATAATTTAACTTTAATTTAATTTAAATAGTTTGAATAATTTAACTTAAATTCAATTAAATAGATTCAATTAATTAACATAAATTTAGTAAAAATAGTTCAAATCGTTCAACTCAAATTTACTGAAATCGTTTAAATAATTTAATTTCAATTTAATCAAATAGTTTAAATCGTATAACTTAAATTGAATTAAAAACTCTAAAAAATTTTAAATAAACTTTCTCGAGTAAAAATTGCTTTTAATATTTGCAAACAATAAACTTTTTATATTCTCAAAAAATACTTTTTCTCTCGAGTTAAATAAAAACTCAAATGAAACTAAAAATAATCAAACTTTCGCAAAAAATATTTTTTAAAAACAGTTTTTCACTATTTTTTTTTCTCTTTCAATAACAAAAATCCCCGGGCCACTCACCAATAACAAATGAGACAGCAATCACAAAAACGAGAAAATAATGAGTCTTCATCTCTCGCCGATAAAATAGAATAAATACTTTTTAATTTTTCAAAAATATATACGTATATTTTTTTGTAAACGAACTTTTTTTTCCCCTAACAAGGAAAAAAATATAGAAACAACTTTTTAAACAACTTTTTTTTTTTTTTTTTTAAGAGTCAACAAGAACGAGAACGTCTTAAGAATGACTGAATCGACTGAGTCGATGTGGCAAATATAATATGACTTTCCACTAAGACGTAGTCGACGATTGGTCAAAAGTGAAAAATGTAAAATAAATCCGAGACCGTGACAAGAGGTGGTTATATGATTCTTTGAATATATACCTTTTTGTTACGGGGGGTTTAGGGAGGAAGGAGGGGGGGGAGGAGGACATTTTACAAAGGTTACACCCCCGTGAGCGCACGTAATAAAAAATTTTATTTTATTTTTATTGTAGAGCTTTTAAAGTTATATTGAATTCAATAGAAAATACGATGATGTCAGATTTGTTGTGTGATTTTTCGAGAGAGAGAGAGAAGGTCACTTAAGATGAGACCTTCCTGTGAGACGACTTTGCGTCTTATTTGAATTCAAAATGTTGAACAGAGATGTCAAATAGTTTATAAATGTAGATAATGCGCGCTCGCTTTTTTACATTTTATAGTTCTCGTTTTCTGGATAACCCAGTTTCGTAATAATTACATGATTTTTTTTCTCTTTCTCCTTCACTTTCTTCGTGTATTTGTAATTTTGCATTTAGTTTTTTTTTTATTTTCCTGCAATTAATTATTTCCTTGAATTTAGATTTATTTGCATTTAGCTATTTTTTTTGCATTTAGTTACATTTTTTAATTTAATTATTTTAAATTTAGATATTTCTTGGAAAATATAGTTATTTTTTATTCGGTTTTTTTTCATTTTGTTTGACATTTTGTATTTTATTGAGTATAAAAAAGTTTTTGAGGGTTTGAAATGAATTACTCCACCTGAGAACGCCGAAGGTCATCACCAGGCGGCAGGAGAAATTCCAGGAAAAAACTGAGCGGCCATCTGGTGGTGACCTTGGCGTTCGCAGGTGGAGATTAGCGTCTCCATATTGAATCTCAATTTCTACGTAATTTATTAATTATTATTTTTATCCTCTGCTATTTTTTTGAAATCTTAGAATAATTTTTTTACTAAATAAATTTATATTTATAATCTTGATTGAGGAAATCTTTTTTTTCAGAAGAAAAACGTGGTTTTTTTAACAAAATAAATGACAATAGTAACTTTTTTAAAAATAATAGTAGCCAAATAGTTTCAAATTGTGAAAAATTAAAAAGATTGAAAATAATAGTAGCCAAATAGTTGTAGACGATGAAAAATTCACAAGGTTAAACATAATAGTAGGTAAATAGTTGTAAATAGTAAAAAAGTAAAATAATTAAAATTAGTAACTAAAAAAAGCTTAAAATTCGTGAAATATGTTTCTTTTTTAATTGTACAATTAAATTGAGTATTTATTTTGAAATTTGTAATACAACCTAAAATTTGTATTATTATTATTATTAATATTAACAATAATAAGTAGTAATAGAGTTATTACTAATATTACATATTGTCAAAAAAGAAATTTTTACACTTCGTTTAACACATTGTTTTTTCTTTGCTGAAAAATATATTTAATAGACAAGTGGAAAAAAAATTTACAACCTTTTTAGTAACAAAAATATATAATTAGGAATGTAACAAAAATTTAATGTTGATTCGATTAGACGTTGGCCATTAAGGGGAAATAAATTGACGCCCACAAAATAAACATTATTAGAAGCGAAATTAAAATCATCGAACGAAGATGGTCCCATCCTATTAGAATGTAGGTCTTTCTTCTTTGCAAGATCTCGGGAATAACAGACTGAAAAAATTAATTCTTTAATATTATTTCTTTCAAGTATAGAATTTATTTTCTTTTTTTTAATTTTCATCAATTTGATACTCTCCACTTGCGAACGCCAAGGTCACCGCTAGATGGCAGTTCGATTCCTTCTTGGAATTTCTCCTGACACCTGGTGGTGACCTTCGGCGTTCTCAAGTGGAGAAATTCGTTTTATCACTCAAAAAATGTATTTATAACTAAAAATTTATTGTAATTAATGTTTATAATTAATTTTTTTATAATAAATAAATAGGCAAACAGAATTTTAAGCATTTGAAATAAAGTTTTTAATTTTTTTTCTATTAAATTTTGGATGTTTCATTCTAAAGAGATAAATTTTAATTCAAATTTTAAAAGTTTTTTCGTTTTTCCTATTTTTTTCAAAGTGAAGTGTACCTCTTCATCTGAATCCTCGGTGAAAATAATTTTACCACCTACGGAGAAGAGTCGCATTGATAATTCCGTTTCTCCAGTGACCTGTATTTCTTCCTTTGAATTAGAAGATGCTTCTGTATTATTCAATTCAGTCGAAGATCCAGGTGATGTCTTCCTTTCAAAATCCCTTGAATTTATTTCTTCTTTCTCTTCTTTTTCAATCTTCTCCACTTCCGCTGTTAAAAACATTTCGAACAAAGAAATTTTTTTTTAAAAATATTTTCCTTTTGTAAATATTAAAAAAATTTTAGTCGAAAAAAATTGTTTCTGCAATTTTATAATTTCATAATATTAATAATAATGGTAATAATGATAATAAAATATTTTATTTTATTTCTATTTATTTTTTCAACAAATATAAGGAACTAGACAAAAAACATGCTAAAAAATAATTAATATTGTTATATATATTAATAATTTGTTAATAATATTAATAATAATAATAATGGTAATAGTAATAATAATAAATTTTATTTATATTTATTTATTTAACCAAATAGAAGGGACTAGACTAAATTATTATTATTATAATTATTTTTTTTATTATTATTTTGAACTACAAACAGATAGGAATAAACATTAAAAACTATAAATAAACAAATTATAAAAACAATAATAATAATTATTATTATGCTTTAGAAAATTAAAAAAAAACTTTTTAGATCTTATTTTTTTGTTTATTTACATATTAAATTATATTTATTATTATCATCTTGAATTTAGTATTAAAATATTACTCACTCCCTTTATTATCTTGTCGTTCTGTAATCTTGCTTTTTGGTTGTTGAAATTTTCCCTCTTTATGATTGACGTTTCACGCGCATTTAGTGCAACAAAATTCAAATGCTCTCGATTTGCGTTCTTATGTAAATTAAAAAAAATCTCTTCACTTTTAGCTAAAGTCGTGATTTCTTGACTTCGGTCACTTTTCAATTGATAAGCTTCCAGATAAATTACCATTCCATCTCTCAGTTCAGTGACTTTGATCATTAATTTTGATATTTTTTCGCACGCAAAAACTGTTTTTAGAAAATTACTCGAAAAATTATTAATAATTATTAATTAATTAATTAATTAATTCCTGAGAATGTGTTCTAATTTATCATTTTTTTGATTATTTTATATATAATAATTTTCTCTTCATTATTTTCAATATTGTTTATTAATATTTTTCTGGTATTTTTAATCTTCTTTATAAACATGAATTAAAATAGAATTGTTGTAACAATTTTCAATAATTATTTAACCTTTTTTTTATTATTTATTTTTTTGTTATGAATGAAAATAGACAAAAAAAAGAATTGACAGTCGATTTTTTTCAATTGCATTTTTTTTCATTTGAATTTGGAATTTAAAACAAATTTTTTGTTTGTTACAAATGTTTAAATCAATAAATTTACAAGTAAATTAATTAATCAACAAATTATCAATTTATTTATTGAAAAATTAATAATTCATTTATTTTATAAACAGATGTAAAGAAAAAATTTAAATTAATAAATTAAATAATAACAAATTTAATAAGTAAAATAATTACAAATTAATGAATAAAATAATAAATGGAAAATAATTAAAAGTTACTAACAAATTGATAACTAGTTGTAAATTAATTACTTTACATAAACAATTCTAGATTTAAAATATACTTTTATTAAAAAATAGTCAAAAAGTTGTCAAAATGTTTATAAAAATTTTTACAAAATGTTTACACGTTAATTTCTTTGAATTTATTTTTTAACAATTTTAATTAAATTATTTAACAATTTTTTTCTACAAATATTTTTTTCCTATGAAATATAAACGCCTAGATGATAATAATATCTACAAATACAAAATATTTGAATGTTTTCAAGAAATATTTACGTTATTTAAAAATTATGGGTATAATAAAAAAACGCAACAGTAATAAAAAAACGTTCCTTCATTGAAAACAGTATTTAATCTTAATCGACATTAGAAAAATTCTATTTACAATTTTTACAGTAAGAAAAAATTATTTTCACTACGAGACAATATTATTCTATATAAATATTTCTAATAATAATAAAAAATTAACAATTTAATAAAATATTTATAAACTAAAAATTGTTCACAAATAGTTATTAAAAAAAAACAAGTTGTTCGAAAGTAATTGCCTTGATAAAATGAGGAAACAAAAATTTAGTTTGTTAATGATAAAAAAAATATAAAAAAACTTTCTTGATAAGTTCGAAGTTTAAAAACAATTATTTACATTTTTAATATTTACAAAATCAGTTTCAAAAATAATTTTTATAATTGAACTAATTAATTTCACTAATTAACTAAATTAATTAAATTACTAATTAATTAATTAAGTTAATTAAATTACTAATTAATTAGTTAAGTTAATTAAATAAACTAAATTAATTAAAGTCGTAATTAATTATCTAAATTAATTAATTGAATTTGTAATTATTTATAACTATTTTTGAAGATTTACAAATTGTTTATAAATATTATACATTATTTTCAAAAAATTTTTAAATAATTACAAATTATTTATTAATAATTGTAAATTATTTACAAATATATTTATAATTTATTATTGAATTATTAATTATCATTTATAAACAATTGTAATTATTCACAAAAAATTGCAAATTGTTCATAAATACTATAAATTATTTATAAATAGTTTTTAATTTATTATTTAGCTGTTAATTACAATTTCAAACAATTTATAATTATTTTTAACGAATTACAAATTATTTATAAATATTATAATTTATTTTCAAATAATATTTGAATGATGAATTATTTTTTAAATAATTGTAAATTATTTTTGAAAAATTACAAATTCACAGAATATTACAAATCCTTTATATAAACTTTTCAAAATAATTTATAAAATTAGTGAGCTCGCTGTTTAAAAAATTAATTAACTAATTAGAATTATTAACTGAATTAAACATTAACAATCAAAATAATAATCATAATAAATATTAAGTTAAAATTAACATAACAAAATGTGAATCGTAAAAAACATACACTCACACGCATACAATGAATGATTCAATATTAATTTGCATTTCACAAAAAGTCGAGATAAAAGAAAAATTAAAAAATTGTGAAAAAAACGTTTACAATACTTTATATTGAACCAATAAAGTATAAACAATTATCCAAATAATTAGAGCGATAATAACGCTAATGAGAAAAATTGTTTTTAAATAATGCCAAGGACTCTCTGGTTGTTGATTATTTCTAATTCTCGACATTTTGCAGGTTCCATTTCGACATTGATGGTCTTCGGAATGATTTTGATTTGTTGCTGTGACACCAATCGAGGACGTGACAATTTTCATTTCCGATAATTCCGTTTCACCTGAGGGACTTGTCTCCATTTTTCCTTGGTTGCATCGCAAAGGACGATCCATCTGGTGAGTAAATTGAAATTTATTATTAAAAATTTAAGTCTTTTTTTCGGAAATATTCCAGTTTTATTATGACTTCATTACTACTATTTCGATAATTGCTATTTCAAAAATTTTATTTATTAATTTATTAATGAATAATAATTAATGAAGGAACAATAATAATTATGTCCAAATTACTTATTAATTATTCAGAATTATATCAAACTTAATTATTAGTCAACATAAATTACTTATTAATTATAAGATAATAATAATTAGTTATTAATTACTAGATAATAAAAACTCTCCACCTGCGAACGCCAAGGTCACCACCAGATGGCCGCTCAGTTTTTTCCTGGAATTTCTCCTGACATCTGCTGGTGACCTTCGGCGTTCTCAAGTGGAGGAATTCATTTTATCCCACAAAATCTTTTTTAATAAATAATAAAATGCAAAGAATTTTATTGTGAAAATAATTCAAAATAATCTTTTTAATTTATTTTAATATTTATTTTTAACTAATTAATCATTGTTAATTTATTGAAAAGTAATTGTTAATTAAGAAGTGTTAATTAACAAAATAGTATTAACTAATTAATCGTTGTTAATTAATTGAAAAGTAATTGTTAACTAAGAAGCATTAATTAACAAAATAGCATTAACTAATTAATATAGCAATTATATTGATTGATATTTAATTTTTAATAATTATCATTGATTAATATTTGATTTTTAGTAATTAACATTTACTTAGTAATCAATTGGGTATTTATTGTTATTATTATCTAATAACAATTAATTGAAAATAGAAAAATAATTATTGTCAATTAAAATTAATGAATGATTTGGAAAATATTTTTAAAAAAAATGAAACGATAGACTCACATTGACTGTTTTTAATTTGTCATGTTTAGAACAGAATTCCATACTTTTTCCACGATAACAATATCCTGGGAGTTTTTCATTTTATTATGAACAGTTTATTAATTTTATTGTCATTTCATTAGCCATCAATTTTGTTTTGTTGTTTCTTTTTTATTGTAAAAATACGTTTTTTTTTCAATTCACTGCCTAATTGTAACTTGGAAAAACTTTCACCGCACACAGTTCAATTTCAAAACAATCGCCATGTGAATTTAATGTTCTATTTTATTTTATTTCTTTTTTTTTTTAATTTTATAATGCGCGGTAAAAAGAAAGCTTCAGTTTTTATTGTAATAGGTTTCGAGCCAATGAAGCTTGAATATATTGAACCAGCTGGTTAGGAAATGAGATAAGTGGTACAGCTATAGTGACACTCATATACATAATAAGTTGACAGTATAATTTTTTTTTCTTCTTTTTTTCATAAACAATCAAATAACAATTGTTTAACATTTAATGAAATAAAAAAGTTTCCTTTTTCCTGGAAACACTTTTATGAAGTACTTATCTTCTAATTATTATTCATTGCATTGTGGTAATTTTATTTTTAAATTTTATACTTTAACAAATTATTGTTATTATTATTTCTATTTCCCAAAATTATTATTTTATGTAACTATTTTTATTTTATTAAAATAAATCTATACATAAAAATAATAATAATATTTATTATTATTATTTTAATTATTAATTTGCATGAATTAATTTATGGCAATGTTGATAAATTTCCGAATAGTTAATTAATTTTTTTAATGCTTTTTCTGTTTTTATATAAATATAATAATTGAAATAATTGAAAATTATTCATTAAAGTATCTTTAGTGTACATAAAGTAATTTTTTATAATTTATTTTTTCTTACAAAAGGAATTTTCATAGTAAATGAATAATAATTTATTAATTTCTTTTTTAGAAAATCATAAATTGTTTATAATGAAGAAATCGTAAATAAATTATAACAAAAAAATAAAAATTAAAAAAATTGATTATAAATAATGAAAATATAAGTAATAAGTAGTAAAAAGAATAATAAAAAAGTATAAAAGTATAAAATATTTATAATTAACATTAATAAAAATATAAAAATCAAACAAATTTTTTGTCATAATTTATTTATGATTTCTGCAATTATAAACAATTTATAATTTTCTAAAAAAGAAATTAATAAATTATTATTAATTTACTATGAAAATTCTTTTTTTTTAAGAATTAATAATTATAAAAAATAAAAAACAATTCCAAAAGATAATAATTGTTGATTTGTTACTAAAAAAAAGTAATTTTATTAAAATTGGGTTAGAATTCTTTTTTTTTTTTTTATTAAAAAAAGGAAATTGTTTATTGTTTTGGATAAAAAAAAGAAAGTTGTTTATTGTTTCTATAAAAGTGTCATTATTAACTGAACCGCTTACCGTGTTTTGAAAAATAGTGAGGAAAAAAAATTCTAATGGCTTGTACTACCACAATGTGAGTATAAAGACTGAGTTGTTAACGATGGTAGAGCGTCATTATCAACTCAGTTTCGACCCCTGATCCTTGTTATCTCCCATAAGTTCTTTAATAGTTAATACCGAGCGTGTCAATCAATCAGAATCCAGACTATTTTTTTTTAGTCGCCGGTCTCAAAAATTTAGTAAACAAAATTAAGGAATTATTTTTTTTTAATTCAATTTTTGTTTAAAACTTTTCTTTACTCATAGATTTTAATTATTTATTTACTTTTTTTTATTATTATTTATTATTTTTATTTTGTTCAGTTTTTTGTTTATTTACTTACTTTATTTTTTATTTATTTTAATTATTTATTTATTTATTCATTTATTTGTTCATTTTTTGTTTGTTTTTTTATTTACTTTATTCATTTTTAATATATTTTATTCATTATTTGTGACGCGCTCCCAAAAGAAGGTCAGATAAGAAGCAGACAAATTTTAGGTTATGTTTGAGATAGATTTACTTTAATTAAAAAGTTTCTATTTAATTATATAAATGTAAAAATAGTTTTTAGAATATTTTTGTTGCAATAAAGACTTGAACATCCACAATTATTAATTGTATTTGTTTCCTTTTTTATATTTTTACTCTAAAAATTATAAACATAACCTAAAAATTTTTGCTTCTTTTGTGCCTTTCTTATTCATTTTTTTATCTTTCGCTTATTTGCATTTGTTTATAATTATTTATTTATTAACTAATAGATGAAGAAACAAAATTAGATATTAATAATTGTTAATAGTTATTAATACTTCGTGATTAATTAGTATTAATAGTTATTAATTATTATTAAAAGTTATTAATTATTATTAATTATTATTAATAGTTATTAATTATTATTAATAGTTATTAATTATTATTAATAGTTATTAATTATTATTAATAGTTATTCATAATTATTAATAGTAACTAACAGTCATTATCAGTTATTAATAGTTAATAAAAACACTAATTAAAAAATTAATGGAAAAATTAACCAAAAAATTCGTTGAAAAAATTATTTTTCTTAAAAATGAAAATTCAAACGATGTTTCTTTTTGCAAATAAATTTTTTTTATTCATCTCCGTTTTCTTATACCTACGCGATAAATAATTCTATTGTTGACTTTAAAAAGATAAAGTTTGCTGGCAACTGTTTTGTAACGAAAAATACAATTTATTCCAAAACATGTAATAGATGTGTATATACGTAATTTACCGAGAATATAATAGAACATCCATTACATAATGTTTTTAAAGATTCTTTAACCATAGAATTAAAAAAAAAAATTTTTTTTCATCTTTAATAAAATAAAAGTTTGCTTTTTTCAAATTTCTATAAAATTATTTTTATTTCATTTCTTTTTATTGAATTATTAAATCTTTATTTACTTGAAACAATTCTTTCGCATTTTATCATTGTTTTACAAAACTTTTCTAGTTGAGATTAGAAATTATTATCTAAAAGTACACAATATGAGAAAAAGAAATATCGTTTGGAATTTTTACCTCATTTCAAAAATAACAAATGTTTGTATTATATAGCTATAAGAATGTGATTTGAACTCGATTTGGTTTTAAATTTTTATTTCTCGTATGTAACTTGGACTTTGTTAAAATTATCAAAGGAAAAAAATTTTTAAATTAGGAATTTTTAAATTGTAAAAGTATTATTTTTTTAAATAATTAAAGAATTTTTGCAATCTTAATTTTAATAATGATTTAAAAATATTTAAATATTATTTTTAATACGGATTTAAACATTTTTAAAATTTTTGTTAAATATTTTTAATACATACAAAATTTCTGCACGTGATTTCGAAATTATTTTTACTCAAAAATTTGCGAACTTCCTTTTTTTTATGATTGTCATTGTTAGGGTATGGTGAAAAATTTTTCCTGTTATAGTTAATGTAATACAAAAAATTTATATAGGTAGAGAAAGTGTAAAACTAAAGTATGTAAAGGAATCGCTGATAAAATGGAAAGTGAGAGTCATCGTTTCGTTGTCGTCGTTGTCGACATCGGTTACGATCAAGAATCTGATGCTGAAAGTTCAGAGACCATTCACTTTAACGATTTTCAATGCAAAAGAAAATCAATTATTTTAGGAGGTTAATTTTTGTTGTGTATTTTTACTATTCAAATTGCATTTAGATTCTATTTTTCTTTGTTTTGCATTAGAAATTACATTTTTTCAAAATAATAATAATAATAATAATAATAATAGTTTATAGGTAATAATAATTACGAAACTGAAAAAGTAATTATTACAAATGTTTTTAATTCTTTTTAATCCACGTAGAACTATTTAGCTTTTATTTTTGTTAAAAAAAAGTTACTTAGTTCATTAAAAAAAGTCACTAATTAGTTTCTTAATGCGGGATGTTAAACACCAATTTATTTATAGCAAAAAACTTAATTCAAAGACTATAAAATTTGAAAAAGGTGAAAAATATCGAATTGGAAAAAAAATAAAAATCTCCACCTGCGAACGCCAAGGTCACCGCTAGATGGCCACTCAGTTTCTTCCTAGAATTCCTCTTGCCATCTGGTGGTGACCTTCGGCGTTCTCAAGTGGAGAAATTCATTTTAACCCTCAAAAACTCTTCTATAATTCGAAAAATGTTATTTATTATTAAATTATCAATTAAACTTATTCTTTTTATTTACTAACTAATAACTAACTTCGATAACTAATAAAAATTATGGACTTATTGTTATTATTACAATTTATTACACTAATATTAATTACAAGTAAATTTTATTTACACATAAAAAATAGAATTAAAAAACTGCGAACAAATTACTTTTTATCGATTTTATTATAATTTATTTTTAAAAAAATTTATTTATTTAAAAAAAAACAATTGTTTTGCTAATAAGTGTTAAAACTTCCCACTAACTGGAAAATCGTGTTTTATAAAATAAGAAATCAATCATAAAAACTAGCAGTAAAGAATTTGTTATCCGATAAGTAAATCCCTAGTGTAAATTTCAATTAATTTTTTTACAAGATTTATATATTAATTTGTAAATTGCAATTTTTTAATTAAAAAATATTTAGGAAATTTAATAGTGAAAATTAAAGATTGTAAGACAGGAAGAGGGGAGGATGTGCTTTTTTGTTGTTTAATTATTTAAATGAAAATTATTAGTATTGTTATTATTATTATTATATTATTTATATGTGACACGCTTTTAAGAACGTTACATACGAAGCTTGGAATTTTAGGTTATGTTTATAATTTTAAAAGTAAAAATAAATAAATAGAATCAATTATTATAACAAATTATTAATATTCAACTCTTCTTTACATCGAAAATATTCAATAAAAACTGTTTTTATTTTTAAATAATTAAAAATAAATTGTTTATCAAGATAAATAGAAAAGAAACATAACCTAGAAATTGTTCGCTTTTTATGCCCGTTTCTTGGGAGCGTGTCACGTGTATTAGTTATTAATCAAGGCGCCGTGGCTTAGTTGGTTAAAGCGCCTGTCTAGTAAACAGGAGATCGGGGGTTCGAATCCCCCCGGGGCCTTTGATGGTTTTTTTTTATTTATTATTTATTACACTTTCTCTAGCAATAGAGAAAATAAATAGTACTACATTAAAGTTAATAACAATAAAAAAATACTATTTTTAATATTTAAAAATAATTTCAAATTAGGATTCGTTGAACGATTTTAGTTTGAAAAAAGTAAGAAAATTCTAAATTGAAAATTTTTCTTTTTTTTATTATAAATCGCATTAACTTTGATAATATTTAATTATTTCTACTACTCGATGGTTCTAAGTGCGCTAAATTTAAAAATTATCTTTGCCACATCCGCTAAGAGTGTAGCATTAGATTTATTAACGGATTGTTTCCCGCGACTCATGATATTAAAGTCACTGACGAGCGCAACTCGTAATTTAGTTTTGAACGTTTTTAAAGAGACTGATTATTAAACCACATTCTCTGTAAGAAAAACAAAAATAAACTAAAAGGAAAAGAAAAGAAAAAGGAACAAAAAACCACTCGTCAAGCGATAACGGTGATCTTCATCATAGCTGGGAGACCTATATAAATTGCTAAAAACAGGATATGAACTTAAACGCGCGACCTTCTTGTACTTAAATTTATTATTAACCTTTTTTTATTGTTGTAGTTAATTTAAGTTTAATTTAAGTTTTTGATAAAATTAATTTATTTAAGTGATTTTTTATTTGTTATTTTATTTCTTAGATTTTTGATATATATAAATCTTTATTGAAAGTTTATTTACTTTAATTTTTTATTTGTTTATTTATTTTTTAGTCATTTATTTTGATTTACATTTTTTTATTTTTATTTATTTATTTTTATTTTATTTTTGATTTATTTAACTTTATTTTAATTTTTGCTTATTTACTTTGCTCTATTTTATTGTAAATGATAAAATTTCCACTATTTTGAAGTATTTTAATTGTTAAAATTTTGAATATTACAAAATTTTACAAATCATTTTTGTTAGTAAATTATAAAAAAGTTTTTAAGGGGTTTGGAATGAATTTCTCCACCTGAGAACGCCGAAGGTCACCACCAGATGTCAGGAGAAATTCCAGGAAAAACTGAGAGGCCATCTCGCGGTGACCTTGGCGTTCGCAGATGGAGAGTATCGTCTCCATATTGAATCTTAATTTTTTTTCTAATTTTACACTTTATTTAGCATCTGAATTTTATAAATTTTATAAAAATTAATGGTTAAATAGTTGTACGTGGTAAAAAAAATTATTAATAGTCGCATAATAGTAATTATTATTATTATTATTATTATTATTATTATAATTACTATTATTATAGTAATAATATTTATTATTTATTTCAATAACAGTAATTAATTATTTTTATTCTTCTGAAATGTTAATGTTTACGGTACTTTAAATTATTATCATTATAATTAAATTAATGATTTATGAACTATATTAAATATAAGTACTTATTCGATTGAATGAAATGATTGGAATTATTTGCAAATTCGAAAAATAAAAGAGAGGGAAATTAAAATTAATTTTATTGTCAAGATTCAATAGATGTTAAGCAACAATAATTACAATTCAGCAGAAAATTTCTCGATGATATCAAGTTGCATTACTGGGAAAATGTCGAATACCTTCAATGTGACGTAATTTTAATTACAGTTCGTGTGTTTTTTTTCTTAATGGATTTTTAATAGTTTTACAGAATATTTTTCTTTTTATAAAATCAATTCTACGTCAATGCACTAAATGCTATATAAATAATACAAAGATGAAAGAAAAATCTTCTATAAATTTCTATATTTGAAAATTCACTTTATTTACGCAACTATTTTTATTGTAAATTATTATTATTATTATTATTATTATTATTAATTCATTATTAGTTCATTAATTATAAAATAGTTAATTTTTATTTTCATTATTATTAATTTTATTAGTATTATTATTTTTATAATTATTATTCTAATTATTGTTATTATTGTAATTATTATTCCTATTATTATTATTATTAGTTTTGAATTTTTTTTCTTTGTTTTTCTTTTTCTTCTGCTTTGCCTCTCATTACTTAGGGAAAAATTCATAAAATGCAAGCATTCTCGAGTGAAAGGAAGAAAAAAATTTTTTCTGATTAACAAATAAACAGAACCAGGAAATTCAAGTCAAGGATAACGAGAATCAATCTTCCACTCTCTTTTTTTTTATTATTTTAAAAATATTTTCAAATAGATTTTTTTTCTATTCAATTCTAATTTATTTAAATATTTTCTATTTTTTAAAAATCACCTGCTGTGGATGCCATGTGTGCTTAAAAAAAATCTTGAAGCATTTCATCTTGAAATTTTCTTTCTCCAATTATTAAATCCACATTTTTTTCTTCTTCTACGATTCTTCCATTTTTTTTTGTTCTTTGAAGTATTTTTTCAAAAATTGAAAATTGTTTCACGAATAAGTTTGCATATCAGATTCAATCACAATTTTACACTTTTTTCTTCTTTGTGGAAGTAAATATTTTTTTAGGTTATTATTAAATCGGTTGTATTAAGTTTCTTGATTCTTCTCACTATTGAAACTTTATAATAATAATAATATAATGATAATTATTATTACTCTTATTACTATTATTTTTTTTTATTTAAAAAAGAGTATTTTTAATTTTCTTTTTTTTAATTTTGGAAATATTTTTTTAATTTCTAGACACAATTTTCTTGCTTAGTGTAAATTAATTCTACCGAATTTTCGAGGATTGTGATAAATTAATTTTGGTCTAGAATCATTTTTTAATTTTTTTTCTTTTTTTTTAACAGTGAAAAAAGTTTTGGGAAAAATCTTTGATCCCGCGTTATTTAAAAAGTATTAGGCGAAAGGTATATGAAAAACCCGCTATCAGTCGAAGAGAGAGAGAATCGTACTGAGCTCTTGAGGCTGTGCCAAACAAACGCGAGTTTCATGATTCAGTAGAGGTGGTAAAAAAAAGTCAAGCTCTTTTGTATTAACTCAAACATTTCTTTTTGTGCCACTTAAATTTGTCAATCTTGAAAAAAAAATTAATTAACTTGAAATGCTTCTTACGATATATTTTTATATAAAAATTGTAATATTCATAACAAATTTATAAATCTATACTATTTTTAAATAAAAAAAGAAATTAAAATTTATTTATTTATTATAAGTTAACAATAAACAAATTTACATCCATTTAGTAAATCTTGAAAAAAAATTTGAATTAAAATGATAAATTATTAAATTAAAAGTTATAAATAAAATAAAATATAATAATAAAATGAATAGGTAATAGTAATATTTATAATAATAATTATAATAAAAATATTAATTAACAATAATAAAAATGAGAGGTAATAATAATAACACCCAGAAAAAATTAACTTGAATCAATATACATGTATAATTTATTTAAAATATTTAAATAAAATAAAAGTTTATATATATATTCGTCAGAAAGTTTAGTAAAATATTTTGTTCAGATTTTTGCGCAGTGTTAATACAAGAATTGTTCATTTTCGAAGAGTCACAATTTTACAAACCGCAAAAAAGCATAAAATTTATTCTATTTACTGAAAAAAATCATATTAAACATTTTTTTTCTATCTTAAAATTAATATTTGTCGTTTTTGTTTACATCGTCGAGTAGACAATTTTTTTTGACTTCGTACTTTTTAAAAATATATTTTCGTAGTAATTTAAAATATAAATATATAAAACGATGAAAAAATTAAAAATAATTAAAATTTTATTTAAACAACAATAATAAAAAATAAAAGAATAAAAAATTTAAAAAATTTAAAAATGATTTATTAGAAATTATAAACAAATAATTGTTTTAAAAATTACACATATTGATTTTTTAAACAACGGTTTTTATAAGCGACGCTCCACGGTGAAAGGAATCTTAGCGTTTGAAAAATTCTAGGTTATGTTACATGATCGTTTTTTACTGGGAGTAAGAAGAGTTTTTGATAATTTGTAGAAAAAAAGTTGTTCCAATAGAATATTTTTAATGTATACTGGTGATTTGAATATTATTTTCCAATGAGAATTAATTTTCGTTATTTATTATTCTGTTTCTATTTATTTATTATTAATTTGAAATTTACAATCATAACCTAAAACTTTTTCCTAAAGTATTCTTTCGATAACATTCACCGCGGAGCGTCGCGTGATATTTGAGTATATAACTTATTCTGTATTTTTATACACTTTATATGCTTTAGTTACGGAAAATGTTTACAAAAACATAAATTAAATAAGTAAATAATTAAATAATAATAAATAAAATAATAAAAATAAATAATACTGATCGTTAACAACAGCCGGTTCACAATTAAATTAATGAGAGTTAATAAATAACTATTAATTATAAATTATATCGCAAAAATTCAATAAGGAAATTATATCTAAACTTATAAATATATAACTAAAAAAAAGTCTCAAATCAAAACAATACTTTCAACACTTTAAAGTATAGCGCATTATTATTTCGCAAAAATAAGGTATACAAAATAAAAATAACCCCTCTTCGGGAATAGAAAATGCAAAAAACAAAATTACTTCTTAATCGAAAAACCTGTCATTGTATATTCGGCGATTTCTTTTTCGTTGCGAAATTCGGCCTTTTCGATTGATGAACTCGGACTTCCTTTATGTTGAAGCCAGAGTTTCCTGAAACATTTGAAAAAAAATCATAAGACTACTATTTTTATAAATTTTATAAATTTTAATAAATTTTAATAAATGTTAACAAATTTTTATAAAATGTAAATAAAAATATTTCTTTTCAAAAAGCGATTAATTAAAATTTTGAATACGTTTATATTGTCAAACTATAGATTTTGATCGTGAATAATTTTAAAATTACGAATATTTGCGAAGAAATAAAGATTCAATAGGGAAACGCTACACTTCACCTGCGAACGCCAAGGTCACCACTAGATGTCAGTTCAGTCACTTCTTGGAATTTCTTCTGCCATCTGGTGGTGACCTTCGGCGTTCTCAAGTGGGACAATTCATTTTAGCCTTCAAAAACTTATTTACAATTAAAATAAAATACAAAAGAAAACATTATTAAGAGAATAATAAGTAAAAACGGATGTTTTAAGTTCTGAATTCAGAACTAGGCTTGATATATATTAATAATTGATAAGAATTTTTCTGCAACATTTCTAGCTATCTGGAAAGAATATATTTACATTTCGTGAACTTTGGTTTTCTCTCCTTGCAATTGTCCAATGACCGTTCCTCTATCGGTATTCATGCACCATCCAATTAAACCTAATTTTTTCCCCTCTCTTTGGGTATACTGTAAAAATAAAACATTTTATTTATACTTATAATTACAGCTCATTAAAATAGTTATAAGTTTATAATAAATAATTTATTAATAATATTATTATTTTTTATTATTATTATTATTATTATTATTTTTATAATAATAATATTTATTATTATTTATATTTAGAAATACATTAAAACCTGTCAAAATGCAACTCGATTATAAATAATGATAGTAATTATTATTATTATTATTATTATTATTATTATTATTATTATGAATGTAACTAACAATAATAATTATTATTAAATAATTTATAATGGGAAATTTATTGTCATCGGTTCTAAATTTTAATATCTTAAAAAAGTTATCGACCTTACCGATCAAGGTGACATCTATCAAATACCACTTAAAACTCATAAATAATAATTATTACTATTGTAAATATTAATTATTTAATAATAATTAATTTAATAATGACAATAATACAATGATTATAATAAATTTTGTAATGTCCCAGTAATTGGTGTGTTACGTAAAATCTATAAAATATAGAAAAAATTAAAATTTTGTTATTTATAAAGCGAGGATTGAAAATATAGAAAACGCTTTTACCTACAGTTAGTAGTCAACCTGTGAATTACTAGCTATTAATATGGGGACCCGTAAAAATTTTTTCTTCACCCGATTTGTCTTCTAAATAAAATACTAAAAATGCGCTATAATTTATAATTTACAATTAAAAAAAAATTAATTTACGGTAAAAAATCTCATGGTACATTATAACAGTTCTCCCTGATTTATAAATGTTAAATACTTGTTATCGAAATAAAAAAAATATACCGTTTCGACTGAGTCACTAGTGTATATAAATAAATTTTAACGATTTTTCAACTATACTTAGAAACGAAATACGTTTAAATATAATCGTAACGGACCAGCTGCGCCCGCCGTCAATTCATCGAAACCACTCGCGAAACGAAAACTGTTTTACCAACCACAGATAACCCATTTTTATTCTACCAAACCCAAAGTCGATAATAAACATCCAGAAAATTTCACAATATAGATTTTCTCTATTATTGTTTTGATATGCGTGACATTTAAAAAAAAAATTCATTCCATAATTTTTACACTGTAATATTACTCACTTTTCTGAAGCAAACACCTGGAAAAGAAAAGAAAAATGAAACAGTGAAATAATGTGGTTATAAATTTTTAAAAAAATGTAGAAATGTTTTCTTTTCGTCGCACTTACCCTGCACTCTTCCGTATATCTCAAAATCAACAGTCACAAGTTTTGACATTCCGAGATTCTCTGTTATTACTAATTTCAATGACATTAACAAAACAATTCCAATGCTGTAAATTAAAAGTCTCACTGTTCTTGAATTCAGCATAAAAAAAAATTAGGAAGTTTGTTTCAATTGTTTTTTTTCGATAAGAGACACAATAACACGCAACTTAGAGTAGCAGACGATTTTTTCGCTGTTACGAGCAGAGTTACGTTATTTACGCGCAAGCGTATGATTTGCGATTTGATTCGTCGGTCGGAACATAACATAACCTTTTTTATTTCCTACTTTTTGTATATTTGTAGTAATTAGTAATTTATATTAGTAATTATTAGTGATATTAGTAATAAGAAATCAGAATGCTACACTTATTATACTCGAATGACTTGAGTTTATAAACAAGAATAACGATAAAAATCACTTTTTCGTAAATTATTTCGCCTGCAAAGGAAATTGAAAACTTGGAAGGAGTGAAAATTTTCCTCCGTGTAGAAAATAAAATATTTTCAAAGGATTTATTTTCTTATTTTCTTTCTTTTCTTTTTCTTTTTAAAGTAAAAGTATTTTCGGTGGAAATCTGTGAACCGGCTGCGCGGAGGTTAATTGCGCAACTCCCCAAGTTTCTCGGATCTCTCACACAGAGAGTGTACGGGTCGCGGCGGCCATGTTTTATTTTCTTTCTGTCAAATCAAGCAGCCAGCCTGCGTGTTGGAGTCGGCGCAACGTGTTTGTGCGGTTTTCTGTTATATCTGTGCTCTCAGCTTGTGTCAAAATAAAAAGTGAAAAAAAAGTATAGTAACAGCAGCAGCAGCAGCAGCAGCAGTACTATATCGCATTGCCACAGCAGAACCCAAGTGTATAAGACAAGTGAGTCTTCCCTCATCATAACAGTCTTGAATCACATGCAATGCGCGCTGGACGTGTGTCTCTTTTTTCTTATCGGTGCGCGATAGAATAAAAATTCAAGGTTCTTTTTTGCGTTTAAATATTTTTGTCAAAACTTGTGCAACAAAACCGATAAATAGTGAGAGGCTCACTTTTATTTCAGTGTTTGTTCCATATTAACGAATTCTCGTTTTTTTTTCTTCTCATTGCGATCGATCGTTAAATATACATTCATATATATATATATATATATACGAGACCTGTCAAAAGCCGTGTGTGTGGGACGCGCGATGCGTCATAAAAACGTGCGGAACAATATAAACGAGACTTGACGCGAGATAAGAAACAATAATTTTTCGTTTTCGGTCATTTTACAAGAAAGTTAATAATAAGGTGATTCACATATTTTATAAAGTGAGTTTAGAATCATTGCATTGTGAGAAATTATCACAGTGTTTGAATTCCGTTATTTCTTTTAGTAAATTAATTTTTTTAAATTTCGTCATTCTTCATTTTTGTCTATTTTTCCATTTTGTTACCTATTTCTTTCTTCTCTCTCTTTTTTCTTACTCTTTTTTTTACTATCAAGTATTTCTTCTTTTCTTACTCTTTTTTTGCTATCAAGTATTTTTTCTTTTCTTACTTTTTTTTTGCTATCAAGTATTTTTTCTTTTCTTACTTTTTTTTTGCTATCAAGTATTTTTTCTTTTCTTTTCCTTTTTTACTTCGACAAAAAAGGATGAAAAGTGTTAAAATCATGGAGGGAAATTTTCACATACTAAATATAAAGGAGTTTTTGAAGATGGAAATTTTACAATCTAGAGCAGAAATGAGAGTTTTTTGCCTATGTGTATGAATGTTAAAATTAATAGTGGGGGAGAGAAAAAAGAAGGAATATGAGAGGGAAAAGAGACATTATGGAGAAAATGCTATTAAAGTCTGGAAACAATAGCGAAAGAGAATATATCTATTAAAAAAAAGTGGCACAATTTGATGTAATTCGTCATTTTTGAGTGAAAGAGAATAATTACTTTTGTGGATTATATATATAAACATAGTGGTTTCGAGAAAGAAAATTTTCTTTTACCTTTCTTTCAAATTAAAAAAAAGTTACTTATTTTTTATTTTAGATATGTCGATGATATACTATATTTATACTATTGGGGAATTTTGCCAAAAGACAAGGAAGTTGACAAAACGCCAGGTTCTTGAGACATTCTAACCTAAAAATGTAAAAAAAAACTTGGTTCCTTTGCCATTTTTTTAAGTAATTAAAAATTTCGCCGAGCCACCATTTCTAATTTTGAAAATCTGACATTAAATTCGTAATCAGTGACCTCGAAAACCCCTGAGTAACAAGTACTAAGCGAATTCGGTGAGTTATTAAAAATTTGCCCGTCATATTGGATCCGCCATTTTGAATTTTGAAAATCTGACATTAAATTCGTAATCAGTGACCTCGAAAACCCCTGAGTAACAAGTACTAAGCGAATTCGGTGAGTTTTTGAAAATTTGCCCGCCATTTTGAATTTTGAAAATCTGACATTAAATTCGTAATCAGCAAACCCAAAAACTCCCGAGTATTAAATATTACCCGAAAGTGATAACTTTTTAAAAAATCATCCGCCATGTTGGATTCGCCATTTTGAATTTTGCAATTTGGACCTTTTGATTTAAAATTAGTGATTCTAAAAACTCCCGAGTATTAAATTTTAGGCAAAAGCGTTAACTTTCTAAAAATTCAACCGCCTTTTTGAATTTTACAATTTCGACTTTAACTTCACATAATAAGTGACCCCAACAATTCGCTATAGTGACAAGTTTTAAGCAAATTTTACCAGTTTTTTTGAAAATTCGGCTGCCATATTGAAACTCCCATTTTCAATTTTGAAAATCTAACATTAAATTCATATAATAACTGCGACTACAAAAATTAAATTTTAAGCGAAAATGTTAACCTTTTAATAATTCTTTTGATATGTTGGATCCGACATTTTGTATTCATAAATAATTTAAGGAAGAATCCGTCAAACAATCGGAACAAAAGTTACTCCAATGTCATGATTTCGATTTTTTTTAAAGTCAAATTAAATTAAAAATTTTTTTTTGTAGAAGCGTAAGGAATTTAATTTTCTACACTTTAAACACTTTAAAGTGATATATATGGATAAAAACTATGATTTTTGGTCAATACTAAATTAATTAAGTAACATAACCTAAAATTTAACAAATTTTTCTTATTATTGACTGAAAATTGTAATTTTTCCTCAAATGCAACTTTTAATCGTTCCAAATATTCAAAATTAAATTTCTTCACCTAAATACCAGGGAGAGGAATTTAAAATTTAATTTGTATTTTTCTTTTAAATTACGAAATTACGACATTGGATTGACTTTTGATTATACACGTCAGATTCCTCCTCAAAATAGTTTTAAAAATATTTTAAAAAGTAAAAAAAAATTCAATAATTCAAGATTTTAGTTTTTAAGCATAAAATTTTCAAGCACTTAGACTGCATCTTTTATTTTGTGTAATATAAAATTCGAGTAGAGATATTATGAGGAAAGGTAATTTAGCATCGAGTTGAAAATTAAATTTTAATTATACTCATAGCAATGATTTTCAGAAAGTCGAAAAAATGTATATTACATGCTTTTAAAAACATCTTTATATATTAAAGTACAGAAAGACATTACTAAAGTGAATAATATATGTTTAGATTGAAAATTCGTGAGTCAGGATTTTCCTTCCCGAAACATATATATATATATATATATATATATATATATATATATATATAAATAGAAAACAAGCAATCATAAAAAATATAGTCTAAAAGCTTATCAACTCCACTGACACGTTACATTTTATTTCGCAATAGTGTGGTAGTAAACGTAGCTGAGATAAGAGGACAACATAGGAGATTGCGGCAAACTTTTATATGTATTGACCTTTTTTTCAGTTCTTTCTATATCCACTAGTTTTTTTTTTCTTTTATTATTCGCTGCATTTGTACCCCTATATCTGTATATCGATAATGAAAACTGATAATGCCAAAAAAAGGAGAAAATAGTGTATAGCGAGAGAAAGAAGACTAGATGCAGGGAAAACAAATTTTTAGAGACATGAAAGAGTAATAGAAATAAAAATAATAACGTAAATGTAATTTTCCGACTTTGGCATATTCGAAGCAGGTTCAAACTTTGGTTATAACGATAATTCCGAGTGAAAATTTGAATATGATTTACTTTCAATAAATGACTCATTTTGGCTCGGAATAATAATAATAATGATGATGATGATGATGTTAAGATTGTGAAACCATGTTTATGGTCATTTTTCACAAAACTTGTTGTGTTGGTGGGGCTTTTCACTAAAGGACATCTTAAACAGAAAGAATCGAATTCCAGGTTGTTACCATTTTCGAAAATTTTGAATGTGTGAAATCTTCAAGTGTCTCCGAACAATGTTGATGTGGGTACAAATTTAAAGGGGTGGACAATTTTTTTTGCGATACAATATTTTTTTTACGTCATCATCGCCAAGCAATTGACTCGAAGAGGAAGAACATCTAGTCTGCTGAGTAGCAGTAATAGTGCGAAGAGTGGTAGACACCCTTGGAGTTAGATAACGAGGCTATTAACGTGGAACGTGCGATGCTTGTGTTTCTCTAACTAAAGAAACGGAATTTCTTCAAAAGATTCAAGTCCTCTTGAATTTTTTTCGCCAACATTCCGTTTCTTGAAAAGTTGATCGAATTGTGCAATGCAGTGATGAATTCTTTCGAATCTCTATTATATGCCGACATAGTTATACCTGTGCAAGGATGATCGAAGTTTGCAGCACAGGCAGAAGAGCTGCAACGACTTGATGGTAAAGTTCAGTGTTGAGATTCTTCACAACCTCGTTAGGGAAGCAGAGGAAAAACACGTGCAGACTGACATGGTCAACGAGTACTTTTTGAAGAGCACTCGTTGCTTCGCAGACGGGAGCCGAGAAAATAAAAACAAAAACTGTTTCTGAAGAGAACGTATTCACCGCAGTGTCAGCTGAAGAAAGTGTAGAAAAGGAGACGAAGTTCTGATAGTCCGAAAAAAAGAAGATGCAACTCAAAGCAAAAAGAATTTTATCACATCTTTTTGTACCAAAAAAACCCCCGAAGTCAAATAAACTTCAAAGAACTTCAAAATCTGAGAAACTAGTGATAATAGCGAGTGTAACCATCAGAGTTACTAGCGAAACGACGTATGCTGACGTTTTGGGTAAACTTCGTAAAGAAACTTCTTTGCTTTCGACCGTTAAAGTATTGGAGTCACTTGTAGTCTTGTAGTCAATACAACCAGGGACTCAAGTAGAAAAAACTGGTGACTTTGGTAGTTGTAATCCTATAGTTAAAACTACTCAACTTCCAAGTTATGTTAAAATGCTACCACTTGAGAAACTGAGTGAGCAACTCAGGTAATTTCCAACATGGATCAGAAGAAAGTTACATCATCATGATTTTTCTCTCCTTGCTAGCTCGATTGGTCTCCTTGGTCGCCAGCAATCGAGTGGATCGAATTCAGACCAAAGTCCTACATGAAAGAAGGGAGAGAGACATTTTGATTAAAATCGGAGGTTGTTTCAGTGGAGAAGTCGATCACAAGTTAGCAGACTGTAAGAAGAGCCCAAGTTGTTTTTTATGCAAAGAAAATTCGGTGACAAGGTGAACACCTTTTAAGCTGAAACTGGTACCCTATTAGCATCCACCAAGTTATAACAATTAAATTTTTAAATATTTAAACACTGTATTTGTTTGGTGCCAACATAACAGTTTGAGACACTAACTGCGGGTGCCAGTTTCAGCTCTAGTAACCGTGACGCCAAAAGTGGATCATTCGGAGTCTTCGGATCAGTTCTCGAAAGAGGCCAATACGAGTCTCCGAAGAATCAAGTGGGTTAATAAGGTGGCTCTTATTGCCCTAGGTTAATAATGAGTACTTTATTGTCCTGTGGGTTGTGATTTATAAAACTACAGTATAGTTTATTACCCTAGGGTAATAGTGAGCTTTATTGACCTGTGGGCAGCGTTCATAAAGTACGGTTCATTGCCCTATCACTGTAAAAAGAAAGGTACTAGTTTAGTACCAATTTTTGTACTAAATCGTAATTTGGTTCTATTTTAATACCGAAATAAGCTCTAATTTAGAAACATTTTTTACAATCTAGGGTAATAATGGATACTTTATTGTACTAGGGCAATAATAGACACTTTATTGCACTAGGGCAATAATTGACACATAATTGCACTAGGGTAATAATAGACACTTTATCACTCTAGGGTAATAATAGACACTTTATCACTCTAGGGTAATAATAGACGCATTATTACACTAGGGCAAAAATAGTCACATTATTACACCAGGGCAATAATAGACACCTTATTGACCTGCTGGTTATAAGAGGCACCTTAGTATCCCGCCTGTACATTTGGATAAAAACAATGACCCTAATACACTCGAGCTGCAAAAAATTATTTATTTATTTAAAAAATAAAAGTTGCTCTTTATTAATATTAATGATAATGGAAAGGAAAAAAAAATTAAAAATTTACAAACCTTCTGGGAAAATTATTTTCCTTCTAAAGGAGTCGATTAAAAATTTACCTTCATTGAGAGAGAAAAAAGAGGGGAAAAAATCCTCAGTAGTATTTTACAACTCTTTGTTCTTAGCTGAGAGCTGAAGAAAAAAAAAGATCGTTGAACCGTCTGGAATTTCATAGATGCGCCTCTTGATTATTAATTCTCCTTTATATAGTTATTGTACCCATGAAATTTTAATTTACTGTAATTTAAAATTATCGACCAATTACAAATTTTTTTTTGGGTAAATTTTTTAAATGTAACTG
Organism: Leptopilina myrica (nomen nudum); assembly: GCA_032872475.1. NCBI lineage: Eukaryota > Metazoa > Arthropoda > Insecta > Hymenoptera > Figitidae > Leptopilina > Leptopilina myrica (nomen nudum). The sequence continues at coordinate 42,645,048 of CM065462.1, read as the reverse complement.
CTCGAATTGGAAATTGAATCTCCTTATGATAATTTAATAATAGAAAAGTAAATCGATTAATAAATTAATTAACCAATAATTTAATGAGTAATTTAATAAATTATTTAATGAGTAAATTAATAAATTATTTAATAAATTGATAAATAAATAAATGATTAAATAAACAAACTTATAAATAAATTTTTTTTATAAATAAATTAATAAACAAACAAAGTTTCCATTGAAACTATAATTAACAATAATTATGAGTATATGTGAAAATTTTTCTCCATTTTATGTATAAAAGAATTTTTTTTTCGTAAGAAGTTGAGGAAAAATTAATTTTTTGTTTACGAATTTTTTTTATTTTTATATTTTTAAAATCAATATAAGTGCTCGAAAGTGATTTGTCTGATATAAAAAATTGTTTTACTCAAATTTTTTTAATAAACAAAACTTTTTTTCCTGTCTTTTCTTTAGAGTTTCAACGATGTTCGATCCTGGGGAGGAACTTTGCTGAGAACATTAAAGTCATGAGCCTTGTGTAATTTTAAAGTGGACCGGTGAAGAGTTCGATGAAAAAAACGTCCTCTCGCCGGCAAAGAAATTTGAAGAAGAATAATTTTTTTTTATTGTCATTTTGACATTTCTTTTTTTTTCTCTCTCACTCTTTCTCTCTTTCTAAAACGAGGAAACAATGTTTGTTCGTTCACCACTGGACATTATTATTAACAACAATATCATTCTAATTCCATTCAACGTTGCGTCATTATCAATAATATCGTTATAATTGAATTTTAATGAAAAATATTAATTTTGATAAGAAAAAAAAATAAAATTTTTTTCATAACTATTTTTATTATTATAATCGAAAATTTTTGGACGTTAAAAAGAAAATTAATGGGATGCGTCAATTAAATGTTTATTTACATCAATGTCAATTGAGTGAGAGAAGAAATTTATTGGGACACTTTATGGAATTTAAAATTCCATTGGAGGAGTCATTTAGAAAAAAGAGGGGGGGAGTGATTTTTATTTTTCAAAGTGTTTGAGAAAAAAAACGTGTGTAAATTTATCACCTTGCGTGGGAATAAAATGACGGCAATGCTGGTATCAGTGGCGGAATTATCCAACATTTTCTCCGTACTTGCTGTTCTTATTTGCTTCTGTGGAATTGTTCTCTTCATTATGAGGTATGTGACATTGTTGTTTTTTTTTAATTATTGTTAATTTTTTATATTCTTATCTTGTGGGAAAGTATTTGTTTTGTTTTGATTAGAATTAATAACTTGGAAAACCACCATTTTTTGGACCTAGGGATTAAAGTTGTATTTTTTGATCCTAGAGAGTAAAATTGACCTTTTTTACCCTGAAGATGAGTAATAACTTATTTTTAATTCTAGGGCGAAAAATTAGTTATTTTTATCCTAGTGTCTAGAAATTTATTTAAAACTAGAGAATAATGCACGATTTTAAACCCTAGGGGTTCTATTTTTTAAAAATAAATTAATAGAGGAACGGGGAGAGAGTTAAAAGACTTTTAATCACTAGGGTAGAAATGTATAGATTTACGCCCTGGGATTGAAAATAATTTGTTTTTAATTTTTCATAGTGTGTTAAATTTAAAAAATGAAAATAATTTGGTTTTTAATATTGAAGTTAATAATTTGGTTTTAAAAATTGAAATTAATGATTTGTTTTTAAATATTGAAATTAATAATTTGTTTTTAAAAACTAATATTAATGATTTAAAAAATTTTTAAATTAAAATTGATAATTTGTTAAATTAAAAAATTTTAACAATTGGAAGATTCTCTATGACCTTGAACTTAACTTAAAAGGAAGATTACAAACTCATTAGCACGAGTATGTTAAAAATTCCGCAGACTTAATTAACTCTAAGATCAAATTAAAAATGTTTGGATATAAATTAAAATTTTTTCAAAATATTTATTAAATTCACACTAAAAAACATATTTTAAAAATTCAATTTAATAGCATTTTGAATCTAAATTATATTTATATAGTTTTATTTCAATTTAAAAATTAGAAATAGAATTCTTATGCAGTTCAAAAAGTATAAAAATGTTATCAAAATTTTTCTAACTCCCACTATTGTGGGAAATAAATAAAGAAATAGAATTAAAACTTAAAAAATTATTAAATTCTTAAAATAACAATTATTATAATTATAAAATTTAGATGAGGTGATAATTATAAATATAAATTTATTTATATGGTAAAATTAACTTTTTTGCTTAGAAATTAATCATCTAATTTAAAAAAAAAAATTTGTAATGTTAACAAAAAATTGAAAATAATTTTTTGAACGTGATTTTGAAAATAATTTTTTAGTTTTCTGTTTTTAATCATTTTGATTTAAATTAAGTGTTTAAATTAATATTTTTACAGTTGTTTTCTGTTAAATGTAATAGTTTTTTAATTTAATTATTTAATATTTGACTATTTTTTTGTTACTTAACTATTTTTATTGTTTAAATTATTGAACTAATTTTATTATTACAATTATTGAACTATTTTTATTGCTTTAATTTTTTCGTAAATAGTAGTAAATAATAAAAGTAAATTTATAAAAATTTTAAACAGTGGAGGGCGGAGCGTAAACGCTGGAGTGGGGACAGTGAGAGTGAGAGAGAAGAACGCGAACTTCTCTCTCGCACTCATTCTATTAGGGCGCATGCGCTTCGCAATTCCTGAGAAAAGTAATTGAATGATTCAAAAAAATACTATTATTAGTAAAATTAATAATAATTACAATAATTATAATGATACTACTGTTAATATTAACAACAAGCAAAGTAATAATATAAAACCTTTTTATTAAAAACAATAAATAATAAAAATGAAAGAAAAATAATAAAAATAAAAAAACGGGAAAAATGTTTTTGTTTCAGGAATATGATGGTTCTGAGGGTACACGGAGATGATTTAATGTTTGGAGGCACAGGCGGAGTCATCACACACGCACCACGAATCCCTCAGATGAAAATGATGAAGGTCCACATCCCCTTCACCTTCAAACTACACGAGAGCTTTAAAAGCAGTTACACTGGTGAGTAACTGGAAAAAAATAATTTTCTTTCTAGTAACAATTTTTCCTTCTCTCTTTCTCTTAACCTTCCAAAAAAATTCTTTAAGAAATTGAACATTACAAATAAATTCCCCATTCGACAAAAAATGAAAAACAATTTATTCAAATATTGATCAAATTTATTCCTTTTGATTGAAAACTAATATAAAATTAATTTATCTATTAATTTTATTTATGTTATTGATTGAAGGTTACAAAGTTGGATTTCAATTTATTAAAATCAGTTAATATAATAATTAATCACCTTAAATATTAAAATTGGATAATATTATAAAATTATTGGTAAAAATTGAAATTTTCTGAAATCTTAAAAATATACGGAAAACAAAATATGATGATTTACAGTATATCAGTATATAGTGTAAATAAATACTAATTTTTTTTTTATTTCAAAGAAAACCGACAAAGTTCTTTTTGTAATATTAAGATTTAATAAAGTCAAAATTATTTAAATGTACTTTCCCGATTATATATATATGTAAAATAAGATTTAGGCAAAAGTATATTCAGCATTGACATGGCCTCGAAAAGCAAGGCACGGTCAATAGAAAAATTATCGTTGCTAATTATATTCAATTTTCATAATAGAATATATAACGAAAATATACTCGTCCTGTTGGGTAATTTAAAATTTTTATAAATTACGCTTTTTAATTCCAAATGGAAAATAATCTATATTATGTTATTTCCAACGTAATATCTTAATTATTCCGCAAGATTTTAATACAAAAACAACAACAAACGTGAGAAAATGAACAATATTTTTAGTCACAAAATTCGTTTTCTTCACTTTTTGATAATTTTGATATGAAATAATTTTAAAGAATATTAAATTATTCTTGAAAAATTTAAATATACACGATTATGAGAAAATAAATGGAGAATAAATAAATGAGAAAATAAAGAAATTTAAAATTAATAATTATGTTTATGTTCTGATATTAATTGTTATATAAATAAATAATAAATTCAAAATATTATTTAAAAAGATTAAACAAACTTTTTTCGTTGATCAACGTTCTGGACTTCAACTTCCTAATTATATTAACAATAATACTAACTATAAGAATTATAACATAATAATTATAATAATAGTAATGATAATTTAATTTTATACTATAATATTGAAAATATTAAGAACTTAAATTTAATATTTAACTTTTTTTTTATTTAATTTATTACTAAGGGTACTATTTCCTAAGACGAGATTTTAAATGTTAATTTATTTAGTGAAGAAATAAATTCTAAAACTATAAAAATTGGAAGGGGATAAAAATATCGAAATTGAAAGTAAATTATAAATTGAAATCTGTTTATATTAATTGTTCACCTCTCTAGATTTTAATCGTGAATATTTTTTAAAAAATTACGAATAAATTGAAAATCAATATGGAGAAGATTCTCAACCTGCGAACGCCAAGGTCACCGGTAGATGGCAGTTTAGTTCTTTCTTGGAATTTCTCCTGCCACCTGGTGGTGACCTTCGGCGTTCTCAAGTGGAGAAATTTATTTTGTACCTCAAAAACTTTATTATAATCAATAAATTCATTAATTTATTATAATTATAATTATTATTATAATTAGTTATTATAATTGTTATTACAATTAATTATTATAATTATAATTATTATTACAATTAATTATAAACATCTTATAACACTTTTGATACTATTTTTCATTTCGAAATTTACTTTAATTAATTTAGTTAAAGCATGTTAATTATAATGATTATAATAATTAATAATAATAATATTTTCGTTATAAGTATTAGAAATAAAATTTGTATAAGAAATTAAACCGTAAACATTTTTTATCATCACTCGGCTTCTTACGCAAACAAGACATGAGATGCTCTTGCCTCTCTCGATATTGAGACTTGATTTCGAAATTTACTTTTTCTTTAAAATAAAATTTCCTTTCTCTCTTTCTCTCTATTTTTCTCTTGTAAATTCTCTTATACTCTACAAATTGCAATTGATTGCAAAGATTCACAATCAATAACTTGTTGACTAGACACATATAAGAGAAGGAGAGAGAGAGAGAACGTGTCACTTATTTAATAAGCAACCAATCAACGTTTTGCAATTTCCTCGAGACTTGATATATAAAAGCCCATCGACCTTTCGATGCCTAACGAGAAAGATGGAGACTGAGAAAGAAAGAGAGAGAGAGAGATAGAAATTATTCAAATTTTATTTTAAATATCAAACGATTATATACATCTAGTTTAAAATTAGTTGTGGGAGAAAAAAATCTTATTTAATAATATTCAAAATAAAAAAATAAAAATTTATATATAAATGTTTCTTTTGACCTGGCATGCGGTCAAGGTGAGGACGTTTCATAATTCGACTTCTATCGCACCTGAATACAAATTCATCGACTTCTCGAAACAAGTCGATAACCTACATTTGAAACTACTTTATTGCGGGCCTTCCCCCACCCTCCCGCCCTCGCCATTCACACACAAAGGACTTTGAGTCCATTTTTGGCCTTGAATTATTTTTACACATTTGGAGATAATTTTTTTTTTCTTCCTTTTTATTTTCTGATCTTTTACACGTGAGAAATATTTGACTACTTGGTAATTTACTTAGTTTTTTTTATCTCTATAGTGGAAAAATGATATTTTTTTAATTATATTTGTTGCTATTATTATTTTTATTATTATTAATTTTAATACAAAGAATATAATTTTTTTATTATACCCTTAATTATTTTTATTTTATATTTTCTTATTTTTTCTTATTTTATTATTATTTCTTATTATTTTTATAATGGTAGATAAGCACTGACGGTTTTAGGTACAGATTCCTGTACCGACATTTACCGACACTTTTTAGCCCAGACTCAAAGTGTTAGGTAGTAAAATTCATGAAACAGTAAAAAAGTGAAAATTTGAAATAGAAAATTAGTAAAAAAAAAGTGAAATAGGAAAAAGGTGAAATAATAAAATAGTAAAATAGTAAATTAGTAAAATAGTAAATTAATAAAACAGTAAAAAAATATAAAAACAGCAAAAATAGTAAATTAGTAAAACAGTAAAATAAAAAAATAATAAAGTAGAAAAATAGTAAGAGTAAAATATCAAACAAAAAAATAGTAAAATAATAAAGTAGAGAGATAGTAACAGCAAAACATTAAACAAACAAAAAATGTAAACATTAAAAAGGTATAATATAGAAATTAAATGAAAAATATCTTTTGTCACGAATATAATTTACTCTTTTTCATTTCGCACCTTTTTTCTTCGCCATTGAAATTCATCTAAAAACATGAAAATTAAATATTTGAATATAAAACCTGATTTTTTTTTGCTCTTATCGATTAGTTTAATCACAATAGAATGACCTTCGATTACGTTTAGGATTTAAGGCAAAAAAAAGGAAGAAAAAAATTATTCTCAATATTGAATATTAAAAAGGCCAAGTTATCAAGATTTAACGCTAATTTCTAAGCAATCAAATCAAAAAAATGTTTTCTAATTCTTTTTTCATTATGATCATTTTTTAAAAATTATTCTAAAAATTTTCGAAAATAATAAATTTTCAAAATATACTTTTTCTCACTAATAGTTTATTTTCTCGTTTGTGTAAATATACATTTTTTAAATGTATTTAAATATTTTGTTACATTTTTTAATTTTGTTTTTTTAATTGATCAGTTTTATTCTTTTATTAATTTTATCAATGTTTATTAATTTTATCAATATTTATTAACATTTATTAATATTTATTTACTGATTTACAACATTATTTATATGGGATATTCATACTTTTTAATATAATAATTATTCGAAACAAGAAATTTTTTAGTGAACGTTTCACTTGGAATGACCCATTTTTATGTTCATATGCTTATCAATGGGTCATTCCGTGTAAACTTTTTACTAAAACATTCTTTTTCGAACACATTTTATTAAAAAAGTATTGAATGTTTTAGTTTATTTAATTAGTAAAATATTGAATTAAACTAATATTAAATTGAATGCAACTCAAACTATGGGTCATTCCAGATAAAATTTCCACTAAAAATTTTTTTGTTCCGAAAAATTTTTTATTAAAAATAATGAATGTAAGTAAATATTAATGTATAATTAATAGAATATTAAGTTCAACGTGTATGTTAAATTAGAATGAAAGTAAGTTATAAAAAAAAATTTATAAAAATATTAGCCAAAAGAAAATATTCGTTTTTGTGAAAAAATATTTTTAAAAAACTTTTTTTCCATTTCATTTAAAAATTATAGATCAACGAACTGTGATTAAAAGATTTTTCATTATGTTCTGAATGCAAAATGATCTTTTTTTTTCTCATCATACGAGGATTAATTTGCATTTTCAACACGTGCCTAGTGTGGAAAATTAAAATTTTCCTGTTATGTATTGTATATTGAAATTTTTTTTCATTCTCTGTTTTTTTTTATTTGTTTTGTTTTTTTTCTGTGTCGATGTAAAAGTTAAATCGTCTCTTATTATATAATGCGAATTTATAATAGTCTGATGTCAAGAATATGAGATAATCATCAGATGGTTATCGAATAATATAATCCTGAATGGACTTACGTGTATATACATAAATCTAGTATATTTTTTTTTCTTCTTCCTTTTCTATGATCATTTCACATTTAGAAAATTGCAAATTTAGTGCTAAAAATCATTTGATTAATATAATTATATTTCTGTCGTGTGTATTTAAAATAGAATTAGAGAGAATTTTTTTTTCCTATCGCCAGTTATATTTTTAAATGTCATTCTATTTATAGATATATGTTGAATTTTGATTAATCATCGTTTTTAGTGATATAATTTATGGAGCTTAGGGAAAAAATGAATTAAAAATTAGATAAGGAGTGGATTTTTTATTTAAATTTTAACTTTTAATGTTCGATTAGGAATAATTTGGTATGCAATTAGAATTAAAAATAAAATTTTTTTTTCTATTAAGAAACATTAAGTATAAAATAAATTTTTTTCAACTTTGGTAAAATTTAGTTTAATACTTTCTTGAGATAATGAAGTTTAAAGAATTGAAGCTATATTTTTTCAACGCTTTTTCGCTGGGAAAAAAGGAGAATAATAATTTTTACGTCACATGGCATTTTATTTTTTATTGACTCAAGTGATTGATTAGATTGTCTGCCACTTTGGTTTCTTTTTTCTCTGTTAAATTGAAAACTAAAATATTCGTCAAAAAGGTGAAATTTTTTTTTTTAAATATTCTCTCTTTGAATTTTTTTTTTATTATTTTGTTTAAAAATGTTTATTATAAAAATTCTATTTTCTTTCAATAAACATTATTTTTCTTTTTTTTCTTTTATTTCTTTTTTCTGATAAGAAATAACAAAAATTTTTAATTTTATTTATTTATAAAATATTTTGTCTTTTTTTTAAATAATCGGAAAAACAAAATCTTTTTGACCTTTTTTTTTAATTTTTCCCAAAATCGAAAAGTTTTTTTAATCATTATTAAATTGATATATTATATAATTTGTTAATTATCATTTAAAAAAAAATTATATTAACTTTGAAAAGAAATGTGTTAAAAGCAAGCTTTTTTATCTTTGATGAGACATTAATTACAAAATACAATCGTAGTTGAGTGTCAAGGTTAAGAAATGACATTCAAGAGCATGCGAGTCACTTTTTAATGAAACAGAAAAGGAAAAAAAAATTGTCTCTAAATCGACAGAAATACTTTTTAAAAATTTAAAAAATTTTTTTGTTTACTAAAAAATATTTTTTTTTCCATTCAAAGGGAAACATAAATATAATTTATAAAAATAGAAATTAAATTTTCAAAGAAGAAAGAGCAATATTTTATTTTTCTGTAGAATAAAAATTGTAAATTTATTTTACAAAAGAATTAAGTTATTTATTATTTTTAAATAAAAATTGTAAATTAGTTTAAAAAAGTGAATTTGTTTTTTTTAATATTGCAAGTACGGCTGGCAATTTAATTTCCTACTAATTTGTCTTTTTTTCTGAGTTCACTTCTCAAAGAATATAAATAGCCAGAAAAAAAAATAATGCCAAGGTAAAGTTTTTCAGAGGTCAAGGAAAATAAACTGTTAATCCCTTTTGCAGAAACACATTTTTTTTCGCAGTAAAAATTCAATTTGAAAGGGAAAAAAAAATTTTTTTTAACAATTTTAAAAAAATATTTTTGTTCTTTATTTTGTTTGCTATAAATTTATAATTGTGAACATGTGTACAGAAAAAAAAATGGAAAAATTAAAATTGTTTTTCAATGTCAAACCTGTTAGTATAAGTAAATAAATGGTTTGTAACCGTCTTGAAAACGATGAGATATTATTGAAGTTGCAATTATAAAGTAAATGATGGTTTTTAAGCAGTGTCAAACAATTAATTATTTTAATGAGAGTGCTATTATGGAAGGTGGTTATTTATTCCATTTATTTTATACAAAATATTTTTCTGTTTCTAATTGAAAATAATTGTCGACTTTCAAGTTGTTGTTATTATTGAGAAAGAAAAAAATTGTCCCGGCAGAACAGTCAGTTTATAAAATTGGACTAATTTTGTTTCCACCGAATTTTTTTTTTTTTAATAGTAAATATAATAATAAATATGAAAATAATTATATGTGCAAACAAATAAAAATTTAAGGTTATGTTTGTGTTATTTTTATATATTTTTTAATTAAAAGAAATTGATTTTTTTCCTATCTAAGAATTACTAACATAACCTAAAAATTTTTGCCTCTGGGGTACCTTTCTTTAAAGGTCTTAAAGGTTCTTATTTTAAGATGAAAATTTTATTTTAAAGTAAAATTAATTTTAACAGGTAATATAAGTACTTAAAAATAATTTTTCAAATTCGCGAAAGTATGGAAATAAAGTGTGAATTGATTAGATAATAATTGTGATCGTAAAAAAAAGAGTAATATTTAAGTAATGTACTCAAAGTGTCAATGTGTCTTTGAAGTCGTAAATCTTAACTGTCATTTTTAGAAAACCGTAATGCAAAGTTACATAATAAGTGAGGTGATATTGTGAAACGGGGAATGCAGTTCGGTTCAGACTCTTAGAATCTAATAAAGTACCGTCTATGCTTCAATTATATGTATCGAATGCTCTCCCTCTTCTTTTTTTCTAAAGCCAATTTTGAGTTATTGTCTTTTTTTTCTCTATTAAAAAAAAATTTATCGAATGCTCTCCCCCTTGTTTATTTTTTTTTAAAGTCAATTTTGAGTTATTGTCTTATTTTTTTCTTTATTTAAAAAAATTTTTTTCCCAGTTTCTTTACTCTTTTAGTAGAATTAAATTATTGCCGATAAAGATAAATGTTTGTTTAATTATTTCTTGTCGAGAAAAAGAGGAATTGTGAGGTGAAAAAAAATATTAAGATACATAGTATTTTTTACTTTATTTATTTTTTCATTTTATAAGAGTTATAAAAAAAACTGGCACATTCTTTTAGTTTTATTCTGAATTTTGTTAAGTGGCCAAACTTCATGTGGATCGAATTAATTTTAGGCTTTAGGTAGAAAAAACAAAGAATTTTCTACTAAAGACAAACAATTTTTTAGAAAAAACTAACAATTTTTAGGTTATGTTGAAGATTTTTATATTCTTACGTTGGTACTTTGGTAGCCGTTTTTAATTTAAAAAAAACAATCCTACATTATAAAACAACAACGAAAATATTTAATTAATTATCTATTTTAATTTTAAAAACTATAAAAATTGTTCAATGTTTCATCGTATTTTAATATATTTTTTTTACAAATTTGCGACATTGAATTAGAATTTTTAAATTTCGCGCCATTTTATATTGAATATTACATACTATAAACATAACCTAAAAGTTTGTAAAGTTCTTTTCTAGATAGGTATTTAAGAAATAAAACTCAAAAACTTTTTAATAAATAACCAACCTGAACTTAATTAAATTATTATGTTATTATTATGTGTAGGTTATGTTTATAAAAATATAAATTATTATTGAACATAACCTAAAATTTGACCCTTAAGTAGCATTTATTATTGAGTATCAGAAATGTATTATAAAAAACGAAATAGAAATAAAAAAACTTCAAACCCGTGAAAAAATTGATTCGATTTAGGGAGAAAATAGAGCAAATATTTTTTATGATTATGAAAATAATTGCAAACTTTGCAAAACATAACAAATTTTCTTACGTGACATTTGATTACATTGTGTACATGTACTTCTTCTTCTTCTCACAATCGATTGTGTCATGTGACCTGAAGTGCACTTTACTAAGTTCAGAGAATAAAAATGTTGCACAATGTTTGTCAAATGGGAAAAGAAAACATCGCGGAAGTATAACAAGCAGGAAAGGAAATTAATTTTATTTCGTTTTTTTTAAAGAACATTTGTTTTTTTTCAACTTAAACAGATTAAATAAAAATAATAATTAACTTATAGAAAATTAAAAGAAAACTTATAGAAAACTAGTTTGAAGAGATAAAGAAAAAATTTATAAAAAGAATTTTTTGTTTATTTATATTTCTAAAAGATAATTTAAATAAAGAAAATAATCCACTAATTTAAACATCTGTTAACTATTATTAATAATATTTATTAACATTTATTTTATTAATTTATTATTTAATTATTATTAAATTTTATTAATTATTAATAACTATTAAATAATAACTACTAATAATAATTATTTATTACTATTTATAATTATTATTAATTAAATATTTACAAAATAAAATTTTTTTTGTACAGTACTCATTATAAATATAACCGGAAAATTCAGAGCAAATTCTTCTCTTTGAAAATGTGATGCACTTGGGAAAAATTCTTTCGGATCCTATTTAATTGAAAAATTTTATTGTCAATCACTTGTAGTAGTTAATTTATTTAAATTATTAAACAAAATTTAATAAATAATTATTTAGTTTGTGAAATAAAACTATAATATTTAACCACTTGTCCCATCAAGGGAGTTCAATGAACTGTGACGCTATGACAAACTCACTCAGGTAAAAGGCGAAAACTATCGACGAAGGAAAGAGGAGAAAGGGAAAGGGCACAATTTTCGTTTCGTACTTTTATTGTCGTTAAAGAAAAAGGTAGACGAGGATAGAAGGAAAACAATGCAATTGTTCGAAAGAAATCAATTATTTTCAAAATATTTTAATAATAATAATAATAATAATATATTAATTTTAATAATAAAATATTTTACTTTTAAATGCAATATGATAAAATTTTTTTGAAATAATTCAATTATTCTTCTATAGATTTTAAAAAAATCAATTTTGGAAGAACTATCTGATTATTTTCCACAACGAAATATAATGAAAATTGTCCTCAAATGTAAATTTTTTTCATAGCTTTGAATTCTTTTCAACACAAAAAAATGTGAAAAAAACGCCTCTCTTCTAAATATTGCCGTAAAAGTCTATAATGAATTTTTTTTTACATTAAAAATAACCGCATACAGGCGCCAGAAGAAATATTGGTCCAATCGATTAAAATGACCTGACAGGTATAGCGTGACGCAAATGCAAATTAGTCGCAGATCACACAAGTGCATATAAATATATAGATATACACACATCGTGTTTATCCAAAAGTAATTGACAATTCAACAAAAAAAATAATAATGTAATTGTAAAAATTCTTTTTTTTTGCATCAATAAAAAAAAGTTTTACAAGATGAAATAAAATTGCAATTCCTTAATAAGACGACAACTATAATATCGAGTTTCTATATACGGAATGCTCGTGTAACTGATCGCTATTTTTGTTAACGGAATGACAATGTCATAAAATATAGAAGAACCAAAAAAGGAACAAGAGTGGTTTTTAATATCAGAAAAAAAATCCCCAGTACACTTTGGGGTTTTTTTGTTGTTGTTGCCTCGTGTGTGCCTACGTGACAAATTCAGCGTAAGCTTCTTGATCAAGGTCACACTTTTAATCTATATAAAATCTATAAATTGCACTCTTTCCCAAGTTTACTGAACTTTTTGCATCGGTATTAGAATTTTTGAACCAGAAAATCGAAAGTACAATAATTAAATACTTTTTTTCTTTTAATATTAAAATATATTTAACGTTTTTTTTAATATATTGGAAATGCTTTTTGTACCAGAATATTTAAACCTAATGTGGTACCAAACTTCTGCTGCCAAAATATTTCAACTGAAACTGGTACGTTGGACACAAAAATACTACCAACTTTTTGGTACTAAATGGTTTGAAACAAAATTGATACCAAATTTATGGTATCAAAATTTTTGAATAGGAATTCTTTTTGTTGTATTTTAATTGGTTTAGATTTGCTCTTCCTGACAAACTTACTTTCTTAGTTTTTTTTCTATTTTTTGGTATTGTTTTAAATGGTTTAGACTGACTCTTCCTGACAAACTTACTTTCTTAGGATTTTATATTTTTTTGGTATTGTTTAAATTGGTTTAGACTGGCTCTTCCTGACAAACTTATCCATTAAAAATCCAATTTTTTTTTTTGACATCGTGTAAACTGATTCAGGCTGAAAAAATACTGAAATTAATAAATAAAATAATACTAACAAGTTCCTGGTATACCAAACTTTTCGAACCAAAAATAAAACCCAATTTCCGATGCATTTAGAGTCAAAGAATGTTAATGAAAAAAAAATCATCGACATTCGCGACTCTACTGTATATTTCAGTGAAATAATTTATAACCGTTAAACAACAAATGTTTATTGTGCATGTCCTCATGAATAATACATTGAAAAACTGGTTGACTTTTATTATCTTTAAGAGAGAATTGTATCCTTTTTTTGTTGTTGAAAAAAAAATTAAGAGCTATTAGGAAAAACCGTATTATCACATATATACATGTATGTCGTGTGTGTCTTGTTTATCAAGCGAGTGAACTGCATTAAAAAAATTCACAACCTTGCAATGTGAATGGCCCTTTAAAACCAGTTACTATACAAAGCAATTTTACAAGATTGGTAGAAACCAGCAAACTATCACGTACACACAAAGTTCCATGATTTTCAAGTCTTTTATTATTACAACAACTGATTTTGACATTTGTTTGCAAGGCTTTTCAAAGATTTAATAAAATGAAAGGAATAAGAAGAGAATTAAAAATTTTAGGATTTTTTTTTTTGACAAGAGGAGAAATATGTTTGGTACAATAATACTTTTGGTAAAGTTCTGATACAAAAAAAACCTTCGGTAAAGAATAGTATTTTTGCTGCCCTGGCAGTTTCTGGTATAAAATTTTTTTTTATAATGCACAGTAAGAAATACTTTATAATCACGTTTACAAAATAGGATTACATTGATTTTTATCAATTACACATTAAATAATAATAGAAGGCAAAAATTTTACTATATAATTGAATGTTTCATAAAAAAAACTAAAATTGAGAAATTAAAATCTCATTACTCACGATTATCTTTCGACATGTTAAATAATTTACGAAATAAAAAAAATATATATATACGTGAAAAGTTGACATAATCCTGGTACAAAAAGTATCTATTAAAACTATAACTTGCGAAATATAATTTTTTTCGCCTTCCACTATTTTCAATAATAATTGTTAATAATATAAAGAAATGTTTACATAATTTTAAATTGATTTCATGTATATATATAAATATATATATGTATCAAATTTTATACACAACGTTTTTTTTTTCTAAACTTTCTCTCTTTCTCGGCACAACATTTGAGTATATACAGTTTAGCAACAAACTCTGTCATTAGAACAATATTAAATAATATAATTCAGAAAAGAAATTTAAAAAAAAATTAACCTCTTTTACAACTGTATAATACAAAGTTTGTTAGTATGAGAAAAAAATTAAGTGGAAAACACAGAAATTAGAATAAGACCGCAAATGTAAATGTTGGGGAGTAAATTAGATTTGTAATTAACTTTTTAAAAAAAATTTTTGCAATAATAAATTTGACACAAATTTTCAAGGTTATTTGTCTGTTGACCCGAATTTTAGAGGTTGTGTTCTCTTGACAGAAAAGTTTTAATGTTACGCTCTCCAAGAGAGACCCGAAATTTTAGTGTGATTGATCCAATTTTTGAGGTTATGTTTCCAGACTTGAATTTTTTTTAAGTTGAGCTCTTTTGACAAAATTATATAAACAGAAAATTTGGGTCAAAGTTTAAATTGTAAAAATTAAAAATAAGTAAATATACAAAAAATGCAAAATATACAAAAAATACAAAATATACAAGAAATACAAAATATACAAAAAAATACAAAACACAAAAAAATACAAAATATACAAAAAAACGAAAAATTAATTAAAAATACAAAACAGAACAAAAAGGAAAAAATAAACAAAAACTGATGGAATAAATTCGTAGGTCAAAAGTCACGTATTCAAAATATAAAAAACGTCTAAATTCGTGTCGATGGTTAAATAAAGAAAAAGAACAAAAAGGACCGAAAAATAAAAAATACTTAAATCTTAACAATACAAAAAATGAAAAGTTGAATGAACTTATTGACCAAAGTCGTAGGTCAAGATGCAATCGTAAAAGTAAAAAATTTAGGTAAAAAATCAAGAAGCAGAGGTAATATTTAAATTTACGAAAATAACAAATAATTTCTATGTCAATTTTTGGGTGAAAATTTACAAAAGAATGACGGGAGGGAAAATATTTAGGTCAACTATTTATTTTTTTATTTAAGGCCTAATAATATTATTCACGAAACGAGTAATGAATTGAAAACTGATAATTTGTCTCACAGTTGAATGATTCTCTAAAATGTAATTATTTACAATTCGTATGTAATTGATAATAATTAAAAATAAATTATAAGAAACAATTATTTTAATATATGTAATAATAATAATAAATATATGTATATATATATATATTTATGAAATTATTTGTATGACCTAGATTTGCTTACAATTTATGAACAAATACAAATGTAGTGTTTCATCAAAAGTAGTAAGAGCATAGTGTATAGACATAAAAGGTCCAATTCTCATAAGAGTCATAACGCGTTGGCGCAACCGCAAACTCGTAACCGAGACGTGATTATGCAATAAGATTTGATAATCGGCAGGTACATACCGAGCTAAGTTTTCAAGAGGCGGTAGTTTTATATATATATATATATATATCTGTAGTTCTTTTGCATAGAAATTTACATTTTTTTTTCTTTTTTCTAAAGAACGAATTGTTTCATTTTTCTGCTCTGTTTGAGAAAAAATTTAAATTAACTAAAGTTATAAGTTAAAATTAATAATAAAAATTAATAATAAAAATTATTTAAATTAAATAAAATTAAAATGTTAAAATTAATAATTAATATTTAGTAATAATATTATTCTTATTATTAAATATTAATGTTTTTTTAAATGTTTTTTAAATCTTATTTTTTAAGTTTAGAAAAATAATGTCTTTTATCACAAAATAATTTTTGTTTTAATTTTAAAAAAATCAGAAAGAAAAGATTTTTTCCAGCGAAAAATATTTATTCAATTAAAAAAAAGAATTTCAAAAAAATCTAGGAGAAAAATATTATTTTAAATGTTTAAAAAAGTTAATTTCTTCTATAAAATAATTCATTTTAATTTATAATTTCTATTAAGACACAAAAATGTTTTTCTTAATTCAATAAAATCGAAAAGAAAACACTTTTCGACAGTAAAAAAATAGTTTCTCATTTAAAAAGAAGTTTTTAAAAAGTTTTATTCGGGAACAATAATTTTATTAATAATAATTTTATAATAATTTTTTATTCGGGAACAAAATCTTGAAGTCAAATGAAATTAAAAGAAACAAATTTTTCAATCAGGGAAAAATATATTTTTTTTAATTTAAAAAAGAAAATACAAAAAATTATTAGTTAAAAATGTAAGTTTAAAATTTTTTAAATGTGATTTTAAAAGTTTTCAAATGTTATTTTAAAATTGTTTAATAATTTTTACAAATTTTAAAACGATTTTTTTAAATTTTAAAAGAAACTGTTTAAATTTAAACAAAAATTAAATAATTTTTGTTAAAAAATGAAACAATTCTTTCTTTAAAAAATGAAAAAGAAAAAAATTTTCCATTTCTGACCCCAATTCAACATTCCCCCCGAAAAAAATCATCTAATTTTATGTTTTAAATTGCAACTGAAATCTCTTAAAAGAGAACAACTTTGAAATCAAATATTGCATCATATTTATACCGGTGGGACTAGATCATGCAAAACATTTGCAATGTCGTGGTGAACCGGCTCTCGCGCAGATCATTCAAAGATTCGCAAAAATTTCGCAACACATATTTCGTAGTCTACTTTAAAAAAAAGACCATTAAAGAATTAAATCGGCAATGAAAAAAAACCAGTTCGAAAAGTTATAGTCTATTCTTCTTTTTTTTTTCTCTCTCAAACTGGTTTACTATACTTAAATTTAAATAAATAAATAAAAAAAGAGGGGAGAAAATGTAATAAAATTTTGAATCAGTGTATAAAAGAAAATATCAAACTTATAATATAAAGTTGTTTGTAGTTAGTCCGGTGTATTGCTTTCACTTTCGTTCAAACACTTTTTGTCTCCCTAACCTTTCGATTTTTTTTCTGCTTTTTTTTTTAAATCAAATATCACAATTTTATGGAATAATTGACGAAATTATAGAACATTAATAATTGATAGAGATAAATGGTAAAAGAAAGTATTTTATAATTTTAATTCGTAAAATTACTGTTTATAAATTTATTACCACGTCAATTGTTATTTCATAACCTTGTTCATTTATTCAATAAAATATTAATACTAATAATATTACTAATAAATTTTAGAAACCAAGTTTCGTCAAAATAAAACAGTTTTTTTAGAAATTCAAGCGCCATATTGTATCCGCCATTTTTAATTTTTCAAAATTGCACTGAGAAAAGAATATTTTTTGTATCGAACATTTTTGTTATACAAAATATTTGTTGTACAAAATATTTGTTATGCAAAATCTTTTTTATATACATAGATCTTTGTTATACAGTCAACTAAAAATTATCTTTGAATTAAAAATAATAATTTTGAAACGTAAATTTAAAAAATCAAAATGGCGACTAAAGACAACGAATCACTTTAAAAATTGTTACTTTTCTATTTAAAAAAAAATGGTTTAAAGTTGACATTAAATTTAGATTTAGTGACTATTTTAATTAAAGAGAATAAAAGATTTTAAGCAATGAGGAATTTTTTTTAACCACAACAAATTATTTTGCATATTTATTGAATTTTGTGTTTTTATAGTTTTTATTATTATTATTTTTTTATTATCCTTATATTCTTGTTATTATAAAACATGAATATTTAGGTCGTGCAATCATTGACCCCGAAATTCGTAATAATTCTCAAGTTCGTAATTTGCTTTAGATGTGTATACGAGGCAAGATTTTATAACGGTTCAGGAAACAGTTACTGAGAAAATTGTTTATTTAAAATGAATTTTTAATTTTCATTATTCCAACAAATGTTTTATTTTATGTTCTTAGTTTATTTATTGTTAGCACTTTATTTTTTATCATCGGCATTATTTTCAATATTAAATTCTTGATTTTATAATTTATACAATAATAAAAATTATTATTATTACTTTAATTATGATAATTATAAAAATAATAATAATATTAATAACTAAAGATGAATTATATTTTAATATTAAAATTTTGTATTTTGCTCAATAATATTTACGAAAATTTATTTCATATATTTTTTTTTAAAGAAAGAGGAAAATTATAAAAATTTTCAAATCATTATTTTCTTCACTGTTTTCTTGACAAAAACTTTGAAACACAAAAATTTGAAAACTTGTTATTAGAACCATTGTCAAATTAGAACTGAGCATAAAATATATTTTCAAAAATTTTCTACTCTAAGAATACTAGATTATAAATTATAAATTATAATTACTTGTAAATAAATAAAAAAGAATTCTCATTTTTGTCTCTTTTTAGCTGCGCCTATTATTCTATTGACCTTTCTTCCCCCCACTCCTAGCCAAACAATTGCTCAAACAATAGCTACGAAAATATAAAGGAAACGTCCCGCTTCGGGTCTAGACTTTATTCTCACTTCTCGGAAATTAAGGACCTCATTATTTTGGTCTTTTCAATTTAAATTTTCATCAATATTACACTCTATTCTAATTTCACACAATTCGCAATAAAAAATTTAATATTTTTTTTTAATTATATTAATTTCCTACAATTTTTTAATACAAAATTCTTTTAATTAAATTTACCTTAATTACGGAAATTATAAAATTAAAAAAAGTAATATTAACCAATTCTTAAAGAAATAATATTTTTTAGAGAGCAATTCAATTATTTTCAATGGAATTTTTATAAAAATTTTTGAAATAATACAATTATTTTTTTGAAATATTAATTAAAACCAGATTTTTGTGAGGAATTTTAATATGAATTCAATTATTTTTAACAATTTTGATAAACTTTTTAGATAATCATTATTTTAAAAATTTTGAATCAAATTTCTTAAAAAAATTTAATTATTTTTAAAAATTTTAATGAAATTCGTTGAAAAAATTCAGATATTTTTATGAATTATAAAATCCTCTGCAAGAATTCAATTATTTTCAATTTAATTTCAATAAAATTTGTCGAAAGAATAAAAGTATTTTTTAAATATTATTTAAATTCAATTATTTTTACACAATTCTAAAAAAAATTCTCAGCAAGAATTAAATTATTTTTCGATACAATTTTCATGTAATTTCTAGGAAGAAATTTAATTTTTTTCAATATTATTTAAAAAAATTTTTTTAAACAATTTAATCGTTCTAAAAATTTTTTAATAACATTTTTTATTAATTTAAATTAAAATTATTTAAAAACATACTATTTTTACAAAATATAATGAAATTCTTTAAAAAAATGTTATTATTTAGAAAAATAATTGAAATGAATTCAATTATATTCAAAAAATTTTATAAATACTTTACAAGAGTTTAATAATTTTCACTATATGAAAAATTTTATTATTTCTATGAAAATAATTGAATTGTTGAATAAAATTTTAGTAATACTTTTTTTAATAATTGAAATCCTTCGTAAAATTGATCATTAAAAAACTGAATTTTCACAATGAACTTTATTACACTATTGTCGAAAGTAATTGATTTCTTGATAAAAATAAATTATCAGCACAAAATAATTTTTCTAACAAAATTCCTGTTCCAAACAGGAGACAGGAATTCATTCCAAATTGAAATGAATTCAATTTTTATTTTTAAAAATGTTAATAAAAATCTTGCGAACAGTTAAATTCTGATTTTTAATACAATTTTAATTAAATTTTCTCAAAAGAATTCAATTATTGAAAAAAATGTTCATTAAATTTTTGAAATTAATTTAATTACAATTATTCACGTTTTTTTTTGTTAAATTCTTTCTAGAAAGTCGACGTCTGACTCAAGTAGTAACTGTGGTATAAGCAAGGCGCGAATATTCAAAAAGGAAACTTGTAAAGTTTCTCCAAATTCGGATGCTTTGAGAATTATTCCATTAAAACGATCAATACAGAATGAAAACTCTTTCCTTTTCACTCACAATTCTTTTTTTTTAGAAGAGAAGCCTTAAATATTACTCTTAAAATTATTCTAAAATAATTTGTTCCATCAATCTAAATAGGTACCCGAACGATTAATCTTGTCTCTCAATTTCAAGGTCCAAGAGTATTCTCTCAGCAAAAGAAGAAAATTAGATTTTTCGGTAAATATTAATGATGCAAATAAAAAAAAAATCCATTCGAGCTGAATTTCAAATGGAACTTGACCCACATTTTGTATTCAATTTCAGGTCAAGAAGACAATGTCTGATTTTTTTCTTCTTTATCTTCTTCTTCTTCTGGTTTGAAAGAATTTCTTGATGGAAATTAACTTTTGTATAATATTACGAATGCTAATCGGAGATGAATCATTGTAGCAATGACTCAAGAGTGTCATTAGCTTTGGAGAAACAAGGAACTGTTTTATTAGTATAGTAATAATGATTCTGTTAAAAAAAAAAGTATTTAAAAAAAGTAGTTTTCAAATAATGTATTTTAGAAAAGAGTATTTTACAAAAATGGATTTTACAAAAAAGGATTTTACCTTTTTTCTCTTCCTTTGCCTCTTTAGAAAGTGACCTTCCCTTTATAAGTTCTTATTTAACGTTTCGTAATATCGTATAATTTGCAATATATTTGGAGAACTGGGTACTTGAAAGTTTAATGATTTTTAATGATTTTATTAAGGTCAAAAGCCTCATTTTTTTAAGTGACTGTCTGACTTCTGAATGTTTAGCTTATGGATTTATAATTTAGATATTGGGAATTGAACTTTTTTTTTATTTTGATGATGAAAAATTGCAACTTTTTCTTTTTTAATGATGAAAAATTGCGTCTTTTTCTATTTTATTGATGAAAAAACGAATCTTGTATCTTGATGATGAAAAATTGCACCTTCTTCTTTTTTGATGATGAAAAATTGAATCTTGTATCTTAATGATGAAAAATTGCACCTTTTTCTATTTTATTGATGAAAAAACGAATCTTGTATCCTAATGATGAAAAATTGAACCTTTTTCTTGTTTAATGATGAAAAATTGCACCTTTTTCTATTTTAATGATGAAAAAACGAACCTTGCATCTTAATGATGAAAAATTGCACCTACTTGAAATGTTTGATGATGAAAAATCGAGAGGAATATTTGAAAATAAAATGGAAAAATTTTTTCTCTGTTTCAGAAGTGGAATGTGAGGTTTCGAGTCAAGTAGAATACTCAATGCAAGCGATATGGGGTGTAAGCATAAGGGAACTTCACCTCGCTCTTTGGAAGCCTTGGAATACCCTCAGGGACGCATCCCTGAATGGAACTCTTCTTCAGGGACACGCGCAGCATCTCACACCACCTAGAACGTATCCTTTGCTCAAAATGAAAATTTCAATCTGCAAAATTTCCCCTAAAATCATATTCCTTATTTGTAAAAAGTCATTACCTTCATTAGTCTGCTAATTTTTAATTTTCATCATTTGGCAAAGTTCCTAAAAGCTGTTTAGCAAAAATAAATTTAACCTCCCAATGTTGGATTTTTTTTTAAATCCAGACCAAGAAGAAGAAGAAAAAAGGATGTTTTGGTTGAGCGTTAAGGCCTCGAGCTAATCACTTGAACCGTTTTTCAGTTTAAAAAAAAACAATTAGGAAAAAAGATAGCAAAACGGTATAAAGACTTTATTACTTTTCCTATACTTTCAAAAAAAAAGAAAAAGAAAACTTTTTCCTTAACTATAGTTTTAGTAGACAACCGCACGGAGAGGAAACTTTGAGATTGTCACTTCCAGCTCCAGAATTGGAATTGGGAACTCCGCCGCGGCTTTGTTATCCCCTAGTGATT